>JAKOOJ010000006.1:29078222-30473945 GCA_022577455.1 Arizona elegans | reverse complement strand
GTTCTGCAGCTCTGACTGTGTGAAATCTCATTCACCAGCTTCAGAGCTTTTTTTCTGTTGACAAACTGCAACTCTGCGTTGCTCTCTGGGAGACTCAGATAGCTATTTCTGCCTTATAAGGCTTCGTCAGTGAGCCACACCCACTTCTCAGATATTCCCCCTGTAAAGGTACAATGTGTCTTTTTCTGTTTTTCGTAGGCTTTTATGTGCATATTCTTTCTAGCCAGGTTTTACCTACGTAAGCTAGGTTGTTCTGCAGCTCTGACTGTGTGAAATCTCATTCACCAGCTTCAGAGCTTTTTTTCTGTTGACAAACTGCAACTCTGCGTTGCTCTCTGGGAGACTCAGATAGCTATTTCTGCCTTATAAGGCTTCGTCAGTGAGCCACACCCACTTCTCAGATATTCCCCCTGTAAAGGTACAATGTGTCTTTTTCTGTTTTTCGTAGGCTTTTATGTGCATATTCTTTCTAGCCAGGTTTTACCTACGTAAGCTAGGTTGTTCTGCAGCTCTGACTGTGTGAAATCTCATTCACCAGCTTCAGAGCTTTTTTTCTGTTGACAAACTGCAACTCTGCGTTGCTCTCTGGGAGACTCAGATAGCTATTTCTGCCTTATAAGGCTTCGTCAGTGAGCCACACCCACTTCTCAGATATTCCCCCTGTAAAGGTACAATGTGTCTTTTTCTGTTTTTCGTAGGCTTTTATGTGCATATTCTTTCTAGCCAGGTTTTACCTACGTAAGCTAGGTTGTTCTGCAGCTCTGACTGTGTGAAATCTCATTCACCAGCTTCAGAGCTTTTTTTCTGTTGACAAACTGCAACTCTGCGTTGCTCTCTGGGAGACTCAGATAGCTATTTCTGCCTTATAAGGCTTCGTCAGTGAGCCACACCCACTTCTCAGATATTCCCCCTGTAAAGGTACAATGTGTCTTTTTCTGTTTTTCGTAGGCTTTTATGTGCATATTCTTTCTAGCCAGGTTTTACCTACGTAAGCTAGGTTGTTCTGCAGCTCTGACTGTGTGAAATCTCATTCACCAGCTTCAGAGCTTTTTTTCTGTTGACAAACTGCAACTCTGCGTTGCTCTCTGGGAGACTCAGATAGCTATTTCTGCCTTATAAGGCTTCGTCAGTGAGCCACACCCACTTCTCAGATATTCCCCCTGTAAAGGTACAATGTGTCTTTTTCTGTTTTTCGTAGGCTTTTATGTGCATATTCTTTCTAGCCAGGTTTTACCTACGTAAGCTAGGTTGTTCTGCAGCTCTGACTGTGTGAAATCTCATTCACCAGCTTCAGAGCTTTTTTTCTGTTGACAAACTGCAACTCTGCGTTGCTCTCTGGGAGACTCAGATAGCTATTTCTGCCTTATAAGGCTTCGTCAGTGAGCCACACCCACTTCTCAGATATTCCCCCTGTAAAGGTACAATGTGTCTTTTTCTGTTTTTCGTAGGCTTTTATGTGCATATTCTTTCTAGCCAGGTTTTACCTACGTAAGCTAGGTTGTTCTGCAGCTCTGACTGTGTGAAATCTCATTCACCAGCTTCAGAGCTTTTTTTCTGTTGACAAACTGCAACTCTGCGTTGCTCTCTGGGAGACTCAGATAGCTATTTCTGCCTTATAAGGCTTCGTCAGTGAGCCACACCCACTTCTCAGATATTCCCCCTGTAAAGGTACAATGTGTCTTTTTCTGTTTTTCGTAGGCTTTTATGTGCATATTCTTTCTAGCCAGGTTTTACCTACGTAAGCTAGGTTGTTCTGCAGCTCTGACTGTGTGAAATCTCATTCACCAGCTTCAGAGCTTTTTTTCTGTTGACAAACTGCAACTCTGCGTTGCTCTCTGGGAGACTCAGATAGCTATTTCTGCCTTATAAGGCTTCGTCAGTGAGCCACACCCACTTCTCAGATATTCCCCCTGTAAAGGTACAATGTGTCTTTTTCTGTTTTTCGTAGGCTTTTATGTGCATATTCTTTCTAGCCAGGTTTTACCTACGTAAGCTAGGTTGTTCTGCAGCTCTGACTGTGTGAAATCTCATTCACCAGCTTCAGAGCTTTTTTTCTGTTGACAAACTGCAACTCTGCGTTGCTCTCTGGGAGACTCAGATAGCTATTTCTGCCTTATAAGGCTTCGTCAGTGAGCCACACCCACTTCTCAGATATTCCCCCTGTAAAGGTACAATGTGTCTTTTTCTGTTTTTCGTAGGCTTTTATGTGCATATTCTTTCTAGCCAGGTTTTACCTACGTAAGCTAGGTTGTTCTGCAGCTCTGACTGTGTGAAATCTCATTCACCAGCTTCAGAGCTTTTTTTCTGTTGACAAACTGCAACTCTGCGTTGCTCTCTGGGAGACTCAGATAGCTATTTCTGCCTTATAAGGCTTCGTCAGTGAGCCACACCCACTTCTCAGATATTCCCCCTGTAAAGGTACAATGTGTCTTTTTCTGTTTTTCGTAGGCTTTTATGTGCATATTCTTTCTAGCCAGGTTTTACCTACGTAAGCTAGGTTGTTCTGCAGCTCTGACTGTGTGAAATCTCATTCACCAGCTTCAGAGCTTTTTTTCTGTTGACAAACTGCAACTCTGCGTTGCTCTCTGGGAGACTCAGATAGCTATTTCTGCCTTATAAGGCTTCGTCAGTGAGCCACACCCACTTCTCAGATATTCCCCCTGTAAAGGTACAATGTGTCTTTTTCTGTTTTTCGTAGGCTTTTATGTGCATATTCTTTCTAGCCAGGTTTTACCTACGTAAGCTAGGTTGTTCTGCAGCTCTGACTGTGTGAAATCTCATTCACCAGCTTCAGAGCTTTTTTTCTGTTGACAAACTGCAACTCTGCGTTGCTCTCTGGGAGACTCAGATAGCTATTTCTGCCTTATAAGGCTTCGTCAGTGAGCCACACCCACTTCTCAGATATTCCCCCTGTAAAGGTACAATGTGTCTTTTTCTGTTTTTCGTAGGCTTTTATGTGCATATTCTTTCTAGCCAGGTTTTACCTACGTAAGCTAGGTTGTTCTGCAGCTCTGACTGTGTGAAATCTCATTCACCAGCTTCAGAGCTTTTTTTCTGTTGACAAACTGCAACTCTGCGTTGCTCTCTGGGAGACTCAGATAGCTATTTCTGCCTTATAAGGCTTCGTCAGTGAGCCACACCCACTTCTCAGATATTCCCCCTGTAAAGGTACAATGTGTCTTTTTCTGTTTTTCGTAGGCTTTTATGTGCATATTCTTTCTAGCCAGGTTTTACCTACGTAAGCTAGGTTGTTCTGCAGCTCTGACTGTGTGAAATCTCATTCACCAGCTTCAGAGCTTTTTTTCTGTTGACAAACTGCAACTCTGCGTTGCTCTCTGGGAGACTCAGATAGCTATTTCTGCCTTATAAGGCTTCGTCAGTGAGCCACACCCACTTCTCAGATATTCCCCCTGTAAAGGTACAATGTGTCTTTTTCTGTTTTTCGTAGGCTTTTATGTGCATATTCTTTCTAGCCAGGTTTTACCTACGTAAGCTAGGTTGTTCTGCAGCTCTGACTGTGTGAAATCTCATTCACCAGCTTCAGAGCTTTTTTTCTGTTGACAAACTGCAACTCTGCGTTGCTCTCTGGGAGACTCAGATAGCTATTTCTGCCTTATAAGGCTTCGTCAGTGAGCCACACCCACTTCTCAGATATTCCCCCTGTAAAGGTACAATGTGTCTTTTTCTGTTTTTCGTAGGCTTTTATGTGCATATTCTTTCTAGCCAGGTTTTACCTACGTAAGCTAGGTTGTTCTGCAGCTCTGACTGTGTGAAATCTCATTCACCAGCTTCAGAGCTTTTTTTCTGTTGACAAACTGCAACTCTGCGTTGCTCTCTGGGAGACTCAGATAGCTATTTCTGCCTTATAAGGCTTCGTCAGTGAGCCACACCCACTTCTCAGATATTCCCCCTGTAAAGGTACAATGTGTCTTTTTCTGTTTTTCGTAGGCTTTTATGTGCATATTCTTTCTAGCCAGGTTTTACCTACGTAAGCTAGGTTGTTCTGCAGCTCTGACTGTGTGAAATCTCATTCACCAGCTTCAGAGCTTTTTTTCTGTTGACAAACTGCAACTCTGCGTTGCTCTCTGGGAGACTCAGATAGCTATTTCTGCCTTATAAGGCTTCGTCAGTGAGCCACACCCACTTCTCAGATATTCCCCCTGTAAAGGTACAATGTGTCTTTTTCTGTTTTTCGTAGGCTTTTATGTGCATATTCTTTCTAGCCAGGTTTTACCTACGTAAGCTAGGTTGTTCTGCAGCTCTGACTGTGTGAAATCTCATTCACCAGCTTCAGAGCTTTTTTTCTGTTGACAAACTGCAACTCTGCGTTGCTCTCTGGGAGACTCAGATAGCTATTTCTGCCTTATAAGGCTTCGTCAGTGAGCCACACCCACTTCTCAGATATTCCCCCTGTAAAGGTACAATGTGTCTTTTTCTGTTTTTCGTAGGCTTTTATGTGCATATTCTTTCTAGCCAGGTTTTACCTACGTAAGCTAGGTTGTTCTGCAGCTCTGACTGTGTGAAATCTCATTCACCAGCTTCAGAGCTTTTTTTCTGTTGACAAACTGCAACTCTGCGTTGCTCTCTGGGAGACTCAGATAGCTATTTCTGCCTTATAAGGCTTCGTCAGTGAGCCACACCCACTTCTCAGATATTCCCCCTGTAAAGGTACAATGTGTCTTTTTCTGTTTTTCGTAGGCTTTTATGTGCATATTCTTTCTAGCCAGGTTTTACCTACGTAAGCTAGGTTGTTCTGCAGCTCTGACTGTGTGAAATCTCATTCACCAGCTTCAGAGCTTTTTTTCTGTTGACAAACTGCAACTCTGCGTTGCTCTCTGGGAGACTCAGATAGCTATTTCTGCCTTATAAGGCTTCGTCAGTGAGCCACACCCACTTCTCAGATATTCCCCCTGTAAAGGTACAATGTGTCTTTTTCTGTTTTTCGTAGGCTTTTATGTGCATATTCTTTCTAGCCAGGTTTTACCTACGTAAGCTAGGTTGTTCTGCAGCTCTGACTGTGTGAAATCTCATTCACCAGCTTCAGAGCTTTTTTTCTGTTGACAAACTGCAACTCTGCGTTGCTCTCTGGGAGACTCAGATAGCTATTTCTGCCTTATAAGGCTTCGTCAGTGAGCCACACCCACTTCTCAGATATTCCCCCTGTAAAGGTACAATGTGTCTTTTTCTGTTTTTCGTAGGCTTTTATGTGCATATTCTTTCTAGCCAGGTTTTACCTACGTAAGCTAGGTTGTTCTGCAGCTCTGACTGTGTGAAATCTCATTCACCAGCTTCAGAGCTTTTTTTCTGTTGACAAACTGCAACTCTGCGTTGCTCTCTGGGAGACTCAGATAGCTATTTCTGCCTTATAAGGCTTCGTCAGTGAGCCACACCCACTTCTCAGATATTCCCCCTGTAAAGGTACAATGTGTCTTTTTCTGTTTTTCGTAGGCTTTTATGTGCATATTCTTTCTAGCCAGGTTTTACCTACGTAAGCTAGGTTGTTCTGCAGCTCTGACTGTGTGAAATCTCATTCACCAGCTTCAGAGCTTTTTTTCTGTTGACAAACTGCAACTCTGCGTTGCTCTCTGGGAGACTCAGATAGCTATTTCTGCCTTATAAGGCTTCGTCAGTGAGCCACACCCACTTCTCAGATATTCCCCCTGTAAAGGTACAATGTGTCTTTTTCTGTTTTTCGTAGGCTTTTATGTGCATATTCTTTCTAGCCAGGTTTTACCTACGTAAGCTAGGTTGTTCTGCAGCTCTGACTGTGTGAAATCTCATTCACCAGCTTCAGAGCTTTTTTTCTGTTGACAAACTGCAACTCTGCGTTGCTCTCTGGGAGACTCAGATAGCTATTTCTGCCTTATAAGGCTTCGTCAGTGAGCCACACCCACTTCTCAGATATTCCCCCTGTAAAGGTACAATGTGTCTTTTTCTGTTTTTCGTAGGCTTTTATGTGCATATTCTTTCTAGCCAGGTTTTACCTACGTAAGCTAGGTTGTTCTGCAGCTCTGACTGTGTGAAATCTCATTCACCAGCTTCAGAGCTTTTTTTCTGTTGACAAACTGCAACTCTGCGTTGCTCTCTGGGAGACTCAGATAGCTATTTCTGCCTTATAAGGCTTCGTCAGTGAGCCACACCCACTTCTCAGATATTCCCCCTGTAAAGGTACAATGTGTCTTTTTCTGTTTTTCGTAGGCTTTTATGTGCATATTCTTTCTAGCCAGGTTTTACCTACGTAAGCTAGGTTGTTCTGCAGCTCTGACTGTGTGAAATCTCATTCACCAGCTTCAGAGCTTTTTTTCTGTTGACAAACTGCAACTCTGCGTTGCTCTCTGGGAGACTCAGATAGCTATTTCTGCCTTATAAGGCTTCGTCAGTGAGCCACACCCACTTCTCAGATATTCCCCCTGTAAAGGTACAATGTGTCTTTTTCTGTTTTTCGTAGGCTTTTATGTGCATATTCTTTCTAGCCAGGTTTTACCTACGTAAGCTAGGTTGTTCTGCAGCTCTGACTGTGTGAAATCTCATTCACCAGCTTCAGAGCTTTTTTTCTGTTGACAAACTGCAACTCTGCGTTGCTCTCTGGGAGACTCAGATAGCTATTTCTGCCTTATAAGGCTTCGTCAGTGAGCCACACCCACTTCTCAGATATTCCCCCTGTAAAGGTACAATGTGTCTTTTTCTGTTTTTCGTAGGCTTTTATGTGCATATTCTTTCTAGCCAGGTTTTACCTACGTAAGCTAGGTTGTTCTGCAGCTCTGACTGTGTGAAATCTCATTCACCAGCTTCAGAGCTTTTTTTCTGTTGACAAACTGCAACTCTGCGTTGCTCTCTGGGAGACTCAGATAGCTATTTCTGCCTTATAAGGCTTCGTCAGTGAGCCACACCCACTTCTCAGATATTCCCCCTGTAAAGGTACAATGTGTCTTTTTCTGTTTTTCGTAGGCTTTTATGTGCATATTCTTTCTAGCCAGGTTTTACCTACGTAAGCTAGGTTGTTCTGCAGCTCTGACTGTGTGAAATCTCATTCACCAGCTTCAGAGCTTTTTTTCTGTTGACAAACTGCAACTCTGCGTTGCTCTCTGGGAGACTCAGATAGCTATTTCTGCCTTATAAGGCTTCGTCAGTGAGCCACACCCACTTCTCAGATATTCCCCCTGTAAAGGTACAATGTGTCTTTTTCTGTTTTTCGTAGGCTTTTATGTGCATATTCTTTCTAGCCAGGTTTTACCTACGTAAGCTAGGTTGTTCTGCAGCTCTGACTGTGTGAAATCTCATTCACCAGCTTCAGAGCTTTTTTTCTGTTGACAAACTGCAACTCTGCGTTGCTCTCTGGGAGACTCAGATAGCTATTTCTGCCTTATAAGGCTTCGTCAGTGAGCCACACCCACTTCTCAGATATTCCCCCTGTAAAGGTACAATGTGTCTTTTTCTGTTTTTCGTAGGCTTTTATGTGCATATTCTTTCTAGCCAGGTTTTACCTACGTAAGCTAGGTTGTTCTGCAGCTCTGACTGTGTGAAATCTCATTCACCAGCTTCAGAGCTTTTTTTCTGTTGACAAACTGCAACTCTGCGTTGCTCTCTGGGAGACTCAGATAGCTATTTCTGCCTTATAAGGCTTCGTCAGTGAGCCACACCCACTTCTCAGATATTCCCCCTGTAAAGGTACAATGTGTCTTTTTCTGTTTTTCGTAGGCTTTTATGTGCATATTCTTTCTAGCCAGGTTTTACCTACGTAAGCTAGGTTGTTCTGCAGCTCTGACTGTGTGAAATCTCATTCACCAGCTTCAGAGCTTTTTTTCTGTT
The DNA here is from genome assembly GCA_022577455.1 of Arizona elegans. NCBI lineage: Eukaryota > Metazoa > Chordata > Lepidosauria > Squamata > Colubridae > Arizona > Arizona elegans. Next base: position 30,466,136 of record JAKOOJ010000006.1, on the reverse strand, counting down.
GACAAACTGCAACTCTGCGTTGCTCTCTGGGAGACTCAGATAGCTATTTCTGCCTTATAAGGCTTCGTCAGTGAGCCACACCCACTTCTCAGATATTCCCCCTGTAAAGGTACAATGTGTCTTTTTCTGTTTTTCGTAGGCTTTTATGTGCATATTCTTTCTAGCCAGGTTTTACCTACGTAAGCTAGGTTGTTCTGCAGCTCTGACTGTGTGAAATCTCATTCACCAGCTTCAGAGCTTTTTTTCTGTTGACAAACTGCAACTCTGCGTTGCTCTCTGGGAGACTCAGATAGCTATTTCTGCCTTATAAGGCTTCGTCAGTGAGCCACACCCACTTCTCAGATATTCCCCCTGTAAAGGTACAATGTGTCTTTTTCTGTTTTTCGTAGGCTTTTATGTGCATATTCTTTCTAGCCAGGTTTTACCTACGTAAGCTAGGTTGTTCTGCAGCTCTGACTGTGTGAAATCTCATTCACCAGCTTCAGAGCTTTTTTTCTGTTGACAAACTGCAACTCTGCGTTGCTCTCTGGGAGACTCAGATAGCTATTTCTGCCTTATAAGGCTTCGTCAGTGAGCCACACCCACTTCTCAGATATTCCCCCTGTAAAGGTACAATGTGTCTTTTTCTGTTTTTCGTAGGCTTTTATGTGCATATTCTTTCTAGCCAGGTTTTACCTACGTAAGCTAGGTTGTTCTGCAGCTCTGACTGTGTGAAATCTCATTCACCAGCTTCAGAGCTTTTTTTCTGTTGACAAACTGCAACTCTGCGTTGCTCTCTGGGAGACTCAGATAGCTATTTCTGCCTTATAAGGCTTCGTCAGTGAGCCACACCCACTTCTCAGATATTCCCCCTGTAAAGGTACAATGTGTCTTTTTCTGTTTTTCGTAGGCTTTTATGTGCATATTCTTTCTAGCCAGGTTTTACCTACGTAAGCTAGGTTGTTCTGCAGCTCTGACTGTGTGAAATCTCATTCACCAGCTTCAGAGCTTTTTTTCTGTTGACAAACTGCAACTCTGCGTTGCTCTCTGGGAGACTCAGATAGCTATTTCTGCCTTATAAGGCTTCGTCAGTGAGCCACACCCACTTCTCAGATATTCCCCCTGTAAAGGTACAATGTGTCTTTTTCTGTTTTTCGTAGGCTTTTATGTGCATATTCTTTCTAGCCAGGTTTTACCTACGTAAGCTAGGTTGTTCTGCAGCTCTGACTGTGTGAAATCTCATTCACCAGCTTCAGAGCTTTTTTTCTGTTGACAAACTGCAACTCTGCGTTGCTCTCTGGGAGACTCAGATAGCTATTTCTGCCTTATAAGGCTTCGTCAGTGAGCCACACCCACTTCTCAGATATTCCCCCTGTAAAGGTACAATGTGTCTTTTTCTGTTTTTCGTAGGCTTTTATGTGCATATTCTTTCTAGCCAGGTTTTACCTACGTAAGCTAGGTTGTTCTGCAGCTCTGACTGTGTGAAATCTCATTCACCAGCTTCAGAGCTTTTTTTCTGTTGACAAACTGCAACTCTGCGTTGCTCTCTGGGAGACTCAGATAGCTATTTCTGCCTTATAAGGCTTCGTCAGTGAGCCACACCCACTTCTCAGATATTCCCCCTGTAAAGGTACAATGTGTCTTTTTCTGTTTTTCGTAGGCTTTTATGTGCATATTCTTTCTAGCCAGGTTTTACCTACGTAAGCTAGGTTGTTCTGCAGCTCTGACTGTGTGAAATCTCATTCACCAGCTTCAGAGCTTTTTTTCTGTTGACAAACTGCAACTCTGCGTTGCTCTCTGGGAGACTCAGATAGCTATTTCTGCCTTATAAGGCTTCGTCAGTGAGCCACACCCACTTCTCAGATATTCCCCCTGTAAAGGTACAATGTGTCTTTTTCTGTTTTTCGTAGGCTTTTATGTGCATATTCTTTCTAGCCAGGTTTTACCTACGTAAGCTAGGTTGTTCTGCAGCTCTGACTGTGTGAAATCTCATTCACCAGCTTCAGAGCTTTTTTTCTGTTGACAAACTGCAACTCTGCGTTGCTCTCTGGGAGACTCAGATAGCTATTTCTGCCTTATAAGGCTTCGTCAGTGAGCCACACCCACTTCTCAGATATTCCCCCTGTAAAGGTACAATGTGTCTTTTTCTGTTTTTCGTAGGCTTTTATGTGCATATTCTTTCTAGCCAGGTTTTACCTACGTAAGCTAGGTTGTTCTGCAGCTCTGACTGTGTGAAATCTCATTCACCAGCTTCAGAGCTTTTTTTCTGTTGACAAACTGCAACTCTGCGTTGCTCTCTGGGAGACTCAGATAGCTATTTCTGCCTTATAAGGCTTCGTCAGTGAGCCACACCCACTTCTCAGATATTCCCCCTGTAAAGGTACAATGTGTCTTTTTCTGTTTTTCGTAGGCTTTTATGTGCATATTCTTTCTAGCCAGGTTTTACCTACGTAAGCTAGGTTGTTCTGCAGCTCTGACTGTGTGAAATCTCATTCACCAGCTTCAGAGCTTTTTTTCTGTTGACAAACTGCAACTCTGCGTTGCTCTCTGGGAGACTCAGATAGCTATTTCTGCCTTATAAGGCTTCGTCAGTGAGCCACACCCACTTCTCAGATATTCCCCCTGTAAAGGTACAATGTGTCTTTTTCTGTTTTTCGTAGGCTTTTATGTGCATATTCTTTCTAGCCAGGTTTTACCTACGTAAGCTAGGTTGTTCTGCAGCTCTGACTGTGTGAAATCTCATTCACCAGCTTCAGAGCTTTTTTTCTGTTGACAAACTGCAACTCTGCGTTGCTCTCTGGGAGACTCAGATAGCTATTTCTGCCTTATAAGGCTTCGTCAGTGAGCCACACCCACTTCTCAGATATTCCCCCTGTAAAGGTACAATGTGTCTTTTTCTGTTTTTCGTAGGCTTTTATGTGCATATTCTTTCTAGCCAGGTTTTACCTACGTAAGCTAGGTTGTTCTGCAGCTCTGACTGTGTGAAATCTCATTCACCAGCTTCAGAGCTTTTTTTCTGTTGACAAACTGCAACTCTGCGTTGCTCTCTGGGAGACTCAGATAGCTATTTCTGCCTTATAAGGCTTCGTCAGTGAGCCACACCCACTTCTCAGATATTCCCCCTGTAAAGGTACAATGTGTCTTTTTCTGTTTTTCGTAGGCTTTTATGTGCATATTCTTTCTAGCCAGGTTTTACCTACGTAAGCTAGGTTGTTCTGCAGCTCTGACTGTGTGAAATCTCATTCACCAGCTTCAGAGCTTTTTTTCTGTTGACAAACTGCAACTCTGCGTTGCTCTCTGGGAGACTCAGATAGCTATTTCTGCCTTATAAAGCTTCGTCAGTGAGCCACACCCACTTCTCAGATATTCCCCCTGTAAAGGTACAATGTGTCTTTTTCTGTTTTTCGTAGGCTTTTATGTGCATATTCTTTCTAGCCAGGTTTTACCTACGTAAGCTAGGTTGTTCTGCAGCTCTGACTGTGTGAAATCTCATTCACCAGCTTCAGAGCTTTTTTTCTGTTGACAAACTGCAACTCTGCGTTGCTCTCTGGGAGACTCAGATAGCTATTTCTGCCTTATAAGGCTTCGTCAGTGAGCCACACCCACTTCTCAGATATTCCCCCTGTAAAGGTACAATGTGTCTTTTTCTGTTTTTCGTAGGCTTTTATGTGCATATTCTTTCTAGCCAGGTTTTACCTACGTAAGCTAGGTTGTTCTGCAGCTCTGACTGTGTGAAATCTCATTCACCAGCTTCAGAGCTTTTTTTCTGTTGACAAACTGCAACTCTGCGTTGCTCTCTGGGAGACTCAGATAGCTATTTCTGCCTTATAAGGCTTCGTCAGTGAGCCACACCCACTTCTCAGATATTCCCCCTGTAAAGGTACAATGTGTCTTTTTCTGTTTTTCGTAGGCTTTTATGTGCATATTCTTTCTAGCCAGGTTTTACCTACGTAAGCTAGGTTGTTCTGCAGCTCTGACTGTGTGAAATCTCATTCACCAGCTTCAGAGCTTTTTTTCTGTTGACAAACTGCAACTCTGCGTTGCTCTCTGGGAGACTCAGATAGCTATTTCTGCCTTATAAGGCTTCGTCAGTGAGCCACACCCACTTCTCAGATATTCCCCCTGTAAAGGTACAATGTGTCTTTTTCTGTTTTTCGTAGGCTTTTATGTGCATATTCTTTCTAGCCAGGTTTTACCTACGTAAGCTAGGTTGTTCTGCAGCTCTGACTGTGTGAAATCTCATTCACCAGCTTCAGAGCTTTTTTTCTGTTGACAAACTGCAACTCTGCGTTGCTCTCTGGGAGACTCAGATAGCTATTTCTGCCTTATAAGCCTTCGTCAGTGAGCCACACCCACTTCTCAGATATTCCCCCTGTAAAGGTACAATGTGTCTTTTTCTGTTTTTCGTAGGCTTTTATGTGCATATTCTTTCTAGCCAGGTTTTACCTACGTAAGCTAGGTTGTTCTGCAGCTCTGACTGTGTGAAATCTCATTCACCAGCTTCAGAGCTTTTTTTCTGTTGACAAACTGCAACTCTGCGTTGCTCTCTGGGAGACTCAGATAGCTATTTCTGCCTTATAAGGCTTCGTCAGTGAGCCACACCCACTTCTCAGATATTCCCCCTGTAAAGGTACAATGTGTCTTTTTCTGTTTTTCGTAGGCTTTTATGTGCATATTCTTTCTAGCCAGGTTTTACCTACGTAAGCTAGGTTGTTCTGCAGCTCTGACTGTGTGAAATCTCATTCACCAGCTTCAGAGCTTTTTTTCTGTTGACAAACTGCAACTCTGCGTTGCTCTCTGGGAGACTCAGATAGCTATTTCTGCCTTATAAGGCTTCGTCAGTGAGCCACACCCACTTCTCAGATATTCCCCCTGTAAAGGTACAATGTGTCTTTTTCTGTTTTTCGTAGGCTTTTATGTGCATATTCTTTCTAGCCAGGTTTTACCTACGTAAGCTAGGTTGTTCTGCAGCTCTGACTGTGTGAAATCTCATTCACCAGCTTCAGAGCTTTTTTTCTGTTGACAAACTGCAACTCTGCGTTGCTCTCTGGGAGACTCAGATAGCTATTTCTGCCTTATAAGGCTTCGTCAGTGAGCCACACCCACTTCTCAGATATTCCCCCTGTAAAGGTACAATGTGTCTTTTTCTGTTTTTCGTAGGCTTTTATGTGCATATTCTTTCTAGCCAGGTTTTACCTACGTAAGCTAGGTTGTTCTGCAGCTCTGACTGTGTGAAATCTCATTCACCAGCTTCAGAGCTTTTTTTCTGTTGACAAACTGCAACTCTGCGTTGCTCTCTGGGAGACTCAGATAGCTATTTTTGCCTTATAAGGCTTCGTCAGTGAGCCACACCCACTTCTCAGATATTCCCCCTGTAAAGGTACAATGTGTCTTTTTCTGTTTTTCGTAGGCTTTTATGTGCATATTCTTTCTAGCCAGGTTTTACCTACGTGTGGCTCACTGACGAAGCCTTATAAGGCAGAAATAGCTATCTGAGTCTCCCAGAGAGCAACGCAGAGTTGCAGTTTGTCAACAGAAAAAAAGCTCTGAAGCTGGTGAATGAGATTTCACACAGTCAGAGCTGCAGAACAACCTAGCTTACGTAGGTAAAACCTGGCTAGAAAGAATATGCACATAAAAGCCTACGAAAAACAGAAAAAGACACATTGTACCTTTACAGGGGGAATATCTGAGAAGTGGGTGTGGCTCACTGACGAAGCCTTATAAGGCAGAAATAGCTATCTGAGTCTCCCAGAGAGCAACGCAGAGTTGCAGTTTGTCAACAGAAAAAAAGCTCTGAAGCTGGTGAATGAGATTTCACACAGTCAGAGCTGCAGAACAACCTAGCTTACGTAGGTAAAACCTGGCTAGAAAGAATATGCACATAAAAGCCTACGAAAAACAGAAAAAGACACATTGTACCTTTACAGGGGGAATATCTGAGAAGTGGGTGTGGCTCACTGACGAAGCCTTATAAGGCAGAAATAGCTATCTGAGTCTCCCAGAGAGCAACGCAGAGTTGCAGTTTGTCAACAGAAAAAAAGCTCTGAAGCTGGTGAATGAGATTTCACACAGTCAGAGCTGCAGAACAACCTAGCTTACGTAGGTAAAACCTGGCTAGAAAGAATATGCACATAAAAGCCTACGAAAAACAGAAAAAGACACATTGTACCTTTACAGGGGGAATATCTGAGAAGTGGGTGTGGCTCACTGACGAAGGCTTATAAGGCAGAAATAGCTATCTGAGTCTCCCAGAGAGCAACGCAGAGTTGCAGTTTGTCAACAGAAAAAAAGCTCTGAAGCTGGTGAATGAGATTTCACACAGTCAGAGCTGCAGAACAACCTAGCTTACGTAGGTAAAACCTGGCTAGAAAGAATATGCACATAAAAGCCTACGAAAAACAGAAAAAGACACATTGTACCTTTACAGGGGGAATATCTGAGAAGTGGGTGTGGCTCACTGACGAAGCCTTATAAGGCAGAAATAGCTATCTGAGTCTCCCAGAGAGCAACGCAGAGTTGCAGTTTGTCAACAGAAAAAAAGCTCTGAAGCTGGTGAATGAGATTTCACACAGTCAGAGCTGCAGAACAACCTAGCTTACGTAGGTAAAACCTGGCTAGAAAGAATATGCACATAAAAGCCTACGAAAAACAGAAAAAGACACATTGTACCTTTACAGGGGGAATATCTGAGAAGTGGGTGTGGCTCACTGACGAAGCCTTATAAGGCAGAAATAGCTATCTGAGTCTCCCAGAGAGCAACGCAGAGTTGCAGTTTGTCAACAGAAAAAAAGCTCTGAAGCTGGTGAATGAGATTTCACACAGTCAGAGCTGCAGAACAACCTAGCTTACGTAGGTAAAACCTGGCTAGAAAGAATATGCACATAAAAGCCTACGAAAAACAGAAAAAGACACATTGTACCTTTACAGGGGGAATATCTGAGAAGTGGGTGTGGCTCACTGACGAAGCCTTATAAGGCAGAAATAGCTATCTGAGTCTCCCAGAGAGCAACGCAGAGTTGCAGTTTGTCAACAGAAAAAAAGCTCTGAAGCTGGTGAATGAGATTTCACACAGTCAGAGCTGCAGAACAACCTAGCTTACGTAGGTAAAACCTGGCTAGAAAGAATATGCACATAAAAGCCTACGAAAAACAGAAAAAGACACATTGTACCTTTACAGGGGGAATATCTGAGAAGTGGGTGTGGCTCACTGACGAAGCCTTATAAGGCAGAAATAGCTATCTGAGTCTCCCAGAGAGCAACGCAGAGTTGCAGTTTGTCAACAGAAAAAAAGCTCTGAAGCTGGTGAATGAGATTTCACACAGTCAGAGCTGCAGAACAACCTAGCTTACGTAGGTAAAACCTGGCTAGAAAGAATATGCACATAAAAGCCTACGAAAAACAGAAAAAGACACATTGTACCTTTACAGGGGGAATATCTGAGAAGTGGGTGTGGCTCACTGACGAAGCCTTATAAGGCAGAAATAGCTATCTGAGTCTCCCAGAGAGCAACGCAGAGTTGCAGTTTGTCAACAGAAAAAAAGCTCTGAAGCTGGTGAATGAGATTTCACACAGTCAGAGCTGCAGAACAACCTAGCTTACGTAGGTAAAACCTGGCTAGAAAGAATATGCACATAAAAGCCTACGAAAAACAGAAAAAGACACATTGTACCTTTACAGGGGGAATATCTGAGAAGTGGGTGTGGCTCACTGACGAAGCCTTATAAGGCAGAAATAGCTATCTGAGTCTCCCAGAGAGCAACGCAGAGTTGCAGTTTGTCAACAGAAAAAAAGCTCTGAAGCTGGTGAATGAGATTTCACACAGTCAGAGCTGCAGAACAACCTAGCTTACGTAGGTAAAACCTGGCTAGAAAGAATATGCACATAAAAGCCTACGAAAAACAGAAAAAGACACATTGTACCTTTACAGGGGGAATATCTGAGAAGTGGGTGTGGCTCACTGACGAAGCCTTATAAGGCAGAAATAGCTATCTGAGTCTCCCAGAGAGCAACGCAGAGTTGCAGTTTGTCAACAGAAAAAAAGCTCTGAAGCTGGTGAATGAGATTTCACACAGTCAGAGCTGCAGAACAACCTAGCTTACGTAGGTAAAACCTGGCTAGAAAGAATATGCACATAAAAGCCTACGAAAAACAGAAAAAGACACATTGTACCTTTACAGGGGGAATATCTGAGAAGTGGGTGTGGCTCACTGACGAAGCCTTATAAGGCAGAAATAGCTATCTGAGTCTCCCAGAGAGCAACGCAGAGTTGCAGTTTGTCAACAGAAAAAAAGCTCTGAAGCTGGTGAATGAGATTTCACACAGTCAGAGCTGCAGAACAACCTAGCTTACGTAGGTAAAACCTGGCTAGAAAGAATATGCACATAAAAGCCTACGAAAAACAGAAAAAGACACATTGTACCTTTACAGGGGGAATATCTGAGAAGTGGGTGTGGCTCACTGACGAAGCCTTATAAGGCAGAAATAGCTATCTGAGTCTCCCAGAGAGCAACGCAGAGTTGCAGTTTGTCAACAGAAAAAAAGCTCTGAAGCTGGTGAATGAGATTTCACACAGTCAGAGCTGCAGAACAACCTAGCTTACGTAGGTAAAACCTGGCTAGAAAGAATATGCACATAAAAGCCTACGAAAAACAGAAAAAGACACATTGTACCTTTACAGGGGGAATATCTGAGAAGTGGGTGTGGCTCACTGACGAAGCCTTATAAGGCAGAAATAGCTATCTGAGTCTCCCAGAGAGCAACGCAGAGTTGCAGTTTGTCAACAGAAAAAAAGCTCTGAAGCTGGTGAATGAGATTTCACACAGTCAGAGCTGCAGAACAACCTAGCTTACGTAGGTAAAACCTGGCTAGAAAGAATATGCACATAAAAGCCTACGAAAAACAGAAAAAGACACATTGTACCTTTACAGGGGGAATATCTGAGAAGTGGGTGTGGCTCACTGACGAAGCCTTATAAGGCAGAAATAGCTATCTGAGTCTCCCAGAGAGCAACGCAGAGTTGCAGTTTGTCAACAGAAAAAAAGCTCTGAAGCTGGTGAATGAGATTTCACACAGTCAGAGCTGCAGAACAACCTAGCTTACGTAGGTAAAACCTGGCTAGAAAGAATATGCACATAAAAGCCTACGAAAAACAGAAAAAGACACATTGTACCTTTACAGGGGGAATATCTGAGAAGTGGGTGTGGCTCACTGACGAAGCCTTATAAGGCAGAAATAGCTATCTGAGTCTCCCAGAGAGCAACGCAGAGTTGCAGTTTGTCAACAGAAAAAAAGCTCTGAAGCTGGTGAATGAGATTTCACACAGTCAGAGCTGCAGAACAACCTAGCTTACGTAGGTAAAACCTGGCTAGAAAGAATATGCACATAAAAGCCTACGAAAAACAGAAAAAGACACATTGTACCTTTACAGGGGGAATATCTGAGAAGTGGGTGTGGCTCACTGACGAAGCCTTATAAGGCAGAAATAGCTATCTGAGTCTCCCAGAGAGCAACGCAGAGTTGCAGTTTGTCAACAGAAAAAAAGCTCTGAAGCTGGTGAATGAGATTTCACACAGTCAGAGCTGCAGAACAACCTAGCTTACGTAGGTAAAACCTGGCTAGAAAGAATATGCACATAAAAGCCTACGAAAAACAGAAAAAGACACATTGTACCTTTACAGGGGGAATATCTGAGAAGTGGGTGTGGCTCACTGACGAAGCCTTATAAGGCAGAAATAGCTATCTGAGTCTCCCAGAGAGCAACGCAGAGTTGCAGTTTGTCAACAGAAAAAAAGCTCTGAAGCTGGTGAATGAGATTTCACACAGTCAGAGCTGCAGAACAACCTAGCTTACGTAGGTAAAACCTGGCTAGAAAGAATATGCACATAAAAGCCTACGAAAAACAGAAAAAGACACATTGTACCTTTACAGGGGGAATATCTGAGAAGTGGGTGTGGCTCACTGACGAAGCCTTATAAGGCAGAAATAGCTATCTGAGTCTCCCAGAGAGCAACGCAGAGTTGCAGTTTGTCAACAGAAAAAAAGCTCTGAAGCTGGTGAATGAGATTTCACACAGTCAGAGCTGCAGAACAACCTAGCTTACGTAGGTAAAACCTGGCTAGAAAGAATATGCACATAAAAGCCTACGAAAAACAGAAAAAGACACATTGTACCTTTACAGGGGGAATATCTGAGAAGTGGGTGTGGCTCACTGACGAAGCCTTATAAGGCAGAAATAGCTATCTGAGTCTCCCAGAGAGCAACGCAGAGTTGCAGTTTGTCAACAGAAAAAAAGCTCTGAAGCTGGTGAATGAGATTTCACACAGTCAGAGCTGCAGAACAACCTAGCTTACGTAGGTAAAACCTGGCTAGAAAGAATATGCACATAAAAGCCTACGAAAAACAGAAAAAGACACATTGTACCTTTACAGGGGGAATATCTGAGAAGTGGGTGTGGCTCACTGACGAAGCCTTATAAGGCAGAAATAGCTATCTGAGTCTCCCAGAGAGCAACGCAGAGTTGCAGTTTGTCAACAGAAAAAAAGCTCTGAAGCTGGTGAATGAGATTTCACACAGTCAGAGCTGCAGAACAACCTAGCTTACGTAGGTAAAACCTGGCTAGAAAGAATATGCACATAAAAGCCTACGAAAAACAGAAAAAGACACATTGTACCTTTACAGGGGGAATATCTGAGAAGTGGGTGTGGCTCACTGACGAAGCCTTATAAGGCAGAAATAGCTATCTGAGTCTCCCAGAGAGCAACGCAGAGTTGCAGTTTGTCAACAGAAAAAAAGCTCTGAAGCTGGTGAATGAGATTTCACACAGTCAGAGCTGCAGAACAACCTAGCTTACGTAGGTAAAACCTGGCTAGAAAGAATATGCACATAAAAGCCTACGAAAAACAGAAAAAGACACATTGTACCTTTACAGGGGGAATATCTGAGAAGTGGGTGTGGCTCACTGACGAAGCCTTATAAGGCAGAAATAGCTATCTGAGTCTCCCAGAGAGCAACGCAGAGTTGCAGTTTGTCAACAGAAAAAAAGCTCTGAAGCTGGTGAATGAGATTTCACACAGTCAGAGCTGCAGAACAACCTAGCTTACGTAGGTAAAACCTGGCTAGAAAGAATATGCACATAAAAGCCTACGAAAAACAGAAAAAGACACATTGTACCTTTACAGGGGGAATATCTGAGAAGTGGGTGTGGCTCACTGACGAAGCCTTATAAGGCAGAAATAGCTATCTGAGTCTCCCAGAGAGCAACGCAGAGTTGCAGTTTGTCAACAGAAAAAAAGCTCTGAAGCTGGTGAATGAGATTTCACACAGTCAGAGCTGCAGAACAACCTAGCTTACGTAGGTAAAACCTGGCTAGAAAGAATATGCACATAAAAGCCTACGAAAAACAGAAAAAGACACATTGTACCTTTACAGGGGGAATATCTGAGAAGTGGGTGTGGCTCACTGACGAAGCCTTATAAGGCAGAAATAGCTATCTGAGTCTCCCAGAGAGCAACGCAGAGTTGCAGTTTGTCAACAGAAAAAAAGCTCTGAAGCTGGTGAATGAGATTTCACACAGTCAGAGCTGCAGAACAACCTAGCTTACGTAGGTAAAACCTGGCTAGAAAGAATATGCACATAAAAGCCTACGAAAAACAGAAAAAGACACATTGTACCTTTACAGGGGGAATATCTGAGAAGTGGGTGTGGCTCACTGACGAAGCCTTATAAGGCAGAAATAGCTATCTGAGTCTCCCAGAGAGCAACGCAGAGTTGCAGTTTGTCAACAGAAAAAAAGCTCTGAAGCTGGTGAATGAGATTTCACACAGTCAGAGCTGCAGAACAACCTAGCTTACGTAGGTAAAACCTGGCTAGAAAGAATATGCACATAAAAGCCTACGAAAAACAGAAAAAGGCACATTGTACCTTTACAGGGGGAATATCTGAGAAGTGGGTGTGGCTCACTGACGAAGCCTTATAAGGCAGAAATAGCTATCTGAGTCTCCCAGAGAGCAACGCAGAGTTGCAGTTTGTCAACAGAAAAAAAGCTCTGAAGCTGGTGAATGAGATTTCACACAGTCAGAGCTGCAGAACAACCTAGCTTACGTAGGTAAAACCTGGCTAGAAAGAATATGCACATAAAAGCCTACGAAAAACAGAAAAAGACACATTGTACCTTTACAGGGGGAATATCTGAGAAGTGGGTGTGGCTCACTGACGAAGCCTTATAAGGCAGAAATAGCTATCTGAGTCTCCCAGAGAGCAACGCAGAGTTGCAGTTTGTCAACAGAAAAAAAGCTCTGAAGCTGGTGAATGAGATTTCACACAGTCAGAGCTGCAGAACAACCTAGCTTACGTAGGTAAAACCTGGCTAGAAAGAATATGCACATAAAAGCCTACGAAAAACAGAAAAAGACACATTGTACCTTTACAGGGGGAATATCTGAGAAGTGGGTGTGGCTCACTGACGAAGCCTTATAAGGCAGAAATAGCTATCTGAGTCTCCCAGAGAGCAACGCAGAGTTGCAGTTTGTCAACAGAAAAAAAGCTCTGAAGCTGGTGAATGAGATTTCACACAGTCAGAGCTGCAGAACAACCTAGCTTACGTAGGTAAAACCTGGCTAGAAAGAATATGCACATAAAAGCCTACGAAAAACAGAAAAAGACACATTGTACCTTTACAGGGGGAATATCTGAGAAGTGGGTGTGGCTCACTGACGAAGCCTTATAAGGCAGAAATAGCTATCTGAGTCTCCCAGAGAGCAACGCAGAGTTGCAGTTTGTCAACAGAAAAAAAGCTCTGAAGCTGGTGAATGAGATTTCACACAGTCAGAGCTGCAGAACAACCTAGCTTACGTAGGTAAAACCTGGCTAGAAAGAATATGCACATAAAAGCCTACGAAAAACAGAAAAAGACACATTGTACCTTTACAGGGGGAATATCTGAGAAGTGGGTGTGGCTCACTGACGAAGCCTTATAAGGCAGAAATAGCTATCTGAGTCTCCCAGAGAGCAACGCAGAGTTGCAGTTTGTCAACAGAAAAAAAGCTCTGAAGCTGGTGAATGAGATTTCACACAGTCAGAGCTGCAGAACAACCTAGCTTACGTAGGTAAAACCTGGCTAGAAAGAATATGCACATAAAAGCCTACGAAAAACAGAAAAAGACATATATATATATATATATATATATATATATATATATATATATATATATATATATATATATATATATATATATATATATGTCAGGGCCTGTGGCAGGTCTGAAGATCCAACGAAAAAGATGGGTTCCAGGCCTGACAGTATATACATAACAGAACTTTAGCTAAATTTAAACAGCAAATTCAAGTTATGGAGGCAAGATTAATAATTTTTTAATGTTGTGTGTTAACCTCTAAGGAAAAATACAAATGCCCTTAATGAATATGTGTATATTAATTAATTAATTAATTTCATATTAATCCTTAGCTAATTATGGTACACTGAATTAACTTGTCTGACTGAAACGTAAATTACCTGATCACATCTTAACTAGCCTGTTGTGTAAACCAATCTCTTAATTTTTAATTATGGTGATAAAATCAATGGGATCAAGATTTTGGATGCAATATCTTCTAAATCTGGTATGAACATGACATGAACAACTATAGGTCACTGAGAAAGTTGTTAGACATTGAGCCACTTATTTTCATTGAATCTTAGGTACTACTGGTACCATTTTTCTTATGCCTATTTGACTTATTCAAAGATTCATGTAAACTAGGTGCAATCCTAATGATATTATAAACAAAATGTCATATCTTCTTATAAAGGATCCTTGTAGCAACTCCAGAATAATTTGATAAAGCTAGATTATTCCTCACATGTTTTACTGCAATTAATTGTAAATGAAAAAATATGGTTTACATGTGCTAACTTGTAAAACACTTATACATTCACAATCAAATGCAATGAAATATTTCTTCCATTGCTTGAATAAATCTTATATTGACTCAGGTTATAATCCATCTCAATGAATTTTAAAACCAGAGAAGAGGGAACAATGATGTACATAGAGGTAAAACTATTTTCTACATGAATATACCAAGCCAAGTGGCAAGTTCCCTCATTCCCGTATTATACTGAATGATTTTTTTTTCTTTCCATGATGAGAGATGTTCATGCCAGCCCAAGCCCAACCAGTTGCTCAGCCCTCTAGTAGATAAATATTCTTTATATTTTGTCTCATGCACTATGGCATCTACCAGATTTATGGGACAAAAATATTATAATAATCCCCCAGTGAGACACTAGCTTGATGTGGTGGTGGGGCTTGTATGCTCTGAGGAAGATGTCAGCTATGCCAGAGTTTCAACCATATTGGATAGATCTCATCAGAGTTAGAGAAAGAGCGTGTCTCCCATAAACAATATTGTAAAATGTCACTTACAAAAAACTATATTGGATTGGTCATCAACAAGGACTATGCTAGGTGTTGGAATTCATAGACATCTGGTGACAAGTGGGTTAAAGGACTCAGGACTAAGCAACCAGGACCAACAGCTGCAAGACTACTGGAAGAAAAGTTACTTACCTGTTGCAAATATACAAAGAAATGATATGCTATTATAAGTCATGTCCAATGAAAAGAGGATACCTGAAAAGAATGTACCATTTCTGGAAAGAACATCCAGAATCAGAAATAATAGAACAGAGGCTAGGAGATGAACTTTGATTTACAATAAGAAATAAAGTATTCACAGAAGTAGAATTGTAAGAATTACAATTTTACTTCTGTGAATTCTGCTGAATTCTCTGAATTCTGCTAAAAAAACCAAAGCTTTGCCAGAAATAACTCACACAATAGAGACAAACCAGAGGGAGTTGGTAGTAGAGGAAGCCACTACTGCTAAAGAATTATTCACAATATCAATCCAGTCTTTATTTGTCTTTTGCTATATAAGACATCATTGGTGTGTAAGAGACACAACAAACTTAGCTGACAACACAGGGAAAGTTTGTGAAAAACCTCCTAACCGATAGGGGGAAAAAGTTATAGATGATATCTTGTTAATGTCTTTCATTTTTAAAAAAGTCAGTTCTAAAGCAACAGATAAGAAAAAGCTGTGCAGTGAAATTAAAGCTCAGCCCCTGAAAAAAAAAACCCCAAAAACAAGCTTTACACAGTTGTCTTGCAATTGGGCTATGGGCAGCAAGTCCTTGGCATTTGTCGGGGAGATTTAGATCCATATCTGTGCCTTGGCCACCAAATTCACTGTGTGATTTGGGGTCAGTTAATCATTCTTCATTTGCTATTATTAAAGTTTGTGAATGGATATGGCTGGAAAATAGTATGCATGCCCTTAGAGGAATTTTATAAAAATATAATAAAGAAAAACTAAGGTGGGGTTGTTGTTTGATAGAAAGTTGACCTTTCTAACTTGCTTTGCCTACAATTCTGCCAATGAGAGAAGATTTCTTAATTAAGATGAATAGTGATGATATCACAATCTGAAGGAACAAATATATTACAGCCAGAAATAAAGCCCATTCTATTTAAAGTGTACATCCATTTACATCTGGTGTACCTGATACTCGGTTTTAACAAAACAATCTTGTCAATGCATTGGTTAAGCATTTTCTGCAGATGAATAGAACAATTAATATTGACTTTTTAAAAGCAGCATTACTTTTGTTAAAATATATTTGTACTTATAACTGTTGTGAAAAATATCTGAAGCCTCTTTATACATTTTTCTTTTCTATTTTTCTTTAACTTTTTTCTTTTCTTGCACCTTTTGCTTTTGTTAGCTAAAAGTATTAGCTTTTGTTTTCTCTTTAAAAGTTCCAATAAACATTATACATAAAAAAGCAGTATTGCTCTTTTTTAGGAAAAAAATCCCCAAAATAATGAAAATATAATTTGTGAAAATACCCTAACATCAAAACTATACTGCTCTGTCAATCTACTACCTTATATCTACATACTGGTGTGTGTGTGTGTATCAATGAACAGTTAAAAATATTGAAGAGATATACATATTAAATACTGCCATGCAAGCACTGCTGCTGCTGCTAAAATTGTTTGCAACCAATTTTATTTTCCCGATTTTTAATAAATATATGTATGATATATACACTGTTGCTCAAGTATACAAATGAAAGCAGCCATCATTTTGGATAAGGAGATATTATCTCTAATACTCATCAAACTAATTTCAAAAGATGTTATTGTATGTCCTTCCACATAGTTCAAATTGATTATGCTGTAAAGGGGTATGCAAAAATGAAAAAAATAGAGCAAAACTATATATCTTTACTTACAGACAATATTGCTCCTCTTCAAGATGACTAATTTCACCCAGGTTCCAGGAAAGGCAAAGTGACTGCTGAATTTCTTCTCCAGTGAAGTTTCTTTTCATGATTTTTAGAGGATTTTGAGGATATTTTTCCTGGATTCTTTCAGAAGGACAGTGAAAGGAACATAGCCACAGAAATAGCTGAGGAAAATGCTCAGATAGGATGGTGATGATGACATAGACACTGGAGAAATAGAGGCAATAAATACTTGAGACCAGTCATATTTCATTATTCTGCTGGGTAGAAACATGATATTCTTACAAGACCATGCACTAAAAGCATTTAACAGAAGGAAAAACTGCAATAAACAACAATGATCTTCTACCCTGTCCCTATCCTATTTTAACAATCATATGGTTTTCCACTCATATTCAGATCTGACATTCAGACTTATACACTTCTATCAAAACAACTGAGGTCAAATCAAAGTGTTGACCTACTTAAAATAGATGTGTTAAAACAATGTTATTATCTAGCAATCCTTTAGAAGAGTCCAGGAACTAAAAATTTTAATATAGCTACCAGAAAATCTACTGAATGAGAACAAATTGCTAAAGAAAGAAAGACACTTCAAAGAGCCCTCTCAAGTAAGACATCAACACAGTTAAGCTATACTGCAAATGAAGGGATGTGTTCAATATTCATTTAGTACTGTACAATAATTTATGAATTTACAATGTAACACAGTGGTTTGTGACTGTTTTTGCTGATGATAGCCTTATATATTATATTCAGTGGTACCATATTCCATTTTCTATTGTTACAGTAGTCTCAAGAACTCATATTGAGTTACGTTACGTTATTATAGTACAGACTACATGGAAAGCTAAGCCTAAAGAAAATATATTTTCTGAAAGCACTGTGTTGCAATTACAAACTCTATAAGCTGTTCCAAACAAATTGTCAGCCTCCAAAGTTGCTTAATTATTATGCATGCTTGTATACAGTACGGTATATTTCCAATATTAAATTATTATTGAACAACCAAATAAATTGACCTAAATTTAATTTAATTTAATTGGGGGGAGGTAAATCTCTTTTGAGAAGATTTACATAATCTTTGGATATTGGTGGAGGGCTGTATTAACACACTCTCGTATTTCTTTCAACTATGTATAATCATTACTTTTTCCAGTTTTTATATTCTTGAGTGCAGAAAATCACATCTCACAAACAAAATGTTAAATTTGCATGAAGATTACCAGAACTTTTATTTTTTTGCAATCTGAGGATATTCATTCTTCATTCGTACCCCAAATTCATCAAGAGCTACTTCCTCATGCTTTAATTTCAAATTGCAATCATTCCATATGTTCCACTAATTATTCCTCTTCTGTCAGCCTAAGCTGGGATTGGTTTTATTTTGCTTCAATAAAGGGGTTTCATAAGCAACCTAGTTTTCAATGGATATATTTATAAATAGTACTGAATTTTCTTTTCCTGCACTCCAAGATGCTCAGCAATTAGGCATATGACCTCATTATTGCTTCTCACAGCAACATTTGGGAACATCGCCATATTGTCTTCCTTCCCCTTCACAGTGCAAATTCTCTCACAGAACATTAATTTTGTTTGAAAACAGATTTTTTTAGCTTTGTCTTGCATGCTGTAGTTTTTAACAATTAAACTTTAAGGATTTAGTATTTAAACTTTAACATGCTAGAGTTCTAAATATTTAAACCTAAAACTTTCAAAGATACAAATTAATTGAGGTAACTGGCAGACCAAATAGTGTCACTGTCAGTGACTCACGAAATTCTTGTTACTCAAGAGAAAAGAAAGTTAAACATCCCGTTCTTCATTCATTCATGGCAACCCTTTCCTCTAAATAACCTTTTGACCTCTAGGAAGAGAACGAGACTCAGATGATTTGTTCTAATTTCTTTACAATATTTGACAAACAGGTGTGCTGATATGACTTGATGTAGCTCACCATTAAAACATAGACAACTGATGATCAAAGAAACCAGACTATGACAGAGTGTGGTATAAAGCTCCATATTTGCATCTCCAAATATCCCTGTAGTGAACTTAACTGCACTTTTATAGTCTAGTGCAGGGCTGTTCAACTTTGGCAACTTTAACACTTGGTTACTTCAACTCCCCGAATTCTCCAGCCAAAATGGCTGGCTGGGGAATTCTGAGAATTGAAGTCCACAAGTCTTAACATTGCCAAAGTTGGACTGCCCTGATTTAGTGTTTTGTTTAAGCATTGCCTCAGCTGGGATGATTCATTAATATAATCCACAGATTATTTTACCTTCACATTTTTTACAAAACTTGTAATGATTTTTTTTCACATAACTCAAACAAAACAACAAAAGATGCTAAGTTAAGTTAAAATCAAATCAACCCATTATAACGTAATGTAAGACATGGAGTCAGGCAGGTCATAAAAAGCCACTCTCTTTTTCATGTTGCATTGAAAGATATATTTCTTTCCAATTCCCAAAGAACAACAACAGATTGAACCATGTATATTTAAAATGAAAGCAGCCTAATATATGCTCAAAGATCGCATGATGCCTCTGAACAGTATCTCAAATAGCTATTTGCGTGATTAGTAAAATGTTCAGTAACAGGCACTTGAGGAACGTCCCTAGAACAATTTGAAGTGACAGCATAATCTTATATGGAAACACTGAGAGCTATCATCATGATTTGATTTTCAATGTACTGTTTTATTTATGAGAATCATAAAATATTCAAAATAAATCAATGTTGGGAGAAAACCATCTGCTATACCTGGAATGAGTTATCTTCTTTCCAGGCCCAAACTCACTTCTGTTGCACTGAAATCTAAGGATCAATTGTAGCTCCTATTTCATCCAATTTGACAACAAGCTTACTTTTACTGGCATGAAATGGAAGGGGAATGTTTGTGGCCAATCCTGTGCCTTGAAAAAAAACAGAAATTTGGGCATAGAACTGGTTCAAGCACAGGGCTAAACTTTAAGTAGGTAATTTGTTTTGAGCTTTGTGCATTGTATAAAGGTAAAGGTTTCCCTTGTCCAGTTATGTCCAACTCTAGGGACCGATGCTTATCTCCATTTCTTACCAAGGGAGCCAGCATAATCCAATTCTGTGGTCATGTGGCCAGCATGACTATATGCTGAGGCGCACAGATGCTGTTATTTTCCCACCGAAGTGGTATCCATTTATTTATTTGCATGCTTTCGAACTGCTAGGTGGGCAGGAGCTGGGGCAAAAGTAACAGGAACTCACTCCATCATGCAGCACTCAGGTTTTGAACCTGGGCTGTTAGTAAACTGAGAGTCTTTAACCGCTGAGCCATCATGTCTCCATGTGCATTGTATAAACCCAATCTTTAGGAGAAAAGACTGAAGGTTGGTGACCATTTAGCTTATTCATCTCTCCTTACTCTAAAATAATCTGTAGAAAAAAGTTGAGAGATATTACATCATGATAAAATGTATTTCTATATTGAATGCTAACCCATTAAAAATATGTTCCAACATTCATTATTTTCATTATTTTCCGGGAGCACTAATGGCAGTTCAGTTTAATTTATCAATTAATCCAGGTTTGGATGATACAACTGATTTGTAGTTAAATAACCCAGAATGTAGTAAACTATTATAGCAGAATATGATTCTGCAATTTTTAAACTATTGTATGACCTATACTGGGTGACACATTGAATCAAATTAAAATAGTGCTTTGTTACATATGATCAGTTTTAAGAGTTAGTTTGGTGTAGCAGGAAAGGTATCAGGCTAGAAATTGGGAATTCTACCCCGCCATAGACCCAAAGCCAACTGGGTGACTAGTCACTCTCTCTCATCTCTAGCAACAGATTCAATGAATTCAACTTTCCCAATTCACTCTGCTTGTCATAGCCAGCTGGGAAGGATACAAATCATGATCACATGATGCTGCAACCATTGTAAATATGACCCGGGTAGACATGCATTTCAATCAAGTGACTGCGGGGGGGGGGGGGGGGGCAGCAGTGCCATGGTCATAATTTTAAGGATGGGTTGTAAGTCATTTTTAATGAGGCCATTGTAACTTTCAACCATTATTCAACTAATGGTTGTAATCAATGACTACCTGTACAATGCTTAGTCTAGGAAAAAGTAATAAGGAAGGTACTTTGTGGGTCTTATCCATGTCCCTCCAGATTTCAGAATCAAACATGGTAGAATTAAATAATTTAAATAATTGATGATGCAAGCACATTGTAAGTGCTTAGATTCGAAAGGCTCCTCTGAAATATATAGTATTATGAGGAGAATATTTCTTTCAAGCTTGTCTGCACTTTACATGGTTCTTTTGTCAATCACCATTAACCTTATTTCAAGATGAAATTGATCTAAGTAATTAAAGAAGCAAATTGAGCAGTGTGATCTACATTAAACAGGAAATAATTAACACATTTCAACTTTTAATTAATCTATCAAAAATTCAGTTTGTCATGGTATTAAAGTGAGAAAATAAATGAACTTTTTCTGAAATGAAAGCAATTACAGCTGCTTTTCTTCCCCTTTTAAGACATTGATGTTCAGCCTTTTCTTAGAAAGTATTGAACCTTTTTTCCCTTATTGTAGCATTCAGATGCTGAAACCTTAATTTACATGGTATATTTTCTTTTCCCAAGGAACTATAAAACAACCACTGAAACATAGACCCTTAAAAGAATCCAAATCAAATGATGAAAGTAACAAAGGCTTTTTAAAAGTCAATTTTGTCTTAAACAAGCACTCTCAACCAATCTAGGCTGATTGTACAGGAATTATAGGATTTGAAATATCTGGACAGCATCACCACCAGATGGATTTGTAACTAGCTAACAAACCCATATTCAATGAGTAGTCCTTAATGTTACTACATCTACATGGGTACCGCAAGGTTCAGTCTTAGGCCCAATATTCTTCAATATCTTCATAAATAACTTAAATGAGGGAATAGAAGATCAAATTTGCAGATGACATGAAGATGTCAGGAATAGCCAACACCCCAGAAGACAAGCTCAGGATCTAAAAAGATTACAGACTTGAAAAATGGGCTCTATCCAACAACATGAAATTTAATGTGGAGAAAAGCAAAATTTTACACCAAGGCAAAAAAACCCCCAAAGGTATAAGTACAGATTAGGCAAAACCTGGCTCAAAAACAGTAACTGTGAGAGGGACCTTGGAGTTAGTGGATGATCATTTAAACATGAGCCAGCAGAGTGCAGCTGCCACCAAAAAAGCTAATACAATCATATACAAAGCTAATACAATATAAACAGAGGCATAGAATCAAAATCATATGTATTATTAGTACTGCTTTATAAAGCCTTAGTAAGACCATACCTGCAATACTGTATCCAGTTTTGGTCCCCACATTACAAAAAAAGATGTTGAGACTTTGGAAAACGTGCATAGAAGAGGAACTAAGATGATCAAGGGAACTGGAAACAAAAACATATGAAAAACAGTTGCAAGAATTAGTTATGGCCCGTCTAGACAAAAGACGGACATGGGGTGACATGATAGTAGTATTCCCATATTTGAGAAGCTGCAATGAAGAAGAGGGGGGTCAACTTTTTTTTTTAATACTTTATTGATTTTTCCAAAACAAAAAGAAAGAAAATGTACAATCTATCCCTGCTTTCGGAGGTACAGTGTATATACAATATAGTGAAACAAAAGTTAAGAAAAAAAAAGCTTCATCCTTAACTATACATTATTCTATACAATATAGCTATAGTACATGTGCCAGGTCAAGATTCTAAAGTCATATTTTCATCTTATTGTTCAGCCAGTGATACCAAATACCCCATACATCATAATATTTTGAGTTGTCCTCATTTTTTAACTCACTTGTCAGTTTCGCCATTTCTGCACACTCTAAGATCTTATTTATTAGAGTTTCTTCTGAGGGTATAAGTTTGTTTTTCCAGCATTTTGCGAAGGCTAATCTAGCCGCAGTTATGATCTGGATTATCAGTTGGGTTTTATTATTGTTTAAGCCTTCTTTGGTTATGCCTAGGAGGAAAAGTTCTGGGACTAGGACTACTTCCTGTCCCGTTATTTCACAGAGCCAGTGTTGGATTTTGGACCAGTACTTTTTAGTCTCAGGGCAAGTCCACCATAGATGATAAAAGGTGCCGACCATTTTTCCACATTTCCAACATATGGGAGAGAGATTTGGAAACATCTTGGCTAGCCTCGCTGGGGCTAGATACCACCTGTGTAACAATTTGTAATGATTTTCCCTAAACGTTGTCGATTTGGTTATTTTGTAGTTTCTATTCCAAGCTATCTCCCAATCATTAAAATTTAGTCTATGTCCTAGATTTTTTTCCCAGATGTTCATTTGATTTTTTGCTATGGACTCTGCCTTATCTTCATCTAATAGAAAGTTATAAATTTTTGTTAACATTTTCTTATCTGTTCCCCAAATAATTTTGTCAAAGTTTCCGTGTTTCGCTGCTATACCGAATTTATCTCTATCTTTTTGGAACCTTGAGTTGATCTGAAAATAGTTCCACCAATCCAAGTTAAAGCCCTGATCCCTCAATAGATCCAGTGATTTAAGTTTCCCTTCTTCATCGAGGATGTCCTTGTATGTACCCCATTTATAATCATCTCTCCTGTTTGGAGCCACCAACGCTTCCATAATGGAAAGCCAGTTGGGTACCTTTGTATAGATCCTCTGTCTAATTTTGTCCCACGTGCGAATAAGAGTCTCCCTGATTTTGTGCTTATGGAAATAGGATTTTTTCTTATTCTTTATATCCCAAAGGTAGGAATGCCATCCTTCTAGGAGGTCATGTCCTTCCAAAATCAGGGTTCTCCTATCTTGTAGCTTGATCCACTCCTTGATCCAAATTAATTTTGCGGTCTTTTGATATAGTTCCCAGTCAGGGAGCCCAAAACCTCCCAGATTTCTTTTCCCTTGGAGTACCTTGAAAGAAATCCTCGATTTCTTGCCCTCCCACAGAAAATTTCTGATGTATTTGTTCAAGTCCAAAAAGAATTTTTTGTCTAGTGATAGCGGAATGTTTTGGAATAGGAACAGGATTTTTGGTAAGATAGTCATTTTAATCGCTGCAATTTTACCAATCAGAGACAATTTGAGCTTTTTCCATCTTTCAAGATCTTGATATGTTTTCTGCAGAAGGGGGATATAATTATCATCTTTTAATGAGGAGAATCTCGCAGTGATCCATATTCCCAGGTATTTTATTTTCCTAACTGTCTGGAGGCCTAATAAATCTTCCAATTCTTCCTTTTGTAAATCTGTCATGTTTTTCACTATTATTTTGGTTTTATCTTTATTTTTAGGCCCGCCACCTCTCCATACTCCTGTATTTCCTGCATTAATTTTACACCGGATTCTAATGGGTCTTCCATTATGAGGGCTACGTCGTCCGCAAAAGCTTGGGTTTTGAATATTTCGTTCCTAATCTTTAATCCTTTAATATCTTTGTTGGCTCTTATCTTTCTAAGTAGCACCTCTAACGCCAAAATATATAATAAGGGGGATAAGGGGCATCCCTGCCTCACTCCTTTTTGGATCTGAAACAACTGGGTTCTGTCTCCATTCACTAGTATGTTTGCCCTCTGGTTTTTATAGATGTTCTCGATCATCTTCCTAAGATTGGTACCAAATCCCATTAGGTCAATTTGATTTATCATAAAAGTCCAATTCAAGTTGTCGAATGCCTTTTGGGCATCGACAAACATTAAGGCCAGCTGTTTTTCGGGATGTTGTTCATAGTATTCAAAGGTGTTTAAGACTGTCCTCAAGTTGTCTCTGATCTGTCTCCCTGGGAGAAAGCCATTTTGATCTTTATGTATCCACCGATTTAAAAAATTTTTAAACCTCTCCGCAATTATATTCATGAACAATTTATAATCTGCATTCAACAATGAGATAGGTCTGTAGTTGGATATCTGTTTTGGGTCGGCACCTTCTTTCAGTATAAGCGTCAAATATGCTTCCCTCCACGAATCTGGGATTGTGATACCCGCCAGGGCCTCGTTTAGTATTTCTAACAACTCTAGTTTTAAGGCATCATCAAATTTTTGGTATATTTCCCCGGGGAGACCATCTGGGCCTGGAGTTTTATTCTTCTTTATTTTAGAAAGGGCCGTTTTTAATTCCTCTATAGTAATCTTTTCATTTAACATTTCCTTTTCTTCTTCAGGGATTAGCGGTAGTTTAGCTTCCAACCAATACTGTTCTACCTTACTTGACGCAATTCCTTCACTTTTGTATAGACCTTTGTAAAACTTTCTTATACTCTCTAATTTGTCTTCTTCCTTCGTCAGCAAGTTACCCTGGGAGTCTTCTAATACTAATATTTGGTTTTTTTCCTTCTCTTTTTTAAATTTATACGCCAGCCATCTCCCCGACTTGTTAGCGTTCTCAAAACAATAATGCTTGGATCTTTTTATTTTCTGTGCCACTTCCTCCTGGTCTAATAAATTCAATCTATGTCTCATCATCGACCACTGTTGTTTGATCGCCTCATCTCCCGGGCATTGCTGGAGTTTATCTTCGGCTTGCGATAACTTATTGATGAGCACTTCTCTAGTCTTTCTTGTTTCCTTGTTTTTGAAGGCAGTATATGAGATGGCTACCCCTCTCACATAGGCCTTCATAGTGTCCCACACAATTTCTTTCGCTGTCTCTCGGTTTCCATTTTCTATGAAGAAGCGTTTGACTTCTTCGTTCAATTTCAGTATAAACTCTTCTTCATATAACAACTTAGTCCTTAGACTCCATCTCTGTTGTATTTTCTTTGTATCATGGTGCCAGCTAATTTCAAGGAACTTATGGTCTGCCCAAGTATTTGTGCACATGTTAACCTTTTTAATTTCTAGGCCCAGTTTTCTGGTAGCCCAGACCATATCTAATCTAGACCAGGAGTTTTGTGGCATTGAATAGAAGGTAAATTGTCTATCGTGGGGGTGTAAGGTACGCCACATATCAATTAGGTTTATCTCGTCCACTAAATCAAAAAAGGTCTTTGGTAAGGGAGATCTTTTATTCTTTTTAGTTATATCACATTTGTAATCATATTTTGAGTCTACTATTCCATTAAAGTCCCCTACCATACAAATTTCGTTGTTTGCCCATTTTACCAGCTGTTCATGCAATTTCCGATAAAATTTCCCTTGTTTTTTATTCGGGGCATAAACCCCTACCACTAACACCTTGGAATTGCCTCTCGTTATCTCTACTATAAGTATTCTCCCTTTTTCATCTTTATATTTACATTCTGCCTCTATTCCTTTCTTAACATAAATAGCCACCCCACTTTTTCTTTTCTCGGCTAATGAAAAGAATACTTTACCAAATTTAGTATAATTTAAATAGTTAGCTTCATCCTTTTTTATATGGACCTCTTGGATACAGATTATGTCGGGATTTTGTTTCGTCAGTTTCGACAATATTATCCTCCTTTTTTTGTAATCATTTAAGCCATTCACATTTAACGATAAGATCTTAGTATCGTTCATTCCTGTAACTGTTCTCTAGTCTCTGGTTTTTATTTACCTTTTAATGTTACTGCTCTCACTGGTCTAGATTTTTTCCCCCTTTCTTCTGTGTCTTCCTTTTTCTTCTCCTCTTCTATATCTTCTTTTGTAATTTGTTCTTGGGATGTCTCTTCTTCTGTATTTACTATTTCGTTTTCCTCCTTACTAGTTTGTTCCTCTTCGCCTTCCCTTAATTGTTCTAGGAAGTCTTGGGCGTCGCTTACACAATCGATTTTGAATTTCCTCCCTTGCCAAGATATTAGCATTCCTTCTGGGAGGAGCCACCTAAATATTATACTTCTCCTATTTAGTTGGTTTGTCAAAAATCTGTAGTTTTTCCTCCTCTCCCTCACTCTCCTTGGAATTTGTTTTAAGATGTTCACTTCTTTTCCCCCATATATAATTTTTTCCTCCCTAGCAATATTGTACAAAATTTCTCTCACTTTTTTCCTAGCGAATCGAACATGGACTTCTCTAGGCAGCCTGTTCCTTCTCACATAGTTGGTTTGGACTCTGTAGACCTCGTCAATCTCTCAAATTATTTCTTGCTTATCCTGTTGGAGCGTCTCTGCAATCAACTTGGCCATCCTATCTCCTAGGTCCTCTTCTTTGTCTTCCACTATGTTTTGGAATCGCAAGTAAAACGAGGCCTTGTCCATCTCGAGTTGTATTAGGGCGTCTTCTGTTTCTTTATTTTGCGCCAACAGGGTTTGATCGACCATGTCCAATTTCTTCTCGTTTTTTTCTATTCTTTGTTCCGCTTTTTGGATTCTGTTCTCATTACTGGCAATCGAAAGTTGGATCTCATTCATTTTGGCATCAAGTCCATGTATATCTAATTTCAGTTCGGAATGGCTATTCAAAAGTTTTTCTTGCATCGCAAGCATGGTTTCTTGTATTGTTAGCAGAGACAATTGTAACGTTTGCAGCGTTGGAGTTGCTGGGGGTTTATCTGTTTTCTGTAGACCTTCTACTGCTTTCTGGGTAGCTGGAGATAACATTGCTAACGTGGGGATGGATGGCGCTTTTTTATTGGTTTTTGCAATTGTGGATGTCAAACTCGCCATTTCTTTCAAAAGCACTTTTTGATCTCTAATTATATTCTCAATCTTTCTCCAAATAATCATCCAATGGCGCTTGCCACCTTTTACTCCAGGGCACTATCTTAAGTCCCAACCTCCTTAATTAATTCCCACTGATCTCTTAATAGATTTCAGATAGAACTTGATTTATAAATTGCTATAATATGATAATTCTACATTGCCAGCTAACCACAATAAGTATAAGTAAGGTTCTTATAGGACTAAGTACAATCTTAATATAATTGTTAATATAGATAAATTAATAAGTTAATAAGTTGAACAGTTGATAGATTAAGTTAATAAATAAGTTAATAAATTAATAGATTCTCTTAATAATTTTTATATATCTAAATTTAACCCTTATTATAATATACAATGTTACTATCGAATAAATAAATATATAAATAACTATTACCAACAGGAATAAATATTTAAGATTAAATAAATTCAGAGAATAAAATAAATATACCTAGATAAGTATATATACTATATCAATTCAATAAATACAAATCTAAATTCTTATATAAAACTATGTCCAATAACTATTTAATAAGATCAATACTTAATTAATCAATTTATGGGATCAATGTTTCTTAACACTAAGTAAATCTAGTTGATAGTATAGTATTTTTTTTTTTTTTGGTGATTTTGAAAGTACTTATCAAAGACAAAATCAAAGTTCTGAGTATTAGAGTCACAAATACTCGAAAGAGCAGGAGGGGAAAAAAAATAGAAGTATATCTATGATGTAATACAGTGATCGCCCAGCTTTAGGTCTTCGCCTCTCAGCTCTACTAGGTTCAGAGGCTTCTCAGTGGTAAAACTCAAGGCTAGAGCGTCTCCTTGTCAGTCCTCTGCTGTTTCAATCTTCTAACTCAATGGACGCACTTCCTGTTTCTCCAAAGCCCTCTAAAGCTCTCAAGGGCAGATCGCAAATTTCTCCTTCTTCTTTTTCACTTCGTTCGCCAAACACAACCCAACTGCCCCAATAGACTTTTTCTAATCTTTTTCCTTCTCACCGCACCATCTGGAGCTCTTTAAGAAGACGATCTACTCTCTCCGTGACTCTCGTCAGCTCGTCGGGTTGTCGGGTCTTCGTAGTTGCAATCCTCTTTACCCTCTCCGTCGCCGCCTCACTTCAGGTTAAGCACTCCTCTCCCGACTCCACCGACCACCTCTTTCAGCACTAGATCACTCCAAGGTATGGGAATAAGGCTTTAGATCTGACACCGCACCTCCGATCTCCTTCTTAGCTTCCCGTCTCTTGCCGGCTATTGCAGCTTCAGGCCCGCCATTAGCGGCCGGCTCACCACGTTGGATTGACAGAGCCGCTGGGTCCAGCGAGAAGTGGTTGCACCCCACTTTCCCACTCGCCTGGCTTCCCCTCTTGTCCACAGGACTCTCCGGGTCCCACGCCCCCTAAGGGATCCCCAAAACGCAATGAAAAGAGGTGTAGAGGAGCAGCGAGCACTCACTCCACACCCTGTCACTGCAAGTCACCAACCGGAAGCACTCGGGGGGGGGCAGTCAACTTATTTTCAAAGCACCAGAAGGCAAGACAAGAAATAATGGATGGAAGCTAATCAAGGAGAGAAACAACCTGGAATTAAGGAGAAACTTCCTAACAATGAGGACAATTAACCAATGGAACAGCTTGCCTTCAAAAGTTGCAGATGCTTCATCATTGGAGATTTTTAAGAAAAGACTCGACAGCCACCTATTTGAGCAGGAAGACCTCCAAGGTCCCTTCCACCTCTATTCTGATTGATTGGATTGCACCTCAGTGGAACAAAGTACATAAAACTTAATGTTTACCTCCTGTAAAAGTAAAACTTTGTATAGGCTACAATTTTTATCTTCTTCTTTTTTTTTTCCAGTCCACAGAAAATATATACAAAGTCCAGTTACATTACATAAAATTACAGTCAAAGCTGACTTAGCTTCAGCGTTGCACCTGATTTCAGATCACAGTTTGCCAAACAGAAACAGGAAGGGTGGGTTGGTAAACTCCTAGGAAGGGGAGAGGGCTGAGGAATGCATGTGAGCCTTCTGTTGCTTGAGGAATTTTACACCTCAAGGTCACAGCTGGTGAACTGTTGAAATGGTGCAGACTGTCTTCCCAAAACAAAAGGACTGCGTTGGGTGACCTGTATGGGGAAAAGGGGAGTTTATTTATGTTGGTTTTCGTGGGAAAACCTGAGAACTGACTTTGCTTCTGCTGTACCTAAATGGATCTTTCAATAAAGTTTTACTCTTGATAATCTTTACATTCCAGGAGTTTCTCTTTTTGAATGTGCCAAATGGGATGGTTGACATTACATTAATCAGGAGCTTTGCAACTGATACACATTTATGACTGTCACAGTGTCCTGTGTACACATTATCATCAATTGTATACTTGCAATTGGTTTGTGATAGTGTTTGTTTATTTATATCCTGCCTTTGTTATTTTTATAAAATAACTCAAGTTGTTGAATATAATACTGCTTCCTCCTATTTTCTTCACAACAAGAACACTGTGAGGTGGGTTGGACTGAGAGACAGTGACTGACCTAAAATTACACAGCTGCTTTCATGGCTAAAGGAGGAATTATAACTAATAATCTTCTGATTTCTAAGCTGATGCTTTACTACTGGAGCAAAAAGGCTTAATAGAGAAGTCAGAAGTTAAACTTGTTCATGTGATATTTTGCTTAGCAACCATGGTTTTTAACAATAGAGTTGCCAGGCCCAGTTGTGGTCCCTAAGCAGGAATTATCTGTATCACTTTTAAGAAAGAGGATAGCATCATGCTAGAAACTGGGACTATGAGTTCAGGTTCGGCCTGAGGCAGGAAGCCAGTCTGTGTCCTTGGGCCACTCTCTCTGTCTCAGCCCTGTCATGGATAAATGCCTTATTCTTGAATGGGGGAAATGTATGCTCATAGAGTATCAAGGGTTAATTTATTCTTCCTTCCCTAATGTATTCATCTGTAACCACTCCTACTCCCTAATCCCGCCTCATTGATATAAAAGGGGATAAACGCTCCTCCTCCTTGCTTCTACCTACAATCACTCTGTAAATATAGAATGCCTTCTGTAAATAAATAATACTTTGTTTGAAGACTATAATTCTGAATTCTTTATTGAGTCCGATCCTCGAATTACGGCAACAATTTGGTAGCAGAGGATGGTTGGCTGACTCAATAAGAAACAGACATGCCAAAGAAAGAAAACTCCAGAAACAAAAGAGAAAGACCCAACACCAGGGCACACAACAAAGAGATGGAAACAGATCAAGAAATGATCGATAAATCTACAACTGAAACGACAAGAGAACCTGAAAACTTCACTACAGACGAAGAAGAGGTAATCGATGAACCCGATGATCAAGAAGCGAGCGAGACAGAAAACAATACGCTCAGATCAGAAATATTAAGACTGCTGAAAAGCCAAAAAGACGACAAAAATCTCATCGCGAACCTCCAAGACATCATAAAAGATAGCAGAGCAGCGAGAGAAAACCAAATCAACACACCAGAACCTAAAGATCACAAAATGGTAAGCGGATTACCTATAGATGAAACTATAACCAAAAGAAAGACTAACGGTCCCGCGCAAAATTTTGAATGGCAGCCATCTTGGATTTGTCAGCCCGCAAAAATGGCTGACTCAGAACCAATCAGAAAGCAGAGTTCAAAATGGCTGGCGCGAAAAGCTTTACACAGCATAAAAAGTAAAAAAGAAAAATTCTATTCATCAGAAGAATCTGATACAGATACCGAAGAAACACCAACCGAACTACAAATCAAAACAGCTATGAAAACGCTTTTTGCAACTTTCGGTCTGAATCTAAAAATATCAAAGAAATCAACGAAAATACCAAAGCCAGCCGATCAGATAGCAAAGAAAAGACAATCAGCATAATCCAAAAGCGAAGAAACAGAAGCAAGCAAGCAAGCACTCCAACATCTATCCACTCCAACCCGAACGGCGAGAGCGCTAACGCCCGAACCCAGGGAACCTTGCAAGTACTCGCCCACACCGCAAACGATTCCGGGAGCCAGAGGCCTCAACCGAGACAACTACGATGGAAAGAAGCAAGCCCCGATCCCCACCTGGACACCTAAAGCCGAGCCAGAGAGCGAGTCATCAGAGGAAGAGCACTACGAGAGGGCTACAGCGGAGAGAACCTTTCCCGACAGCTTCAGGAACGAAATGATCCACGCGCATGCACAAACACGCCCAGATGAATATAGAGACAATAAAGAACAGAGAGAACCATTCAGACTAATTACGAATATACCTACACCATTCTGCAATTATCAGCATATACAGGACCATGGACAGCCTCCAGTTGTAAGTAATGCAACAAATAACATTGAAAACTTGCCTAATGATTTTCCAAAATTGAGAATAGACGGTATTAATTTACAGGAATGGAGTCAGCAACTCCAGGTTGTTTTTTTTAAAAGAAAACTTATTGTTTTTCATAACTAATCCTCCTAAAAAACCATGGACTCTAAAATTGGACTGCCTACACCACAGAGCATTTTATTTATTAATCTCTAGTATATCACCTGCTATCTATCATAGTATTAAGCCTAATCTAACTGTCTCAGAAATAATTCATTGTATGTTTAAACTGTTTCATAGTGAGAGTGTGGCAACCACAACCAGAATGTCTAAAAACTTTTTCTCAGCCAGGATAAAACCTGGAACTACCATAAGTGAACATTTACTATTACTAAACTCAACTAGAGCAGAACTTCATTTAAGGGGAGAAATAATATCTGACCAGACAATGAAAAGCGTTATCCTTAATTCATTAGATTCATCATGGGATAATTACATAACACATTTGGGTACAATTAATTTAGGATATCTATCTATAGAGAGCTTATCAAATAGGTTAATAGCTGAAGATAATTTGAGAAGAAGTTGCTACAATACATACAAAGAACATAGACAGGACAAAAGGGTAGTATTCCAAGACAGATATCAAGAACCAATTGAATGTTATAACTGTGGGGAAAAAGAGCATTATAGAAGAGACTGTCCAAAACCTCCTAGGGAAAGACAAAAACATGACACAAGAAACAGATACCACAACAGACAATCATCTATTGACAGATACAGACATAGAAACTCACCAAACTTTAGAAAACATAGAGGGGGCAGAGATAACTCAAGAGATAGAAAGTCTAGATCATTATACGGATTAGATAAGCACACTATAACCAAAAACCTAGATTCAAAGGATAATGCCTGGCTCATTGATTCCGGGGCAACAAATCACACAACACACGATAGGAAAATATTATCTTCCTTCATAGAAGATAAATTTGTAATTAAGGTAGCAAACCAAGAGGAAGTCCAAGTCATTGGAAGAGGAAATGTAGAACTACCCGGTCTAGAGAAAATAGAGGGGGTTCTATTAATACCCAAAATACCTCACAACATTCTTAGTGCAATAAAGCGAAGCAGGGACTCTAACATAAATATAATATTCTCAAAGAGAAAAGTAACTCTAGAGAAAAATAAAATAAACATAGGTAATATAATTACCAAAGGAGATTTACCATATTTAATCACAGAGGAAAGATGGCTACACAACATTGACTTAAACATGGAAAATGACACTAGCATAGAAAATGAAAATGATAATGACAGTGACAATGAGGAACACGAACCAGAACATAATGATGAAACAATATCTGTTAGCAATACACATACCAACAAAAGACCAATAATTGGAAAACCAATTCATGATGAATGTGCACATATATTAAACAGAAAATTAGGACATGCCAGCTTTCCTGTAATACAAAAAATGATTGAACATGCTGAGGGCGTTAAAATAAAAGACTGTAAAAATTACTTGGAATGTTCAGTATGTAAGTCCTCAAAGCTCAGAACCCAGCCTAGACCCAAAAAGGCAACAAGATCATCAAATCATATTTTTAACCTGGTACATATGGATCTAGTTGGTCCATTAACCCCATCAATTACATACAAAAAATGATATTTCCTTACTATTGTAGATGACTATAATCGTTATGGCTTTGTCTACACCTTGAAACACAAAGATGAAACATTTCAAAAATTTAAAGAATTTTATAAACATGTAGAAACACAACACAACATAAAAATAAAACAAATCATGACAGACAGAGGGTCTGAATTCATGTCAAAGGAATTCTCCCAGTGGCTAAAAGACAAAGGGATGTTACATTTCACCTCTAGTCCTTTCTCTGCTTTTCAAAATGGAGTAGCGGAACGAAAAAACTTGATACTACAAACCATGATTAGATGTACATTAGAAGATGCTGGTTTAGGCAAACATTTCTGGTCGGAAGCACTATTATATTCCAATTATACACTTAACAGAATTTGGTCTAGTGTCATAAATAAAACACCATACAAATTGATGTATAATAAAAAACCCAAGATAGCCCACATGCATGTATTTGGAATTACAGCAGATGTACATATACCGAAACAATTGAGACGTAAGGGAGATAATGTATCTAGGAGGCTCAGATTCATGGGCTATGAAACAGGTACTAAAGGATATAGATTTATTGACAATAATAACAAGTTCATAATTTCTAGGACAGCTGTATTTCACGAACAGGCCAATTGGTCTAAGATACATCTTAATGAGATACTCCCAACAACAAGGCCAGATATTAAGACACAAGATAAAACAGAAAGGGAAGGACAAAACTGCAGTACACAAAAGAGCAACACCAAGACATGGATGGGAAATTGTCCCAAAATCAAAACAGATTCATTAACACAAAAGGAAGCAAGATATTTACATGATAACAACAGCAGACCAGAAAGAACAATTAGATGCAACAGGAATCAAGTACCAGAAAGATATAAGGATTACATAATGCACATAAATAATGATACATCAACACCTAATACATATGAAGAAGTATTAAAACTCCCCACAGAAGAAAGAAAAAAATGGGAATTAGCCATGGCCAAAGAAATTGATAGTTTACGGGAACTCAATGTATTCACTCCAACACCAGCTCCAAAAGATAAAACAATTATAGGCACTAGGTGGATATTTAAAATTAAGAATCTAGAAGGGGGTAACACATTATATAAAGCAAGACTGGTTGCACAGGGCTTTGCCCAAAGATACCCTGAGGATTATGCCAACACATATTCTCCCACCGTAAGAACTGAAAGTGTTAAGACAGCTTTAGTAATAGCCTCAGCCCTTAATCTTGAAGTTTTTCAATACGATATACAAACTGCATACCTACATGCAAAACTCGATAAGGAAATATATGTAAGAGCCCCTCATAGCCAAAACACAAATAGAAATGAAACATGGCTACTAAACAAAAGTTTATATGGATTGAAGCAATCCAGCAAACGCTGGTATGAATGCTTGGTCAACGTACTTAAAACTATGAACTTCAGTGCTTCAACTGCAGACAATTGTTTTTTTGTTAGGAGAGAAGGTGAATCATTAGAATTTGTGTTAATTTATGTGGATGACATTTTGTATATTGGCAAACATAAAGATAAGAGAGATATATTTGTAACAAAATTAGGAGAACATTTCTCATTGAAGTCATTGGGGAAAGTAAATAAATATCTTGGAGTACAGATTAGTAAAACTAAAAAAGGATTTAGATTGTCTCAGAAGGACAAAATTACTGAACTCTTAAACAGATGCAATATTAATGATGCAAAGCCTTGTGATACCCCAATGCAGGTTGATTTCCTAAAAAATATGAATGAATCATCTCCTGAGTTTAATGATAATACACTTTACAGATCAGTCATTGGTTCCCTTTTGTATATTGCCAATTGGACCAGACCCGATATTGCTCTACCCCTTAATTTATTGTCCAGATATGTCAGTAAGCCCTTAATTTATCATTGGGAAGCAATTAAAAGAGTGTTAAGGTACTTGAAACACAGCTTAGACTTTTGCTTACTGTTAGAACCCAACAATGTTAAAGAGCCTATTCTCACTTGTTACGCTGATGCAGACTGGGCAGGCGACACTAAAAGCAGGAAGAGTACTTCCGGCTATGTATTCTTTCTTAACAATTGTCCAGTCTACTGGTATACTGGAAAACAAGATCTAGTAGCTACATCAACGACTGAGGCAGAGTATATTTGCTTGTCAAAAGCTTCTAATAACCTCGTATGGTTCAATGATCTATTATCAGATGTTTGGAAGAGTCCTTCATTATCATTTGTTATACATGAAGATAACAAAGCTGCAATAGAGATATCTAGAGCAGATGCTATTGGTCAGAGATCTAGATATATAGATATCAAATACAAGCATGTAAGGCAATTATCTCAAAATGGATTCATTAGAGCGAAACCACAGAACAAATAGCTGATATATTGACTAAGCCTTTACAATCTAAACAACATAAATATTTAACTTCAAAATTACAAGTTTTATATTGTTCTGAATCTGAATGTAATTACTGTTGTATGTCGAATCGGCATTTAGAGGGGGATTTGTCATGGATAAATGCCTTATTCTTGAATGGGGGAAATGTATGCTCATAGAGTATCAAGGGTTAATTTATTCTTCCTTCCCTAATGTATTCATCTGTAACCACTCCTACTCCCTAATCCTGCCTCATTGATATAAAAGGGGATACACGCTCCTCCTCCTTGCTTCTACCTACAATCACTCTGTAAATATAGAATGCCTTCTGTAAATAAATAATACTTTGTTTGAAGACTATAATTCTGAATTCTTTATTGAGTCCGATCCTCGAATTATGGCAACAAGAAGGACACCATGGCAAACCACTTCTGAAAACTTGCAAGAAAACTGCAGGGACTTATCCCAAAGAGGAGAGGAGAGGAGTGGAGAGGAGAGGAGAGGAGGAGGAGAGGAGAGGAGAGGAGAGGAGAGGAGAGGAGAGGAGAGGGGTGGGGAGGAGAGGAGAGGAGAGGAGAGGAGAGGAGAAACTCAAAATAATCCTGCCTTGATTTGTTTAGTTAAGAGCTGTGGTGGCACAGTGGTTAGAATGCAATACAGGTAGTCTTCAGTTTATGACCACAATTGAGCCCCAAATTTATGTTTTTAAGTGAGAAATTTGTTATGTGAGTTTTGCCCCATTTTTTTTACTTTTCTTACCACGTTTGTTAAGTGAAGTTAAATTAATAACATGGTTGTTAAGTGAATCTGGCTTCCCCATTCACATTTGCTTGTCAGAAGATCACAAAAGGCAATTGATTACATGACTCCTGGATATTGCAACTGTCATAAATGTGAGTCAGTTGTCAAACATCTGAACGTAAATCATGTGAGCATGCTACAACAATTGTAAGTGTGAAAAACGGTCATAAGTCACTTTTTTCAGTGATGTAACTTTGAACGGTCACTAAATGAACTGTTGTAAGTCGAAGATTACCTGTATTGCAGGCTAATTCTGCCGACTGTCAGCAATTCGATCCTGACCAGCTCAAGGTTGATTCAGCCTTTCATCCTTCCAAGGTCGGTAAAATGAGGACCCAGATTATTGGGAGCAACACACTGACTCTGTAAACCACTTAGAGAGGGCTGTAAAGCACTATGAAGCAGTGTATAACTCTAAGTACTATTGCTATTGCTAATTAGTATAAAATGAGGCAAGAACTTTCACAGGCTTTCAGAATTCTGTTACTTTTGGAATCGCTGCCATGCATGTTTTTGGGCCTTGCCTGCTTTGAAGAGCTGCTGTCAGAAATAAGATCAAAGGCTCCACTGTAACGTTCTCCCTGATAAATGATGGCCAAGATAAAAAATATCCATTCTCCAATAAATAGCAAGAGTCTCTTTCTCACTGCAATAAATCTGCCTACTTTCAGTCCATGAGAATCTTGCTTTCTCCTCAGTGAACTACTGTGAGGCACTGGCACTAGTCAGTGCCTAAGTGGCCTTCTTAATCATCCAATCCATTAAAAAAGGCCTGGAAAAGAAAAGAAAAAAGCTGCAATGAATGAATAGCTGCTCAAATGAAGTTGACAAGATACTTTGGGGGATTATGGTTTCAGTTATCAGAATGAAAGAATGCTAGCAGGACATAATCTACAATTCTGAAGGAATTGTTGAGTCAAAGTATGATGAGAATGGGCTTTATACATTGAATCTGTGTGATTGGAGAAGAAAATCTAAAGCAAGTATTGGGAATATTGCTTTAAGCCACAGTTTTTCAATCTTAGCTACTTTAAATCTGTGGATGTCAGCTCCCAGAATTCCTCAGTCTGCATTGTTTATAGGAATGAAGGAGAAACTGTTATTTCTTTTGTTTTGAAACTACCGGTATATTTATGTTGAAGCAATCTACAATTCTTTCCTTCCTTCCTTATTATAGTTTTGACTCATTCATTTCGAAATCATCTATTCCAATATCTTTTTCACAAGTTCAACTGCCAATAAATTTGTCTTCCACCATCTGAGTGAACAAAACTGCATTAGTTTTTGTTCAGCTTCTCTCTCTTTTTTTAAATTTACCAAGGTAACTTTGAATTATATATCTCTATCTTCTTTGATATTAACTATCCAACACAATTTTACATTCTGCAAATTTGTTAAGCCACAACTTGGACCAGCAACTCATTCACTACTAATTGCAGTTGCTAATCAGGAAATCAAATGACCACAACTTAAAATGCTACTTCTGCCTTCTCTATTAAGTGTGGCAAGGGGATTTCAAAGCATGTGAGTGAGGATCATGTGACCATGGGATATTGCAACAGCTGTAAATGCAAGGTTTTGTCACAAAGCTATTTTTGTGACAGTTAGTAAACAAGGATTACCTGTAAGGAAGAGATATTCAATTTAAAAAACATACAAAATTGGCCTAGATATATATATATATATCCACATTTGCTAGGCCTGATGATAGTGGAGTTCAATAATATCTTGACTTTATTGAATCCACATTTGCTAGGCCTAATGATAGTGGAGTTCAATAATATCTTGACTTTAGAGATCCATCCATCCACAACTGGAACTCTGACTTCAGCCCACTATATACAATAAAATACCACACATTATACGTGATGTTTAATATAGGAACATCCTCTTTGCTGCCCTGAAATCTATCCCTAGAAACACTGAAATACAAAGCTCAACCACTTATTTGTTTTAGTAGACACAATTTAATTGATATCAATGCTTATTTAAATAGAGTTGTGTTTAATTTCACAGTCTAACAGCTAAAGAGAAGAAGTAAAAGAAACATATTCTGCAGTTGATATGTTATGGCAAATTTGAATTTTGAGTATGTTCATTCAATGAGGCATAAAGATAAGCTTACCCACCCTCTTCTTTTACTCTTTAAAATACAGCAATTTTTTTTTACTCAGATGAATATAATTAGATACTAAAAAATTGTCAAGCTTCATTATATATAGTATGTATTTGAAAAATTATCAAACATTATATGGCTATGTTCAGGATATAAATAGAGTTTATTAGCAACCAACCAATTTGGTTGGTTGCTAATATTTGACCAAGTCTATTAAGCTGAACATGAAAAATAGATGTTAATTTATTTGCCGGTCTCAACTTTCCTAATGTTACTCATGTTTAGGGAATACAAGCTGAGGTCTGGATCTATCCTTATATTTTAAGAACATACTTAATCCCATGTTTGAAATAGTTTTTGACATAGAATTATTCATAGAAATATCAAAATGCAATATCTATCAGACTGGTAGGCATTTTTAAAATATATATCAGAACAAGAATATAAATATGAGCTCAACCCCACCACATTCCATTAACTTAAACATCCATTATGTTCCAGGTGCAGATACTATGGTTCACCAAGAATAACCTTCTTATGATAGTGTAAGGTACCAGAAGTTTCCCCAAGCCACTGAGATGCCAAAGAAGGTGAGACTCAAGACAAGGTTTGCAAAAAATAACAGCTTTTTATTTATAGCCAAAGTAAAAGATTGGGTGACAAAACGATATCCAAAACATACAGACAAAATGCATGTAAGGAATAGCCACACCCCTGCGAGAGTGGCTCAGAGTATTATATACATTTTATTTATTTATTTATTTATTTATTTATTTATTTATTTATTTATTTATTTATTTATTTATACAAATTTATATGCCACCCTTCTCCCTAAGGACTCAGGGCGGCGAACACAAGTTAAAAACATACAATAATAAAAGGAAACGTAATTAAAACCAATTTAAAACAGCGACAATAAATAATAAAACCCAGGAATCAGAATTAACCCATTTGTTGAAACAGCCAAGTCTTTAGGTCTCGACAGAAGGAGCAGAGGTCAGGCACCGTCCGAAGCTCATTCCAGAGGGCAGGAGCGCCCACATTTTACGCCATTAGAAACAAAGTTTACCCAATCAGAGACTAAGGCTCGTTACCAGCGTGATCTTTAAAGCGTTCTTTTTTCAGGCTCCTGTCTCTGTCCATCTTATCTATGGAGCATTCCTATAGCCTTGTGTAGGGGCAAGTACTAATGCTAACCAGTATCAAGGCTAGAATTAGTTCCTAACAACTAATTTCTGACAGTATACAATAATATAAGAAAAAGCCAATAATAAAGTTTAATTCCTAATAAATGATTTCTAGCAGTATATTATATCAGAAACAAACAGCAAATATTTGTTTGATCACTATGCTCCTTCAATAAAGTTATCCAGTAAATGGCTTCCAATTCTGAGTAAATTTGTTTTGTCTGAAACTTTCAATACCAATGCTTGCAATGATAAAGTAATTCTCTGAGCATATCGTTAGACTGAATGATCCTTGTAATAGATCAACTTAGAGGTAAGAATGTACCTAGATCAGTGTTTCTCAAACTTGGTACCTTTTCTGGGACTTCAACTCTCAGAATTTCCCAGGCAGCATTGAGACTTGAAGTTCACCCATTTTAGAGTTCCCAAATTTGAAAAACACTGATCTAGATTAAGCCATATGATGTATGGCTTAGCATTACATGAATTGAGTGTTGGTCTATCCTGCCTTCCACATGCAGTGATCATATAGGCTTAACTTTTTTATTTTTTTAATTTCATCTTTAAAAGATAACGGTACAGGGTTCTCCATCTGGTCGTGTCTGACTCTAGGGGGTGATGCTCATCTCTGTTTCTTAGGCAAGGGAGCCGATATTGTCCGAAGAAATTTTCCATGGTCACGTGGCCAGCATGACTATATATAGAGGTGTAGGGAATATTGTTACCTTCCCACCAAAGTGGTACCCATTTATCTACTTACATTTGCATGCTTTCAAACAGAAATTCACCCCATCCCATCATGCAGTATTTGGGTCTTGACCCTGGGCTGTCAGCTTTCCAGCTGACAAGCCGAGTGTCTTTAGGCAGTGAAAATATCTAGTATTCCTTCCTCCTCTTGTTTTCCCCACAACAACAACCCTGTGATTGAGCAAGAGTGACTGGCCTAAAGTCACCCAGCTGGCTTTCATGCCTAAAGAAGAACTGAAACTCATAGTCTCCTGGTTTCTAGCCTGGTTTCTAGCCTTAGATCATATTTAACAAATGTCATGGTTACTGACTTTGAGTTCACAGTACACACTGAATTATAAACAATAATTTTATTGGATTCATATAGTACTTAAAGACACAATATTTTAGCTACGTTTTAACCTAGTAGTCAGAGTTGTTAAAAGGATAAAATGCAATGAATATCCATAACCCCTTTTGGATTGACTATAAACCTGTAATAAAAATGTATTTTTGCAGTAAAAAGGTTTTTCGTACTGAAATAGATTAGCACTTAAAATAGCTCAGTTCTTACTTAAATATCAGACAACATAACCTAATTTAATATGAATAATTAAACTATTGTAGTCATCAGAATTATATAACAAAACCACTATCCACAAGGCTAAAGAGATCAAAAGCAAAAGCAAATTAAGCATCTGTATTTAGCATTTCTTATTCTGCACTGTCCTTTAACTGAACCTTTCAGATTAATTCAATTTTCAGTAAATTCTCCTCTACTTTATGTATGAAATAGTTCTTTACAGCTTTACAGCTTTAAATTCAACAGTGATTTGCAATGGCAAAACAAATTTTACATGATGTGGACCGGTTCTTTCCAAATAGGATGTTGCATTACTTTATTAAAACATGCATGTTTATTCCATAATAGGTGGTTTCAGTGTTTTGTCATTACCACTTTTTAAAGCTATCTCAGAGATTTCCTCTGATACACTCATTTCATGATAAGATCAGGTCAGGGAATTTTTCTGTCCATGAATGGCAGTCAACTTGCTTTATCCTTCTTACAGGCTTTATCTGCCCATTGTCACTGGGGAAGACTTGATAAGCAATGAAAAAGCAGCAATCCTTAGAAAGGTCACTGGAAAGGAAAGTGATATTTCTTTCCCCAATGGTACCACCTCAGAAAATCAATAACTACAAGGAAGGAGCAATCTGAGCAGAGTCACTGGAGAAGGAAAAGCTTTGTTCCCTTCCCACTTAAGCAATTCTGCTTAATCTTCAGGGAATGCAAGCTCATTTCAGTGAAAACGATCCACAAAAGTTACAAAAAGCTGATTGGCAGGAAATGCAATTATGATTGATGGAACATTCTGGGAGATGCAATGCAAGGTGGTGATTGGCAGGCTGGAGGGACTTCCACCTATTGACCAAGCAGAAGGATATTTTCTCAGTATCAAAGATTCCCTCTATACTTCACTGTAGAAAATATGAGAGGGCAGCTGCTAAGGACTGCATGTACTGTACTGTACACAATTTTGTTCAGAGTTGCTATCCCAGCATAATAAAAAGCCAGATCCCACACACTAGTTGTAAATTCCATTTTTAGTCACTAAATAGTAATGGTTTGTTTTAAATGAGAAAAAGATTAAAGCTAAAGAATTTTCAGATTGCTATGCTTAAAATTTAGGAATGGTGGTTTTGGTCCTGGTAGAGCCCAAATGAGCAAATTACAAGCACTACAGGAGATGATGGCAAAACTGGGGGATAGGGTTTATCCTCAGTAAAATGTAATTTTTATCTATTCTCCCCTTTGCTTATAAAAAAAACCTATTATTGCTAGATTTTACACAGATTTTACACAGTTTACAGTTCACAGTTTTCTGTCTTATCTATTAGAGCAAAATATTATATTGTACCTTAAGAAAAGGTTGGTGTCACAATATGGGCATTAGAGTTATACTCCAGCTTTCTAACTTGATGAGTACTCAGTGTACCTAACAAACCTTTTAAAAAGGGAAAAAGTGTAGTGCAGGAAGAGATAACTTGAAGATATTCATAAAATTGGCCAATATTTGATTTTAAGAATATACTTGCCAGACATGGCTTGGTAAGGGTGACTTAATATCTCAATGTCATAACATATAGAATTTTTTAGGTGATATCAGGTACATTAGATAGAGCCCAGGAACATACTGGTAAAACAGATTAATACTAAGAAATGAGCTGTATAATAAATAGTCTAGCTATTATATTTTGCACTAACTGTAGTTCTCAACTATCTTCAAAGATAACTCCACACACAGAGCCAATTATACTAGTTCAGCCATGAGGTAATCAAGGAATGAGTCACTGTTGGCAAGGCTCCTTAGTCCAGGTAGACCTGTAACTAATATACCATCTACAGCTGGGCAAAGGTCACAATTTCTCTCTCCTGCTTTAGTAGAACAATTAATCCAACCTTACCAGATTGCAAACCAGCTCCTTCAAAAGAATTACAAGCCAATCAACTGCAATTATGTTTATTTTTAATAGCAACTCACCCAGTCACATCCATGAGATTGGTGGCTATATAAATTTGATAAATAAACTCACTCCACATTGGTACTGTGAACTTGTTTTACCAATGCAACCTTTTCTAGCTTCTTGATAATGCTTCAAGATCTTTGCAGTTGCTTTGCTGATATTAGCCACCATGAAACAGTGGCAGCCCATCATAATACCATAGACATGTCAAACTCAAGGCTTGTGGCCCAGATTTGGACGATGTGGGCGATGTGGTTAGATCGGCAGGCAGGGCTGCCCTGGAGACAGCGAGGGGGCAGCCCAGCCCAGCCCACCCAGCCCAGCCCAGCCAAGCCGGGTGCTCCCCCTGCACACAGGAGGCAGTAAGTGTGCGGCGGCTGGTGTCCCCAGTGAAAGGGAAGCATTCGTAGGCTGACCACATTCTGGCCCAGGTGGCTGTCACAAAGTTGTTGCAGATCAGTGCATAGTAGAGCCCCCACAGCAAAGCTGTGCCCAACACCAGCTGCCTCCATGGCCCACTTGCCAGCCCAGCCTTGCTTGCTGGACTGCAACCTGCAAGTGCTTCCCTTTCACCGGGATGTCCCCTGCCACACTACCCATCCCGCGTGGGAAAGACATAGCCACTGGCAGAACTGCCATCCTCTCCTCCACTCCTCGTCCCTTCCTGGGCAGGGAGGGAGGGAGGAAGGAAGGAAGGAAAGAAGGAAGGGAGGGAAGGAGGGAGGAAGAAAGGAAGGAGAGAGATGGGAATGAGAAGGAGGCACGGTGTCATGCCCCTGTTGGAGCCTAAGGCTGAGGAGGAGGAATGACCGGAGGAGCAGGAC
Source organism: Arizona elegans (assembly GCA_022577455.1). Classification (NCBI taxonomy): domain Eukaryota; kingdom Metazoa; phylum Chordata; class Lepidosauria; order Squamata; family Colubridae; genus Arizona; species Arizona elegans. The sequence continues at coordinate 30,422,698 of JAKOOJ010000006.1, read as the reverse complement.
AAGGCAGTCCCAGGTCCCTCGGGCCTGGGAAGGTTCACTAGCAAGGGAGGGAGGTGCAGAAGGACCAGGAAAGCGGGGAGGACAGGGCAGGCAGTGGAGCAGAAGAGTGATGGAGCTCTGGCAAATTACCTCTTCCTCCCCTCATCCCCAAGCATGAAAAATTGAGAGGAGGTGGGATTAGAGCAGAGCAACGACTCAGGAGGAAGGAGCCCACCAGTGGTGGGTTGCTCCTGGTTTGCACCGGTAGTAAAAATTTGTAGTAGTTCGGAGAACCGGTAATAACATTGGCTGGCCATGTCCCCAACCCGGTCCCCGACTCCATTGCCATTTGCTTACCCCACCCATCTCATCAGAGGCTTTTTTTTCTTTTAAAAGCATTTTTTCTACAACCTTTTAAAAAGTAAAAAAAAAAGGCCACGCCCACCTAGTCACATTACCCCCCCAACTAAGCCACACCCAAAAAATAAGCCACGCCCACAGAACCAGTAGTAAAAATCTTTAGAACCCACCCCTGGAGCCCACCTCTCTTCACAAGGTTCACCTGGGGAATGAGATTTAAAGAGACACTGCTGGGAGGGGCCTTTGTCAGGAACAAGTGTTGCTTTTTCCAGCCTCATGTGCTGTTACCGACATCTGGATACTTTGCTGTGTTGTTTGCCTTGTTTGCCATGCTGGCCTGGCTACGTGCAAGGTCGCAGTGACACAGTTATACGCCAAGTGGTGCTGCAGTCCCAGGAAACTTCCTGCGACAAGGAGTCTCTGAAACCAAACTCTCAGAATTGTGCTGTTCCTCCAGACTAATAGCAGCCAGGAACAATTGGAGGTGCGTGTTTAGAGCTTTGCTCTTGGACATGCAGTGAATGGTGGGACTTTTGGGGGAAAGTTGGAACAATAAAGGGGAGTTAAGTCTTCATTCTGGCTGTGTTGTTTCTATGGCCAGCCTCAAATCATCACACAGGAAGGGAGGGAGGGAGGGAGGGAGAGAGGGAGGGAGGGAGGGAGGGAGGGAAGGAAGGAAGGAAGGAAGGAAGGAAGGAAGGAAGGAAGGAAGGAAGGAAGGAAGGATATTGGAATGAGAGGGAGAGTCTGAGGGAAGTCCTGCCTTAGCACTTGGCCACCAGCAGCCCTGCTGCCCTTTGGCCATCCCCTTGCCCCATCCTCCTGGCGTCTCCTGGTGGTCTCCCATCTATCTCTAAGGATGTTTTGCTTACAAAGCCGGGGCTTCTCTGGGAGCTTGAGGGCTACTGCTGAGGTCCCCAGGCAGCCTGCACTGCCATATGTGGGTCCTCTGCATGGCCTGGGAGGGACGGCGAGATTCTTTTGGTTGATGACGCTTTGGTACTCATCCTGGTCTCACCGTCTTCCACTGGAGACCTCCAGATCCCCCCTCCCCCAGCCTCGCCTGGACCCCTACTGGAGGCAGAGGACAACACTGCTGCATGTGGTTGCACAGAGGAGAAAGTTTCCTCCGAGTCCAACTTCTGCCTTGACATATGTCTGGAGAGCAGAAGGGGGTGGCAGGGAAGCTACATGAGGGAAGCCTGCCCCAACAAGCCAGCATCCTTACCACACACAATTGGAAATGGGGATTCCCTTTTGAGAGAAGCCAGCCTCCCTCGTGCTGGACCAGTGAATGCTGCTCCCCTGCCTCTTCCTCTTGCTCTGCAGAGATGTGTTAATGCAGAAGTTGGACTCCGAGGAAACTGCTTCCTGCAAACTTTCCCTTCCATTCTTCCACACACAGTGGCGTCATCCTCCGCCTCCTGCTTTTCTGGGAGGGGACACTGTACAGGAAAATGCCAATGATGTCTGGAATTGGGAGAAGAATAGCTCCTTTGGTGTGCTGTGCACACACATGCATGCACGCACACACATACACATACACACACAAACCATTTCAAGCTTGGAAACTTTTATCTACATCTAAGCTTGCAAACTGCCAATCATGCCTGGGCATGGGGAGAAGGCCCTCTCCTTTTTCTGTGGATAAAAGTCCCCAAACTTAGAATGCGGTGTGTGTGTGCATGTGCGCATGCATATGCTTGGCTGCCAGCAGTTTGGGGAGGAAAGTAACTTGTGGGTCACCAAATTATCCTCGTCGAGTTAGCGGGTGTGACTTGCTCCATCCCGATCCAGACGTCCCGAGTCAGCCACGCCCAATGAGCAGCGTCAAGCCAGCCATGCCAACCTAGTTGTAGTGACCCAGCTGTGACCACCCAGCCAAGCCCATCTGGCCGCTGTGAGTCATCATAGTCTTACATGCACCTGGCCCTTTAAGGGCAACCATAATGCTGATGCAGCCCTCAATGAAATTGAGTTTGACACCACTGCCATAGATAATGGTTCTGAACACCACTTAGAAATCTGGAAGGGCCAGGAAGTTTGTCCAGCCAACCAGAGGAGTCAGAAGGAGTCAGAAGGGGCTTGGAAGAATTATACCCATTTCCTCAGCTTCCACAAGCTCAAAAGAAACCCAGATTATATCACAAGCTCTGCCTGCTTATCTCTGCCCCAATTAGCATCTAAACCAAAATGGACATAATCAAACTTATCTTCAAGGAAACTAGCAACCCTCTTTGGATAGCCTGCCAGTTATTTATTCTAACCATCCCAAGCAAAGTTCATCCGAAATAGGATTTAAAATCAGAAATCCACAGTGCCTGTGAACAGTACTTTGATGCTCTTATAGATGTGCAACAGGCCAATTGTAAATTAATGCTCACTCTCAGGTATATTTACTTTTAATTTTATGCTACTATTGCTCCAGGCAATACAATAATATTGTGTTTTCAGTATTGCATTTTATTTTTCCTATATGTTCCTATCAGGGGTGGGTTCTACTTACCTTTACTACCGGTTCGCATTGTGCCCGCTCACGCAGAAGCTTCTGTGCATGTGCAGATCACTTATGATGACGTCCGGGTCAGTGGGCGGAGCCTCCTGCTGGTTTTACTATTGGTTCTTGCGAACCGTCCTAACCAGGGGCAACCCACCATTGGTTCTTATATAAATCATCTTCCTTTTTTAAATAATTACTTTATTTTTACAATTGGTCACATATGCTAGCAATATATAAAAGAATAAGACAGGGTAGGAATTTAGAGTATTTTTTGACCTTGCCTACTTCAAAGGATTTGCTTTTCGGTGTATAAGACACACCTTTTTCCCCCCTAAAAGAGGGTGGAAATGTTGGTTCAATGTCTTATACATTGAATACAGCCATTTTTGGCACATCCCATTTTCGCCAAAAACAGCTCATTTTTCGCAAAAACAGGATGCACAGAGGGTTTGGGAGGCCTGCAGAATGCTCCTGGGGGGCTGGGGAGAGTAAAAACACAATGTGTGGGGGTTTTGGGAGGCCAAAAAATGGGGCCATTTTTGCCCTCCCCAGCGGCATTCTGCAGGCCTCCCAAACTCTCTGCACACCCTGTTTGGGAGGCCAAAAACTGTTAGAATTCAAGGATCTTGCCCAATATTTACTCAGAGTCTTTTATGAGAATAATAATTGTCATTTATTCATATCTGATCTCTTGCAAGAGATGCAGAGGAAGAACGAAGAATCAGGGAGGGTTCGATATATATACAAGGGAGGAGTGGTCAGAGGTAAGTAGGAGTGGTTTTGGGGATGATGTAGATAGAGTGGGAGTTAATCATAAATATATACAGAGACATATATTAGGCATTTACATATGTAACAGAACCCCCTCTAAATGCCTAAGATAATTGTATGTTTAACTTAGACCTTAAGTATAAATGTTGTCTGTTAGGTAAGGGTTTTGTAAGTATGTCTGCTATTTGTTCATTTGTTTCGCAATGTATGGTCTTTAAAAATCCAATATTAGACAACTGCTTTACATACTTATACTTAATATCAATGTGTCTGGATCTTTGACAAATGATGATGGGGTAGCTGGTTCATTCCATATGGTAGTTAGTAAATCGTCGAACCATACGAGGTTATTTGCAGCCTTTGATAAACATACAAATTCAGCTTCGGTTGTAGATGTTGCAACTAAATTTTGTTTTCCAGTGTACCAATGTATGGGACAACCATTGAGAAAGAGAATATAACCTGAAGTACTTTTTCTAGTCTTTATATCTCCTGCCCAGTCAGCATCAGCATAACAGGAGAGTGTTGGTATCGGTGTGTTATCTGGTTCTAATCTCAGAGATGCACCTGAACTATGTTTTAAGTATTTAAGGATTTTTTTAACAGCTTCCCAATGATAAATTGTGGGTTTGCTTACATACCTAGATAATAAATTGACAAGTAATGCTATGTCAGGTCTGGTCCAATTAGCTACATACAGTAAAGACCCTATTGTTGATCTATATAATTTGTTGTTAGTGAAAGGTTCATCTTCGTTATGCATATTTTTTACAAAATCAGGATGCATAGGAGTTTCGCAATACTTAGCTTCACTTAGGTTACATTTTTTGATTAACTCTAATATCTTTTCTTCTTGACATAGTTGGAACCCTTTTTGTGTCTGTGTGATGTGAACTCCCAAGTATTTGCTTATTTTTCCTAGAGATTTTAGAGAGAAATGTTTGTTTAACTCTTGAGTGAAGATCTCACATTTTTGTTTCTGATTCCCTATATATAAAATATCATCTACATAGATAAGAACATATTCTATAGAGTCCTTGTTCTTCCTATAGAAGAAACACATATCTGCAGCAGTGGGGGAAAATTCTATTGATTTTAGTATGGTGGATAAACAATCGTACCATTGTTTTCCAGACTGTTTCAGTCCGTATAGACTCGTATTTAGTAGTTATGTGTTACCTTCAAGTGGGTGTATTCCAGGGGGAGCTTTAACATATATCTTCTTGTCTAATTTGGCGTGCAGATAGGCAGTTCGAACGTCGAATTGGTATACATCTAATTTCAAAATTGAGGCAATTACTAGTGCACATTTTACGCTTTCTATTCTTACTGTAGGGGAATAGGTTTCCGTATAATCTTCAGGATATTTTTGGGCAAACCCTTCGGCCACTAATCTAGCTTTATAGATGGTTTCGTTGTTATCTAGGGTTTTTATTTTATATATCCATTTTGTTCCAATTGGAAATTTATCATCAGGTACTTCTGATGGGGTGTATACATCTAGTTCCTTTAAGCTATTTAGTTCCTTTTTCATAGCTATTTCCCATTTATTTCTCTCCTCATGAGGTAGCTTTGTTACTTCTTCATACAAAGTGGGGGTAGATTCTTCAGTATGTAGTGACATGACAAAGTCATTATATTTACTAGGTTTTTTGTTTCTATTCTCTCTGATGGATCTGTTTGTTGGAGTGGTAGACTCATGTAAGTATCTTGTCTCTTTGTCAGAGAGAGTGTCTAATTTCAATGATGGATGATTTTCTTTCCATTCCTTAATGTCAATCTCTTTATGTTTGGGTTTGATTACTGGTTGTATGTTGTGATCCACACTATTTGAATCTAGTTGATTATTTTTTAATTTTTTTTTAATTTGATTTATATGCCGCCCTTCTCCGGAGACTCAGGGCAGCTTACAATGTGTTAAGCAATAGCCTTCATCCTTTTTGTATATTTTATACAAAGTCAGCTTATTGCCCCCACAAACTGGGTCCTCATTTAACCTACCTTAGAAAGGATGGAAGGCTGAGTCAACCTTGAGCCTGGTGAGATTCGAACCTGCAGAAATTGCAGGCAGCTGTGTTAATAACAGGGTGCATTAAACCACCATACTACCAAGGCTCCTTTTGAGTTGTGGGTTGTATGAATTATTTCATTTAGATGAATTTTAGACCAATTAGTGTGCTCATGGAATGTGGCTGATCTAGAAATTATAAAGTTGTTTTGATTGTCAATAAATCTATACCCTTTGGTGCCAGATTCGTACCCCATAAATCTGAGTCTTTTAGATAATTTGTCCCCTTTTCTTCTAATTTGTTTGGGAATGAGGACGTCAGCTGTGACTCTGAAAACATGTAAGTGAGAAATATTGGGTTTCTTTTTATACATCAATTCGTAAGGAGTTGAATTTATTGTGCTGGACCACAACCTGTTGATTGTATAATTAGAATATAGGAGGGCCTCTGACCAGAATGCTTTTCCCAGTCCAGCATCTTCTAGTATACACCTCATCATTACCTGTAGCGCCCCGTTTTTTCTTTCTGAAATACCGTTCTGGAAAGCCGAAAATGGACAAGATGTGTAGTGAAGTATTCCCTGTTTCCTAAGCCATTTAGAGAAATCTTTGGACAGAAATTTTGACCCTCTGTCAGTCATAATTTGTTTTATTTTTGTATTATGTTGAACTTCAACTCGTTTGTAAAATTCTTTGAATTTATGGAAGACTTCACTCTTGTGTTTAATTGTGTATACAAATCCATAGCGACTGTAATCATCGACTATGGTTAGAAAAAATCTTTTTTTGTACTTTATGGAAGGTTTGAATGGTCCTACTAAGTCCATATGGATCAATTGGAAGATGGAATCAGTGGTACGTACTGATTTTTTAGGTCTGGGCTTTGTTTTTAGTTTGGCGGATTTACAAATTGAACACTCAAGATAATTGTCACATTTTTTTAATTTTAAACCATCAATATATTCCTTCATCTTTTGTACTGTGGGGAAACTTATATAACCTAATTTTCTGTGCAGGAGATGTGCACAATCATCATGCAACAGTTTTCCTATTGAGGGCTTATCTCTTTGAGTAACTGATTAATTACTCTTATTTGCATTATCATTAGTTGTTTGTTTTGATACTGTAAGTGTATTGGTATGTTATTGATTGGTGTTTGTTGTGTTGAGATATGGTAAACCATCAATAATAATGGTCTTTCCTATACGCTTTCCGTTTTTGTTCATGTATGTTTGGCCTGCTTTAATTTCAATTTCTATATCTAAGTCTTGGCTGAGTCGTATGGCAGCCAGTATATTATATGGGATGTCGGGTGTGATTAAGGCCCCCTCTATTTTACCAATTTCTGCTAAGACTATATTTCCTTTTCCAATTACCTTGACATTGGTTTGATTGGCTACCTTGACTGTGGAATTTTCATTGATGAATGAAGATAATAGATTAGCATCATACGTGGTGTGATTGGTTGCGCCTGAATCGATTAACCAAAGGTTTTCCCTTTTGATGTATTTACTATTGTATCCCTGTTTTGTGAACCCGTATAGTGACCCTGAGTATCTCTCTCTGGAACTATCTCTATGTTCTTTTCTATTATTGTGGTTTGGAGAGTCTCTACGTCTAAATCTGCATTCTGGAGAATGTTTGTATCTATGTTCTGTTTTGTCTCTATGATAATTATGATCTTTACTTTGGGTAGCTTTAGGACAGTCTCTTCTATAATGATTCTTAGATCCACACAAGTAACATTCAGGGTGATAACTGTATCTGTCTGTAGTGATTGGTTTTCTATCTGTTTTGTATTCTCTATGAGACATATTTTGATCCTTTCTTAAGTTATCTTCAGCAATCAGTTTGCTTGATAGGTTCTCTACTGATAAGTAGTCTATGTTAAGACTATCTAATTGAGATATGAAATTGTCCCAGCTTTGATCTAAGGAATTAATGATTATACTTTTCATGCTTTCATCTGTTATGTTCTCACCTCTTTGTATTAGATCTGCTCTAGTGGCATTAAGTGCAAGCAAATGTTCACCCATAGACATACCTATTTTCAGTTTTGCTGAATAAAATTCTCTGGAAATTCTGGTAGTTGTTGCCCTACTTCTGCTATAAAACAAATTGAACAATTTTTGTATCATTTCAGTTACAGTTAGGTGGTCACTCAGACTGGGGTAAATACAAGGGGATATGCTAGCAATTAACAAATAGAAAGCCCTGTGATGTAAACAGTCTAACTCATAAGACCAGGGTTTTTTGGGTGGATTGTTGATTAGAAATAAAATATTTTCCTTTAAAAAAATAATTTGCAATTGTTGGTTCCATTCTAATAAATTAGTTCCATCAATTTTTAGTTTGGGAAAGTCAATGGGTAAAGTTCCAATGTTATGTGGTGTATTACTTACAGGCAGGCGCTGTCCATGGTTTACAATGTGAGGAAACTCACAATATGGTATTGGAATACAGTTAGGCAGTCTGTATTGACTTGCTTCTATGTCTCTCTCTTGTTTCATAGGTGGTTGTCTCTGCGCATGCTCACCTCTCATTTGCGCTGTGCAGTCGTCGGGGAAGGATCTCTCTGCCGGAGCTCTCACTCGTAGACCCCATTCGCTTGGGCAGAGGGTTGGTTCTGGTCCGGAAGCCTCTGAGAGATCGAAAGGGTCTCGAATCGTCGTGTGGTCTTCCAAGATGCCTCTCCGGATCGTCGCTTGGTGTTGAAGACCTGCAGCAAAGTGCCGGACATGAGGGAAGCTTGGCTCCGCGTCGCGTTCGTCGAGGGGGAGTGGATTGAAGAAGTCACCTGTCGCAGGATCGGGATGTCTCTTCGGTGTCTGCAGGATTGGTAAGTATTTTTCTTGCTTTTTGGGAATCGGCGCGGTTGCTGTCGTTCGTGTGTGTCCCAGGGTTGTAGCGTTGGCATGGGGTGTCAGTATGGTCGCGGTAGTTTCTTGGGCAGGCTTCGTTAGAGTCCATTTCAATGCGGTAGTTTTTTGTTGCATTTTTGGAAGCGTTTGGGTTTTCTTTGGGGAACTTTATGTTTTTACCGAAGGCTGCTGTTAAAATTTGCATGGCCTCTATTTCTTCTCTGCTGGGTAGTTTTTCAGGAGGGTTGTAGTTTCTTTCTTTGCTTTTATCGTCATTGTCTGATAGGTTTTCTAGTGAGTAGGCCCTCATTCCCGCCTTAGTATTTGAATCGGGAGACCCCCTCTGTGATTGGTTGGCCATTTTAGTTAATATTTCTGGGCAAGATGGCTGCCGCGAAAAAGGCGCGAAAGTTGTTTCTGCCCTTTTGGTGGGTGTTAAGCAAATGGTAGTTTCTCTTACCGGATCGAGGTCTTCTTGTTCTGTTTCGGGGTCAGGTTTGTTGTTCTTAGTTGCTGCTCCACAGTCTTTTATTAGACCTTGGAGTTTCACAATTAAGTCTTGTTCGCCTGGTGTGTTGTTGATCATTTCCAGCAGATTTCTTTTAAGATTATCTTCCTTGCTTGATGAGATTTCAACGAAGGTTTCTTTCTCATCTCCTTTTGTTGAAGTTTCCTTTAAGGCGTTGGTCTCTGGTGAAAGTTGGGCTGCCATCTTTTGTGCACAAGCCCGAGTATTGATTCTTTTTCTTTTGGATTTTTGAGTTTCGTTGTTTTCAGACATATCTGGATTTAGTTGGGCTGTAAACCATCCTCTGCTACCATATTTGTTAGAATTCGAGGATCTTGCCCAATATTTACTCAGAGTCTTTTATGAGAATAATAATTGTCATTTATTCATATCTGATCTCTTGCAGGAGGTGCAGAGGAAGAACGAAGAATCAGGGAGGGTTCGATATATATATAAGGGAGGAGTGGTCAGAGGTAAGTAGGAGTGGTTTTGGAAATGATGTAGATAGAGTGGGAGTTAATCATAAATATATACAGAGACATATATTAGGCATTTACATATGTAACAAAAGGCCCATTTCTCACAAAAATGGGATGCGCAGAGGGTTTGGGAGGCCTGCAGAGTGCCCCTGGGGGCCGGGGAGGGCAAAAACTTTTCTTTTCTTGTTTACCTCTTCGGAATCTTGGTGTGTCTTATACTCTGGTACGTCTTATAGTCCGAAAAATATGGTATATCAATGATGTCTCTCTCATCAGAAAGGCATCAAATCTTACCTTTAGGTCTTAAATATAATGACTGATTCTCAAGCCATCACACTGTGTGCAGAACAAGTTGCAGAGACATTGTTATAGCATCAACAACTGGATGTACAAAATAACAGACCTGTTTCATGCCACAATACAGCTAATAAAACAACAGTTTACCTTGGCCAAAAGCCACCTGAGAATTTGCTGTCCATCCAGTATTGCTTCTGGAAGTTTTCCAGAAGAATTTGGGAAGGTTGAAAATCAATTATGATTTCTCAACATTGTTGATGAATGGCCAGCAATGGAAAAATGGACTGTACTTGGATTAATTGAAGACAATGATGAAAATGGCATGGTTGTAAGATGCCCTTAAGATAAATGGAATATATCTTAATATTCCTGGACCAAATCTTAATTGAATTGACAGAACACTCAATTTCTGTACATGAAACAGAATAAGTCAACATCTTGTTATCCATGTTATAAGCAAAACACTATGGGCTGGCATAAAGGCAGATTTATCAATATTTTTTAAAGCCAGACCCAGAACAGGAGTAATCTAAAATGGTATATTGACTAGATGTCTAAATATGGGACAAAATATGTTTTTCACTTATCAGAACAAAGGACTGGAAATCTCCTGCATAATACCAAACTCTTTTTGTTTTTTGTTTTTGTTTTTTTTTTAAGTTTTTTATTATATTTTTATTGTTAAGGAATAACAAAAAGGGGGAAAAAAATCAATACAAAAAAATCAATAGTAAGGAAAGAAAAAAATTTTTTTTCCCCCAACGTGCTATACAAACGGAAAGGAAGTTTTAGGAACTTGAAGTCTTCAATTCTTCCAGAAATCTCTTTGATAAGGTACTGGTGCCGATTCATCCAATCTCCCAAGTGCAAAGTCCACAAATGGTTGCCAAGTGTTCCAAAAAACATTTTCTTTATATATACCACTTCTAATTTTAATATCACAAGTCAATTTATCATTTAATGCAAATTTCCATGTTTCATTATACCATTCTTCTAATTTTAAGTCAACATTTAATTTCCAATATCTAGCAATTATAATTCTCCCCATTATAACCAAAATCCTCACCAATTCTCTTTCTCCAGTTGTTAATGTTGTTTCATTCAATATTAATAATATGGTTTCCAATTTCAATTTGACCCTCTTCTTAATTATTTCAAATATTTCATTTTCTATCCTAGACCAAAAAAGTTCAACCCCATTACATTTACACCACATATGAGCATATGTCCCGAGTTCCACTTTACATCTCCAACACATTTTATCCACTTTATTATCCATTTGAAAAAGTCTTATTGGGGTCAAATACCACTTCCAAATAACTTTATAATTATGTTCTTTAATCCTTATTGATAATGTCCTCATTATTCTGCTAGCCGATTTCATATTCCAATTTTGATCAGAAATTTCAATACCCAGTTCTTTTACCCAATTCTCTTTCATTACCCTTTGTGAATTATTATCAGAGTTAATAATTTTATAAATTTTACTAACTAATCCCTTTGGCCCAATTTCATCTTTTATTATTCGAGATGTCAAATTTTCAAATTCCGTTTCCTTTCTACTCTCATCATTTCTTTCTTTGCATTTCCTATTCCATTTATTCATTTGAATTCTTTCAAACCAATTAATGTTTAATTTTCCATAAATTTCCTCTTTCCTCATTTCATTTTCTATAAATTTCAACCATTCACTAATTGTTTCCACTTTCTCTTCTATTATAATCCTCTCTCTATTACTATTTAATTTCATTGGGCAATTCTCTTTCAGTTTACCTAAATACAATGCGTCTGGTATTAATTTTTTTGCTACTCTGTCCCAATTTTTAGTCAAACTATTTAACCAATAATTGCAAATTTTAACCTTATCTTTAAAATTTTCCAAAAACCATTTGTAACCAAACTTCTTTATTTCCTTCATTTCCAAATTACCCCAAAGTTTAACATCTCCTTTTAAAATTTTTACTACTGTTTTTATATTAAATGCTCTATAATAGTTTAATAATTTTGGAATTCCTAAACCACCTTGTTTTTGGTTCTGATACCACATTTTCTTAATCAGTCTTGGTTTTTTATCCCCATTACAAAATTTATCTAATTTTTTTTTGATATACTTCAATGTCCTTCTTGGTTAAAAAAATTGGAAGCATCTCGAATAAAAAGTTACATTTAGGAAGTAACATCATTTTACATAAAGCTACTCTACCAAACCAAGATAACTTGAGTTTTTTATATTTCCCAATTTTCTCTTCAATTTCTTTTGTTACTATGTCATAATTTAGTTTCTTTAAATTTTTAATTTTAAGTGAAAGTATAATACCTAAATATCTTAAATTATCCTTTATCCTAATTCCAAATTGATTTTGTAATTTTTCTAATTTATTTTCCCTATCAATTTCCATTAATAATTCTGATTTTGCCCAATTTATTTTCAAACCAGTCATATCTTCAAATTCTTCCAAATATATTTGAACTCTTTTTATATCATTTGTAATATTATTTAAAATGACAAGAGTGTCATCTGCATATAAATTAACTTTGACGCCTTTATAACCTATTAATTCTGAATCCTCTTCAATCAAAGTTGTTAAAATTTCCATTGCTAATAAAAATAGGGTCGGAGACAGAGGACAACCCTGTCTTGTCCCTGCTTCCAAATTTATATCTTGTGTAAATATACCACTTACCTTCACTCTTGCCGTACCCCTCTGGTACAATTTGGAAATAATATGAATAAATTTATTACCAAATCCTAATGCAGAAATCATTTCTTTTATAGTATCCCATTGTATAGAATCAAAAGCTTTAAAAATATCCAAGGCAAGAATACCTATCTTATCACCATTATTCTCAGCAATATCAATAACATTTAATACTCTTCTAACTAAATCACACATATAACGCCCTTTAACAAAACCTACTTGATTATGGTTTTATATATTTATCTATAAAATTATTCAATCTATTTGCTACAATTGCAGTAAATATCTTAGCATCTTGGTTAATCAAGGAAATGGGCCGATAGGATTCAATTTTTTCTAGATCTTTACCTGGTTTCGGGATTAAGGATATAATTGTTCTATTCCAGGACATGGGAATATCATCTCCATGTAATATCTTATTATACAATTTCTGTAATTTTGGGATCAAAATTTCTTTAAACTCTTTATAAAATTCTGCTGGTAACCCATCCTCACCTGGAGATTTTCCAAGTTTTAGCTTCTGAATCACATCTTTAATTTCCTCAGAGGTAATATCCTTTTCCATTTTTTCTTTATATTTATTATCAATTTTCTTCTGACCATATTTTTCTAATAAATTTTTTAATTTACAATTATCAATTTCTTTTTTAAGATATAATTTTTGAAAAAACTTTTTAACAATTTCACATTTCTCTAATTTTTTATAACATCTCTTACCTTTTTCATCTATTAGGACACCTATTTCTCTTTTTTCTTTTTTATCTTTCGCCATTCTTGCTAATAATTTTGAATTTTTATTACCATATTCAAAAAATTCTCTTTTTAAATAGCTTAATTTTTTTTAACTATTTCTGTATCTTCCACTATTTGTTTATTTTTCAATTTTTTAAGTTCCTCCCATAATTTCCTATCCTTAGTCTCTAGAAATCTATTTTCCAGTTCTTTTATCAATTTCTTCTTTTCCTCTATTTTTACTTTATAATTCTTATACTTCCTACTTGATAATTTAATACTTTCTCCTCTAAAAATTGCTTTCATTGTGTCCCAAACTGTTCCATAATTAACTTCCCCATTATCATTCCAATCCCAATTTTTTTCCCATTTCTTAAGAATATGATTCTTACCTTCCTCGTTTTTATATAATTTTTCATCATATCTCCAACAATTTTCTTTTTTCTCCAAAAACATATCTAATTCTAATAACAATTCTGCGTGGTCAGAGTCTTTAAATATTCCAACATCCATATTGTCCACGTTATCCATCAGATTCTTGGATACAAAAATATAGTCAATTCTTGAATATGAATTAAATACCTTTGAGTGAAAAGTATACATTCTTTCGTTACCTTTAATCTCCCTCCAAACATCTACTACACCATTTTACAACATCCAATTATCACGTATCCCCATCTTTCTTATTCCGCTATATCGGGTAGGATTGGTACTATTTATCTGGTTTCTAATTAAATTAAAATCACCAGCAATAATTACTTTCCCTACCCTTTCAGTTTGCAACAAATCGGTAATCTTATTCAAAAAATCTTTTTGATTCACATTTGGTGCGTATAAATTAACTAATATTATTTTTTCCTCGTTAATACATCCTGTTATTATCAAATATCGTCCATCAATATCTGCTATTAGTTTTTTTCAAATTGGACTCTATTTGATATTAATGTTGCAACACCTCTAGATTTTGAGGACCCAAAAGCTTTTTCATAAACCTGCATCCCTTTTAAATACATCCTGTTTATATCTTCAGATTTCTGATGAGTTTCTTGCATAAAAAGTATGTCAGGAGAATCTCTTTTAATCTTAAATTCTAAACGTCTTCTCTTAATCTGATTCCCAGTACCTTTAACATTCCAAGTCATTACCTTAATTATCCCCATTAATATTTTTAATTTTAACTATTCCCTCTTTTTCCTTTCCGTGACCCAAAACCCAAACAAATATATATAGACAACACATAACATAAAAAATAAAATAAAAATAATAATAATAATATGAAACATACAAACAACATAAAGCAAAAACTAACATGACACACAACCACATAAAATCTTCATCCCCCACCGTCTTCATTAAGACACGCCTCGTTTCCAAGAGTGGGGGAGAGGGGACCCCGTCCATCAGCTGGGTCGTCTCTTCATTGGCATAATTCTGGTTTCAATTGAACAACTACAGGTTCTTCATCCCCACACTCGGGCTCATCTTCCCTTTTATGTTCAGAGTCCAATGTAATCATCCTTTCCACTCCTTCACCAGTAAGATCTTGACTTTTCTTCTGTACCTCCGCCAAAGATGGAGAAATATCTTTCGTTGGTTTTCTTTTCCTCTTTGGTTTTGGACCTAAACCTCCGACCGCCCCTCCTTCTTCCTCTGGTGTTGATGTATATATTTCAATTCCACCCATTTTGAGTAATTGTGATCTTAATTCACTTTGTTCTTCCTCTTTTTCCAAAAAGCCAAGCTCATGAAAGTATTGGACCACATCCGTTTCTCTTGTGAATATATGCATTCTATTTTTATAGAAAAATTTTATTCGCTGTGGTGGTCTCCAATTATACTTAATACCTCTATCTCTTAATATTTTAGTAATTGGCTTCAGATAATATCTCCACGTTCTTTCCTCTCTTGAGATATCTTGAAAGACTTGGACCTGTTTTCCCTCAATCTTCAGCACAGCATCACCATTTTCTCTAATTTTTGCCATTACTTGTAATTTATCATTAACACTTGCAAATCTCACCAAAACATTTCTTATTGTTTCACGTTGTCTTCTAAATCCAATTCGATAGACACTTATCAAATCTGTAGTTGTAAAATTTTTATCCAATCCAAGTTCATTAAGCCATTTCAAAACACGTTGTTTAACATTGTCCACTTTTTCTTCCACTATGCCTCTTATAACAATGTTGGACTTCCTAACTTCTTCTTCCAAAATACATATTCTTCTATCCTGTTTTTCATTTTTAAAAAAGATTTCAGTTATTTGCTTATCAATTTTTTTTGTTTGCACTTGTAGTTGGTCTACATTAACTTTTATCACTGTTACTTCTGCTGTGTATTTAGCAAAATTAACATTAATTTATTGAACAATTTGTTCCAGCTGGTTGGATCTTTCATTCTTTTCTACATCCATTTTTAAATGTATTTTTTGAAATTCTGTATCCATTATTTCAATTTTATCACTTAATTTGTTTAATGCCAACACAATTTGAGCTGGGTCAATACTAACTTGAGAAATCTGTTTGACCTTAGGTCGCACCGATTCATCTTTAGATGGATCCATCTTAATAACTCCTGTACTTTTTGACCAAATATTTCTATAACTTTATTCACAGTTCAAAATCAATGGGTCATCAACTTGTATTTAAGATGTTAAATTATTGTAGAGGAAAATCTTTAATCCTCAATTCTGTACCACAGATACTCAGAAGGGTCTTTTCAGAAGGACTTGGGCATATTTTACTTTCACTTTAAGAAGCCAGAGACGACAAATAAAGCATTAAAGAGTCCCAAATTTAAAAAAAGTTGAAAGTCCAAGTTATTGAAGGCTTGCTTACAATTGCTTCTTGCGCCAGAGGCAGTGTAATTCACAAACAGTGAAATTCCTGTAGTCACGTTAATCAAGATCAGTTACACTCCTCAGCGCCATTTTGCCCTTCTACGAACTTCAAACAGCAAATATGCTTTAGATTACTTTAAGACTTTTAACTTTTAGTCCACAATTTTCACAGCGTCTTCAAAAAAAAAAAGGATAATTTTTCAAATTTTCAGACGATCCCACAAACAAACCATTTAAATATTCGGCTGTTCCGAAAAAAAGGTTCCTGTTCTCCACATCTCTTTTTGGATGTCAATCAAGCTACATTTTGTAATGAAGATAAAGACAGCTGGCAGAATGCACACATGTGGATGCAAGTATCATTTATTAGTTCCCATTAGAACTATGTACCATGGCAATAAAATAAAACAAAGGATGATGCCCAATGGAAAATATAACTGAAACAAGAGCATACTAAGGTATAAGTGGATTTTTATGAAATAATGATAATTTTAAAAGGTAATAAAACTATTCAATTATTTCTTTTGGCAGTTGTCATTTTTTCAGATGAATAAAGTCCATCTTAATAAAAAAGCACAATAGGAATTCCAGAATATTCTTTATAGATTATGCTAGTTTAAGAATCTTGAAGACTTAACCAACTTTCTGCTAGTCCCATCTTATGCATGTTCCACAAAATTGAGGCAGAATTATTTTGAGTTTCTTTCATCTTTCTCAGAGATCCTTCTTTCCCTATTCCCAAAGCCAGTCCTACATTCTTTGTATTACTTTCCCTGTGAGAAATTGTTCACCTTGCCACCCAAAGATGATCTGTCCCCGTCCCCACACACACACAAAACACAGCCAGCCGAGGGTTAAGGAAACACTTTGGAACGCACCCAGTTCTTATCTCCCACTTGGCAGCGATAGACACACCGTCTGCCAAGTGATTTCATTTCCACAAACAGAAAGCAAAGATACGAACGTTCACAAAAGTCCAAGCAGAAATAATATTCCTCCCAGCAGTTCCGGACGAGGCTTTAGTGACTATCCAAGGTTTACTTTGTTCGTCACAAAGATCCTTGACCACCACCCTCTATTATATAGTCTCTGGGGTGTGGTCCAGTGACTCAGTTCTAATCCCTAGCACACCTCCTAAGCTGCTGCAAACGTTTATCACGCCTTCGGAGGCGTGCGTCCAGGAATGATGTTCCATTATCACTCTGATCCGAATCAGCTGTCTCCTCTCCCTCGGCCGGCACTTGAGACAATGCCAGAGGGGAGGGGCCTGGAGAGGGAGGCTTGGCTGACTCCTCTTCCTCATGCTCGGAGCTTTCTTCCTCCGATGGGACAGGCTCAGAGGGCGGGGCCACAACAAAAGATAGGCCAGACAATCTGTCAAGGGCAATAGATACAGAATTACTCCTCATCCTCTCACTCTACTTGGGAGGTTGGCTCAACATCTCACCAAAGTTAATAGTCTGCAGAGAAGAGTTACACGGAGCTAGAAAGCAAGTGCCTGCTCCATTCCTATTACATGACAACTGTCATTGAAGAGTCTAATGTACAAAAAACTCCTTTGTCCTGGAATTCACTGTCTATGGATAGGAGTTGGAAGATCACAATAATGGTGCTTGTGTGTGAATTTCAGATGAATCAGGCAGGCAAAGTGTGGTGCGTGGTGTGGTCCACCCGAACCAGCCCAGTGATGCCCTCGACGTGATGACCCAGTGCCTGGAAGCGATACGGGTCTGGATGGGAAGGAACAGACTTCGACTCAACCCAGCCAAGACCGAGTGGCTGTGGGTACCGGCATCTTGGTCCATGGGAGAGATTATATCGCTGGCTATAGGGGGTGAAGTTTTACCCCCTGTAGACAGGGCACGCAACTTGGGTGTCCTCCTGGACTCACGGTTCAGTTTAGAAGATCATATAATGACCGTGACTGGGGGGCATACGCCCAGATTCATCTGGTGCGCCAGTTGCGCCCCTATCTGGACCGGGATGCCCTACACACAGTTACCCATGCACTAGTCACCTCCCATATTGACTACTGTAACACTCTCTACATGGGGCTGCCCTTGAGGACCACTCGGAGACTTCAGCTGGTGCAAAATGTGGCCACACGGGTTGTGATGGGAGAATCCCGATACTCCCATGTAACACCCCTCCTGCATGACCTGCATTGGTTACCAGTTGCCCTCCAGGTGAGATTCAAGGTGCTGGTGATGACTTATAAAGCCCTACATGGCTTAGGCCCAGGATACTTGGCAGACCACCTGCAGTCAGCAACAACATCCCATCGTCCGGTTCGTGCCCATAGGGAGGGCCTGCTCAGGGTGTCGTTGGCGAGACAATGTTGGCTGACGGCCCCCAGGGGTAGAATCTTCTCTGTGGGCGCACCCACCCTCTGGAATCAACTTCCCTTGGGGCTTCAGCTGGCCCCTGACCTTCGCACCTTTCACCGCGAAATAAAAACTTGGTTATTCGAGTCCCCCGGCCTGGACTGATGGGGTTTTTTATGGGTTTTTAATTGTATCTGATTTAATTAGGCATTTTAACTTACATTATGGATTGTGGTTTTTATTGTTGTGAGCCGCCCTGAGTCCGTTGGAGATAGGGCGGCATATAAGCCTAATAATATAAAAATAAATAAAATAAATGGATATCTGCATTCTCTCTCATGACCTTTCCAGTTCAGGATAGCCCTAGTCAGCCAATGTGAAGCATGATTGGTGGGGGAGAGAAAGCACTTAAAAAAGCCAGTTGTTGACCATTTGAAATTGTATTAAAAGATAGAATACTGTCATAGTCTTTATCCCCCCTCTGTAGTAAGATATATATTATATTTCTACTTTATTTGAATAATTCTATATATAAATGTATAAGAAATCTTATTGCTCTACCAAGGACATTTTAGTCCTCTATTAAAAGTAGATGCTCAATAGACTATGATCACTACAAAGAAGCAAAATATGAAAAATGAAGATGCTATAAAAATGACTCATGGATGAATTATTTATTACTCTGGTAATCTTGACATCCATTAATAGCTGATGGCCAGCAGTGTAACTGATTATTCCATCCGACAGTCATAGAGCATTTCTCTATTATTAGAAACAGTATATACTTTAAGACAGCAGTTATAAATTTAAAAAGGGCATCCGCCATCATAAACACCAGGTTCTTCTAGAACACAAATAAATGAACTTTACATTAAGCTGTAAATATTTATTTGTAGTTGCCATTACCTAGTCTTTCAAATAGTATAGCTGATGAGAATACAGAATGGAAAAGCCTAAAATTGCCAAAATTTTCTAGATTGTCTCATGTTACTTTCACAATAGGTGGAAAAAATAAATTTCCTCAATAACCACTATATTTGGGGTAATGGGCTTACAAGATTCACAGCTTTTGGGAGTGGGGAACATATCACATTAATCTATGTGGTTTTGTTTAGTGTGTTACCGGTATCTATTTAGGTACTGCAATACGTCAGTGATAGGTTATTTAGATAACCACAGTTAAAGAAAAATATAGCTTAGCACAAGTTTTACAGCCCTGATATTTCTTTAGTAGTCTCCCATCCAAGTACTCCATAGGTCTGGCCCTCCTTAGCTTTTCAACATCAGCCAAGCTAGAGGTTGCTACTTAGCTGAAAAATTTATTTACATAATGTTGCTTTTATTTAACTATTGAAATAATTTACTTTGTACATAGTGTTGAAACTTGGAAGCACACACAGCACTGATAAAATTCCTGGTATCAGAAACACATGATTATATTGCTATTTCCATAGTCTCAGATTATAGAATATGCTAGCTAGACGTAACAGATATTACAATTTAACATCATATGTTCTTAATTGTTCAGATGTTAATTTTTATGCCTTTATGCTTTTAAGCTATTATTATTATTATTATTATTATTATTATTATTATTATTATTATTATTAGCTTTAATTTATATGCCGCCCTTCTCCAGAGACTCAGAGTGGTTTACAATGCATTAAGCAATAGCCTTCATACTTTTGTATATTTATACAAAGTCAGCTTATTGCCCCCACAATCTGGGTCCTCATTTCACCTACCTTTGAAAGGATGGAAGGCTGAGTCAACCTTGAGCCTGGTGAGATTTGAACTTGCAGTAATTGCAAGCAGCAGATGTTAATAACAGTGCTTAGTCCACTGTACTACAGGCTCTTGTATTATGGTTGTAGTTGATGCTGGAATTATGCCAATGAGGCCATCATGGCTAAACATCCCAAATTCCTGATTTATAGGAGAAAGTCATATGCCAATTGCTTAAATCTGTGAAGTAACCTTTAAATATACTGTATATTAGGAAAATATCACTTTGACACAAATCACACTCTTTGAGCAGGGGACAATCAGCTAGCTACTTTTCTTCTAACAGTCATCTACTCCTTTTTCCTTCCCCACATAATTCATTATTATAAAAAATGAGACATGCTTCAGCTTCATAATAGCTGTGGTTAAAATATCTGATTTTCCATCAGAAGAGCCTAGCAAGATTCACACCACTAATGGCTGTAAAACTCTGCATCAAATTCTTAAAGATCTGGGACTTTGCAGCACCACATGAGCAAGTTACTAAACACTTCTACTAGTCTGTTATTGTAGCTAGTGTAGATGTCAGATAGAGTTTACTATAATTGTGAAAAACTGGAAGCGTCACAGCGATACTGGTTGGGATACTCCGTTGAGCTTTGCGAAAACCCAAACTGACAAATCACTGTTGGGGGGGGGTCTTCGGACCAGACCCATTTTGTAGGGATGGGGGAGAGAGAGGAAGACCAAGAGGAACAGGCAAGTTTCTCGAAGGGTCGGAGGCAGCTCTTTAACCCGGCGGTGGGGGAGGGGGCGGCGGCCATTAAAACGGTCACTACAAGCTGGAGCAACCAGACTAAGATTTGAGTAGGGGCGGCGATGAAATGGAGTATTGTTACCAAGAGAGTGATTGCCCAACTCACAGGTAAGAAGAATTTTTTTTTTAAGCTTAAAAGAGGTCCCAACATGAAATAAGCAGCTAATTGGCATTCAAGGAAAAGTGGGGGGGGGGGAAGGAAAGAGGAACTTTAAAAACAAAAGTCCTAAAAGGAGAACTAACCACCTGGATTTAGAATTGGACTTGGAAGAAATTAAGAATAATATATGGAAAGAAAACTCAGAGAAAGCATTCTTTAACAACAAAAGGAATTAATTGAAGAACAGGAAGTATTACTTTTGTGGATTTACAATTGATACTTTTGCCTGGGGATTTGTGGATTGGAGAGAAACATCTGCTGGCAGGAAAGACATTTATAATGAATAGACTCAAATCATCATGGGAAGCCTTTTAAGTAGTATTTGTTTAAACAGCTGGAGCAAGATTACAAAAAGAAGTTGAAAGAATAAAATCTCAAACTGGAATGACTCAAATGACTATTTGAATTGGACACTACTTGGAAGGAAAAAAGAAAAAAAAGACATCAAATGGACTTGAATTTGAACTATATATAAGCTAAAATAATAATAAATTTAAAAATTATTTCCTCTTAAATTGATAATATGAAGAATTGGGAGCATGAGTATGAGGAGTTGAGGGAGATGTTGCAAAAGGTGTGAGAAGCATTTAAGGGAAATAAAGAAGCAGAAGATTGGTAGAATACAAAAAAAAAGAAAGAGAAAAGGTAAGTGAGAAGCAGGAATATAATGTTGGAAAGAAAATAATTGAAAAATAAAGGAAAAATATAGATGATTACACTGAGATCAACAGTGATAAAATAAAAATAGATGGGGGAATATCTCTCAAAAAAGAAGAAAAGAGAAGGAAATGGGAAAACAGTGAGGGGGAGAACTAAAAAAGTAATAAATTTAAAAACTAGAGAAAGGATGCAGGAAGGAAGATACAATAAATACAAAAAGAAAAAGAATGAAATAAGAGAATGGGAGAAAGCGAGGAAAATATTAAGAAGTGGAATTCTGGAGAACTTAAAAGAAAATGGCTAAAAGGGGAAGAAAAACGGGATAGTAGAAAGGGAATCAAAGCATCAACATGTTGATTTAAGGGAATGGTATTAGTAGTAGAAATTGTATGTAAGAAACAAATTAGAATAAATATATAGATTATTGTAAAAGGGAATAACTAACTGAAATTAAGAAATAAAATTGAAATGTTAATAAATGATGTAAGTAAAGATGAAATGAATATGTAAGAAGTAACAAAAAAGAAGTATATTGTTTAATGTAAAATAGATCAGCAGATACAGAATGGTTTACTGTATATGTAAAAATAACTGAAATTAATTGAAATATTAGGAAAAGAGAAAAATAATTATTGAAGTGGGAATAAGAAATCAGGAATTAAAGAAAATAAGAGGTGGAAGGTTAATTAAGTTAAAAGGCTTTAAGGTAAAAATGGAATAAGTTGAAATATATTGTTAAGAATTAAAAAACATGATGGGAATTTTGAGAAATATATTCAATAAATGGAGAGAAAATCAGGGATGCCTGGACACCATAGAAAAAAAACACTGAATTGAAAATGAATACAGCAATATAGAGAGATGGAAGAAGGAGTAGGGAGATCGAAGGAAGGGAGAAGGAGAGAGAGGAATAGAAGAAAGGGAAGAGGAGAGGAAGGGAGGGAGGGGAAATAAGAGTAGGAGAGAAGGTTAGATAGGAAGGAAGAAAGGAGGATGGGGAGAAAGGAAGGGGAAGTAGAGAAGGAGTAGGAGAGGAGGGAAGAAGGTAGGAAGGATAAAAGAAGGGAGAGAGAGGAAGAGAAAGAGAAGAAAGATTGTTGTAAAACAAAAAAGATGAAATGGAAGAAAGGCATCCCCAAACATATTTAAATATAATAGGATAAAGAATGAATTATTAAAAATTAAAAGAGAATATATATGATAAAAATGGAGAAAATAGAAATTGAGGGCAAAAAAAGATACTGTTTATATAAATAAGAATAGAAATATTAAGATTTGATTAAAAAATATGGAAAAAGAATACTTTGGCAGAAACTGTAACTAAGTAAAATATATTTGGATATGACAAGTTGTATATGATATATAATATGGTCAATACTCTTTCATAAAATATGTGGGTGTGTGTCAGGGGGAAAAAAACTAATAAAACTTAATTAAAAAAAAAAGATTTTACTATAATTGTCATAATTCTTACCTCTGATTTTCCATCCAGTGTAAATGGATTATTTCTAAAAAGATGAGAACATAAATACATGCCAGCTGAGTGTTAATCAAGTATAATCAGAAGTGTTTCCAACTTCCATATCCATGTAAAACAGAGACTTCATTTATCTAGAGTAGTGATGCTTATCTTGCAGTAGAATAAAATACCTATTCTAAACATTTTGGCCTTGAGATAGAATGCAACTCTTTTATGCCAAAATAATTATCTGTGAAACTCCTTTCAAATAGGAACACTAAAATAGCGTATCTACCTTATTTTTACATGTTTGTATCTCCTATCATTACATTTTAGAAGTTTCTAAAAATAATTGGCTCAATATGTCAAGTAGAACCATTCCTCTAATAAGGTTGAACAATGAAGTATCATTATAAAGCTTCAGTATACTCCTATTTATTTTTGTGATGTTTAAACTCTTGAATGACTACATGAATTAATGTAACATTAACAGCTTACTTAGAAAAGAAATCAGCTATTTCTGCCTATGTTAAATCTTACCTCAATAAATATGTGATATATCTTTGTGGGAGAATTTACTTACCATTGCATACTATAGACATATGAAAGTGAGAGCACAGCTAAGAAAAATGAATATATTGAACATTAAATAAGAAAGATGGAATGAAGTATTTTCAAGTGCTGAACTCACATAAAATATTTTATGTTCCTGTACGTACAAATGCTTCCCCTTCCCAACTAAAGCAGCCATAAGGGATTGGGTCAATTTAGCTATTGTAGGCCGGTTTTATATTACTATGTGTAGGAGAAAAATGGGCCGAGCTGGAAAGCAGAGTTAAACTATCATCAGTTTAGTGTCACTGTGATGTCATAAAAGATCCAAGTTTAGCCCCCCACCCCCCACCCCATGAATACCATTGACTCTTATCTAGTACCAATTTAGTTTTGACTGTTAGTTAACTTGATTTTTGTGCATAAGTGACAACAAACTCTTCTGTGTTTTGAACTCAGTGAATGCTCCTGGTTATTTGTGCCTGGCACCATGCATGATTTGGATGCAATAAAATACAGTGGTTAGCATTCAAACATGCTGAAAACAGAATGTCAAAAATGTTATTTATTATTCTACATTCATACAACATTAATATTTAATTATATCTTTAAAACAGTACTTTACACCAAACTTAATAAATGCTTCACTCACAAGGCTGCAACCCAAAGTCTAAATTTGTTTTAAGATTTAGGACTTATGTCAAAAAAGTAATGCATGCACTCAATCAACACATTTATACTGAATTTAGCACCAAAATAACAGCTCACAAATTAGAGCTGTTCACACATTTTTAACAAGTGTCCATTCAAATATTATTTAAGGGCATTAAGATAATTGCACCCATTTATATTAGCATGCTTTTTTTAAAAAAGTTCTCTATGTAACAGCAAGAATTTGGAAGCTGAGTAGCAGGCATTACAAAGCATGACCTGAGTGTTGAAGACTATCTATCAACAAAATGTTTTTTCTACAGTTTCTGTGCTGAGATTTTTCAACATTTGTCTCTGCTAGTTGGGGTTGCAGTTATAGTCCATATCATCACAGAGATCACAACTGTTATTCCTGTTCTTAATTATTAACTATTTGAGCTTATGCTCTGAATTTCTAAAATAAGACAGTTAGGATGCTATTACTTATTAGGATTGCTTCATCAGGCTCAATTATCCAATTGGCAGAGTACAATATGAAGTATTCTATTTCAGCAGTCCCGAACCTTTCCAGCTAGCTGGCCCAGCACGCTTGTGCTTGCGCGTGAAGCTTCATTCCCACAAAAGGAGCTTTGCATGAGCACAAGTGCTCTCCGCTCATGCGAATGGAGCTTTGTATGCACGCTTGCCTGCCGTTCACCCAAATGGAGTTTCACACGTGTACATGCTTGTCCATCTCTCCCACAGCCCAGTTTTGAACAGGCTGCAGCCTGTTAGTGGGCCCTGACCCAGGAATTGGGACCCCTGTTCTAGTTAGCTTGCCTTATGCAAGCACATTATATTTGTAATGTATCAGATGTATCAGATAATAATCCTAGTGAAATTAATGGACTTCTCGAGATGTGCTGTATAAGACTGGACTAACTGAATGATAGAATGACACTTTCATATTTATCAACTTCTTCCAGTTTAGAAATCAGTTATCTTTTGTTAACATGAACAAAATATTCTGATTCTTCTCTTACTTTCAGAAATAAATTCTAGTTGATTACAAGAACTATAAAATTAAAACAAAATAAAACTCAAGTATTTCCAGATCCAAAATTTTGCCAAGTAACTATCACTTCATCATTCTTTCTTCCAAAAATCATGAAGTATATCCTCTTCTTAAATATAAAAAACCCTAACCCCCCCTAAAGCAATTCAAACAATATACGGGATTTATTAATTCCAATCAAAGCTATTTGGTCACTGTGAAATGGACCTACAGAGAATTAACAGTGCTTCCTTGACGGTATCAAGTCCATCCCTCATACTTAATCACTTGAGATATAAAAGATACTAACATAGAAGTGGTTTCTTACAGATTTTATAGAAAAAAAAATCCCAAATATGAACAACCTGCACAATGCAACTGCATTCACTTTTTAAATAGAAATGATGAGAGGTCAGTCTGAAGCAAGGCTATAATAATGTGGAGCACAGGATGAATTAGTTCTTTTGAAGTCTGTTTCCAATGCAACCCTTCCTTTTTCTTACTTTATTTGTATGCAGTTCCATGCATTAACAGTCAATGCAGAGCTTCTTTTATCTGGCAAGTGCTAGAATGCAATATCAGCATAGCTCTGAAATAAAATGAATTTTTCTTTATGTCAAAAGGACAACATTGTAGAAAGCCTTTGTGATATTATAATTATATCTTCCATTTTTTCTTGATCTTGAAGTAATGCAATAAAATAGGAGACATGGAACGTGCCCAGTTTGTACAACTGACTGCATCCACAGTTTCAGTAGATAGCACGTGGATTTTTGGTGGTATAATAGGCCTCGCAGGCTGCTACATAAGCTGACTCTGGAAAGAAGTCATCATGATACTCAGCTAGGAACCTGTAGAAATAAAATATGTATGATTATTTGTTCTGTTAAATTATCCAAGACAATCTTAAAATGCTTCTGAAAAAATGCTATAAATTAAACCTGTACAAAGAACCCCAAGCCATAAATCTTATAAATAATTGGGTGTGGTTCCTATTATATCCAACAGGACTTACTTTTGAACTTTGAACAGTTGCAAGTAATCCACTGAAATACTTTTGGAAATGCTTTTGTTAAAAAGTAGGATCATTATTTGAACAGATTTTACATATTTTTTTCTAATTTATGTAACACATTTGAAACTAAAATAATTAGATAGTATTATAATTTTATACTTGATGATTAAATGCTTCTTTCAGCACATGAACTTTAAAATAAAAATCCTAATCCAATACACCAAAAGAACTTTTTGTTTGTTGTAGTAATCCAGACTGGAACTATATTATCTGCATATTAGTACAGTCTAGTGGTCACAGGCTATTACTGCAAGTTATATTACGTAACAATATTTTTTTTTCTAAATATTTTATTCCTAAATATTTTAATTAGAAAACTGATAAAATCAGACATTATGCATTATATAGCATTTGTCAGAAGGACTGATTCAGTGCTGCAGAATTAATATATATTAATTTTGAATGGCAGGTATATTGTTCTATATGAAAAAATAGATCCTAAATATACATTAGCAATGAACCTGCAGGAGGTTATTATTGCATTATATGAACTGACAGTACGAACAAAACTATATTCTTTCACATGAACACCTTCTTTTAAGAAATACAAGAAAAACAATTATCTTTCTAATCTACTGTATATGCAAGCTCTACATACACTGAAATGTCTCTTTAATCATATGTCTGGCACATAATTTTTGTCAATCTCTTATACACAATAAAACTAGTCTTTGTTTAGTGACTACCTTGATTGGCAACTGTTCACAGTTATAACAGCAATGAAAAGGTAATTTTGTGACCAATGTCCAAATTTACCTTTGCAGGCTCTCTCTCTCAATCATGTGTTCATTACAATCAGTTATTGGTTTGTATTGTCCTGGGCCTGGCCCTTTTTTCCCCTTTTTCTCTGCTTGCAGAGTGGAAAGATTGCCTAAATAAGCTATCTCTTGTTGAGCTGCTTTTCTCTGCAGCACACCATATAACTATAAAAAGTGCTAATTTGTAATGGTATGTGGGAATAAACTTGAGGTAAGACAAGAGGAGATGCTGTCTACAGAATGACAAGGGGAGAAGCTTAATGGTCAGGAAAAGAAACTTAGGAAGGACCACGCTAATTGACCAGAGTATAAATAGTTAATGTATGGGGGTGGGGGGTGTGGGATTTGTATTTTGAATCTTGCAGGATTCTGTTAATTTATCCTTATAATAAAATAGTAATAACTTATCTGGTTGTTTCCTGTTTGGTTTACCCGAGTGCTGACATATTTGCAAATTAACAAATTCAACTTTGTGATCTTAGATTCCTCTGCCACCTCTTACCTGCTGCCTAAAGTTATCAGGCCTTAATCAGTTTACAGAGAAGGCTTTTGTTTACCTCCTAAGCAGCTATGAACTAGCATATTCCTCTAGATATATATTCCCCATTGTGTGCCTGCTTACTCTCTTGTAATCTCTTCCTTGCTAATGAATGTAAATACAAACATTATTTCTCTTCTTGCTAATTATCCTAGTACCAAGTGAGCATTTCAAAAGGTAGGGAATTGGGGAAAAGAACAATAAGATTTTATCCTTTTATTCAGCTTTCTCATGTTTTGGAAATTTTCTCCGCCATTTGGGCTCACCTGACTCTTTGGGATCATACCTTATGACACTGTACAAGCAAAGGACAACTGGAGTAAAATTGTAGCACAGTTTCAATCAGGTGAGTTTTCCCTTAGCACTGCTTCACTTAATAATCATGTGCCAGTCCTAATTACAGATGCCAAATGAGGATTACCTGTAATATTACAAGGGAAGTATTTTTTACAGAAGCTAAAACTTCCTGATTAGAATCTTCTACTTTTCTCATATAGGATGAATAAGCTACCTAACAAATAACTTTCCTATAACTAAAAAGTTTGTTCTGCAAATTACTAGTTGCTGTTGAATATTTAGGCTTCTAAATTTGCTGTTATCTATAGGTTACCTTAGGAACAACTCAAAATGCTTTACTAAAGCTTTTAGATTTTTGTCAGAAAAGCTCATCTTCCCAAGTATCTCTGGAAGCTTTACTGTAAAAACAAAAAGGAAAAAATGTCAACCTTGCCCATTTGACAGTTTTTCTTTCAATTGAAAGCAATTTACCACTAACACTTCCCCTTATTTGTTAGTTCCATCTTTTTATACTTCATCTTTGTTTCAAGCATTCAAAATTACCTTCATCCAATTATCTCTCTCCCCCCCACTATAACATCTTAAAAGTAATTTGGGCTGAGAGTTAATAAGTGGCCTGAAATCCCCCATGCTTTATAGAAATTATTATAAAAATTGGAAAGTGAGTTAGATTGAAATATAATTCTGATTTTTTTAAAATCTTAAGAGAGATATATATTTCTGAATAGATCAGATAATTTACAAGTACTGTTGTATATATGTACCTGAATGAACTAAATCCTGCTAAGAATGCAGAATTAATTTCCAATTAAAATTCCCCAATAAATATAGTGCATAAATTAAAGTTTTAACAAAAACCATTGTAGAAGTTCATATAGGTTACCAAACATGCGCAGCAAATGTTGAGATCCATAAATGTAAGAAGGTGGTGGCGGCTGATCGCCTGGAGGATAGCTTTCTGGCATGAGTTTCCATGACAACACCTAAAAATAAAATTAGAATAAACTTTGTCTTGATCTAAATCTAAATTAAAATCATGTCAGGATTCTACTAAGTATTATCAAAATCTTTATCTTAGTAGTTTAAAATATATAAAACAGAAAACTTCCTAATTTGTACAACTTTCTTCTTTCTGCATCCGAACCACTTCCAAAACTGTTTGTAATCCAACATACTTAGAAAGGAAGAGGTTAGTACATATTAAACTAAAATGATGCAAGCTCCATTTCAATAATATCTGGAGGAATGTAGGTTCCTAGTTCAAAGACATCTTGATTCACATCTTGAATCAAAGTCTTGGACAAAAAAAGCTTACCTCATTCAATTCATTATTTCTTCTGCCTTCAAATCCAGCAAATACTGCACTACCCTCTTTGCTAGGGGTTAGTGTAATAGGAGATGACGACCCACTGTGGACAGGAGTTTCTTCAAGAAAAGAGTAGGGCATTATTTTATGCATGGATATATAAAGACAAGTACTCTTATTCAGCCACGAGAAATTCCTACAGCTGTTAAGAAGTTCCTTTGACCTTTTTGTGAGTGGATGCTTTAAAACAGTTTATGACTCCTGGAAACTGCTTGGATTCCTCTTCACAGTTTTCTTGGCAAGATTTTCAGAACTGGTTTGCCACTGCCTTCTTCCTAGCTGTCTTGTCTGGCTCAAGATCACTTAGCTGACTTTGTGCCCAACGTAGAACTATAACTCACCATCTTCTGGTTTCTCTTGATGTTTTAACCGCTGCCCCAAACAGGCTCTCTCCATTGACACAGGCAATCTTATTTTTATAAAATTTCAATTCTATAAATTCATGTGATAACCACATTAGAATCTTTGACTAATATTCAAAATATATAAAAGTATAATTTCTAATAATATTTTAATACTCCAGTGTCATAATTCCTCACACAGTAATATCAAGGAGCTAATAGGTTTAGCTCCGAGTATGTGCTTTTGAATCAGTTTTGGATTCTTGGCGACTGCCTGGACTAATCCCTGCAATTTTCTTGGCAAGATTTACAGAAGTGGTTTGCCATTTCATTTCTAGGGCTGAGAGAAGTGACTAGTCACCTAACTGGCTTCATGTGTAAGGCAAAACATTGCTAGTAGCTCAGACAAATTATTTTGCTAAAAAACAAAGCGATAATGGGTTCTGCAATGTTATTAGCATAAAGCAAGTTGTTTCAACTGCTTCTACAAAACAATCAGACCAGAACTGATGTTCAAAGTAATCTGCCTATTGCTAATTTTTTTTGAAAAACTTTCTAATATCTAGTCATTCAAAATACATAGTAAAATATTGCTCTGCTTATATTTCCTCCTCAAATACCATTATTTGTTGCTAGAACTATCATCATATTTAAGTGAAGACACTTGAAATGCATGTTCTTATACCACAAACATGCTTTTTATCAACTGCAACTGCTGTTATTACAACAAAAATCAGATCAGGAGACATCCCCATGACAAATCCAATATGGACTGGATGTAGCATACTAAGTATGAACCACCTGAAGCACAGGCTAACATTTCAAAGCAGGGTGGATAAAAATTGATGATTTTTTTTAAAATGAAAAAAAAAAGAGTTTTTAAATTTATATTGGATTTTTAAAATTTTTTATCAAATTTATTTTAATAAAACACTTTTGGTGTAAAAATCTATCTAAAGATAGTTGTCTACTTAAAATATATTAATAATTTAGTTTGTTCAGCATGAAATGGAGCTTAGTTATGTAGCATGAGGCGGTATATTCTGCAATATTTACATTTTTGGTAAACTCATTCAATGAATCCAAGCTCTCCGAGCTGAGATAACATGCACTGCATTGATGCATTCACACAATTTCACAGTAACTATGAGATAAATCATAAAACAAAGTTCAGGAATATTCCTTTTGTTTTGCAAATCTATGTACACTACAACCTGTATGATTGTTTGACAAGAAATGCAACCAGGCTCTAATTGTGAGGAGGAAGGGCAACACAAAAATGAAAGTGAAACTTCTAAGCAAGTTATAAATATAATATTAAAGAGCACCTGTCATTTCAGATCCATCATGGCAACGCTGTTAGCGGGCATCCACTCACCTGCTGCCTGCCACGTCCCTCACCTTGTTGTGTCAGTGCCGTATCACCAGCCATCCCATTAAAGTGAATGGGACTGTTGGTGAGTCAACAACAGGTCAGAGGAGGAGCCGCTGCGGGATAGAGATGACAGTTGCTCTTTAAAAATTATGATTTAAATTGATTTAAATCAAATCCACCCCATTTCAAAGTCTATTAAAATAATGATATTAGTAATGTAAGCTTTATTATAAAAGCTTAAAGTACATATGCAATGCCTTTGAAAAATGTTCATTATTAGAACTCAAATTTATCATGCCCAAAGCTTCACTGAACTTGTTAAAAGACAGCCAATAAACTGAAAACAATTTTACATCATTTTTCCTTTTTACATAATCAGTTAGCTTAACAAAGAACTCACTTTTTTCAAGATGCAAAAACAATTTTGGCATTGAAGCAGGAGTCTCAATATTCCGCCTTTTTGGCTGTGGAGAAGCGCTGCTTTCTGATAGCCTATCACAGTTGGATGTGTGACGCGTAGAACGCCTTAGAGATTGCAAGATTTCAGGTTCAGTTTTTCTGCGTTTAGGTGTTGCAGGTTCTCCTGTTGCAGGCTGACTATCTGTGGATTGTGGAGTTGATGGATTCAGAAGAGGTGGGCTTGGAGAAAGCTCTTCTTGATTTCTGATCAAATAAAAAAATATGGTGAACTAGGATTTTGAGTGGTTATTGTGGGCCAGTATACAAGGCCAATAAAGAACATTTTAAATAGTAACAATGTAACTTTATCATTATTGAACTTCAACTTACTGGCTGGCAGTAAAAAAATATAGTTTTATGATTACAGGTTTTAAAAAATGCCATTAAAACCATTCTATTTCTTGAAAGGAATGCAAAAAAAAACCAAAACAAAAACCCAAACCTACCTGTTCGAATTTGCTACACTCTCTTTTATTGGTAGAAAAAATTTGGAGGAGGTCACCTTCTTAAACTGTGCTTGCTCATAAGGATACAGTAGAATAAGAGGAAGAGTGAAGTCAAAGGTTATTCTTAGGCCATCCACCATTTCTTTACATAACTCAACACTAGAAAAATAAGATTACAAAAGAAATAGGTATACTTTATATAACAAAGTTTATGTTACTATTTGATTTATTTTGAAGAACAAAGTCATAATAACCGGTATTATTTATCAAATTTGTATGCTGCCCTTCTTGCCTAAGGCGACTATTATACTGTCTCATACTGTTTTTGGTATTACTATTACTATTAGCTCAAGTGTCTATTTGGGGTTAGAATCACTCAATTGGAAACAAGCCAAAAATAATACCTAGACACTACAATGGAGTGACAATTTATTTTTTTATATGTTTTTTTCTACATTAAAGAATTGAAAGTTGCTCCCAACAATATATGTGCTGGTTAACCTGAGTACTATATGACCTGATTTTTTTTTCATATCTCCCTTCTAAAGCCTGATTTTTGCAGATTAATGAAATAACTTTAAAAATATTTAATAATTAAATAATTACTAATGTAATAAAAGTTAAAGACAAATAATAGTTTAGATTTAAAGAAAAGAGAAAATGCAGTGATTTTGACAGAATTAAAAATTTTGGAAATTGATGAAAGAGGCTAAGAAAAGTATCTTCCCTAGGGTGGAACTCAAATGCGATGGAATGATTTGGGTTAGAACTGAAAAGAAGGAATATATGTACTCCTTGGCTTCCTTTTGAAGTTGTGATGGAGTGCCCCCATAAGGTACTTATGACCCAGTTCTTAAGTTGTGATGGCTGGCCACCACCCCGAAGTCATTTGACCACATTTTGAGTACTCAGCAACTAACCTGCATTTATAGCTGTTTGTAGCATCTTGTCGTCACGTGAATGCAATTTATGACATATTTGTCAAAAAATGGCCTTTACATCCTGGTTTTGGCAAAAAACACCCAACAGGGAAAATGAAATAATAACTGCATATTTGCTTAATGAGCATGGATTCGATTAATGACCACTACAAAGTAGGTTGCAAAATTGGGTTAGTCGCAAGGATGACTCACTTTATGACTGACATGACTTATAATTACAGTCATAAGTCGAAGACTACCTCTAATGAAGAATATTTTAGAGATCTGTATAAGAATGATAGTGATACGTTAAAGAATGGAACATAAGAAATGCATGTTATGTCTATAAAAAGTTGATGAAAAGAGTACTGTACTGTACTAATACTGTAGTTGTACTACAGTATTATAGAAAGTTGAGAATCAGGCAAATGGTGTAGCTGGAGAAAAGTTAAAATATGAATATAGTTGCCTTATTAAATGGCTATATGACTTATTTAAAAGAACAGCATTATTGTTCCTTTATACAAAGTGAAGTAAATGCAAAACTATAGGAAATAAATTTATTAAGCTTGCTAATACCTAATTAGTTGAAATTGTAGTTAAGCTTTTCATTTTAAATGCTTAGATATAAAATTAAATAGTGTTTGCTCACTTTTTTTCTGGTGGGATATAATGGAGATTCAAGTTGGTATGTGAAGTCATTTGATGGTGTCGGGATCTCTCATTCGCTGAAAAAGCTGCATTAATGGCAAAATGCTTTACGTATGATTCCAAGATGGTTATTATATTTGTCTGACATGGCAGTTTCACAAGCTAAATTAAAAGAAAACAAATTAATTAATTTACACATTCTCTGTTCATACTTCCAGATAAGCATAGTCTTATACAGACAAGATGGATCTTAAAAAAAAGTTGGACACCTCACACACCTTGCAGTCAAACCTATTTTCTGCTGTCTTGTGACTGGTTTGCTCACTAGCCTACAATCTGGACAAACAAGAACAAACAAATATGATAGGAGTACAGCACATTTTTCTTCCCACTAGCTTTATTTTTCTTATTCCTTGTCAAGTCTTGTGTAGATGGCAAGACCAAGGAATCAAGAACAACACAGATGTCAATAGGCTATACTTAAAGCCAGGGTGGAATAAATACAGAATTCTATAAACAATGATAGCAATTTTGAAGCTTCGTATACTTGTCCATGCAGTCTGTGAGAATTAGACACAATCGAATGGAGGAAAAGAAATTATGGCGAATCTCGCCGGAACAGTTTTTCCTACTTCTCTCAATAGTTGCCCTTGAATTGCCTTTTTTGAAATAAACCTGGAACTGACTAGCATTCCCACAATTTCTTGTTCCTTAATCATTGTTAAGGCTTTAAAAGGAAATTTAACAAACTCATAGATAACAAATATATCAATGGTTATTACTCTCAGTTCTATTTCCAGGGTAAGAAATGCTTCAAATATCAGTTGCAGGGAAACCACAGCAGGAGACCGATATGTCTTCATTTCCTGTTTGTGAGCTGCCTACAGGCAATTGGTAAGTCCGTTACTGGTTGCCTGTAGAAACCATAAACAAAATGCTAAACTAAGATGGACATTGGCCAGGCCAGAAGGGCCAGTCTTAGGTTTTCTATCATTAAAACTCAGAGATCAGAAAGTCAGAAAAGTTGCAATAAGAATAAGAATAAAAGGGTGAGTTCATACATTTAGAATTAAGAAACAAGCTGTCTTTCTGTTTTCACTAAGGAAAATGAGTTTACACTTTTCTCATATAAGTATTAGGTCCTTATTTTTTTCCCGTTTGTAGCCTAATTTAAGGCAAGATATGAAGTTTCTTTCTTGTCGATATCATGCTTGATAAGTAAAAGAATTAATTCAGATAAATAAGAAATTACTTCAATGTATTTAATAAGATGAATCTATTTTTCCTTGACAACATCCAAGAATTTTAATGTACCAATGCTATCCCTATGCCACCTCAAGGCTAATATGCTCTCAGGGTAGCTGTGGAATAGAAAAAGCAATCAAAATGGAGAATCCTGAAGATTTGAATTTACAGTTAATCTACTTCCTTCGAAGTCAGTAAAACAGATTGCTATTAAATTGTACTGTAGAACACTTTTTCACTAGTTTCCATATTTGCTTGCATAGGTTGTACATTTATATACAGTTATCTGGTATCAAATCCTACTGAACTTAATCAGTCTTGTATCTGACAAATTGTGCATGTGATTGCACTATCAAATAATGTTAATTTTTGCATACAAGTGTTTAATATTACTATATCCAATTATTTTAATTTGCATAAAATGTTTCATACCCGCTTTCGTCTGTTAATATAATAACAATCCTCTTCAAGTTTCTTTTTCAAGATTTCAGGAATTTCAATGTTTATTGCTCTTTCTTCCATATCTCTTTTAGCATGAGTCTCTTGCTCTTCTTTCTGTATCAAAATAATCAACATTAAAAAAACTTAAATTTACTTATGCTGTATTAAATATAATAGACTATTAGGAATATTGAAACTGTATAATGAGGCATATATCAAAGCCTGATAAATCCTGAAAGCACAAGTAAGGACTTGTTGCGGATCAAGACAAAGAGAAACATCCAAAATAGTTTTATTCAAGATAAAAGTCCAATTCTGATCTATATCTTGGTGTTTTGGAGTGATGTATATCTCAGTGCTTTTACAAAATCTACTTTCTTTTCAGTCTCTTTCCTAATTATCCTTAGCATGGAATTTGCCTTTTTTACAGCTATGAGTCAACATCTTTACTGATCTCCTCGAGTCCTCTAATCTCCTAAATGCCCCATAACTGCTAAACTTCCTGAAATGCCTTTGACAAGAAACTTTATCAAAGTGTTGTTGAAAGTTATGCAATGGTCATCCTCCTCTAGGTTCTTACTAATAATTAAGAAAAAAATCCTCCAGAAGGTTGGTAAAGCAGGATTCACATTACAAGTTTGAAGCCAATTTTCCTTCCAGCAATTCTTGTTCTTTTCTATGTGTTTAATTTTTTTAGTTCTTTTTTTTTATGAACATTCTAACAATTTGTTCAGAAAAGTTAGCTGATCATCATGTAACTTCCCTACTTCCCTGCATCTCCTTATCTTTTTAAAGAGCAGATAATATACTTCAATTCAAGACATGAGTTATGCAATGGATACCAGTAACCTGATCATTTCTTTTAAGAATTATTGTTTAGATCTAGGGTTATAAATTAGAGTGAGAAATTTTCCAAAGTTCTGGATCCAGCCCCCAAATCAAAAGTTGTAATAAGTACACATATTCTACAGTGAAAATTTGAACTGATATTAGATAATAAACATTACCTTATGGACAAAAAAGTTCATATATTTATAATTTCAAACTAAAATTTAAGATGTATTGTAGATAATTCTTGACTTACAACCATAATTATCTAGAATTTTGGTTGTAAGTCATTGTGGTCATAAGTTGAGTCAAGTGACTGGACTCGGTTTAATTACTGTTTTTGTGACAGTCATTAACTGAATCACTGTAGTTGTTAAGGAAACCACAGTTAAGCAAATCATATGATTGGTCATAAGTTCAAATCCAGCTTATCCAATAGGCATTTTTGCTGTGACTGTAGGATTCTGCAACTGGTTGTCACGTGAGCACAGAACACTGCGAGCAAAAAACGTTGAGGACTGTTCATAACTTTGAGTCTATCATAATTTTGAACAAAGTTATGTCTTTATATTAACCTGTATTTTTAACAATATTTGTTAACATGAACCTGAAAATGTGAAAATGTTTTATAAAATCATATGATTTATTGAGACTTGTTTTATGAAACAAAGGTACTTTTTAACGGCTTCCTTTTTTGTCCACCGGCATCTGCATAACTTAATTATCCACTCTAAAATTAATATTCTCATTCTTTATACTTACATTGTTTTGACAAAATTTACGTATATACACATACCATTTCTATCTTTTCATCAATGTCACTTTCTTCACTCTTTAACTCCTCTTCTGTTCCTTCATCACTATCATCATCAGAAGAACTACTTATAGCTGTTTAAAAAAGAAATGAATTACCTTTCACATTTAATAATTTGTCACAATGTTACATTGTTAAATTTCAAAAGCAAGATAGCATATTAACTAGAGTTCCTAGCTGAATTACAGAATTTAACAAACCACAAAAATGCTTAGGCTATTTAATTTCAAACATAAATAATAGGAATTGAAAGTTTACCTCTTCCAAGATGTAGAATGTGATGGAATCTGAATTGGTTTCATGGGGGTATTATATTGGGCACCACTTTACTGTGATCTTGAAGCATTTTTAATGACTGATAGGTAGGGCAAATTACTTACATCTTGTAAGGTTATTTGAGTTTCTTTTGAGCTTGTGAAAGAGACAGAGGAAGTAGATGGGCTCTTCTAGAGCATGAATTCTGCTCCCTGCAAGTTGGATCAATGAATTGTGCAGATGGACAATATGTGGTTAATTTGGGAGATGGTAAACATTTAAGAAAGGGATAATGCCATCGATCTTGAAAAAAGTGATTACATCTCTTGACAGATCATCTCTTGATCCAACCATGCAATAGCCTGGCCAATCTCCAATCTTTTCAATATGGTTTCAGACTTGACATGGAAGGGAAACAACACTGCACACCCTTGTGAATAATGGTCTGTATATGGAGGGAGGGAACTGCATTCCTCCTGGTTTCATTGGCATTTGATACTATCTATCATGCTATCCTACTAGAAAGCCTACAGCATTTAAGCACTGTAAATATTGTTTTCTATTGGTTCTACTCCTTCTTTAGCAGGTAGCTTCAGTTACTGTACATAGAGAAGGTAGTTGTTCCAATATGAAATAACACAATTTTGATTTCCTTTCACACTACTTACCATCTACAGGAAGCTATTACAGAAGAAATCTGTTAGTTTGGGACTAGATATCACAATATGTGAATATATTGCCATTTTATTTATTATTCATATTTCTATGCCGCCCACTCTCCGAGGACTCTAGGCGGCTTACACCAAAGACAGTATACTAAATAGCATATTGCCCCCAACAATCTGGGTCCTCATTTTACCCACCTCGGAAGGATTGAAGGCTGAGTCAACCTTGAGCCGGTGAGATTTGATCCGCTGATACTGCTGAACTAGCAGTCAGCTGAAGTACCTGCAGTACTGCACTCTAACCACTGCGCCACCTCGGCTCAAGAATATTGAGCCATCCCAGAGTATTATGAAAATCCTGACTTGGTGTCTGGAAAGTCCAAAGCAAGTTCTACAAGACAGAATTCTGTCTATTGTTAAGAAATCTAGCTTTATTTTGGCTTTGATTTGAGCTTCTGGTGGATATAGTGATCCACACCTTAAAAAGTCGGTAACTTGGGATTCTTCTGGATTACAGTTCCAATCAAAGCAACAGATAGATGACCTGGCCGGGGTGTTTTTTTGGGTTTTTTTTGCTAACTCTGCTTAATGCAGAGGGCATAGGCAATGATTTGAAGAACAAGAGGAAGAGTCACTATCTAGGCCACGTGTGTCAAACTTGCAGCATTACATTGCCGTCACATGACGTTTAGCGATGTTTTTCCCTTTGCGGAGCTGGGGTGGGTGTGGCCTGCGCATGACACAACTGGCCTGCGGGCTGCCAGTTTGACACCCCTGATCTAGGCTATGACCAGGAAAGTGGGATGTCATATTTTTTGTGGGCCCACCTCCTCCCCCAAGATATTTGCCCATCCACAAATCAGGTCCCGACTATCAAATTATGTCAATTTATAATGATATGTAGGAATGATCTTGGGAGGCAGGAACAAAAGACATAAAGTGGATAACTGGCATATAAAATGTAAAAATTTAGATACTGTTCCATAGTGCTTTATAGCACTCTCTGAGCAGTTTACAAGTGTCAGCATATTGCCCCCAACAATCTGGGTCCTCATTTTATCGACCTCGGAAGGATGAAAGGTTGAGTCTACCCTGAACTGGCTGTGGGGAGATTTGCCTGCAATACTGCATTCTAAATACTGCACCACCAGGGCTCAGTCCACAGAAGGAGAAGGGGAATGGAAAGCATTTCAGAAGGAATCCTCCCTAGTTTTCCAGAAAGTAAAAGGAAAGATGGAGTTACTGTTTTTTTACATAAGTGTCTGATGATTGTTAGCTACTTAGGCTATATTGTACAAGATGGGCAACCATATAACTTTTATGAATAAATAAATATCTTAAGACCTGGCTGTTCTTTTGACCATTTGTGAGCTATCTTTTAAATTGTTAATAATTGTTTGTTTTGTTACATGAATCCCCTTGTTTCTGTAAGCAAACTTTGTGTGTGTGTGTGTGTGTGTGTGTGTGTGTGTGTGTGTAGCCAGGTTTTTCCTAAGTAACCAAGGTTTTTTCTGCAGCCCTAGCTCAGTAGAATCACATCCACTCAATTCTGGGCTTTTTTCTTTTCTGGCAGCCAGCAAGTTCCTGCTGCCAGATGAGAGACTTATATAGATCTATTTCTAGCTCGTGAGCCTTCATCAGTAAGCCACACCCACATCTCATGTATCCTCCCTGTAAAGGTATAGTATCTATTTTCTTACTTCTTCGTAGGATTTATGTGTGTTTTTCCTCTAGCCAGGTTTTTCCTACGTAACCAAGGTTTTTTCTGCAGCCCTAGCTCAGTAGAATCACATCCACTCGATTCTGGGCTTTTTTCTTTTCTGGCAGCCAGCAAGTTCCTGCTGCCAGGTGAGAGACTTATATAGATCTATTTCTAGCTCGTTAGCCTTCATCAGTAAGCCACACCCACATCTCATGTATCCTCCCTGTAAAGGTATAGTATCTATTTCCTATGAAGAAGTAAGAAAATAAATGTGAAACTTCTTTAAAGAACACTTGGTTCAATAATATGTAAAATAACTGACCTAAAAAGAATCGCAGAATATATATTTAGTATATTCCTTAGTATCTTTAATGTATTAGTTAAATTCAATTATCCAAGGAGATATTAAAAAGAGAAAACATTCCATAGGTCGATATTTATATTTACAATTTATATAGTACAATATAAATTTAAATTTAAATTACAATTTAAATTACAACTACCTTAATCAACATTTCTTTTAAGTTGCAAGTACCTGTGGAAGACATAGTAATCATTTTCCTGCTTATTAACTATAGTAATATTTAATTATTATATACAATTTTTAATTAGATGGCACAAGCATCCTCTATAAGACAACTTACAATTTTCACTAGTCTTTTCATTCTCTTCAGTAGGAAGGAGCTTCAGTACAGAATCAACACCTGGCAATCTGCAACGCCCTTTCTTTCCTTTTCTTCTCCTAAAGAAGATTGAAGATAGGCTACCATTTAGCTAACATGATTTTTTTTACCTGCTTTAAAGCAGTAAAAGTAAAAATTAGCACTGAGAAAAGGGAGCATATTTGTGTCTTTCTCTGAACATAAAAATATAGTTTTTCAATATACAAGGGTCAATTCATACATAATACAAATTACAGTAACGTATCTTCTTTTTCCCTCTCCATGGCTTACCATTGATCAGAACCTAGTTCATTTTGCCTAATCTATCATGTTATCTAAGCCAAAATAAAACCTATCCTGAAAATAAGGCCAATCGGGCTTTTCAGGACATGTGATAATATAAGCCACCCCCACAAAATAAGCCCCCCCAACTACGCGCCCCACTCCCCCCACTAGGCATGACAGGGCTCCTGGCCTCGCTTAGCCACCTGCCCCCACCCGCCCCCTTTAGGGTGCAATTTGGAGGTGGCAGGTGGGGCGGGCGAGAGGTGTCTCGTTTCTCCCCCACCCCACCTGCCACCCCTCTCAATAAAGAGACAGTGGGGAAGGGAAGCAGCCAGGCTGCTGTTGCCATTAGGATGGGACACTTTGGGCTGCAAGATGCGCGTCTTATCTTTCCACCACCATGTTCCTCACCTTTCTGTCCAGGGAGACACGTTGTAGAAAAAGGTGTTTGGCTGAACTCGCAAGAAAGGTTTTTTTACAACGTGTCTCCCTGGACAGAATGGCGAGGAACGCGATGGTGCTGGAAAGGTAAGACGCGCGTCCTGCTTCTCCCCCGCCCCACCTGCCACCCCTCTCAATAAAGAGACGGTGGGGAAGGGAAGCAGCCAGGCTGCTGTTGCCATTGGGGTGGGACGGGACGTGTTGGGCCAGGTGACATACGTCTTACCTTTCCAGCACCATCACGTTCCTCGCCTTTCTGTCCAGGGAGACACTTGTAGAAAAAACTTTCTTGCGAGTTCAGCCAAACTCCTTGAACTCGTGATAAAGTTTTTTCTACAACGTGTCTCCCTGGAGAGAAGGGATGGTGCTGGAAAGGTAAGACGCGAGTCTCGCGGCCCAACATGTCCCACTCCAATGGCAACAGCAGCCTGGCTGCTTCCTTTCCCCACCGTCTCTTTATTGAGAGGGGTGGCAGGTGGGGCGGGGGAGAAGCGAGACACTTCTCATCCAACCCACCTGCCACCCCCAAATTGCACCCTAAAGGGGGAGGGTGGGGGCGGGTGGCTAAGTAATGGGCAGGAGCCCTGTCATGCCCGGGGGGGGGGAGAAGAGACAGCAAGGGGAGCCACGTCTCGCTCCACGCGTCTCACTTCTCCCCCACCCCATCTGCCAGAAATGAGTCTTTGTGAAACTCATCGTGCTGCTGCCGCCACCTCGTAAACAGGACTCTGCAAGGCTTGTGCTGTTGCATGCAGGAACTGCAGCACAGCCGAGAGGTTCAACATACTGGCACAACTGCAAGCAGCAGAACGTCAGCTATTCCAGTATGATGAAGCTCGTGGCGGTACTGCAGTTCGTGCATGCAACGGCACAAGCCTTGCAGAGTCCTGCTTTACAAGGTGGCAGCAGCGGCACGACGAGTCTCACAAAGATCTTAATCTATTTCAAAAAAAGTGTTAACCATATTTGATCCTTACATGCGAGCCACAGCTTTTCTTGCCAATTTGCGCTGTAATCTGCGGTTTTCATCAGTGTCACGAAGTACATGATCTTCAGCTGCCCATCTGTCCCAACTAAGTAGTTTTTTAAAAAAATCAATAATAAAATATTTTATTATAGAGGATGTCTACCAAGCTGATTGAATGTATCAGATAAACAGCAAATGAATTTGAATGTTATCATGCATATATCTCCTAAACTCTCAACTAATCTTAAGTGGCACTCTGTATGACCAGGTAAGATACATTGATTCCATTAATACAGATAGTCCTTGACTGTTATCATTTAAACATTGATGTTACTCTACAAATGGCATAAACCATCTGAGGATTTTTAAACGTTAAGATAAAATTAACAGAATTGCCTTATTCCAATTATGTAAGGCCATCTAGGGAGATGTTGAGATGGAAATTTGATTTGCATATAAAATCTGCTGAATCAAGATTTCAAATGACTTAAAATTAAAGACAGAAACATACTGGCAACCAGGGTACTATACCGATTACTATGCAGTTTAACTACCATGGACTTATGATTTAGCAGCACTTTGTACCAGCAGAAGCTTCCAAATCATTTTAAAAGTCAATCAGAACATATTGGAGTCCAAGCTTCATCTAGAGTAGTATGGATTATATCTGAATTACTAATTGTCTCCTATTTGGGAATATGTGATTTTTTTTATTTAAATATTTTCTCACCTTCTATTCCAACCATTAAAATGGATCAGATATTCTGGGACCTTTCTTCCTTTCTCATCTTTTCCAATAACAATATCAACAATCTAAAATCAAACACATGAATGCTTATACAAACACTTTTATAGGCATGCACTCAAATTATTAAAATCCTTTTTTACAATTCAATGGCTTATAACATAAGCCATTGAATAACATCTCTCCATTACAAAAAAAATTATACCATCCAGAATAAACTACCTCTGTTTGCAACAAATATAAATATCTGTATTGAGTTTTGGTATTTACTTCCTTTAGAAGTCAGAAAGGGATAGGTGATTGAAGTGAGAAAAGGTGTGATAACATCACATAGCCTGCCACAGCAATATTTCCATAATGATATCACAACATGTTATTTAGGTGTTATTGTGACATGTGTCATATTCTATAGAACGGATCCAAGAATATTATCAACAGAATAATTATCAATATTATCTGTGAATATAAATTGTCAAAGGCATTTTTCAGTTATATGTTTGTTCCAAATATGAATTAATTGATACTTGTCACTGGATTTTCAAAATTCGATTTCTTGCCTACTTTAAGAAATTCATTAATTCCCCCTCCCAAAGAGTAGAAATAATATCAATTTGCTTTAAAAATTTACTGTTTAATTTGAAAACTCTTATGTATGATTGACACATCTGTATTATTGGCTAAGTGTGTATAAACTAAATCCTGTTGTGAAATCCATATTATCCCTGCTTCATTTCATTCCCAAGCAAGTCAGACGACAAGAATCTAGTAAGGGAGGGGTTCCCAGCCCCTGGGCCACAGCCCACTACTATGCCATGGCCTATTGAGAATTGGGCTGTTCGAGCAGCGGGTCGATGCATGTGCAGCTCAACTTGTGTGAGTGGCAGGCTGGCATGCATGCACACAGCTCATCTTCCACAAGTCAAGCTGCGCACACTGCTGGTGCCAGCCCACTGCTGGCGCAGCCCGATTCCCCTCTCCCCACCCCAGTTGGGCCACCAAGTTGCAAAGGTTGGGGACTGCTGCAGTAAGTGAAGCATCACTCCACATCAAGCTCAGCCTTCATGATTAAGTAAAAATCAACTGCTTTCTCTTGGAATATTCTGGATGTTTCTTCACTTATTTATTATCCTACCTTTATTATTTGAAACCTTGCAGGCTATATTTGGCCCATATGAAGTGGTTCCTGGAATTCAGGCATCTCACTTTGAAGCAATTTCTATACAGAATATAGAGGTGGAAGGGATCTTGGAGGTCTTCTAATCCAACCCCCCTGTTCAAACCGGAGACCCTGTATCATTTCAGACAAAGATTATCCAATCTTTTCTTAAAAACCTGCAGTAATGGAGGACCCACAACTTCTGAAAGCAAGCTGTTCCATTGATTAATTGTTCTGTCAGGAAATTTCAGCTAAGTTCTAGGTTGTCTTGTATTTTCTGTTATGGATTGCACCAGTAGAGGCTAAACCAATTTCGTTGTATACATAATGTACAATAACAATAAAAGTGGCTATTATTATTATTACTATTACTATTACTATTACTATTATTATTATTATTATTATTATTATTATTATTATTTCTCTCCTTGATGAATTTCCATTCATTGCTTCTTGTCCTGCCTTCAGGTGCTTTGGAGAATGATTGAAGCCCCCTCTTTTTTATGGCAGCCTCTCAAATTTTGGAACACTGCTATTATGTCTTCGGAGAAGGGCGGCATATAAATCAAATTAAAAAAAAAAAATGTCACCTCTAGTCCTTTTCGTTAAACTAGACATACCCGATTCCTCCAAAGGTAAGTAGTAA
This sequence comes from Arizona elegans, assembly GCA_022577455.1. Lineage (NCBI taxonomy): Eukaryota > Metazoa > Chordata > Lepidosauria > Squamata > Colubridae > Arizona > Arizona elegans. Next base: position 30,378,206 of record JAKOOJ010000006.1, on the reverse strand, counting down.
GGCAGCTCCACCACCCTCATCCCCACCCTAGCTTAATTTTTTACCTGTGCGCCCTGGAGTGGGTGGGGTCTTCATTAGAGCAAGGTCTTAATATTTTGGGGGTAGGGCTTATATTGGGCGCACATGTAAAAATCAAGCTATGACTGAGTAGGTGGTATTTTGGGGAAAACACGGTATATAAACATACACACACACACACACACACAAATATATTCATTCTTATGATTTGATGCTTTATCTCACACACACACACACACACACGTGTGTGTGTGTGTGTGTGTGTGTGTAGTTAATATTTCGGGTTTCTTCCCGTGATTTCGTATATGCCTTGATCTTCTAATTCTATTTTGTCTATTTTTAATTCTATTAATTAATAGAATTTAATTCTATTTTTTGCATATACGAAATCCCGTGTGCTTCCTGCCCATCAACATACATTGGACAGACCAACAGAAGAATGAGTGTGCGCATCGAGGAACACAAAAACTCAAAACAAAAACAAGAACACACATCATCATTAGTTCAACATATAAATACAACAGGACACAACATTAATTTTAATAAAACAAAAACAGTTGCAAAAATAGAACATCTCAATGGCAGGATAATCAGAGAAGCAATAGAAATAGAAAAAAGACCATATTGCATGAATAAACGGGATGACACTTCACGTCTGCCTACTATTTGGAAACCTGCTCTCATAGATAGACAAATCTTAACACCATATATAAAACATAGACCAAACATTAATCAAAAAAATCCCAACCAAATCATATTCAAACCAGCCACAAAGATGAAGCCCTGCCACCTAGTGGAGAAAAACCGACCGTACACCCGAAGCCAAGCCAATAAACACATACTGGGACTCCCAACCAATCAGAATGAAAAGGTGGAGCCACCCCAGAATACCAGCACCAGATTTGAAATACCAACGGCAGTTAGTACAAAATGACTGCTGACATAAGCCTGATGATGGCAGATGGGATTCTGTCGAAACGTCGCTTCTACCCTTTTAGGGATATATCCACAATTACACGGGAAGAAACCCGAAATATTAACTATACACACATGTATCCGTGAAAACTTACATAAACAAATATATATATATATATAAAATCTATCTATCTATCTATCTATCTATCTATCTATCTATCTATCTATATGTTGGTCTTTGGTTATATATATGTGTGTGTGTGTGTGTGTGTGTGTGTGTGTGTATTTTCTGAGGTTTTGGAAGTGTCTTGGTGACGTTTCGATGAAGTCTCATTCGTCATCTTCAGGCTGGTGTTTTCGGCTTCATGCTTCTAGGAGCTGCGATCACACATTGCTCCTAGAAGCACGAAGCTGAAAACACCAGCCTGAAGATGACGAATGAGACTTCGTTGAAACGTCGCCAAGACACTTCCAATTTTACATGGGAGAAAACCCGAATAACCAAAGACCTATAGTGTTTTTCTATCGAGATACCTGGTCTACCCCAGATGTGATGTGGGAGGGAGCATACTGCATCCCTTTCGCCTTTCAGCTCCAATCCAGGAGCCCTCAAGCAGTCGCATTCACGACAAACCATTTTATACCAAATTTATCAGTGAAATACACACACACACACATGCACACACATGGTAGTTTTCGGAGTATAAGACGCAGCTTAGTTTTTGGGGAGGAAAATAGGGGGGAAAAATCTGCCTACCAGGTATTCATCTGGCTAGCATCCTTAGTCTGGTCAGCTTTAGCACATTAGTTTGCTGGTTTTTTTATCCCCTGCTTGGGGATAAAAAACAGCTTCTAAGGCACAGCTGAGAGGAAGCAGCAATGAGAAAAGCAGGCAAAGCACGGGGAGATCGCTTCACTCGGCTAGCGCCTAGTTAGGGCTGAAAAAAAGCTTCGAAAAAGCTACATTCGGAGTATAAGACGCACCCAAATTTTCAGCCTCTTTTAAGGGGGGAAAAAGTGTGTCTTATACTCCGAAAAATACGGTATATGAGATAAAGCATCAAATCATTAGAATGAAAAATATCTTGTGAAAAAGGGTTGATGGGGACTAATTAGCTCATTTATCATGAAGATGAATATTGTTTTGTTGTAGACCGTCAGACTGTTATTGGTGCACATGATGCACTAAATCACAATTGTAGCGCTGCATGCCATATAAACCCAGGACACATATTGTAGTTTTTTTTTGCTTTCGAAGAGACTAAGAGTAGAATGGAATGTGGGAGGCCTATAATGTTTTACACCTGCTGTCAAATCTATTTTATAACATTGCCACAAGAGAATTATTTTGCCCTTGAATTTCATCCCCAAAATCTTATGGAATGGTACACATGACTCATAGGTGGTCTGTTAGGTGAACCATGCAAAGTGTTAAGAATATAGTCAAGTGCAAGCCACAATACTCTGAAATTTCCTTTCCTTTTAAAAAAGCTTGCATACCAGTAACAATTAGCAAAAATGGCATGGGTACTGAATAGATTTTATGCCAGGGAACAAAAATAAAAAATCCATTGCCAATTAACCAGAAAAGATAAAAACCTGGCATTCTATGTCTGAAAGCAATTTTAACATACACTATTGAGCAAACAGGCATGAAATGCCAGAGGCAGTTCAACTGTGTGCAATAAACTGCATTGTATCTGGACTGTACTATAAACAAAATACCTTATTACCAACTGTTTGCCTCTGATTAGGAACCGAAGAACCTGCTTATCTTACACTAACCAGAAAATAAAAGAATAATCAAATTGTTACCTACACACAGCGTTTGCCTATTGTACCCAACCATTTACTAGTGTTACCCCTGAGGATCACGCTAGTTTTAAATGCACATCCTAAAGGGATTGGTGGCCCTTTTTGCAACAAACACGATTAGGCGTGGATGGAGAGAGAAAGGAGAAGCTTGCTTTCTTTCATTCGGGGCCATCTCTTCCCTTATCCGTACATGCAGCGCCCGTTTCGTAGAGAGGCACCCGCAACCTTAATAATTTTAAATCCTACTTTTTTTTTAAGAGGGAGAAACGGAAATGGAAGAGACCTGCTTCCTCTTTCCGAGCTCCTGTCAGAAGCCTCGCAAGTGGCAACAACGACACAAACAACGCCCGGAAGCGCCAGAGAGAAGGAGGCGGCTTCCGTTAGGAGGAGGCGGTTGGCGCGCGGGAAAAGAAGGGCCGCGCGCTGAGCGGAGAAATCCCACCTTGGCATCATAAAGCACCTTCGCCTTGGTCGGGTCCGGCTCGAAGCAAAGAACTCTCTCGCCTTTGTGGAATTTAAATTTCATTCCCCGCGAGGTCATTTGCTCATCATGGCGAAAGGCAAAGCTAGCCACGCCCCCCAGGGGAATGGGGAGAGGGAGGCGCAGCGAGGGCCGCCCAACTCCTGCTAATACTCCGCGAGGAAGGCGTCCTCGGGGCGCAGGCCCACGCGAGCCGAGAGAAACGGGCTGTTTTTATCTTCGCGTGCGGCGCTCAGCTTTGGGCGAATGCCTTCGTCCGGAGAATCGGTCGTCCCAGAGTGCTTACCTCGGACCCTGGGAAGGCCGCCTCTTTCCTCGGAAGTACAGTCTTAGTCTAAATCCAATTTTGAAGCTGTGTACGAAGTAGAGATCCCACCGCCCTTGAAATAAAGGAAAAGAGCCAGCACCGTCTCCATTTGAGTTCCTCGGCTGAATAACAGTTGGAAAGGACCTTGGAGGTCCTCCAGTCTAACCCCATGCTCAGGCAGGAGACCCTATATCGTTTCAGACAAATGGTTGCCCAATCTCTTCTTAAACACTCGCGGTGTTGGAGCATTCACAACTTCTGGAGGCAAGTCGTTCCACTGATTAATTGTGCTCACTGTCAGGAAATTTCTCCTAGATTGCTTCTCTACTTGATTAGTTTCCATTCACTGTTTCCTGTTCTGCCTTCTGGTGCTTTGGAGAATAAGTTGACATCCACCCCTCTTTGTGGCAGCCCCTCAAATTTTGGACACTGCTGTCATGTCACCCCTAGTGCTTCTTTTCACTAGACTAGACATACCCAATTCCTGCAAGTGTTCTTTATATGTTTTAGCCTCCAGTCTCCCAATCATCTTTGTTGCTCTTCTCTTCACTCTTTCCAGAGTCTCAACATCTTTTTTATATTGTGACTAAAACTGTATGCACTGTTCCAAGTATGGTCTTACAAAGGGATTATAAAGTGATGCTAGCATAACATGATCTTGATTCATCCTAGACTTTAATGCAGCCTAGGACTGCATTGGTTTTTTGGCAGCGGCAGTTGCTGGCTCTTATTCAAGTGATTGTCCATCAGGATTCTAGCTAAATCAAAACAGTACTATTGAGCTGGGTACCACCTATTCTATGCCTGTGCCTTTGGTTTTTCTTGCCTAAATGTGCAACCTTACTTTTCTCATTGAAAGTCATTTTGTTAGATAGGGTCCAATGTTCAAATCTGTCAAGATTTTTCTACATCTTGAGCCTATCTTCTGGAGTGTTGGCTATTCCAGTTTGGTGTCATCTGCAAATTTGATGAGTTCACCTTCTATTCCCTTGTCTAAATCTTAGGAAGATTTTGAAAATTTTGGCCTAAGGCAGAGCTTTGAGTTACTGGACTGCATGCTTCCCTCCATGTAAATGCAGTTCCATTAAGTACTACTATTGGGTGTGGTTGGTCAGCCAGTTACAAATCCATCTGGGGGTGATCAGGGTTTCAAAACCTGTCACTATTGGTTCGCTTGTGGGCGCACGCTCGCGCACAACGCTTCTGTGCATGAGCAGAAACTTCTATGCATGTGCAGAAGCGTCCAAGCGGGTGGACAGAGCCTCCCGCGCCCGCCGCTACCGGTTCACCCAATCCGGAGTGAACCAGTAGCAACCCACCACTGGGGGTGAGGCTATTTAACCCACATTTTTCTATCTTATAAAGTAGTAAGTTGTGATCTTCTTTATCAAATGCCTTACTGAAGTCCAAGTAAATTATATCCACAGCAATTTGCTCTTCCGCTAATTTTGTCACATTGTCAAAGAATGCAATAAGATTTGTCTAGCATGATCTGCTTTTGACAAACCCATGTTGGCTTCTAGGTATGACTTTCTTTGCCTCTAGGTATTCACAGATTTGTTGCTTGATTGTTGCCAGAATCTTCCCAGGTATTGATGTCAGGTTGATAAGACTGGTTTCTTGGATCCATCCCCCCCCCTTTTTTTTTTTGAAGATTGAAACCACATCAGCACTTTTCTAGTCATCTAGTAGTTCCTTGGTGCTCCAGGATCTTTGAAAGATATAGTAAAATGTTTCTGAAATCACATCTGTCAGTTCCTTCAGAACTTTGAGGATTTGGTCTGGTGATTAGAACTCATCTAGAGTCATAGGTGTTCTCTTACCATTTTCTTGCTTATTTTGATTTGCATTCCTAATCTATATTTCACAATTTTTTTTAATTCGTTGGACTCCTTTTTTCTTTTTGTGTAAAGACAGATGCAAAAAAATTAAATTAAATTAAAAAGTTAAGCAGTTCTGCTTTTTCTCTGTTCCTTGTCACCTTGTCATTTCCTCCCATTAACAGACCAATTGCTTGCTTGACTTTTTTCTTGTTTTTTTATATGTTGAAAGAAGCTTTTTTTGTTATTTTTGACATTTGTCGCAAACCTTTGTTAATTATGGGTCTTTGCTTTCCTGACTTCCTCTTTGTAGGTTTGGGCTATTTGCTGATATTCTGCCTTATTTATGTGCCTCTGTTTCCATTTTTTATACTTGTCCGTTTTGTCTTTCAGTTTATCAGACAGTTCTTTGTGCAGCATGCTGGTTTCTTTTGAGATCTCTAATTTTTCTTCTTCATTGGTATTGTGTTAGATTGGGCTTTTATAATCTCACTTTTCAAGGTTTTCCAAGCTTCTTGGGTTGGTTTTCCTCCTGAGGATTTTCATCCATGGAATTCTTCCCAAGCTCTAAGTTTATTGAAATCAGTTCTCTTAAAGTCCAAAACTCTATTTTGACTTTGTTCTATTGCTTGTGCTTGCATTATGTTGAATTCCTATATTGCATTGTCACTCTCCTCCCCTCACAACATTCCTGTAACTTCAACCCCTTCTATCATTTCATTTCTGTTAGTGAGAATTAAATATGACTGACCCTCTTAGTTCCCTTCTCTATCTTAAGTTGTGTGCTAGGTTTTTCAGGAATCTGATCTTCCACAAGGTGCAGAATCTGTCTCCCAGTTGATATCAGGGTGGTTAAAGTACCTCATTACTATTGTGGTATGTTTCTTCCATACCTTAGTTAACTGATTAACAAAAAGTTCTTCTATTTCCTCTGTCTGGTTTGGTGGCCTATATTATATATCTATGGGCAATTTCAAATGCCAAGTGTATTCAAGATAATTTTCATCATTATTATGCTTATTTTTGTAGAGATGTATTTATTTCTTATATATATAGCACAACTCCACCTGCTCTTTATTATGTCTGTTTCTTTTAAACAATTTATCTCTTGCTGTATATTCCATTCATGAGTTTCATCCCACCAAGTTTTGGTAATGGCAACAATATCATATCTGCCCTCATGTACTTGGATTTCTGTTTACCCTTATTCCTCATACTGAAACTGAGATGTGAATATAATAAAGAACACATGCAAAACAGTGTCTTACTCGTCAACCCCAGTAGTTGTTAATGCTACTGTGCTAATATTTGTAGTCAAGTTACCTGAATTCTTTGGATGAGTTAGTGGGTAATTTAGAATGTAGCAAAATCAATTGAGCAGATAAAAATTTAAAAAATACAAATCAAAGCTACTAATCTAAAGTCCATGGTTTTCTTATGTTGATAGCAATAGCACTTAGACTTATATACTGCTTCACAGTGCTTTTCAGCCCTCTGTAAGTGGTTTACAGAGTTGGCATATTGCCCCCAACAATCTGAGTCCTCATTTTACTGACCTGGGAGGGATCGAAGGCTGATTCAACCTTGAGCCAGTGAGAATCAAACTGCTGGCAGCCGGTAGTCAGCAGAAGTAGCCTGCAGTACTGCATTTTAACCACTGTCCCACCATGGCTCTGATAATGGATAATATGTGGATTCTGTAATGAGATAAAATTTACTTAATAGTCCAGCTCTGTAAATTTTAAGAGTCCATTCATCTTGGAAAAAATGAGTTAATATCAGATTCATTGGAATTTTATTGAATTACCTTACTCTATAGGGAATCAGACTAAAGAAATCAGAACATCTTAAGGATACATGTTGGGAGTATTGACTTTGACATTAGTTAATAATCAGAGTTACTCCATGTCTTATACAATTTTCTTGTCTGCCCTAAAACATCTGATGTTCCTTTGATGTAAAGTGACCCATTCCAGTCCATTTGACTTCTTTGGTTCCAAGAAGGCTAATGTTCATTCAGTCTTAACTTTTCTGCTCTGAAAACATCAAATTAGCTGAACAATGGAAAAATGATGCTTTTGAATTTTGGTGCTGAATAAAATTGTTGAGAATACCTTGAATCACAAATAATTCAATACAATAAATCTAGCGGGTCACTGCAAAGCATTAATAAAAGCTTAAATACTTTGGACACATAATGTAAAGGCACAAATCAATGGAAAAATTAAACACCATTGAAAAATTATTTGGAAAAATTGAAGGCAATTGAAAAAGAGGAAGACAGAAGAGAAGACTAAGTACTGATGGCGCAGGAATTTACACATGAGTTTACAAAGACTTATAGAAGTAGTTGCTAAAAGACTTCCTGGCTAAATAATGTCTTTTGGGTTATGAAAATTTGGAAGCAACTGAATGACTGAAGAAGAAAAGGGTCTATGACTGGGGCTGTCCTGGGATTTTCCAAGTAACAGAAAGGATTCTCATTTTTTTAAAAGCCTGTTTAGCCTTGCATAGGCAGTTGAGAGTATTAAAACATAGATTATACAGGTAGTCCTTAATTTACAACAGTTCATTTAGTGACCGAAGTTACAGCACTGAAAAAAGTGACACAACCATTTTTCATACTTATGATCATTTCAGCATCCCCATGGTCACATGATTTACAGTTGCAAGAAAAAGTATGTGAACCCCTTGGGGTTACGTGGAGTTTTGCATGAATTGGTCATAAAATGTGCTCTGAACTTCATCTAAGTCACTACAATAGAAAAACACAGTCTGCTTAAAATAATACTACACAAACATTAGATGTTGCCATGGTTTAATTGAACATAACATGTAAACATTCACAGTGCAGGGAGGAAAAAGTCTGTGAACCTTTGGACTTAATAACTGGTTGACCCTCCTTTGGCAGCAATAACCTCAACCAAACGTTTCCTGTAGTTGCAGATCAGACCTGCACAATGATCTGGAGTAATTTTGGACCACTCCTCTTCACAAAACTGTTTCATGTGTAGCAATCTCTAGGATTCTTCTTTATCTCATGAAGCATTCTGCGCTGTGCTCTTGCAGTCATTTTTACAGGACGACCACGCCTAGGGAGAGTAGCAACAGTGCTAAACTTTCTCCATTTGTAAACAGTCTGTCTTACCGTGGACACATGAACATCAAGGCTTTTGGAGATACTTTTGTAACCCTTTCCAGCTTCATGCAAGTCAACAATTCTTGATCGTAGGTCTTCTGAGAGCTCTTTTCTGCGAGGCATGGTTCACATCAGACAGTGCTTCTTGAAACCAGTAAACCCAAAACAGGTGTGTGTTTTTAAAGGGCAGGACAGCTGTCAGCAACACATCCAATATCATCACACTGATTGGAGTCAAGGTTGGCTCACTCCTGGCTCCAATTAGCTCTTGGAGAAGTCATTAGGCTAGGGGCTCACATACTTTTTCCTCCCTGCACTGTGAATGTTTACATGTTATGTTCAATTAAACCATGGCAACATCTAATGTTTGTATAGTATTATTTTAAGCAGACTGTGTTTTTCTATTGTGACTTAGATGAAGTTCAGAGCACATTTTATGACCAATTCATGCAAAACTCCACGTAATCCCAAGGGGTTCACATACTTTTTCTTGCAACTGTATATTAGATGCTTGACAACTGACTCACATTTATGATGGTTGCAGTGTCCCAGGGTCATTTGATCCCCTTTGGCAACCTTCTGACCAGCAAAATCAATGGGGAAACCATTGATTTACTTAACCATTAACCATTACTTAGCCATTGATTGACTTAACCATGTGATTATTTTATTTATTTATTTATTTATATTTATTTAATTTGTCAAGCACATATGAGAAAACAAGTATAAGTATGAACATAACATATAAACATAAGTATAAACAGTTATAAGTATATACATAAGAAATGAGTACGAATAAATGGGAACAGTAGGGCAGGGATGGTAGGCACACTGGTGCACTTATGCACCCCCCTTACAGACCACTTAGGAATGGGGTGAGGTCCACGGTAGACAGTTTAAGGTTAAAGTTTTGGGAATTTGAGGATGTAACAGTCAGGTAGTGCATTCCAGGCATTGACCACTCTGTTGCTAAAGTCGTATTTTCTGCAATCGAGTTTGGAGTGGTTTACTTTGAGTTTGTATCTATTGTTTGCCCATGTATTATTGCAGTTGAAGCTGAAGTAGTCATTGACAGGATGTCATAGCAGATAATTTTGTGTACTAAGCTAAGGTCAGACCGTAAGCGGCATAGTTCTAGGTTGTCCAGGTCTAAAATTTCAAGCCTGGTGGCATAAGGTATTCTATTGCGAGCAGAGGAGTGGAGTACTCTTCTTGTGAAATACCTCTGGACTCGCTCAATTGTATTAATGTCCGTTATACAGTGTGAATTCCAGGCAAATGAGCTGTATTCGAAAATTGGTTTGCCAAAAGTTTTGTATGCCCTGGTTTGCAGTACAATGTTACTGGAGAAGAAGCTTTGCAAAATTAGGTTAACAACTCTTAATGCCTTTTTGGCAATGCTGTTGCAGTGAGTTCTGGGGCTTAGACCTTTTGAAATGAGATCTTGGATCTTTTTGAAATAATTTATCAACTGCAGTGATTCAGTTAACAAATGTGACCCAAAAATTGTAAAATGGGGCAAAACTCACTTAACAAATTTCTCACTGAACAACATAGGTTTTGGGCTCAATTGTGGTCATAAATTGAGGACTACCTGTATTAGAAATCAATCATGACTCAGCCTGAGGGGAAGGAGAAGATTACAAAGACAAAGCTAAACTGTTGCCATCAGGGCTGTGGGATGGGTTATTGTTGTTTTTTTTAAAATACTGTGTTTTTATTTGTAAATCTAGAGTTGCTGTGAATGAGTAGGTGGAAAGAAAAAGAAAGGAAGGGAGGAAAAGAAAGAAAGAAAAAGAAAGAAAGAAAAGGAAGGAAAAAAAGAAAAGAAAAAGGATGAGGAAGGCTTTTGGTTGTTTCGGTCAAGATAGTAGCAAGGCCAAAGAAAATTGAAATTATCCTCAGCATAATTATACATTTCTTCCAGATTAGCCTGTAACAGTAGTATGGCTATTAGAAGTTATTGAAACAGATTATTGAACTATTTTAATAATTGTGATTTGAATTTTTAATTTTATTGTGTCAATTTTACTACATTTTATTGACTTTTAAAAAATAAGTCATGTTGGACATTTGTATAAAGAGTCGGTATAAATTCAACAATACATTTTTACAAATTTTAAAACATACCACCACTACATCAGTTTTCAGAGTTGCTACCACATTGTAAAGAAATCTGAAATTATGAAGGATTAATTTTACAATCAGAATTATTCTCTTTTCTTTAGTTATTGCAGTCAGTTTTGTCTATTGATTACTATAAAATTGAAATCCAATCAATCAATACACAGATAAACAATCCTCATTGTTTGGGAAGTTGAAAAAAAACCATCAGAAGGCGGCAGTGGCAAAATACTTAAATATTATTATCAAGAAAATACAGATTTCTCCACATAATCATTATAGGTTGAGCTTAAGCCGAAGACAATAACATGCGTTTTTTTAATGTCCCACTAGATGGCCTAAAAGCCTAACTTCTATTCAAGAATAACAATGGAAAATATTCATTTCACAAAACTTTAGGTCAAACTAACCAAATGGAGCAATGAAACTGTTGAAAATGAATAACAGCTGTCTCTTATTTTTCCAAAGGAAAAAAAAATCTCAAGTTCTCAGAAGCAATATAGTTGTTTTCCTGTGAATATTTTTTTGACCTTGTGAAAGCAAGATGATTGTTTTAGTGGCTACACTATTTGAAATAATCTTTTTATTTTTAGTAAATTTTTAAAAGAAGCATATCTAAATATTGATGAGCAGATTTAGAATAATATCAGTCTTCTCCCACTGGAGAATAGCAACTGGATTTTCTTTGTTTTTTCCTTGAAGACATTTTGCTTCTCATCCAAGAAGCTGCTTCTATTCTAGCTGAATGATGGGGAATGGAAGGATTTATATTCTTCTCATCATCTGGTTATTAGCACTATGAAGGTCAGTCATTAACTCTGATAGCCATTGAGGCCACTTTTTAATACCAATCTTTTCTAATAAAAAAGGACTATTGCAAATTCTTAAGCATTTAATGATCTTGATTACTCACATGCTTTTCTGTTTTGCATGTTATATATTAAAGTAGCACAGTCCAGGGGTGAAATCCAGCAGGTTCTGACAGGTTCTGGAGAACTGGTAGTGGAAATTTTGAGTACTTCGGAGAACTGGCAAATGCCACCTCTGGCTGATCCCAGAGTGGGGTGGGAATGGAGATTTTGCAGTATCCTTCCCCTGGAGTGGGGTGGGAATGGAGATTTTGCAGTATCCTTCCCCTGGAGTAGAGTGGGAAAGGAGATTTTGCCGTATCCTTCCCCTGCCGTGCCCACCAAGCCACGCCCATAGAACCGGTAGTAAAAATATTTGAATTTCACCACTGGCACAGTCTCAATGCTGAACAGTTGTGCATTTTGGCAATAATATGAAAAACATTTCTTTCCCATGATTGCAGATATTATTCAGTACATTTATCACCTGTAACCAAATCAAAGCTTGTTTTGCATAATTGTTATCTATCTATATAAAAAAGGCTGTATGTATGTTCCAGCATAACTCTGAAATGCCTCAAGCAATTTCAACCAAACTTGGTACACAGATGACTTACTATCTGGAAACAAATACTGTGGGGGTAAGACACCTCTGGTGTGTGTGTGTGTGTGTGTGTGTGTGTGTGTGTGTGTGTGAATGCCTGGGCTGTTAAGGAGAGTGAGTGCAGTATCCTAGAGCGGCAATTGTTTGTGATGTCAGTTCCTTCGCAGCTTTTGCTGGAAAGTCAGCCGTGATGTCTTTTAACTTTTGTATTTTCTGTTTCTTATTGTTGTGAGCTGCCCTGAGTCCTTCGGGAGAAGGGCGGCATACAAATCCAATAAATAAATAAATAAATAAATAAATAAATGTTTGCCCTCCAGTAGACCAATGAGGAAGCGCCTGATGGATTTAGGGAAAGTGCCAGGATCGTAGACAGGGCGGGAAAGAGGAGCACATGGGAGGGGGAAGGGAGAGGGCAGGGAAGAAAAGCCCCTCTCAATGGTTCCCTGTCAGACAAAGGGTTCAACGTCTATAAATACCTGGGCAATGCCGGCTTACCAGCTAGTCAGTAATAAATACAAATATTTATCAGCAGCACATTATTTAGCAAGCAAAATAAATAGCTAATTGCAAGCTTTTGTGAAAGAATGTGAAAATATTTATATTTTGTGTTCCTTTGAATGCAATATAGTATATTTTTCTCAAAGTGGAAGCATTTTATTTACTATATCTTTGACAATCTTATCAATTTTTTTATTGGTGCAGTTTAAATTTCAATTTGTTTTTAATTACATGTAATAAGTTTTAGCAATTTCACTTAAGGCATAGTGCTTTTTACTTATATCATTAACTTTGTTTATATAGTTCAGAGTTATTATATGCCTTATAATATGAGCATCTTTACTATCTTTATTTAGTGCCACATCATTGCAAACAAAAGTGTGGATACACATGAATAAATTCTAGGAACTTTTTTCAAATTGTACTGCCGTACTTAAAAACTGTCTGCCCAATATAGATTTTTCAGAGTTGTTCTTGTGTTATCCCAAGGATGACAAGACAAGGCAAGTTCACATAAGGATTTCAAATTGTGATTGTTTTAAAAATTGTCTTAAAACCATCATCTTCCTTTTTCATTCAAAGTGATCAGCACTGATGAAATTGGTAATTCCTTCAACCTTTCAACAGGATGTCTATGTGCCATAAAGTTTTATTCTAGTTGATAAATTTGGCACTAAATCTGAGCAAAAGCCATATCTGCATACATATATAGATATATAGATATATACATACACTGTATTTTCCCCAAAATAAGACCGTTTTATTTTATTTTTTTGAACCTTGAAATAAGCGCTTGGCCTTATTGCCATGCACTCAAAAGCACGATTGGGCTTATTATCAGGGGATGTCTTATTTTGGGGAAAACAGTGTGTGTGTGTGTGTGTGTGTACACCATTTATATTTCACTGATAAAGAAATAAAGGGAGACTAGGATAGATCTATTTCAAGCTATTTAGCTCTCACAAGTTCTCCATCAGCTTGAGCTGGGGAGAGATTCAGTGTTTTTCTATCAAGACACCTGATCTACCCCAGCATGTGGGAGGGAACATACTGCATCCCTTTGCCTTTCAGCTCCAATCCAGGAGCCCTCAAGCAGTTAAGAAAAACACTTAATCTCTCCCCTGGCTCAAGCTGATGAAGGGAGGAGAATTTGTGGCTCAGAGGTTAATACAACTGCCTAACATGCAGGCAGCTCAAGTTTGAATCCAAGTAAGGGTATAGCTAGCTGATGAGAGCTAAATAGCTTGAAATAGATCTATACTAGTCTCCCTTTATTTATCAGCGAAATATAAATTTGGTATAAAATGGTTTGTCGTGAATGCGACTGCTTGAGGGCTCCTGGGTTGGAGCTGAAAGGCAAAAGGGATACAGTATGCTCCCTCCCACAGCATGTAGCTGGGGTAGACCAGGTGTCTCGATAGAAAAACATATATAGATATGCATATAGAACCATATCTATGCATATATGTATATGCATGTATATCCATATGCATGTATATCCATCTCCATATAGACGGGAGGTTGAACAACTAGCCTTGTGATGCAACCAGAAAAATCTTAAACTAAATATACTCAAAACTGTAGAAATGGTGGTAGATTTTAGGAGAAACCCTCCTATACTACCACCTCTTACAATACTAGACAACACGGTATCAACAGTAGAGTCCTTCAAGTTTCTAGGTTCTATCATATCTCAAGACATAAAATGGACACCTAACATCAAAAACATCATCAAAAAAGCACAACAATGATGTTATTTCTCTGCCAACTCAGAAAGCTCAAACTGCTCAAAGGGTTGCTGATTCAGTTCTACAGAGGAATTATTGAGTCTGTCATCTGCATTTCTATAACTTTGGTTTGGTTCTGCAACCAAACAAGACAGACACAGACTTCAACAGATAATTAGAACTGCAGAAAAAACAATTGCTACCAACCTGCCTTCCATTGAGGACCTGTGTATTGCAGGAAGTCAAAAAGAGGTCTGTGAAAATATTTACAGACCCCTCACAACCTGGACATAAATTGTTTCAACTTCTACCCTCAAAACAACGCTATAGGGCTCTGCACACCAGAACAACAAGACACAAGGACAGTTTTTTCCCGAATGCCTTCACTCTGCTAAACAACTAATTCCCACAACACTGTCAAATTAACTACTAAGACTGTATTACTATTCTTCTCATCCTTACTAGTACCTATCGCTTCCCACTTATGGTTATATCCATGTTGCTTGTATTTTTACAACTTATATTGTTTTTATTATTTCCTAGTATGATTTGATTGCTTATTAGTATTCTATGACTATCACTAAGTGTTGTATCTTATGTTTCTTGACAAATATATTTTATTTTTTCTTTATGTACACTGAGAGCGTATGCACCAAAGACAAATTCCTTGTGTGTCCAATCACACTTGGCCAATAAAAGAATTCTATAAAAGAATTCTATATAGAAGCATGACGTCTCTTCTAACACTTAGCATGTTAGGAAGGCTTTCTATCTTTTACATCTAAGTTTAAAATGGTCCAGTATTGGAATTTTGTGAGTGAATAATTCAAAGTGATCAGAAAGGTTTTCTCATATTGTGGGATTCATTACTTATTTATATGCAAAGTTTCTTAAATTTATTAATTTTAATGTCGTTTGAACCAGCATTTGATTCAAGATTGAGCGTGTACTTTGGTCCAGAGTCTTCCCCATTGCCATCTCTGTGACTTTATTAGCCTCTACATATTCCTTCTTGAAGCTTGAAGTGGGCTCAGGCAATAGAAAACAATCCAAAGGATAGGTTCTCATAACTTGCAAAGCTGCAGCAGTGCATTTTGGTTTTGGCTTAGCATAGTGTAAATACCCAGTCACTGTTGTTTAAAGTGATTTAGAATGTTTGGGAATCCAGCCTATAGTGATTTATTCAGTAAATTATGGCTAAACAAATCCTGGCTTGGTATGTGATTTTGAATTGTCTCCAGATTTGTACAATCCAAATATCCAGTTTTGCGTGCATTTGCACTGACAGATTACTGCTGAAATTTATGGTGTAGCCAATTTAGCTCTGAATTGTCCATACTTGATTAAAGTTGTTTCATAGTGTTTTCACTAGAATCATCTGTCATAGTTTGCAAGTGCTTCTGAGTGATAAACATGGTGAATTATGCCAGAACAGAAAATAATACTTTCATCTACTTAAACTAAAGTATAGCAAAATCCTAAATATATTTATTTTGATAAATGGAATGATGTATAGCCACCTTGGCTAGCTGATTTCTGAACCAAAGATGACTCTTGGACACAATCATATACAGTGATTCAGAAAGCGTTCAGACCTTCCACCTGATGTTGCAGCGAGGTTGGATGCAAGGAGCGGGTCTCCGTGCTCCCGTGCCAAGTTTTCTCCATTGGAGGGCTCCAAAAGGAGCTAAAACCACCATGGAGGGATGGTGAAGAAAAAAGGGGCACCCCGTAGGTCGCGGAGAATTGCATCTCTCCTGCTTGACCCAGGGCTCTTTTCCCTCTCATCCACGACGAGAAGAAGCAGCCATTATGGCTGCCATAAAGCTGTGACAGCCGAGGCAACAAACAAAGTGCAGGAGCGGTGTAGATGAACAGTGATTGGAACTGGGTGAGATAATTCCTTCTTTACCTAGAAACTAACCCTAAAAGGAAAAAAAAATTCAGGAAAAGAGACTCTTAGAACTATTTGTTAAAGCAGCGAATAACTACTTAGAAAAATCCCAGAACCGAAAGAAAGGAACTAAGGGGAGAAAAGTAAAAAACTTTTAAAACATAGAAAATTGGACTTTTAAACTGGGTAGGCGTTGTTTTTGGAAAGGCGTTTTAAAGTGCTGGAATTATTTACTTAATAACTGACTTTGCTTCCATAAATTGAATTAAATTTGGATTAAATACTTATGAGATCTGAGACAACGCTGAATTCTAAGCTGAGGGCCCCACCTACTGATGAATGGAAAATATACCTTACCCCTACATGTCTGGGAAAATTTTTGATAAGAGAAATAAACAACATTTATCTGGAGGACTGCGGTGATACCTACTGTTCTATATTTATCTACTTTATGACTACTGGAGGTTCAACTGTGAGAACAAGGAAGATACATAAGTAAAGTGACTTTTGAAGGTTAAGATATATGACTAAACCTATAGAGTGGATGTAAGGAGATAGTTGGAAAGCTTCCTGGACTATCTAAATGGAATTGATTGAATAATCCTGGGATATAAAGAACTATGCTTATTGTACTCTGAGGAGCAATGTTAGGCCTGAGTATATGTTTTTTGGACTATTGAGCAAGAGTGAGACTTACTAAAATAAGATGAGATGCTCCAGGGGAAAATGAGTGGATTTTAAAAATAAATTGTGTTGATGTTCCAAAAAACACTGTGACAAAAAACTACAGGGAGATAAAGAACCTAATGCAAGAGAGGAATATGGGAGTCAAGCCAAAAAATGAATAAGAATTGAAGTATTAAAACGGGCAAGAGATGATGGATAGAAAGGAAATGCCTTTTAATATAATGATGGCTTGATTAAAAGCTAGAATAGAGGTAGAAATAAGACTACACATTTTTATAGAATAGAATAAAAGCAATAGCTAGAAGGAAAGATTAGAGGTTGAAAGATGGTATTATTATGTATGTTTAAATAATGTGACTGGCATTAGAATGGCATATTGAAACATTGAACAACTAAACAATGAAGGACTATATTTCAATACAAATGTTTATCAATACTAGGACTAGTAATGGTGACCTGACTAGAAGCTTGAATAGAGGTAGAAATAAGAAATAGGGGGGAATATTAGTATACACATTTTTATATAATAGAATAAAAGCAATAACCAGATGGAAAGATTAGGGGTTGAAAGATGGTATTACTATGTATGCTCAAATAATATTGTGATTGGCATTAGAATAGCACATTGAAATTCTGAATAAATAATGAAGGATTATATTTTAATACAAACATGTAAACACTAAGATTACAAAAGTTTGATTAATGTAATAAATATTATTAATGTTATTATTGTTATTTGTATTAAAATGAACGATACCAAGATGCCACATTGTTCATGTATTGATGTTGATGAATATTTAAAAATAAAATAGAAAATATACAAAAAAAAGAGAGAAAGCATTCATACCCTCTTCACTTTTGTCAATTTTGTTGTGCTGCAGCCTGATTCCACAGTTATTGAAATTCATTTTTCTCATTAATGTACATTCAGTACCCTATAATGACAAAGTGAAAACAGAATTTTAGAAATGTCTGTAAATTTATTAAAAAGAAAAAAGTGAAATATCATATTGGCATAAGTATTCAGACCCTTTGCAACAACACTTTAAATTTAGCTCTGGTGCCTCCCATTTCTTTTGATCATTGCTGACATGTTTCTATACCTTCACTGAAGTTGACCTATGGTAAAAAAATTAATTAAATTTAACTTTTTTATTAGTTTATTGAAGTATAAAATACAAAGGAAAAAAAACATGGAAAAGTAAAAAGAGAGGGAGGGAAAAAGAGGGGGTATAATTAACAGGAGGGGGAAAAAAACACCAATTTCTAACTCTCTTTAGCACAGTAGAAGGTAACATTATAACTACATTTTTTTGCTTTACACAATAGTATGTACAAGCCTTTTCTATAACAAGCCTGTCCAGTTTACAAAAACAGAATCAGTTTTCATTTTTTTTTTCTCATTGCAAACAAAATCAGGAAGTAATTTCAAAATAGAGAAAATTAAATATAATCTCTTATTTGGATAAAAGTGTCATTTTAACCATCTCTGCTTCTCCTTGCTGTGGGGAATAATATATCATTCATTCTCATATTTTCAAATCTAGTCCATAATATGTTACCAACTTTAGAATATTATTCAGCATTATTTAAAGAATTGGCAGACCTGCGTATACATACATATTCATTTTATACATACAAAACTAAGTTAAAGCTTCCTATCAGTACATATATCAATTTTTTAAAAAAATCCATCCTAATTAATTAAAACATATTTAAGTCTTATTACCAGCTTATCTTCATAAAATGATGTCTTTTTCTTCTCGGGAGAGTATCAAGTCTCCTTTTCTGAAGAAGTTCTCAACTTTATTTATATCCATTAAAAAAAAAGTCTTGACCTCTTAAAAATTGTGAATTTACTAGATACAGTTGTTTCAGTTGCACTGGGAGCATTGTACTCACACCATCATTATAAGAACTGAAGTTAGATTTCTATTCTGAAGTTACATTTAGCTTATTTGCATTATCCGGTATTTGTGAAGTTGGCACAGCAGGTTAATAATTTTCTACATCTAGTTGTGTCTCTTGTTCTATTTTAATATCTGTAGGATTAATATTTTTTGGCTGATTCACGAAATGACGAATCTTCTCCAATGACTGGTCAAGAATCTCTTTAATAACCGATACCAGCTCAGAATTAAGCAACCTCGTAGCTTCCTCTAGTGGTCAGAGACTGTTGTGTATTTAATTATTCTCCAGCGTGCTGCTTGGAGAATCCAAATTATGGGCAGTTCCTCAGCTTGATTGCTAGACTGGGTGAATGTTTCTTTAAGAAACATCCTTGGCCACTCCTCCCTTGCTTGACTAAGCCCCAGTTCATTCACTCAGTCAAGCAAGAGACTGGTTTTTTCCTTGGCTCTAGCAATTTGGCTGAAGAACTATCTAATATTTGGATTTTCCAACTATACTTCTGAGCGGTGTGGATTCGATTATTTTGTCATCAGCTGTTTGTCAGTCTGACTGAATTCTGTGTTGCGGCGGCGGGTGAGTTAGCCCCGGGGTTCACACCAGGGGGCTCCCCTCCGTTCATTACTGCCTTTATTCCTCGGAGCACTACTGTTGAGGCAACTCCGAGTGATTAAAAATTGCCGCCGGCGCTGCGTTGGGGTCCGGATTGCCGGAATTCCCACCTCCGCCTTCCATACCGCTCCAACTCTAAAAGTGGTGGCTGTGGGTCCCTACATCGCTCCAGCAAACCCCTATAACCTCTGCTTCGCCTTATTATTGATTGCGGCACTGGGAGGCTTAAACAGGCGATCTGCTCCTTCTGCTTCGGATTCTGTCGTCTTCCTCACACTTAACGGTGCTCGGCGGCTGAATTTGAGCCGCGCACCATTTTGGTTTGATTGACAGCCTCCCTCAGCATTTTTTTCTGCAGCGCACGGCAGCAACGGCGCTTGGCGGCTAAATTCGAGCCGCGCGCCATTTTGAATTGCCTACAGCTTCCCGCCATTATTCTGACAGGGGCGCTCGGCTGCAATGGCGATCAGCGGCTGCATTTCAGCCACGCACCATTTTAACGTCATTTTAATGTCGTTTTCAGCTTCCCGCCATTGTTTGGATGTGGGCTCAGCGGCAATGACACTCAGCGGCTAAATTCAAGCCGCACGCCATTTCAAACGTTTCTGAGCCTCCCGCTTGTTATCATCAGCAAGGACATCTGCATTGGCTAAGGAGGCGTTTCTGCAGCTTACTTCAGGCTGAGAAGGCAGTGTTGTTCTGTGCTGTTGCGAAGCGGCTCTGGGTGTTTTGACACCTTATTGGCCACCTTAATTGCTGCTCATTATTGACCTGCCTCCATAACAGTTGGTTTGCTTCTGTTTGTTCCTGTTGGACAAAAAAAAATAGTTACAATTAATTAATCAATTCTTCAATTCATCAATTGCTTCTCTGAATTGTTTCAGTTACTTACCTTGTCTGCATCCTCGTCATGGCTGACTCTGACATCGGAAATTGAGCAGGCCTATAGCCCTCCTGAGGCCAGGAAGCAGTCAAAGGCGCCCTCCAAAACCTCTAAACACCATGATGTCAGGGCTAGGTCTCCTAGCCCTCATCCCACCACACGTTCTGCCGCTGCGGATAGGGCGGAGGAAAGAAAACGCAAGGCCTTTGAAAAGCAGTATCTTCTTGCCCAGCAAAGGGCTCAATCATCTCATCGCCAGCTGTCTCCGGACAGGCCAATCCAAGTGCCTCAGGATCATTCTGTGTCTGCTCAATGTTCTTCTGATGTTCAACACCTAAGAAAAGCTGCATTTCCATCAGTGGTTCCAGGATCCAGTGTACCAGTCAGCCAACCATCGGGTCGGGCTGCTACGGAGGCCACCTTTACGCCCACAGCAGCTGGCCTTCGTCCATCAGAAGGCCTTCAGCCCTCTCTGTCTCGGGATATCCAAGATCTCGTATCTCAAACTGTCTCTTGTATCCTGGCTTCTGCTCCTCACCAAGTGCCGCGTGCTCCTGTCCTGGCTCATCCCCCCTTGGCTCCTTTATATGATGACCTGCGACGTGCCTATTCCCAATGTCCAGAATCCTTTCTTACAGAGGACTCCCTCTGGGAGGAGGAGGAGCTCGAGGAGGGGGAGTTTTCTGAGGATGAAGACCTAGCTCCAGAAAGGCCTGCATTTACGGGACTTTTCCGACCTTCCATGTTTAAGTCCTTGCTCCACAAGGCCAAGATTACCACGAACATGGGGGTTACTCCCTCTCAAACATCTCAACACACAGATCTTAATCCTCATGATGACTTATTTCACCTGCAGAAACCGGATCAGGATTTTATCCCATGCCCAGAATTATTCACAGACGTGGTTCAAAGGTTGTAGTCCCAACCGGCTTACATCTCTGCCCCTACCGGACTCGACAAGCGGTTGTATTGTTCAGATCCTTCCTTTCAAGACTTAATACAATTCCCTCTGTGGACCCCCCTGTGGCCCAACTGACGTCGTCCTCGGTGATTTCTAACGATGTGCTTGACAGACTCAGGGCCGAGGACAGAAAGGCTGAGCTGTCTCTCCGCAAGACACACCAAGCAGCTGCCTGGGCCATCAGGTCAGCTACAGCTACTTCCTTTTTTGCCCGCGCATCACTAATCTGGATGCGCCAATTACAGGAGCGGCTTCCACCTGAGGACAGCAGGCTTCACCATGAGATAAATAAAATTGTGGCAGCCACTGAGTACTGTGCAGATGCATCTTTAAATGCGGCTAAATTTTCGTCCCGGGCCCTTGTCTCCAATGTCGCCACTCGGCGTCTTCTTTGGCTCCGCCACTGGAAAGCCGATCTGAAATCAAAGTGGAAGCTGGCATCTGCTCCCTACAAGGGTTTTCTTCTCTTTGGAGAAGCCTTAGACCCTATACTTGTGGAGGATAAGGATAAACAAAAAGTTATGCCTTCCTCTTATAAACGCCATGATAGGAGGTTTGCCCCTTATGGCCAGCGGCAGCCCTTTCGGACTGACTCCGGGCCCAGCGGGTCCTACTTTTCTAGGCACTACTCTCACAGAGGCGATCGGGCCGCTGACCGACCTACCTACCGGGATCGGGGCAGAGGTCAGCCTAACACCAGACACCAATACCGTGGGGCGTCCAACTGGCCTTTCCGAAGGGGAAAGTGACTATACCGCAGAAATCCCCATTGGCGGTCGTCTTCTCCATTTCTTGCCCCAGTGGGTCTCCTCTACAACAGACGCTTGGGTTCTCCAGACTGTGAGGTTCGGCCTCACTTTGGATTTCTTCTCCAGCCCTCCGAACCGTTTCCTTCGATGTCCGATTCTGAGCAACCCGGAGAAGGGAACGTTGATGGATGCAGAAATTCAACATCTGCTCGACATCTGCGCCATCGAGCCTGTACCGGTAGAACGACGGGGATCCGGCTTCTACTCATGCCTGTTTCTCGACCCAAAGTCTTCCGGGGGCTGGAGAGGAATTTTAGACCTGAAGGCACTGAACAAGTTCGTCAGGTATCACCACTTCAAAATGCAGTCGCTCAAGTTGATTCTGCAGGGCGTCCGACGGGGCGACATTATGACGTCAATCGATCTCAAGGAGGCTTACCTGCATGTCCCAATCCATCCTTCTCATCGACGGTTTGCCTACTCCAACAGGCACTTCCAATATCGGGCCATGCCGTTTGGCCTCTCGTCCACCCCTCGGACCTTCATGAAGCTTCTGGCGACCTTGGCAGCATCTTTACGACAAATCCCCATCAGGGTCATGTGCTATCTGGACGACATCATCATTCTATCTGCCTCTCGAGATCAGGCTGTAGAGGATCTCAGGATAGTGTCCCATCTTTTGCAACAGCACGGGTTCTCCCTGAACCTCGACAAAAGTCAGCTCTCGCCCACCACTCACATTCTCCATCTTGGAGCTGTCACAGACTCGGTCAGTTGTCGTGTCTTCCTGTCCCCCGACAGGATTCACAGCATTCGTTCCTTGGTGACCCAGGTTCTAGCTCTCAGATCCGTTCCCTTGATCACCTTGTCCCAACTGCTTGGCAAACTAATTTCGTGCATCTCAATTGTCCCGTGGGCTCGTCTTCACAGTCGTCCTCTTCAATGGTTCCTCCTGCCCTATCAGAGATCCCTCCGAGCGTGCTCGAACATCACTGTTGTCCTCCCAGCTGCACTACGGTTGTCTCTGAGATGGTGGACCTCCCCGTCCATATGGAAGGGCTCATTCTTTCTGGAACCCACTCGGATAATTCTAACGACGGATGTAAGTCAGTTCGGCTGGGGCGCTCATCTGCTGTCATCAGTTGCCCAGGGCCGCTGGTCCACTTGGGACTTACAGCACGACATAAATTGGTTGGAACTACGAGCAGTCCACCTCGCTCTCCTTCATTTCCAAACATCTGTAAAAGGGCGTCATGTGCTAGTCCTAACGGACAATACAACAAAAGCCCATGTCAACAGGGAAGGGGGAACGCGCTCCAGGCAACTGATGGAAGAGGCGACGAGAATGCTCCTTTGGGCGGAGAAGACCGTTCTCTCCCTGACAGCCGAGCACATATCTGGGGTCCAAAACGTCACGTCAGATTAGCTCAGCCGGACTCAACTGGATCAGGTGGAGTGGCGCCTACATCCGGCCTTGTTCAGAGATCTATCGAATCGGTTCAGCCTCCCAACAGGTCGACAGGTCGACCTGTTTGCAACCCACCTGAACACCCATCTTGAGACAACTCTTGTTGAGTTGGAAAAACAACAGTCCAGAGACAAAAGATTCTCTGGGTGTGTCAGCTGCTGGCCATATCTTCACCAGAAGTCCTCAGGAGTTGACCTATGGTAAATTAAATGGATTGGACATGATTTGGAAAGGCACATACTTCTCTGTAGAAGGCCTCACAACTGACAATGCATACTGTAGCAGAACAAAAGCCATGAGGTCAAAGGAACTGCCTGCAGAACTCAAGAGACAGGATTATTGCAAGGCACAGATCTGGGAAGACCTCAATAAAATTTCTGTTGCACTGAAGGTTCCTAAGAGCACAGTGGCCTCCATAATTCTCAATGGAAGAGTTTTGACACAGAACTCTTCCAAGAACTGATCACCTGGTCAAACTGAGCAATTAGGGGAGAAGGGCCTTTGTAGGAGAGGTGACCAAGGACCCAATGGTCACTTGACTGAGTTCCAGAGATCCTGTAAGGAGATGGGACAGTTCCAGATGGACAACCATCACTGCAGCCCTCCACCAATTTGGGCTTTATGGCAGAGTGGCTAGACGTAAGCGACTCAGTGCAAAACACATGAAAATACTGAAGGACTGTCAGACTGTGAGGAACAAGATTCTCTGGCCTGATGAAACCAAGATTGAACTATTTAGTCACAATTCTAAATGTTATGTCTGGAGGAAACCAGGCACCATTCATCACCTGTCCAATATCATCTCAACAGTGAAGCATGGTGTGCCAGCATCATGCCGTGGGGGTGTTTTTCAGCAGCAGGGACTGGGAGACTGGTCAGGGTTGAAGGAAAACTGAATGGAGCAAAGTACATGGATATCCTCAATGAAAACCTGTTCCACAATGCTCAAGACCTCAGACTGGGCCAAAGGTTCACTTTCCAACATGATAATGATCCTAAGCACACAGCCAAGACAACACAGGAGCGGTTTAGGGACAACTCCATGAATGTCCTAGAGTGGTGTAGCCAGAGCCCTGACTTGATCCCTATTGAACATCTCTGGAGGAACCGAAAATGGCTCTCCACTGATGGTCGCCATCCAACCTGACTGATCTTGAGAGGATTTGCAAGGTAGAATGGCAGGAAATCCCCCAATCCAGGTGTGCAAAGCTTGTTGTGTCATACCCAGTGGTGGGTTGCTACCGGTTTGCCTCGGATCGGGCAAACTGGTAGCAGCAACGGGAGGCTCTACCCACTTGCCCGGATGCTTCTGCGCATGTGCAGAAGCTTCTGCATGAGCGCACCCATGAACGAACCGATAGCGACGGGTTTTGAAACCCGCCCCTGGTCATACCCCAAAAGACTTGAGGCTATAATTGCTGCAAAAGGCGTTCAACAAAGTACTGAATGTACTGTATGTTTGGTTTGGGCAGGGATTCTGATCATGTGTTTTGGGAACAAGTATTTTGGAGTGCGGAGACCATGAAAACAAGGCCATTCACAGGGGCACACAGGTACTGAAAAGCTTGGGAAAAGGTTAGATATGCTGCATTTAAATTCAAGGTCAGAGTTATCCTACTCCCGTACTACAACCTCCCAATTTGTCTCACACCACTTCTGCTAATCTACCCAGACTATCTCAATTTCCCCTCACCTCCCATTATAGATTATAGATGCATCTTGAGTCTAAGGTGGGTCAATGAGCCTTTAATCTTTAAAATATATACAGTATGCATTAACAGAGATTATTATATTATTTGAAGCATATTGCATTTTTCTTACAGAGAAAATAAGTATTCATTCACTTGAACCCTAATTTACTTTTAATATCTGTTCTACTATTAATGGTTTATCAACAACAAGCTAACTAGATAAGAACTTTATATTTCTTCTCATAGTTCATGTTTGTTTCTGATATAGTAATTAACTAACTCAGATTAGAATGTTGAGTATCAGTGATTGATCAAGCTCCCAGTTCACATCAGGAAGTATTCAGCTGTTCATGCATTCCTCAGACAATACTTAGGTCAGGGGCCGTATATTTCCCCTGAGATCATTTGAAAAAGCAAAGATTAAAAAGAAATTTATCTTCATTGTAATCTACTCATGTGCCTCCAATATGCCTTGCCCTTGTATCCCACTAGTCCAAAGCTCAGCTATTTTTTTTTCTTTTGTACCCTTGTAATTTACCTTTTTGTTGCTCCAGTAACAAGAAGTATAGAGAAAAATCATATCTCTGAATGTAAAATATTTACTGCAAGGATCCCATCACATTATTATTCCATTAGTATAATATTAAGCCAACAGAGATCAGAGTGGTAAAAACAATTGAAAGCAAGCATGCATTAATAAAAGAAAAAGACCACGGTTGTATTATAAACATAATGGTAGATTTTTCAGTATAAAAACGTCATCATTCTAAATTTAAGGGACTGTTTTATATTAGATATGATGTGTCTAGCAGCCAGAATACATGTACTCATTGACCAGAGTTGAAATTTCTAATTCTGACCATACTTCATTTTATACTAATGTCTGCATGTTTACTGGCTGAGGTCAACAATTGCTTCCCACTATCCTCTGACATTAGAAATTCACCAAGTCTACTTCAGTTATCTTGTTTATTTTGTTTCCAGCTTCCTGTCTTATACCCAAGGGATACATTCATTCTAGATTAAGTTCTCTTGGACAAATGTATGTGAACTATAGTTAATTTAGAGCACATTCAAAAATAATAATTTACATTTTCCATAAAAACTTTTTTCCAGAGTAAAATTAATGCTATGTCCAGTTATATACTGAAAAATATTGTAACAGTAAGTAGAAGACTACTCAATAGAATTTCTGACTGAAAATCAGCCCAAACATATTTTTAGACAGGAATAAAAAACTGATACAAGACCTAGATAACAGCAGAAGTATGTTCTCAGTTGTGGCAATACGTGTGTTCTTTTAAAATAAGTACATCTTTTAAAATGCAAACATGATGTGTGGCAAGACTGCAATTAAAAGATTCCAGCTCTTAAGGACTGAATATGACCTTGTTTTTCCATTAGCTTTCACATTTTGAATGGTTTATGGGACAGATGCACTAGCAATAATAATAAAGATGAAGACATAGAACATCAGTTCAGCAGACAGCTGCTCTGGTGTCATAAAATGATGTATTCAAGAACCAATGACAGTTGAAACAAGTATAACACCCATCAAGCATTGCCAATTTTTCAGCCTCTGTAGCTTTAATAACAATTTAATAATGCAGACATTAAGAGCCAATGGATATTTCCCTCCATATGGAAATTGTGTAACTTTCTGATTTCTGATCTCAGTCCTATGTAAAATTACCAGATCACTATTGTTTGTTGTTTCTTGAAATGTTATTTTACAATCCTAACTGCTAAATGCCAATATTCTTCATCTGAATACCTGTCTTGAAAAAGTATATGTTAACACACTCACCCATGCACGCACACACAATCCTAGATTTGTGACACATGTGGAGAATGGTATTCTGCATAGCATTAAAGAATTTTATTATCAAGTTTGTCTCAACAAACAGGATAAGGTGTTCAGCCTCTGGTGAACATTTTGAATACTAGCAGGGGATATTAAGTTCAGTGGTGGGTTGCTACCGGTTCGCACCGGATCAGGCGAATGGTAGCGGCGGCGGCAGGAGGCCCCACCCAGACGCAGAATTGTCACGCGAGCAGAAGCAAACTGGTAGTGAAGGGATTTGGAACCCGCCCCTGATTAAATTGAGAATCAAAGAAGAATTCAAATAATTAAGTACTTGAATTCCAAAATGATTTTAGACTTCATTTTTCTCCTATGTCATCTGATAACCTATTTCTACTAGACCTTTAGAAATAAATATTGAAAATGGCCAGGAAAAGTGAAGGCATGCATCTCTTTATGGGCCTAAGTAGAGGGCGCAGTGGCACAGCACTTCAAAGTAGCTGGAGTTTTCAGCCAGAGATGGTCGGCACTCAGATGGTTCGAGCCCATGGCATTGTGCCATGGAATGAGGTCTCATCATTTGCCCTAGTTCTTGCCAACCAAGCTGTTTGAAAGCAAGTAAAAAATGCAAGTAAAAATAAGTACCACTCTGGTGAGAAAAGCAGCATCCCATGTAGAAGTAGAAGCTGGCACCGGACTTGTGTGGATATGAGGTGAAAGCTCAGATGACCTGACATCCCCTGAATGCTAGTAGTCACTGGTGAAAAGCTAGTTTGCCCCTGTGGTGCACCATGGGTAGTGCGCATGTATGAACAAAATGAATTAGCAATCTTAATCTGCCAAAATGACTCTGGTAAAAAGCATTGTAGACAAAAATGGACCTAAGTTACTATTTAGATCAGTGTTTTTCAAGTTTGGCAACCTCTACATTTATGAATTCTTGGATTTGAAATCTACTATATAAAGTTGCCAAGTTTGAAAAAAACTGGTTTAGATCTTCACCAGTTTTTGTTTTTTGTTTTAAATATTTTCTTTTCTCCTTCATGACACATGGTCGCTAGAATAATTTACAATCTACAATCAAAATAGTACAATATATTTTTACTTTTATGTGGTTATTTTGAAAAGGCAACATGAAATATACTGCCCATCAGCTACTTCAGAACTGCTTTCTGAGATCCAACACAATCACTCTATCGCATTGATCAGTTAGAAAATACTTTAGAGTTTTTCCTTCAAGCATCAAAATATCTTGGATCATTTTTGTTATTGCTTTGTCTATTCCAAAACATTGCTATTCTGATTATAAACTAATATTTATACTATGTAATAATTTGTTATGAATGATCTAATTTCAAAGAAAATGTGCATTTTATGATAAAAATAATTTTACATATATTTTCTTATTTTAAGAATATTTTGTCATAAGTAAAATGAAATGAATTTTCAGAAAATTTGAAAATACACACAAATAACTATTTTGTGTTATGCCAAGAAATCTAACAACACAAAATTTTGCTTCCAAACTCAAATGGACCATCAAATGAAATACTACAGATAGCTCTAAGACCAGAGCCAAATCAGTTTCTATTTTTAGACTCATCTCCACAACATATAAAGAGCTAAACAAGCAAAAAGAGGAAAGGAATGCATTTTAATTTTAGAAATCTTTAAAACTTTAATGTACACAGAACTACTTATGAAACATAAAATAATATATTTCTGAGTGGATTTGTATACAATTCTAGATACTAATTTCAACTGTAATTCAATTCATTACTTGGTCATTCCATAATTGTTACATATATATTTATTACATACTGTATATATTTATCAAATGGTAGTTTTAAAAATAGGTCCTCAGAATGTGATGCAATAATGTTAAAGTTCATTTGATAAATGTAAGTATTTATAGACTAAATCTTAATTTAAAAATTTATGATGTTGGAAGATAAGAGTAAGCGTAAATGTGACTTGCCATTTTAAGGAACTACAGGATCTGTACATTACTGAACTATATTATTATATTATAAACCATTTTGTTCTGTATTCATGCTGGCTTGACTGTAACCTGGTTTAAGAAAATTCTATCTGGACTGAGGTGTTTTGACAGCAGTTGTCAGCAGTGTGGTGAGTATTAAGGCAACTATGTCTTATAGACGATCCTGCTAACCTTTAAGAATCTGGAAGACTTGTCCCAGCAGAACATTAGATAGGTCAAGGAAAAGAAATACAGGTAGTCTTGAATTACAACCACAACTGAGCCCAAAATTTGTTGTTAAGCAAGACAGTTGTTAAGTGTCACAACTGTCCTGCCATAGTTATTAAGGGAATCCCGGCAGTTGTTAAATTAGTAACATAGTTAAATGAATCTAGCTTCCCCATTGACTTTGCTTATTAGAAAGTTACAAAAGGAAATCACATGACCCCGTCAGAGCCAATTGCCAAGCATCTGAATTTTGATCACAGGGATGTTGCAATTGTCATACATGTGAAAATCAGTCATAAGTCACTTTTTTCAGTTCCGTTGTAACTTCAAATGGTCATAAATGAAGTAAATCAAGGATTACATATAGAGGTTTTAAAAAAATAATCCCACATGGTTTCAGACTGAATATTTTGGAAGTCAGGCAAGCATTGCAATAACTAAGTCAGTGAAAAACATTTGCAAGAACATGCACTGCAGCAGACTTTATTGAAGAAAATGATGTGCTGGGGTATTTTTTGCCTCTTGAAAGTAGCCAACGAAAGGGTAAGAGCTGGACTAGAAGAAACTAAAATGCAGCAGATAAACTGGAAAGCAGTGCTTAAAGTGGCAGCAGCTGTAAAAGAAACCTGTGGGTTGCACTTACACTGGGAGGAGAATGAGTTAAGGGTAATGTCATCTGTTCCTACTGTCAAAAAAAGGCTGCTGGTCTGAGGTGGATACAATGCAACCTGCCAGTATTGATAAGTCCTGTGTGGCATATTAATTATGTTACATAGTGTTATATTGTATCTGGGTAGCACAGAGGAAATTCTTTTTTTAAAAAAATATTTTATTATAACACAATATGACAAACATAACATACAACATATAAATATATCCTCTTTTTATCCAATGTTTCTTAATGGTCTTCTTTCCATTTTGTACCTCCCCCCCCCCCCCCCCCCATCTCTCTTACTGGTTCATTTTCTTCATTGTTCCTTTTTCTTTGGTTACATTGTATTTTCTAACACTAATAGTCTTAATTTTATACATTTCTATATATTTGTTATATACATATTTTACCTTTTTAGATTCTCCCCTGTATTTATTGTTCTTTATTTCTAGTCTCAAGCCATTCATACCATTTGTTCCAAATTATGTAATAATCTGTCTCTTCTTTTTCTTTAATTTCTTTTGTTTGTCCAAAAATTTTTTGCCACTAGGCACGACCACCATAGATGGTAGTATGTTCCATGAGTTTTCTTACACTTCCAACACGTTGAGGTATTATTTGGGAACATCTTTGCAAGTCTTGTCAGTGGAAGATGCCATCTATAAAACATCTTCAGCTGATTTTCCTTGTATGCTGCCGATAATGTTAGTTTTGAATTTACTTGCCACATTGTTTCCCATCTCTCCAAACCTATTGTATAATTAAAATTCTGTGCCCATTTAATCACCGTGTCTTTCACTATCTCCTCTTCCATTTTGTATCGCAATAAAAATTTATATATCTTACTGATTAGCTTCTCATCTATCCCTAGTATAATTTTGTCTGATTCATGTTGTTCTCTTTGTATTTCATATGTTTTTGTATCTTCTTTATACTGTATTTAGATTGGATTTGTGTGTATGTC
Organism: Arizona elegans; assembly: GCA_022577455.1. Taxonomy (NCBI): domain Eukaryota; kingdom Metazoa; phylum Chordata; class Lepidosauria; order Squamata; family Colubridae; genus Arizona; species Arizona elegans. The sequence continues at coordinate 30,347,428 of JAKOOJ010000006.1, read as the reverse complement.
CACCAGTCAATATCTCTGTTTAGATCCAAGTCCAATTCTTGTTTTGATTTCAGTTTTTCTTGTTGATTTATTACATCTCTGTATCTTATTTTTTTTATTTAATTCTGTTAAATGTGGGTGTTTTAATGCTTTTATTGGTGAAAGCCAAATTGGTATTTTTGTAAAGTGCTGTTTTTTAATTTTCAACCAAATTTGTAGTAACAGATTTCTTAATATATGTCTTTTGAAATAACTATGTATTTTGTATTTTCCATCCCAAAGGAATGTGTGCCAACCCACTTGTAAATCATGCCCTTCTATTGCTAATATTCTTTTGTCCCTTAGTTCTATCCATTCTTTTAGCCAAGTTATGCCAACAGCTTGATAATATAGTTCCCATTCTGGGAGTGCTACTCCCCCTCTGTCCTTTGTATCCTGTAAGAGTTTGAGTTTAATTCTTGGTTGCTTTCCCTGCCATATAAATTTGGCTGTTATTTTATTTAGTGTTTCAAAAAACTTTTTTTCCAATTTTATTGGTATGACCTGAAATAGGAATAACAGCATTGGCAAAATATTCATTTTAATTGTCAAATCATAATTGTCATAAATTGTCAAATATGAAAGTCATGCCATCCTTATGAACTGGGGGGGGGGGATTCAACTACCAACTTTTTGACAAACATAATACTCCATTCTCAGTTGTACTTCCATCACTATTATCATTCAGTGGTTGATGACTTTTATGTAAATGTTTGCAACTGAAAAACAGTTGCTTCCAGTATTAAGTTGGGAGCTGAAGTTTTCATCTAGTGTAGTATCCCATCATAATACTTTTGGACAACTTTCTTGATGCCTGGATATGTGGCTTGACTTACTTGATTTAGTGTTGTTTTAGATTCTTTTTCTATAAACAAATAAATTGAAATTTAGCATGATGCAAAGCAAATGATCATCTCAAGCATAATCTGCATTTCCAGCAATGTCCCTGTGCCCATTTAGCTCCCTAGAAGCTTCCTTAGAAAACAAACATGATGAGTGATTGCAGCCCAACGCTTCTTTTGGAACTGTTTTTCCCTACCTGCTTGGGGGCGGGGGGGGGGGATTATAAACTAAGGTAGAAAATATCTTGAAAAGCTATGAGAGATAGGTTAGTGGATGATCGTTTAAACATGAGTCAGCAGTGTGCTGCAGCAGCCAAAAAAGCTAATACAATGTTTGGTTGCATAAACAGAGGCATAGAATCAAAATCATGTGAAGTATTAGTGAAACATTAGTACCGTTTTATAAAGCCTTAGTAAGGCCACATCTGGAAAACTGTATACAGTTTTAGTCACTACATTACAAAAAAGATGTTGAGACTTTGGAAAAAGTGCAAAGAAGAGCAACTAAGATGATTAAAGGCCTGGAGACTAAAACATGAAGAACAGTTGTAGGATTTGGGTTTGGTTAATCTAGAGAAAAGAAGGACTTGGGGGGGACATGATAGCAGTATTCCAGTATTTGAGAGGAGGGGGTCAATTTTCAAAGCACCAGAGAGAAGGACAAGAAACAATGGATGGAAACTAATCAAGGAGAGAAGCAAGAATTAAAGAGAAACTTTTTAACAGGACAATTAACCAGCTTTCCTTCAGAAGTTGTGGGTGCTTCATCACTGGAGATTTTTAAGAAGAGACTGGACAGTCACTTGTCAGGAAATGGTATAGGGTCCCCTGCTTGAGCAGTGGGCTGGACTAGAAAACCTCCAAGGTCCCTTCCAGTTCTATTCTGATTGACTGAATGCAGTAGCCAAGGCCATTGTGACTTACAGTATTTAACAATCTGAAAATCTTGTCAGTGATATTTAAACCAGTTACAGTTTATTGGCATTGTATTTTAAAAATCAAAATGTGTAAATTGGTTCTAAAATAAATGTAATAAGAATAATATAAACGAGTACTGCAAACTAAATACTGTTCAGATTATAAATGGTGATTTTGAGTTTTTGTGTTTGGTGGAATTAATTCTACTTCTACTGGCAGAATTTAATAGAACCCTGGGAAATAAATCCTGATAGATTTCCTTCTCAGTGGGAAACACTTGCTCATAACAAGAAGATAACCAATGCCTTTATTATGAACATCTGGGAATGCATAAAATCTCAACACCATGTGGCTAATATTTATGTTTAATTCCTCTAGAGTCGGTACATTTAGATAAGAGTTTTTTTTTTTAAAAAAAAATCAGGTATCTTCTTTTCCATTCCAATCCAGATTATAATTACTTCTAATTACCTAATTTGATCAGTGTGTAATAAGCCTTTTTGAGAGGTAATGTTTTGAAATCAAAACCTTTCCTACTATACAGAAAGTCATGGACCATTTGTGCTTTGTTGATCCATTGGAGAAAGTGAGTCATCAATATGATATGCAATAGAAAATTCTTGCAATTAAGTAAATTAAAAATGTATAGTATAATTAGTGTAATTGTCATTCTGTGGAATAATATTAACATTTGCCAAAATGACATCATTCATGTCTCCCTCCATCTCCCTGCAAAAATTAAATGTGGTATTTAATACATCCATGCATACTATATATTTTTATAATATATGAACAGACATTTAGCTAAATCATAAAAGACTCAACAAACCCAGCATGATGGAATGGATAGCAATTTTGCCTAATCATAATTCATTTTTGAAGTGTTCAAAATACTTCACACATGCTATTTTAAATCTAGTACTTTTAGTATAGAAATTAGAACAACTCTAGAAGTAAGGGAGACAATTGTTAATATGATCAGAGTATAAATTTCCCACTTCAGGCACAATCCTGATAAAATTTCTTCCATACGCTGAAATGGCAGACTATCGATTCTGTTGATAATGCATGCCAAAGGGAGTGATTTCAATGTGAATCATGACTGGATGAGAAGGATTAAATCTCCACTCTCTGGGCATTTTGTTCTAGCTAGAAGTTGAGAGAAGCTAGATCCGGGGTTAATGGAGGGTGGAACTATGACTTGACCTCAAACATGTTAACAATGTAATGTGACTGTGTAAAAATATTCCATATTCATTGAAAATTTTAACCCTAACTTAAGCTCTTGCTTTTCTTCCTCCTTTTCTTCATTTTAAAGCAGAAGACAGAAGTGGGAGATTTCACTTTCCCACTTGCATTAATTTCATTCAGACAAATTGTTTTTTTGGCTTAATAACTTCTACAATAAAATATCAATTTGCAAAAATAAAAAATAAATCCTTACTTGTTTGTCCATTATTGGTTGTTCCTGCTTTATGGGAAAAAATGGCATTTCTCCCCTATATTTCAAGGCTCCATTGTCATAGTGAGGAAAGCCATAAGTATAGAAATAATCTTTTTGCTGAAAAACAACAGGAAGTCTACTTGCCCTCATCCTCTCTGGCCTCCCTGATACCAATTAAATACTACAGCAAGCCTTTTGCAGAAGTAGAAAGAGAAGTATTGGTTCATGTAACTTATTTCATACGTAGGAATTTTTATGTGTTTAACCTGCTCATACCTAACCTTTAATACTGTCTGCTCTGAATAACAGCAATTTTGAGAATAGGCAGTGTTTCATCTACCATCCTTCAGAGAAAGGAAGTACCTAGAAAGCTTTTTCACCATTCTCATTTCCTATTACCTGATCCTTTGAACTTGTAATGTTTAATGTTTTATTTGAGTGGAAGCTTCCAAGACGGCAGATAATTTGATCAAAAGGGAAAATAATGTGTTTTATCTAGTTACCAATTGCCCATATTTTGGGTTACCTTAAGCAAGGAGTTCAGAAACAAGTTTTGGGGCTACTTAAAATAATACATGCTTTTGTGTATTTCCACCTATTAAGACTCTATATTATTTTTTAGGGTTATGTTGAAGAAGAAATAAATTTATATATAAAACTCTCAGTGTTTGTAACCTGCAATTAGTTGAAATGGTGCTACAAGCACAACAATTTTTAAACCAAGGTACTTCAAATCCATTAATTTAAAGAATAGATATAAAATCTGAGACCCATGGAATTGAAATTTCAAAGATCTTCAGACCAGTTGTATTTTCAAAGTTGTGGCCACTGCAGCACTGCCAGGGTCAGCTGTGGTCATATGATCATGATGTTCAGTGCTCCCTGCTTTGCTTCTTACAAGCAAAGTCAATAGGGAATCCAACAGGAAATTGGAAGTCAGTCCCACTCCTGCTGCTTTTTTGCCCACCTATGGTTATTCTGTTTATCTCTAGATAAATAAATATTATTTATTAATGTTATATTAATATTATATTATTTATTAATATATTAATATTTAATATTAATATTTATATATTAATATTAATACTAGACAGGTTGTCTAGTATCAAATAAAACAATGACAATTATAAAGCAAATGAAACATCCTACTTTTCAAAATGAATAATGACATTGCTTAGTTTAGCATAATTCAGGGATTCTAAAAGCTGGGGGTGTCACAAAACTGAGCTGTGAGAAATTTGAGGAAGTTACAAATATTTTTGGATTTAAATGCATAAAGAACTCATTGCTGTTCTGCCTAGCTGTTACGTTAGGAAAGTCAGGGGCATGGTATGATAGGGCACCAGTTTTCTCTGCTCCTGTGCATTTGTACAGGCAAGAGGCCCACCCATAAATTGCAAAATCATCATTACCACCATCATTTAACATTCAACACATTAAACAGAAATGGATTGTCACGCACAGACTAAACAATTAGAGCTTGTACATAGCCACTAAGTCTTTAGCTGTCTTGTTAAGAATGAAAAACATAACCTTTGTCATTTCAGGTCTTCCTGAAATTAATGGAACTGAAAATCTATAATCTGAGATGAATACTGAGCACAGTAGCTTTACAGTTATGCCTTCACCTATGTTCATAAGGATTTACTATATTGATTTTTCAGTGCAGTATTATATACATTTTTATAGTCTGCCTATGAATGTCAGATAGGTTTAAGTTTCCTTCCAGATGAAAATATGATTTTATAAAAATATACTATTTGCCTCACTGAGACACAACAAAATAAAATATTAACACATCAAGAATTCTGGACAACCCAACAATCACTGTTTATATGTAAAAGATTACCAAATATACAACAGTAAGATATATCAGTGTATGTGAAATACATTGAGCACACACAAAAATAGAAATTCTGACTTCTCCAGTAAGAAATTGAGCCAGGAAGCTTACAGTATGTCTTATTGTTGCTCCTCTCTCTTTTTACAGTCAGCATAATAATAATAACTACTATTACATCCTTTTAACTAACATCACTTCATCTGTTATATGTTGCCAAATATACACTGCAGGGATTGCTGTACTACAAGTTATTTTAGATCAGACACTTTTTTCAGTGTTTTTAATTTCCCCCTTGCAACAACAATGAATGTCAAACTGGGATGCTGAAAAGTACATCTGTGAAAATAAATCTCTGTTTTGCTAGATCAGTAATAACAGACATATCTGGAATGTTTCCAAAAAGCATACAACTCCTGTAAATTATTGTGGAATTGCAGTAATACAGCATGGTTCTGATTTCTTTATTCTAATAGAAAAACATTTTTAAATGATATTTCAGAATGCACATTATGTGTGATTAGATGAAACATGTAAATAGGTGTTAAATTGTATGTATTATGTTAACGTTCTAACAAGAAATAAGAGAATAAGACAGAAAAAAAATCAGAATACCATTTCAATCAATGTTTCATTTACCATAAAAGTCAGTTGTTGGGTGCAATAATTGATGTTGCTTTCTGTTTTTCACTGATCCAAGGACCAAGTGATGGGAGGCAGTGTTTTCCTTATGAACCTGTAATGAGATCCCTTAGTGAACTTTAGTGAAAGGTGAATTTGCACAAGTGATGGCCAAATATATTTATACCTTTATATATATATTTTATCCAATCTTCCCTGACAATATTTTTCTTCCCTCCTAACCTCCAGTCTTAAGTTGTAGCTGGTACTGGGGTTTATCAGGGAGATGCTACATATGATTACTAAGTAGCTTCTGATTTGGTGGATCATCAGTGTATTTCTTGCAATGAATTAGCAAGCTGTAAGTACATCAGCCTAGTTGTTTCTTGCATCAAGAGAACAAAAAATGGATCCGGAACGTTCTGATCTACTGGTTTGATTTCATGATCAATAAATTGATTTGGAGAACTGACTCTAATATTTGCTCTGTTCTGATTTATTTGAAACAATAGCAATTTTGATATTTTCCTTTAAATCATAGCCCTGCAAAACTTGTTGATTATTCATTTGCCCAGAGGTTGGAACTCTTCCTTATCCCTTCACCCCAGGCTCCGGGGCCTATAACTTTCTTTTCTTTCCTCCCTCTCAACAGATTTCAGTATCCTGTTTCTAAAGCCTGCCTCTATACAGTACACTTTTATAACCTATTTCCCCCATTTTAACATGCCTTGCTGGAAAATTGCCAATATGCTCTCACTGCTCTTTCACAACTCACAGAAACTTTAAAATACAACAGAGAATGATTTGGCAGCCAATAAAGTTTCTGTGGAATATCAATACTTTTGTTTAAATTCTTTACAATTCATCCTGTTGCTACTCAGATCTTTTTGTAAGCCACTATATAAATATGCTGAAATACATTTCATACTGAAACATACTGATATCCTGAAACATGTTTGTCATATGAATATCTAAATTCAACTTCAGTAGATAACTTCAGCAGAGATTGAATTCTTCATGCAAACTATAGTATCATTAAATTCTCTAAGAGAATCCAAAACTGTCTCTGCCCCCATATGTACACATCAATAAGATCCCTGTTTCTCTCAGCCAATATAAGCTACAAACACTCCTTGAGACACACATAGACGTATTAACACAGCACGCTTAATCAACTTGCTGATAGACTCAGTGGCTGCGTTTATACAAACAAAGCTTGGTTATTTTAAATTATGAGGTTGGTCTTTGGGGAGAAGGAGTTAGTGTTTTATACAGCCTCAACTATTTGGTTCGTTTATGACTATATGTCTTCTGTGAACCCTAATATCCCTGGTAAGTCTGTTGTCCAAATTTTGATAGATAACTGCAACTCTCTCCATCTCTTACACCCCTGCCACAGATCCATCAACCACACAGCCCGTTAGTGGTGCACTTTATAGTTTAGTTGTCCAGGCAGTGCTAGATCAGTTCTGCTGCCTCAGGCCAGGTTTCAGAATCATATCTAGAATGCTTCCTACTATACTATCAAAATGTAATGACAACAGTGTGACATGCAGTTTCTAGGCTTGGGCAGCATTGCGTGATTGCAACATCATTGCTGCTCTATGTAGTTTGCCTTTACCACTACAATATAGCAGCATTTCTCTACCCAGCAATTGTCTACTTGCTTCTATTGAACTTGTTGATACCTAAAGCTATTCTTAAAAATTTCCTCAGTGCTCTGTATCTCTGTAAACAGCTGAAAAAATGCCTGTCATTGTTTTGTATTTCTTCACAAGACCGCCAAAGGAATTAAATATTACTGAGGGGGAGAGGGGGAGAGAGAGAGAATACATGCACACAGTCTACATGTGAGTTCCTCTCCTAAGAATTGTTACTTTCCTCCCAGAAAATAAGCATCCAGCAGTTCTTCTTTCAAGATTTGCCAACATTTGGGGAATCTTACCTTATCTTGTTCTCTTATTGCTATCAGTATTTTCCAGTCATCACTCTGGTGTTTGTATATCTTTGGAATGAAATCTGAAAGGAATAATTGCATTTACATTCAATATATTTATAATGGTTCAAGTATTTTGTCTTGGTTGCTCTTTTCATTCTCCAGATAACTGCTCCATGGTTTTAAGCTGGTTTCTACTAAACCCTTCGATCGTGTCTTTCAAAGACTATCCTACCTGTTTTTTCATGCAAATACTATTACAAACTGCACTTTTGGAACAAATAGTGGACAAGAGGAACTATTTTTTAGCAGGCTATTAACAGGATTTCTTTTCCTCCAAGCAAAGCCTAATTAAGCAATACTTGTTTAAAAGAACGTGCATAATAATCTATATCTTGTTTTATACACACGTACACACACATAATTACATTCAATATATTTGTGAGTGTGTGTGTGTGTATACTGTATATACACACACATATATAGAAATGCCAGCACAGCTCTGAGATTCAGTTCCTTATCATTTTTATTTCTGCTGATGCAGTAAGATGAAAATCAGAGAAAGAGTCTCGCCCTTTTGTCTGCCTATGACTTAATCGCAGGGTGTGGGGAGACATACTACAAGCCTGTAGCTGCTAAACCAAAATCTAATACAGAAATCCTTGAATGGTTTTCATTTTGGGAATCCTTTAAATTAGGACTACCATCTCCATCATTCTTAGCTGGTTTAGACAAACTGTTATCTGAGGATATTTGGAGAGGTCTATAATTTGGTATATGGTACTAAATTGGAAATGTCTGTGCTAGGGATACATGTACAAATAAAAAAACATGCTTTCTCTGCAGTGAGAAATATTTCAGAGTTCAAGAGAAAAAACTATTTAGAACACATATAAATCTTTATTATGGATTTCGTATGTGTGGCTCATCCTTTTCCACTTGATATGGATCTATATTCATTCAAGGCTTATATAGGAATTGCTCGCAATTTCAGTACAATGGGAGAGAAAAGATAAGTTCTACGACTTGATTAAATCTGTGAATTCAGAGGTTTCAAGCAAGGAAACAAAAATATTAACACAGCCTAAGCAGAAGAGTGCTTGCTTCATTATTTACCATATATATGTAGCCCAAAATAGGAAGAAAATGTGGTAAGGGAGTTGATTTGGCTCATATGTTGCTATGAATATACCTAAATATATCTTGAAATAATATTTGGTTATATAGCCAGAGTAAATAGGTTTTCCCTTAAAAAACAAATGACATGCATTAAGGAATTCCAGCAATTTTATTTTTTATATTAGAATAAGTAGATGTTCCAAATGGATCATATTTTTTTAAACTATAGCTTACTAAGGCTAGGTTCAAGAATTGTTTTTCAGTGGCACAGTATGTAGAATAACAATTCTATAGGCAATGACTAGAGGAGGGCAACAGATAAACAGAAAAGTTTATTCAACGACAATTTTGGATTTATCCCATAGGTGCAAATACCAGCAGAGTTGGTTACAATACTTACAAATGTGCATAGCATAATGTGTTTATTTTTCATTGTTGTATGCTTTGTATATATTTCCATATATGATTAAACTTTATTTTTTTTGCCCATCTAAAGCATTTTGTTCCTTATATGATCTTTTGAATATTCAGACATGCACATTTATTTATTATCTTGGTTTCTTCGTACAATATGTGTTTGTTTAGAGATAATGGAAAAGGGCTTTTATATGTTCCTACATTTCTGCCACTTTTATTGCCTTTGAAGTAAAATTTAAATGTTAACAGAGAGATCATCATCAACCTGAGCTGTTTAATAAGAGGTAGAGAGATAAAACATTGTGAAATGTGAAAACATTTGCCATGTTTTGAGAAGATGTGGCTTTGGTTTGCTATTGACTCAGAACAGGCAGTTCTTCTATACCACCTTGGATAGTTGTTTGCCTATAGGTGCAGGTAAAGGAGTGGGAAGGTAGTAATCTAGAAGCCTAAATTTGGTTGGAGACATGATTTCTGCTGGTGGATCTGCATGAACAATCACTGGCTTTGCTGAGCCCTAGACTGGATTTAGTAGTAGAGACAAGGATGCTGGTGTATACAGATGTTAACATTCTGCTTAACTATACAGTAGATAATAAGAGGGACATTAATCATCAGTCAAAACTAATTGGCTGATAGTTGGTGATAAAATATGCTTTCCACAGGGTGGCCCAAAAGAACATACAGATTCAGTCCAGTGGTTCTGTTAGGAGGCTATGCATGACATTAGAACAGGGAAGAACATTAGACTGGAATGTATACACAAATGAGGGACCATTCCTTTAATGTCTTAGCCATAGTACCAATGTTGACTTTCTTCCAGGGACAACTTTCAATCTTTTAAACATGCAAATAAAAACAAAATCATAGCCTTGGGCAGGTGGCATTTCAAAGTTTTCTTTCCCCAGAAAATGGAAGGTCATTAGGGGAGTCTGTAAAGACTTTTATGTTGTGATAGAAATTATAGAATGCTTAACAGAAGAGATCTTGACTAGAGTAAACAGTTTTGAATTGGGGGTGGGGGTGGGGAAGCACACGATTTAACAAGAATGACTGGAACTCTAATTTAGGCTATGGGAGTGTTTCCCATCATTGGCAACCTTAAGATGTGTGGACTTCAACTCCCAGACTCCCCCAGCCAGGATGGGGGAGTGGAGTAATAGACTCTTTAAGTCCAACAATATTCTTCCTCCTTCCTTGCCTCCCTCTTATACTCAAAAGAGCTAAGGTGGGACTAGTTTAAGTTTCTTTCTAATGTCTTCTTATCTTAACCTTAAATGATAATTTTCTAACTGATATCACATAGTTTCTCCAAGGTTATCTCTACAAGCATAATTAGTCTGGTAGCCTTTGTTTGTTACATTAAACATAATTAGTTTGGTAAGCTTTCAAGATGCTGTTATGTGACCATTTGGAAACTGAAGAGCTTGGGGTGGGGTGTCAAGAAAGCACCTGAATTCAGTCCTTATGTGCTATGTCTACTTTCTGAGCAGACAGCATAGAAGATAATAGAAGAAACAAGGAGCACTGTAATGCATCATGTTTAACACAAGAAATAGCAAACTCACTGCTGATGAGGCTAATGAGAATGGCTTTTTAATATAATGCAGCAACACCAGAGGGCAGAAGACTAGCATGAAATAAAGGGGAAACAAAGCCAGCATTCAGAATTGGGGAACCTGAGGATGTGAGAAACTCACAGTTTCACAAAGTTGGCTCCACAGTTACATGCAAAGCCAAAATAATAATAATAATCAGTATTTTTTCCCCTTTGCGCATGCCTCAAGATGGCTGCGAAACACCGGTGAGCTTACCTTGAGGGGAGGCTTCTGGCTTCCCTGGAGGGGATTCGGAGTCCTGGCGTCTGTTTGAGGGCCCGCCTGGCTGTCGGAACATCTAGGGGCTTGGACTCGATGACTTGCGGGCTTAGTGAGGATGTCGGGGAGCGCCACCAGCGTCAGAGGGAAACAGCGACAGCGTGGAATTGGAGATAACCAGCTGAGAGGCTGCAGCTGCGGTCGGCGCAATTGGGCAGCCAGGAGAACGCTGGGAGAGCCGGCACTTGGGATGCACCGAGGAGGCCGTGGCCTCGGTGGCCGAATGGGGGGGGTCGCCCAGGCTTTTGCAGTGTTGGTAGGCACCCGCCAAGGTGGCCGAGGTTGCTACGGCGGCTATTACATCTTTGCGTCGCTGCGGAGGCTGCTGGACTCGCTAGATTCCCACTGGACTTCGTCCTGAGTGCCGCTGGCTTTCTTCTCGCCCCTGGACCGTGCCATACCATCAATGCTGTGTGTGGCCCTCTGGTGGTTGGAGGAGTTGGGGCCGCCGGACAGTGGGTCAACATGGCAAATGGGGGTCTCCCCAAGTTTCCTCCCACCACCCCTCCCCAGGTTTTACTTGGGGATGCGGTTGGTGGGGGTGTGAAAGGCCGGTCTTTGTTATTTTTCCATCTGGACATGTCTTCGGCATGGAATTGTCTGTCTTGCCTTTGGGTGTTCCGCTCTGCTCCCCCCCCTTCAGGAGGTACCAGGGATGATATACCAGACTGATGGAACTTGCCTGCCGGCAACAGGACTGGGGTTTTAGTTCTCCCAACATGACCGGTGTGAGAGAGTGGTCCATGTGGTCCTTGACTTGTCGGATTCCCCCACATTGCAGTGAGAGGGCAATGGGGAGGGCTTTTGTTCCATCGCTTGTTACATCTCTCCCTGGACTTTGTCATCAGCCGATGAAGTTTCCTCTTTTGAGGTTCCTGGACTATGTCAGCCTATCTATCATCATTACAGTCCCCCAGATGTATTCTAGGACTGAACTTCTTGGTCTGCGACATTCCCCCCTCTCTCAGATTTGGCCCTCTACGCTATCGAGGGCCCACCTCGATGAAGGGTCTTGGAACCCAGAGAGGTGGCATGCAGCGAGGAGGAGGTTGTGGGGTTTTTTAGTTAAATTTTCATCTTGTATTTTAAAAGGGTCTGGGAGGGGGGAGGGGTTTTTAAGGGGACCCGGGAAGGGGGGAGGGGGTTGTAGAGATGGACTGGGGGGGTCCATATAGCTACTGTGCGGGGTGGTGGGTTGGTTGGGCGCAGCGGAGGAGGCGAGAAGGGCAATCTGACCGGGGCTCTGGGTGGCGAAAAAAAGGGCAGTTCCATCAATGTGATAAGTGGGAGGGGCAGGTATGGCAGACGCAGGGGGCCACATCAAGTGTCGGGGGTGCGCATGCGCTGTCTTCGAGCAATTGCGCACTCCGGCCCCCAATGCGCAACTCGTGTCCTGGGTTGCGCAGAGTTTCAGGCCCAGGGTCCGCGGCTGATGTTGTGTAATGCCAGGTCGGTGGTTAATAAAGCCCCCCTCATTTGTGATCTTATTTCGGAGGGGTGTGCGGACCTGGCAGGTATTACAGAGACCTGGTTGGGCCAAGAGGGGGGTCCCCCTCGTCGAAATGTGCCCGCCAGGTTTCCATGCATTTCATCAGCCAAGGGCCCAGGGGAGGGGTGGGGAAGTGGCGATGATTATTAGGGAAAGTCTTTGTCCGAGGGAGACCACTGTTCCTCAGATAGCCGGATGTGAGTCCCTTTGTGTGAAGTGGGGCCGTGGAGTGCAGATGGGTTTGCTGACCACGTACCTGGCTCCCTGCCACGTGGCAGCGACCCTGCCCGAGCTACTCGACGTCATTGCCGGGGTGGCAGTTGATACCCCCAGACTTATTGTCATGGGGGATTTCAACCTTCCATCTGTGGGTGAGGCGTCAGAGGTGGCTCGGGAGTTCATGGCTTCCATGACGACCATGGACCTGACCCAGGTAGTTCAAGGCCCCACTCACATAGGGGGACACACTCTGGACTTGATTTTTATCTCTGGTCAGTGGTTGAATGATCTTGGTAGAGGGGACCTAGACATCAAACCCTTGTCATGGACAGATCATTCGCTCCTCCACTTGGACTTTCCTACCGCTTTCCCCCACCACAGGGAGATGGAACCGACCAGATGGTTCCGTCCCAGGCACCTGATGGATCCCGAAAGGTTCCTGACGGAGCTTGGGCTGTTTCCTGAGACTCTGACACACGACTCGACTGAAGAGCTGGTGGCCACCTGAGAAAGGGCGGCCGCCGGAGCTTTGGACCGCGTCGTGCCTTTGCGGCCTCTGACCCGATGCCGATCTCAATTGGCTCTTTGGTACTCTGAGGAGCTGAGAGAGATGAAGCGTTGGAAAAGACGCCTAGAGAGCTTTTGGAGGACTAGTCAATCCGATTCCGACCGGACACAGGTGAGGTCTTATATCAAGACCTACCTAGTGGCGATAAAAGCGGCAAAATCTAACCATTTTTCCACTCTTATCGCATCTGCAGAGAACCGCCCAGCTGCCCTGTTTAGGGTGACCCACTCCCTTCTTCAGGGGGGAGTGCGGGAAGATCCCTTGCAGGGTCGTGCTGAGGATTTTGTGCAATTCCTGCACGATAAAGTCACTCGGATTCGGGATGGCTTGGACTCCGATTGGATGAGTCCACAGGAGGAGACGAGGGCAGGTCTTGAGAATGTTATCTGGGAGGAGTTTGATCCTGTGGCTCCCGAGGATGTGGACAGGGTTCTGGGTAAGATTAGTGCCGCCACGTGTTTATTGGACCCGTGTCCCTCCTGGTTGGTACTGGCCTACCGGGAGGTTACACGAGGCTGGCTCCAGGGGATTATAACTGCTTCTCTGAGCGAGGGTGCCTTTCCTGCTGCCTTGAAAGAGGCAGTAGTGAGGCCCCTCCTCAAGAAGCCTTCCCTGGACCCGGCTGAATTAGCCAACTACCGTCCGGTCTCCAGCCTTCGTTTTGTGGCGAAGGTTGTTGAGAGCGTGGTGGCACGACAGCTTCCCCAACACCTGGATGAAGCTATCTATCTGGACCCGTGCCAGTCGGGCTTCAGGCAGGGGTACAGCACAGAAACGGCATTGGTCGCATTGGTGGATGATCTCTGGAGGGCTCGGGACGGGTTGCTCCTCTGTCCTAGTCCTATTAGATCTCTCAGCGGCTTTTGATACCATCGACCATGGTATCATGCTGCAGCGGTTGAGGGGGTTAGGAATGGGGGGGACTGTTTGGCGGTGGTTCTCCTCCTTTCTCTCCAACCGCTCGCAGTTTGTGTTGGCAGGGGGACAGAGGTCGACCTCAGGGCATCTCGCATGGGGAGTGCCGCAAGGGTTGGTCCTCTCGCCCCTCCTGTTCAACATTTATGTGAAGCCGCTGGGTGAGATCATCCGTGGTTTTGGGGTGAAGTGTCATCTGTACGCTGATGATCCTCAGCTGTACATCTCCACCCCAGACCACCCCAACGATGCCCTTGATGTGATGTCTCACTGCCTGGAGGCCATGCGGGTCTGGATGGGGAGGAACAGGCTCAGACTCAACCCTTCCAAGACTGAGTGGTTGTGGCTTCCGGCGTCCCGATATAGTCAGCAGGTGCCATCGCTGACTATTGGGGGTGAATCTTCGCCCCCCCCAGAGAGGGCTCGCAATCTGCGTGTCCTCCTGGACGCACAGCTGTCTTTAGAAGAGCATATGACGGCCGTGGCAAGGGGGGCCTTTTATCAGGTTCGCCTGATTCGCCAGTTGCAGCCCTTTCTGGACCGGGACGCCCTGCGCACAGTCACTCACACCCTTGTTACCTCCCGGTTGGACTATTGTAATGCTCTCTACATGGGGCTCCCCTTGAAGAGCACTCGGAGGCTCCAACTGGTCCAGAATGCGGCCGCGCTGGTGGTTATGGGTGCAACCCGTTGTGCCCACATGACACCCCTCCTGCGCGAGCTGCACTGGCTCCCAGTGGTCTTCCGGGTGCAATTCAAGGTGTTGGTCACCACCTTTAAAGCGCTCTATGGCACAGGACCCGGGTACCTTCGAGACCGTCTTCTGCCACCGATAGCCTCCCACCGACCAGTCCGCTCCCACAGAGAGGGTCTCCTCAGGGTGCCATCGGCCAAGTCATGTCGGCTGGCGACACCCAGGGGGAGGGCCTTCTCTGTGGGAGCCCCAGCCCCATGGAATGAACTGCCCCCAGAAATTCGTAAGATTTCTGACCTCCGGGTATTTCGCTGTGCACTCAAGACCCTGTTGTTCCGCCAGGCTGGGTTAGCAACATAATTTTAAATTGGATGTTTTAAATTTTTGGGGTTTTAAATTAAGCCAAATTTATTTAATATTTTTAAATTATTTTAAATTGATGTTGATTCTGTTTTTAAATAGGCTGTACACCGCCCTGAGTCCTTCGGGAGAAGGGCGGTATAGAAATAATAATAATAATAATAATAATAATAATAATAATAATAATAATAATAATAATAATAATAATAATAATAATAATTAATATTAATAGAGAAACCAGAAGTTAAAAGGCAAGTTCAGGTCTCAGTGGCAACTTGAACAGAGATGGAAGAAGGCAGAGCACTAGATTTAACATACTGAAAAAGAGTACATACTGAATATCCTGAAACTGGGTCAGGGATATGGTAAGACCCAATAGTATAAAACTGAAAATCAGCATTTGCAATAGGAATTTCCTGAAAAACAGGACAAAGGAAAAGTTTAGCTGCAGTTTAAAGAAGGTAATCAGAGAGCCAGTTTAGTTTAGTAGTTAAAGCACCAATAGAAATTAGAAATGAGGAGACTGTGACTTTTAGTCCTATTCCAAGGCATGAAAGTGACTTTGGGTAGTCATACTGTCTCAGCTCAACTCATCTTACAGGGTTATTATGGGGAAAAGAGGTGGCAGAAGATACATTAGGCATGTTTGCTGCCTTGAGTTATTTATAAAGTAATAAAAAATCATGATTGGAAAAACATTCAGCAAGAGATAGGGTTGAATGGCTGGAGAATTCAAAGGAGGAAATATGGGTGATTAACATTTGCTGAAATAATAGCACTGAAATGTCAATTATTTTGTACTAGATAAACCGTACTCTCTTCTTTCCGGTATGGCTTTCTGACACTAAATCTCTAAGGAAGAAGAAGAAAATGTTTTGCTTCTCATCCAGGAAGCTTCATAGGTTGTGTCACAACTGATGAAGCTTCTTGGATGAGAAGCAAAACGCCTTTTTCTTTCTCAAAGAATCCAGGTGTGTTTTGAAAAAGCACCTTTGAGACAACTATGACCTGGATGACTAAGAATCTCCTTAGAAATTTTGACACTAAGGTTGGAAATTTTATAGGGCCTGGAAATAGTACCAACTATTATCTTAGTTCAGTAAACTTAATTTTAGGGAATTACAAAATCATATTATGCAGGTCCCAAGATGTCCATGGAGCATGGAGTTCAAATCTAACACTAGCACCCAAACCTGATACATGGGATTCCAAATCATACCAACCATCATTGGGAATTTCTGAGAAGATAGTAGCATTGGAGGAGACCAGCATCACACATAGTTAGAGGGTAACATGTTATTTGTATCATCTGCATCAGTAGATAATTAAGGATACTGTACACCCATCTCAGTGGCACTGATGTAGGTGCTGTCCAGCAATATTTCTTTGTTTCAACCACTTGTTTCTTTAATTTATCATTAGGTGTTTTTTGCAGATTCCTTGTAGGAGACCATTTTTGCATGCTTTTTCTGCCCACAAATTATAATATCCCCCAAAATATTCATCTTTCTAAAATTCCTTTAAGATACTTTTTTTTTTTTTTTGGCCAATATGAAAAGTTGCCTTACTAACTTTTCCTACCCAGTTGGATCTTAATAGAATAGAATAGATTTTTTTTATTGGCCAAGTGTGATTGGACACACAAGGAATTTGTCTTGGTGCATATGCTCTTAGTGTACATAAAAGAAATGCATCCATCCATTCTATTCACATCAGTGGTGGGTTGCCCCCGGTTCACACCGGTTCTACAGAACCGGTAGTAAAAGCGGCGGAAGGCTCTGCCCACCAATCCTGATGTCATCAGAATGCTTCTGCGCAAGCGCTGAAGATCACACGTGGCCCTGCTGCAAACTGGTAGTAAAGGTAAGTAGAACCCACCCAATTTTCATGTTTTTTTTTAAATATGAGATCCATAAGTTATATATATATATGTGTGTGCGTGTGTGTGTGTGTGTGTGTGTAGGTCTTTGGTTATTCGGGTCTTCTCCCACATAAAATTGGAAGTGTCTTGGCGACGTTTTGACGAAGTCTCATTCATCATCTTCAGGCTGGTGTTCTTGGCTTCGTGCTTCCAGGAGCAATGTGAGATCGCAGCTGTCTCTTCCTTTTAACTGCTAGTGGGGGTGTGAGCTGATTGGGTGGGAACTTGGCTGTGTTCTGATTGGGTGGAGGTGTGTTCTGATTGGTTAGGGGCTTGGCTGTGCTCTGATTGGATGGGGGGTTGGTTGTGCTCTGATTGGCTGGGGGTATGTTCTGTTTGGGTGGGGGCTTGGTTGTGCTCAGCTTAGTCTGAGTTGCAGGGGGATTTGAGCTGGTGAACTGCGTTGTTGTTTGGCTTCATGTTTGTGGCCGTGCGAGCTCTTCATGGTGGGTGTCAGTCTGCTTCATGTATGGATTGGAGGGGTTTAAAGTGGCTAATGATGCAGCTGCGGTCTGGCTTCTGGTCCTTGGTCGTGGCTCATTATCAGTGTGGGTTTGAGTCTGCTTTCTGCGTGGATGTGTGGTGGTGACATCCTGTGTGGCTCTCATGAGTGTGGGTCTGGTGTCATTCGTCGTGTTAGGGACTCGTTTGTCAATAAGGGCGGGTTTCCAAATGGCTGGTAGGTGGGAGGTATCGTCTCGTTTGTTCATGCTGTGTGGGCGGTTTTCTATCTCGATGGCTTCTCTGATTATTCTGTTATTAAAGTGTTCAGTTTTGGCGATAGTTCTGGTCTTTTTAAAGTCAATATCATGTCCTGTGGCTTTAAGGTGTTGGACCAGGAAAGAAGTTGGTTCCTCTTTTCTGACTGAGTTCTTGTGTTCTTCTATGCGTGCACTTATTTGTCTGTTGGTTTGTCCGATGTATGTGGTGGGGCAGGCGGTGCATGGGATTTCATATACTCCTTGATTTTCTAACTCAATTTTGTCTTTGGGATTCCTTAGGATGGTGGATATTTTTCGGTTTGTGCAGAATGCTGTCTTGATGTTGTGTTTGTGAAAGATTTTGCTTATTCTGTCTGTGGTGCCTTTTATGTATGGGAGGAGGGCTTTGCCATTTTCTTGTTCTCTGTCTTGGATTTTAGTGGGGGTTTCTTTTTGGATTAGGTTGGTGATCTTATTTCTTTGGAATCCATTGGATGTTAGTACGTTAGTGAGGGTGTGTAGTTCGGTTTTTAGGTGTTGTTCGTCAGCTAAGCGTTTTGTTCTGGAAATGAGTGTCTTGGCTACAGAGTTGATCTGGGCAGGGTGGTGGTGTGAGAGTGCGTGCAGATAGCGGTTTGTGTGTTTTCTTCTGGTAGATAGTGTGTCCTAAGGAGCCATTGGATTTTCTGTAGACTAAGACATCCAGGAAGGGAAGTTGGTTGTTCGCTTCTGTTTCCATGGTGAACTGTATTTTGGGGTGTAGGCTGTTGAGGTGTGTGAGGAAGTTGTCCAGTTTTTCTTTCCCATGTGGCCAGATTATGAAGGTGTCATCCACATAACTCAGCCAGAGTTTGGGTTTGTGATCAGATTTTTCTAGAGCTTGGGTTTCAAAGTATTCCATATAGAGGTTGGCAATGACAGGTGAGAGGGGTGATCCCAGGGGTGCTCCTCCTTGTATTTCTGTCCATTATAGATGAAGTATGTGTTGGATAGGCAGTGGTTGGTCAGATCTAAGATGTGCTTGGGGGGGTTATATTTGTTTTGGATAACTGTCAAGGCTTCTTTGATTGGTACTTGGGTGAAGAGGGATATGACATCGAAGCTCACGAGTAGGTCACTGGGCTGTAAGTTTTGTTGCTTTATGATGTCTATGAACTGGAATGAGTTTTTTACGTATGAGGTGATGGATTCTGCATAGGGCTGTAGTTGTTTGGCGAGAAATTTGGCTAGGTTTTGTAGAGGTGAGCCTATGGAGCTGACTATGGGTCTAAGTGGGGTTCCTTCTTTGTGTATCTTGGGGAGACCATAAAGCTTAGGGCATCTGGATGATTTCTCTCTGGGAATGATTCTTTGCTGAATCTCTTCGCTGATGGGGGAGGCTTTTATTTTGGATCTGGTGGTTTTTTCCAGGTAGGTGGTGGGGTCTGTGTTTAGGGGTTTGTATATGGAGTCTTGGAGTAGGTTGGTTAGTTTGGTTTGGTAGTCAGATGTGTTCATAACCACCGTGGCATTGCCCTTGTCTGCTGGTAGGATTATTATTATCAGTCAGAAAAGAGGAACCAACTTCTTTCCTGGTCCAACACCTTAAAGCCACAGGACATGATATTGACTTTAAAAAGACCAGAACTATCGCCAAAACTGAACACTTTAATAACAGAATAATCAGAGAAGCCATCGAGATAGAAAACCGCCCACACAGCATGAACGAGACGATACCTCCCGCCTACCAGCCATTTGGAAACCCGCCCTTATTGACAAATGAGTCCCTAACACGATGAATGACACCAGACCCACACTCATGAGAGCCACACAGGATGTCACCACCACACATCCACGCAGAAAGCAGACTCAAACCCACACTGATAATGAGCCACGACCAAGGACCAGAAGCCAGACCGCAGCTGCATCATTAGCCACTTTAAACCCCTCCAATCCATACATGAAGCAGACTGACACCCACCATGAAGAGCTCGCACAGCCACAAACACGAAGCCAAACAACAACGCAGTTCACCAGCTCAAATCCCCCTGCAACTCAGACTAAGCTGAGCACAACCAAGCCCCCACCCAAACAGAACACACCCCCAGCCAATCAGAGCACAACCAACCCCCCCATCCAATCAGAGCACAGCCAAGCCCCTAACCAATCAGAACACACCTCCACCCAATCAGAACACAGCCAAGTTCCCACCCAATCAGCTCACACCCCCACTAGCAGTTAAAAGGAAGAGACAGCTGTGATCTCACATTGCTCCTGGAAGCACGAAGCCGAGAACACCAGCCTGAAGATGATGAATGAGACTTCGTCGAAACGTCGCCAAGACACTTCCAATTTTACGTGGGAGAAGACCCGAATAACCAAAGACCTACATACAAACACCCAGGAAAACCTGAGAAAATATATATATGTATGTATGTATGTATGTATAGCTGAGTTCTTCCTGGAAAATCAGGAGCCACCAGATCATGGGAGCTGGACCTTATTGGCTCTTATGAGTTCCTCTCATTAATTCTCATGATTTGTAAAAGGTTGAGTCTCTAGATCTCTGTCAAGTCACATATCTTCTTTGCACAATTATCTTCACCAGGCTGGGCTTGGAGTAGAGGTCAGCAAGGGCAAGAAAGGCGATAAGATTGAAGTTGTTGAATGAAGCCAGATCCCATTTCCCAAACTACAGTTTCCGAATCTATTGCTGAACCAATTGTTGAGGAATATCAATTCTGCATCCAGCGAGTACAGAAGGTCAACAGCTAATTTTTTAATTTAGCAATGATTGTTTGATCTGCTCCGTAGAAACAAACATTGGGAGGGTTGTGTACTAAGAAGCATGCATAGCACAGTGTATCCATTTCTCAATGGTTTAATATATGAATTTGCTTTCCAGAGTTAAACTTTACATTTTTTTTTGCACAGACAGTTAGTTCCCTGTATGGTTTTTTTAAAACACTAAAAAGTCATTGTCCTATCCTAGAATATCATGGCATGGTATTTCTCAAATTTCTCTGTCTTCACTCTAGACAACAATTATTCATTTAGTTTATCCATACCTACAAAATACTGTTTTCCAAAAAATGAAAATCAGAACAGCCAGGAAGGTGGGAGGCAATAAAAACAAACAGGATCGGTGATGGAATTCAGCTCCGAATCAAACCTTGATCCGAAATAATTCAAAGAATTTACTGAATCCAAAAGCTGCGGGATATCGACCTGATAACAAAATACACCACAGCCCTTTGCGCAGTCATAAAACGAGCGGGTGTTGAGGGTTGCGCAGCCCCAGGGCGTCTATTTGAGTCGTAGCGGACAACGCGCCAAGGTGGAGCGTGGGGACTCCAGAAAGGTCAAACTTGGAGGGAGGGCCTAAGGCACGGAGAAGGAGGTAGGACTCGCCTTCTCCTGCCAAATTAGGCTGTAGTCACGGAATAAGGCTTAGCAATAGCAAGCGAGGATGCCGGAAGGCACGCGTGGGGCCACCCAGCCCATGAAGTAGAGCCGAGCCGCACGTCCCGCGGGAGTGGAGGCCTGAGGCAAGAGAACGGGCTGAGGTACCGCCGTTGCCAGAGCCAGCAAGGGAGCGCTGTGCCTCCGAGGGGTGGACCTAGGCGCTGGTTCGCGGGGCGGCTGGAGTAAAACTCGAGCGGCGTCCTCCGGCCAGTGCCAGCGTTCGAGGCAGCAGCTCGCGGAATAAAAGGCGGCAGCGGCGGCGCGAAGGAAGGAGAAATCGAGCGGCTCTTGCGCTGCTGCCCTCAGGATGTCCGCGCACAGCCTGCTCAACAGCGTCTTCTCGTGCTCCTCCTCGCCGGCGGCTGCCGGCAGTCCTCCACTCTGCTCCAAGAGCTTGTCCAAGCGGGGACTTCGTCAGACCCGCAGTCTGGACCCCGCCGTGATCGGCCGCTCCGGCGGGGAAGAAGGGACGGCGCTGGAGAGTTCTGGCCGCTCCGCGCGGGCCAAAACAACGAGCGGTCCTTCGGCCGAATATTTGGCGGCCTTTTCTTCGCGCGCCTTGCTGCGCCCGCCCGGCGGGGTGCAAAGCGCCTTCTCGCTCTCCGTGCCCAGCACGCCCCTGGACAAGTCGCCCTCGGGCAGTTTCCACTTTGACTATGAGGGCCCTCGAGGCAAGAGGCTCACGGCGTGGGAGCTGCCTTTCTTGGCGCGCGCGCCCTCAGCCTCGGCTCTCAGCGGCGGGTACGGGGGTAGCGGGGCCAACAGCATCTTCTTTTCCCCCAGAAAGTGGCTCCAGCAGAGGAAGGGACAGCATCTGCCCAGCAGTCACGCCTCTTCCTACGTAGTGTGGAAAGCCGAGGTAGGAGCGTTGTCTTTAAACCTTAGATTAATCATTGACCGGCCCTCTCACCACGGTGGAGTAACTTTTCAATTAGGAACTATAGTGGAGCTGATGTGTTGAAGACTTTAAATTAAAATGTCCTGCTTTATGAACTCTGCTGACTTTAGGTAATTATCCTCATCTGGGAAAAGGAGTTGATAATCTTGTCTCAATAAAGGAGAATATTTGTAGCTCAGGGCTGAAATAAGGGGTCTTTGGTGCTCTCTAAGCTCCATGGTTGTTTTCTTGCAAAGGTTTCATTACGCAAATTGCACTGATGATGGTTACCTAGCTTGGGTAATGAAACGTCTGCAAGAAAAAAAACCAAGCTCAGAGAACACTAAGGATCCCTCAGTTTTGCCTCAGTTATAGAACAGGTTTGTAATTCTCAAAGTACCATATATGGAACTTTATTAGTATTTGAAACTTTTAGACAAATGCATAATGATCTTTGCAATCTAAAATGGATCCAGAACAGGATGGAGAACTTTAACCTGCCAGATGTTTGTTGATTCAACAGTCTCAGTTGACATGATGAATGGGTGTATGGGTGTTGCAATTCAGCCCAAGGAAGCACATGCTTCAAATACTGTACTTGCTGAGAATATTGTTGTCCCATGTTGAGTGAGGGAATGCTCATCCTTCTCCATCATAAGAGTCTTCAAAAACATATTTTATCAGTATCAGGTTTACCTGGATGTGTGCCTTAAATATGGATACTTCATTTTCCCCTCTTTCTACCTTTCTCACAGGTTTATTTGTTTAATTATGTTTAAACTTTATCCTGAGAGTTTAGTATGCCTGTATAAGAAAGTTTTTCTTCTTTTATCAAGTTATTCTTTCTTGTTGCCAGGTTGCATCTCTTTAGTGATGTAATGGCATGACTATGTTCTGTCCTAATTACACATAGTTTACAAAAATAATGGATAACATAAACTTGAGTGCTCAAAGAAAAACTCACCTCCCAAAGCATACAATTAATGTGCATAAATTGCAATTAGATTATTATTGTCTAGTCACATTAAATGTAGTCAAATATATACGTTGGATTTCAAAACATTATTTATTTCCAATAAACTGAGCAATAGGTAAGTAAAATTCTGCAACATAACAAACTAATAGGAAGAAGGCACCAAGATGGATAGGAGATTTTTTTAAAAAAACAGCCATTAAGAGCAAATCACAAATCTAATGACAAAAGAAGTCAATATATGTGATATTTTTATTAATAATTTGGATAAAGAGATGGGATAATCTTACCAGATTTGCAGATGACACATACAAGATAGAATAACTAATACTACAAAAACAAAATTCAATATGATAATGACAAGCTGAAGGATGCATTGAAAATACAGAATGAAAAATTAGTAGAAACATGCAGATTTAAATTCACTTTGTAATTTATAGGACATCCAAATCCACCAAGACTCTGGGCAGCTTACAAATTTAAAAGTAAAAAACACTATTAAAAGAATAAAGATAATAGACCCTCTCTCTCCACAAAAAGTGAGCCTGGAAGGGCTTAAGAAGCACAGATTAACTGCAAGAGTATGGATGATGGATTCCTGGTCAGATAGTAAATCTGAAAGAAATCTTGGAATAGAACTTGGTTGCACACTTAATGAGTCAATAATGTGACATGGATGTAAAGTATGTAAAGGACTCATATAGAAGAAGGATATGATTTGTTCTCTGAACTGTAGAGTACAAGTTACAAAATCATGGTCTTAAACTGCAGGAACATAATTTTCGGGTGTTAGCAAAAAATAGTAAACATAGTCTGACAGTGGAGTCATTTACCTCCTAGACAATGGCAGGATCCTCTTTGTTTTGAGTGTGTTTGAGCAGACCTGTATCTGGAAGGCTTTAAACTGGATTTTCTAATTTTCTGAACTCAATAATTTTAACTCCATACCTAAATGGTTCATTCCAACTATGTGAATCTATCATGCTTGATTAGCTATAACTTACCCCAGTCTCCCTGAGTTTGCACATATACATGCACCCACCAGCGCCCTTCCTCCCTGGCCTCCTTGCCTTTGCAAATATATACCCTGTGACCTCTTTCCCCAACACACTAATGTTTGCACACACACATGCATCCAGTAATTCTCCATTTCCCTAGCCTCCCTGCACTCGCAACATGTACCCTGTACGTTCTTTCCCTGGCCTCCCTGTGCTCATACACACATGCACTCAGCAGTGCCATGCACTGCACTTGCACACACAAGTTTCCACAATTCTCCCCTGGGTCTCCCTGCATTTGCACACACATGCATCCACCAGCATTCTCCTTTCCTGGCCTCCCTTGCTCACGTACATCCAGATACGCATGCATGCACCCCACCCCCTCTTCCTCTGCTTACACACATTCATGCATGCCCTCTTTTCTTAGTCTCTTTGCACTTGCACACATGCATCTTCCATCCTCTTGCCTCAGTCTCCCTGGGTTCATGCTACACTGCATCACTCCCCCCCCCACTTGCATGTGGACTGCACAGGCCTTCCAGGCCTCCGCCCATTGTCTGGGACTCCCTCTGCTTCCTGCTTAATGACTTTGGGATAAAACAACAACTGGGATTGCCTAGATTACCACTGTTAAATGAGTCATGTTATCTCACACTTTATGACTGCATCACTTAACGACAGCAATTCTCTTGTCAGTTGCCATTGTAGCATTGCAATTGAATTGTTGATTAATAAAAGTTTGCAGAACCTGCATATGTGAATTTATTTTTGTTGTTGTAAGTTGCAAAGTCGTGTCCGACCCAACGTGACCCCATGGATAACGTTCCTCCAGGCCTTCCTGTCCACTACCATCTCTGGAGTCCATTTAAGCTCACGCCTACTGCTTCAGTGACTCCATCCAGCCACCTTGTTCTCTGTCATCCCTTTCTTCTTTTGCCCTCAATCTTTCCCAGCATTAGGTTCTTCTCCAGTGAGTCCTTCCTTCTCATTAGATGACCAAAGTATTTGAATTTCATCTTCAGGATCTGGCCTTCTAAAGTGAATTCATTTACCATTGAGCAAAAATATTTTTTGACACAAAATTTTATCATTAGTGGCAGACAAAAAAGAACCAAGAGTTTAGGCCTATATTTATCATAAAATATAGTGCATTTCTATTACAGCAGCAGTATTGTTTCAGTAAAATAACTGGATAAAATCTATTTAATCTAGGACTTCCTACTGAGCTCTCCTTTTTGTTCGCCTCCTCTTCCTCCATTATAAGGTCAATTTATTGGGGTGAATCTTCAACTTATTGGCTGAATGTGGTGCACCTCCCAAAATCCTTTAGCCTGTAATTTCAAAAAGAAATATATCCACCTGGCTTGCCTGAGAAAAGGAGAGAACAGTTTGCCACATCCTTCTGTAGCCATTTTTGGCAATGTTTTCACAGCTCTGTTCACATGGGCAGAGTAAGAAGTCTCCCAGCCAGCACTGGCAAGAAGGAGAAGGAAATAGAATGGTATGGTCTCTGGCTGTGTGGAAGAAGATTGAAAATATCTGTTATAGGTAATACAGTATATGTAAGAATTTTGAATGTAAAAATATTACGAAGATGTAAATTCTTCTTGTGTTCTGCATAGACAGAATTACTTATGCATTTAGGCTAAGGATCTAATTAATTTTATTTATAAAATAAACGTAGCTCAGTTGGCCATAAACATAACCTAAACCCTTAGTTAGGTAGAAGCATTATTTATTCAATTCAAAGGCCATCCCAAAACTGAACGTTACATTAGGGTAGATTAGAAAAAACAAGCAGGTAGGCATTGAACCTGAGTTTAGTCTTCAGATGGAACAAGGAAGAGCCCTGTCTGCGGGCACGTGAGCTGTTGCCTAGCTCAGCTGTGCATGCGCACGCGAGCCTCCTGCCGGCCAGCTGATTTTTGCGATGCGCAGGAAGCGGGGTGCATGCGGGAGATGCACGCAAATGCACGAGGGGAGCATGGCGTGTGTGGCGTGTCCCCCCCATGGTCCATTTTTGGGCGCAGGAGGCTGCAGGGAGGCCTACTAGGCCCAAAACGGGGGGCGAGGGGTGGGATTCAGCCAGTTCGGACTGGTTTGGGCAAACCGGATGCTAATTTTACATCTGATTTACTGAACCGGTAGTTGCAAGGACTGGCTGGCCCCCCTCACCCCACCATGCCCCTCCCAGGAATCTCCACATGGCCCATTTTGGATGCCAGGTAAGTGCAGGGCCCGCATGGAGACTCTGGGAGGGTGAAAAATGGACCTCCTGGAAGTTCTGGAAGTCTGTAAACGGGCCTGTTTCCGGCCTTCAGAGGGCCTCCGGAGCCTGAGGGTGGCTGTTTTCGCCCTCCTGGAGGCTCAAGGAAAGCCTCCGGAGCCTGGGGAGGGCAAGAAATGGGCCTCCCGGAAGTTCCGGAAGTTCTGGAACCCCCCCCCCCGCAATGGTGCAGGAGGCCGAGTAGGCCACACCTACGAGGGCCACGCCCATCCAGCAAACAAGCAGAGAACCAGGTGCTAAAATTTTTGAATCCCATCCCTTGCTTGCCCCCTGAACCCCTTGCAGTCACAGGAGTTCAGGGTTGCGGACACAAGCACGGGGGGTTGTGTGGACATGTGCGGGGGGCGCATTCTATTATGGGTGCCGGTACGCACGCGTGCTGTTGGCACACGAAGAGAAAAAGGTTACGATCACTGTGCTAGGTCTTTGGTGCTTTTGGGAAGGTTAGGAGGAAAAGGCCTGTTGAACTTCAGGGGAACAGTATCTATAGGATATGAGCTGCCACAGTAAAGGCATGCTTTCTAGCTCCCAATGATGGCAATGCTAAAGGGAAGAGATTAGGAACATGGCCACTTCAGCTGAATTGATAAGATGGGTAGATGTCTTTAGGGAGAGCTAGTCCTGCAGATCTTGTGCCATGTAGGGCTTTTTCACTTCACTTCTAGTAGCAGGTTGTTAGTTCTGTTCAAAGGTGTGTTTTCTGTTTGTAGACTCAATTTATTCCATACATAGTTGAAACGAGCATACAGAACTCTTCTTACACTGTGAATGCATAATAATAACCACTAATAACCTTACTAGGCTAATTATTTCTGCTATATTCGAGTTACTGTTTAAAAACCAAAAATTTTCATAACAGTAAAATTTAATTAGTAATGAAATAATGAGACTCTGAGGCTGACAGATATGTAAAGTTGCCATGACATCCATAAATACCTGAGCTTCTCCTTTTTAAAAAATAAAATAAAAATGAAAGTAACATGTATTATAACCCCTGCCTCAGACTGCAACAGTTGGAAATCTCCATCAGTCCATGCTAAATTCCAGACATTTAATAATAGTGTCAACAGTTTTGTGTGCTAGTTGCAGGCATATTCTGAGATTGTCAAAAAGAGGATTTTGGAACTGCCATCAACAATGTATCCTCACATGAAAACCAAAGAGCTGCATCTATATGTCTCCCATCTAAAATGTACTATACTTTGTAATATTCTTTGGTAAGAAATGATTGTAAAATATATTCATAAAAAAGAATTTTTGCAAGACAGTAAAATAAAACAGCTGTCTGATTTTAGAGTTTTGATCACTAATATTTCACAACAAATCTGATCAGATGTTCAGCTGTCTGTTTTTTTTACATTGAAGTTCTTATATCAGGTAGCCTCTTTGGGGGAAAAACCAGCATACCGTTGGACTTATAATATCAATGTGAATTTTTAGCTGCTTTTTCTTTTGCAGATACAATGATCTTGAGAGAGGATTTCCCTGGTTCTTGGGGCAATTAAAAAATGTCTTTATTGTGATTAACATAAGAAGAAATGTATACAAAGTCGAGGAGGAGAGTGCATAAAATAACTAAAAATGGATATTAAATTACTGACATTTATAATATATAGTGCATAAGTATAGTAAAATATTAAGACTACTGGCTAAGATAATTGATAAATGGCTGTTAATTGAAGATGAACTCTACAAAATTACATGGAAAATTTGGATGCATTCAACATTAGTTTGATTATGTTTATTATTTAATTCCATTTATATGCAGTTTCAATTGCAGTAGAAGGCACACAACAGTATAGTGGATACAAGTTAAAAATAACAGCAAATGAAGAAAAATCAGCTACAACAAAAAGCATTAAGAAACCCTGTAAAAAGTGGACTTCCGGTTTCCCTGTCTTCGGCGACGACGGTGCCTTTTGAAGCACCAGTAGCCCAGCCGCTTGTAGAGCCACTTCGCGATCGAGAAGCGGCTTGAAAACTTCAAAATCCTTAGGATTCTTGGAGGAGAGGCAGCAGGGCACAGGTCGAGCCCCTGTAACCCCCCAGGGAATTGTTTCTGGGGAGGAAACAGGAGCGGCTCCCTCCCAACCTGCTGAGACTCCGGGCGGCGTGGGACGATTCTGCTTTTGCAGAACAAGCCGGCTGCAGGAAGCATTAAAAGAGAAAAGAAATAACCTAAACAAGCAGCGGAAATCCACCTGAACCCTGAAACTTGGAATTGCAAGTATTAGTGCTTTGCTGATTTCTTAACTTGAGAAAAAAAAAATGCGAATGAGTGAAAGTGACTTGAAAAAATATGGCGCTCAGCATTAGAGTGAACGAGCTAGCGAGTGTGGATTGGTGAAGTCATCTTGCTTTGTTACAAAGTTATTAAGTTGCTATAAAGTTGCTTCGTTTGTAACAACAGAAACAAGAGAAAAATTTCTCCCTTTTTAATACTTGACTTTGCATCACCTCAGTTTTGATTTGATTAAATCTGGGGGACTTTTTCAGAAGTCTTTGTGGAGGTGGGAGAGGAAAAGGAACTTCCCTCTTCAGAAAAACCAGCATACGTGGCAGGATGGCCTCAAAGAAGCAGGAAGGGAAGGCACCAGGGGGGGGGATCCCCCACACGTAAACATGAAACGCAGATTCCTCCTGCTCAACAGTTACAAACTCAGAAAAAAGATTTTGATATGGGAGATTTAAAAGAATTTATTTCAAAAATTTTGGATGATAAATTTCAAAAATCCCAACAGGAAATAGATGATAAACTTCAAAAGTCTCAACAGGAAATTATGCAGGAAATTAAACAGAATCAAAAAAAGGTGACCAAAAAAATATCAGATGTGGCGTCTGGCCTGGCAGAATTTATTATTAAAGTTGATTCAAAAGTGGATGAATTTAAATCAGAAGTCAATGTTAAGATGAAAGATAATGATCACAAATTTTTTGATGTTGATGATAAAATGCAGAGAGTTGAAAATGAAATTGTTATGATGCAATTCAGGGCAATGGAATTCGCTATACGGCTTCGAGGAATTAGAGAAGAGGACAGACAGGATTTGAGACAGGTCTGTGCTGAGGCTTTGGCTGTGATTCTAAAAATTAATCCTGATATGGTTTTTTACAAAATAGACAAAATTTACAGAGTGAATTCCTGGGTGGCCAGACAAAGACAATTGCCTAGAGATGTCATATATTTTACGGATAGAGCAATAAGAAATGATATCCTGCAAAAATCTTTTCATACCTCTGTGCAAGTAGGGGGTTCGCAAATTACAGTCTACAAAGAGTTACCACCTAAAATGCTGAAAACCAGAAAAGACTTTGGCTTTCTTGTTAAAGAATTGCAACACCAACAGATACCATTTCGGTGGGATGCTCCAACTGGTATAATTCTGAGATATAAGGGAGAAAGATATCGTTTGAATACTGTGGAGAAGGCGGAGCAATTTTACACTACCATCTTTAAAGAAAGAACACCATCTCCACGTACATCTACAGTTTTGGAGATTAAGGAGAGTGATAAGAAGCAACTTCAACAAGAACCGCAAGAACAGTCTAAGCAGGAATCAGAGGAATTGAAGGGCGCTGAAGGAGGTTTTTTGGATGAGCCTTTGTTGGAATCTTCTCCAATTCTGGACCCGGTCTGGATGGCTGAAGTTAAGGATCAGCGTATAACCCGAGCAAAATCCAAGCAACTCAAAGAAAAACAACAACAGGAAAGACAAGAGAAAAAGGGAGCTAAGAGTACTACACAAGAGACTGGAGACATGGGGAATGCAGGATCGAAGATTCCGGGAGACATCCGGTTATTCTGCTCTTTGCTCCAGAAAGATAATGATGATGATT
This sequence comes from Arizona elegans, assembly GCA_022577455.1. Taxonomy (NCBI): domain Eukaryota; kingdom Metazoa; phylum Chordata; class Lepidosauria; order Squamata; family Colubridae; genus Arizona; species Arizona elegans. The sequence continues at coordinate 30,317,110 of JAKOOJ010000006.1, read as the reverse complement.
AAATGCTTATCTTGGAATGTGAATGGGTTGAATTCAGCACAGAAAAGGAAGAAATTATTTGCATATTTGAAACAATTTAATAATGACATAATTTGTTTACAAGAAACGCATATTACAGTTCAAGATCAAAATTATTTGAAAAATTCCAAATTAGGAACACACTTTATATCTTCAACTAACCAAAAAAAGAATGGTGTGGTTATTTATGTAAATAAAAAATTAACAGCCAAAGTTATAGAAGCAGATCAAGATGGTAGGTTTGTAGCAATTGAACTACTTACAGCAAATGGCCAAATTCTTTTGATTGGAATTTATGCTCCCAATCAACAACAGGACCACTTCTACAAAATGTTACATACTAAAATATTACAATGGGATTACAGATCTATTTTAATTATGGGAGACTGGAATGGAGTAATTGATTCTAAATTAGACAAAAAGAGTTTGGTGAAGTCAAGGATTAGATTACCACAGACTTTTTTTGATATGAAAGAAGATTTGGAAATAAAAGATATTTGGAGAATACATAATCCAAAAGAATTGGACTATACTTTTTTTTCTGATAGACATAGATCCTTCTCTGGGATTGATTTCATTTTGTTGTCAGATGATTTACTCGTCAGGACAAAAAGAACAAAGATTTTACCAAGAACTTTGACTGACCATAGCCCAGTATGGATAGAAATTGAGATAAGTAAGACTGAGAGACGCTCTTGGAGATTAAATGAAAACTTGTTCAGATATGAAAAAAATATAATAGAACTTAAAAAGTACTTGAAAGAGTTTTTTGAAATGAATTCGAATAAAGGCACCCCAATGGAAATTGTGTGGGATGCAAGCAAGGCTTACATGAGAGGGGTGCTTATTTATATGAACTCTAAACACAGATTGATTCGACAAAATAAAAGACTTGAATTGGAAGCAGAAATAAAGAATAAAGAACAGTTACTTATTAAAAATCCAACAGATGAAAGAATACGTGGTGTTATAAAACTTTTGAAAGATCAATTCCAAATGCTCATGGCGGAACAAGTTGCAACAAATTTACAATATGCGAAGCACAATACATTCTGTAATGCCAATAAACTGGGCAGATGGTTGGCCTATACACTGAGGAAAAAACAGAGTATACGGACTATTGATAGTATCGATATTGGAGGGAAAGAAATTTTTCAACAAAAATTAATTAAAGAAGCTTTTGTGGACTACTACACTAAATTATATGCTAAAGATGAGGTGCAGAATGGACTTATAGAAAAATACTTAGATAATAAAAGAGTTATAAAAATTACTGATCAACAAAAGGAAAGAATGAATTATCCTATAACAGAGGAGGAGATAATAGTAGCAATCAAACAACTAAAAACAGCTAAAGCCCCTGGAACGGATGGTCTGACTGCAGTGTATTATAAAACTTTGCAAGCAGAAATGGTGGAACAACTCAGAGACTTATTTTGTAATATACAACAAGGGGGAAAAATACCCCCATCATGGACAACAGCTTATATTTCTTTGATACCAAAAGAGCAAGCAGGTCCTAAAAAACCGGAGAATTACAGACCAATATCTCTTCTGAATACGGATTATAAAATTTATGCAAAAGTATTAGCCAACAGGTTGATGCCAGTAATTCAAAAGGTGATTCATGATGATCAAGCAGGATTTATCGAGGGTAGATACATGAAGGACAATGTAAGGCAAGTAATAGATTTATTGGAATATCTTGAGAAGAATAAACAGATCCCTGCAGTGCTGGTTTTCTTGGATGCAGAGAAGGCCTTTGATAGAGTGGATTGGAATTTTCTATTAAAGACTTTAAAAAAGATGGACTTTGGGGACCAATTTATACAGGCGGTCTCAGCAATTTATCAAGAGCAAAAGGCACAGATTATTATCAATGGAAGTTTGACAACAGAGTTTAAAATTGAAAAAGGAACAAGACAGGGATGTCCGCTGTCCCCACTTCTATTTATTTTAACACTAGAAGTCTTGTTAAATACAATACGGGACTCTAATATCTTGAAAGGTATAATGATAAGGCAAGAGGACTACAGAATAAAGGCATTCGCAGATGATCTGGTTGTTACCCTAACACATCCAATGGAATCAATAATCCAGATGAAGGACATTATACAAGACTATGGTAAAGTTTCAGGTTTTAGACTGAATCAGAAAAAAACAAAGATGATAGTCAAAAATATGACTCAAGATCGTAAACATGAGCTTGAAAGAAGGGCAGGTTTTGAGATTGTACCAAAGGTAAAATATCTAGGAGTTCAGGTTGCAGAATCAAACACAAAATTGTTTCAAAATAACTATGAGGTGTTGTGGCGAGAGGTGCAGAAAGATATGGAGACTTGGGAAAAACTGCAGCTGTCTCTACTTGGAAGAATAGCAGCAATTAAGATGAATATTTTGCCAAGATTTCTTTTGTTGTTTCAAATGATTCCGGTGCTTAATAGTGATAAACAATTGAAATTGTGGCAAACTGGAGTGAATAAGTTTGTCTGGAACTAGAAAAAGCCGAGAGTGAAAATGAAAATTATGCAAGATGTTCCAGAAAGGGGAGGTCTTAAACTTCCAAATCTACAGTTATATTATGATGCAGCAGCTTTGACTTTAACAAGTGATTGGTTTGGAGGAAAAAAGACTGGAATAATGAATATAGAAAGTTTTGATCTTGAATTTGGATGGCATGCCTACTTATTTTATGACAACAAAGTGGATAAAGTATTTAAAAGCCATATACTTAGAGACTCTTTGATGAGAGTTTGGAAGAAGCACTGACTCAAATGGGATTATAAAATACCGCTATGGCTGGATCTTGGTCATACTTTGTGGAATACAAATATAATGTCACTCGGGGGGTTTTTATACAAAGAGGTTCTTTTTACAGATGCGGGCAGATGGCAGTTGAAGACACTACAGACACTGTTGGACGAAGGGATTAACTTAAATTGGTTACAATATAATCAACTACAATTGAGATGGAAAGAGGACCAAAAAACTGGTATTATGTTGCATGAGGAAGAATTGGTTAGACACATAAAAGAGAAAGGTCCAATGCATATTAAAAGACTTTATAATGTTTTGTTAGAAAGGGATTCAGAAACTGAATTGGTTAAAGATAGTATGATTAAGTGGGCACAAAATTTTGAGGAACCAGTGATGTTGGAAACATGGGAAAAAATTTGGGTTCAAAACGTTAAATTTACACGGTCGCAGAATTTGAGGGAAAATTTTTATAAAATGTTTTTTAGATGGCATTTAGACCCCAAAAAATTATCGTGTATGTACCCTAATGTTCAGCCTAAATGTTGGAGATGTGATTGTTCAGATGCTACATATTATCATGTTTGGTGGAACTGTAGGAAAGTCAAGGCTTTTTGGATAAAAATTTGGTGGGTCATGCAGAATGTTTTGAAGAAAAAAATTCAATTTTCTCCACAATTGTTTTTATTGGGTATAGTTAAGGGTTTTACATTGGGTGAAACAAAATTGATATTGTACATGATAACAGCAGCAAGATTGTTGATAGGTAAATACTGGAAAAATGAAGCATTGCCCACGATCGAGGAATGGACTTTGAAGATGGCCAGTTTTGCAGAGATGGCGAAGATTTCAGCATATTTAAAAGATTGTTCACAAGAGACTTATGAATGGGAATGGAAAAAGTGGATAGATTATGTTCAGAACAAATATCAAACTAGGAAGTATCAAATAGCTTTTATTTGAAAATGTTATATTAAGATAGAAATATTTTAATGTAATGAAGATGAAAATTTATTTGAAAATGTTATATTAAGAGAGAAATATTTTATTGTAATGAAGATGAAAATTTATAAGGGGGAGGGAGGGGTTCAAGTTTTATGTAAGTTTTATACAAAGGAGGGTTTTTCCTTTTACCTGATATGAGCATATTGTGTGGAAGTCCGGGGGGGAGGGGAGGGTTAGGGTGGGTTAGGGAGGTTGGGAAGTTTGGGGTGGGTTGGGGGGGGGAAAGGGGTGAAAATGTCATTGTAAAACTTTTGCAATAAAAAAAAAAAGAAACCCTATAAAAAGTAAGGAATATGATGTGACTAGAAATATGCCAGCTGTGTTGCTGAAATGACAAAACATATTTTAAGTCCACAACAGCCAGATAATATTTGGAAGCTGCTCAGACAGACATCTCCCTAATTCACTGAGCTATAAGTAGGTAAAGGACGTATTGTTACGAAGAAGCTCTCTAAAAATCACAGTACAAGAGAACATAAATCAGTAATTGAGCTATGCAGACTCTTAGAATCACCTAGCTGGCTAATTGGTTCTCTAATTGGGTTTTCCATATCCTGAATCCTTTATCTGAGATGTGTTGAGTCTTTTTGTAGCTTTAAGGCCAATAGCAATTGAGAAGACCATCAGTAGCATGGCAGCCTCTCCTTAGCTTCCAATATCCTGGAAACCAGAGGATTGTCAAGGTTATCAGGGTTAAATTCATGAAGTGTTAACTTTAACCATTAATTAATGTTATTATTGTCTTGTAGTCAACCCTGCTTTAGTGTGGAGGATAATAATTTGGATAATTTGCAAAAATTAATACTAGGAACACCATACTCCAGAAGTTATGTGGAACTAAATGGGAAGGTTCAGCTGCCACCCTCAAGTATTCAGCACTAGGGCTGGAATACTCTGCAGCAAAATACTGTGCCTCTGCATGGCTTAACAGCTGCCATATCAGTAAGTTAGATATCAGACTCAACGACACCATAAGGGGTATAAGTGGATATATTAAAACCAACCCAATTTGCTGCTTCTGTTCTGAACCATATAGCACCGCCAACTTTACGAAGGCAAGTTGCACTAGTGACAAAATACAGAAAAATTATGAACAACTCACTTCTACTCGTGCATGCCGACCTTCCTCATTTATCAACTGGAAGACTCAAATTCAGGAATCCCCTACTGGGACTTGCATATCTGCCCAACAACTTTCCCAATGGAAAGCCAAATGGGTTGCTCAATGCCCAGACATATGAAGACATATAAAAGGTGCCAGGTTTTGAACTACCATGTCAGCAATGGACAATCCTGAATAGGATTCACACCTCATACAGTGTCTGCCGGGGCTCTTTGTATAAATGGGGCATAATATCCTCCCCTCAGTGTGAACTGTGGGGTCGCGCATCAAACTGTAAATCACGGAGGAGATGTGACAGTTCCTGGACTTCAAATAGCTTAGTCATAGTAGAGATATTTTCTGTTTATCCTGTGTAAAAAAAGAATATTATAGCTGATAAGATCCTTTGAGCATTTTTGGGAAGTATAAGCCACTCAATCTTGAAGCATCATATAAGACAACACACACACACACATACATTATAAAATATACAGAGAGTTTGCTTTTCTGTGTCTTGGAAAACCATGTCTAGATATTTAAAACACACCACTGGGATTTAGCAGAGTCATATTCTTCAGCTGTTAACATTTGGAGATTATCAAATCTATTAAGAACAGCTAGAGAGGGCTCAAGATAAATTTTAATAGTCTGTTGGTGTGCCTGCTGTTTCATAAAGCATCTTAATTATATGCTTCTCAAGATGACTATTCTCATGGCAAGTTTTTGTACTTCATTAAATTGCTTGAACTAGATGAAGGCATATTTAATATTAAGACATTTTGATAAATTGCTGAACAGTAAACATATCAAAATAGACTGCTGCAAAACATTGAATTTCAAAATGTTACGAATAGTTTTTAATCTGGATTTATTAATTTGTTAAAGTGGTCCTGGGAGAAATGAATCCAAATATGAAAATAATTTGCGTTATTATTATCATTATATTAAGATTGTACTGAAGTTCATTTTATTATAGTATTTGTCATTAATTGTAAAGCTTGTCTTTCAGATTTCAGAACAATATGTAGAAAGATGGTACTAACACAAAGTTAGTTGGTTCATACATCCTGCTACGTCATTAATCATAGTTTAGAAACCATAATGAGTGTGTTCATCATTGCAAGCCAAAACCAAGACAAATGTTCAACATGATGAGTGTACCCAGCCAATTTTTGTATGTTTAGAGAATAAGGACACATAAAGTATTCGCCATTTATTATTGATTTGGTGTCGCTGTAGAACTAAGCAAGCAAACTATTACCAACCTGCTATTTGACTGAAAGAGGCATTTGTCAGCTAATGAAATCAAATTATGTACAGTATATACAAGGATAGTTACTAGTAGAGACACACTTTTAAAAATTTATTCTAGAGTATGATGGGAAAAGAACTTTTAAGAGACACAAAATTACAATTAGATATTTATCTTTGCCAATAACAAATTTAAAAGGCTAAGGAAGCAAGAGATGATTACTATTCTTTTTATTTGGAACAGGGGTGGGTTCCTCCCGGTTTGGCCTGGTTCTCTCAAGCCAGTAGCGGTGACGATATGACATCACCAAACCGGTTCTGCCCCCCCATGCGCCCCCCACCCCCCGCATTATTCTTACCTTTTATTTGGCCCCACCCCCAATCTATTGCTGCCTCCTGAGTCCCAGCTGATGGCTAGAGGGAAAAAACTGTTGCCGCGGGGCTTCAAAGGGCCGCCCTACAGCTGATCAGTGTTAAAAGAAAACAAATGAGTAAATCGGTGCCTGCAAAAATACATGAGTAGATCAGTGCCTACAAAAATACATGAGTAGATCAGTGCCTGCAAAAATAAATGGGTAGATTGGTACAGCTCTGCAAACACTTAAAAGCCTGGTAGACCAGTACCTCTGCTAAATCCTAAATAATTGTCATATGGCCATTGAGCCACGCCCACAAAATAAGCCATGCCCACAGAACCGGTAGTAAAAAAATTTAGAACCCACCCCTGATTTGGAACCCTATATCTGACATTTGAAGGGAAAATTTAAGGACGTAGTTCCATTGCTGTTGAATTTCATTTGTATATTAAAATTTATGGGTGAAGGATGCATGTGATCAAGTTTTGAATTGGGAATAACATTTACTTGGATATGGTTTTACTAGTGTCAAATAGTTAGAGCTTCATGTATTACAATAAACTTTTGAAGAAGTGTGTGCATAGGTGTGGAATTTCTAAGCAGTTAGATTAAAGGAGAATAGCTTTTGGAGGAAAGAAATGTATTTCATATTTCCTGCCCTGTTATGATAGGGAAAGGAAAATTATGGCTCTGAAGTGAACTCCTGAAGGCTAATATCCCTGAATTTTTAAATCCTAGAAGTCACTGCAGCTAAAAGGATATTTGGAAGAATTTAGTTACATTAGAAAAAGTGTTTTTTCTCCCATCTAAATAAATCTCAGCTGTGGACCATCTTGACCTCAAAACAATCAGAACCCATACTTTACTGATATATTAAGAGAATTTTTAAGGTTTGAATGTTTAATATTTGTTAAAGGTTTTAAAACTCTTAGAGTTATTGGATTATACGCTATTTTGAGTTTATAAAAAGGGAGGTTGATGAAATTATAAAAGGGGAGTTAAGGGGTTTTGGGAGTTATTAAATCTTGCAGTTAGCTAGTTTATTTTAGCGAATGTTTGGTGAAATCTATGCCCTGTTTTTGTTCTGGGAAGCCGGGGGTGGGGGGTGGTGAGGAGGGGTTGAAGATTGAGTTTATCAAGGATTGATTTTTTTTTCTTTTTCTTGATGATAGTTTGAATGAATGTTTATATTGTATACTCGTTTGATCAGAAAATAAAAACTTTTTATTAAAAAAAAAAACAATCAGAACCTCTTAAAATATTCTAGATGCATGTGGAGCAGAGGTGGTATTCAGCTGGTTTGGGTGAACTGGTAGCGGAAATTTTGAATAGTTTGGAGTACCGACACATACCACCTCTGGCTGGCTGCACCCCACTGCCTGCCCGGTTGCCACTGGTCCCGCCCGCCCTCTCGCTGCTGCCCCATGCCCCAAAGTCTTCGCAATATCTTTTTCTTTCACGAGAAGTTGGAATTGATTGAGTGAATTTTTTTTTAGTCTCACAAACTTTTCTTTCCCTGCACACAATGGTGAGAAACACAAAGGAGCTGGAAATCAAGTAAGGAAAGAAATCCTTGGAGAATTTGTTCTCCTAGTCAGCACAGCCATGTGGCTTCCCAGCCAGGGGGGAGAGTATTCTCCCAGCCAGTCTGGCCATTCAGCTTCCGGCCAGGGGAGAGAGCATTCTCCCAGCAAGCGCAGCCATGCAGTTTCCTGAGAGCATTCTCCAAGCCAGTGCAGCCATGCAGCTTCCCAGTGCTGTGTAGGATGCAGCTGCAGTGGTGAAGCAAGGCAGGCAAGCTGGAGGCTGGGGACAGTGGGGGGTACAGCTTGCTAGGCATTTCCTTCACTGCACTGTCCAGAGGCAGGTCGCTGGCCCCCACCATTTCCTGCCATTTCCCGCTTGCCTGCGCTGTCCAGGAGGCAGGCCACTGGCACCCACCATTTCCCACTGTTTCCTGTTTGCCTACGTTGTCCAGAGGCAGGCCACTGGCTCCCGCCGTTTTCCACCATTTCCTGCTTGCCCGCACTGTCTGGAGGCAAGCTGCTGGCCACTGCCATTTCCTGTCATTTCCCGCTGTTTCCTGTCATTTCCTGCTTTCCTGTGCTGTCCAGAGGCAGGCCGCTGGCCCCCGCCATTTCCTGCCAGCCTCTGAATGCCAGCTGAATGTTCTGCTCCCACGCCTTTTGCCGATGGCTTCCCGGCACTTCTTCTCCTTGTAGCAGAGCTCCTTGCCTTTTGAAATCCAGTGCCTCTTCTCTGGCTGTGGAGCCCAAGCAGCTGATCCAAGAGTGCTGGATTTCAAAAGCCAAGGAGCTCAGTGCTACAAGGAAAAGAAGTGTCAGGAAGCCATTGGCAAGTATCACAGGGTGATGCTGGAGCTGAAGAGTTGTTGCTGGGCCCAGGAAGACTCCGAGGACGCCGCTTCAACTGCCTCCTCCGTAGGGGCTACCAGCTTGGCAAATTCTTACAACAGCCTGGCAGGTATGGTAGTCACCTGGATTTTTGCCCCCGGGTGGGTGGGAATGGGGGGGAAGAATGGTGAGGGGGAAGGGAAGATTATTTTTTTAAATAGAATAGAAAATAATATGAGGGACTTTTGAGGAGAAAGCCCTGCACATTTGTGGTGTTGGAATGGATTATATGGCAAGTCCTAGTGACCCTATAGATTTTAAGTGTTGGAATTAAGCTCTTGGAAACTTTTGGAAGTATTCACTTGTGGTGGCTGAGAGCAAAAGGTATTTAATGGTGGTACGTTAGAAGTACCTTAGAATTGAAAACAACTATTTTTGGCAACAATGCTTTATGAAAATAAAAATATTGGACCCTATTTCCACACAGTTACTTTGTACTGTATTTTCCAATTATTTAAATAAGCTCATGTGATAACTTTTCCTACAAGCTGTTCATGTTGAGTATTTTGATAGGCTCTCTGAATTTGCAGAAAGGGTCCTCTGAGAAGGGTGGATTTGCAGTATTAAAAAAGAAGACAAGAATGGTGATTTAATGACTGATCTATATGCTCTACCAATTATCTGAGGCCTGCAGTCCTCATTTCAGCAGTGAAATCCAGCCGGATCTATCTGGTTTGTACAAACTGGTAGGGCTGGCGGCGGGAGTCTCTGCCCACCTGCTGGGATGTCATTGCATCCTGTTTTTATCCTGCGTGCATGTGCAGAAGGGGCACACGTGAGTGTAGCGAGCGTTTACACTCATATTTCCGAACTGGTAGCGAAGGTAAGTGCATTTCACCTCTGCCTCATTTGTACCACTCAGAGGGCCAATGTATGCCTGTACATACCTCACTAGTTGCTTGGCAATTTATCTACTCCATCTGTATTTATATATTCTTCATGTCAGGTTCCAAACAAAAGGAACCTCCCCCCAAGAATGACAGCTCCATGCCGACAGCGTGCTGGAGCTGACACTTCAAATACGTTTAAACTTTTTAAAAAATAGCTGACTTGCTACAAAGCAAAACATCCTCCAGAAAAATCATTTATTTCTTTATTTATTCTCCATCATTATTTTTATAAGTAATTTAAAGCAGCAAAGATTCCAATATTCCTCCTCCTCCTCCTCCTCCTATTTTCCCCACCACAGTCCTGTGAGGTAGGCTGGGCTGAGAGAGGAAATGACTGGCTCAAAATCAGCCAGTCAGTTGTTAACTCACTGAGCCATTTCTGAACTTTCCTGCAATGTGAAAAAGAGAGCTATCTGCAGCCAGTGTTTTGTTTAGAAGTGCATCCACCTGTCTTGAAAAAGCAGAAAAATTATAAGGGTAGAACTGTGCTTTGCTATGGTGGACAGGGATGCATTTGTCTGCAATTCTTTAAACAAAATATGGCCTTTTCTGGGGAAGAAAGGCAGCTGCATAATCCCAGGAAAAAGGAATTTCCACAGAAGATCGTGGAGAATAATAGAGCTAAGAATCTGGGAGTTCTGGATCCAGAAGGATAGGCAGGCATTAGATAATCAACCAGACACTAGTAGTAGACAAATTAATAGACAAAGACCAGAAGAGCTCAGTGTCAACTCGCAAAGCCTTGATGGTACAGTGGTTTAATGCACCCTGTTATTAACACAGCTGCCTGCAATTTCTGCTGGTTTGAATCTCTCCAAGGCTCAAGGTTGACTCAGCCTTCCATCCTTTCTAAGGTAGGTGAAATGAGGACCCAGTTTGTGGGGGCAATAAGCTGACTTTGTATAAAATATACAAAAGAATGAAGGCTATTGCTTAACGCATTGTAAGCTGCCCTGAGTCTCCGGAGAAGGGCGGCATATAAATCAAATTAGAAAAAAAAAAAAAAAAGCCAGGCCAGGCAAGCAGAGCAAGGCAAGACGCCCCTCGATGTGAATGATGTGGAGTTCGCTATGCCCACCCAGTCATGACCAGCAAGCCACACCTGCCCAGTCACACACCCACCAAGCCACGCCCACAGATCTGGTAGTAAAAAAATTTGAATCCCACCATTGATGTGGAGGGATTATTCAGAGGCTGAATAATAGTAGACATTCTTACCGGAACCTAATCCTCATTCCAGAACTATATTTGTTCGTTTGTTCAAATCTCTCCACTTTTATGCCACTGGGTTATTTTCCTTTGAACTTTCTATTGTTTCATTGGTTTATATTGATTGAAAAGAAAAATGAATATGCTTAATTTTACAGGAATGTTTCTAAACTTTATGAGTCAATATTTTTCTGCATATTTTGGAAGACACCCACCCCCAACAGGTTTTCAGAAATACTTGCTATGATTTAAAGATGGCTTAATTCATGCTTTGTAACTGATAAGGTCCAAACGAACAACTTTGCCATTGAATGAAAGATCATTGGTGCATTTTAAGTGTTGCCAGAGCTTTGGTATTGATATACACAAGCCTCTTTTGCAAGCATTGCTCAGCAAACTTGTTTTGTTTTAGTGATTTCATACTACTAACAATACTGCCAAATATTGTTGACTCAGAAAGGAGGAAAGGGAAAGACCCCTCATATAAGCACTGGAATATAGATCTCTATGTACTGTGTGTCTTAGATTATGTACTCTGTAATAGGCATGTATTTTTACCAATAGTAAAGCAGATAGTCTGTGTCATGTACATTAAATAAATGAGTTCCTGAATATGTGGTTAGGTGTTTGGAGAATCAAGTTCTATTATCACACTGGTGTGAAGTCTGACAATGCCTTTTACATGCTTTCGAGTACAGTAAATCTCCCATATTGGCCATGCTGGCTCTAGCGTGTACATCTCAAGGGTACCAGTTATCACTCCCTGGATTAAAATGTAAACACTGTTTTCCTAGTTTTACCACTGAAAAAGTGAACAAATTTACCATATGTTGTTTTGTAATTGTGATGATGATTTCAGTTAAAAATATAGATTGCAGCATTAATATTTGATCTCTGTTAACTTTGCTAATATGCTTGTTGATATTTGGCTATGCTGTAATCCTGAAGTTTTTACATGGAGTTTTTACATTTCATATAATATGAAATACTACTTCCCATGCTATTATCGTTTCTTCTGAAAAGAACACTTGGATCAAACAAGAGTGAAGCATAAAGGACTCTTTATAAATATTCTTGCTTTGAGATGGGAAAAGAGTGGCAATCAAATAGTAAACATTTTGCTGCATGTTCATCTCTGTAACAAACACTGACCCTTTACAGTATTCACCTGCCATTAGAAAGAAAATTCCCTTTCCTTCCCTTGTTTTAGGAATTTACAGTTTTCTAATTTTGTCTTTTGAACGTTCTTCCACATGATGGAACTGCTGCCTCACTGTGTACCCACAATTCTATGGACCTAAGTGAGGTCTTGTGCCTAGTTTGGGAACATGAGCTGATTAATAGCTCAGCTGCTATTCTGCTACAGAGAACTAGATATTTTTTCAGTCATTCATTTTCCCAAGCCATGAGGAAAAGCAATGAGCACACTGAGACAGGAGTGTGCTAGGTTTCTACCCAGACTAGTATGTAGTTCAAAGACTTAGGAAGTTTTTGCATTGTCATTATTAGAGTATGCAGTAGATAATCTTGCAGTAGATCTTCTGAATCATCTACCTGAATCTTGTTTCCATATTTTTTCTACAAATTTCTATTTTAATTCTAGATGAATTATAAAAAATTGCATCAGTGAAGTTTAAGGAAAGCGTTAATAGACTCCCATGGTCATGAGACTGAATGCAGTGACAGAATATTCTTCAAGTTACACCCTTGTTCATGCTGTAACTGAATTTAGTAGAATGTTACTGTTTAAAATCATGCTCATACATTGTTTATTTAACTCTGGCAGGGTATTGAGAAAGTCTCAATAATACTTTTGTTATGAGTCATGTTTATGTATAGCAGTATTAAAGTCTTGCTTTTTCATTATTATTAGTTTCTAAAAGAAATGGATTCTTTGTTTTAAAATTAAACTCAGTATGAAGATAGAAGCTATATTCATTTCTTTCCTGATAAAATTACAGTGAAGTCCAATTTGAAGTTCCATACTTTAATTAAATTTTTCTTACTTTATCTTAATAGAGATCATCACCAAAATCTTCCTTGTTTCTCCTCCCAGCCAATCCCTAATTCTAGCTATTACTAGCAAAAAAATCATGTCCCTTCTCTTGCTTTGAAAGCAAAAAGCAATGTGGTGCTATCCAGATGGTTTAAATTACCTTCTGCAATCTCCTACCAATTGATATACTAGATAAGAAAGCTTTAATAAATGACATTTGGAATGTACCAGTTTCATGCCCCTTTCCTATATGAATGGACATGTGAATAAACATGGAACTACAAATGATTCTTCAAGTATATCTTTCTGTCATGAGAAACTCCATTCTATTTGTATCAGGAGATTTCTTCTTTTATCCCAGACATGTCAAACACAAGGCCCGCAGGCCAGATCTGGCCCACAATGTGGTTAGATTTGGCCTGCAGGGCTGCCCTGGAAACAGCGAAGGACTGGCCCGCAGTGTCTCAGCACAGCTCAGCCTGATGAGGTGCTGATCTACAATCTAGTGACAGCCATCCAGCCTGGAACATGGTCAGCCTTATATCAGCAGGGCCGCTCTTGAGCCAGTGAGGAGCCGCCTCAGTCCTACTCCATGGGCATGCGCACAGGAGGTGGCAACCGCACAGAGCCTGGCATCCCTGGGGAGCATCTTGTCTCTCAGCTTATTGCACTTCCCTTTCATCCAGGATGCCAGCGCTCACCGCCTCCTGGGCGCATGCCCAGGAGGCGGGGCCAAAGTGGCAAGGCAGCCCCTCACTGGCTCCAGGGCAGCCCCACGGTTCAGATGTAAGGCTGACTATGTTCTGGCCTGGATGGCCGCCACAAGTTGTAGATCAGTGCTATGCTTGCACCAGCTCCTCCATGCCCTGCTCACTGGCCTGGCCTCACAGCCCACGAGCCTTCCCTTTCACCAAGGTAGTGGGGTGGCCCCTTACTGGCTCCAGGGTGACCACACGGGTCAGATCTAAGGCTGAATGTGTTCCAGCCTGGATGGTTGCCACAAACCTCTCCCCACCCCTGTAGCACAGCCACCAGCAGCGCTGCCAATCTCGCCCACCCTCCTCATCTGTTTCTGAGCGTGGAGGAAGGAAGGAGGTGGGAATGAGAAGCAGGGAAGGAGGGAGGGAGGAAGGAAGGAGAGGCAACTTGGTTGAAGATGCCCCAGTGCACACAGTTTGGCATCAATCCTGGATCCATTGAGACTTGGACTCAAAGGAAAAAGCAATTTTGTGTTCTGTTTTGTCACAGACAGGACTTTATTGGCAATCCAAGTTAACATTGGTATTTTTGAATTGTGAGCTCTTAGGAAAGTATCCCCTTCTAGTGTGTTGCAAACAGTCATTTCCAGTGAGGAAAATAGGACAGCAGAGTGGGGAAAAATATTTTCCTTTGCTATATTTCCAGTCTGAATTAGACCATGCAAGAGAGCCCTTTTAAGAATTATGTATTAATAGAAAAGCAACTAACTTACCTCTGTTCCTAAGTGCTAAAGCTGTTGCACATAAAAAAGAGAGGAGCTCTGATCAACTATCACAGCCACCATTTTGACAGTTTTGCTGTACTGTTGTCTGTGGACGCCCTCACTAAATGCAAGCATGGGATAAACTTAGCCTAGTTTGTTCAGTTTTTTAAGTGGCCACAAACTACTAGCAAAAGTGGCATTTGGTCACAAGGCAAGGAAGCATTGAGAAATGTTTTCCCTTTTGCATTTGAGCATCCAAGGACAGGAAAGGAGAAAGGGAAAAAGGAAAGACAAAAAGAGGGGAAGAAGAAAGAAAAGAGAATGAAAAGGGATGAAAAATGAAGAAAAGGGAAAAGAGAAGGAAGGGAAGGGAGAGAGGAAGGAAGGAAGGAAGGAAGGAAGGAAGGAAGGAAAAGGGTAGGGATAGGAAGAGTAATGGTGGGGTGAGAAGAAGGAGGACAAGGAAGAAGGAAGAGAGGAAGAGGGAAAGGAGAAGGAAGGAAGGAGGGAAGATGAGAATGGGAAAGAGAAGGAAGGAGGGAAAAGGGTAGGGATAGGATGAGTAAGGGTGGGGAGAGAGGAGGAGGAGGAAGAATAAGGGGAAGAATGAGGAGAAGGAGGAAGGGGGAAGGAGAAGGAAGGAGGGAGTGTCTGAGGGAAGTTCTGCCTTAGCACTTGGCCACCAGCCGCCCTGCTGCCCTTTCGCCATCCCCTTGCACCCTTGTCTCCTGGTAGTCTCCCATCCTATAGCTGAGGATGCTTTGGTTACAAGCAAGCAGAGAGAGAGGGCCTCCCTCTGATCCACACACTTTGCCCTCCCACACATACCATGAGCAACTGGCCAAGGAGAGTGAGCACAGCAGCAGCAGCCTTGAAGAAGAGGTAAGCACAGCGAGGCACCCCATGGGGAACTGGGGCTGAGCTGGGCTGTGGGATCCCGGTGCCCTGGAAGCTCAAGGGCTGGGTTGGGTGCTTGTCCTCCACTTCCCAGAGCTTTGGGCAGTCTGTGCTGCCATTCGGGGGTCCTTCACATGGCCTGAAAGGGACGGTGAGGTTCCTCTGGTGGACAAGGATTTAGCGCTCACCCTAGTCTCGCCTTCCTTCACTGGAGACAATGGATCCCCCAGCCCCACCTGGGCTACCACAGCTGCTCCCTGACATGAGCAACATCACCTGGTCATGTCCACCCAGCCCCCCAAGGTCAACCACAACCCTGATGTGGCCCTCAATGAAGTAGAGTTTGACATCCCTGGTATATATGGTTTATCTCTTATGTGCCTGTTGATATTAATTAGTACCAGGTTTCCAGTAATAACCCTAGTGTTTTTTGGATTTAGCTTGGTGTAGGATATTCAGTTTCCCATATAACTATGGTTAAATCCATGTGTTGTAAATTTCATTGAAGATGTTATCTAGCTAGGCAATGAAACATCTGCAAGAAAACAACCAAATTCAAAGAGCACTCAGGGCTCCACAATTTATAATTATAATAGAATCCTGGTCATTATATTGTCTAAACTCAAACATTAGATTGAGCAAAAAAACATTTATGGTTTTAGCACAAGATGTCAATCCAATCTAATGTTTCATGGTTACTAATCCTAGTGGAGTTTTTATTATTTTATTTCTTTGTTATATTTAGATGCTACTTTTTATTCAGGAACTCTTCTCCAAACAAGAAATCTATGTAATAGACTATGTGTGGCTGGACCAAAGCTATGCAATAAGCTTTCACAATGAAGGCTGACTTTAACAGGAATGTTAACAATTATATCACATTGCAGCAATGTCTATAAGGAAGCAAAGGCAAAGAGGGTCTGATTGACCAAAGCAGTATTTTTTATATGTGTTGTGATGTTGCTATGGCTCCTCCAACTAGGTGAAACTAGCATATGTTGTGGCACCACTATTTTCATCAAAATAACAAAACGTGTGTTCCTGCAAATGCACCTGCTACATTGGCTCTTCTTTTTATATGTTTTTATGTTTTTATAGTTTGTGTAGTTTTTATTGTGTTTTGATCTTTCAGAGTTGTGTTCTAAGATGGGCAGTCATACAAATCTTTTAAATAAATATGTGTCTCTTTTGTAGACTCCAGGTATGTATGTATGCATGTGTAGGAGACTATCAACCATGATTTGTTGTGATGTCTGGATGCAATTGCTGAGTGAATACTAGAGTGACATGTATACAATTTATAAAACATATTCTCCTATTGGCTGTCACGGCAGTCAGGCATGGGTAAGGCGTCAGTAGCTGCTTTATAGGACCGAGTCTACTGGAAGTTTTTAAGCTCCGCCCTCTCTGCTTGGCTTCCAATTTTTCGGCTCGGTCTGTCAGGACGAGTCGTGTCTTAGAGCTCTCTATTCTAATATCACTTGTTTTACCTTGTTTTGACTCGGAACGCTTGACTCTCCCTCGGATTATCCCTCTCGGCTACCTTCGCTATTAATTGATTGCGCTGTCGGCTGACAGCCCCTCTCGGTGCGAGCACGAGTTCGCTCTGCCACGTTGCCCGGCTTTCCCGCAGATAAACAAATTGCGGAGGCCTTTTCCTCAGACCCCTCTTAACTTCCCCGGAGGGGGTCTGCAACCAGGTCTAGCCGTCTTCTACCACGCAACGGCTTCTCGTTGCTTCTGAGCCTCGAGCTTCACAGCTGTCCATCGGCGCGAGGTTTTCTTCGCTGCGCCTCA
This sequence comes from Arizona elegans, assembly GCA_022577455.1. NCBI lineage: Eukaryota > Metazoa > Chordata > Lepidosauria > Squamata > Colubridae > Arizona > Arizona elegans. The sequence goes on along the minus strand of JAKOOJ010000006.1, from coordinate 30,299,959 downwards.
GGTCGTGCCTTGCCAGTCGACCTAGCGACATTGCTTAGAGACCCTGCCTCGTGGATCACAACCGCAAGTACTTGGGGATTGTTTCTAAGCGTATTTGTCCCGAAAGGCCCCTTCTTAGCCTTGTGGCATTTAACAAGATGGCGGACACAACCAAGTTGCGCCATTCCCGCCAGGGCCATGACAAGGGGAAACATCCCCGGGTGGAGGATCCCGAGGAGGGGACATCAAGAGGACGCCCTAGCAAGTCCAGGGCTCTGGCTTCAGAGGGCCATTCGTGATCCTCCATCCCGAAGCCATCGTGGGAGGAAGAGAGGCGTCATAAGGCCATAGAAAAGGCCTTCGACAAGGCCCAAGCCGCCTCCTCCCTGCAGGCCTCTTCTGAACATTCCGGTGCTCCTCCCTCCAATGAGGCCTCTACAAATACTCCTCCTCAAAGGCCTACACCTGCCTTATCCCCGAATAGGTCCATCATAGAAGAGCCCGCCTGTGGCGCTGAGGCTGCCTCGGTTTTCCCAGTCAACACTGGAGCCTGCCTTTCCCCTGTACCGGAGGCTCAGGCCATACCTACTCCTACTCAGGTGGCCAACCAAATTCCTCAGCCTGAGATTACACCTGTCTTGGCAGCTGTTATTTCTAACCATTCGCCAGGCCATTTCCCAGGGGCTCCAGCAGAAATCTGCTCCTCCATCTGAGGTTCCCGCCCAGTCGGGTCTCCAGCATCAGACCACCTCCCTGTCCGACAGGGAGGATGCTGAAGGCATAGCTGAACCAGATGATGTGGTTGATTCCGTAAGCCAGGACTCCCTGTCTGAAGGGGAACTGCTACCAGACCAAGACCTCTCAGATGACGAAGGGCTGGAACCTGACCAGCCCGCCTTTATCGGCCTTTTTCGCCTGCAAATGTTTTGGTCCCTTCTCCATAAGGCCCAGACTGTCACTGGCCTTGGTGTGCCTTCCGCTTCTTCTTCTTCAACTTCTTCCTCCGCGGTCGCCACCTCCACTACTGTGGGTTCTGCTCCTTCCCTGTTCCAGGAACCCTCTATTCAAAAGGAAGTAATTCCGGCACCAAAGCTATTTTCCGACGTGGTCCTCAGGCAATGGTCCTTCCCCAGTTCCGGTCCGGTGCCAAACAACCTGGACAAGCGTTTCTTCAATGTGGCTCCTGATTTCTCACACCTTCTTCAAGTTCCCTCAGTTGACTCACCGGTTTTGGCTCTATCATCTTCTTCTCTCGCAGGTCCGCTGGAAGAGTGCCTTCGCCCGGAAGAAGTGAAGGCCGAACGAACCTTAATCAAAGGGCATCAGGCGTCTGCCTGGTCCGTGCAGGCTTCTTCTGCTGCATTGTTTTTCAATAGAGCTACGATCCTCTGGTTGAGACAACTCCAAGCGCGACTTCCCCCTTCGGACCACCGCTTTCATCAGGATCTGAATAAGATCTTAGCAGCAGTTGAATTGTCTGCCGACGCTACCCTCAGCGCGGCCCGCTTTTCTGCCAAGGCCATAGGATCTTCCGTAACATCACAACGCCTCTTATGGCTCCGCAACTGGCAAGCAGACATCAGGAGCAAGTGGCGCCTTGCATCTTCTCCTTTCGCCGGCGAGAAGCTTTTTGGATCACAACTGGATCCTCTCCTGGTGGAAACAAAAGATCATCAAAAGGTACTCCCTTCCCTGAACCGCCGCCCGGACTCTAGGACTCAACCCTATTTTCGTTCCCCCTCCTTTCACAGCTCTGACCCTTCCTTCGCTACCCAGAGGCCCCAGCGTGCCTTCAATTCCAGAGGTTCCACACTCCCGGACAGTCAGGTTAGACAGGGGGCACGATTTGGGTTCAAATGGTCCTTTCGAGGGGGCAGAGGCCGCCCTTTCCGCAGGTCCCAGTAATCTCCCTGTAAGTCAGTCAATAGGAGGCTGTCTTTCCCAGTACGCCAATCAATGGGACGCCACGGTCTCTGACGCCTGGGTCAGGTCTATCCGTTTTGGCCTTTCCTTGGAGTTTCGGTCCACTCCTCCCAAATTTTTCCTGCGCTGTCCCGTCTCTCGGGATCCTGTCAGGTCCTCCCAGATCAATTTGGCCATCCAACATTTATTAGATATTCTCATCCTATCCCCTTCCTCTGCCCAAGCTTTTCACGATGTCACCCGTACCATTGGCGTTCTGCAAGCCCATGGTTTTTCGATTAACTGGGCTAAGAGCCATTTAGTCCCCTCAACCCGCATTCAACATTTGGGTGTGGTGATTGACACTGTCTCGGTGGAGGTTTTCCTATCCCCTGACCGTCAATACAGTCTTTCCGCCCTTGCCAACCGTTTTCGAATACATAAGGTTGCCTCTGTATTAGATCTCTCCACCTTACTGGGCAAGATGGTGTCATCCTATGGGATTATCCCTTGGGCTCGACTCCACAGTAGGCAGCTACAATGGCTCTTACTCCCCTTCCAAAGGAACCCCGCCACGCCGCCCAATCGTCGTGTGTAGCTTCCTCCTTCTGTTGTCACATCTCTCCTTTGGTGGACTTCGCCTGCGGTGTCCAAGGGTTCCAAGTTTCTCGAGCCCCAGAGGACTGTCATCACTACAGATGCGAGTCTGCTCGGTTGGGGGGCTCACCTTGAGTCTCGCTTGGCCCAGGGCCAATGGTCCCTTCAGGAACAGTCCCTCAGCATCAATGTCCTGGAACTGCGTGCAGTGTACTTGGCTCTCCGCAGCTTCCGCTCTCAAGTCCAAGGCCGGGATGTGTTGGTCCTCATGGACAACATCTCAGCCAAAGCCCACATAAATCGGCTGGGCGGCACCCACTCAAAGGCTCTAATGAAGGAGGCTCTCCGTCTGGGACTCTGGGTGGAACGCCATCTGAGGTCCATCCGGGCAGACCACATTGTCAGGAAGGACAACACCCATGCCCTCAGTCGCGCTCGGATAGACCATACAGAATGGAGCATTCCCCAACATCTCTTCACCCAACTGACTCTTCAGTTCGGCTCCCCACAGGTGGACTTGTTCGCCTCCCCCAGCAACCACAGGCTCCCTCGCTTCTACTCTCGATTCCCTACGCGTGGGGCGGAGTCAGTGGACGCCCTGTGGAGCCCCTGGCCCCAGAGCCTTCTCCTTTACGCATTCCCTCCCCTTCCCCTGGTGGCCAAGGTGATTCGCAAGCTGTTACTGGAGAAAGCAGAGCTCGTCCTCCTTGCTCCGTACTGGCCCCGCAGACCCTGGTTTGCAGACCTCGTGTCTCTCTCAGTGGCTCCTCCTTGGCGGATTCCAGACAGTCAGATAATTTTGCAGCAAGGCAAACTACTCCATCCGGATCCACAATCCTTTCACTTGACCGCCTGGAGGTTGAGCGGTGCCGTTTGATCAAGGCCAAGGTGCCCCCCGTGCCATCCCTACCATTCTGGCTGCTTGTCGACCATCTACCTCCCACATCTATGTCTCAATTTGGAGGTCCTTCCGTCGCTGGTGCTCTAGGAGTCGTTTGGATCCCTCTTCCCTTTCAGCAGCTCAGATAGTGGGCTTCCTATAGGACGGCTTCGCCTCAGGCCTCTCGCCCAATACTTTACGCCGTCAAGTGGCAGCTTTGTCGACTGTCTTGTCCTTGGTTCCCGGGACTCCTCTAGCTAAGGATCCGCTCATTCGGGCCTTCCTCCGTGGCGCCACCAATCTGCGCCCCCCGGTTGTTCATCGGTTCCCTAGCTGGGACCTCAACAAAGTGCTTACGGCTGTCACGAAGCCCCCCTTTGAGCCCCTTTGGGAGGTCAACCTGAAGTTCCTTTCCTTTAAGTTTTCATTTCTGGTTGCAATTACTTCAGCAAGACGTATATCGGAAGTAGCCTCCCTTTCTGTCCGCTCCGATCTATGCATCTTCCACAAGGACAGAGTGGTGCTCCGTATGGACCCTGCATTCATCCCTAAAATTAACTCCGCGTTCCACAGATCCCAGGAGCTTATCCTGCCCAATTTTTGCCCGTCCCCATGTCACAACTTGGAAAAGGTCTGGCACACCCTTGACGTCCGCCAGGCTTTGAAGATCTATTTATCCTGGACGTCATCATTCCGGAGGTCTGAAGCCCTCTTCATCTCCTTCCAACTGTTGTCTATGGGCTCTCGTATTACATCCACCACCGTGGACCGTTGGCTGTGGGCTACCATCTCTACTGCTTATGAATCACAATCCCTGCCTGTTCCACATCAGATTACTGCGCACTCCACCAGAAGTGCTGCTACATCAGCTGCATGGGCTACTCAAGCGCTGCTCGAGGAGGTTTGTCGTGCCGCAACGTGGACTTCGGTGACCCCCTTTATACGGCACTACCGTTTGGATGCCTACGCCTCCGCTGACGCAGCCTTCGGCAGGAGAGTACTGCAAAGTGTTTGAGTGGATCCCCCCCGATAGGACATGGGTTTGGTATGTCCCATGCCTGACTGCCGTGACAGCCAATAGGAGAATGGGCGTTGGACTTACCTGATACACCCCTTCTCTATCCAGTTGTCATGGCAGTCAGCCCCACCCTGGGCTATTCCGTGGGGGCCCTCCGGGGCAGGTGGTGCTTTCACTTCTACCATTTTATCTCTACAGACACGCCTGTCTACTGGAATCCTTCGCCTCAAAACTGGAAGCCGAGCAGAGAGGGCGGAGCTTAAAAACTTCCAGTAGACTCGGTCCTATAAAGCAGCTACCGACGCCTTACCCATGCCTGACTGCCGTGACAGCTGGATAGAGAAGGGGCGTATCAGGTAAGTCCAACGCCCATTTTACAAATTTGAAAACGTAAAAGTCAGAAATATTCAGTAATAATTGCTTCACCCTACTTCTAGTTTGCGAAAGAATTTATGAAATTCTACTTGCTTATAAGGAAGATATGTATTTCTTTAGTTGTTGGTTTACATATCTCTACTGTACTTGTGACAAGCGTCAGGCCTAGCTATATATCAATTTGCCTTATTTGCAGCAGGTCTGGCATTATTTCAGCCTGTAAATTGTTTCTTTTGTCAGTTCACAAATGGAAATTCTTACTACTCTGGTGCCATAGTTATTTAGATCACCTCAAATTAACATTGTGAAAGAGTGTTGCGTTACAGTATAAAAACTTGTATAAAATAAGACTTTAACAAAAAAGTGTGGGGGAGAAACAGAAGAGAATTATGAGAAAAATGAGAAAATGAAAGAGTTATGATAAAGTGACAAAATGGAAGAGAGTTATGGCAAAATGACAAAGATTTAAAATGAGTTAAAAATCAAATTTCATTCATAAACATATACAGGAAATGCATGCAGGTAATCCCGAGTTATGACAGTTCACTTAGCGACCATTTAAAGTTCTGACATAACCCCCCCCCCCCAGTACTTATGACACAATCTTGAAATTATGAATGTTGCAGTACCACAGCAGTTGTTCATACTTACAAACTATCGCAGAGGCTCTGCAATATTCACCCTGCCTGCATCCCTACAGGCCTCCGTTCTCATCAGCAAATGCCTCCAAGTCCATTGCCAATGAGAATGGAACCCAGTAAGGTCATGCACGTCCCTCTGGGCCTCCCTTCTCATTGGTAACAGACTTGAGAAAAGGCACATGCCCTTCCTGGGCTCCCTTCTCTCCCTCAAGCAAACGACTTGAGGAGTGAAATGCAATATATGTAATTGGGATTTTAATTTTTGTAGTAGAAGTAAGCATCTCCAAATTTGACCCTTCTGCGTTCCTTAATACTGCTTGAGTTGCATAGTTCAAAAATACTAATTTAACGTTATGATATTGAAACTGCTCTCCAATTTTAGTTGAGACAAATGAAGCAGTTGACATTTAAATTGGATTCCTTTGTGATAGCAGCATGGAGGAAGGCATTGGTGTAATGTAGGTCATTCAAAGACTAGAGTTGTAGTATGCATTAATATATATGGAATTCATTAACATTTAGTGTGTGAAAGAAACTTTATCAACTGACCACTTAAGAGAGGATCACCTTTAGTAAAGTATATTTTTATACAGCTGTTTTTATTAATATCAAAGGCCTTTTTAGTAAAACTTTAATTACAATCATTGCTGTAATTTGAAAAAGTCACAAAAAGAGAAGTTTTTTTATATGCTCACCTTGCCTTTTCATATGTTGGTGTGATGTCAGATGTTCAGAGTTCTAGTTGATAAACTGACCTCAGCCTCTCATGGTATGCAATTTGTAACAGTTTATACTGTGATTTACATTTAATAGTCCTGGAGAAGAAAGTTGCATAACATTCTCAGAGACTCTTCCCAACCTGCTTACAATCTTTTTGGACTGTTGCCTTCTGGCAGAAGATACAGAACAATTAAAACTCGGACCTTTCTGAATAGTTTTTATCCCAGAGCTATAATTGCACTCAACAATGAACTAATCAGTGTTGTCCAACCATCAGTGATCTGTTGGACAACATTACTTGGTCTGTTGTGTGGATGTTTGGGTGGTTTAGGGGTGGGGAATTGTGGTAGGTGGATAGGTGTTTGGGGATTATTATGTGTGTTGGACCTGGTCTTTGAGTGTTAAGTGAATTTCGTTGTATGGGTATACTGTGTATACACATACAATGACAATAAAGTTGTTGTTGTTGTTATTATTATTATTATTATTATTAATAATTCCTAATTCATTGAAATTTTTGTGGAGCAGCAGCAGTAGTTACCATAGTAGTAGTAGTAGTAGTAGTAGTAGTAGTAATAGTAGTAGAGGATACAATGCAATCAGACTTGAAAGATTCTGTTACCATAGTCAGTTTCTATAAAAGGTTTTAACCATCCTATGGAGTTGATTCCTGGTCTGCAATCTAGTGAGCCTCTACCTAGTGAGGCTGACAATTGTGGAAGATCCCTGGACATCTTAGCAATGCATATTACCCCACTATATTTTTTTGGTTTCTGTCTTGGCTGTTAGTGATGGAAGCACTTGAAGATTAAGGCCAAAGAAACCCAACTCCAAATTTGGTGATAACTTTCATATGGTTCCTGATTATTAACTTAATATGCAATCTTATTGTGTATGAACTGTTTTCCATCTTGCTTCACCATCCCATTTTTCTATCTGTTAGAATAGTTTGTACATAAATACATGATTGAACTTGGCTAGGCGGAAGGGGGAGTTTGCCAAAAGATTACAGCCACAGCAGTCAGAGACATTGCTATGAATGTAATGGCTCAATAATAGAAACATTATTTGTGACAGATTGGTCTCTTGAATTTGTTCTTCAAAAATTAAGGAGAAGAAACATTTCAGGCACAATAAACAGCCTAAAAATAATAGGTTAGATTTTACATCAATCTTTGAATTGTTACTTTGATACATAAGTTTTCTCAGTCAGATACTGAAACTTGTCAGCAAGAAAATTTCTGTGAACCTTATTTTCTAACATTTTGTCTCTATTGCTCTCTTTGGTTATAATGATAATAATGTTTTATTGATTAGTCAATAGCCATAATACTGGTAGGCGTTGATTAATGACCATTCATTTACAAAGTGTTTGAAATTGCAGCAGGATTGAACGAGTGGTACATACAACCCGGCTTGAAGTTCTGGCCACTCAAAAACCCTGTAGTCACATGATCACAAACTGGGTGTTTAGTAACTGGCGGCTATCTATGACATCTTGCAGTCATGTGATCACCATTTTTTATTTTCCCTGTCAGCTCCCCCAAGCAATAACAATGGGGAAGCCAGCAAGGAAGGTCACAAGTCACTCTGGTAAGTCTTCATGACCTGGCAGAAGCCACCGCTACCTTCGTCCACTTGGGCCATGCCTCATGGGCCATCTGCGTAATCTTTCCAACCCAGCAGTAGCTGCTTACCTGCCCACTGGAGCTGCTTGGGAGCAACCTGGGACTTATAACTTCTTGCCAACTTCCCTACTGATTGCCTTGTTGGAAATCTGCAACAAATTGTGAGAAGGTCCTCACTTAAAATGACGCATTATCCTTGCTTAACAATAGCAACCAGGACTGCCAGGATTGCTGCCAGGATTGGTCACATGACATCATGCTTTAAAACCACAAAGCTTAGTGATGGAAATTCCAGTTCCAATCGTTAAGCAAGAATTTCCTGTACTTTATTGATTAGCCATTAGGTTATATCAGAATACAAAATATAAACTACAGTACAATTAAAGACCATATAATACAAACTACGGTAAAAGGCATAGCTAAAATAATATACATTCATATTTCTGGGGCACCCCTACGATTTATTGCAGTCAGATCCACATATGCAGTTCTCAAATGGTCTGTTTTGTTCAGATAAAGGGCCATACTATTTGAAATTTTGAGGTTGTGACTGTACAGGAAATATGTTGTCTTAATGTGAGAATCCTAATAGGCCATTCATGTAAATGTCCCAATATCAGTGGTGGCTTTCAACTGGTTCGCACCGGTTCAGGCGAACTGGTAGCGGTAATTTGGCCTGGGTCGCCTAAATGGTAGCTACCGCTGGCTGGCCATACCCCCGAACTGGTAGCCGGTCACCGCTCGCTTGCCTCGCCCGCCCACACAACTGCCAAGAAGTGGCTAGCAAAGAGGCGGCAGCTGGGAGGCTTCTCACAGTCACATCGAAAAAGAAAAAGCCTCCCAGACCATGACGCAGCAGGCTATGGGATGCGTCAGTCCAAGCGCGACGCAGCAGGCAATGGAACGTGATGGCAGCAGCTTTTTCGGCGACTTCTGGTAGTTTTTGATGGCCTGAGGCCAGCCGCCACCTCTTTGAGAGCTGCTTTGCAGCTGTGGCAGATGACCACAGGCCACCAAAAACTACTGGAAGTCACCGAAAAAGCTGCTGCTGTTGCATCCCATTGCCTGCTGCCTTGCGCTCGGACTGACGCATCCCATTGCCTGCTGCCTTGCAGCCTGGGAGGCTTTTTCAATGCGACTCCAAGAAGCATCCCAGCCATCACCTCTTCGCCAGCCACTTCCCGGTAGTGGCGGCTGGCTGGAGGCCACCGAAAACTACCGGAGGTCAGCTTGCCTTCTGGACTCTGGACTAGCCGCCATGGGAGGAAGGTAAGCAACCCAAAGAAAGAGGTGGTGGTGGGGGAGGAAATGGGGCTAGGGCTGGGGGCGCTGAAGGAGGGGAAATGGGGTGACACGTGTGACTGGTGAAGGGAGGGTGGGGCGGCATGCAGAAGGAGGCCTTTGATGACCAGGCCTGGGCAGAAAATAAGTAGATAGGTAAAAGTTCAAAAAAAAAAATCCTACCTTTTTCTGTGGGCATGGCTAGGGGGGTGGTCATGTGACTGAAGGCCATAGTTGTGAGTGACGTCAAGTTGGCCACGTCCACTCAAACACATGATCACCAAGCTATGGCCACCAAGCAAGCCACGCCCACAGAACCGGTAGTAAAAATTTTTGAAACCGACCACTTCCCTAGATATTGATCTCTCTCTTTCCTGTAAAGTTGACATTCAAATAATACATGTTCTATCTCTGGGGCTCCACACTGTAATGGAAGAGTAATCCACAAGAAAAACACACTAACTGAAAAGAACATCTTGATTGTCTTGGCCATCTGGATGTCATGATAATTCAGAAATACTAGCATTTTTTTGTGGAGTTATTTAAATTATATGGGTTGACAGATTTGTGGATGTTGTACTAAAAGTACTAAGGGGGCCAAGCCATAATAGGGCTTAAGGAGTTAAATAAGCACTTTAGATTAAACTTGGAAATGTTCTGGCAGCTAGTGGAAACCCACATGATAGGTTTATTTTAATTAGTTCACAATATCTGCCACCAGTTACCATGTACAATTCTATATATTTGACTGTAGGTAATAGTTCAACTGGATGGTGATGAAAACATAAATTTTGCCATCTTTCTAGACACTGGATCAATTTTTGGATTGTTACCTTCTGGCAGAAGATACAGAACAATTAAAACTCGGATCACATGTTTTCTGAATAGTTTTTATCCCAGAGCTATAATTGCACTCAACAATGAACTAAAGGGCCACCATCAGTGATCTGTTGGACAGCATTACTTGGTCTGTTGTGTGGATGTTTGGGTGGTTTAGGGGTGGGGAATTTGTGGTGGGTGGGAGTGTATTTAGGGATTGTTATGTGTGTTGGACCTGGTCTTTGGGTGTTAAGTGAATTTTGTTGTATGGGTATACTGTGTATACACGTACAATGACAATAAAGTTATTATTATTATTATTATTATTATTATTATTATTATTATTATTATTATTTAATCTTAGAACAAAATGTAACTATTATATAAGGGATAATTCTGTGCTTTGAATACATTCTAACAAGCACACATTGTATGATGTTCATGATTTTTACTTTGATGTTTGAAAAGTAATTACGATAAAATTATATCATTATTTTTTCTAGCTTGACACATTTTTGACACAAATACACAGCTATGCAGTCAAACTCCACAAATATTTTTGTATCTTAAATAGAATTTGGTATAAATAAATTCAGTTATAAATAAATATGGCATATACTATTGTTGCTATTGTTTTCCTTAGCATTTGTTCTGCACGGATGCAGGGTCCATTTATTTTTTTCCACTGTGCTTGCCTAGTTCTTACAGCAAAGCCTGAGGCGACAAAGTTTTTTTTTTCTTTATCAGCTAACTTGTTGCAGAAGTTGATGCTAATTATGGCTGAGAGGCAGTGACTGGCCCAAGGCCCCCACCTGACTTCAGGACCTAAGAAAGGACTAGAACCTCTGTCTCCCCCATTGTAGTCCAACATGCCATGCCAGTTATCTCAGCATGATAATTTATTATTTCGCAAAACATATGTTTGGTTAAGAGAATATGGGCTTGAACATTTTATTTTCTCTCTTTTATTTCTTCTTCTTGATATTTTATGTTCCTGATATCATATTTAAGCCAGTGGTGGGTTCCTCCCGGTTCGGCCCGGTTTGGCCAATCTGGTAGCGGTGATGATATGACATCACCGAACCGGTTCTGCCCCCCTGCCCCCTCAACCCCCCACGTTATTCTTACCTTTTATTTGGCCCCACCCCCAATCTATTGCTGCCTCCTGAGTCCCAGCTGATGGCTAGAGGGAAAAAAACTGTTTAAACTCTTGCCACAGGGCTTCAAAGGGCCGCCCTACAGCTGATCAGTGTTAAAAGAAAACAAATGGGTAGACCGGTGCCTGCAAAAATAAATGGGTAGACCAGTGCCTGCAAAAATACATGAATAGATCAGTGCCTGCAAAAATAAATGGGTAGACCAGTGCCTGCAAAAATAAATGGGTAGATTGGTACAGCTCTGCAAGCAGTTAAAAGCCTGGTAGACCAGTACCTCTGCTAAATCCTAAATAATTGTCACATGACCATCAAGCCATGCCCACAAAATAAGCCATGCCCACAGAACCGGTAGTAAAAATTTTTAGAACGCACCCCTGATTTAAGCAAACTTTTCACCACACTAGAACATAATTTATGAATGTTATTATGATTACATTCTTTCTTAGTTAAGGGTGTATTGTAGGATAAGGTTTGATCAGACAAGAAAGCAATGGGATAAGTCAATGATGGCGAACCTATGGCACACGTGCCCAAAATGGCACACGAAGCCATGTCGCCCAGCACGTGCAGCCTTGTCTGTTTGTCTTCTGGATTACTGGCGCGCATGCGCATGCGATGATCAGCTGTCCTTCGCGTGCACGGCAGTGCTGAAAACTGGTGTGCATATGTGCGCTGGCCAGCTGATCATTGGGCTCACATGCATGCTAGAACCCAGAAGTTCGGCTTTTCCAGAGTGCAGCCCTGACGAGCATGCGCACAGTGTTTCCCCATGACCTTTTTGCCACTCGGTGCCAAAAAGGTTCACCATCACTGGGATAAGTTGTTTTGTAAGGGGAAAAGGCAAACAACGCTTGTACTTTTAACTCATTCCTAATTTTCCAACTACAAGCATTATTCTGTACTTTCCAGTTAATTTGTTACAATTTACAGAAGATTAATTAAAGGAAACAAGAAGTGCAAAATGTGAAAAAAATTCCTTTAACAACAAATTGTAATAATGTAATTGTAATATTAAAAAACTAACAGCTTATTCTTAATTGAGAGTTATTAAAGGAGAACTTCAAGCCAATATTTTGAATGACTGTAAATTACAGGAAATTCTGAATTCTTAAAAAAGTGTTCACAATGTATAATCAATCAGCCTTGCAGTTGTGTTAGTTCTAACAGCTAACAGTTTTGAATAATGTTTTATGCTACTTTATTGACTGATATTGTCACAGTTTATTCATATCTTAGGAGCTTCATACATAACAATTTCCCATTTATACCCGTCTATTTTTCTTGTGCAGAACTACATTACAATGAAAATTTTTCATTTACGGTATCCATTCTTAAACCTCTACAGAGTAGTTATGTAAATTATCAAAATAGCAGAATAGCAACAATGAAATGTAAAATATCACATTCCTAATCACATATATTGGTTTATTCCTTATATTTGTATTCTGTCCCAATTTATAGAATCAAACCATTGGAGGATTGCGAGAAATAACAGATATGTATAGTGCACATAGAAAATTGAGGATTACTTACTAAAAACTTATAGATTTAATGATTGCTTTGTTCGTAGAAACTACCATAACTAATCAACAGAATAACTGAAGGCATAGCATTTTTGCATATTAATATGCAAAATTGCATATTATTTCAGGAAAATAATATGCAATTATATTCCTGAAAAAATAATATTGTAGATGCTTTCTGTATTTTTACCCAAAACTCTCTGGGTGGTTTTCAATAAAACACACTAAAATTTAATTTGAATAAAAATATAATAAAATCCAAAATATAATAATAAATTACACAGCAGCAAGATGATAAAAACCAAACTAATAACATTTCCAATGATTTTTGCCCAACCAGTAAATTTGGGCAAAATGCAGTGGTGGTATTCAGCTGGTTCTCATCAGTTCAGGAGAACTGATCAGGAGAACCAGTAGCTAACCTTTTGTGCAATTTGGTGAACCAGCTGAAGCCTCACCTCTCCCCTCCCAGCCACTCCTCACTTGGCCTTCGAAATAAGCACAACAGGAAAGGCTTCAAAACCATGACCTGGATGACTGAGAATCTCTACAGACATTTAGGCAACTGTATATTTATGAGAGCCAATTGCCGAGAAAAGAAAGGTGCTTTTGCAAAGTCTCCCGATTTACCACTGGTGGCCAGGCTGCTTTTGAGCAATGCAACAGTTACATGTTGCAAACATCTTTATTGCATGGAAAACGCCGGCCAGGAAATGGGTGGGACATATGCAGAGGTCCAGCTTCAAGCTCCAGGTACTTAAGCTGCAACTGGCCTGCACCTCTTCCATAACGCCCCCGGCATGGCCAGTTGGGCACTCTTCCCCACCCAATGGCTGCAACCTCGGAGAGAAAGAAACCCTCCCTGGAGCCTGGTGGTGGCTGATCCACTTCTCCCAAGACCAGCTTCCTTGCCGTCCCCCTCTGCACCATCCTCCAGCTTGCCCACCTACCTTGCAGTGTCTGCAGAGGGGGGAAGAGAGGCTCTCCCCTGCAGCTGCCTAGAGTCTCATGTGGGCCCAGAGGCTGCCCACCTGTCCCCCCAGGCTCCTCCCGCTCTCAGATCCAGAGGCCACACCCACCCACCATGGATCTTCAGGCCTCTTTCCTCGGCAGGGGTGCTCACAATCTCTGGAGCCCTGACAAGGCCTGGGGGGGAAGAGGCGCAGGGAGCCCCTGCCCTCTATCCTGCAGCCCAGCTGGGAGGAAGCCCATCCAGCAGCTCGCCCGCTCTGTTCTTCTCCCACCCGCTGCATTCCAACTGGCTTCTTGGTGAGGCTCCAAGTCAACCCCTAGGAGGCTTCTGCGGGAACGAAGCGGCAGGAGGGGAGAGGGTTTAGGCAGACTGCCTGCCAGGGATGGCATTGCCCGACCTGGGTGTGAGGCAGGCGATGGGCTTGAGTGAAAGCTGTCTGTTCAGACGAGGCAAGGGGGGAGCAAGAAGGCAGTGGCAGAAGGAGGCTTTTGTGCTTGGGAGAGGGGCAAGCAGTGCCTGGTGAGGTGCAGGAATCAAAGCTATCTGAAGGACTTTCTGCCAATCACTGGAGTTTTAATTCCACCTTCAAAATAAAAACCAAATGAGCAACTCTGTGACAATCATAGTCCTGCCTTAGGCATGAAAGCCAGCTGGGTGAGTTTCAGCCAATACAGAGGAGGCTCTGCGTTCTAATCCTCCGTTAGGCATGAAAACTTCTTAGGTGACTTTGGGCTGATCACCAGGAGACTCTTGAGTTCCAGTCCTGCCTTAGTACTTATTGATTGGGGGTGTGAAACTTGGAAATGTTTTATCAGATTAATGTGGGATACCAGAATTAGGGATTCTTACAGTGTGACATGGCTGTATACCAATGACTGCATCTCTAACGATCCATCTGTTAAACTACTGAAGTTCGCAGATGACACAACAGTGATTGGTCTCATTCGAGACAATAATGAATCCGCATACAGACGGAAGGTTGAACAACTAGCCTCGTGGTGCGACCGGAACAATCTGGAACTGAACACACTCAAAGCCGTAGAAATGGTGGTAGACTTTAGGAGAAACCCTTCCATACTTCCACCTCTCACAATACTAGACAACACAGTATCAACAGTAGAGACCTTCAAATTTCTAAGTTCTACCATATCGCAAGATCTAAAATGGACATCTAATATCAAAAACGTCATCAAAAAAGCACAACAAAGAATGTTCTTTCTGCGCCAACTCAGAAAGCTCAAACTGCCCAAGGAATAAGAAGAAGAAGAAGAAGAATTTTATTTTTATACTGCCCTTCTCCCGAAGGACTCAGGGCGGTGTACAGCCTATTAAAACACAAGACAACAACAGTTAAAATAGTTTAAAATTATTAAATGAATTTGGCTCAAATTTAAACCCCCCAAAATTTAAAACCCAATTTAAAATTGTTATGTTGATAGACCAGCCTGGCGGAACAACAGGGTCTTGAGTGCACAATGAAACACACGGAGGTCGGAGATCTTACGTATTTCCGGGGGCAGTTCGTTCCACAGGACTGGGGCTCCCACAGAGAAGGCCCTCCCTCTGGGTGTTGCCAGCCGACATAACTTGGCCGATGGCACCCTGAGAAGACCCTCTCTGTGGGAGCGAACTGGCCGGTGGGAGGCTATTGGTGGCAGAAGTCAGTCTCGAATGTACCCGGGTCCTGTGCCATGGAGCGCTTTAAAGGTGGTGACCAACACCTTGAATCGCACCCGGAAGACCACTGGGAGCCAGTGCAGCTTGCGCAGGAGAGGTGTCACGTGGGCACAACGAGTTGCGCCCATAACCACCCGCGCGGCCGCATTCTGGACCAGTTGGAGCCTCTGAGTGCTCTTCAAGGGGAGCCCCATGTAGAGAGCATTACAATAGTCCAGCCGGGAGGTGACCAGAGCGTGAGTGACCGTGCGCAAGGCGTCCCGGTCCAGAAAGGGCCGCAACTGGCGAATCAGGCGAACCTGATAAAAGGCCCCCCTGGCCACGGCCGTCATATGCTCTTCTAAAGACAGCCGTGCATCCAGGAGGACACCCAGATTGCGAGCCCTCTCCGTGGGGGGCAAGGATTCACCCCCAATAGTCAGCGATGGCACCTGCTGACTATATCAGGACGCCGGAAGCCACAGCCACGCAGTCTTGGAGGGGTTGAGTCTGAGCCTGTTCCTCCCCATCCAGACCCGCACGGCCTCCAGGCAGCGAGACATCACATCAAGGGCATCGTTGGGGTGGTCTGGGGTGGAGATGTACAGCTGAGTATCATCAGCGTACAGATGACACTTCACCCCAAAACCACGGATGATCTCACCCAGCGGCTTCACATAAATGTTGAACAGAAGGGGCGAGAGGACCGACCCTTGTGGCACTCCCCATGCGAGACGCCTCGAGGTCGACCTCTGCCCCCCTGCCAACACAAACTGCAAGCGGTCGGAGAGGAAGGAGGAGAACCACCGCAAAACGGTGCCCCCTATTCCTAACCCCCTCAACCGCTGCAGCATGATACCATGGTCGATGGTATCAAAAGCCGCTGAGAGATCTAATAGGACTAGGACAGAGGAGCAACCCGTCCCGAGCCCTCCAGAGATCATCCACCAACGCGACCAATGCCGTTTTTCAGCATATTTAAAAGATTGTTCTCAAGAGACTTATGAATGGGAATGGAAGAAGTGGATAAATTATGTTCAGCATAAATATCAAACTAGGAAGTATCAAATAGCCTTTATTTAAAAATGTTATATAAGATAGAAACATTTTAGGGTTGAGGATAAAAACTTGTTAGAAAATGTTATATTAAGATAGAAATATTCTAAGGTTAAGGATGAAAATTTGTTAGAAAATGTTACATTATGATAGAAATATTTTTAAGGTAATCAGGATGAAAATTTATCTGAAAATGATATACCAAGATAGAAATAGGTTAATGTAATGAAGATGAAAATTTGTAAGGGGGAGGGAGGGGTTCAAGTTTTATATACAAAGGAGGGTTTTTTCCTTTTATCTGACATGAGCATACTAGGAAGTCTGGGGGGAGGGGAGGGTTAGGGCGGGCTGGGGAGGTTGGGAAGTTTGGGGGGGGTAGGGGGGGGGAAAAGGGGGTGAAAATGTAATTGTAAAACTTTTGCAATAAAAAAAAAAAAAAGCCGCTGAGAGATCTAATAGGACTAGGACAGAGGAGCAACCCCTGTCCCGAGCCCTCCAGAGATCATCCACCAACGCGACCAATGCCGTTTCTGTGCTGTACCCCTGCCTGAAGCCCGACTGGCACGGGTCCAGATAGATAGCTTCATCCAGGTGTCAGGGAAGCTGTCGTGCCACCACTCTCTCAACAACCTTTGCCACAAAATGAAGTTTGGAGACCGGACGGTAGTTGGCTAATTCATCCGGGTCCAGGGAAGGCTTCTTGAGGAGGGGCCTCACTACCGCCTCTTTCAAGGCGGCAGGAAAGGCACCCTCGCTCAGAGAAGCAGTTATAATCCCCTGGAGCCAGCCTCATATAATCTCCCGGGAGGCCAGTACCAACCAGGAGGGACACGGATCCAATAAACACGTGGCGGCACTAATCTTACCCAGAACCCTGTCCACATCCTCGGGAGCCACAGGATCAAACTCCTCCCAGATAATATTCTCAAGACCTACCCTTGTCTCCTCCCCTGGACTCATCCTATCGGAGTCCAAGCCATCCCGAATCCGAGCGACTTTATCATGCAGGAATTGCACAAAATCCTCAGCACAACCCTGCAAGGGATCTTCCTGCACTCCACCCCAAAGAAGGGAGTGGGTCACCCTAAACAGAGCGGCTGGGCGGTTCTCTGCAGATGCGATAAGAGCAGGAAAATGGTTAGATTTTGCCGCTTTTATCGTCACTAGGTAGGTCTTGATATAAGACCTCACCTGTGTCCGGTCAGAATCGGATTGACTAGTCCTCCAAATGCTCTCTAGGCGTCTTTTCCGACGCTTCATCTCTCTCAGCTCCTCAGAGAACCAAGGAGCCAATTGAGATCGGCATCAGGTCAGAGGCCGCAAAGGCACGACGCGGTCCAAAGCCCCGGTGGCCGCACTCTCCCAGGCGGCCACCAGCTCTTCAGTCGAGTCGTGTGCCGGGTTGAGGGCAAACTCTCCCAGGTGGGGGTGGGGCTGCCAATGGTCCTGACAGCCCCAGGAGACCTCGAAACCCCAAAAATGCTGCCCATCCTGAGAGCTGCTGATACAGTTCTACAGAGGAATTATTGTGTCTGTCATCTGCACCTCTGTAACTGTCTGGTTTGGTTCTGCAACCCAACAAGACAGACACAGACTTCAGAGGATAATTAGAACTGCAGAATAAACAATTGCTACCAACCTGCCTTCCATTGAAGACCTGTATATTGCCCGAGTCAAAAAGGGGGCTGTGAAAATATTTACAGACCCCTCACATTTTGGACATAAACTGTTTCAACTCCTACCCTCAAAACGACGCTATGGAGCACTGCACACCAGAACAACTAGACACAAGAACAGTTTTTTCCCGAATGCCATCACTCTGCTAAACAAATAATTCCCTCAAACTGTCAAACTATTTACTAAGGCTGCACTACTATTAATCCTCTCATTGTTCCCATCACCCATCTTCTTCCACTTATGACTGTATGACTGTAACTTTGTTGCTTGGATCCTTACAATTTATATTGATATTGTTTCCTGATTGCTTATTTGTACCCTATGATTATCATTAAGTGTTGTACCTTATGATTCTTGATGAACATATCTTTTATTTTATGTACACTGAGAGTGTATGCACCAAGACAAATTCCTTGTGTGTCCAATCACACTTGGCCAATAAAAAATTCTATTCTGTTCTGTTCTGTTCTATTCTATTCTATTCTATTCTATTCTATTCTATTCTATTCTATTCTATTCTATTCTATTCTATTCTATTCTATTCTACTCTACTCTACTCTACTCTACTCTACTCTACTCTACTCTACTCTACTCTACTCTACTCAGTGTCCAATATTGTGTAGTGTGATGGAGGAAAGTGAAATTGTGGGAAAACGCCTGTTCCATGTTGGTAAAAGCCATAAGTCTCTGCCTTCTACTTGTGGGAGAATCAAAGGCATTTGTGTGGTCACTGTAAATCTTAGACTGACCTTGGTCTGATGATCCATCAGAACTTTTTTTTTACCTGCTTAAAATGGAATTTGCAAAGGGATTCTATTTACAATTAGGAGCCATTCTGAAACCTAAACTTCGATTACCAATTGATCAGCAATCTGTGGCTGGAAAGCAGAACAGCTTCCATGGGTGCCTGTTCATAGAAACCTAGTCCCCACCCTTATTCACCCCCTTCATAGGTAGTCTGCTACTTACAATCACAGTTGTGAGCAGAATTTCCATTGGTAAGCAAGGTAATTTCTAAGCAAGTCATGCCTGATTTTCAACTTTTTTTGCCATGGTCGTTAAGCAAATCACTGGAAAAACTGCAGTTGTTAAGAGAATCATTGGTCGTTAAGCAGATCCAGCTTTCCCCATTGACTTTGCTTGTCAGACCTGGGATGCTACAACCATCCTAAATTCATGCCAGTTGCCAAGTGCCTACATTTTGATCACGTGACTTTTGGGATGGTTGTAAGTGAGAGGACTGGTCATAAATCACCTTTCTCAGTGCTCTGAAGGATCACTAAATGAGTGGCTATAAGTTCAGGACTACCTATATTAATAATTACATTTTTAATAACTCTGGTATTAGAAGACCTTACAGAGCAGCCAGATTTTGACTAGCTCTCAAAAGAGGTAGGGTTCCAGAGGAGAAGGGGAGCCCCCACATAGAGAGAACCCCCACTTTTGCTTTCTCAAATTTTCTAGCAAGATGAAGGGATCAGCCCTCTGTACATGCACAGTGGCATGCTCTGTTCCTCTAGACCTGCATTCTTCCTGGGAAGGGAAGTCCTGCTTTGGTATGTGGGGATCTTCAGTGGACATTCTCAATTGATTCAGATGGGGGCGGGAGGCAGGATCTATTGGAGATAAGCCATCTCTCTCCTTTTCCAGTCAGATTTTGGTGTCACAATAGATCTTTGCACAGATCTAGTCTACAGCTGCAATGCAGACAAGATTAGGTCTACAGCAGATCCAGCATGTAACATTCTGAGTCCAGCAAACTGGGTGTCTGATGTGGATCAGAAGTAGAGATCTATTAGATTTCCCTGCCTTCGAGATCCCCATCAGGAGTGTTGCTGCTGGTTTTATTTGGGGCTGAAGCTATTTCTGTAATCTGACCTCTAAAGCTAAACAGGGTCACCTGGTTAATATTAGAATGGGAATCCACTAGAGAGTGCCAGGAAATGGAAGAGTCATCTTGTTCCATAGAACACTATAAGAGGAAGTCTACAAAGCCACTAGGAGTTGAGTTAAGGAAATTTTTTCTGACAGAACAATCAACCACTGGAACAGTTTGCCTTCAGAAGTTGTGGGAGCGTCATCACTGGAAGCTTTCAAGAAGAGACTGGAATGCCATTTGTCAGAAATGGTGAGCGGGCAACAGGGAGGCCAGGATTTGAGCTACCTAAGCAGGTGTGAGCGATCAGTTCGGTGCAACTGCACACCATACAAGCAGCGCCCTGATGGAAGTGTGGGAGTGCCTCACCTGGGGAGGAGGCATCGGGTTCCAGATTCGTAATAAAGAACTGCAGAGGGGTTGGATGTAAACACTTGAGTCTAATCTCCAATTACAAGAGCACATCTTGCTTCCGTGTTGCCAGACACGGAACAGCTATTACCAAATGATGTAGTACTGTGATATTGTGCTTTACAACTGAATCATTTTGCAATGGCAATTCCAGTTTTAATATGTCATTATCTACTGCATACTCTAATAATGACAGAAAAAGATAAAGTAGATGAATGCAGGAAATAGACTGAAAAAAAGACAAGAATGAATAGAGAAACAATATGAATAGATAGAAGAGTGAACAGGTAGTATATATGCATGACATGACATTATATTATATCAGCAGTTAAGACTGGACCAGCAGCCCAGGTTCGAGACCTGAGCCCTGCGCAACAAGGTGAGCTCCCATCCTCATGCCAGCTCCTGCCAACCTAGCCGTTCAAAAACATGCAAATGTGAGTAGATTAATAGGTATCACTTGGGTGGATGGGTAACAGTGCTCCATAATGTCATGATCGCAGAAATGTCTTCAGACAGCACTGGCTCAATGGTCTTGTAACCGAAACGTGCACCGCCCCCTATAATCGGCAATGACTAGTGGAGTAAAAACCACAGGGATTCCTTTTTATAGTACAACTTACTGGTTTGTGTTTCTATAGAATATTTAGAAAAAAACACTTGACCTCCTTTAGGCTGACTACATTATTAATCTATTGCACGCACGCACGCATATATATTGTGTGACTGCAGTTCAAGATTGGTAAATGAATGTTTCAGACATCAATACCTGATTGAAATACTGTAGTGATTTACATACATACATACATACATACATACATACATACATACATACATATATATATATATAGTAGAATAGTGAACTTCAGGAAGTTTAGGCTATCTGTCTCCCACAGGCACATGCTTTTTGTGTAAGAATTAAATACGCTATACTTGAAAAGAGAGTGCATTGTATATGCAGTGTAAGTAATAACATTTTGTCAAGTTCTTTGTTGAGTATTTACTGACTTAAAAATAAACTGTTCTGTGTTCTGTAAATATGGCATTTAAAATGCGTGTAAAGCCAGTAGGGCAAATTCATGTGGGGATTTGAATGTATTTATGAAAAAGTGTTAAATAATTTCATGTTCTGCAGTGAAGAAAGCTTAAGTGCATCCTTAAGGCTATCATTAGATTCTTTTAAGGAGCTGAGGATCCCTTTTGTGTCTCTTCATTTTTTAGAGACTTCCAGCTTTCTAAACAGATTCCATAGTGGGGAAGAAGATGAAAGGTGCTGCTAAGCTTTGCATTATTTATTATGCTGATTCCCTCCCCCCCCACACACACTTAAAAACTTCTGAGATAGATTCCCTTTGATTGCATTAGTACAGGTAATCCTCCACTTACAATAGTTCATTTAATGATTGTTCAAAGTTACAACAGCACTGAAAAAAGTGACATGACTGTTTTTCACACTTACAACCGTTGCAGAATCCCCATGGGCATGTGATCAAAATTCAGATGCTTGGCAACTGGTTCATATTTATGATGGTTGAGATGTCCCAAAGTCATGTGTGATTACCTTTTGCGACCTTCTGACAAGCAAAGTCAATGGGGAAGCCAGATTGATTTAACAACCGTGTTACCAACTTAACAACTGCAATGATTCATTTAACAACTATGGCAAGAAAAGTCATATAAGGGGGCAAAACTCACTTAACAAATGTCTCACTTAGCAAAATAAAATTTGGGCTCAATTATGGTCATAAGTCGAGGACTACCTGTACTAAACATAGATTGATTCTGAAGTTTTGGATCCTTGCTATATCAGTAACTCTCTGTTAATAGAGGGGATTAGTACCAAATCCTTTTCCCATGAATTTTTTTTTTGTGACTACAAACAGAATAAACTTTATGTATTCAATTATGTATTTTTTAAAATCTCTTTGAGATGTTTCAACATGTTAAGCTAAAAAGAGTTCCTTTCAGAACCTTAATAATAACTTTTGTCTTTGTGGAATAATCTTGGAACTTCATAAAATTTCCATAGCTTACAGTTTTGAGGCAAATGACTAACTTTTCAGTAGATTATTGTTTGTTAAAAAAAGTTAATTGAAGAGTAGAATTCTTCTGTATTGTAACTTAACATTTCCTTTCAAATTATTCATTAACATTGTAATCAAGAGAAAAAAACATGGTCAGATCTGTTTCACCAGATCACTTTTGTAGCATCTTAAAAGGAAAACTGCTGTAATTTTAGATGTGATTCCTTCTTGTCGTGACCTTCTGGACTGGCCACCTAGGCCTATAGCTGAGTTAAAGAGTTTATGGCCCAATTAAACCCAGGTGAAGCATCTGAAGATGATTTCATTCCCCCATTTTAGGAGAGCCTTTTTAGACTTGATGCAATCATCATTATACTAGGGTTTAGACATTTTTATGTGCATAAACAGTATTGGCTGTTGAAAATCTTGTCAGGGAGCCATGGAGATTAACAAAAATTGACTAATATGGTGACTCTACTTGTTCATAGGAATTAGCTGAGCAGATTTGGGGTGTGCATTTGAAGCAGAAGCTCTGAGATCAAGACCCCAGACAAGACTTTAGCCTAACCTTGAATCTGTTCTGTACATGCCCCTTGGTTATAATGTCAAGAGGAGGGTGGGCCACTTCTAATATGGGGTCTTTCGTGCACTCTGAACTTGGTGGTTTTGTTGCACACATTTCATTATCCAGCTAGATAACATCTTCTATCGGCATTTCTGATGTTTCAAGATTTGCTGTAAAATCAAAAAGACAAATTAGTAGAAAGTGGTTACTATTAGGGTGAGTTCTAATATTGAACTAAGCTAGGAGATAAACAAAGGTCTGGGAAATCATGATATAATCAACCACACTGGCCTCATTAGTGTGCCAGAATGTCAACTCCCGGGGGTTCTTCTCTGTGCTATTAAGTATAACTAGATCTAAACTACCTACAAATTGAACCAGATGAAATCATACAATTGTACAATGTTGATCTTTAAAGTAGCCCACATTGATTTTAGGGAGTATAAGCTTGCAAGAATGTATTGGACCATCCAATATATATGTTAGAGTCACTGGCAATAATAAATATGAAGTTTGAGTATTGATATAATAAAATTATGTAACTGTCAAACTGATCCCACGAATTATTTATTTCTCTATGCCCAACAAAGTGGGAGGAAATATAGATTAACAAGCAAAACAGAATATGATTTAAATCTGAGCAGAAGGGAACCATTAAGGACTATAAACCATGCTTAGTGTTTTCTGAGAATTGAGTGTGTAAGACTTAAGTTTAACATGTGTATGGTTACTAGCATGGTGGGATTCAAGCAATTTAACAACCGGTTCTCTGCCCTAATGATTTCTTCCAACAACCAGTTTGCCAAACTGCTCAGAAAGTTAACAACCAGTTCTCCCGAAGTGGTGTGAACTGGCTGAATCCCATCACTGGTTACTAGGTTTGAAGTAAAAGTCTGATGAATATGACAGCAGAGAGAAAATGTAACCCTTTGCTGCCATAGTGTGGTTGCCTGTACATGTGCAGTCTGAATCTAGTTGTCCTAAGCATGAATGAAATTTAACTATTGTTTGTTAACTATCAAAAATCTTACTTAAATAAAAATTTATTTAAATCATATTTTTCATGTTTAGTCATTATTTTTCTTTACATTATATTAGAGAAAATATCATTAAATGATTACTATTGGTGTGTGTGTGTGTGTGTGTGTGTGTGTGTGTGTGTGTGTAGACTTCTGGTGTCCGTTTTCTAGTCAGTTTTTGATTCCTGGATGCTGCCTGGGCCTATAGTTGCTGTAGATGCTGTAGTTGCTGTAGATACTGTGCTGCCTGTAGTTTTTATGGCAACATTTTTTGGAAGTGGTTTGCCATTGCCTTCTTTCTAGGGCTGAGTGAGAGCAATTCACCTAAAGTCATGTAGGTGGCTTTGTGTCTTTGGTGGGACTCATGGGCTCTGTGTCAGCCTGACCATCATCACTTTCCTTCAAGTTTGCTGCCAGTTGCTGTGAAAATGGGAAGAGAGGGAACAATGGGCATTTGGGAGGTGCAGGTGGCGTGAAAGTGGAATTGCTGAGAACTGATGGGGAGCTTTGGACTAAAAGAGGCCAGCTTGGGTTTTAAAATCTCCAAGGCCAGCTGTCCTGGGAACTGCATGCACAAGGGCGGTTCAGAGCACCTGGACCAGACACATTCCCAAAACATCTTCCTGGCTGATGATTGGATTCTGTCTGCCTGACTACTGGGAGGGGGTGCTGTGGGGTAATGTTCAATTTGTCTTTGCATTTGCTTCAGACCTTGCCTGACTTTTGCTGCATTCAGCTCATTCTTAATAAAGGTACCTTTTCTCTGAATCTATAGAGTCAAGGGGTTTTTCCCCCTAGGAATTGATTGGAGGCAACCCTGCATTTCTAACCTGATACTTTAACCACTACATCAAATCAGCTGTGAATTGGACGTAAGAAGCCTTACGTACAATTTTGCTTTGTATTAGTGGAGATTATAAAAAAATTACAGAAATACTACCCTAAGATTCATTGGCTAAGATATTTCCCCCCCAGGAAATGACTTACAGGTAGTTTTCAATTTACAATAATTCATTTAGTGACCGTCTGACATTATAATGGTCCTGGAAAAAGTGACTTATAACTGTTTTTCACACATATGACCGTTGCAACCTCCCCTGGTCACATGATCAAAATTTGGATGTTTGGCAACTGGTGTGTATTTATGATGGTTGCAGTGTCCTCGGGTCATGTAATCACTTTTTGCAACTTCTGACAAAATGAATGGGGAAGCCAGACACAATCCTTTCATTAATTTAACAGCTGTAGTGATTCATTTATAAATACTGTGGCAAGAAAGGTCATAAAATGGGGGCAAAACTCACTTAACAACTGTCTTCCTTAGGAATGGAAATTTTGGGCTCAGCTGTAGTCATAAGTTGAAGACCGTGTGTATTTCTTAGAAATACCTTTTTCAAAGTCTAGCTAAGATAGATGAACTAGTTTCAAGTTTCAAATTTATATCAAATTCCAGATTTAAGAGACAAATAACAAATTAGTTTCCATTTCAAAGCTGAACCATCTTATAAAAGGTTAAAAATGATATGTAATATTCCAAATATACATGGAACTTATACTGTGTACATATTATCATAACATATTAGCCAAGAGATTGGCTGCATTTTGGAAATGTTTAGTTGTTGTTTCAGGATCCATTTATTTAAGTTTAACGCTTGTTAAGCTTTATGTTGATATCCATATTCCATTGGGGAAAGTGGTAAAGAAAACCATTTATGAAGATGAAAGGCAATGAACCAACTAAATTGGGATACTAACTAATAGGGATAAACAAATGATAATCTATTCACAAAAGGAAGCATGAAAAGGAAATTGCCATAGCCTAAAATGACTGAGTGGCAATTTACAAAACTACAGAGCATTGGACCTTGCTTTTTCAGATTCTCTGACATCATGGGAACACTCTTAATGCAAAATTAAATATCCAGTGAAGAAACAGTTGTGGGAGATAGCTCTGTCGATGTGGATTAGAAAAGTTGGTGGTATTCCTAATTGCCTTTCATTGAAAGATGAATGCATATCAGCTGAGTGGGAATAGAGCTTACTGTATATAAAATGTTATACATAAAAATAGAATGTATTTTTTAAAACACCTGTTTTTCATCTTTGCCCTTTTATGCCAGAGTTTCTGATTCAATTTACTTGTCTAGACTTTGAAGGCTGACCTGATCCTTACAGCCCAAATTCTCTTTGTGCCTCTGCCCTCCCTGCCTGCTGGCCCTGCTGCTGCTGGGACACTGGAGCTCGGGTCTTGTGCCGGTGGAGCCACTTGCAGCAGAATGCTGCAAGGCTTGTTGTGCCGGTGGAGCTGCTTTCAGCAGGACACCGTGAGGATCGTTGTGCCGATGCAACTGTTTGTGGCTGGATGCTACATAGTGCGTTGTGCTGTTACACGTGTGAGTGACTCCACCGGTGTGATGAGCCTCATGGTATCCTGCCATGA
Organism: Arizona elegans; assembly: GCA_022577455.1. Classification (NCBI taxonomy): domain Eukaryota; kingdom Metazoa; phylum Chordata; class Lepidosauria; order Squamata; family Colubridae; genus Arizona; species Arizona elegans. Next base: position 30,273,742 of record JAKOOJ010000006.1, on the reverse strand, counting down.
GCAGCTCCACTGGCATGATGAGCCTTGCGGTGTCCTTCCAAGACCGGCTGCACTGGCGCAATGAGTTTGGCTGTGAGCGGCCACAAGCGGCTGCAAAAGAAGTCAGGCAGTGGCACAACAAGTGTCAGGGCATGGGAGGCCTGACTGCAGCGGTCCTAAGGTAAGCGGGTGCAGGGCGCATGGGGCACCTCCAACCCCCTACCCCTGCCCTAGGTTGATTTTTATACCTGTGCCTCACCCCATCTCATACAACCAGAGTGGGTGGGGCTTAACTAGGCTTATTTTGGGGTAGGGCTTATATTAGTTGCAGGTGGGAAAATTGGGCTAGGGCCAGGGTGGATTTGATTTAAATCGAGTTGATTTAAATCACAATTTAAATCATGATTTAAATCATTAGTAAAAAGGCTTGATTTAAATCAACTCGATTTAAATCATAATTTTTAAAGAGCAACTGTCATCTCTGCTACTCCTTTGACCCGCTGTTGACTCACCGATAGTCCCAGTGTTGCAGAATATACAGCCTCATGCTACATAACTAAGCTCCATTTCATGCTGAATAAATTAAATTATTTATGTATCTTAAATAGAAAACTATCTTACGATAGATTTTTACCCCAAAAGTTTTTTATTAAAATAAATTCGATAAAAATAAAAAGAAATCCGATTTAAATCAAAAAAATCCGATTTAAATAAAAAAAATCTGATTTTTTTGATTTTTTTAAAAAAATCATTGATTTTTATTCACCCTGGCTAGGGCTTGTTTTCAGGGTAGGTCGTATTTTCAGGGTAACACAGTACTTTGCACTGTTGGGCTTGGATAAATCCTGCTACAGTCTTTCTACTATAAATGTTTTGTTGGCCTATTCTTTTACTTAATCTCCTGTGGCAAGAAAAGATCCATGCATACACTTAAAAATAAATTAGTGGTTGCAAAAAATCCAGTTAACCTCAGGAAGGCAACATGGCATTAATGTTTTCTATATGTATTTGTTGCCAACTAGTCCTAGTTCAGGTTTTTGCATCCTAAAGCTGCAGTTCTAGCAGACTCCCCAAAGAGCTGGCCCTTCGGTTTCTCTTCTGGAATCAGATCAAAATGTTGGTCATAGAATGAAGGGCAACTGTTACCTATTCTTTCTCTTTGATCATTTTCAGAACAAGTTCCCCTATATCAAGAAATCCTCCACAGGGATATGACAGGAATCTGGTCTAACTCTATTTGACTTGTTCAGACAAATTTAAATTACTTTGCTCATATTTGCTTTTGTCCCTTAGTTGTTCTTTGTGCTTAATATGTTATATGTTCTACTTTTTCTTGATTTTTGTATTGCATATTTTATCTTATTACCCAGACAAAGAATGTTATGATTAGGGCATGATATAAATATGAACCATAGATTTGTATGTTCTCCAAAAGCGAAGCAGGACAAATATAAAAGGAACAGAACACAGAGATTCATATATTAATTAAAAAGTGCAATACATGCTTAAAAAATCAGTGAAAAAATACAAGAGAAAAAATTAAATATAGAATATAATATATTACAACAGTAAACAGTTACAATTCTATGTAAATTATCTAATGCAAATATTGTGTGTGAGTGCGTGTATATTGTAGCTACATAAGTATTTTTATTTATTGTATGTAAATACATATAACTATCATGTTTTTAGCCTACTGTAATTTATATAAATAAGTCCCATATTTCATTATAGCAATATCACTTAGATTTATATACCACTTTACAGTGCTTTACAGCCCACTCTAAGTGGTTTACGATTAAAGGATAATATTGTCTTGAATTACATTCCTAGTACATGGAATTTGACAACTCGACAGTGTAAGTGGATTGGCCTTTCCTTTACAATAGTTAAAATAGTTATATTGCAACATTGGAAAGATAAATATATGTCCCCATTTATTCAATAGATTGAAGAGCTGATTACACTTGCTACCAGTAAGAGGATTGCCTATAGACGTAGACTTTGTTTGAGTAAATATAATGGAGCCAAGCATGACTTGAAGAAGTCTTTAAATTATTCTATATTAGTTATTCTTTTTTGTATATTAGTGGATTTAATTATGCTCTGCATGGTTGAAAGAAATAAAAGAAGTGGAAGATAACAGATAAAATAGAGACAAGAACAAAATAATAAACAGTAACAGTAACAGAGTTGGAAGGTACCTTGGAGGTCATCTAGTCCAACCCCCTGCTCACGCAGGAGACCTGTACTAGGGATTTGAACCGCCGAACTGCCGACCTTTCTGATCGACAAGCTCAATGTAGGAACCACTATTAGGCCAAGTCAGGGTGGCAAGAATTTATTTACATAAATTTATATAATCACCAGGAGTATGGAATTTAATTTCCTTGTATTCATTTTTTTAAAAAAATTAAGAGCAGTTATATGTAATCCCATTTTGCAGCTTGTGTGTGTATATGCACGTGCACAAACTGGATGTGACATAAAATTTAATAACTGAAATATATGTCTTAATTTTTATATTATTATTAGCATTGGTGGTCCAGGCTATTTTTTTCAGGACCACCAAGAGTAATCGAAAAAGGATTATTTCATACTCCCCAAGCCTTATAATCTTGATGAAAATCTTTTTCTGTCCAGCAGGCAGGGGTGAAATGCTCCCAGTTTGGACTGGATCACCCAATCCGGTAGCGATGGAGGCGGGTGGTTCGGAGAACCAGTAGCAAAAATCCCCGCCCACCCCCCCATGCCCAGCTGAGCTGCACAATCATCAGACACTTTTTTTTTACTTTTAAAAGCATTTTTTCTACAACTTCTGCCGAAAAAATGCTTTTAAAAGTAAAAAAAAAAAAGCCTCTGATAATCACGTGGCTCGTCAAAGGCATTTAAAAGAAAAAAACCCTTTTTTTCTTTTAAATGCTCTGATGATCCCAGCTGAGTTCCCTGATCCGCAGAGGCTTTCAGGGAATTCAGCTTGGATCGTGAGAGCATTTAAAAGAAAAAAAGAGTTTTTTTCTTTTAAATGCTCTGACGATCCCAGCTGAGTTTCCTGATCTGCCGATCAGGAAACTCACCGTGCCTTTTGAAAGCTTTTTTTTACAGCCTCTTCATCGAAGAAGTTGTAGAAAAAATGGTTTTAAAAGTAAAAAAAAAAAAATTGGCCATGCCCACCCAGTCACATTACCCCCCCAAGCCAAGCCCACAGAAGTCGGTAGTAACAAATTTTAGATTTCACCCCTGCCAGCAGGCCTACAAGTTAAAGTTATATTTGATTGGTTTGTATACCAAATAAATCCAACTAGAGATTTAGGAACATGGACAACTGCTAGTAAATTTCACTGTTTTGACATGTAATAATGTTTTTTGGATACAATATTTTAAGAGATGGTTGCAGAGACTATACTGATTTTGCCAAACTGTTCTAGATAGGAAAAAAAATGCAGTAATCAGAATTTCTGAGGAATGACATTTTTTTAAAATGACCATTTCCTATATATTCTTATTGGCATAATCTGTTTTCTATTACATTCAGATTTCATAAGGGTGGCTTACTTTTCGCTAAACTGTTATGCCACCTGGAACATAGTTTGGTTGCAAAAATGTGACTCAGATTTGAATGTGACTCCTGACACTAGGTGAAATATAACAGTGACATAAGGGCTTGAAACTTTACCACAGCCAAGTTTTCAGTGGTTTATCAGTATCACTTTTATTATTAAGCATAATATTTATGATTTAGCACAGTAGTATGTAAATATTTCAATTTGAAGTACAACTAATAATTTTGAGCTTTGGAAATGTAGCTTCTGTGCCAAGCCTCTGATGTTCCATCAGCTTCTCTCAGTATCAGTATTCCCATCTCAATGAATTAGAGCTAATAATGCTAAGGCAAGAAACAGGTTCATTTTATTGAATGACAGTCACTCTATTACTGTGCCTAGATAGTGGCTTTAGTGGCTAGATAAAATGCACGTCTTTTTGGCAAACATAATATCTGCTGTATATCCTGCAAGGTCCTTACCTGTGTGGAGTTTCATATCTCAGATCAATTTTGTCATCCCAAACATAAGAACACATATTAAAATATGTCTTGAAAATTCAGAAATACATTTATTCAGGAGCTGTTCAACTGAGGTTTCAGCAGTTCCATCTGTCTCCAAATACTTCTAAATATTTCTAAATCGAAATTTCTAAATCTATCTAAATTTAAAATATTTTGTGAATTATAATGGTATAATGTCCAAAATTATATTTGATAGCTGATGATTCCTCATTATCTTAAAAGAAAACCTGAGAAAAGTCTGCCTCCCCTTTTTTTGGTAATAATGAGTCTAAAGGCATCAATGTAATTTTTTTTGTGCTCCTTGAACCAGATTCAATATGCAAGCATTACATATTTAGACCATTACAGTGTATTTAGATAACTCTGGTTATCGTTGCCTTAGTTTTTGGAATGAAGAAAACTATTCAAGTTGTCGGAAGAAGAAGTCTGGTTCCAAGCCAGGTGAAAGATGCTGGAAATAAAATGAAGGCAAGCTGCAGGAAAGGAATTCTCTGTTTGTTTGGTAGTCAGAAACTAGTGACAGCAGCATGTTTCTGGGGTGGCTGACAAAATGGGGTTGAGAGTAGGTAGTTTTTATACATTCTTTGGGGCTTTCTGATTGAGATGCCTGTTCCTATGTAAGAACAGGCATCTCAATCAGAAAGCTTAATATTTTAATAGCTATTGCCAAATTCCTATGGGGTCATGTACGGGGTCATGGCTGGCTCTACAGGCAAGAGGAAAATGCAAATCTTAGGTGTTTTGTTTGCCTAAGTAAGAGATGACATTAATCATGTTCAGTTCACTGTAGGGCTATGAGATCTAAACTGCCAATCTATGGATGACCACTAGATGGAAGCTGAAGTACATAATATTCTAACTTTTTGATGCCATTTAATGGATGTCTAGGTTTATTTAGGAGAGTTCTGTTTACCCTAATATATAGGATTTGAATCTATATTTGTATATGCACCTTTAAGGAACGATAAATTCACGTTAAAAAGAAAAGGTGTGATCTATTTCTATATTTGCTTTCCAAAGAATATGTTCAAGCAGACACTAATGTATTGTGCTACAGTATATTTTTTATATGAAGAAAAACTTGGAAATGCTGTTACCAGCCTGTGTTACAATTCTCAAAACAATTAAACAAAACAGCAAACAGGTTAACTTATTTTAAGGAAGATCTGCCTTGGTGTATAAAACAGGGTGGTTGCAATTACCAGAACAAAAAGGTCATATGAGTAAGACAACTGGATAACAGATCTATTGAAAATAAATTGTGAGTGGAGAGAATTCAGCTTTACTTCCTTTGCTCCTAACATTGCTTCTCTCTTTTAAATATAATTGTGTCTAAATTTGGGTTTCTACTGGAGGAATGTGGGTTCAACACTCTGAGTTTAGAAAGGTTAAGTTCCATTAGACGTTTCCCAGCATGCTCATAAATCAATGAAAACATGCTACTCTTTGTAAATGAAATGTATTTAGAAGCTATTGGGGGAGGGGGATAATTACTATTTAAAAGAATGAAAGACAATTTTTATAAAATTCCGAAACAGCGTTTCTCAGAACTTGCTTTAAAATGATAGACTGAGAGGGTTTTCGTGACTTGAGAAACTGACAGCAGAAGAATCCTGGCCAGATAAATGGGCAAGAGTACAACTTTAGTAAATTCCTAAAAACAATCCCAAGAGGGTAACTTCCAAAAATAGTATTGCAGGCTCCAGAAATCTAGCACGGGTCAGAAAAAGAAGTTTTGGAAGGGATAAAAATGAAAGGATTTGCATTCCTGTTCTTAAAGTAACAGATTGCAATGGAAGCTGTTCTTATTAATCCATTATTTATAAATAATAGTTCATGAAGAACTGTAACTGGCGCACCAGCCAAATCTGGGTTTCTTTAGCCTGAGCTGACAGTTTAGTGCTATTTTATAGAAAGTGGGACCAAGTTCTAACAATCATTGGAACTTTATTAGTATGTTTTTGAACAGCACAAACTGCAGATCATTAGGTTTTACTCTGAGCTTGTTTTTTCATCCAGTGTTTGAAGCATCTCCACAGCCACTCTGGGATGGTAATACGTAACTGATTATCACAGGTGTACTGATTCATTATACTGATTATTTTTTCCAGGATGTTATGTAGTTGTTAAGCAGCACGAGGGAAGGCCAGGCCTTGGTATTGGAATGCCCAAAAGATCAACTGCCCCTTCTCCAGGGCTGTCAACTGGGCCACCATAAACCAGTGCTGTTATGATCTCTTATAAGTAGTCCAAAAAGATTCCATTATTGATGGAATCAAATATGACTGAGAGGTCCAAAGGGATCAAAAGGTATAAATATCGGCATCCAGATAATAATACCCTCCCCATACATATGGACAGTGCTGTCTTAGCCCATGTCCAGATCCGAATTGCATCTCAAATGATCTAATAAATGACTATAAATGACTCTATGATTCCTCTATACTGTAGCTGATGTATCACTCTCTTCTCCAGAAACTTCCCAATATGGTAAATCAAGAAATAATCTCTTCAAGAAGGATGCACTATTACTTCATTCAAGTTTGAAGGTGCTAGAAAATATGAAAATAAACAGCAAGTGGGAATGTTTCTTTGAAAATAAAATAAAAAATATATAATTCTTGAAATTATAAAAAATAATAGTATAAACTACAGTTGATGTAAAACTTGTCATCACTGCTTGCCTTCCAAATGGAAAATGCAACCAATCTCACAAAGTTCTTTGTACCACTTGATCCAGATTCTAGAGCTGCCTGTGCTAGACTGTGCCTCCTCTAGTTTAGGTCTTTTACCATTGCATCTACATAACCAACAAGAATTGTGGCATTGCTTTCTGTATTATAATGTGCACAGTTATTGAATGCTCTTTGCATGGGAAAGCATTTTAGGGATGATGTTCACCATAACAATAGCTTATTGAGAGCAATTTTTATTTATTTATTTTTTTTTATTGAAAAAGTTTTCAAATACAAGTTTTCCCCCTTCCCCCCCCCCCTCTTCCCTAACCCCCCCTCACCACCCATCCCCCCGTGACTTCTTCACAACAATAGGCTATTTCATAACTAATTACATACATAATATCTTTCCTTTCCCTTACTCCCTCCTCAGAATACTAGCATATTATTCTTATAACTCCCATTTTTACGATAATCTGCCCTTTTTCTCCTCCCCTAAACTTATAGTGTATTATTACAATTTAACATTTAATCTTTTATATATATTAATATAACATTTTAAAGCGGCCTTCTCCCTACATCCAAATTTAACGTTTATTCAGTTCTATCCAATTCCTCCACTCCCCTAAATATATGACTTAAAGATCCTTTTTCTTAGACTAATCAATCAGTAAACTAACCTATTTCAACCCTTCAATTCCTACAAAATCATGCAATACAATTCTAAATATAATCCACTGCCCACTTTACTAAGATATACACATATCTATATATGCATTCCATTTTGTAAAAAGAAAAAAGACAATAACTTTAAATTTATAATCCATATAATATCTTCTTTGGTGTCTTTCCACTGGATTGTTAAATTCATCACCCATAATAGGGTAAAATAACATGCTGGTGCAACAGTTTGTTCAAAATCTTCAATCATCTTCTGCCCCCATCAGTAGTAGATATCCTCATATATATATAAAAGTAAAAACAACCACCCGAGTGACATTATAATTATATCCATATAGTTATAGTTGTGGTGTTCATCAGGATTGTTGATTCCCATCCTCCTAATGGGTAACATCCAGATCTTCTGCATGCCCCAGCGTAACTCTCCTGCCTTGTAACTCAAAATAATTATAATATATTTACCAGTAAAAGAAATCCAGAGTAGATAATTCAAATCCAACAAGGTAAGGCTCTTTTCACATCCCAAAATCACGGCATTACAGAGATCTGCCACAATCCTCAGGATAGTATTAAACAATTGTTCGCCTCCACTATCTTTTCAAATATTCATTCATTTTTTAAAGTCCCTGGCTTCACTGTTGCTTGGTTTAGAAACTGCTGTTTCTATGAGATCTATTTCTTTTCTTTTTCTTTTGCGGGTTGAATTTCCATCCTCGTTTCGTGCCTACCAATTGTGTGTCAGCTGATCGATTTTCATTCTGCTTTATGAGTTGATCTTGTTGGGTTAGTTTTGTCATCTCATCTTTCTTCTCCATCACTTGTATATCAACTGGTTGATTTGCGCACTTGTCTGTGACTTGGTGGTTCATCACATTGGAGTCGGATGACACTGCTCTCTTATTTATAGACAGTCCAGCTGGGGTATCCAGGGAGTCCAAAGACAATTTATCCACCACAGCCTCTGTAATTTGATATTTTCCTTTTGTTTCCAACTCCTTTTGCTTATCCTGTATTGTGCCTAAAGATGTTAAGTTCATTTTTAAAATTTTTTGATAAAATTCTTCCGCTTTTTCAACAGTGTTCAGTTGATATCTTACTCCTTGGTGTCTCAATATTAAACCAACTGGGGCATCCCACCTAAATAGGATATTTCTTTTTTTTAACTCAGTCACTAGAAAGCCAAATTTCTTCCTCTCCATTAGCATCTTAGTCGGGAGCTCCTTAAAAATCCAAATCTTTCTTCCATGAAATTGCAAAGTAGAATTAAAAGAGTTCTGCACAATATTATTCCTAATTTCTTTATCTGTAAAATAGATCACCACATCTCTAGGCAATTGCCTTTGCTTTGCCAACCAGGAGTTTATTCTATAAATTCTATCAATCCTGCAAAACACTTCATCAGGTTGAACCTTTAAAATCCCAGCCAGAATTTCAGAAGATATTTTCCTTAAGTCATCTCTATTATTTTCCTGCAGACCTCTCAGTCTAATTGCATATTCTGTAAAATTATATTGAATCATTAAAACTTCTCTTTCAATCCTCTGTTGCACATTTTCTTCATTACCAGTCTTTTGGTCAACCTCCATTTTAGGTTTGTCTTCTGAGCTATTATCCTGAATGTTTACCAAATCCTTTTTAATTTTTTGAATCTTGTCATCCAAATTCTCCTCAGTTTCCTTCATTTTAGACTCTAATAATTTAGTCTTTGCATCCAACTGAATCAGAAAGTCTGATAAACCATTAGCTGTATTTAAAATCTTTCGATTCAAAAAGTCAAACTTTGATTTCACCAATTCACCAATTTCTTTAATTTCCTGCTTAAATTTTTCAAGTTGCTGGTTCACAATCTCATCCCTTCTTACAATCTCTTCAAGAAGAAATTCTATTATATTAAAATCAGGTTTCTGACACTGGAGAGTTACAACTTGTTGATGTAGTTTATTAATGGGGGAAATTCCGCCCCCCTGTTTGTCTAGCTGTGTAGGTCCCGATGCCATTTCCCACACAGACAAGATTTAGTGGAAAAGAGAGAGAAAAAAAAGGCTTGTTTCCAACCAAGATCAATATCAGATCCCCAGGAAAAAAAAAAGAAAAAAAAAGCAAGAGTGAGAGTGAGGTTTTGCCTCAATTACGGCCAGAAGTATTCATTCCGCTACTTTGTAATAGAAAACGGAAGGACTTTCCCTTTTCAGCCTCTCTTCAAGCCTCAGCAATCGCCATTTTAAAAAATCTTTTTTCCTTTCACTTCTTAAACAACTTCAGTAACTTTTCTAAAATAAGAAAAAAAAAATACTTGCGCCTCAGGGTCAGTGGTCCAGCTCACGTCTTCTTTAATTAGTTTAACAAGTTTACAGGCTTGCTTTTGCCACCTAGCTCTGCATGTAGCAGAGATCTCCCAGAGCCCGGAGCATCGGCTGGGGATACGGGGAGTCTCTTCCGCTCCGTCCCAAAAGTAAAAAAAAAACTTTTGGGATTAGGCAGAGGACTCAACCCACCCCAGCCTGCTCTATCTCCGTTTCCTCATGGAAACGGAGTTTTTTCGAGCTGCCATTCCGCTATAAAGGCGGCTCTTTACAGGCAGTGGGTGCGACGATCCCAAAGGAGCATTCAGCGGGGACAAACAGCAAACCGGAAGACGAGAGCAATTTTTATTTATTAGGACTCTTCAATGACAGATCAGCCTTGTACTTTGATAAACATCCTATCTGACAAATTGCCCTGATGGTCTGACTCTGACCCTTTCTGATCTGGCTTTGTATTTGTCTTTGCCCTCTAGCATCTCAAGTATCACTTGTTTGGATATACATACATATGAATATGTAAGTTATACATTTGCTACTTTGTCCAGCTTAATTTATTATTACTGTAAAATAATTAATTACATACTTCTATCAAAGTTTGGATGTTGCTGTATATTTGTGGTGCCTGAATCTTATCTGTCCTCTGTAGAATGTACAGATGGAGTCAATGGTAAAAGGATAAAAACAAGCCATGTTACCTGGATAAAAGAAAGTAGATACTTGTGAGAAAAATTACAGTTTGTCTGATTTTCATTTTATTTTTCATATCAATTAGTGCAGTTCTCAGATGCCCTCAAGTGGAAATCAGATGCACTGCATATGCCTTAAAAGCAATCATGAAATGTTTCTCCACACATCTTCAAACTGAAATAAACAGCAAACAAATGTTTAACTAAAGAAGCAAGTGCTCCCTAATTTATGTTGTTCTTAGTAAGTCTATAATATACTCAAGATCATAAGTATTTTAAAAAAAATCTTTCTTCTCATAGTAGTTGTTCCTTTGTATGAAATACATATCTGTAGATCGGGTACACTTTCTGAACTACAGTAATATTCATTCTCTCACTCACCCTCACTGTATGGCTGCTTTTTTATCCTTTATTGATCATTTGTTTTTAATAATGCCTAATAGGAGGCTAATGCCTCCTATTTAATATCCAGCTGCCTGCAAATACTGCGAGTTCAATTCTCACCAGGCTCAAGGTCGACTCAGCCTTCCATCCTTTCTAAGGTGGGTAAAATGAGGACCCAGTTTGTGGGGGCAATAAGCTGACTTTGTATAAAATATACAAAAGTATAAGGGCTATTGCTTAACGCATTGTAAGCCGCCTTGAGTCTCCAGAGAAGGGTGGCATATAAAAATAAATAAATAAATAAAATAAATTTTAAAAAAATTGCTAGAAGCAATCCTGAGAATTTTTATGTTAGAAGGATAAATCTATCCAGTGGTGAAATTTAAAATTTGTTACTACTGGTTCTGTGGGCGTGGCTTGGTGGTGGTCGGGGTAATGTGACTGGGTGGGCATGGCCAATTTTTTTTTTTTTACTTTTAAAAGCATTTTTTCTACAACCTCTTCAGCGAAGAAGTTGTAAAAAAATGCTTTCAAAAGGATCTGCCGATCCCAGCTGAGCTGCACGATCATCAGTGGCTTTTTTTTTTTTTAACTTTTAAAAGCATTTTTTCGGTTGAAGAGGTTGTAGAAAAAATGCTTTTAAAAGTAAAAAGAAAAAAGCCTCTGATGATTGTGCGGCTCAGCTGGGCATCGGGGGGGCGGGCAGAGATTTTTGCTACCGGTTCTCCGAACCAACCGCCTCCATCGCTACTGGATCAGGCGATCCGGTCCAAACTGGGAGCATTTCACCCCTGAATCTATCAGTCTTACCTAAATAGAAATATGCATACTGTGACACAGTAGGCTATGTTTGCATGATGAGCTCTCTACCTTCTGGATAAAGATGTGTCCCTGCTGTGATTATGAGCATAGAGTTGAACATGGAATGCCTAGAAACGCCTGATGTTTGGGGACTATTTTGGCTGAAATGATATTGCAGACCATGGCTGTTTGGGACTAAAGGTAACTCATTCTAACTCCAATGCTGTTTGAATTTGGTTCTTATCATGATATAACTAGATGCAGTTAAGTGTATGTGCATCTATGTGTGAGAGAAAAGTGCTGATTACATATAGTTGCAGACATTGCAAAAGGTCCTGCTCATATATAATCACACCATTTTAAATTTAGGGCCGTCTCATTTTGAAAAGTTCCTGAACAAGTGCTAGTATACCCTTCCATTTCCCGTGCAATTCTTGTGTCATATAATTATTCACAAAAATTGTGGAGAGATGGTTACTTTAAATATTAATTTATTTTACACCATTTATATACTATAAACTATGGCTTATTTCTAAAATCCAACCTAAAACCAAATTTCATAAAAACATTACAATAATAATATAGTTAGCTATTTATACTAGGATAAAGCAGTTGCCCAAGGCCTGATAGCCTGTTTTCAAAATGCTGTATAGAAAATAATAATGTAAACTTATTTCCTGAAAATTAGGAGACCTTTTTACTTCCATAATGCCAGTGTGATGATAGAGAAGGTTTCTACTGGATCTTCTCACTTACATGATCTGAGAGTCTATAGCAGGGAGTCAAACTCAAGGCCTGCGGGCCGGATCTGGCCCACAGAGTGCTTAGATCTGGCCCGTGGGGTCGCTCTGGAAACAGGAAAGGACTGGCCCGCAGTGCCTCTGCCAGCAAAAATCGAGCCTGAGAGGGCTGCACGCCCCTCCCCCCGAGCTCCGTTTTCTCTGGCAGAGGCTGCAAGAGGCCTCGCAGCTGAAAATGGGGCCCGTGGGGAGCCACGTGTAGTCCCCTGAGCTCCGCTTTTTCTGGCAGAGAGCTAGCAAAACAAACTAAAAATGAAACAAAAGGAGAAATGTTTCCCATTTTGCTTTGAGCATGGAAGAAGGGACAGGAAAGGAGAAAGGGGAAGAGGAAAGACTAAGAAAAAGAAGGGAAGATGGGAAGAGACCAAGGAAAGAAAAATACGGAAAGAGGGAAGGAAGAAGAAAGGAGAAAGAAGAGGGAATGAAAAAGAAAGAAAGGGAGGGAGAGAGGGAGGGAGGAAGGAAGGAAGGAAGGAAGGATATTATAACGAGAGTGAGGGAGAGTCTGAGGGAAGTCCTGCCTTAGCATTTGGCCACCCAGGTGCCCCCCTCCCCCGATATAAGTGATGTTGAGCTGGCCATGTCCACCCTGGCCACTCCTACCCAGCCATATGCTCCCCCAGCCTCCCCGAGGTCAAACACAACCCTGATGCAATTGAGTTTGACACCCCTGGTCTATAGCAAGCCCTCCTGAAAGATTATACTTGAAGCAGATGGTCTTTCAGGTAACTGACATCCAAGTCATCACAAACGTAATGGATAATAACTTACAATTAAATTGTACTCGAAACTCTTCTTCGGGATACAGTGCTACCCAGTCTCAGCCCATGTTGGAACTATTATGGCTCTATTTCTGAATAGGCCACTGCCTCTCATTCATCCCTTTTAGATCTTCATAGTCTATAGACCTCAGGTTAGGCTTTCCATTGTACTTTTTTCTTTGAAATTCTGTGGGGATGGAATTTTATAGTTAGGTGTTATCAGCATATTGATGATACCTTATTCCGAATTGATAGTAATCTATTCCACCAGCTTCATGTAAATGTTAAATAAGATGCTGACATGTCTGAGTCATGTTGCAAAGTGTAGCCTGGGCCTTAATCTATCATGTTGTACAACTGTCCACATCCTAAATAAAACTTTTTATATGTACTAAATTTTTAAACACAAAGTGAAATAATTACAAGGAGTGGTTTTTCTTTTACGTTGAATCATTTATTTATTTATTTATTTGTTTGTTTGTTTGTTTGTTTGTTTCCATTTCTATACCACCCTTCTCCAATAGGACTCAGGGCGGTGAACAGCTAAAGTAAAAAACAAAACATACAAAATTTAAAAACAGTTTAAAATAATTAAATATTTTGGCCGTAAATTAAAACAACCCAATTTAAAATCAATTTAAAATTTAACTCAAGCCAGCCCAGCTAGTTGAAATAAATGGGTTTTCAGGGCCCAATGAAAAATCCGGAGGTCTGTTATTGTGCGTATCTCTGGGGGGAGGTTGTTTCAGAGGGTAGGCGCCGCCACAGAGAAGGCTCTCCCCCTGGGGGTCGCCAGCCAACATTGTCTGGCGGACGGCACCCTGAGGAGGCCCACTCTGTGCGAGCGTACTGGCCGGTGGGAGGCTATAGGTGGCAGAAGGCGGTCTCGTAAATATCCCAGCCCTAAGCCGTGGAGCGCTTTAAAGGTGGTCACCAACACCTTGAAGCGCACCCGGAAGACCACCGGGAGCCAGTGCAGCTCGCCCAGGAGAGGTGTCACATGGGAGCGCCTCGTCGCCCCCATAATCCCCCACGCGGCCGCGTTCTGGACCAGCTGGAGCCTCCGGGTGCACCCCAGGGGAAGCCCCATGTAGAGAGCATTGCAGTAGTCAGGCGGGAAGTGACGAGTGCCTGAGTGACTGTGCGTAGGGAGTCCCCATCTAGAAAGGGGCGTAACTGGCATATCAGGCGAACCTGATAAAAAGCCCCCCTGGCCACGGCCGTTAAATGATCTTCTAAAGACAGCCATGCGTCCAGGAGGACGCCCAAGTTACGAGCCCTCTCCGTGGGGGCGAGTTATTCGCCCCCAATAGCCAGTGATGGCGTCAGCTGGCTATATTGGGATGCCAGAAGCCACAGCCACTCGGTCTTGGAGGGGTTGAGTCGGAGCCTGTTTCTCCCCATCCAGGCGCGCATGGCCTCCAGGCACTGGGACATCACTTCAAGGGCATCGTTGGGGTGGTCTGGGGTGGAGATGTACAGCTGGGTGTCGTCAGTGTACTGATGGAACTCCACCCCGAAGCCACAGATGATCTCACCCAGCGGCTTTACATAAATGTTGAACAGAAGGGGCGAGAGGACCGACCCTTGTGGCACCCCACAAGCAAGGTGCCTCGGGGTTGACCACTGCCCCCCTGTCAACACAGATTGCGACCGGTCAGAGAGGTAGGAGGAGAACCACCGCAGAATGGTGCCCCCCCACCCCCAACCCCGCCAACTGGTGCAACATGATACCATGGTTGATGGTATCAAAAGCCGCTGAGAGGTCTAACAGGACCAGGATAGAGGAGCAACCCCTATCCCGAGCCCTCCAGAGATCATCCACCAACGCGACCAATGCCGTTTCTGTGCTGTGCCCAGGCCGGAAGCCGGACTGGAGCGGGTCTAGATTGACAGCTTCATCCAGGTACCGGGGAAGCTGTTGTGCTACCACACTCTCAACAACCTTCGCAACGAAGCGAAGGTTGGAGACTGGACGATAGTTAGCCAAAACAGCCGGATCCAGAGAGGGCTTCTTGAGGAGGGGCCTCCCAACCGCTTCTTTCAAAGCGGCTGGCAGGACCCCCTCACTCAAAGAAGCGTTAACAATCTTCTGGAGCCAGCCTCGGGTCACCTCCCGGGAAGCCAGTACCAACCAGGAGGGACACGGGTCCAATAAACATGTGGTCACGTTCAGCCGTCCCAGGACCCAGTCCATGTCCTCGGGAGCCACAGAATCGAACTCCTGCCAGATAACACTCTCAAGACCTGCCTCAGTCATCCCGTCCGGACATACCCAGTCAGAGGCCAGCCCTTCCCGAATCTGAGCGATTTTGTCATACAGATACTGCACAAAATCCTCAGCTCGGTCCTGCAAGGAGTCATCCCACACTTCCAGATGGAGGAGGGAGCGGGTCACCCTAAACAGGGCGGCCGGGCGATTATCTGATGACGCGATAAGAGCGGCAAAATAGCTAGATTTTGCCGTTTTTATCGCCACTAGGTAGGTCTTAATATAAGACCTCACCAGTGTTCGGTCGGATTCGGAGCGGCTGGTCCTCCAACTACTCTCCAGGCGTCTTTTCCGGTGCTTCATCTCCCTAAGCTCCTCAGAGAACCAAGGAGCTAGGTGAGTTCGGTGCCGGGTCAGAGGCCGCAAAGGCACGACACGGTCCAAGGCCCCGGCAGCCGCACTATCCCAGGCGGCCACCAGGTCTTCAGCCGAGTCATGAGCCAGAGTCTCAGGAAATGGCCCAAGCTCCATCTGGAACCTATCAGGGTCCATCAGGCGCCTGGGGCGGAGCCACCTGGTCGGTCCCGCCTCCCTGCGGTGGGGTGCAGCGGTTAGAAAGTCCAGTCGAAGGAGCGAGTGGTCAGACCATGACAAGGGTTCGATGGCTATATCCCCTATATCAAGGCCACTCAACCACTGACCAGAGACAAAAACTAAGTCCAGAGTGTGTCCCCCTGTGTGAGTGGGGTCATGAATTAACTGAGTAAGGTCCATGGCCGTCATGGAAGCCATGAACTCTCGAGCCACCTCAGACGTTTCACCGATAGATGGCAGGTTGAAATCCTCCATGATAACAAGTCTGGGGGTGTCCACCGCCACCTCGGCTATAACGTTAAGCAGCTCGGGCAGGGCCGTTGCCACGTGGCAGGGAGCCAGGTATGTGACCAACAAGCCCATCTGTACTCCACGACCCCACTTCACAAAGAGGGACTTACATCCGGCTATCTGTGGAACAGTGGTCTCCCTTGGATCCAGACCTTCCTTTATAATAACCGCCACTCCCCGCCCCTGCCCTGAGCCCTCGGCTGATGAAATGCACGGAAGCCTGGTGGGCATATATCCACGAGGGGAACTCCCCTCTCCTGGCCCAACCAGGTCTCCGTAATATATAATCATCGAATTAATGAAATAATGTATTATATATTTAACTTCCTCATCCTGTCCTATTTTATTGCCATATAACAGCCACCTGCAATTCTGTAAGGTTATATAGAGTACAAATGTTACAAAAATGTAACTTACATATTATTAAAACTGCTACTTAATGGTAATCATTTTCCAGTGCTTCAATTTTAAATCAGTAGCAGCCAGTGGTGGAATTCAAATAATTTAACAACAGGTTATGTGAGCATGGCTAGGTGGGCATGGCTAGATTAAGGTGACCAGATTTTAACATTGGTAAAGAGGGACATTGTGGGCGTGGCTTATTTTGTGGGCGTGGCTAGCTGGTCATGTGACTGGGTGGGCGTGGCTAGCTGGTCATGTGACCGGGTGGCCATGGCTATGTGTATAGGGTAAGGTGAACAGATTTTAACATTGGTAAGAGGGACACCATTGTGGGCGTGGCTTATTGTGTGGGTGTGGCTTGGAGGCCATGTGACTGGGTGGGCGTGGCTAGCTGGTCATGTGACCGGGTGGCCATGGTTGTGTGTATAGGGACTACTCAGAGGGCTGAAAAGTCATTTCTGACAGGTCCTCACACTTTTGACTGGTCCTCACACTTATGACCATCCTCACATTTATGCCCGTGCAGCATTCTTAACAACCATGTCACTCATTTCACAACTGCTTCTCTTCACCATGATGACAAGATAGGGCAAAAATGTAAAATGTGAGGACAGTCGTAAGTTCGAGGACTGGTCAAAAGTGCGAGGACCAGTCAAAAATAACTTTTTCAGCCCTCTGAGTAGTCCATATGCATAAAAGGATACAGTAATAGAGAGGGATGAAGGAAGGGAAGGGAAATTAGAGTAGGAGTGACGGTTAAGAGAGGGAGGAAGAGAGGAGGAGAAGGAGAAAGGAAGAGGAAGTAGGGAGGAGAAGAAGAGGGGGGGAAGAGAAAGTAAGAAGGAAAGAAAAGAGAGGTGGTAGGTTTGAGGAGAAAGATTGCTGTACAATAAAAAAGATGAAAGGGAAGAAAGCCAACCCCAAACAAATATAAAGATATTAAGATAAAGAATGAATTGTTAAACTTTAAAGAATAAAAGAGAACAAATATGAATAAATAGCAATAATTAGAAACACACATACATACAATGTATTTTCTTTGAACAGAATATTTGGCTGGTTCACAAATTTAAACAGTGTTTAGTCATTTCAATTAAATTTACAATTTCTATATTTCCTTTTTGCCATATTTATTCCTCATCTATTTTTTTAAAAAAACAATTTTACCCTTCATCCTCATCTCTAATCTTAATCAAATTCAATTTTTCCCTTCTATTCTATTTTATACCCCTTCCCATTGTCATCTATTTTTATATCCATCCTCACATTGGTTAATTATGTAATTATGTAATACAGTTGTTTAATACAAATTCAACATTTTAATATAAATCAATTAGTTATATAACTATCTTTTTTGTATATTAATCAATATGAACATGAATATTCCAATTATTTCCATGCAATCCAATTTCTTACAAATCAATTAATTATACTTACCAATAATAATAAACCAAATAATTTCCCCCATATATTCCTCCAAACCACAACTTAACCATTTCTGCTTTCAACACAGTATACAATTAATAATATCTCAATTATTACAATTCCCTAGTTAAAAAGAGCTTTTTTTTCTTTTGTGTTTTAAAATCTTGAACTCTCTTTTGCCCTAAATAATTTTCCATTGTTTGCACTTACCTTTTTTGGTGAGGAAAAGGAAAATAAATCTGCTGCCTAATTTTCCAACGTTGCAAGCAAACTGCAAAGCCAACAGCCTGTTTTACTTTCTGTTTCATTTTGAGCTTGGTTTGCACAAAGAGGAAAAAAAAACTGAGCAATTTAGCAAGAGCAGAGCCCTGTGCAAATCAGCTGAGAGGGGGAAGCCGGGCTAATTAACGTAGGGCGGCCCTTTGAAGCCCCGCGCGGCAAGAGTTTAAACAGGTTTTTTCCCTCTAGCCATCAGCGGGGATTCAGGAGGCAGCCGGGAACCAGGAGGCAGAATGAAAAATTGGGACTTTTTTAAAACGCCGCGGGACGCGGGACAAATTGCTCAAAAGCGGGACTGTCCCGCCAAAAGCGGGACGTCTAGTCACCTTAGGCTAGGTGGTTATGTGACTGGGTGGGTGTGGCTAACTCAATGTCACTCATGTCAAGGGGTAGCCTTGCCTGGCCCCTCCCCTCCCAGCCATTCCTTGTCACACCGAGCCTCAATGTATCTATAGTTCTGTAAAAATGTTCACCTTTTTTCAACTTTATTATCTGCATCTACATACTATAGATGTAATTTCATGGACCACTGAAAGAAGGAAATGGCTCTCATGCTTTGCCCAAGAGTGTGATAGGCAACAGGTGTTTAAGGGGCTGCCACAAAGGAGAGGGCAATGTATTTTCCAAAGAAGCAGAATGCAAAACAAGAAGCAATGGATGGAAACTGAACAAAGAGAGAAGCAACCTAAAACTAAGGAGAAACTTCCTGACAGTGGAACTGCTTGTCTCCAAAAATTCTGGGTGCTCGATCACTGGAAGTTTTTAAGAGAAGAATAGACAGGCATTTCTCTGAAATAGTATAGGGTTCCCCCCTCCACATAAGATCCCTTCTAAATGTTATTCTGTTATTCTGACACCTTTCCCAGGCCCTCTACTCAGATTTTGGCATCCTCAGTTTTCCTGCCTGAGCAGGAAAATACAGAGCAGGTGGTTGGACTAGAAGACCTCCAAAGTCACTTTCAAGTCTGTTATTCCTGAGCTAAATACCTAAGACCTTCATTGGGACCCTATCGCTTTTGCTCCCTCTGAACTAATGAGTTAAGGAGCTGCCTCTAGACATTTATTTTAATAAGATTGTTCAACTGCAGTTGAAAGTTCTTCATGTCTCCTTACCCTGAAGACCCAATTTCATTTGGAATTTAATCCCAAACTGATTGCCCTTTTGGCATTTCTCTTGACACTTCTCCAAAATGCACCCCCAAGAAGCTACATCCCTCTCCCTCCCTTTCCCTCTCCCTCTCCCTTTCCCCCCTTCTCTCTCCCTCCCTCCCCCCTCTCTCTCTCACACACACACTCAATTTAAGCAAATTACCTTCTCTTTGAGACTTAGAATCATAGGCTAGAAGAAGGTACCTTGGAGGTCTTATAGTTCAACCTCCTGCTCAAGGCAGAAGACCTCATATATATTTGTAGGTTCGCAGACATCCCGGCTTTGGCTGCAAGAACTGCAGGCAGCCTTCCCAGCCACACAATTCCTCATCCCGCCACTCCATGCGAGGTGGGAGGCCCAAGAGAAAGCACCTGGTCTGGGCACACAGCCCTTCATGACGGAGCCCTTCCGGGGGAGCAAAGCATGGCTTGGACGAACTGATCCATCCCAAAGGCAAGCTCCAGAGCAGTGGCGGTGGCGGCAGAAGGAAGAAAGTGAGCTCCAGAGCAGCAGCGGGAGGCAGAAGGTGAGCTCCAGAGTGGCGGAAGGTGGCGGTGGAAGGCAAGCTCCAGAGTGGCTGCAGCAGCGGTGCTCCAGAAGGGCGGGTGGATGTCCCGGGGCTGTGCATGTGCACTGTAGTGGAGCAGCAGTCTCGGCCCCAGTGCAGCATCTCTCCCGAGGGCCGCCTGTCCACCCACTGGCCAGCCTGGCCCAGAAGAGGCATATCCCCCATCATGGGCTGGATGCAGGACCCAAGGCAGAGGGGAAGAAAAGCAGGTAGCAGTCACCTGGAGGTCCCATGGAAGTCCAGCGAGCCCCACCATGTCCCCCCAAGGCCCTGGGACATCTGCCCGCACTCCTGGAGCGCTGCCACCATGGGCGCTAGCCCCATTGGGATCTGAAGGACAGGCCCAGAGAAGCAGTAAGAGGCTGAGGGAGAGGAACGGATTGAGGTGGAGAGAAGCAGTAGGAGGCAGAGGGCGAGAGAAATGGGAGGCTTTGAAGACAAGCGCCCTTCCCAGCCCTGCTTCCCTGAGGGGGCACCCGGCCACACTTACTTCTGCCTCGAGGCTTTTGCTGCTAGAGAGGGTGGGAGCAGGCAAGGCAGCTGGGCGAGTCTAGTCTAGGTGAGCAAGGAGGAGTGGAGATCGGCGAAGGAAGGCAGAGGTAGAGAGTTGGGCCGTGGCCGCCACGTGGTAGGCCATGGCAGAAGGCATGCAAGCTGGCTGGGCCACATGCGAGGCAGCTAGGCCAGGATTCGGGGCTTGCTTGCAGTCTCACCCAGGCAGATCAGGGCTGGGCTGCGGGGAGAGTGCTGTGTGGGATGCAACCACGGCGGCGAAGGCAGGCAAGCTGGCTGGCCCACAGAGACCGTGTGGTCAAGGCAAGTGAGGGAGCCAGATAGAGAGCAGCAGCAGCTATGCCAGGCAAGCGGGCAAGATGAGGAATGACTGGGTGGGGTAGGGCGGGGCAGGACCAGCACAGAATTTTTATAACAGGTTTGCCCATCTGGCCTGAACCGGCTGAATCTCACCACTGGTTGCAGCTATTTTTAAATTCTAGTACAGGTAATCCTTGACTTACAACTATGGTTGGGACAGGAACATCCATTGTATTTCTGTATACACCCTACACATTCTGTAGTTTAAAACAGGAACATTGTTTTCTCCTGGCAGGAAAAATTATACTTCATGTCTTTGTCCTCCAGGACCATTGTTAAATGACTATATCTGCTAAATGATTATTAAGAAGTAATAATAAGCAGGTATCCATGTCTGTGTGTTGATATGAGAAAACAAATAAACATGTGCTTTTAAAATCTATTTGAAGGATTGCAACTTATATTAACAGCCTCTTCTGAAACACCCAAAGTCAGAAAAAATAAATGCATTCACTGATAATTTTTGTGAATGAACCTTTCAGAATGACTTTGCATTTAGATGTCTTTAGTTTATTGTTCTTCTTCCCTCTCCCACAATCCCTCTGGTGAACCCTTGCAAAAATATTTTTTAGGGAAAAAAGACGAATATACACAAGTAATTAAGGGTACTACTTAATTGGGAACAACTGTATCTTTCTCTGTTTCTCAGTGAATTATAGGAGCATGTTCTGACATTAGGATTATAAGCAAACATAACAATCAGAGACAATTTCCTGTTTGTTGAGATGACCAGTAATATGATACATTTGGCTCGTTCTGTAGCCAAATATGTTGTGTTCAAATATGTCCTAACCTCAAAAAATCAGTTTGCCCTTTCCTTCCTGCAGCTTTCTCTGTGACTCATTGTGTATCCTATATTACATTTTTAAAATGTCTATGAACCATGATGGTACAGTGTCCCTTGGAAAACTACTATTATTCATCGTAAAGCTTCTATAATTTTCTAGATGTAGAAAAAAGAACATGGGAAAGAGCAGGAACACAAACACTAGAACAATTGTTGCTTCACTGCCAATAGTGACAAAATAGTTTGCTCTAGCCTTGTTTTCTTCATTGAAGGTAAAGGATGCAGCCTTCTAATGGCTCTTAGTCATTGTGTCAGACCTGCCCCAATCTGATCCGTTAGGAAAGAAAGAGAGGCCCTCAACTCCATTTGGTTAAAGCAAAGGGTTCATTTACTAAAGGTGTTGGTTGCAGTAAAGTCAAGCCAGCTCTGAAATCTCCCACATTTGATAGATACAACAAAGTTTTGCTCACAGCCCATTCCTCCCCCACCCCCGCCGTGACCAGTCCATTTCCAGCCAACCAATGCTCACAAAGATGTTTTGAGAATGCTGAGATGTTTTTGGGGGTAATACGCATATTTCTTAGGATGCCTTGCTGTGGGATGTTGGTACAAACAGGATCTGGCTGCTCTGGTCCTTATCACCTGCCATTCCACCCCCTCCCTATTCCTCATCACATACACACAAAGCTTTATTGCCCTTTCATTCCTCCCCTTCCCTCTTTCATCTCCCCCTTCCCTTTGATGGCAGGATCCCATGAGGCACCAAACCATACCAAGCAGAGCTGACACATTGTCTTGTCTTCTAAGATGTATCTCTTTTCAGTTTTAGGTGTGCACCAAATAAAAGTGCATTGACTTTTTCATATTTATTTCTTTGAACATTAGTTTTATGACCACATGATGCTATAGCCTGTTTAATTGAATTGGTGGTATTTACATGTTACAGTACACATACCATAGCATAGTGAGGTCTGGGTTTAGAACAACTCCACACTTCTGTAGAATTGTTTTAGATTAATAATGCAGTAAACTTTAGTCTTATGATTAGCTGTATTGGGAAAACACAGAACAAAGAATTAAGGTTGACTTTTTGCATCAGTGAGAACCTAGAATGATATTTTTTGATAGTTAAAAATACAAAGTTAAAAGATAAACAAACAGAAATAGAAAATTACAAAAGGAAAAGGCTCAGAAAGAAATACATGTAAAAGTAGAGAAAAGAAAAAAAGAAAAAAGTAAGAAAAATAGAAAATAAATTACTTCCAACTATTTTTGGTACAGATGTAGATATAAGAATACATCACATTGTTACTCTGTTTAAAATTTGTGTATGTTATTTTAATAATTCCATATAATACTAACATCATATCCCCAAATCGGCTTTTTATTTCTTTCAGTTTGTTACAAAAAGTCTAATAATGATTTCCAAATAGAAATAAAATTTGCCAAAGTCTTTTCTTTCATCAAGGCTACCAATTTTGCCATCTTCTCTAATTCCACCAGCTTCATCATCCATTCTTCCATTATAGGTATTTGTAAGTCTTTCTACGTACCTTTGACCATATAAGTCTCCCTGCCATTATCATATGTAAAGTCATATGCCATTATTGTATGTAAGTCCAAAAAAAAGTCTCTGGTTTCAATTATACATTAACTTTTAAAATCTTTTGCATGGAAATATGTACTTGATCCCAATATTTTCTAGCTTTGTTACATGTCATCAAAGATGAAAAAGTAGATCTCTCAGTTTGATCACATTTTCAACAAATATGTGAAATTCCCTTAAATATTTTTTACAGCTTATTCAGCATCATCTCCCATTGGTCCAATTATATACAATATCCAAAACTTTTTGCCCATTTTACTATACAGTCTTTAATTTGTTCATCGTATGTTTCCATTTTTAATAAAATGTATACATCTTAGCAATAATATGATTATTGTTTGTACAGAGCTCTACATCAAATTCAGTCTTACCCTTTTTAAATTGATAATTCTTCTTATTCAACTTAAATTTTTCCTTTAACTGTATATAGGAAACCAATGGCATGTAAAATCTCATTCCCACATTTTCTCTTATTTTAAATTAAATTCTTAACAAATTTGCATAGGTTAACCATTTTTGTTTAACTATCATTTCCCTTCTAAAAAAGTCTTCTTCGAGTGACAACTATAAAGGGATTTTAGGAGGCAAATTTTCATTATACCTATTCCATATTCTCAATATGGCAGGCCTACCTACATGGTTTTTAAAGTCCATATTCACCTTAAGTTTATCCTACCACAAATAACAATCCACATCTAAAGTCATGTCCTTCCAATTCCAATATCATTCTATTTCTTAAGGTCACCCACTCCAGAGTAACAGCAAGCTGCAAAATACGATTTCAGATTGGTAACCCTAACCTCTTTCTTTAATATCCTGTAAGAGCTTAAATTTAATTCTTAGTTTCTTTCCTTGCCAAACAAATTTGGAAATATCTTTTAGCCATTGCATATATGTTACATCAGTCATCAGTATAGGTAACATCATATTACCTATAACAATCTAGGTAAAATTTTCATCTTGATCACAGAAATTCTTCCCAACAACGTCAGTTGTAATTTTTCCCAACTAAGCATATTTAAAGGTCTCAATGAGATTTCCCATCTTGTTTTTTTATTTTTAAACCCATTATCTTCTCATGTTGTCTAATGTCCCTATTCAAACAAGAACCAAAATAAACAAAGGAGACAAAAGACAATTGTATATTATCCCTTCTGAATATCACATGATTTAGTCAGATCACCATTAACTAATTCAAGCTCTTTGTGAGGTATATATTGACATTATTCCATGAAGACGATTCTCACCAAAATTCCTAAGTTCCAGAACTTTAAACAAGAATGGTATAGAATGTGAGTAAATAATATTTTGTTTTGCTGTCTCATTATTGTCTGCTGGTTTTTATACTGTGGTTTTGTACTTTATTAGGTTTTGCTAAATTTTCAGGAACTGTGTTAGAGCCACCTTCTTTGAGTTGGGCAGCCATGTAACTATAAATATTTTGAATATTTTCTTTTAAAAAGTGACTTTTGTTTTATACACTTTTTTTAAAAAAGTATATATAATAGTGTAGGGATCCCCAACCCCTGGGGCGCGGTCTACTATCAAGCTATAGCCTGTTCAGAACCGGGCCGCAGAAGTGGTGAGTGCGGGCATGCAGGTCATGGGTGGGTTCTAAAATTTTTTACTACCAGTTCTGTGGGCGTGGCTTGTGGGGGATAATGTGACTGGGTGGGAGTGGCCAACTTTTTTTTTTTTTACTTTTAAAAGCATTTTTTTTACAACCTTAAGAGGTTGCAGAAAAAAATGCTTTTAGAAGCTTCTGACGATCAGGCAAGTCAGCTGGGATCGCCAGAGGCTTTTAAAGGCATTTTTTTCCTACAACCTCTTCAGTTGTAAATGTAAACTTGTAAATTTAAAAATGCTTTTAAAACCCTCTGAGATCCCAGCTGAGCCGCGTGATCATCAAAGACTTGTTTTTAACTTTTAAAAGCATTTTTTCAGCCGAAGAGGTTGTAGAAAAAATGCTTTTAAAAGTTTTAAAACTTTTAAAAGTTTTTTAAAAATGCTTTTAAAAAAAAAGCCTCTGATGAGGTGGGCGGGGTAAGCGAGCGGCGACCAGGCCGGGGACCGGTTCGGGGGTGTGGCCAGCCAATGTTATTACCGGTTCTCCGAACTACTAAAATTTTTTACTACCGGTTCTTGCAAACTGGTGCAAACTGGGAGCAACCCACCACTGATGCAGGTCCACTTGCACAAATGGAGCTGTCACCGCTCATGTAGAACTATCCTCTCTACCCCCGATCTGCTGGTCTGTAAAGCCAGAAAGTTTTGGGACTGCTATAATATTGTGACAAGGGTCCTAAAGAAACTTTGGGGTTGGGTTTCTCACAGCTGATTTCTCCTCTCTGCTCCTTCTTTGTATTTTTTGAGGCAACAACATTTTCTACCTTGCCTGGGTCTCCCAAATAGAATCTTTGCTATTCCATTGCTTTGCAAAGCAATTAAAATACAGTTTTCTTTGCCTCATGAAATATATTTGTAATATTTTTGTTCATTGTGTTATAGAAAGATTCAACATTTAATTATTTCTTGAAATAGGAGACAAGGGAACACTTCTTAAAAAGTATTGCAAAAACAAAAGGGAAAAAGTTTCTTGTACTATTTGTCCTTTCTTTCTATTTTCTCACCATTATTTGTTTTTTCACTCTGCTTCTGTTCTGTTACCATACTTTCCAACTTACTCATTAGGTCTTGAACAAATCCCTTGAGACTTCAGAATGGGCTGGCTATTGAGATATGGCTGAAATTTGGATCTTTGTTCTTTTAGGTCTACTGAGTCAAGTTCAGTAATTTACACTGCTATATCCTGTAACATCAAACAGTTATATGTCAGATTGACAGCACTTATATGACAGTATGTGTATATTTTATTTTTATTTGAATGTGGGTATATCTTCTCTTTTATTGAATGATAAACCAAACAGGATTTTTACTGAGTAAGAATCCAAACAGTTACTGTGAGGGAAGAGCAGAATATTTACATATTTAGATACTTAAAAACTGAGCACATGGAAATTTAAGTATAGAAAAATAGGACATATTCAGGAAAAAATGTATGATGACCTTACAAAAGTTTGTATATGCATATGTTTAAAAGAGATTTTAAAAAACTGACACCTAATGATGCCAACTTATGATGCTTTCCACCAAGGTGGCTTTCTTATTATTTGAATGGGACACCTCCTTTCACTAGATTGGTTTAACAAAGATTATAGCCCTATTCCTGCAACCAACCCTAGACATGCAATTCACCCCATAAAGTTTTCTTATCAGTTTTGTTTGGCACCACATAAGCTCACCAACTGAGTCAAATTGTGGGAAGAAATATCCATCTGGTTCAGGGGTGAAATCTAAATTTTTTCCCTACCAGTTCTGTGGGTCTGGCTTGGTGGGGGGGTGTCCTGTGACTGAGTGGGCATGGCCAACTTGATGTCACTCACAGCCACGCCCACTCAATCACAAGACCCCCTTCCACCAAGCCACGCCTACAGAACCCGGTAGGAAAACTTTTTAAATTTCTTTCTCCCGCAGCTCCGCCCACCCGCCCCATTCCCTGGACTCCTACTGCTCACCTTTCTCCCGCAGCTGGCTGTCAGAGAAGGCAAGTGCCCAAAAGGTACCGGAGTCGCTCACTCTCCTTCTTGAATGAGCCGCTCTGGTCCACGCGCCGGCTGCGCAAGCGCACAGTTTATTTAATTCAGCGGCAGGTTCGATGTGCGCTCATTCAAGCGGCTCATTCAAGAAGGAAAGTGAGCGACTTTCAGGCGCTTGCCTTCCCTGACAGCCAGCCGTGGGAGAAAGGTGAACAGTAGGAGTCCGGGGAATGGGGCGGGTGGGTGGGTGGGCGGAGCCTCCAGCTGCCATTGCTACCGGTTCTCCGAAACACTGGCCATCATCGCTACTACTCGCCCGAGACGGTCCAAACCGGGAGCATTTCACCCCTGATCTGGTTCAGTTCCAAGCTGGGAGAAAGGCACTGGAGACAAAATGGAGGATGGAGGATGGAGGTTGATTGAAAAGAAGGTCCATTTATTGATGAACGTAACCACATGTTTGTGGTTTTGGTGCAGCTGACAAAAGGGAGTTGAGAGTGGAGGGTTTTTATACCTACTTTGAGCTTTGCACTTGAGCTTCCTGTTCCTGTGCAAGAACATGTATTCTGTTGGCTGTTGTCAGACTCTCATAGAGCCAAGTAGGGGTTATATAGGGGTCATAGCTGACTCTATAGGCAAAGTACAAATCCTAGGTGTTTGTCTGAACTAAGTTCGGTTGAAGCTTGGACTGTTTTGAAAGAGTGTTGGGCAATTCCTATTGTGGCTTAATGTCTTTGCCCTGTGTTGGATCTTAAGTGAGGGCTAATCCTACCATTCTGCATTTGTTTCAAAATAACCTGTCTTGAATGGATTACCAATTCTGCATTTCTAAAAGGTGGCCTCCTCAGTTTGGTTTCTGAATAGGCTGGCCCAATGTTTCTTAATGGACAAAAAATATCTGCTAGGGCTATTAAGAAAAGATGGGGGTTGCTTTCTACCTCTAAAAAGTATGTTTCTCCATTTCTCCCTTTGGGAAATATAATATTCTGCCTTTTTAATATTTCCCAAAATATTTCATTCTTTTAGGAGAGGGGTGGGTGCTAACTTTCTACAAAATCATCCTTAGGGATTTACATAGTTCCCACCCATCTTCTCGTAGGGGTCCTTGTTTTTCTGTGAGCCTTTGGCCCATAAGATTATTGGCATGTTTTCATGGCATTGTCAGTATCTTCCTTGTTATCTAACAGGCAGCATTAGGCATGATTTGGCTATTGTGGCAGTCAGATTTCAGAAGTACTTTCTGTGCTGCCAGATGATGTCAGGGAATTTTCTTATAGAACAGCTTAGTTTTATCTGCTTTTTATGATTGTTTTCTTGAAAAACAAGGCAGGCAAAGCTTGCAGCTGATTTGATTTAGGCATTTCTGCAGTGCAATTGATTTGATGGAGTTAGTTTAACTAAGTGCATGACTGGCTTGTTTTTGGACTAAATTTAACTCTTGGGAATTTACTTGATTGGCTCAATTGACTTTTTTTCTATTTTCCCACAATACAGCAATTTTCTTGCTGAGACAAATATATTCTTTGAACAAGGCTTATATTTTATAAAATATTTGCTATATAATGTTACCTTATAGAGAAACCAGAATTTTTCTAAGGTTCCACTAAATAAAATAAAGTAGAATTCTCCACAAATTAAAACCAGGCTAAGTTATTAATTCTGTTTTTTGGAACACAGTTACTGACACTGTGAAAACACTAGAGGGCAAGATCACTATGCTACTACAAAGAAGAGAAAAGTCTGATTATTGTATGAAGTATTTCTCTCTCTCTCATTCTCTCTTTCAGTTTTCAACTTGAAATATTTCATTCTTTAAAAAGTTACATAGCATATAGTTACATAACATTTAGAAGGTGGCAAGATCATCGCAACCAAGCCCTATTTGCTTTTGCTCTATTTGAGGTTAAATATCTGGTTCATCTCTTACTGGATTTTAAAACTAACTAACAAAATCACAGTCTTTAAGAATACCTGGATTACAGTCTGATGGTACATTTGTTGACATATCTATAACTGTACAGTAGTAAGTATTTAGAAAGGTAACCTCATGAGCTGCTCCCGTTACTCAGATATATAGCTCACTGATAGTCCTTGTGAATAAATATCCTAAGCTTTCAACTCCTAAAAATCTTGGAAAAGGTTTACCAGTGTTAATCATCTCAGCTATTTCTGATGAACGTGCTGTGAATTTACTGATCCTCCCGTTTAGAATAATGTCATTGATCCATCTGGCCGAGTGTTTTTCTTTCTTAATGATAATTATCTAAAATTCTGACAGAATACCTCCAGCCTTTGCACCCTAAAAGAGTCTGTGTATGTGGAGAACAGGGGCAGGTTTCAAAACCCATTGCTAACAGTTTGCTCGATCCGGGGCAAACCAGTAGCAACCTATCACTGGAGGAGTATGAGATTTTAAATCTCTTTTTTTTTTTTATTGTAAAAGTTTTACAATTACATTTTCACCCCATTTTCACCCCCCTAACCCTCCCCAAACTCCCCAACCCACCCTCCCAAACCCCCCCTGACCCTCCCCTCCCCCCGGACTTCCATAGAATATCATTATCCCCTATACAAAAACCTTGAACCCCCCCAACCCCCATGTCATTTTTCATCTTCACATAGTTCGAGTATTTCTATCTTAATATAATATAATACTATCAATGAAAAGTTATTTGATACTTCTTAGTTTGGTATTTGGTATAGATTATGTGCAGAACAAATACCAAACTAAGAGATTTTAAATCTCTTAATTTAAGAACAGTATCTGGTAAGCAACAATGCATAGTTAAGGGTGATTTGGTATGAAAGAGGCAAAATATGCCTATCATCTAGCTTAAAAAATGCTGTATTAACTGAACCAGACCCACAATAAAGGAATTGGCCTAGGTCACAATTGAAGGAAAATGGATACAAACCATGATAAAACATTCAAGGTTCTTCTGTAGATTTTGCACATTTGCATTTATTCATCAAGAGTATTTTATGGAGGAGAAGATTTCATTCCACCTTGATTGCCCAATTTCAGGGCAGAGTTTATTCAATAATCACATAATGCTGGCCATTGTATTTATATGGCTGCCTGAAAAACCAAAAAAAATATTTTACATCCATACCAAGCTGAAAGAAGTACATCCTTAATGGTAAGAACCTTGATTTATCAATAAAAAATAAATTGGGCATAATTTATTCAAACAGCTATAAAACCTTTTGAGCGGTGTCCTCTATCAAAACCTGAAATATTGTTTGCTATACCTTGATGTAAAAAAATGTTCATTATTGAATTCAGATTAAAATACTTCCTTGATTTAGTATTTGGGAAGTGCATATTTGAAATACTTGAATATGAAATAAATCAAGAACAATGTTGAACAATGAATAGATTTCTCATTAGGAAAATTTAATAATTTCATTATAGAAGTAGCAAAAAATTGGGAAAAGAAAGCATTGTAGAAATAGATTAACTTATCCATAATTAATTAAATGCTAACTGTTTGTAATTATATAAACTATATACCGTATTATTTATCAAATTTATGCCTTGTCGTCTTGCTTATATAGTCCAGGCAATTTATAAAAAATTGAAATGAATGTATAAAACATAAAACAAACATTTGAAATTCCTAAACCCTGGGACAATGGGGGCAAAACACATTACCTAAGGACTGAGGTATATATACTATTATGTGTAACGTAGATATATACCTTTCCCACATTCTACAGGTAGTTCTTACTCACAACCATTCATTTAATGGCCAAAGTTACGATAGCACTAAAAAAGTGACTTATGATTGGTTTCCACAGTTATGACTGTTGTAGCACCCCTAGGGTCATGTTATCAAAATATGGATGCTTGGCCACTAGTATGCATTCATGATGGTTGCACTGTCCTGGAGTTGTGTGATTGCCATTTGTAATCTTCCTAGCTGAGTTCTGGGGGGAAAAGTCAATGGGGGAAGCCAGATTCACTTAATAACTACTTGATTCATTTAATAACTGAAGTGATTTGCTGAACAGTTGTGGGGAAAATGTTATAAAATGAAGCACAATTCATATCATAGTAGGAAAAGTAGAGTTAGGGTTAGGATCAGGATTAGGGTTAGAGTTAGGGTTAGGGTTATTAAATTATTGATGTATTCTGGTGTTTTGGCTGTAATAGACAATAAAAAGTGCCCAGAAATTGCACTTAGTGAAAAATGTGGCAGCTTAAATTGCTAACTAACTTAAGGCCAATTGGATTGTATATAAAATATACTATCTCTCACTCATTCTCATTCTCATTCCCTTCCTCCCTCCCTTCCCTCTCTCTCCCCCCCTTTCTCTCTCTCTCTCACACACACACCTATTGGATGTTTAACAAGCACCCTACCCTGCATTGCCATTCTGCATGGAATGTTGTGCTGGAGCACAGAATTTACAAGTAGCATTGAAGCGGGCCTTTTAATAAAATCATAGAATCTTACGGGTGGAAGACACATTGCATATCTTCTGGTTCACTACCCACTGTACTTCGACCTTGTGGGTCTGTAAAGTCCATACTTTGGATACTTCATTTGTTCTGAAATTTTTTTTAAAAAAAATTCTAAACCCAAATTCAGTTTGGATCTTTCATGCCAAGATTGGTATCTTCTTAGATTTCATAATGATTTTTATATCTTTTCACTTTTAAAGCACGACCTTCTGCAAGAATCACTTGAGAAAAGGGCATGATATGAAGACTGCTTTTCTAAACAAGTGCTAAAATAACAAGAGTCATGATTTCTCATTTTGTAAATTGACTCCCAAAAAAGGCACTATGTTCTAAGTTTGTAGCTCATTCACTGTTGCTGGTTAATCTTGTAAATGGTCTGGAACAAAGTGTCCTAGTGGGCTTTCCACTCTATTTGCATCTCATTTCTGGCCCTTCATTTGGATTCAGTGATTATAATAAAATGTTTTAGAGAACTAGATTCTTCATTTTATATTTAAATATCCAATAACCTAGGCTTTATAAATGTAATTAACTTCAGAAAAATGTTCCAATAAAAGCACACTGGGTATTAAAACTATCTTTCTACAAAAAAGCAAAATTGACCGCACTGGACACATATAGCAATTGATTTTTCAGATATTTAGTGATATTGCTGTGTAGCCATTAGTGTGATATATTTGTGCCAAACTCTCATTTTGCAGCGATTAACATCATTTAAATTTTGTAATTGAGAACTCCAATATTCAGAATACGTAGTACAAAATCCATAGTAGGATTGATGCAAAACCTATGTAGTCTATATTATTAATACCAAAATGTTTTCAAAAACAAGTGAGAATTTTGGTTATTGGAGATTTATATAATTAAGATTCCTGAAAATTTCTACATCCAACTTGTAAATTAATTATATTAGCATATTTCTTCAGGCTTCTCTAATCCTGATCAATCTCCATTCTTACAACACAGGACATGTGGATAAACTATATTTTGTAGAAGTTATATTCTGAATGATTATTACATTTCTTAGAGAAACTGATAGATAAAAACCCATAAACATAAAATAGTTTCCATTAAGACCCCAAATAACTTTTGTAGATGAAGATAGCATGTCTACTGACAGATGTGTTTAGGGCTCCCCAAATTACATTTATTGCTTTCTGGTAATAATTTCCTCATGGTACTTGCATGCTTATTTTTCTTCCATAATTCCAAGACGTATTTCCAAATTTCTTTGTTTGGATCTACTGGAAAATGCATTCACATGTTCTCATGCTCACAAGTGAAGCTGAGTTTAGGAACAATCAGGATGCATAATGTAGAGGAAGATTGGATATTGCAAACTATCTCTCACACTCCTGAGGCAATTATGAAGACAGTCTTTGAAAATTCACAACGGTACAATTTATATATGATTTTAAAAAGACATATATATTCTTTTTTTAGTTTTAAAATATTTAAATAGCTTTATTTTCAAGAAGATTTATACACAAATATTTTAAAGTAGTATTTTGGGATAGCTTAACAGCATGCCTAATGATATTGGTAGTAAACTGATCGTAGAATTGTATGTATTTATAAAGATCTGCCTTGAATCAGATGCGCTAGGTGTGGGCTCCTTATTGAAGCCTGTCAAGGTGCTCCGGACCAGGGACGACTCCGCAAAAGCGGAGCTAGAAGCCGCGACCAAAATCTGCTGGGGAAAAAAATGGACTGGAAAAAATATAGAAAGAAGAGAAGAATAGAAGATTAAGTATTTGCTTTTTTTTCTCTTTGGGGAAGGAAGATTCTAGTAATAAACTGAGAAGTTTAATTACATTGGTATTAAAGGCTATTTTAGAAATTGAAAATTTGAAAGATATCTTCCTGTAGATTTTGAAATCTGCATTTGGCAAATATGTGTTTCAATGGTATTAAGAGATTTTTAAAATGTTTAACATAAGATTATATTATTTTAAAAGATATATGAGATAAATTGTGTAAGCTTTCAGGATGCCCAACTTTTTGAAGCAAAGAGGATTAATGTTAAATTCAGAATTCTATTACAAAACAATAATTAGTTTTGGATAGTAAAAGGGCTGCTTTCTAAAAAGTTAGAGGTATTAACATTGGTTAATTGAAAACTTGAAAGATATCCTCTGGTAGATTTTGAAATTTATATTTGGTAAATAAGTGTTTTAAAGGTATTAAGAGATTTTTAAAATGTTTAACATAAGATTATATTATTTTAACAGGTATATGAGATAAAATGTGTAAGATCTCAAGATACCCAATTTTTTGAATGAAGAGGATTAATGTTAAATTCAGAATTTTATTAGGGAGTAATGTTCAAAAAGAATGATGTTCGAGGGTATGGAAATGAAATTTACTTATGATTTTTACTGTTTGTAATATTGCTAAAGTATTGGATTATACATCAAGAAAAAGTTTTTTTATAATTAGGATGAACGAATTTAACGTAATTGGTCTTGAGGATTTACAAAAGGGAGGTAGATGAATTGGAGCAAGGGGAGTTAAAGAACGTGTGGGAGTTTTGAAATTTATAATTAGTTAGTTTATTTTAGCATATGTTTATTAGATGCTGTACCCTGTTTTTGCTCTGAGAAGTCAGGGGGGGTGGGGAGGGTGGGATAAGGGTTGGGATGGGAAAAAAAAGTGGTGAATAAAGAAATGTTTTAACAGAAGAAAGTATCTACGATTAGAATACAGGAGTTGCTCAGATACTAAAGGAGGAGAATATTTCACAACAAAGAAGTTAGAAAGGAGAGAGGAGGAGTGGGTAGGAAGAGGAGAGGGAGGGAGAGGAATGGAAGAAGGAGAGGAGGAAGGGAAGGGGACAGGAGTAGGAGTGAAGGCGAGAAGGGGGAAAAGAAGAGAGAAGTGGGGGAAAGGAAAAGGAAGTAGGATGAGGTAGGAGAGGAGGAAGGAGAAGTAGGAGAGAAGAGGAGGGAGGGAAGGGAAGGGAAAGAAAGAAGGTGGAGAAGAAGGTTTGTTGTGGAATGAGGGAAGAAAGAGAAGAAGAGCAATTCCGAATGCAATTAAAATGTCCTACTTTAATGCTTTCTTTAAGGGAAACATGCATTTATTATGTATAAGAAAATGTACACTTTCTATTATGTGGGGAGGGGGAAAGGGTGCGGGGGAGAAAATTGTTTGTATTTCTTATAAAACTTTTCAATAAAAAAAAAGAAATTTGAATAATGTTACAAAGATGTGTTGATGAATTATTTAAATATTATCATATATTGGGGGACATATCCAATTCTGTAAAATAAAGTAAAGAATATAGAACAACCAGATCACACATCAACAAATAACAAGCAGGATGCATATTGTATGTTATCTTATAGGGTGAGTTTATCAACAACATAGTCACAGTGTGAGGGAACTTTATAGCTTTTTTTTATCAAGTTTTTATTATTTTGTTTAAAAAAATTATACATATTGTGTCAATGGCGTGATGTTTGAGTATCATACATTTCAATACATATAAACATATTCCTAATTATTACATTCCATTTTCCATATTTCATATTATTTACTCCTACCTTTTACACAAAATTTTAATTTTCATATAAATATTAACTAGTATGCAATAACATCTAAACTGATGTGCTTTAGCATCCGTATTATCTTCTGTAGTATAACCCTCAAGGAAACCCTCAAGGAAAAAAAATACGAAATTGTCTGTCTGTTTTCCTTTCTTCTGTACACCATATTTCATCCATTTTGGCAACATCCCTCTCCTTTCCTCTTCTTTCTCCTCCCTCTCTTCTCTATTCCCCTCTCCTTCTCTCTACTTCCCTCCTTCCTTCTCCTCTCCTTCCCTTTCTCCTTTTCTCTTTCTCCTGTCCCCTCTCTATTTCCCCTCTCTCTTCTTCTCCATTTCTATCTCCTTCCCTTTCTACTCTTCTCCTCCCCTCCCCTCCCCTCCCCTCTCTCCTTTCCCCTCTCTCCCCTTACTCTTTCTCCCTCCTCTCCTACTCCCTTCCACTCCACTCCATTTTCCTCTCTCTTTTCATTGTTCCATATAATATTGTCAATACCTATAGAATATGGTGTATTTTCAAATTAATATCTCTTTCCACTATCCTGTTTCCCCTAAAATAAGACATCCTCTGATAATAAGCCCAATCGGGCTTTTGAGTGCATGCACTAAAATAAGCCCCCCGTGAAAATAAGCCTTCCCCAAAAATATTTAAACGCATGTGCAGCTGGTCCCTGCCATTTCCTCTGGTTTCCTCCACGTGCCCCAAAATAATATCCAGGAGCCTGGATAGCTCAACAGACAGAGCTCTGTAATTTAACACCAGCTGTCTGCAATTAAAGTAAGATCGAATCTCGCCAGGCTCAAGGTTGACTCAGCCTTCCATCCTTTCTAAGGTAGGTAAATTGAGGACCCAGTTTGTGGGGGCAATAAGCTGACTTTGTATAAATATACAAAAGTATGAAGGCTATTGCTTAACGCACTGTAAGCCGCCCTGAGTCTCCGGAGAAGGGCGGCATATAAATCAAATAATAAAAAAAAAGACCTGCCTGAAAATAAGGCCAAGCACTTATTTCGAGGTTCAAAAAAATATAAGACAGGGGAGGGGCGGGTGGGTGGCGGTTATTATTAACGAGGATCTGGGTCCGAGGGAGACCACTGTGCCTCAGATAGCCGGATGTGAGTCCCTCCTTGTGAAGTGGGGTCATGGGGTTCAGATGGGCTTGTTGCTTACGTACCAGGCTCCCTGCCGCGTGGCAACAGCCCTACCTGAGCTACTCGACGTGATAGCCACGGTGGCAGTAGATACACCCAGGCTTTTAGTCATGGGTGATTTCAACTTGCCATCTGCTGGTGAAACGTCTGAGGTGGCTCGGGAGTTCATGGCTTCCATGACGGCCATGGACCTGACCCAGTTAGTTCATGGCCCTACTCACAGGGGAGGTCACACTCTGGACCTGATTTTTGTCTCTGGCTAGTGGTTGAGTGGTCTTGTTATTGGGGATATAGATATAGAACCCTTGTCATGGACACTCACTCCTTCACCTGGATCTTCGAACCACTGCCCCCCGCCGCAGGGAGGCGGATCCAATTAGATGGATCCACCCCAGGCGCCTGATGGATCCTGAGAGGTTCCAGATGGAGCTTGGGCCATTTCCTGAGGTTCTAGCACATGACTCGGCCGAGGACCTGGTAGCCACCTGGGATCGGGTGGCTGGTGGAGCCTTGGACCGAGTTGTGCCTTTGCAGCCTCTGACCCGGTGCCGATCCCGTGCGGCTCCTTGGTTCACCGAGGAGCTGAGGGAAATGAAGCGCCGGAAAAGACGCCTGGAGAGCGGTTGGAGGGCCAGTCTCGCTGAGTCTGATCGAACACTGGTAAGGTCGCATATTAAGACCTACCTAGTGGTGATACAGACGGCAAAGTTCAATTACTTTTCCGCCTCTATTGTGTCATCAGGGAATCGTCCGGCCGCCCTGTTTAGGGTGACCCGCTCTCTGCTCCATCTGGGAGTGCGGGAGGATCCCTTGGAAGGCAGGGCAGAGGATTTTGGACAATACCTGTATGACAAAATCGCTCAGATCCGGCGGGATTTGGACTCTGACTGGGTAGATCAGGGCAGAGTGACGAGGAATAGTCTTGAGAATGTTATCTGGGAGGAGTTTGACGCTGTGACTCCCGATGATGTGGACAGGATTTTGGGGAGACTTAGTGCGGCCACATGTTTACTGGACCCGTGTCCCTCCTGGTTGGTACTGGCTTCCCGGGAGGTTACACGAGGCTGGCTCCAGGGTGTTATCAACGTTTCGCTGAGTGAGGGCCACTTTCTCGCTGCCTTGAAAGAGGCGGTGGTGAGGCCTGTCCTCAAGAAGCCGTCCCTGGATCCGGCAATATTGGCCAACTATCGTCCTGTCTCCAACCTTCGCTTTATGGTGAAGGTTGTTGAGAGTGTGGTCGCGTGACAGTTCCCACAATTCCTGGAGGAAACATCTTATCTAGATCCGTTCCAGTCGGGTTTCAGGTCTGGGCACAGCACGGAAACGGCATTGGTCGCATTGGTTGATGATCTCTGGAGGGCTCGGGATAGGGGTTGCTCCTCTGTTCTGGTCCTGTTAGATCTCTCAGCGACTTTTGATACCATCGACCATGGTATCATGCTGCACCGGCTGGAAGAGTTGGGGGTGGGAGGCACCGTGTTGCGGTGGTTCTCCTCCTTTCTCTCCGACCGGTCGCAGTTTGTGTTGGCAGGGGGGCAGAGGTCGACCTTGAGGCCTCTTATCTGTGAAGGCCCCTCTCGCCCCTTCTGTTCAACATTTATGTAAAGCCGCTGGGCGAGATCATCCGTGGCTTTGGGGTGAAATACCACCAGTACGCTGATGACACCCAGCTGTACATCTCCACCCAAGACCACCCCAATGATGCCCTTGAAGTGATGTCCCAGTGCCTGGAGGCTGTGCGGATCTGGATGGGGAGGAACAGGCTCAAGGTCAACCCTTCCAAGACTGAGTGGCTGTGGCTCCCGGCATCCCGATATAGTCAGTTGACTCCATCACTGACTATTGGGGGAGAGTCTTTGCCCCCCACAGAAGGGGCTCGCAATCTGGGAGTCCTCCTGGATAGGCAGCTGTCCTTGGAGGAACATCTGACAGCTGTAACCAGGGGGACCTTTTGTCAGGTTCGCCTGATTCGCCAGTTTCTTGATCGGGATTCCCTGTGCACAGTCACTCATGCCCTCGTCACCTCTC
This sequence comes from Arizona elegans, assembly GCA_022577455.1. Lineage (NCBI taxonomy): Eukaryota > Metazoa > Chordata > Lepidosauria > Squamata > Colubridae > Arizona > Arizona elegans. The sequence continues at coordinate 30,235,628 of JAKOOJ010000006.1, read as the reverse complement.
GCCTTGACTACTGCAACGCTCTCTATATGGGGCTCCCCTTGAAGAGCACCCGGAGGCTCCAACTGGTCCAGAATACAGCAGCGCGAGTAGTGATGGGAGCAGCATGGCGCTCCCATGTAACACCGCTCTTGCGCAAGTGCACTGGCTCCCAGTGGTCTTCCGGGTGCGCTTCAAGGTGCTGGTTCTCACCTTTAAAGCGCTCCATGGCATCGGGCCTAGCTATCTTCGAGACCGCCTGCTGCTACCAACGACCTCCCATCGTCCCATGCGCTCCCACAGAGAGGGCCTCCTCAGGGTGCCATCAGCCAATCAATGCAGGCTGGTGACCCCCAGGGGGAGGGCCTTCTCTGTGGGGGCACCTACCCTCTGGAATCAGTTGCCCCCAGAGATAAGGAGAATCCAAGACCTTAGCGCCTTCCGCCGTGCCCTTAAAACCCACTTTTTCCAGCAAGCCGGGCTGGCTTAAGAAGAAATTTTAAATGTTTTAATTGGTTTGTATTTTTAATTTTGGGCCAAATTTATATATATTTTAATTGTTTTTTAATATTTGTATTTCATGTTTTTTAATTCTGGCTGTACACCGCCATGAGTCCTCAGGGAGAAGGGCGGTATATAAATTTAAAATAAAATAAAATAAATAAATAAATTATTTTCAGGGAAATACGGTATAACCATACAGCTTCTTTAAATTGCATTCAAAAATCAAAGAAACAGACTTATTATTTCTTATTCCCTTTCTCTGCTTTGCATAATGCACTTATTTCAGAATGGAATAGTATAGTGGTAATGAAAAGAAGGTGGGTCAAAAAAAAAGGCCAAAAAAGTTAATTTGAGTCCCAAGAATTTCAAAACCATTATAGTTAATATTGGCATGCTCTCATATCAACAGAACAGTAGTACAGTATTATAATTTACAGCTATAATAACACAAATATCTGTTAAATCACATGTAACCTTATCGTCATTTAAATTGCAATATATCTGTTGCTTTGATTTTGTTTTTATAATGCCTCTATATGTGAGATGAGGGAACCATTTATTATGAACATTCTGGAAGAAATGTCTATGGAGATTTTCAGTCATCCAAGTCATGGTTGTTCCAAAGGTGCTTTTTCAAGAGGCAACTGGACTTTCTGGTTTTTCTTTGAAGATGTTTCACTTCTCATCCAAGAAGCTTCTTCAGCTTTGACTGGATGGTGGGGAATGGAAGGATTTATGCTCCTTGCAGACAGCTGGTCATTTGCATTCTTTTAGCAAGTTGTTAAGATTATCTGAAGGTTTATCTGTGTCATCAGGGTCTCCTGAGTGGTGCAAATAGGTGTGGAGCCTTCTTGGAACTGTTGAAAGTACTGTGTTGTAGATTGGAGATAGATGATGTAGTATCCCTCACCCTCTGTTGAGAGAGGGCTGTTCAATTTTGACATAGATGGCCTCTTTGGCCCCTCTTTCAAACCAGCAGTCCTCTCTGTCCGAAATGTGGACTTTGCTGTCTAAAAAGAGTGGCCTTTGTCTTTTAAATGGAATTTAAATTCTGAAGAAATGTATGCTAGTAATATGCAATCTAGATATGAATTTAAACTCTATTTCATTCATAAATTCACTAGTTGCACTTTAAGAAACCAACCTTTTCTCTAACCTGTATTTGTGCAGTGGAAATAAGGCAAGTCCCTGTCTCATGAGTTGTTAAACTCAAAAGCTAAAATCCTATTTTAAGTTTAATAGAGAATTGTTAATATTGAAAGGCCTTGTAACATCAGATTTTCCACAGCTAACTGAAAAGCTGCACATGGCAATAAGTTATTTAAAATAAAGCAGCAGGGGAATGCCTCAGTAATGAAAATACAGGAAATTTCATTTTGCAAATTTTAATTGGTACCTTGAGTTATCAAACTAGTATTACATCTCCATCTAACTATCTTGCATTTTATTTATTTTATTTATTTTATTTTATTTTTGAACTTGTATACCGCCCTTCTCCCTGAGGACTCAGGGCGGTGAACAGGCAAATAAAAACATCAAATACAAATATTAAAATACAGTTAAAAATATGTATAAATTTGGCCCCATTAATTAAAACAATAAACAAAAACAAAAACAATTAAAAACACTTAAAAAGAGTTAGGCCAGCCCGGCTTGTTGGAAAAAGAAGGTTTTAAGGGCACGGCGGAAGGCACTGAGGTCCTGGATTCTCCTTATCTCTGGGGGCAGCTGATTCCAGAGGGTAGGTGCCCCCACAGAGAAGGCCCTCCCCCTGGGGGTCACCAGCCTGCATTGTTTGGCTGATGGCACCCCGAGGAGGCCCTCTCTGTGGGAGCGCATGGGTCGATGGGAGGTCGTCGGTGGCAGCAGGCGGTCTCGAAGATAACTAGGCCCGATGCCATGGAGCGCTTTAAAGGTGAGAACCAACACCTTGAAGCGCACCCGGAAGACCACCGGGAGCCAGTGCAGCTCGCGCAGGAGCGGTGTTACATGGGAGCGCCATGCTGCTCCCATCACTACCCGCGCTGCTGCGTTCTGGACCAGTTGGAGCCTCCGGGTGCTCTTCAAGGGGAGCCCCATGTAGAGAGCATTACAGTAATCAAGGCGAGAGGTCACGAGGGCATGAGTGACTGTGCACAAGGAATCCCGATCAAGAAAGGGCCGCAACTGGTGGATCAGGCGAACCTGATAAAAGGTCCCCCTGGTTACAGCCGTCAGATGTTCCTCCAAAGACAGCTGCGTATCCAGGAGGACGCCCAGATTGCGAGCCCTCTCTGTGGGGGCCAAAGACTCGCCCCCAATAGTCAGTGATGGAATCAACTGACTATATCGGGATGCTGGGAACCACAGCCACTCAGTCTTGGAAGGGTTGAGCCTGAGTCTGTTCCTCCCCATCCAGATCCGTACAGCCTCCAAGCACTGGGACATCACTTCAAAAGTTAGCTTAGTATGCATTATTAAAAATTCAGGATGAAGCTCAACAAAGAGAATTACAGTATAGCTCCACCTTTTCTTCTTTCTTTTAGCCACTGCCAACTCTGCATATGCCATTAAAATTAAATATGTTTTTAAATCAAATTGGATGTACAATTAAGTAGTAGACAGTAATAAAATTATATAGGAATTAAAACGGGATTAGATAAAATTGTGAAGAATAAGGATATCAATGGATAACAGTATCAATGTGTTCATAGGTTGTCCTCTACTTATGACTGGTCATTTAGCAACCATTTCAGAGTTATGACAGCCTCAGAAAGGTGCCACCTAAATCACTTCCTAACTTTGTAAAAAGTTGTTCTGTCCCCATCATATGATTGCATTTTGATCATTTGGTAACTGGCTCGCATTTACAACTGGTTGCGGCATCCCACAGTCACATAACCATAATTTGTGACTTTTTTGTCAGTTTCCAGGAAATGGGTACACACAATCGCATGATTCACTTAATGATTCTGATTCAGACTTACAACTATGTGATTTCCTTAATGATCATAAAACATGGGTGCATTGACTTATGAGCATCAAGCCCTATGACCGAAATTCAGTCCCAATTGTACTCGTAAGTCGAAGACTATGTCAGGGTTCCAAGTAACAGCCCATATGAAATCAAAACTCCAAGGCACGGTTCCTGAAAGTATAGATTTATTAGGCATGTCATATTGGTACAGCTGGTGAAAACCTGACTCTGAAGTTCCCCAGGTTTTCCCCACCCAGTTCAAAATCCAAAGTTCTTCCCCCATCACACACAATCAGGTCTCTCTTTTCTGCACCTTCTACTTTTATTCTTTGTTAAATATCTATTAGTTTTGTTATACTTGTAATTTTTAATATAATTACTACTTAAAAAACAGAGAGAATACTGAAAACTAAGAAGGTTTGCAAGAACAAAAATATTATGGATCATTGTGCCAGAATATTGTTTAGCAATTCTTTTATGACTGTAGAGTGGCATTAACTCCTTTTCTACCATGTTTTGATCTATGTGTCCAATCAATGCATGGAAAGGAATATGTCCTGCTGTCCCCAGATGTACTTCCCAAGGCAGAGAATATGAAGCAGCTTAATTCATCTTTCTCCAATTCTTTCTGGACAGTGAATTGGGAAGAATGCCATTCTCAAGACTTAATAAAGATGTATGTAAAGTTTCTTCTTGAACTGTTTTCAATATATGCATAGTTGCTGTCAGCTTGGCAGTTTATTTGCTCAAATGTACAATCAATACTGGAGCAGAAATAATAAGCCACATAGTTAGCTTCAATAATTCAGTTGGCTCGACTTCCGGTTTGCTGCTGGCCGCCGCCAGACGTTCCTTTGGGATCGTCAGCTTCCATTGCCTGTCAGAGCCGCCTTCACATCGGAATGGCGGCTCGAAAAAACTCCGTTTCCAAAAGGAAACGGAGATAGAGCCGGCAGGGGTGGGTAGAACTCTCTGCAGAGTCCCAAAAGTTTTTTTTTTACTTTTGGGACGGAGCGGATGAGAAGCCCCACATCCCCTGCCGCTGCTCCGGGCCTTGGGAGACCTCTGCTTATGCAGAGCCAGGCGTCAAGAGCAAGCCTGCGAACTTAACAGAATAAACAAAGAAAATGCGAGCTGGACCCTTAATACTGAATCGCAAGTATTTTACCCTTTAAAAAACTATTTAAGAGGAAAGAGGAGAGGAAAGGGGGAAAAAGAGCCTTTTAAAATGGCGTCTGCCGTGCTGGAGAAGGGCTGAAAGGGAAAGTCCTTCCGTTTCTTATTACTACAATGTAGCGGAATAAATATCACTGGCTACATTTGTAGATAAAACCTCGCTCCTGTGTCTTCTCTTGCTGTTGATTGAAAAGAAGTTTTTTTTTTTTTGCTTTTTTAAGGGAAAGTCCTTCCGTTTTCTATTTTTTCTCTCTTCTTTGCTAAATCTTGTCTGTGTGGGAAATGGCATCGGGACCTACACAGCTGGACAAACTGCACCAACAAATTGTAACTCTCCAGTGTCAGAAACCTGATTTTAATATAATAGATTTTCTCCTTGAAGAGATTGTAAGAAGGGATGAGATTGTGAACCAGCAACTTGAAAAATTTAAGCAGGAAATTAAAGAAATTGGTGATTTGGTGAAATCAAAGTTTGACTTTTTGAATCAAAAGATTTTAAAATCAGCTAATGGTCTATCAGATTTTTTGATTCGGGTGGACGCAAAGACTAAATCATTAGAGTCTAAAATGAAGGAAACAGAGGAGAATTTGGATGACAAGATTCAAAAAATCAAAAAGGACTTGGTAAATATTCAGGATAATTGTCCAGAAGACAAATCTAAAATGGAGGCTGACCAAAAGACTGGTAATGGAGAAAATGTGCAACAGAGGATTGAAAGAGAAGTTTTAATGATTCAATATAATTTTACAGAATACGCAATTAGACTGAGAGGCCTGCAGGAAAATAATAGAGATGACTTAAGGAAAATATCTTCTGAAATTCTGGCTGGGATTTTAAAGGTTCAACCTGATGAAGTGTTTTGCAGGATTGATAGAATTTACAGAATTAACTCCTGGTTGGCAAAGCAAAGGCAATTGCCTAGAGATGTGGTGATCTATTTTACAGATAAAGAAATTAGGAATAATATTGTGCAGAACTCTTTTAATTCTACTTTGCAATTTCATGGAAGAAAGATTTGGATTTTTAAGGACCTCCCGACTAAAATGCTAATGGAGAGGAAGAAATTTGGCTTTCTAGTGACTGAGTTAAAAAAAAAAAATATCCTATTCAGGTGGGACACGCCAGTTGGTTTAATACTGAGATATCAAGGAGTAAGATATCAATTGAACACTATTGAAAAAGCGGAAGATTTTTATCAAAAAATTTTAAAAATGAATTTAACACCTTTAGGCATAATACAGGATAAGCAAAAGGAGTTGGAAACAAAAGGAAAATATCAAAATATAGAGGCTGTGGCAGATAAATTGTCTTTGGATTCCCTGGATACCCCAGGTGGTCTGTCTATAAATAAGAGAGTAGTGTCATCCGACACCAAGCTGATGAACCATCAAGTCACAGACAAGTGCGCAAATCAACCAGTTGATATACAAGTGACGGAGAAGAAAGATGAGATGATAAAACTAACCCAACAAGAACAACCCATAAAGCAGAATGAAAATCGACCAGCCGATACACAATCGGTAGGCAAGAAACGAGGATGGAAATTCAACCCGCAAAAGAAAAAGAAAAGAAATAGATCTCATAGAAATAGCAGTTTCTAAACCATGCAACATTGAAGCCAGGGACTTTAAAAAATGAATGAATATTTGAAAAGATAGTGGAGGCGAACAATTGTTTAATACTATCCTGAGGATTGTGGCAGATCTCTGCAATGCCGTGATTTTGGGATGTGAAAAGAGCCTCACCTTGTTGGATTTGAATCATCTACTTTGGATTTTTTTTTTTTTTTTTTTTTTTTGGTAAATATATTATAATTATTTTGAGTTATAAGGCAGGAGAGTTACGCCGGGGCATGCAGAAGATCTGGATGTTACTCATTAGGATGATGGGAATTAATAATCCTGATGAATACCACAACTATAACCATATGGATATAATTATAATGTCACTCGGGTGGTTGTTTTTACTTTTATATAGATGCGAGGATATCTACTACTGATGGGGGCAGAAGATGACTGAAGATTTTGAACAAACTGTTGCACCAGCATGTTATTTTACCCTATTATGGGTGATGGATTTAACAATCCAGTGGAAAGACACCAAAGAAGATATTATATGGATTATAAATTTAAAGTTATTGCCTTTTTTCTTTTTATAAAATGGAATGCATATATAGATATGTGTAAATTTTAGTATAGTGGGCAGTGGATTATAATTATAATTAGAATTGTATTGCATGATCTTGCAGGAATTGAAGGGTTGAAATAGGTTAGTTTGGGGAGTGGAGGAATGGGAGGAATGGATAGAACTGAATAAATGTTAAATTTGGATGTAGGGAGAAGGCCGCCTTAAAATGTTATATTATTAATATATATAAAAGATTAAATGTTAAACTGTAATAATATACTATAAGTTTAGGGGAGGAGAAAAAGGGCAGATTATTGTAAAGATTCAACGATCCAGTGGAAAGACATCAAAGAAGATATTATATGGACTATAAATTTAAAGTTATTGTCCCTTTTTTTCTTTTTTTTTTTTTTATAAAAAAAGTTATAAGAATAATATGCTAAGGGTCAGTATTCTGAGGAGGGAGTAAGGGAAAGGGAATATGTTATGTATGTAATTAGTTATGAAATAGCCTATTGTTGTGAAGAAGTCACGGGGGGGATGGGTGGTGAGGGGGGGGTTAGGGAAGAGGGGGGGGGAAAAGGGGGAAAAACTTGTATTTGAAAACTTTTTCAATAAAAAAAAAAAATAATTCAGTTGGCTCTAATCCACTTCTTCAGTGATTACCATACAGTTTCCAGTAAATATTGATGTAAGCTCAAAGTTGACTATTCTGTAAGCAGGGTTTCCTCAACATTTACTGAAGCTCAACTGACCTGGAAGATTTTCAGCATGTGCTGTAAATACTCCATGCTGCTTATCTTCCATGCATGCTGCAGACAATTCTGCAATGTTTGCTGAAGTTGCCCAGAATCTGGAAACTCTTCAGCTAGTGCTCAGCCTTCTTTCCAAGTGCTATCCAAAATGCTCCCATGCTGAATGGCTTCAGAATTGTCCACAATATGGGCTGATGTCAACCTGCATGGAGGGATCTTCAGCATCCACCAAGAGGGTTGCAAAGTGTGACTGGATTTGTGTATGCATGCTGTGGGGAGTTATCTGCAGATACTGTATTTGCTAAAGTATTCCATCTTGAAATCTGCTTGGTTTCACTGAAAGTCCTCTAGGCTTGCCAGTTTACAAAATTAGATGTAGGCAAACAGATCACTAGCGTTGGAAGGAAGCAGAAGGCGAGAAATTAATGGACAGAACACAGCTGCCAGTAGCTTGTTCAACCATTTATTGAACTGAAATGCCCTAGTTATGACCTTTAGACAGCTAGTGCTGTAAAGACCAGGCAGGTGGAAGAGGTTGCCCTACTGCCCCAGTTATTCGTTTCCCAACAAAATAAACTATTGCAATCAGTCTCTGGATGCACTGGAAGACGCAAACAAACTAGATACATTAAACAAGCAAATACATTTGATAATATCAAAAATTGCAAACACCACACAGTAGTACATATGACAAATTATTGTACAATTTATGAATGCTTGTGATGATGAAATTAAATTTGCATTTGGGAAAATTTGGGCATTTACTACTTCACTATTTTTTATATCAGAACAGAACAAAAAGAAATACTTATTTTCAAAGTCTCTAACTTGGCATTAAATTTTAAGCAATATGTGTACAGCATGAGTCAAGATTCTATATTGTGATTCTGTATTGTGATTAATGTGGATTACCATATGTTTAAAGTGGCTATTTTGAAGTATTATGGGAAATTTAATTGTGATAGAAGTTTTCAGTCAGTTGAATATGGAGGTTTAGAAAATATATCCATTGTTTTGTATGTATTCAGAGTCAGATTTATAAGGCAGTAATTGCAAAGGAGATGAGCGACACAATTGTCTAGAGGTGAAGACGCTTGCCTCTCACTTGGAAAATTGAGAGTTCAATCCTAGGCAGTGACAGATGTTTTTCTATCAGGACGCAAAGAGAAAATATCTGCTGTGAACTCTGTGTAGGCATCAGGAAGGGCATCCAGCCAGTAAACACTCAACTTCATTCAATTGCCCCAACTCCACCCCAATAAAAGGGATTACAGAGTCGTAAAAAGAAAAAAAAATTGCGAAGAGATCATAACTGTCTGAAATGATGATTTTGTTTCTTGTCTGTACATCTGCATTCCAGGTTTGGGTAAAAGAATTAAAAAATGGTTTGATGAGTGTACCATGTACTGGAGTTACTAAAGCTCCACTTAACTTTTGACATGGATAAATCATTTTTTACGTAAATGCACTTCTGCCTAGTTGAACCAAAGTCATGTGTATCAAATTAGTGTTGCTGACAAGGATTATGCTATTTCCTCTTAGGTAACGAGCACTAGTCATCAGTTTCGATTCCTGGAAGTCAAAATGAAAACAAGATGCTTCTAAGTTTGTAATGAATCCAGTTCAGTATTTTTTGTAAGAGGGACTTGAACAGCATGTCAATACTAGGGGGAAAATCCATATGTTTTATAATATCCTCTTGCTGTAAAACTTTTTTCCCCTCCCCTGGAGAAAACGGTAGCATTTTAAGAGCTTATAAACTTTTTTCTTAGGAATATTTTGTCATTACATGTCCCAAAGGTGCTTTTTCAGGAGGCAACTGGACTTTCTTGTGTTTCTTTTGAAGACATTTTGTTTCTCATCCAAGAAGCTTCTTCAGCTCTGACTGGATGGTATGGAATGGAAGGATTTATATTCCTTGTAGACACCTGGTCATTTGCATCCTTTTAGAGAGTTCTGGAGGCCATTTGGAGGTTTATCTGTGTTCTCGGGGTCACCTGAGTAGCGCAAATCAGTGTGGAGCCTTCTTGGCTGCAGGATGTTTTCTGCCATGTGTCCCTTCACTGTTGAAGACAGGCACAGGCTGTGTTGTCTGCATCTCAAACTGAAGCACAGATGGTTGCTGTAGTCTGCAATTTTTCTGGAAAACTGTTCATACCCCCTCACCATTTGAAGGGTGTTCATCCCAAAGTGCATGGCTAAATGTCTATGGAGATTCTTAGTCATCCAGGTCATGGTTATCCCAAAGGTGCTTTTTCAGGAGGCAACTGGACTTTCTTGGGTTTTTTTTGAAGATGTTTTGCTTCTCATCCAAGAAGCTTCTTTGTTTCTGATTGGATGATGAAAAATGGAAGCCAAGAAGGCTCCACACCAGGGGTGGGTTCTACTTACCTTTAGTACTGGTTCGCAATGGGAGCACGCGCAGAAGCTTCTGCGCATGCACAGATCGTCCATTATGATGTCTGGGTGGGTGGGCAGAGCCTCCCACCGCTTTTACTTATGGTTCACAAGAACTGGATAGAACTGGGAGCAACTGACTGCTCCACACACATTTGGACTACTCAGGTGATCCTGAGGACACAGATAAACCCCCAACGACTCTCTAAAAGAAGTCAAATTACCAGCTGCCTACAAGGAATATAAATCCTTCCATTCCCCACCATCCAGTCAGAGCTGAAGAAACTGCTTGAATGAGAAGTGAAGTGTTTTCAAAAGAAAAACAAGAAAGTCCAGTTGCCTCCTGAAAAAGCACCTTTGGGACACCCATGACCTGGATGACTGAGAATGGACGTTGCCTTACCTGAACGTCCTTTTTCTGGGCGCTGCGTACACTATCCATGCATGGGTTAATCCTTCAGTATTTGGCAACAACTGAGTGAAAGAAACAAAAGGCTCATCCCCTTTCCGGCCCCCAAACCACGCCTCTGATCCCATGATCCCCCAGTCTGAACGAAGGCGCAGTCAACAAGGAGTCAACCAAGAGAAACTTTAGCAAACTCAACTTTATTAACACCAACTTGATAACAGATAACGAGAGGGAAACCAGCCGTCCCCAGGTGCACAGTCAGCCCAAGAGGGAGGGTTATGGATAGTGTACGCAGCGCCCAGAAAAAGGACGTTCAGGTAAGGCAACGTCCATTTTCCTGTGCACTGCTCCCACTATCCATGCATGGGATATACCCAAGCTCAACTCCCTAGGGTGGGAGGCTGACTGTCTCCGCCAGTGTCTTCTGACAGCACTTTCTGAAGTACTCTGTGGCCAAACGACGCCTCTGCGGAGTGGTACGCATCAATTCTGTAGTGGCGGATGAACGGTGTGAGGGACGACCAAGTCGCTGCCCTGCATATGTCCACTACCGAGGCTTGAGTGGCCCAGGCCGCCGACGTGGCCGCACTGCGGGTAGAGTGGGGGAGGATTCTGTCCGGTGCTGGCCCGGGACTTGAGTTGTAAGCCATAGCGATGCAGGCCTTAATCCATCTGCTGACTGTAGCTGCTGAGACTTTCTGGCCCATGGACCTCGGGCTAAAGGAGACCAGGAGGCCCTCGGTGCGGCGGAAGGGTTTGGTCCGATGGATGTAGATACAGATAGCGCGTCGGACGTCCAGCGTGTGCCACTTCTCCTCCCTGGCATCTCGAGGTGAAGGACAGAAGTCCGGTAACACAAGTTCTTGGGCCCGATGAAACCACGAGTTGACCTTAGGGATGAAGGCCGGATCCAGGCGTAGCGTCACCGTGGAATCGCGAACTATGCATAAGTCCTTGCGGACCGAGAGGGCCGCTATCTCTGAGACTCTTCTCGCCGAGGTGATCGCCAGCAAGAAGGCCACCTTGAATGAGAGGTATTTGAGGGGGGCTGAGTCTAGGGGTTCGAAAGGTGGTCCGGTCAGTGACTGCAGCACCAGAGTCAGATCCCATGATGGGTAGCGATGCACTGCGGGGGGATGCAGGTTTGTGGCCCCATGTAAGAACCCCTTAATACGCGGGTGGTGCGCGAGCGACTGGTACGGTGGGCAAGCAATGACCGTCGATAACGCCGCTGTCTGCCTTCGTAGCGTTGCGGGTGTCAGACCCTTGTCCAGGCCGGCTTGTAGAAACTGCAGGACGTCGCGAACCTCCGCTGATGTAGGGTCCGTGTGTTGTTGGGTACCCCAGCGACAGAACGCCTGCCACGACGCCTCATAGATGCGGGTCGTAGACGGACGCCTAGCTGCTTGGATAGTGGCCACGACCTCATCTGGCAGGTTGTCCTTTTTCAGGATGATGCGTTCAAGTGCCAGACGGCTAACTGTAACCACTGGGGTTCCGGGTGCGTGACCTCCCCCTGGCGAAGGACGAGTTGCCATGGTGGAATCACCCACGGTTGATCCACTGAGAGCGCTACTAAGTCGGCATACCACGGCCGTCGGGGCCAGTTCGGAGCTACCAGGAGCAGATCGGCCTTCTCCGCGAGCAGCTTTCGGATGAGACGGGGAATTAGAGGCACTGGTGGAAACGCGTACAGGAGACCCTTGGGCCACCTGCAGCGCAGTGCGTCGTGGTCCTCCGCTTGGGGTGTCGGGTAGCGTGACACGAAGCGGGGAAGCTGAGCGTTGGCCTGGGTTGCAAAGAGATCCATCACTGGGCTTCCGAAACGTGAGGTGAGCTCCCGGAACAGTGGAGGGTGGAGCTGCCACTCCGCCTGATCTATTGTCTCTCTGCTGAGCCAGTCTGCTCTGACATTGGCTGCTCCTGAGATGTGGTCCGCCCTGATCGAGAGAAGATGGCTCTCTGCCCAGCTGAAAAGATCGGCGGCCTCTCGCATCAGGGTGCGGGACCTTGTGCCCCCCTCTCTGTTGACGTGTGCCTTGGCCAAGATGTTGTCGGTCAGGATCAGGACGTGGTGTCCTCGCACCGTCGATTGGAACTCCCGCAGGGCCAGTTTGATCGCCCGAAGCTCTAGCAGGTTGATGCTGCACTGACTCTCCCTCCGGGATCACTGCCCCTGGGCTACCAGGTTGCGGAGGTGGGCCCCCCACCCTTGCAGGCTTGCGTCGGTGGTGATGATCAGGCGGTCCGGTTCTAGGAAGCTGGACCCCTTGAGAAACGCCGGCGATGTCCACCACCTGAGCGACAGGCGGACTTGAGGGGTGAGGAGTACTGGCTGCTTGGAGTTGGCCCTGCCTGCCCGCTGGAATGGGAGCAAGAACCACTGCAGAGGTCTCGAGTGTCTGCGTGCCCACGGCACAATACCGAAGCAGGATACCATCTTTCCGAGTAGGCACGACAGGTGGATCAGGGCCACTCTCCTCTTCGACAGGATCTGCTGTATCAGAGTGCGGATGCTGTGGATCCTGTCCGGCGAGAGGTAAACCAGGCCGCTGGCCGAGTCTATCAGTGCCCCCAGATGAAGGAGTCTGGTGGTGGGCTGGAGATGACTCTTTTCGAAGTTTATGGTGAAGCCGTGAGCCTGGAAGACCTGCAGGACCTTCTTCATGTCCTCGGAGGCCTGATCCCGAGTGGAGGACAGGATTAGAATGTCGTCCAGATAGCAGAGCAACCTGATCGGGATGGTTCGTAGCCTGGCCGCTACCACCGCCACCAATTTGGTAAAGGTGCGGGCGGCCGACGAGAGACCGAACGGCATCGCACGGTACTGGTAATGTGCCCCTGCGAATTCGAATCTCAGGAACTGCCTGTGGTCTGGATGAATGGGCACGTGAAGGTAGGCCTCCCGGAGGTCGACTGATTGGAGCAAGTCGCCTTGTCTCACTCCCGCTAGGATGGACTTGAGGGAGTGCATTTTGAACCTGCGGTATTGAACCGACAGGTTTAGCCGCTTCAGGTTTAGTATTCCCCTCCAGCCCCCGGAGTTCTTGGGTACTAGGAAGAGGGTCGAGTAGAACCCGGAACCCCTCTGGGCGTGCGGCACCGCTTCGATGGCATTGACCTCCAGGAGGTGATCTATTTCCTGCGACATTAAGCTCTGCTGTTCTGCGGAGCGGGGCGTTGGACAGCGTACAAACCGACTGGGTGGCTGCCCGGAAAATTCGATAGAAAGACCCGAGCCAGTCGTACGCCTAACCCAGGAGTCCGAGGTTGATTTGGCCCATTGCTGGTGGAAGTGAATGAGCCTTCCCCCTATTGGGCCTGCGAGCCTGGAGTCACTTCCCTCGCTTGGCTGGCCTCGGGCCGGCCCCCCGGAAGTTGCGTCTTGGCTGCTGGTTTCGCCCTCGGTCTCGGAACTGCTGCCGGTCCTGGAATCTATCTCCTCCCTGATAGTGGGGACGATGAGCTGAGGACCCCCTGGGTCCCGCGCTGGCCCGAAAGGGCTGCTGTAGCGGGTAGGGCGTGTAGCGGCGTTCCTGGCGGCGGTAGGTCGATGGGAGGATCTTTCTCTTGTCCCTCCCCTCGACTAGCAACGGTTCCAGCGCGGCGCCAAAAAGCTCTGGGGCCTTGTAGGGTGCAGCCACCAACTTCCATTTTGCCTTTACGTCGGCCTTCCAGGGCCGGAGCCAGAAGAGTCTTCTAGCCGAGAGGGTTGAGGCTAACGACCTCGAGGCGAATTTGGCTGCGTTTAAGGAGCTGTCTGCTGAATATTCAGTGGCTGCTATTATCTTGTTTATATCCTGCTGGAGTCTGGTGTCCTCCGGTGGTAGTCTGTCCTGCAGGTGCCGTAGCCAAATAAGCGATGCGCGGTTGAAGAAGGACGTAGCCGTCGCCGTTCTAATTGCCCAGCCCGCCGCCTGGTGCACCTTTCGGAATGCCCCCTCCATCCTCTTCTCCTCTGCCTTGAGAGAGTCAAGAGGGTCCGTGGCGATTAAGGAACCAGATGACAATGCTGCCACAGGTTGGTCGACAGTAGGGAGTGTTAGGAGATCCTCTAGCTCTGGGGCTGCGCAGTAGAGCTTCCTGTCCAGATTGCTAGGTGTGGCCAGGGAAGCTGGTTGTCCCCAGGGGTTCTGGATGACCTCCGTAAAGAGCTGAGGGCACGGGATAAAATCCCTCTGTGGCTTTGCTGTGTTGAAGAGGGCGTCGTGCGGCCCTGGTACCGTTGGGGCGGCGGTTGCGATGTCCCCTGGTACTCCGAGATTGGTTGTAAGTCGGGCCTTGTGGAGCAGGGACTTGAACAAGGCCGGGCGGAAGAGGCCTGTAAATGCCAGTGTGTCGGGCGCCAGGCCCTCATCCTCTGAAAGCTCCATCTCCTCAGGCCCCTCCTCTGCTTGGTCAGACTCCTCCGAAGAGGAGTCCTGACCTTGTGTGGGGAGAGGCAGGGATTGGTGGCGCCGTGACTGGCTTGGGGCGGCTTGGGCTGGAGCTTGAGACGACTGCAGGGTAGCGCTGAAGAAGGAGGAGAGGGCGGCTGAAAACATGGCCTGGAAGTCCAATGGAGGAACCGCCCCAGCCCCCCCCGGGGGTGCTGGTCAGCGCTTGGCGGCGGACGCGTTGCCTCCCTGGCGCGATGATGTTGTGCAGAGGGGAGGGTCAGAGAGGCCTCCGCTTCCAGCCCTGTGCCTGCCTCCGGGCGAGGGGTGCTGAGGCCAGACCTGGGCACCTCTGGAGTTCTAGGAGTTACTGCAATGTCGGATATAGATGAGATCCCCAACTCCCTGCCCCTAGGGGAAGCACGCACTGGATCCAAGGCCGCGGGCTCCCTAGATGGTGTTGCTGCCACTGCCCTCTGGGCCTTCTCCCAATGTCTCTCGAGAGCGTTATGGCTCCTTAACGCATCTCTGTCTTGAAAGGGCACGGCCCCCTCCGAAGCTGCTCTGCTGGTGGCACTCGAATGCCTCTTTTTGGATTTCCTCTTGCCCCCTTTACTGCTCTTGTGAGGTGGGCTAAGTTCCAGCTCCATATCTGAGGAGAGGGGGGAGTGTGGCATGGTTGAGGCTTGAGAGCGCTGGCAGACCCCCTGATGTTGTGCTTCGCCACCAGAGGGCAGACCTCTGCAGTGGAGGGCAACATGTGTAAGCTCTTCTCCTCAGGTGTAGAGGAGAAAGCTACTGCGCCCCCCCTTCTTCTGGCTGGGGGGGGTTTGCCGCCGGCCCGCTGTGCTTGGGGGTGCCGGCTGTAGAGTCTGACCCAAAATGGCGGCCCGCAGGTCCGCCAATATGGCGCTGGCACGTGTCTCCGCTGTGCCTGACTCTGGCGAGGGCTTAAACTGGCGGCCCGAAGGTCTGACCCGATGCCTCGCGCTTCCCCCTTGCAGCGGAAGGCTGCTCCTGGCTTTGGGCTTCCTTCCCTTCGCGCCCAGCAGCTGTATTGCGAAGGGCGGCTCGATCGGCGATGCGTGGGCGGCCGGGGATTCCGCGCCCGCCGCCCAGCTGATGAGCGCGAGGCCGCCTGCCGCGCTTCCACGTGTTCAGGGGCTTGTGGCAAACGAGGGGCGAGGGAGGCGAGCCCGCCGGCCAGCTGGAGGGGTGCTGATTTCCTCTGCGCATGGGAGAAGCCTCCGATGTGGGAAGAGGGGCTGCCTGCCGCAGGCGCGAGCTGCTCCGCTCTCCCCCCCACCAGCTGTTTAAAGTGCCTCGCGCCGAAGCGCTAAGCAATCCAACTCAAAAAAAGGGGCGCGAAATACAAACTACTCAAAATAAACACAACAAACGTCTAGACGCTCAGGGAAGAGCCTGACTAGATAGAAGAGAGAAATTAAACAGAAGAAAAGGAGTTAATCCCCACAGGAACACAATACCTTAAGGAAAACCTGTGGAGCTCCAGGAAAACACTTCAGTAGTTTCCAGCAACTGAGTGAAGACTGGGGGATCATGGGATCAGAGGCGTGGTTTGGGGGCCGGAAAGGGGATGAGCCTTTTGTTTCTTTCACTCAGTTGTTGCCAAATACTGAAGGATTAACCCATGCATGGATAGTGGGAGCAGCGCACAGGAAAATCTCCATAGACATTTTGTTATTATAGTATGCTTGAACCAGAAGTAATTGAAATATAGAATAAAAGTTTATTAGAACAAATAATTACTTTCATGTCTTCCTATGACAAAAGTTAACATCTATATGTAAAAGTCTTCTTGCAAAAATTGATACAATTGTTAATATAAGTAAATCAATACAAAAGAATCTTGGATGTTTGATATTCCAATCAAATTTTGCAGTGGAAAGTAAAACTTCTAGAGATATTATTATGAAATTTGCAGTGCTGAAACATCCTTTCAATTTCTGATATGTATTACAGGCTAAAAAATTATAACAACATAATTACTAACTTGCTCTTCCCTTTTTTCCTTAATACTATCCATATGGTATCAGTGCCTAATTGACATAGCCCAGTAGGAACATAAAAATACACAAAAATTTACTGTAACCGGCTTTGGTAAACATGTCATTTTATTATCTAAATTTGACATTTTTAGACTTTCTAAAAACCACAGATCTCTATATGATGTACAGAAGAATTAAACATATTAAAGATACAATTAGCAACTGAATATATGAAGCCAATATAAAGCACAGATACATACTGTTCTTTAGAAACCATAAATGTGTCCAGCTGCTTTTTTTTTTTTTAAAAAAAATCACCACTTGTCATGCCATCTAGCCCACTGTGGTCACAATTAATCTAAACTTCAGCTTTCTGGAAGCAAATTAATCTTAAATTTTGGTTTATTAAGTAGTTTGAACAGTTCACAGCTGAGTTTAATAACAGTTATGGATTTGAAAGCTGTTTTACATTTCTTCCATGTGGTAGTTCTAAAAAAGCAGGTGAAAATCAGGAAAAAGTCCAAGGGAGGAAAAAGTCATTCCATGGGAGTGACATTTACCTGTGGGGACCATGGTGGCCACTAGCGAGAGACCTAAAGGGAGCTGGAGGAACTGGAGGAGAATTGAGTGCAGCAAGCTGGAGCAAAAGGACTGGATGCTAGAGCAACTCATAAAGTTCCTGAGGGGGGCTTTTGATAGTCTCAAAGCTGAAGAAGCCCTAGCCTGAGCAGCACATCCCACTGACCAGCCAAATCCAGCTACGGCAAGAGGGGGAAACTACCTCTGCCATTGCAATGGCAGCAGCAGTGAGCCCCTTGGCAACCATAACTGCCCCAGCACTTGGCCCTACAGTCCAGCCTGCACTGGCCATAGTAAAAGTGCCAGCAAGGTGGAGATTCTTACAATCTAGACAAAATTGGGGCTGAAATACATTGGACCTTTCCCCATCAAAAGGATTATTAACCCAGTAATTGTAGAATTTGAGCTACCAAAAACGCTCAGAAGTGTACACCCAGTATTTTATTGTATCCTGCCGAAACCAGAAATCACATATTCATTGCTTCCCAAATTGCAACCACTTCCCAACCCTATTATGATCAAGGGAAAGCAGCACTTTGAAATCAAAGACATGTTGGACTCTCACATATATCAGGGGGAAAACTTAGTATTTGGTAGCCTGGAATTACTTTACCCCCCTCAGAAACTGAATGGGTCAATTCCCAACATATTAAAGCCCCCAAACTGCTTTAAAATTTCCATGACTGATACACAGATAAGCCGCATTTTAACTGTTTGCTAATTGAGAAATGTTGTGTATCTTTCCCTTCCTTCTCTTTTTTCTTTTGCAGGACTAACGTCTCTGTCAAGGGGGCAGAATGTCAGCTCGGCCTGGGGGCCTCACAGGCATCCTGCCATCAAAAGAAGAAGGGGAGGGGGGAGGTTGAAAGGGCAATAAAGCTTTGCGTATACCTGATAGGAAATCAGGAGCGGGGGGGGGGGGGGAGGTGACAGTTGAGAAGGACCAGAGCACCCAGATCCTGTTTGTTCCAGCATCCCATGGCCAGGCACCCTGAGAATTATATGAATTATCCCCAAGCTTCTCAGAGTTCTCAAAACATCATGGTGAGCTCCAGTTGGCTGGAAACGGACTGGTCATGGGGGGAGGGATGGGATGGGGGCAAACCTACACCTTATTTTGTATCCAGCAAGTGCAGTAATTTCAGAGCTGGCTTGACTTTACTGCAACCAACACTCTTAGTAAAAGAACCTTTTGCTTTAACCAAATGGAGTTGAAGACTTTTCTTTCCTAAGGGATCGGATTGAGGCAGGTCTGACAATAATGTTCTCATTACTTCCTCCTTCCAAGCAACACTGTCAGTGGTGGGTTCCTCCCGGTTCGGCCCGGTTCTGCCGAGCCAATAGTGGTGACGATATGATGTCACTGAACTGGTTCTTCACCCACCCACCCACCCCGCATTATTCTTAGTTTTTATTTGGCCCCGCCCCCAATCTATTGCTGCCTCCTGAGTCCCAGCTGGAAAAAACTGTTTAAACTCTTGCCGCAGGGCTTCTAAGGGCTGCCCTACAGCTGATCAGTGTTAAAAGAAAACAAATGAGTAGACCGGTGCCTGCAAAAATAAATGGGTAGACCAGTGCCTGCAAAAATACATGAGTAGATCAGTGCCTGCAAAAATAAATGGGTAAATCGGTGCCTGCAAAAATACATCAGTAGATCAGTGCCTGCAAAAATAAATGGGTAGACCGGTACAGCTCTGCAAGCAGTTAAAAGCCTGGTAGACCAGTACCTCTGTTAAATCTTAAATAATTGTCATATGACCATCAAGCCACGTCCACAAAATAAGCCACGCCCACAGAACCAGTAGTAAAAAAATTTAGAACCCACCCCTGAACACAGTTATGTCACAATATAAAATTTGGTTTGTGGTGATAAGTTTATCATCATTTTGCATCTTCTTAAATTAACAACCATTGGTGACTGCCATCATCATCCAGAAGGAAAGAGCATTAATAGTTATAGTGAATTCTTATTTCTACAAATTGAATGTTTTTCTATTAAATGTTTTTGTGTACAATATTGGTGAAGGCTTTAGGCTTTGTTACCAACCATTACAAAAGACTGAAGAAATATAATATATAAAGATTACACTATGAACAGCAGCACAAATTCTTTCATTTACATTGTGCAATGACTAAAAAAAGAAATCACAGAATTCATAAATAAATTTGCCTTTTGCTGCACTTTTACAGCACCACCATGTGCTGTAGAAGATAAATTGCAAATTACAGTTTTTCAGAGAAAGAATAGTGATTATAGATAGTTCTTGTTTAACAACCCTATTTGGGACAGAAATTTCCTCCCTAGGTGAAGTAGTCATTAGGCAAAACATCACCTGACCTTACTATTTAGCGACAGCAGTTCTGATAGTCCAGATTGCAGTTATTAGGTGAGGACCTTATGCTTCTCCTGCTCTGCATGAACTGCTGGCTCTGTCCCACTGTGTCCTTCCCAGTCAGGCCTGGAAAGCTCTCTTTGGCAGAGGAGGCCCTTCCACTTTTCCCTGCTGACCTCCCTTCACCTCCCCCATCTCTGCTCTTTTGGTCACCCTGCACTTTGCATTCAGTCTTTTGGGCTACCTTTCATTCTTCTGTTCCTTCCAGCCTGCGTCTTGAGGCATTGCGAAGGGCCAGCAACTGCCTCAGCCAAGTATGTCTTGTCAGCATTAGGAGGAAGAAGACAGCAAAAATCAACTGAGGATAGCGGGAGGCAGTGAAGTGCAGGGCAGAGTTCAGGGAGGGCAGAGATGGAGGGAAATAGGTGAGTGGTGCAGAAGCACAATCTTCAGAGACCAGTGGTAGTTACCATTTGTTGTGCCATCCAACTTCAACCAATCATTGAGCAAATAGTTGTTAAGTGGGGACTGTCTTTAATTAACAGACAATTTAACGAATTAGAACCAAACAAACCAAGAAACGAAGGAGAAATGAAGGAGAATAAAGAAGTACTAGATTTAAACTTCAGCATATCTCAGAAGGAAACTTGCCTTCATGTTGACAGAATACAGTCAGCTGCTTTTAAGTGGCTTCATTCTAATATTCTGTGCTGTATCAACTATCTAGACAATTCTTGTTGACTTATGGAGCCTGGCATGGATGCCTGTTTATTAGCAGCAGATATATTTGCTCTGGGGTAACATTACCCTTTAAGATTTCAGGAGGAGGCTATATGAATTTCCGGAGCCAATGTTACGTTTGTTCTGTATCTGTTAATATCTCTAAGCACAGATTTGGCTTCAAGAAGCTATTTTATTTTTCATTAGTGCAGATGGATGTAGATATTTAGAAATAATTATCACATACAATTGGCACCAGTAAACATACATCTCAGAATAGAATAGAATAGAATAGAATAGAATAGAATAGAATAGAATAGAATAGAATAGAATAGAATAGAATAGAATAGAATAGAGTTCTTTATTGGCCAAGTGTGATTGGACACACAAGGAATTTGTCTTTGGTGCATATGTTCTCAGTGTACATAAAAAGACAAGATAATTGGTCAAGAATCACAGGACACAACACCCAGTGACAGTCATGGTACAATAAGCAATCAAATCATACAATATCAATACAATACAAGATTAATCTAATTTAAAACTTGGAACAGCTTTCACTCTCATTGCTTTATAAAATAGCCACATTTAACATTACTATTGTTCCCAAAATTTAAATAACCTTATTTAAAAAGAAAAATCTTTTAAAAAAACTGTACTGCTATAGCTTCAGAAATTCCTGCCCGGTGTGTGTGCGTGTGATTTTAGCAATGTGTCTGCAAGAATTGCATGGATGTTAATACTTGAATTTCACAAATCCATGACCTTCACCCCCTCCTTCTAACACCTGATGATTTTAGCTCATCACTAAAACAGTGAACATGAGGAGTGGTTGAAGAGAACTTAAGCCTGACTAGGGAATGCAGAGTGAGTTGATCTCCCCATTCCTTATCTTTTTTGATTCCCCTTTTAATTCCCCCTTTAAAACCATCTTGTGAATTTGTAAATTCCACAAATTAATTATTAGCCAAATTAATACATGCTTTTTTTTGTCTAGTCTAAGTTATCTTCCAATATCTTGATGGGAAAAAACTCCCTGTCCATCATGTGATCCATGATTCTAGGCATCTTGATTATGTTGCCATAGTCACTCATTTTTCAAAATAAAGATTCCCAGATATTACATATGCTCCTTTCTTGCAAGGAAGATATTGGCGGCCATGCTCATTTAGGCTGTCCTCTTTTTTTCTTTATGAACATCCTTTTTTAAATGTACTGACCAGAACTATTCTGGATGTATCATAATTAGTATAAGGGGCACTACCATGTTGGCATTTGTACTTTTAGTCAATTTCCTAGTGATCACTAGATTTTTTTCAAAATGACATCGTTGTTAAATCATTATAAACCCAAGATAATTTTCCATGCTGAACTTCTCAGATTCTATTAGTGCATATGAGAAGTTGAAAGAAGTGGGTGTTTCCCCCTCAGTAAGCAATTTATAAAATATGGTATAGAACATATAGGAAACCAAGAAAACAAATCTGCAAGTGAATCATAACTGATCATAATTGTTTAATGTAACTGCCAAATCACTACCCTTCTCTATATTGATTCCTATTGTAGTCCTTTCTTCATTAGGAACCATTGAGCAAAATTTTTTTCTTTCCAATAGACTCTAGTGACTAGAAGTTCATCAGTCACCAGACCAATGACACCTATTAATCTCAACAACCAATTATCTACCTTGAAATCTTTCTCCCTCTTCTGTTTGTAGCAACAAGTGAAAAATTCATCTCTTAAGTGATAGTTGCTACAGACATTAAAGCATTTGAAAGCAAAGACAGGTTAATTGAAGTCTTCTACAATAACTTTAAAGATTATATTTATATCTAATCTATCTGTTTACAAAAACATTTTTATTATAATTTTTACAAAAATTTGGATTGTTGATATCAATAGCTCAGTCCTGAAATCATTATCCTTATCAGTAAATGTATATATTACTAAACGTCTCATGTCTGTTTGATGGTAATCTTTAGTTGGGCAAAATGGTGCAGCATAGGGCAATAATTTTTGAATTGATATATCTCAAATGGTGTGACTTAGAGAATGTTTCCAAAATCTAGGATTCCTATTTCCTGTGGGATTAAAATTTGGCAAAGTTGTGCCTACTTCGATGCTGTTGTGGTCACCACCAAATGATGCTCACTTGATCATCATTTCCAGCACTCTGCCAGTTTCCTACAAGGAAAGTCTCGGCTCCACCGGTCTGCATCTGGGCGTTAAATGTTGAAGCACCAAAAATGGAATACCAGTTTAGAGAATCAATGTTTTATTCGCACCAACCGGCACCAAGAAACTCAGAGTTCACAAAGAATGAAATAGTCAGCTCTGAGCATCCCAGTTACACAGCTGCCTTTAAAGAAACCACGCTGACCGCACCCCCACCCCACTCCCTTAATTGCTTAATTGCCTCCTTAAGTGCCTCCATAATTGCTCTTTACAGCTGGTTTCAGTTCTTGAGCGGATGCAGCGTTTCTGCAGTTGGTAGCCGGGTTTCGTAGTCAAACTCTCTTAATTAGGTGATGTATTATCGCAGCCTAAATGCATCTAAACCACCACCATCATTAACAACCAAGCCTACCCGTCACCATCCCTAAACCCAAGTAGTTTGTGTGCTCATTCTCAGCTGATGTGGCTCCATCGAACTGCCTCTCCCTCCAGTGAGTATGGCGAGCAGAGCAGAATGCGGGCTCGACAGAAAGTCAATGAAAAATCTGTGAGGAAATCACAAGCCACTCCCACTCACAGAGACAACCATCTACTTATGCAAAACTTTTAAAAGAACAATGAACAGCACATATTGATTAACACTTGTGAAGGAATATCATGCGCAGTCCACGCCTGCTCCAGCTCCACAAAGGCAAAAAATGTTGCAATACATCGCGATACGTCACGTGATGTGATCAAGTTTGACACCCGTGATCTACTTCATTGTCATCTCATTTTGGGAACTTTGCCATTATGTATGAGCTGTCTGACCTAGTCCAGCTATGTCGGTGTAATGCAGATTTAAAGCTGACCAGCTGCTGTAAGGCTGTAAACTGAGATAATGCAATGAGAATGAGTCAGCAGGGTTATCACTTTAAGACTCTGTCTATATAGGGGTGGGCATGTGAGGGCGCCTCTCTCTCTTCATGTTTTATCTCCATTGTAATTCTCCGTGTAGTTCTATCCGTGTGTGCTTCCTGTTATAGTTGAAGATTGATTGATTGATTGCCTGGCTTTGCTTAGCATGTGTATGCATATATATATAACTTGTAAATAAACCACTGTTTGAGAAACCTCTGTGTACTGTATTTTGCTCCTGGGTTGTCTCAAAATAGTGGTCACACTGTGCACACTCTGACAAGCTAATACTTACTTTTCTGGAAAAGACATGAAATTAATTCCATTATTTCTGTCTCAATTTTCCACAGGCAGTTCCGTTAAATTTTAAAAAGTGATATCATTCTTGAAAAACCTATTGCTCCTTGCATATTTTCTGCTCACCTTAGCTGTATGAAATTTGACAAATTTCAGATAGATAATGGTGAATATTATATGAATATTATTCTCACTTATTCAAAATTATCACAGAGTATTCAAAACACTGTTACAAGAATTTCTACCACAAAACATCAGGTTTTGGACTGTAGAATGAAACTGTGCCTCAAGTTTTACAATATTTACAAAATTCTTACAGATTTCATCTTACTCTGATAAAAAAAGTTACAACCACTTATGTTTTCTTATGTTAGATTATTGGAGAATAGAATACTGTTTTTTTAATTCAGGGTTTGGGAATTAAAGGGTTATTTGTATTTGTTGGACCAGCAGAATAGGCAGACAGCATTTCTGGAGGGTAGAATAGAGGGCATCACCCTCTATTACTAATCCCTAATGTAATGATATGAGGGACTGACTATGGGAGATAGGAGGAAGAGCTGGACAATAGTCTGATAAATGAAATATGAGTCTAAAGGAGGAGGAGTGGAGAAATTGATCCTATTAGATACATGGGAGGTGAACAACGGCTGTAAGGAGCTCTCCCAAAAGCAAATTAGGTTTTTCTTTTTTAATGTTTTTAAAGTATTTTTATATTTTTAATTCATTTTTAATCTATTTTTAATTTATACTGGACTTTTACAAAGCACATATAGTGTGGCTACTGTTTGTTTTAGACATATTTTAACAACACTACAACCTGCATTCCTGGCTTAGGCTACTCCTGTGACTTCTCCTTGCAAGGCCTGAAATTTGGATTACCGGACTTGTTGACAAACCTCAGTGGAGGCCCCTAACCTCGGAGGGGATTTTGAGCTGTTTGTTTTTGGAACAAGTACAGTAAGGAACTGGCTGGCTGCAGACGCTCCCGGTAGGCCTGCTTTTAATGAAACTCTATCAGCTTTTTAGTCTCTTTCTCCCACATATTTCCCCTGTGAAATAATTTAAATAATTTAAACAATTCTGAAAATAGATGATAGCAAAGAAGTGGGAGTAAAAGACAAGCCGTTGTTTGGAAAAGAGAGTGGTTTTTACCTCTGTGGTGCCTCGGCTGAGACCATCATTAAGGCCTACCTTAACTACGATTGCTGAGGGAGGATAAATTGTTGCAATATTTAATTTCGCTGGGAGATACTGGATCAACTATCTACCAGAATGGGAAAGAAAAGTAAGAGGCAGAGAGCTTGCTCTCTCTCCCCAAAATCTATGACAGAACTTAATTACTCCAAGCCTCTTAAACAGCTTAAATTGGATGACTTTATGGAGAGGTGTAATCCAGAACCCCAATCTGAACTTCGAACTTTGTCTCTGTTGACTGTATCATTGGGAGAGGGAGATACAGAAGGGGAGTTTTCTTCCCGGATTTCAGATTCAAACTCGCCTGCTAGATTGGGTGATTTTTCAAACTCTATCCCCTCTCCTACTTCTAGATGCTTAAAAGAAGTTCCGATATATTCAGACCTCAGAGAGATGGTCTGTACTCAGAGTATGTTAACTGCGCACACAGTAGATTCAATATATGACTTACTGACATCGATCAAAAGAGACATCGAGAGGATCTTCCAATTCTTAAATGGCCCTCACTCTGCAGCTAAGGAGGGTGAGATTGCACACCGTCCTGACGCGCGGAGAGAGTGGGAGGGTGTAAGACCTCAACCCAAACAACAAAGCATTGCAAGTACTGATGCTAACCCTCACCAAGGAAGAAGGTTGTTAAAGAAACAAATCGCTTTAAGGATAAGGAAAATCCCATGCAATAGAGGACGATGGACTTCAAAGGAAAGGATAACCCTCTCACTTGCACAGCTATTGAAATCTGATCCTTTATTAATAGATCTACTCAGATATGAAAAACTTCCCCAGCATAGCAATTGTGTTCGACTAATACTGCATTTTGACAGCAATACTACACCGAATGCTGTAATGAAAAGAAAAGGATCCCTGCTCAGATTTGAAGTCATTCCTACAAGAGTCTTCTCGAGTGGGCCTATTAAACCGCTTTTACAAGGACTTAACCAAACATAAAAAATGGTACCTAGGAACCACTCTGCTACCTCCAGGGTCTTTCCTCCAGAATCCGGAGAAACTATGGAGGCAGGTCAGATCAGGGAGATCCCACATATGAAGGCAAGCACCGACAAACCAGAGGATGCTATAATCAGCAAATTTGTCTCCTTGTCTCCAAAGGAGCAAAGGTCGATGTTAATTGAATTTGATTTATTAAGATCTTCGCTAGCAGAAGCCTGTAGTTCAACGAGAAGGCTATCCAAGTCAGAAGAATGGGGAAAGCATGTGCAGACAAGGCCTAAAGTCGTTAAGTCCGTCCAGCGGGATAGAAGGGAAGGCAAAAGTCTTTTCAAAGAAACAAAGACCATGAACGTAGCGGCAGAAGTTCACCCTCCCCCAACAGTGCAACTGCCCTCACCTGTCTCATCTTCCTTAAGAACGGAGAAGGTACTTCCGCAACAAACAGAGGCCACTTTTGACTCCTTTGGCACTCCAGAGAAGGCGGTGGTAGTAATTCCGGACCCCCCCACCAGAAGGGTGGAGGAAGAGACACAAGGAGTAGTGCCTCGTGGTGACTGACTAAACAACAAATGGCCAACAACTAGGGTATCTTATATCCCTAGCCTTTCCCTCCTGTCCTAGAATATAGCGGGCTGGAAAGGCATTGCAAACCGGATGGATTTTATAAAATTGATTTCAACACATCATCTCATCCTCCTTCAAGAAACCTGGCTGACTACTAATGATCCACAGATCAGCTTACCGGGTTTTGCCTCATGGCATAAACCGGCAGGCAAAGTCAATTTAAGAGGGAGGGCAATTGGGGGCTTAACCACGTTGGTCAAAAGGGATACGGGATGGAAGGGTGAAGAAATTTCTTTAGATCCTCAATTCCAATATATTCTGCCTATTAGATGTACGTTCAGGGGGATGGACTTAATCTTAATTAATGTATATATCGCTCCATTTTCATTCCACCTTCTAGGAAGGGATTTGTGGGATGAATTAGATTCAGTATTAGCTACCTTAAAGGGACGCTTTCCCCAAGCAAAAATTATATTAGCTGGAGATACTAATGCAAGACTAGGTCCCTCAATGAAGAGCTATGCTAACCGAGGCCTGGTACCAACTGGTTACTTATATAATGAGTTCACTTGGTCCTCAATGGACAAGAGGACCAATAAATATGCCCAGAGGTTAATTTCCCTGCTGTTTATGAATGATATGCAAGTACTTAGTGGCTCGAGTGATGGGTATATATATCCCTATACTTTCTCGTCCAACAAAACCTCAACCTCTATCGATTATATCTGCACTTCCTCTAGTTTAGTACACCATTTTTCAGAAGTAAGAGCTATATTTAGAGAGGAAAGCGACCACTTTCCCATCACAGCTCTGGTTTCACTCTCTTCAGAAGTTAGGCCTCATTCAAGAGAGGAAATTGACACCTTAGCAAACGCCCGGGTTTATAACTATAAAAGGTTATATTGGCACAGACTTGATGTCAAATCTGTCACCACTTATTTGGGCTCAGACGAAGCCAGATACCTAGCAAGGGAAATTTCCCAATCTAAGCCCGGAGACAACACCCCAATGCCAGCTTATACAGAGCTAACTTCTACTCTTAGGAACTTAATGATCCAGAACGATATAAAAGTAGATGGGATCTCTAGAAAGTGGTTTGATGATGATTGCCATAACTTGAGGTCAAATCTAAGAGCCGCAGTTAAGAAAGTTAACCGATCCAGACAGGATGGTGATTATTCAAATATGGTTCAACTCAGGAGAGCATACAAATCCCTACTGAAAAACAAGAAAAGTAGCTTTAACACCAGGATGTGGAAAGAAGTAGAAATGGCAGCAAAATCCCAATTCCCTATGATCTTTTGGCATAAGATACCCGGTATATTAAAACAACGTTCCCCATTTATGGACACTGATATATCAGCAGTAAAATGGGAGAAGCACTATCTTGCTTTATTTGAAGGTAATAATACAACAAATGTCTTGCAATTGGATATCCTCCAGCAAGAATTAAGGAAATGTCCGGAATGGACACCAGTTACCCCTACCGAAGTTAAGCATATAATTCAATCCTTAAAGGCCGGGAAGGCCCCTGGAGAGGACTTGTTGCCTCCTGAACTCTTTAGGTCCAACATTGACTTTTGGGTACCGGTGCTGGTAGCACTGTTTACTCATATCGATAAAGTAGGGATAATCCCTGAAGGGTGGAGGTTAGCTATAGTTTTTCCAATTTTTAAGAAAGGTGACAGAGCTGCCCCATCCAACTACCGACCCATCAGTCTTCTTAATATAATTTCAAAAATGTATATGAAACATCTCCTAAATAAAATAGAGGACTGGTGCTTGGATAAGGAAATTCTGGCAAATGAGCAGGCAGGGTTTAGATCAGGGAGGTCTATCATAGACAATTGTTTTGTCCTTTCCCACTTAATTAATAAATACAAGACCCAGGGGAAAAAGCTGTATACCGCCTTTATTGACCTTACTGCTGCTTTTGATTCTATAGATAGGAACCACTTGTGGAGGAAACTACAAGTTATGGGGATGGACCCCAGACTTATTTTGTTGATCAGGATTCTCTATACTAATACGGCAATTAGAGTCAGATATGCAGCAAATGGGGCCTCAACAAACAGCATACCGACAACTAGAGGAGTGAGGCAGGGCTGCCTGCTGGGCCCTACTCTTTTTAACCTTTATATAAATGATATCCCAGCACAGCTGGATGATCTTCTGATGCACAGCCCCCAAATAGGCTCTAGATTTATTTATTTATTTTTATTGCAAAAGTTTTACAATTACATTTTCACCCCTTTCCCCCCCCTCAACCCACCCCAAACTTCCCAACCTCCCTAACCCTCCCTAACCCTCCCCTCCCCCCAGACTTCCAATATACTCACATCAGGTAAAAAAAAAACCCTTAATATAAAACTTATATATAACTTGAATCCCTCCCTCCCCCTTATAATTTTTTAACTTCATTATATTAAAATGTTTCTATCTTAATATATCATTTTCAAATAAAAGCTATTTGATACTTCCTAGTTTGATATTTGTTCTGAACATAATCTATCCACTTTTTCCATTCCGATTCATAAGTCTCTTGTGAACAGTCTTTTAAATATGTTGAAATCTTCGCCATCTCTGCAAAACTGGCCATCTTCAAAGTCCATTCCTCGATCGTGGGCAAAACTTCATTCTTCCAGTATTTACCTATCAGTAATCTCGCAGCTGTTATCATGTACAATATCAACTTTGTTTCACCCGAAGTAAAACCCTTAACTATACCCAATAAAAACAATTGTGGAGAAAATTGAATTTTTTTCTTCAAAACATTCTGCATGACCCACCAAATTTTTATTCAGAAGGCCTTAACTTTCCTACAGGTCCACCAAACATGATAATATGTAGCATCTAAAGAATCACATCTCCAACATTTTGGCTGAACATTAGGGTACATACACGACAATTTTTTGGGGTCTAAATGCCATTTCTATAAAACATTTTATAGAAATTTTCCCTCAAATTCTGCGACTGTGTGAATTTAACATTCTGAACCCAATTTTTTCCCCATGTTTCCAACAGCACTGGTTCCTCAAAATTTTGTGCCCACTTAATCATACTATCTTTAACCAATTCAGTTTCTGAATCCCTTTCTAACAAAACATTATAAACCTTTTAATATGCATTGGACCTTTCTCTTTTATGTGTCTAACCAATTCTTCCTCATGCAACATAATACCAGTTTTTTGGTCCTCTTTCCATCTCAATTGTAGTTGATTATATTGTAACCAATTTAAGTTAATCCCTTCGTCCAACAGTGTCTGTAGTGTCTTCAACTGCCATCTGCCCGCATCTGTAAAAAGAACCTCTTTGTATAAAAACCCCCCGAGTGACATTATATTTGTATTCCACATAATATGACCAAGATCCAGCCATAGCGGTATTTTATAATCCCATTTGAGTCAGTGCTTCTTCCAAACTCTCATCAAAGAGTCTCTAAGTATATGGCTTTTAAATACTTTATCCACTTTGTTGTCATAAAATAAGTAGGCATGCCATCCAAATTCAAGATCAAAACTTTCTATATTCATTATTCCAGTCTTTTTCCTTCCAAACCAATCACTTGCTAGAGTCAAAGCTGCTGCTTCATAATATAACTGTAGGTTTGGAAGTTTAAGGCCTCCCCTTTCTGGAACATCTTGCATAATTTTCAGTTTCACTCTCGGTTTTTTCTCGTTCCAGACAAACTTATTCACTCCAGTTTGCCACACTTTTAGTTGTTTATCACTTTTAAGCACCGGAATCATTTGAAACAAAAAAAGAAATCTTGGCAAAATGTTCATCTTAACTGCTGCTATTCTTCCAAGTAAAGACAGCTGCAGTTTTTTCCAAGTCTCCATATCTTTCTGCACCTCTCGCCACAACACCTCATAATTATTTTGAAACAATTTGATATTTGATTCTGCAACCTGAACTCCTAGATATTTTACCTTTGGTACAATCTCAAAACCTGCCCTCCTTTGAAGCTCGTGTTTACGATCTTGTGTCATATTTTTAACTATCATCTTAGTTTTTTTCTGGTTCAATCTAAAACCTGAAACTTTACCATAATCTTGTATAATGTCCTTCATCTGGATTATTGATTCCATTGGCTGTGTTAGGGTAACAATCAAATCATCTGCAAATGCCTTTATTCTGTAATCCTCTTGCCTTATCATTATACCTTTCAAGATATTAGAATCCCGTATTGTGTTTAACCAGACTTCTAATGTTAAAATAAACAACAGTGGGGACAACGGACATCCCTGTCTTGTTCCTTTTTCAATTTTAAACTCTGTTGTCAAACTTCCATTAATAATAATCTGTGCCTTTTGCTCTTGGTAAATTGCTGAAACCGCCTGTATAAATTGATCCCCAAAGTCCATCTTTTTTAAAGTCTTTAGTAGAAAATTCCAATCCACTCTATCAAAGGCCTTCTTTGCATCCAAGAAACCCAGCACTGCAGGGTTTCTTCTCAAGATATTCCAATAAATCTATTACTTGCCTTACATTGTCCTTCATGTATCTACCCTCAATAAATCCCGCTTGATCTTCATGAATCACCTTTTGGATTACTGGCATCAACCTGTTGGCTAGTACTTTTGCGTAAATTTTATAATCAGTATTCAGAAGAGATATTGGTCTATAATTCTCCGGTTTTTTAGGACCTGCTTGCTCTTTTGGTATCAAAGAAATATAAACTGTTGTCCATGATGGGGGTATTTTACCCCCTTGTTGAATATTACAAAATAGATCTCTAAGTTGTTCCACCATTTCTGCTTGCAAAGTTTTATAATACACTGCAGTCAAACCATCCGTTCCAGGAGCTTTAGCTGTTTTTAATTGTTTAATTGCTGCCATTATCTCCTCTTCTGTTATAGGATAATTCATTCTTTCCTTTCGTTGATCAGTAATTTTTGTAACTCTTTTATTATCTAAGTATTTTTCTATAAGTCCATTCTGCACATCATCTTTGGCATATAGTTTAGTATAATAGTCCACAAAAGCTTCTTTAATTAATTTTTGTTGAAAAATTTCTTTCCCTCCAATATCAATACTATCAATAGTCCGTATACTCTGCTTTTTCCTTAATGTGTAGGCCAACCATCTGCCCGGTTTATTGGCATTACAAAATGTATTATGCTTCGCATATTGTAAATTTGTTGCAACTTGTTCCGCCATAAGCATTGGAAATTGGTCTTTCAAAAGTTTTATAACACCACGTATTCTCTCATCTGTTGGGTTTTTAATAAGTAGCTGTTCTTTATTCTTTATTTCTACTTCCAGTTCAGATCTTTTCTTTTGTCGAATCAGTCTATGTTTAGAGTTCATATAAATAAGCACCCCTCTCATATAAGTTTTGCTCGCGTCCCATACAATTTCAATTGGGGTACCTTTATTCAGGTTCATTTCAAAAAATTCTTTCAAATGCTTTTTAAGTTCTATTATATTTTTTTCATATCTGAACAAGTTTTCATTCATTCTCCAAGAGCGCCGCTCAATCTTGCCCATTTCAATTTGGCTCTAGATTTATTAATGTATTAATGTATGCCGATGACTTAGTGTTGTTTTCTAGAACCCAAATAGGAATGAGGAGACTTCTTGACAAGCTCACACATTACTGTACTGCAAACCACTTGACTATAAATGTAGCTAAATCAAAAGTTTTAGTCTTTGGCAATAAGAATGAAAAGCACAATTGGCAGATTAATGACACAAAAATTGAGCAAGTTACCCAATATACTTATCTTGGAATTGTTTTTTCCAGTGCAGGAGGTTGGACTCCACACCATCAACACCTTTCTCAAAAGGTCAGAGCAGGAGCAAGCCTTGTATCCAAATTAAGTAAACAAATCCAACCAACCTCCATTTTACCTCTTCGTAAAGTCTTTCAGGCTAAACTTGTTCCGATCATGCTCTATGGTGCTGAAATTTGGGGTCTTACAGAGGCCCCCATATTAGAGAGAACTCAAAATAATTTGTTAAGGAGGATGCTTGGGGTAAACAATTCCACTTCAGCTGCAGCCGTCAGAGCTGAATTGGGACATTTCTCACTGTACACCTATACAATCACTAGAGCGGGTAGCCTACTGGCTAAAAATGACCCAGATGGATGCCAGCAGACTCCCCCAAATATGTCTAGAGGAACAGCAGATTTCAAATCCTCAAAGGTATTCCTGGCTAACCCGGCTGTCAGAAATATTGAACCGATATGGCGTAGGGTTCCCGTTGTGTGACACACTGAAGCAAGTTAAACAACGGATTAAAGATATACATGGGCAAATGGACATGGCAACCCTTTCAACTAATCATTCCCTTAAACTGCTGACAGCAGTTAAAACAACTTTCATTCTGGAAAAGTATTTACATTTAGAAATGCCATCAGTGGAGAGACAGTTATTTGTTAAGTTTAGATTCGAACTTCTAGATACAAACGTTAGATTCGGCCGTTATCGGAAAATCCCGTATGACAAAAGAATATGCATATGTGGGGTAAACGTTGTGGAGGACACGGCGCATATAATATTCGAATGTAGTCTCTATCAAGAAGTAAGAAAACAATATCTGTCCCCAATTATAAATAAATTTCCCCACTGGAATATAAGCCAAAAACTAGCATTTCTGTTGAGGGCTGACTCTCCTCCCCTGGTAAGAGTGATCACTCGATATCTTAAAAGAATGACAGCAATACGAACCAGTTATATCAAAAAAAATTTTATCGATTGTAAGGAAGATGAGCTCAGTTAGAGAGGAGCTATCCTATTTGGGTTATCTAGTCTTGGCAACTTAGCTATTGAAAATTGATATTGTAAAATTTTAATGTCATCTATCATATATTTTTAGATTGCTATTTTTGTAACCGTTTTATCTTTTTCCCTTTTTCTTTTCTGTTTTGTTTGAAAAGGCCTTCGGGCTATTCAATAAACTATACATATTAGAGTGGAGAAATTGTCCCAAAAGGGACAATTTTCAGGAAAATAAAAATATGAGAGGGGTACTTTCAGCCTTGCAAAATTTTATTAATTTAACCTTACAATAAAGTAGACCTAATATTCATTGTCATCTTGACTATTTGAAGGGCTAACATTAGTCTTGCAAATCTGAAAGTAACTCTTCTTTCCCTTTTAGTCTTCCCAAAATTAGGAAAAGTACCTTTTGTACTCAACTTCCTTCAGATTCCAATTTCAGTTATCAGAGGTTGTCTAGGCTATGGTTCTTCTTGTCTCTCAAAGTCATATTCAGATACCATGTATAATGTGTAATGAATGTGTAAAAACCATTCAACTTCAAAATGACCTATAGTTGTATTTTTCTTCTCCACTTCTAAAGTACACTTCCCTGTAATGTCAACTTGAGTGTTTTTGTCCATTGGGTGAGAACATTTTAATTACCTCTGCAGTTTATTGGCTATTTTGCAGATGAATAAATAGACACAGTATCTATCATATTAAATCTTATTAGACTATGAATAAATGAAAACATGACATTGGAAGGAAGGATAATTTTAGGGTCTTCCACATGAAATGGAGCAATAGGTAAACAGTAACATGTAAAGTAAAATCTAAAATATATCTTCAAATGTCAGAATATCATTTTTTGTACTTTATAGTGTTTTTTTTTGTGGGTAACTTTTTAATTAATTCAGTTCAATAAATATACCAGGAATTTTGAGTGAATTGAAAAAGCTAAGCCATTTTGAAAAAAAAATAGAATTAAAATTACTAATTTACATAAACATGGTTATACTTAAAAAGTTGAGAATTTGCTTTGCGGTGAATATGATTGAACCTACTGCTCATGTCCTGTTGCATTGCTCTTTTTATAAAGATGCACAATTACATGTTATAACCCCATAAATAAAATATTGTTAATCTAGAAACGCTGCCAGACTGCAGACAATGCAGAAATAAATTATTGCTGCCCTCCAGGGTTTTATTAAAGTTTCCATGCGATTTCCTGGTGCTGCCCCATTCAAGTACTAATTTGGCCTGAGCCCAAACAAGTTCAGGCAGGTGCTATCAACTTCTAACATCCAACTCAGTTTCCGTGAATTCCTTAAATTTTCTTGAGAGAGAAAGAAAATTTAATATTTTACTGAAGCAGTTCTGTTTTCCAGAATATACAGTTGACCATCATATTTTGGATCTTTCTATATGCTTTATGTTATGTTAAGAATGAACAATTTGACTTCTGAGTTACCAACATTCATGTATTTTTTTTACTTGGCTTTTATCATGCTTTGGACTTTTTTTAATATGTTCCAGATGAACGGAAAGACAGAGAAACTAAGCATCCTAAAGGGAACATAACCCTTCAACAAAAATAAACTGATAACAGTTCCAAATACATTTTTTGTTTTCTAAGCTCTCTCAGATATGAATAGAATGACATTCCCAGGCTCTAAGGCTGTGTGTTGCAGTACTCAGAACACAATAGGAAAAGTGTCCATTTTTGGAAGGGGTTGTTAAAACAGATTCCTAAGACCAATATTGCCGTTGGCTTCAAACAGTTGTTCACACCCTTCTGGCAGGAAGGTACTGAAGTTCCTGCCAAAAAGCTGGTAAAAGTGAAAGGAAGGTAAAAGGACAAAAGGTTCTTTAAGGAAAAAGGGACAAAGAGAAATCTTACAAACACCAAATTAATAAACAGGCAATCTGAATGTATATGGGACTTTTAAAATTTCCAAAGGAACAGCATTAAAAGTATATATAAACATGCTAAAGTTAGAGCTTTTCCAAATTTGGAGACAATTATTTGATTTAGATATCTTGCCAGCAGAAAAAGTAAAACTGACTTCTCAAATCTACAGCTCTGAGAAAGCCAGCTGATCCAGCTAGCCTTTCAAATCATGATGCTGGTGGCACTCCCTGCCATCATCAGAAGTGCATTCTGTAAAAACCTATATACCACATTTTCTACTGGTAATCTCCAAGATGAGCCAACATTATTGTTATGTCCTTATAAGGACATCCGCCCAGATTGGCTGCCAGCCACCGGGCGGGAAAGTTTGAATCCCTGTCAGGGGGTGGTGCGTCTGCCGGAGCGAATATAAGGAGAGCTCCGGCAGCGCACGGCAGTCTTGCTACTGTTGCTGTTTTAATAAAGTTACTTATGTAACGAGCTGGTCACGTCTTCCATTCCTGCGCCGATCTAACAATTATCAAGCAAAGTTGAAACTAAAAACACATAATATTAGCCAATAAGCCATAAGATAGAAAAAAAAAATCATACTCTTCACTATCGCCACTCCAGTCTCCTGGTAGAGAACTACTTTGAGCAAGCCCAAATTTGGATTGTATACTCTCCAAGGAAATAATGAGTTATACAATCCCATCTGAGGTCCAAATACAAGGTCCAAGTCCTCGGTTTACGACCACAATTGAGTCCAAAATTTCTTTTGTTAAGTGAGACATTTGTTAAGTGAGTTTTGCCCCATCTTATGACTTTTCTTGCCACAGTTATTAAGTGAATCACTGCAGTTATTAAGTTAGTCATTTGGTTGGTAAATGGATCTGACTTTTCCATTTACTTTGCTTGTCAGAAGGTCACAAAAGATGATCACATGATTGTAGGACACAGCAAAAGTCATAAATATGAATCAGTTGCCAAGCATCTGAATTTTGATAACATGATCATGGAGATGCTGCAAAGGTTGTAATTATGAAAAATGGTCATAAGTCACATTTTTCAGTGCCATTGTAACTGAACAGTCACTAAACGAACTGTTGTAAGCCAAGGACTACCTGTACAAGTTGTGCAAAAACTTCATCTGACAATATTTTTAGCACTGCTGGTGTAAATAATGCATCTCTGCAAAGGTAAAAATGTTTCAAGAGCTATTGTTTTTTAGCATCTTGGACAACAAAGTTCAGATGTAGCCTATATTTGCCAGAGAGATTTATATTATACCTGAATATTGAAAGGTGTTAACTTGCTCTA
This sequence comes from Arizona elegans, assembly GCA_022577455.1. NCBI lineage: Eukaryota > Metazoa > Chordata > Lepidosauria > Squamata > Colubridae > Arizona > Arizona elegans. The sequence goes on along the minus strand of JAKOOJ010000006.1, from coordinate 30,199,308 downwards.
TTGGATATCCATTCAGGTGCCAGGAATGAACACTCAGGATCTTGGCAAAAATTAGGATCTTAATCTAGCTGAGCTTCAAAGTATCCTCTTTATAGTGTGCAACTAAACAAGCAAAAGTCAATTTAAACTTAGTAGCAACACTGCATCATCCTCATTCAGAAGGATCATGAATTGTTTACTCTGCAACTTCAGGAAATAATAGCCTTTTTTGAGAAAAACAGTACTGTGAAAACAATGAAACAATTATTGATAACAGTGACAAACAATATTTGGTGTAAATCTTATTATAGCTGCTTAATTTCCAAAGGCCTTCCAGAAAAATAAGGTTAATCACTTTCAGAAGAATGAGAGGCATTGCCAATTAAAAATAGCTTCTTGAGAGAAAGCAAAAATAAATTGTTTTTTCTTAAGATGATTATCATTATTATTTCCTTGACTTTGTGAGAATCATTACAATGAAGTTATTCTTTTAATTTAAAAAGAAAATTAAATGCATTGTTACATCCTGCAAAGAGTTCATCAGGACTTTCTGGGGATAATCTTAACAATCTGCAGCAGCCATCTGACCACAATTATATAAATCATACTTATGGATCAATATATTAATAGTTGTAGCAATAATTACTGTACCTTTTTGTTAAAATATAAGGCTATATTAACACTAATCATAACATTGTTGATTGAGTTTTGGCTTAATATATCAGCCAATATCTTTGTGCATAAGCAAGGGTAAACAGCACATGGCTGGTGTGATGTGTGAATCAGATGATACCATAAGTGAATTAGTTTGAACTGATATTTGGAAGTTTTCTAAATCTGCTTCTGTTTTGGGACCCACATCAAAGTAGGAATCCCTTGATGTGACCTCAGAAAGCCATCTATTTTCTAATTTATAGCCCCAACCATGTTGTCCATGCACGCCCTTTATGTGTACTAATCAAATATTAAAACTGATAGCTATTTTCATAGATTGTATCCAAAATTAACATAGTATGGTAAAAAATGTTTAGAATCAGCACAACTGCTCATATATAAATTAACTTTCATTTAGTTCTTTTTCATTTCTTGGGGGAGGCTAATACTGTGAATGCATCCTCCAGATCTTTGTTTCAGCATTGTTGCATTCTGTAAGTTACAGGCTTGAAGCTTAAGTTACTGTGTGGGAGGATTGGTTTTGTTCCTTTTTGTATGGCTTGCCGTGTGTGTGTGTGTGCGCGCGCGCGCGTGTGTGTACACAAATACAAATAAGCCTTTAATTCCCAAACCCTGATATGTGTGTGTGTGCGGGGAGGGGGGTATTTTCTGTGTTGCTATAAATAAATGTTTGTTCTTAGATTCTCTTATGTGTGGATTATCTCAAAACTTTCAAGTATTTCTTACAGCTTTTACTTTATTATAAATAGAGAAATGGAAGGAATATAATCATTTCTTCATAAAAAATTATTAACGCTGAAATTAATTGATCTATTTATGGTTCAAAGAAATGATAACATCTTTGTAATCATTATGTACTTTTTCAAAAATTGCCTGAAATTAGAAGTTTACAGCATTGGATGTATATGTTACAGTAGACTTTTGAATGTAGGAACAAAATTAAGAACTAGGTTAGGCTCCTTAGACTCCCAAGTTGAACTATAAGCTTCTACTCTATGCTAAATGTGCAGTGTCAAAATATTATCAGCAACTTTTTCCCTCAGCAAGGCATGTGGTTGTTGAGAAATCCATGCAATTTGTGCATATGGTGTAGTGAGATTAATGATGGTTCAAACAATTAAGCATACCAATTCTATAATTGCATATACTACAATGAGTACCTAATATTGTAAAGTTTGACAAAATAGGAAAATCAATAGGCTACTAACAAGTTTAACAAGGAATTTAATGAGGGTAAGGAGGGTAAGAATGACTCAGGTTTAAGCATATAATTTGAAATTAATGTCCCTAAACAAATGGAAAATTTAAGAAAGGAAATACATTGTTCATTGGTGAGGTGTTTGTAACTCAGAATTGTTTCCGAGTCCTGATCTGTGAAGTGAAATTCTTCACTTCAACTGTGAAGTTGCAAGTGAAATATTTTTGAAGTACTTAAGGAGCAGAAACTTGTGATTATCTTCTCAATGGTTGATTCTTGATAACTCCTGAGAATCTTTTTTTCCGTTTTGAATTTCTTCAGCACTTTTACCATAGGAAAAAGCCTCTTACAGTCTTTCAGTCCCCCACAGTGATCTTAAAGTCATAGAAGTTGGGGTCCCAACATAACACAAAGAATCTCTGCAAAATAGTTATAAATAAAACTTAGACACTGTCAGAATAGGAAATACCTGTGAAATCTGATGGATGTAGCAACTAAAAATAGGGTACCTTAGGATACAAGTCATTTATGTTGACACCTGTATAAGGGATCAAGCTGCTTATGAATGGTAAACACAGAACCTGGATGGATAGGTGGTTCATGTAAATCAGGGCTGTCAAACTCCTGGCCCATGGGCCAGATATGTCACATGCTGGCCATGCCAATGCCCTGTTTAGCAAAGGGGGGAAAATTCCAATACGTCATGTGACAACACTGTGACGATGTGAGTTTGACACCCCTGATGTAAATTCAAGTAGTTTAAGTTGTCCATGAAGTTATCTATTTGAAGGATTTTCTCACTTAGAACATCTGACTTAAAAGCCTATTTTATAGCAATAATTATCACAAATTTTAAAAACATTCTTGCAGGTATCGTTCTAAAAGTTTCTTTATTATGCTTTGTGTTGTCAGTTGGCTTTTTAATTTGATATGATAGTCTTGTCCTAGTCATTTCTGAATCTTCATACTAAAATGTTAACTGCATTCCTTGTTAACTTATATATGTGGCCACTATCTGATTCCTTTTACTCAAGTCTTGAACAGACTTGCCTATCTGGAACACTCCCTACTTTCACCTTGACATGCCACCAGGTTGTAATACATCAGTAAATACATTGTACATTCATGTAGTTGCTGCCTCATTCAAACTTTTTAAAAAATAGATTTAGATTAGGTTACCACATTTCTGGCTGGAAATTCTACTAGCAGACCTTCAACTAAAGAACCTGCTTCTGCCCCCTCTCCCCCGGCCTCTCCATAATCATGGGCGAGCCTGTTCACACCTTAGCTTTTTCTCCGTATGTGTGTGTCAACGCTAAACTGGCAAGAATATATTCACTGTATCACTGTATCTACCATACTCCAGGTGCAGATGTTGATACTCCCCACACCTGTATGTTCATGTGAACTAGGGTGAGATGTTTCTCAAATTAGACACACTTAAGCCTTGCTTATCTGACCATTGCTTCGGGAAGTGGTCTTCCTCCTATCCTTGAGTGCCATTCTGTTTCCCTTTTATAGAGGTCTACTTACACAGTCTGCCTTCATTCAGAGGACCAAAAACTTACTCAAAGACTTGCTTTATGCTTTTTCAGTACATGCCAATTGAGGAGATGTATAGCAGCATGCCCATTGCAGGTCACTAATTGTGTAACTGATTTGATGTCCTGGTAACCTAGTGGTGGTGAAAAGATAGCAACAGAAAGCAGCAACCTGCTGGGCATATACGTAAAACAGTCTTTATAGAATTCCAGAGACAAAAGCAACACAGAAGAATAGCATATTATTAAACTCCAAATATAAATCAGTCAAGCATCCAAGTCCCAGAACGTGATTGCTCTGCAGAGAATATAAATTGTTTTCAAATATTATTTGAATTATGAAAACATATATTATTACATAATTATGTAAACAATAAGTTATGTTTGCCTGAATCATATCTGATATGTGACATGGGTCTTAGTAAATAATAAAGAAAGCAATGGAAATGATTCAAGAATATCCTATCCTATTCCCAAACTTGTAAGGTAGTTTCCAAACATGACAGCAATTCTACATTAGTAGTCAGTTAATCTTTAACAATGATAGAGTTTTTAGGGAGGAGTACCAGTGAAAGGGAAAAAAACTATTTTCCCAAATGAAGGATAAACAAAAGTACTAAATGTCTTTTGTGTAAGACGGACTTGATATTTCCTCTTAAAGGAAAAGGACTTTACTGAATGAAGTAGACACTAAGATAATTTCTCTGAGGCTTGTACAAATAACTCACATGATTAATCAGGCTTCATAAATTGCAAGATGATTGGATCAGCAAACAAGACTTGAGGAGGTCAGTAACAATGTGATATCAACCTAATTTTTTCTGCTATGTTACCAAGATCCATAGAAAACAGAAACATTGTTTCTAACCTGGAAAAATGGCATAGAAAGTTTTTTTTTTTTTTTTAAAAAAAACAACCCAAAAAAGATCTAGCTTATACAGTATATAATGTATACTGAATGAGGTTTTAATGGGAATTTTAGTTTTTATTGTTGAATTTTAATTGGACTTGTTGTTTATTGTTGTGAGCCGCCCTGAGTCCTTGTGGAGAAAGGGCGGCATATAAATCCGATAATAAATAAATAAATAAATAAAATATACTGCTCAAAAAAATAAAGGGAACACAAGCAGAAGACATCCGAGATCTGAATGAATGAAATAGCCTTATTAAATACTTTGTTCTTTACATACAGTAGTTTATACACTGCTCAAACAACTAAAGGGAACACAAAACTACTGTATGTAACAAACAAAGTATTTAATAAGGCTATTTCATTCATTCAGATCTCGGATGTCTTCTGCTTGTGTTCCCTTTATTTTTTTTGAGCAGTGTATTTTAAAACTTATCAGAATAGCAAATGATTGTAGCCTAGTTAAATAAACATGAAACAAAATCAAATATATTGATACCAAATTAAATATCTTGTTCTCTGTATTTCATCTGATTTTTTTTTTAAAAAACTGTTATTTATTTATCTATGCTGGTCAAAAGAATCTCCTTAAATGTCTTGCTAATTATATGGATATAATTTGCTTGTAGAATATACTATGTCAGGGGTGTCAAACTCAAGGCCCGTGGGTCAGATCCGCCCTCAGAGTGCTTAAATCTGCCCCTTGGGGCCGGCCTGGAAATATCAAAGGACTGGCCTGTAGTGCCCCTGTCGCCAAAACGGCCCCCCTTGGGACCTGTTTTTGGCCTCCCTGGTTTCCAGCAGCACTCTACCAGCTAAAAACAGGCTGTATGGAGGCCCCGCGAGGCCCCCGTGCAGCCCGTTTTTGGCCTTCCCGACACAGCCCATTTTTGGCTAGCAGAGTGCTGCAGGCCATGAAGGCCAGAAATGAGCCATAGGGTAGCGCACAGTCCCCCCCGTGCCCCATTTTGGCGGGCAACGTGCTGCAGGAGGTGTCTGCCCCATCTCCCCCCCGTTCCCCTCCCTGCCAGCCAGCGGAGAACTACAATGCTGATCCAGCCCTCGAAGAAATCCAGTTTGACACCCCTGCACTATGTGTTGATAGTGCATTACTTTACCTTGCCTCCTTAGCAACTTAAGATCTTGAAAAAAATACTGAGGTTTCTCTTATTCAGTACTGCTGTCCTTGGAGTGGTATTGGGATTTTAACTCTGATTCATTGCATTGCATCTTGGCCTGGTAAATATTGCTCATTCAAGTCTGTAAAATAAAACAAAAACCAGAGGATGCTTCTTTAAATTTTTTACTTATAAGATATTTGCATTAAGCAATAACTTGTTTAATGTATACTGTTAATTAGTATTTACTTAGGTTTCAATATTATGAATTATTTAAGTAAGATTTGAAAGGGAAATTAGAAACAGAAAATCCTCGTTACTAAATATCTTACAATTTTGCACAAAGTAACAGCATTAACAGCTGTGGAACTGTGCACAACTTTAAAAAACAAGAACAAAATATAGCTCTCTGAGTTCAGTTTGGCAGCCACTCTGCATTCTGACTTTGCTTGAGTACTCAAATTATTCCCAAAACTTTGTTGAGTGATTATTCATCAGAGGAGAGGGGGCAGGGAAAATGAAGAAATTAAAACTAGTTATTATTCATTGGTATATGTTTATCAGGTGTGAAAGACCAGGACCATGCATGAAATACCCTGTTTTCCCCAAAATAAGACATCCTCTGATAATAAGCCCAATCAGGCTTTTGAACGCATGGCAATAAGGCCAAGTGCTTATTTCAGGGTTCAAAAAAATATAAGACAGGGTCTTATTGTCGGGGAAACACAGTATCAATTTAACTAATTTATTACTAATAGTGCCTAGATAAAAAAATCTACTCAACTGGTAGTTGGCACTATCTTGGCGTTAGGTAATGGTCAATGGAATTCAAGATGGGTTGAATTTATGCGGTTTGTGGCTACATAAAGACTCTAGGCTGATTCCTTTTTTGACTCTGCCTACAATTTCTATCATTCATATAGTGTTACTGACTAGTATTTTTTAAGCTTTCTAAGGAATTTACTTTTAATTCTGGAAGACCTTTTGCCAATGATAATGCCTAAAGTTGAATTTTTTCCTTAGTTCTTATTCTATAATTTAAAGACCTTTGAATAAAGTTTGATTTCAGAAATTATATTTTATTAATTATGAATTATATTGCTAATACCTGAAGAAATGAAGTAAAAGTTGAAATAAAGATATTTTCCTTAGTTTGCAATTAATTGTAAATATAGAGAAATGACAAGCAAGATTGATATTTTCTAAATTTCTAAAATGGTGGTAATCTTGTAATTTTAATTGTTCTCAATTGATACTGTATATTTGATATTGTGTTTTTATTTCTTATTGTAGAATATTTTTGTTAAGATATTAAAAATACTGAATCCTGAAGAATATGAACAACTATGCATATATGTGCTATATTGAATTGAATAACTTTATTGATTTCCTGTTTTATGCATTATACAGGCATGGTCAATATATGTTCCTTTTATATTTTAATCTCATATGGTGACAATTTGTAATGAATGCTACTGTATTAGCTTTTGGCTGACTTTGAATATATTTTTTTTATTGAAAAAGTTTTTCAAATACAGATTTTTCCCCCTTTTTCCCCCCTCCTCCCTAACCCCTCCTCATATTCAACTCATAATCTACCCATTTCCTCCACCCCCATACATATATCTCTTAATTCAAATCTTTTACATATATTAATATCTGAACCTGACATCCCTTTTCCTAAACTAAACAATCAGTAACCTAACCTATCTCCACCCATTTTCCTACAGGTCTACCATACATAATATTTTAATATCTTTGTTCTTCTGCCCACACCACACCACTAAAAGATATTTCCATATATAAATAAAATACTCAAATGACTTTAAGTTTGTAATCCATATGATATCTTCTGTAATGTCTTTCAACTGGATTATTAATTCCATCACCCATGTTAGGGTAATATCAAGTTCTAGTTCCAACAGTATATTCAGTATCTTCAATTACCATCTGCCCCCATCAATAAGTGTTTTCGTATATAAAAAAACACCCGAGTGACTTTATATTTATATTCCATATAGTATCTTCTGTAGTGTCTTTCATCTAGATTATTAATTCCAACCACCATGTTAGGGTAACAACCAGATTTTCTGCATGCCCCAGTCCCATAGTTCTCTTGCCTTATAGCTCAACATATACGTAATCCATTTTTCAAAGAGTCCAAAATAGAAAGTTCCAATCCACTCAATTAGAGGCCATCTTCCACATCCCAAAAGCACAGCACTGCAGAGATCTGTTATTCTTCTCAAAATAGTATAAGTCAATAATTTGCCTCAGCTATATTTTCATATATCAGCCGTCTATAAATCCCGCTTATTATAGTTAATCGTCTCTTAAGTAACTGGCATTAGACTGTTGTTTAGTCTAAAATTTTTTAGTTTTGTAGAACCTGCTTCTTTTTTTTCATAACTTTTTGTGGTTTAGATCTCCATCCTGATTGCCTTTCTAGGACATGTATATCAGCTAATTGATTTCCATGCTGGTCTGTAACTTGACAAGACATCACATTAAAATCCAAAGCTGCCTCTCTTGTATTTATAGGTAATCCGGCTATAACCTCTGAAGGAGAATCCAAAAGCGGTTCGTCCAAAAGGGCCTCTGTAACGTGTTGTTTTTCCATTACCTCCATCTCCATCTGCTTAGCCTGGGTTTCAATCTCTTGTTCATTTTGCTTTTCTTTATTCCCCTCCTGTGTTCCTAACACTGATGGCATACATGGAGATGTTGAATCCATTTTAAGAACCTTGTAGTAAAATTCTTCCGCTTTTTCAACAGTATTTAGTTGATATCTTTCTCCTTGGTATCTCAATATTATACCAACTGGAGCATCCCACCTAAATGGGATGTTTTGTTTCTTTAGCTCAGTCACCAAAAATCCAAAATCCTTTCTGTCTTTTAACATCTTGGACGGCAGCTCTTTGTATATCCAAATCTTCCTTTCATTCATTTCCAGAATGGAGTTAAAAGACTTTTGCACAATATCATTTTTTATTACTCTATCAGTAAAGTAAATCACCACATCTCTAGGCAACTGCCTTTGCTTTGCAACCCAAGAATTCACTCTGTAGACCTTATCAATCCTACAGGATACCTCTTCAGGACTAACCTTTAAAATCCCAGCCAGAACTTCAGCAGACATCTTTCTCAAATCATCTCTGTTATTTTCCTGTATTACCCTCATTCTGACCGCAAATTCCATGGACCTCTATTGCATCATTGTGACTTCTTTTTCAATCCTTTGTTTTATATTGTCTGCATTGTAAATCTTGTGGTCATCTTCCTTTATTTTAGACTTTACTTCTGGGCTATTGTCTTGAATATTTATCAAATCATTTTCAATTCTTTGTATTTTATTGTCCAAATTATAAAACTTATTATCAGCTTCCTTCATTTTAGACTCTAATTCTGAGTTGGTATCGTTATCCATCTTTATAACTATTTCTGAAAAATTTTCAAAGCTGTTACAATCTGTTGTTTCAGATTGGCATATTTTTGTTGTACCAACTCTTTAATTTCCTGCCTAAATTTTTCAAGATTCTGGTTCACAATCTCATCATGTCTTGCCATCTCCTCCAAGACAAATTCCTTTAGGTCTTTAAAGCCATTCTTCTGAATCTGCAAGTTCAAAACTTGTTCATATGGTTTGTAAATGGGGGAACCCCCCCGCTGCTTGTTTGTCTGGCTTTGTCAGTTTTAACGCCATCCTGCCACACAGACAAACTCTTTTTAAAGAAAAAGACTTTTCTCCAAACGGTATCAATATCAAGTCTCTAAGAAGGAAGAAACATAAAGTAGAAATTTTTCTCTTCAATTCTAGCCAGCGCTATTATTTCTGCTACTTTGTAACGTATTAAACTATTCAGGCGGAAGGACTTTCGCTTTCAGCTTTCTTCTTCTCAAGCCTCAGCCAGTTGCCATTTTAACTTTTTTTCTTCGCTTTTAAAATCACTTATAAAATTGTTAGAAATACTTGCGATTTAGGGTCCCAAATCTGGATTTCATCCTGTTTATTTAAACAATCTGTTAGTTTTCATTAATTGGATTGGTCCCGTCGCCTGGCTCTGCAAGAAGCAGAGTTCCCCTGAAGCCCAGAGCAGCAGCGAGCTGAATAGGGAGCCACATTCTGCTTCCTCCCCAAGAGTAATAAAAAACTCTGGGGAGTTCGCAGAGGGCTCTACCTGTCCTCGCCGGCTCTATCTCATGTCTCCTCAAGGAGACGGAGTTTTTCGAGCCGTCTCTCAGCTTTAGAGATGGCTCTTTACAGGCAACGAGGCTGGTGGTCCCGAAAGACCGTCTGGCGGCGACGGAAGCCAAACCGGAAGCCCCCGCTGACTTTGAATATTAAGTAAGATTCACTGTTTTCAGTAAATGGATAGAGAACTCTCTGGAAATGCCATAACTGATGAATAAACATGGAAGCAGATAAAATAAATATATGTTTATTAAATTTATATGCCACCCATCTCACTGTCAGGCGACTCTTATAAATTCATAAAAGCAGAGATAGAAAAAAAGATAGACATAAAAACATTAACAGTAAAATTTGCAGAAATTAAATAACTTAGGAACCAGAATATAACAGGGTGTGGGTGAGATATTCCTAGTTCACTAATCATCTCCAGCAGGGAACACCTCCATTGGGACCTCAGGTCAAATGGCAGAGCCAGTTTTAAGGCTCTTTTGGAAGGCCTTTAAGGTGGAACAGATCTTACCTTGAGGGGTACAGTATTCCAAAACCTGGAAGCTGGAAAAAAAAGAGAGCATACAGGTATTCCTCAACTTATAACAATTCATTTAGTGACCACTCAAAATTACAACGGCACCAAAAAGTGACTTATGACCATTTTTCACACTTACAACCATTGCAGCATCCCCATGATCACATGATCAAAATTCAGAGCTCAGCAACTGGTTCATATTTATGATTGCAGGGTCCTGGGACCATGTGATTGATCACCTTTTGTTACCTTCTGACAAGCAAAGTCAATGGGAAAACCAGATTCACTTAACAACCATGTTACTAATTTAATAACTGCAGTGATTCAGTTAATAACTGTGGCAAGAAAGGTAAAAGGAGGCAAAATTCATTTAACAAATGTCTCACTTAGCAACAGAACTCTTGGGCTTAATTGTGGTTTAAGTCAACTGGCAAATTGCTTCTGCGTGATTGTCCTGAAAATGGTAAGAATGCAGCATCAGAAGTTGAGAAAAGCTTTAATTTTTCTTCACACTGCCTAAGCCTTGTACCTTGGGATCATGGTCATTATTCATGTCATGCATTTTAGAAGTTTGTGATTTGCATATGAAAATACACACTTTAAATAATATGTTAATCCATAAGGTGCTCTTTTTTCATGTCTTTGTCTTCACTCTTAAAGACTATCTGAACAAGTCCATAGTTTTCATGGCAACATTTTTCAGAAGTTGTTAGCCATTGTTTTTTTCATACTGTTGGCAGAGAGACAGACTGACCCAAAGTCCCTTAGCTAGTTTTATGCCTACAGCAGGACTAGAAGTCACAATTTCTTAGTTTTTACACTAATGCTTTTAACTGTTATACCAAACTGGCATAGGAATTCTGTAAAAAGAGCTAATAAGCTTTTTCTGTGAATTGATCCAAGCTCTATCATTGAGATAATTATTGTTAATAATTGAACTCTGTTTCTGAGTGATTCTGTTCAAAAAGTTAGATGAAAACGTGAGCCTTTTTCACTAAAGATATATCTTTGCTTACTGCCACCAAAATTGAGTAGTCCATACAATAGTTTGTGCAGCACATATTTTCTATGTGTATTACCAGTTTAGAATGATCAGTTATTCTTGATTTAAGATGTAGCTTCATGCTGTATTTATATAGTATTTCCTTCTTGTGAAATTGTGTTCATCCATTCCTTTAGTGGAAGCTTCTTTATAACTTTACAAACAGAAGGTTCATGGGTGATCAGAAAAATAGAAAAGCTTATTTGATAAATTTTGCAGTTACAATTATTTGAAACAATCATAAAATTGAGAACAAGACATAAAAGGATATACAATAGTTTCTAATTGAATATTCTAATTGAACATTGAACTGCACATTCAATTAGAAACTACTGTATATTCTTTTATGTCTTGTTCTCAATTTTATGATTGTTTCAGATATCACATTAAGTAATCATGTGGCTGATTGGCTCTGGCATACAGTAGTTTCCTGTGTGACCGTAGTTTCTCAGCATTGGTATATATATATGACTGAATGAATCCAATAATTATGTCTTAATCACTAAACTGCCTAAAGAAACCGTGATTTATTACATTATGTAAACCTTCTGAACTTCCATTTAAATAAAAGAAGCCTTAGGCTAGGGTGGGATTATAGGATCAAATAATAATAATAATAATAATAATAATAATAATAATAATAATAATAATAATAATAATAATAATAATATCACAAAGTACCGGGATTTGCAAATTGAAGTTGAGCGACTGGAAAAAGAAATCGTGTGTTGTCCCGATTGTAATTGGAGCCCTTGGAGCAATACCCAAAGGGCTACCCCGCTATTTAGAAATTCTAAATTTGCCGGACTTGAACATTTTGACTCTACAAAAAACCACCTTACTTGGAACAGCTTACATCCTCCGACAATACCTTAACAGGTCCTAGGTCCTTGATTAGGACTTGAGCTGCTGAGCTATTAACCAGCCTCAAAGGCTGTGAATCTCACTAAAGATTAAATAATAATAATAATAATAATAATAATAATAATAATAATAATAACAACAACAACAACAACAACAACAATAATAATTTTATTTCTATACCGCCCTTCTCCCGAAGGACTCAGGGTGGTGTACAGCCTATTAAAAACACAAAAATATACAGACATCAATTAAAAAGTAATTAAAATTATTAAATAATTTCGGCCCAAATTAAAATCCAAAAATTTAAAACACTCAATTTAAAATCATTTACTTTGATAGCCTGGCCTGGCGGAACAGCAGGGTCTTGAGGGCACAGCGAAATACACGGAGGTCGGAGATCTTGCGCAATTCCGGGGGCAGTTCATTCCACAGGGCAGGATCTCCCACAGAGAAGGCCCTCTCCCTGGGTGTCGCCAGCCGACATACCTTGGCCGATGGTACCCTGAGGAGCCCCTCTCTGTGAGAGTGGACTGGCCGGTGGGAGGCTACTGGTGGCAGAAGTCGGTCTCTGCCTAAGAGAGCCATGGAGCCATGGAGCGCTTTAAAGGTTGTGACTAACACCTTGAATTGCACCCGGAAGACCACTGGGAGCCAGTGCAGCTCGCACAGGAGAGGTGTCACATGGGCACAACGAGTCACGCCCATAACCATCCACGCGGCCGCATTCTGGACCAGTTGGGGCCTCCGAGTGCTCTTCAAGGGGAGCCCCATGTAGAGAGCAGTACAATAGTCCAGCCGGGAGGTGACCAGGGCATGAGTGACCGTGTGCAAGGCGTCCCGGTCCAGAAAGGGCTGCAACTGGCAAATCAGGTGAACTGATAAAAAGTCCCCCTGGCCACGGCCGTCATATGCTCTTCTAAAGACAGCCATGCGTCCAGGAGGACACCCAGATTACGGGCAAAGATTCACCCCCAATAGTCAGCAATGGCACTAGCTGACTATATTGGGACGCCAGGAGCCACAGCCACTCGGTCTTGGAGGGGTTGAGTCCGAGCCTATTTCTCCCCATCCAGACCCGCACGGCCTCCAGGCAGCGAGACATCACATCAAGGGCATCATTGGGGTAGTCTGGGGTGGAGCTGTACAGCTGAGTATCATCAGCGTACTGATGAACTCTCACCCCAAAACCACGGATGATCTCGCCCAGCGGCTTCACATAAATGTTGAACAGAAGGGGCGAGAGGACTGACCCTTGCGGCACTCAAGCGAGGCGCCGCGAGATCGACCTCTGCCCCCGCCAACACAAACTGCAAGCGGTCGGAGAGGAAGGAGAACCACCACAAAACGGTGCCCCCTATTCCTAACCCCCTCAACCGCTGCAGCATGATATCATGGTTGATGGTATCAAAAGCCGCTGAGAGATCTAATAGGACCAGGACAGAGGAACAACCCCTGTTCCGAGCCCTCCAGAGATCATCCACCAATGCGACCAATGCCGTTTCTGTGCTGTACCCCTGCCTGAAGCCCAACTGGTACGGGTCCAGATAGATAGCTTCATCCAGGTACCGGGGAAGCTGTCGTGCCACCACACTCTCAACAACCTTCATATAAATTCATATAAATATGAAGCACTGGTAGGAACTTCAGAAATCATTTAGTCCAATCCTCTGTAAGTGCCGTGATCCATTACTACAGCATCCTTGGCAAATGGCTACGGAGCCTGTTAAAATGCCTCCAGCAACATTTGTTGAACAGCTCTTACTATTTGAATACTTTAAATTGATATACAACCAAAATCAACTTCAATGTAACCTAAATCCATTGTTGCTTATTTTGCTTTTTATAAAATTTCTGAACAATTTCACGTCGTCCTCTAAATGACTGTCTTACAAGGACTTGAAGACAGCTGCTCATAACTTCCCAGAGGGTTTTTTGATGATTTATTTTCTTGGCTGTCCACAATATTCTCAGGAGTCTTCTGCAACACCAAAGTTCAAAGGTGTCAATACCCTTTCTACCTGCTTCTTCAGAATCCAGTTTACGCTTCCCTAGAGCGGTATAGGGAAATTATGGCTTGCACAATATGAATTTTTGAGGGTACAGGCACATCATGACATTGAGTATGTTTTCCAAGGTCTTCATGGCTGCTCTACAAAATGCTAATCTGAGGCCATTTCTCAAACAATTGTTGCTTTGCTACTGATAGTTGTTCCTAAAAGGCAGAAGCTGTTCACCTCACTGTTACCTCCACTGACAATTCTACAGCTGTTCTATCTATTCTGTATCCATTGTTATCCTTGATTTTATCTTGTGTTACTTTGTGTAAATCGAAAAATATATCCAATCTAATCCAGTATAATCTAAAAGTAGACAATCTACATTATAGCATATGAAAAGCCTCCCAACCTTAACAGTTGCTTATATAATGTACACCAGAGCCTCACATTACTTTCTTTCCCATAAAAAATGTAAACATGGTATCTGCCAAGTTTTTGCAAACATACCTGTGGAAACCAGATGAAATCACAATAATTAGATGTCAGGAAGAACATACTTTTTCATAACAAATGTTTTATCCTGTTGAGTTTCAAAACAGCCATTTTTTCAGGTTGACTAAGGCTTTCTTCCTTTCTTTTTAAATTTTTTATCACTTTGTCAAAAAAGCTATCTAAAACAGGGATAAGCAGACTAGCATTTTTATATCAAAGGCCAGATTAATATTGGCCTTCTACGAACAGTGGCGTCAAAGCCAGAGTACAAGAGGCAATGGTGGCAGAGCCATTCCTTCTTTTGCTATCTTAATAGCCCTTTTGTTTTATGTCTTTTGTTTGATTTTCCTGAATTTATATAAACCACAATGTGTTTGATAGTTTTACCTTACAGTATCACATGAACTTACCTGCTAAGTTTTAAAAGAAGATAGGTTGGTATCATTTATAAACTTAAGTCTCTTTATTTTTATTTCTTTTCTGTATATAATTTATAGATGGCTACTCAAAGAACTTTAGCCCTTCTCTAAAACAAATGTGGATAGATCTCAATTTAATTTTCAAAAATATCTCTTGAAAATATAAGTACCATCCTGTTGTTCTAAAAAAAAATAGAGATTTTAGGGAATTATTCACCTATTATAAATGACTAATTAAATATGAATAATTATGAATATATTATATAAATATAGCATATATATGACAATAGTAAATACTGCATTTTACATAGTCATCTTGATGTAGGATAGTCCAAATAGTGTCTTTGCATACTGACTCCATCTTTTTCTTGAACTGTAACATTAGCAAATAAGAATGGCATGACATTTGCCTGCATTTATTGTATGAAATATTTGGTTTAGATGGAAAAGGTGGTAAAGAAGTATATACATAGATGCCATGACAGCTATAGCACAACAATCTAATATATTTTATCCTTTTCTTTACTTTACACAAACAATCTTACATCTAGCTGACATCAGGATTGTTTCTGGTAGATAGATGTTTTAGTCCTTTCTGGGCAAATTTCTCTCTTTATTGGTTTCATTAATCTTAGACTTTTGATTGATTTTAACATACTGTTCCAAGGGAATTCTTTTCAATTGTTTCTCCTTTCCAAAATAATTTTTGGTTTCATTCTGTGAAAGCCAAATAAATATGTATATTCAGGAACAGTATAAGTACAATTCTTGGGGGGGGGGGGAGGCAGGGGAAGGCTAAATTCTTGAGATAAGCAGTTGCCATTATATTCCACTAACAGGTTCCACAAAACAATATAATAAGCAGGGAAGGACATGGAGCTTTCCAGATAGCCCCTCCCCCAATTTGTTATTTTCTAGTTTCTGTTGAAACATTAGGAAAAGAAGAACAAACCATCTATTATTGCGTTGATTTTCTCCTGATATATGGAATTTGTAGTACATTATTTTCCTACCCATAAGCTTTCTCCAATTCTGAATTGACTATTGTCTGAAGGTCTTTGAGTTGACATGAAACTGTATTAGCATAGTTCATACAACCATCCCTATTTTCTTTTTATTGTCTTTCTTACTTGTCATCTAAATTCCCTGAAAGGTGACAAAGTCTAATAGAATTACTCACTTTGAAGGTGTCCCATGGACAATGTCAGAATAAAAGATAAGCACGACTTTAACATCATTACTGCCTTGAAAGAATAATTGGATCTGTGATGACTGATTTAGATGTGTGGACTGAATAGTCTCATAATGTGGGTAGACAGATGGAATACAATATGTGTTTTGATGAGGGTTTCAGATGGATCACTTGCTCGAATTGAGATCATCGGGGATGCATTTTTTTTCCTGAGGTTCCTTCCTTTTCCTTCCTCTCCCTTCGCAAATTGCTGTCGTTTTTGTTTGTTTTTTGGTGAAAGCAAAAAGGTGTTGATTTTCTGCCACAGCTCAAAGAACGGTGTTTCTGCTGAACGTCTGGTTCGTGCAGTTGTTACGCTCAGTCTTCCTATAGCGAAGCAAAAAGTGGCAACCTAAGTCTATAGTACGATAACGTTCAAGTAACGAGAAGCTGGTAAGTTGTCTTTGGCTGGGCGAGGGACAGGAGTTTTATGTTGGCTTTCAGGGCAGGCTACCTGAGGAAATCGGATGCCATTTTCTTCTTTCTATCAATTATCGCCAAATAATTCGCTCTGCCAAATCTCCCTCATTAAACAAAAATTCTGAGGAACAAAAAGAAGTTCCACCCTTCCAGCAGCTGCCGAGGGAAGGCGGCTTTGCGAGCCCCCGGCGCCTTCCTATCTCTCGCTCTCCCCTCCCTCTCCAAACTGCTGGGTAGCTAATCGTCGCCGGGAGAAAAATCAGGCCCGCCCTCTTGGCCCCACTTAGGCGGCAATAGCGGTGGCGGCAGCAGTTGTAGCTGAATCTCCAAGCCATCTATAGAGCCGATTTTTCGAGGCGATGCGGTTCGTGTTGACGCTGCGAGGCGGCGGAGGCTGCTGTCTCTGAGGAGGTTCGCGGGAAAGAGGAGAGGCCACTGCTGGCGCGGGAGACGGTCCCGCCAGCCATGCTGCAGCGTCGGGGGGACCTGGGGGGCTACCCCCAGGCCACAGCAGACCCGGTGTTGTTGAACGCGAAGCCTAAACTCTACTATGCGGTGAGTGCTGTCTCCTTTCCAAGAGCAAGGCGTCACTAGGTGCCAAAATAACGGGGGTGGGTGGGCTGCTATGGCCTATTCAAAGGGTGGAGTGGAGAAATAAATGTTCCGAGGTAGACTTATCATACCCTTCGCACAGGCTGTTGCATCGCTTGCGTGCATTCCGAACCGCTTTGGTGGAAGGGCGGGGATCAGATTGGGGGCGGGTCTCTTCCCTGCAGAATTTTGGAGTGTAACGTGTGAAGCTTCCATCTCGGTCCGGAATGTATTTCCTCTCTTGGAGCTCTTTTAAGAGACCGCTACTTGCAGTAACGTCAGTTGGATCTCTCATGCGCACACCTGCAGTTGGGCTGTTGTGGACCTAATGCTTAAACCTCCCCCTCTCTCATCTATGAGTTGGAGTCATTTTTAGAGGGGGCGGGAAGAGCGATTTTCATTTTTCTACCCAAGACGTTGGGGAGGACAAAGTGCTTCGGAAAAAGCAAACATTTTTCCTTTGTGAGCGCGCTCAGTCTGGGCTGGGTTTTTTGTTTGTTTTTAGTTTGTCTCGCATCTCTTCTTCCTCCTCTCAGTTTCACAAGACTGGTCTATGAGGAGCTGGCTGAGTTATTTATACAATGTGGTAGTCTAATGCTTAAAGGAAACGGTTTTGAGTAGTTCCTCATGGGCATAAATCATTTGGGATGCCCCATCACAAGCTGTCCTAATGCAAATTTAACATAAGTCAACTCATAAAATGTATTATGCGGGCAATGTATTTTTTACTCCACAATTCGGAATAATTGTTTTTATGCCTGGAATTATAATGGCAGCTATAAATCCTGCAAGCTGCTGCAGAGATGTACAGCAACAATTCTTGGAAGGTCTGAGCCCTCATAGCAACCAAAACACCTTTTCTTCCCCTTAAGGGTGAGGATCAGTTACACACACACACACATACACAATTTGCTTTGTTACTCAAAGTGGAAAATGATGAACACTTCCGATGAATACATATTGCTCCTTCCAATCACTGTTGTCTCACTTTGATCAGATTCTTTTTATTGCCCTTGCTTGGAGCTAGAAGGCAAGTAAGCCTCTAGTCTCTTCACCATTTAGTATCACATATTTGGAATGAATCCAGTGACTTAGGGAAGTATGCAAACTCAGAAAAAACAATTGACTTTTGCAGAGCAGTTCTGCCAGTTCGTTTATTCTATGTATATCCTCTCTTGGTAGGGTTTATAAGGATGGTACATTGGCTAGAGCAGGGATGTCAAACTCAATTTCATTGAGGGCCGCATCAGAGCTGTGGTTGACCTGGGGTGGGGGCAAGCGGGAATGGCTGACTGGGTGAGCATGGCCAGCTTGATGCCACTCACTGGGCGTGCTGACTGGGTGGGCATGGCTGGTTGGGTGGGCGTGGCCAGCTTGACACGATTCCCCAAACTGCTGGCATGTTTCCTCTTCGCATTGGGTAAGACTGGGCCAAAGCGACACGGGCTGGTCCCTTATATTTTCCAGGACGACCCCTTGGGCCTGATCTGACCACATAGCAGGCTAAATCTGGCCCACGGGCCTTGAGTTTGACACTCCTGGCCTAGAGAATGAGCTCTCTCCTTGAATGAGGAGGTGAAAAGATTGCAAGAGGTGAAATTGCAAAATATTGCAGGAGGAGGTGAAAAGTTTGAAAGAAACTACCAATATCTTTTTTTTCCATGCTGTATTGGTAGTAAGGAAACATAGGAAAACTTTTCATCTCTCATGTCCAATGGGAGAAATAGAACACTTTTGGCAATCCAGTTAAATTCAGACCCTCTCATGCTTGCAGATTCCCAGGGCATTATATATGATAAGCAGCTCCTGTCAGTCTTATAAGTTGGTCTAAGAATAAAGTTAGTATCCAAAACATCTTAAGTTTTCCTATAATTTAGGATGATTTTTTTAGTGTTATTATCCTACTTTGGTTTTAATTGATATAGAAATATAACTTGGGCTTAAAGTGAGGCATTTTTCTTAAAAGT
This sequence comes from Arizona elegans, assembly GCA_022577455.1. NCBI lineage: Eukaryota > Metazoa > Chordata > Lepidosauria > Squamata > Colubridae > Arizona > Arizona elegans. The sequence continues at coordinate 30,180,146 of JAKOOJ010000006.1, read as the reverse complement.
GTAAAGTATTAATAAGTCTTTGGAGTAAGCTCACTGGTAAGAATTAAGGTATTAATTTTTCATAAAACCAATGTTTTTAGTATGTACTAATACCCAGTGCTTGTTGTCTTGAATAACCTGAACAATATCTTGTTTATGAGTTTAAGTTCAGCTCACTAGGGAATGTGTGAGGAAACCTAAAATATTTTATCTTCAGTTCTTATGCTGAAATCACAGCAGCCTGTTTCACAAAATATGCATTATACAGCATCAAAAACCTTGGAAATATTTAAAGTAGACATTCAAATAAAAATATATCCCTAAAAACTGATACTAGTATGCTACACGGTAAAGGGAAGAACCACAGAAGTGAAGTTACTTTGATTTTCTTTGGATGGAGTATTTGGGTATTTGGATGAGGACGCCAAGAGCCCTGCTTCATTTTCCTATCAAGTAGTTTGTCCTTGCTAACAGCACAGTGTGGGATGTTGGTTAAGAGAGATTGACATTAAGCCAAGCTCAACATAACATTTGTTCTTTTAAACAGATGCAGAAATTCTTTTGAGTGCTATAGTACCTTGATTCATAGTGACCTTCTACAGTATTTGTCCTTTCAGTGTTCCAAATGCAGCGCAGCAACTTTAATTTCTAGTTTTTTAAAGCTTTATTTCTGTGTTTTCAAGATTTAAGGAATCAACCAATTGCATTGAAGCTTTATGCATTTCTCACCTCTCTAAACTGAAGGATGACTCATTGGTACTTAGTATTGTTAATAAGTTCTTTGTTATTTTTAAGCTTTTAGTATTATTAGATTGCATTATATGTAGGTCTGAGGAAGTTGGGCAGTTGACAAACCACTTCCTTCATACCATTTATACTTGTGGTTTTTTTTTTTTAAAAAAAAACAGCTGCTTATCGCTGTGTAGTTTGCTCCTTGTAGCCATATGTAAATATTAAAGTAGCTTAACCATATGTAAAACTTGTTGCTGTTATCTTTTCTGGTTTAATAATACAAAACATCACTTGAAAAAGAACGTGACAAGTCAGGTGTGTTTAATAGTATTGGAATTCAGCTATTTGGTTTGATATAGTCATATCCCTGTTTACTTTGATTCTAATTCTCTACATATGATAGATAGAAAGATAGATAGAGTATCATTTGAAGAGTGAACATAATAAATTGCGCTCAATGCAAAATCATGTCTTTAATGCCATTAGAAATAGGTATACAAATACATAACGCATCTTTCTTTATATGGAAGAATCTGTGGAGAGTTGAAGTTAATCTCTTAATCCGTTTAAAATTTTAGTCTTGAATAATGGAATCTAGCAGTAAGTACTATTTTAGTAATGACAAAAAGTTATTATTTTTTTAAGAAAATAAGTTTGCTTTTTATTGTTTGTTTTTATTCTACATTATCCAGAGTCACATTTGTTAGATGCACAGCTATATAAATATGAGTAATAAATAAGTACTCAAATATTCAATGTTGAAAAATATTTTAATACTAACTCAGGTTACTATGTTAGAATAGCCTTTAAAACCTATTTATGCTGATACAAATGTCTAATAATTGGACTTTTTAGTGGAAAAGCATTAATTTAAAAAACATACATTTATCCTTATGCATGATTAAGCTGTAATAAAATAGCTAAGAGCATAAGCTATTTTCTACATACCTTGTGTGATGGATGACTAGTTCAGATTTTCTTGTCCTTTGTCTAAAACAAATTAAGTTACTCTTGTTATTATTCTTTTCTGCTGGTGATGAAAAGTAATGAACAGTTCATTATCCCAGATTTATATTTTGGACTTCTATGAAAAGAATATCTACTTTACTATCAGGGATATTTTTAAAAAAATACATATTCGTTGTACTCTTAAGGTATACAAACTAAGTACTTCAATAAAATAAATGTCAATTACAAATTAATGAGGATATAAATCTAACAAGTGTAAATAAAAGACTACTAGATTTGGAATGTGAAAATCAGCAGAATTAAGAGTTTTAATATTTCTGCATCATCTAATGACTGGATTTTTTGCAGTACAGATCTTGTAACTGTGGATAAACAAAGTTGACACTGACATTTCATTTATTTAAAACATTTGTGTACATCTGATTACATTGCCCAAGCATTCAATATCTTATTAAAATAAAATTGCAATTTAAGTTAGGATTATATGATTATTTTTATACATAAAAACCATATAAATATGTACATCACAGTTGAAAAGCAGACCACCCCTAAAAAAACATCCTAGCCCTATCTAAATGGGACTTGCAATTCTATCTTCAGCCACCCTTTAATGTTAAGTGTGGATGTTGGTCACCAATAGACTGCCAGTAGAACATTAATACAGTATAATAGCAAGCTTCTGCCTATATTCTTCAAATATTTGGTGAAGGGCTGCTTGCTGACTCTGAGCCATTTTCTATTAGATGTTAATATTTGTCCAGGTACTTCTATTTTATAATTCATAAATTGAAAATCAATTGGCCTACTTAAATCTATGTATATTGAAATGGTGGATACAGGGAAACCTTTTTTGTAACTAAACTTGGACTTACTGCATAACACTGTTATACAGTATATTTCTAAAGGAATTATTGCTTAAGAAAGTTCAGAATTTATCCATTAAGCCTGAAGTCCTTTTCTATATGGGCATGTGATCAAAAAGTATACTTTTCTTTGTGAGCTTGTCTAAAAAATCATCTGATGGCGTCACTGTAAGCCAGATCTAAACTCTGAAGGATGTAGCCTTTATCAGAAAACAGCAGAGTAATGAATCAAATTACTATTAAACTATGTAAAGAGGATATGCCACCTATATTATTTTGATAGTGGGCTTGGCCTATTTTTCCATTTTAAATTCTATTCAACAAAATTGACTACTAATTAACTTACATATTATTTCCCCATAATGAATATCACATGTTCCATAATTCCTGTGTTCAGTTGCTTAAAACACTGGTTCTCAAACTTTTCTTCACCCTGAACCCCCTTTAAATACCTTTGGTGGCCACGGACCATGGCCACAGACCCCTAAGACTTGACTCAAGATTTAAATCATAACATTTCTTCAAACCTTTGTGGATGCTCTGTGATGACATTGTGGCCCCCCCAACAGTCTGCGGACCACAGGTTGAGAACCACAGGCTTAAAGGTCTTAACAATTGTTTGGGAAATTGCTATGGTTTGTGTAAATTTATTCTAAAAGAATGAATAAAACAATTTGTGGTCGTCATCTATCGATATTAATAACTCAGGATTTACTACTCAGAGGACTATTTTTTTTGCAATAGAGACGTTTTGAAGATTGTGGGAAGAAGAAAAATGATGGAAAACCTTTAAATGGGGACGTACCTTCCCTTTGGTAAAGGTTGAATTATCACAACAAATGCTGATGCCAGAATTAGTTATTATTAGTTGGTACAGATAGTCCTTGCTTAATGATTGCCCTGTTTAGTCACTGTTGCTGAATAAGTAACCTTACAACTGGTCCTCATGCATTGTGGCAACGCTGCCACAATGTCCCTATGATCATCAAAATTTGGGGCCCTTGTAACCAGTGGGCATTTACAGCCATTGCAACATCTGGTGGTCAGGATTGCCATTTGGGTTCTTCACAGTTGGCTTCTGAAAAGCAAAGTCAATGGAGAAGCTGGCAATAAAATCACATATTGCAGTCACATGATGTCTCACTTAACATCATTGACGTAACGCTTGCCAATCCCAATTGTGGTTGATAAGTGATGACTATTGGTGTAATGTTATTTTAAGATGAGAAGAAAATGGGATAGTTTTTTCATGGTATTAATTTAAATGAGTAAATTCCTGGAAAATAATTCAGGCATCTTTACATTTTTATTGTGAATAAATAGTATGCTAAAAAGTGCTGGAATAGTTTATGGCTTTATTTATTGTTTGACAAACAATATTTATTGATTGATAAACAGTATTCCCATATCCTAATGCAGACTTTGAAAAAATGTCATGAGAAACTTTGAAACAAAAACTGTTTTTATACAGATATGTATTTCTGAATGCTATTTTTGTTGAGTGTATATATGATTTTTGGATGGCTTCAATGAGTAAGATCTCAAAATTGCTCTTAAGCTAATGGTACTGTGAAATACTTAAATGCCATTATGGCTTGAATGTTCTTTCGGTTTCCATCATTATTTGAGCTCAATTTACTTTAAGCTAATCTTAGTGTAAGCCATATTCACAGGAAAAGTAGTATGACTAATCTCTTCCATGTATTCAATTCCAGTTTTCTCATAGATACAGCCTCTTAGTATGCTGTGCCTGTGAATCAAAAAGCTCAATCTAAGATTAATAAGTAGACTAAGTGCTGTTAGCATTTAGGAATGATACAATGAACAAGACAGTCACAATTGTTCGCTGTATTATGTCTTTATGATCACAAGAGATATCAAGCTATTGTCCATGATAATCTGCAGTTCCATTGAATTTGTGCAATACAGGTTTTGTGTCTGAGATAAAAAAGCTTCATATACAGGCATTAGAAATTCAGCTGTAGTGTATTGAAATCAAATTCATAGAATTCATCTGTAGTATATTGAAATGCACTTATACTTGCCTCCAGAAAAGAATGGGATCAGTCATAATTATAAGCAAATGAATTAATACATACAAAATAGGTTCTTAACTTAATAATAGATGTATTACTATTTAAAAGATTGAAATGTTATGATGCATGTTTATAATTTAAGAAAGTTTTGAACTTTGTGAATTTCTATTTCTACAACTTTCTGTAATAATTTATAACATACTTCATCATTTCATCTCATCTTCAGTAATGTACTTTATTAACAAACTCTGTTCCTATATTTTACTTATTTTTTCTTACATACTCTATTTTTCTTTTCACTTATTCTCCTTTCTCCTTTTTAGTAAACTCACTTCTTTATTTGTGCTTCAGTCAGGTATTTTATGTACCATTTGCTGATATTTTTGAAGTATCAGTTCCGGAGCCATAAAACAGTACACTGAACCCCACTGCACTGAAGGGAGGGGAAGATAACCAAGAATCGGAATGAGCCGAGATTCAAGCCTATATTGTTGCAGTAAGGATGGCAAAGCATAGTTCAGTATTATTGTATCCACAGAATGCTGTGGATTGTTAACCATTTGTTTTGTGGATAAAATTGTTCAGATTTGCTGAACTACATTATCAGAAAACTACATTATCAGAATTAAATAAGTTGATGGGATCATGTTCTGAGATACTATATTAGTTTTTTCAGAATAGATTTTGAGGAAACGAACAGTCTTTTGTGATGCCAGTTCTGCAACTTGTTGGCTTGGGTTTATTTATTTAAAACATACATGTAACCACTCATCTTATACCAAATTTGGGCAGCTCACAATCAAGAATGAAAACAATATTAGTGATGAAGCAACATTGAACTATATTAAATGTATTAAAACCATAAATATTAAAAACGGAAACATGGCACCACCAAGTTTCTGACATACAATCACCTTATCCTATCTCAGTGCTTGGGGGATAATCCAAGTCTTCAGTGCCTTTCAGAAGGCTAGGAGGGTAGGTAGACTTGTTGATCTTCAGAAGGACAATTATTCCAAAGGGCAGGGGGCTCCCTCAGAAAAGTTTCCTAGCTTAATAAAGTGGCAGTGTTTAAGGGAAGAGACTAGGTGCATGAGCATCCTGTCTAATTTGATATGATGACTAGATGTCCTTAAGGAAAGATGGTCCTCCAGGGAAACTGGCTTTGTGCCACATAGAACTTTAAAGGTAATAGCAACATTTTGAACTGCACCAGAAGGAAACTGGAAGCCAGAGCAGCTCACGCAACAGAGGTGTTACATGGATGAACCTCAGGGTTCCCATCCTGGCATGTGCCACCATTTTCTGGGCCATTTGTAGCTTTTAGACAGTCTTCAAGGGCAGCCCCATGTAGAGCATATTGCAGTAATCCAAAGTTATCACAGTTGCCAAAGGGGATGAGGGGAAGGGATCTGGAGATATCAGCTATTTTGAAAAAAAGTGCTTTTTAAACCTTTACTCAGAAGGCTTGTTTGGATCCACTAATCTTCACTTGAGATTGGGGTGAATAGAAGAAATAGAGACATAGAATTGGCAACCTAGGAACATACTTGAATGTTCTAGTCAGATAGAAGAAGCATCAAATAAGTATAGTTCTCTCTGCCAGGATACGTCTTTAAAATGAGATAGATAAATGTCATATAAAGTTCCCTGTAAGGAGAGCACAGAAGAACATGTGGCTGAGACTTCATGGAGCTGTCTTCACGTGGACATATATGCTGGGAGAGAGACTGTTGTCTGTATATAGTAAAGCTGGAACTGCAGAATCTGCTTACAGATCTTGCCTTGAAATATGACATATATGACAAATATGACATTTTGCTGCTCTTACTGCGTCATCAGATAATCGCCCGGCCGCCCTGTTTAGGGTGACCCGCTCCCTGCTCCACCAGGTAGCGCGGGAGGACCCCTTGGAGGGAAGAGCCGAGGACTTTGTTCAATATCTGCATGACAAAATCACTCAGATTCGGGAAGGTCTGGACTCCGACTGGGTAGGTCCAGCGAGGGTGACGGAGGCAGGTCTTGAGAATGTTATTTGATCCTGTGACCCCAGATGATGTGGACAGGATTCTGGGTAGACTGAACGCGACCACATGTTTGTTGGACCCGTGTCCCTCCTGGTTAGTACTGGCTTCCCAGGAGGTGACGCGAGGCTGGCTCCAGGGGATTATAAATGCTTCATTGGGTGAGGGTACCTTCCCTGCCGCCTCGAAGGAGCGGTGGTGAGGCCTCTCTTCAAGAAGCCTTCCCTGGACCCGGCAGTATTGGCTAATTATCGTCCAGTCTCCAACCTTCGCTTCGTTGCGAAGGTTGTTGAGAGTGTGGTTACGCGACAGCTTCCCCAGTACCTGGATGAAACGTTGTATCTAGATCCGTTCCAGTCGGGTTTCAGGCCTGGGTACAGCACGGAAACGGCATTGGTCGCGTTGGTTGATGATATCTGGAGGGCTCGGGACGGGTTGCTTCTCTGTCTTGGTCCTGTTAGATCTCTCAGCGGCTTTTGATACCATTGACCATGGTATCATGCTGCACCGGTTGGAAGAGTTGGGGGTGGGAGGCACCGTACTACAGTGGTTCTCCTCCTTTCTCTCCAAACGGTCGGAGTCTGTGTTGACAGGGGGGCAGAGGTCGACCCCGAGGCCCCTCATATGTGGGGTGCTGCAGGGATCGGTCCTCTCGCACCTTTTGTTCAACATCTATGTAAAGCCACTGGGCGAGATTATCCGTGGTTTCGGGGTGAAGTACCATCAGTACACTGACGACACCCAGCTGTACATCTCCACCCCGGACCACCCCAACGATGCCCTTGAAGTGATGTCCCGGTGCCTGGAGGCCGTACGGATCTGGATGGGGAGGAACAGGCTCAGGCTCAACCCATCCAAGACCGAGTGGCTGTGGTTTCTGACGTCCCGATATAGTCAGCTGGTGCCATCACTGACTATTGGGGGTGAATCATTGGCCTCGACGGAAAGGGCTCGCAAATTGGGCGTCCTCCTGGATTCACGGCTGTCTTTAGAAGAGCACTTGACGGCCGTGACCGGGAGGATTTTTCATCAGGTTCGCCTGATCCGCCAGTTGCATCCCTTTCTAGATCGTGACTCCCTACACACAGTCACTCATGCCCTCGTCACCTCTCGTCTGGACTATTGTAACGCTCTCTACATGGGGCTCCCCTTGAGTGCACTCGGAGGCTCCAACTGGCGCAGAGTGCAGCCGCGCGGGTGGTTATGGGAGCAACATGGAGCTCCCATGTAACACCTCTCCTGCGCGAGCTGCACTGGCTCCCGTTGGTCTTCCGGGTGCGCTTCAAGGTTCTGGTTACCACCTTTAAAGCGCTCCATGGCTTAGGGCCTGGTTATCTACGGGACCGCCTGCTACCACCAATAGCCTCCCACCGGCCAGTACTCTCCCATAGAGAGGGGCTCCTCCGGGTGCCGTCGGCCAAACTGTCGACTGGCGGCCTCTAGGGGGAGAGCCTTCTCTGTGGGGGCACCTACGATCTGGAACGAGCTCCCCCCGGAGATACGGAGGATCCCGGATCTTCGCATCTTCCGTCGCGCGCTTAAAACGTTTTTATTTCATCAAGCTGGCCTGGCCTAAATCTTCTCCTATTTTAAATTTAAATTTTAAACATAAATTTTAATCTGTTTAATTATGGGGTATTTTAAAATTCAGCCTAAATTATTTAATTCGTTTTAATTTATTTTAAATTTTGTATTTCTGTGTTTTATCTTCTGGCCGTTTTCCATCGCGCTGCTCCTCCAATCCATGGATGGGTAGTATCTCCTAGTTGCTGGGCAGAAACTGAGTGCTAAATTGCTTCCCTTTGCTAGGCCACGCCCACCTCGCCCAATCAGCTTCAGTCTTTCTCACTCAGTTGCTGTGAGAACTTGGCAATTTGAGTGCTCTATATTTTAAAAAGATTATTAGGCTTCCCTTCCTAATTTTATTATTTTAATTTCTTATTTTTGTCCTTCTTAAACATCTAAAGGAGCTGCAACTGAAAAATTCTGAGTTTGCTGCTTGCCTGGGGCGTGCTTGGGGCTCCAAGTCGCCTGGCTTATCTCCCCTCCGATCGGGGCTGCAGCGTGCCGGATTCCGACCCGGCTGGGCGGATCCGTGCTCTTTTAGCCGCTGGTGACATGCTAGCCTCTCGGTGAGCCGTCAGTGCTGCCGTCGCCTCAGCTCCTCTTTCTAGCGGCTCCGGAGTGCCTGCCCACTGTCGGGCAGCCTCCGTTGACTTCGGGCCAGCTGGTGAGCGCAGGGAGCGCGCAGACGCCCTACAACGCAGGAGCGGCCCGAAAAACATCAGCTGAGCCGGTTACCGCTGCGTTGAAGCGCTCGTCTTTCAGGAGCGCTGTACTGAGCTTTGGGAAGAATTTCGGCAACCCCTGACACAGCGTTTGGAAGGTACTAAGGTTTTTCAGGGACGGCCGCCATTTTGTTTGAGGGTTACCGACGTGGCGGCCGCCATTTTGTTTCGGGGCCTTGCAGGCCTAGCGGCCGCCATTTTGGAGATCAGTTAAAATAAATCAAATAATTCCGCTGGAAGGAAGATCAAGTAGATAGCGGCCTATTAATTGAGGGGGATGTTTGGGGCCTTGTTACCCAGCCCTTATGGATTGTGCCCTGTTAGTGGCCATCGATTGCCCTTGGTCCCTCCTTGGCCTAGTCGAGTTGATTAACTATAGGGCTTGAGCTCAGCAGCTTCTGAGCCTATATTGCCCCTGCCTGACTGAGTCTTCACTGTGGGCATTTTTCCATGACAGGAGCCTCGGTGCTGATCTCTGTGGTCTTGGCCTACTACCACTGCTCGCCCGGACCTCCACGTTCGCTATGGCAGATATACCCTTATCATCGGACTCGGAGGGCGCCTGTGATTTCCCAGCCACCCACCACAAGTCTGGCCACAAAAAGACGAAATCCAAGTCTCGAAGGCCTAAATTACCTTCAAAATCACCCAATCCGAATAAGGCAGAGCAGAGGCGGCATGAAGCATTAGAGAAACAGTTTGAGAGGGCACAACAGCAACAGGCGAACCTTTCTACAAAGTTTCCAGCTTCTGAGGATTGGGCCGCCCCTTCTGAAAATGTACAGGCCGGGGCCTCCTCTACCTTTCCAGCGCCTCCTGCTTCCAATTTACAACGCTCCAAACGAGTATCGAGATCTTTGCCTGATGTTTCTGGACAGTCTGAAGCTCCTTTGAGCCGTAGCCATTTGCCGGAGGCTACATTTACACCTACTGCGGCGGGGCTCCGCCCAGAGGTCCCTGATGCGCCTGTGAACTTTCAATCCATGCTGTCGGACGCACTGGCCAAAATTTTGGCAGCTGGCATTCAACAGGAGGTGGCCCGACCAGTGATGACAGGTCTGCCCTCTTCTTCCTCCTCTTCTGCTTCGGCTCAGGCTCCAGTCAGCGACGCTGTTCCCAGTACCAGTAGGCACCGCCCTGTCCAATCTTCTTCTGAGGAGTCTGAGGAAGGGGAAATTTGTCCGGAGGATGTCGAATTCTCAGAGGATGAGGATCTCCCTCCAGAGAAACCATCTTTCACAAATTTATTCCGGCCTTCTGTTTTTAAATCATTACTACACAAAGCCAAGGTTGCTACTAAATTTGGTATCGCAGAAGGGACAACTGAGAAACCTTCTGACTCTCAACACCCGCACGATGCCCTATTTCAAGTCTCAAAACAAGACAACGATGTCATTCCCTGTCCACCTTTGTTTTCTAATGTCATCAAGTCAGCGTTCGGCCAACCAGGTTCCCTGACAGCCCCAAGTGGCCTGGACAAGCGTCTCTATTCAGCCGAGTCGCAGTTGGAAGATCTTCTGGCCGTACCTTCAGTTGACGCCCCGGTCGCTGCCTTGTCCACTTCCTCGATGCTGACTTCTGACGTTGTGGACGGTCTTAAGTCAGAGGACCGCAAGATGGAAATGGGGTTCCGCAAAGCGCACCAGGCTGTTGCTTGGGCCATCAAGGCGGCTACCGCCACTTCCTTCTTCAACAGGGCTTCCCTGATCTGGCTTCGCCAGCTTCAGGAGAGGTTACCTCCCACTGACACCAGGCTGCACCAGGACATCAATAAACTTGTGGCGGCAACAGAATACTCTGCCGATGCCTCTCTGACAGTGACGAAGTTTGTTTCACGAGCTATGGCAGCTACGGTGACTAACAGGCGCCTTTTCTGGCTTCGCAATTGGCACGCAGACAACAAAGCAAAATGGAAACTGGCATCAGCGCCATTTACTGCCCCGTCACTTTTTGGCCCTTGCCTAGAGCCTATCTTAATTGAAGATAAGGACAAACGCAAGGTGTTGCCGTCCTCCTTTCACCGGGCTGAGCGTAGATATACACCTTACACGCAGCGTCAGTCCTTTCGAGCCCCCTCGGGGTCAGGTGGCTCGTATTACCAACGCTCTTATGCCCAGTTGTCTGACAGGGCATCAGACAGACAGCCCTATCGTGACAGGGCCAGAAACCAGTCCCAAACGAAACGTCCCTTCAGAGGCTCTTCTTATCGGCCTCCACGGAGGGGGAAGTGACTCGGTGCCCCCAGGTCACATCGGGGGTCGTCTCCAGCAATTCTTCCCCCAATGGGACCTTTTGACATCGGATGCTTGGATCCGCACAACAGTTCAACAAGGCCTGCGACTAGAATTCCACACGATGCCGCCCACCAGTTTTCGCCGCTGCCCCATTCCGCGCTGCAAGGTGCAAAGGGAACTGATGGAAGCCGAGATCTCACACCTCCTCTCCATAGAGGCAGTGGAACCAGTGCCCAAAGAGCAGGAGGGAACTGGCTTTTACGCTACCTTATTTCTGGTGCCCAAATCATCGGGGGGCCACAGGGGCATCTTGAACCTGAAACGTCTCAATCAATATATTCTATATCGCAGGTTCAAGATGCACTCCCTCAGGTCTATTCTGGCGTCCATCAGGCAAGGGGACTATCTGCAATCTGTAGATCTGCGCGAAGCATACCTACATGTGCCCATCCATCCGCTGCATCGACGTTACCTCCGCTTCGAGTACAACAACATGCATTTCCAGTATCGGGCGACGCCCTTCGGACTGTCCTCGGCCCCCAGAACCTTCACGAAACTGGTGACAGTGGTCGCGGCTTCAGTCAGGTCCCGTTCTGTCCGTCTCAGCTGTTATCTCGACGATCTGCTGGTGATGTCAACGTCACAGTCGCAGGCCCGGATGGACATGGAGATAGTCCTCCAAACATTCAAGAGTCACGGTTTCTCCATCAACTGGCAAAAGAGCCATCTGACTCCCACGACACGCCTTCAACATCTGGGTGCGGTGATCGATTCCCAATTGGGCCAGGTGCTCCTGTCTCCGGATCGCATTTGCGACATCAGGACTATGGTGCGGCAAATTCAGTCCCAGAGAAAGGTGTCTCTGCTCCTGTTGAACCAATTATTGGGGAAACTAGTGTCCTGCATCCATGTCGTTCCGTGGGCTCGCAGGCACTCCCGCCCTCTTCAGTGGCTGTTACTCCCCTTCCAGAGAGCGCACCACAGCTGGTCGTCTCGCAAGATTCTCTTGCCCACTCAGACTCGCCTGTCGCTCACTTGGTGGAGATCCCCGGCTCTTCAAAAGGGATGTGTCTTTCTCGAGCCGGAACGTGTGATTCTGATTACCGATGCCAGCCTGTCGGGCTGGGGGGCTCATCTACAGGGTGCAGTAGTACAAGGTCAGTGGTCTCCGGTGGAGCGGGTGAACAGCATCAATTGGCTGGAGTTGAGGGCTGTTCGTCTCGCTTTACGCCATTTCGGGCATGCCTTGGAGGGACAGCATGTATTAGTCCGGACGGACAATGTCACCACTAAGGCGCACATAAATCGGGAAGGGGGCACACACTCCAGATCCCTGATGATGGAGTCGGACCGTCTGTTGGCTTGGGCGGAGAAGCACACGGCATCTCTAGTGGCGGACCACATCTCGGGGCAGGACAACATTATGGCGGACTGGCTCAGCAGGGAACACTTGGACCCAGCAGAGTGGTCTCTAAACCCGGCCCTCTTCGAGCAGGTTGTGGATCATTTCGGTCGCCCTCTAGTGGACCTCTTTGCCACGACCCAGAACGCCCAGCTCCCGAGGTTCTACACGCGCTACCCGACCAGCGGAGCAGAAGACTATGACGCCCTGCGCTGCCGGTGGCCGTCCGGGCTTCTTTACGCCTTCCCACCTCTCCCATTGATTCCAAAGCTGATCCGGAAAATGTTGTTAGAAAGAGCCGAGCTGATTCTGATAGCTCCCCAGTGGCCTCGCAGACCCTGGTATGCGGATCTGGTGGGTCTCTCTACAACTTCACCGTGGGTGATTCCACTGGAAGAGGGGATGCTCAGCCAGGGGGTCATCTGCCACCCCGATCCAGGGTGGCTCCGATTGGCCGCTTGGCGCTTGAGCGGCTCCAGCTACAAAAGGACAGATTATCTCCAAATGTCATTAAAGTGATACAGGCTGCAAGGCGCCCTTCCACCACTAGAATATATGAGTCTTCTTGGCGTTCGTTTTCTTCCTGGTGTGGCTCGCATCATGTGGACCCAACTTCTGCAGATGTCCCGGATGTGCTGGACTTTTTGCATGAAGGTCTAGCCAGAGGTCTTGCTCCTGCCACACTTCGTCGTCAGGTGGCGGCCCTATCCACCGTCATCTGTTGTGAGAGACACCGTACTCTTTCACAAAACCCCAGAATCAGGAGTTTTCTTCCTGGCGCCACCAACATCTCACCACCCGTGGTACACAGATACCCGTCCTGGGATCTTCCATTAGTACTTCAGGCGCTTACTTCCTCACCATTTGAGCCCTTAGCTTCAGTGTCTCTAAAATTTCTGACGATTAAAGTGGCCTTTCTTTTAGCCATTACATCGGCGCGACATGTGTCTGAACTCACGGCTCTGTCGGTTCACAAGGACCTTTGCATTTTCCATGACGACAGGGTGGTTTTACGGTTAGACCCATCTTTCTTACCAAAGATAAATTCGCACTTTCACCGCGCCCAGGAGTTGGTTTTGCCTAACTTTTGTCCGCATCCTCGACACCAGTCTGAAATTTCATGGCACACCCTGGATGTCAGACGGGCTCTCAGGCGTTATGTCAAACGGACAGAATCCTTTAGGCAGACTGAGTCCTTACTTGTATCTTTCACTCCTTCCTCGATGGGGAAGAAGTTGTCGTCTACTACAATTGCCAGGTGGATTAAGGCTTGCATCACCACGGCCTACGATGTGAGAGCCCGTCCTCGTCCGTCAAAAATTTATGCTCATTCCACTCGCAGCGCTGCGGCGTCGGCGGCTTGGTCAACGAATGCATCGGTGGCGGAGATCTGCAGAGCTGCTTCTTGGGCTTCTGACTCATCATTTATTCGACACTACAAAATTGACCAATATGCATCGTCAGATGCTTCCTTTGGCCGCAGAGTGTTACAGCAAGTGGCCACGCCTCGGAGTGAGGGTTCCAGTCAGCCTCCCACCCTGGGCATTTGAACTTGGGTACATCCCATCCATGGATTGGAGGAGCAGCGCAATGGAAAACGGACGTTGTGTTCCTGAACGTCCTTTTTCGGGGCGCTGCGACTCCAATCCATACCCTCCCATTCGGCTTCCTGTTGTTTGTGGTTGTATTCTTGTTATGTTTATAGTTGACCTTGTTCCTGCGCCTTCGTGGAGAAAGACTGAAGCTGATTGGGCGAGGTGGGCGTGGCCTAGCAAAGGGAAGCAATTTAGCACTCAGTTTCTGCCCAGCAACTAGGAGATACTACCCATCCATGGATTGGAGTCGCAGCGCCCCGAAAATGGACGTTCAGGAACACAACGTCCGTTCACCGCCCTGAGTCCTTCGGGAGAAGGGCGGTATAGAAATTTAATAAAATAAAAATAAAAATAAAATATACATGTTATCCTAGAAGCCATAATTCAGTTCAGCCATTTTAGATAAATATTGACCCTTCTCACCATAGGACCTTATGGTGGTTGGAAATTAAGATGCGATATGTCAGTGTCTTGCCTGAAATGGGCAATTTTAGTTGGTGGGGGACACAAACTTGTGCCTGTCAGTGGTGGGATTCAGCCAGTTCGCACCACTTCGAGAGAACATGTTCTGAGCAGTTTGGCAAACTGGTTGTTGGAAGAAATCATTAGGACAGAGAACCGGTTGCTAAATTACTTGAATCCCACCACTGGGCCTGTCCCCCATTCTATTCTACATATATCTACATAAAAATGCTAGGACAAGTTGTCCATCAATTTGGGGTTAACTGGTATTAGTATGTAGCATTAGTCTACTATAATATATTAGTACAGTGGTATTAGCCTACTACAGGTAGTCCTCGACTAACAATCACAATTGAACCCAAAATTTCTGTTGAGACATTTGTTAAGTGAGTTTTGCCCCATTTTATGACCTTGCTTGCTACATTTGTTAAGTGAATCACTGCATTTGATAAGTTAGTAACCTAGTTGTTAAGTGAATCTGGCTTCAAAAAGTTGCAAAAAATGATCACAGCAGTGGCCATAAATATGAACCAGTTGCTAAGCATCTGAATTTTGATCACATGATTATGGGGATGCTACAAAATGTGGAAAATGGTTATAAGTCACTTTTTTTAGTGCCGTTGTAATTTTGAATGGTCACTAAATGCAATGTTGTAAATTGAGAACTACCTTTTACTGCCATTCAGGAGATTACATCCAAATCTTGATTTGCCTGTGCAGGACTAGACGCGATAGAAAAAGGCACAGAATTACTCACAACTAGAATGAGGGGGACTCTAGTATCAGGGTACCTTCATGATATGCTCTAGATAGGGTAGCACATTTCATGAAGGAGCATGTGTTTCTCCTGGTTTCACAATGTCTACTGCACCAACGAAGAAGGCAGTGGCAAGAAGAGTCTTTAGCCAGCTTGGTTTAATTTCCTATTTGCAAATAGCAAACTGCACATACTTTATTGGACAAGGAGATAACTGACTACTGTGACTTATCCCTTATAATCTCTTAGGAAGGGTACAGCTACAGCTAATCCTCTGTTAACTACCATTCATTCAGCAATTGTTTCAAAGTTACAGTGGCGCTGAATGAATTGTGATTATGAGTAGCGCTTGAAGTTGTATCCAAGCACTCCTGCAGTCACATAATCATCATATAGGGGCTTGGCAACCATCTTACACTTACAATTGCAGCATTCTGAAGTCATGTGATAGCGATTAGTGGCCTGCCGTGCAACTTCCTGCAAGCAAAGTCATGGGGAAGATGACAGAAAGGCTGCAGGTTGTTCAGCTAATTCTTACCTACCTATGTATTTTCCCCAACCCCTCAATGTTTGGGCATGCCTTCTACTACTTGCACATCTTCCCCGAGTCTCATGCTCATGCCACACCTCCTTGGCCACTTGTACACCCTTCCCTACCCAGCAGCACTCATGTATGCTTGTGACCCTCCCTACCATTTGCTCATTATCTTCCACCTGGTAACAGAAGTCCAAGCCCAACACGCTTCTCTCTCCTCCTCCATCCTGCAACACTTAACTGCCTGCCAGCCTGTTTGTGATCCATCAGGGAATTTCTCCCAGCTTTCCTATTGACTTTGATTGTTGGAAGCCAGTAGGAAGTTGAAAATAGGAGCTCTCTTAGCAATATATGATCCCTGAGGACAATAGTGGGAACAGCAGGGGTTGATGTCTTTTAAGTGATATAGTCAGTGACATTGCACTTCATGATTGCATTACTTGGGGATGGAAATTCCTGTCCCTATTGTTGTCATGACTGAGAACTACATGTATTTTCTTTGCATGAAACTGCTTATGAAAATCACTTAGAAGATAAAACAGAATGACAGTGATAAGAGAGCAGGGGTGGGCAATTTTCCCAATGGACCACATGAGAAACTGGGACTGATATGGAGAGCTGAACCAATAGGGCTGTGAAGGTGCCTATGCATGCACACATCCATACGTAAATTGTAAAAAAAAAATAGTCACCATCGAAATAAAAGCAATCCAGATGGGCTGGACCAAGGCAGCCAAAAGACTGGATGTGGCCCGGGAGCATAAAATACTCAGGTCTGTATTAAATGGTTTGCACCAATTATTGGCTGGCTTCTAAATAATAATAATAATAATAATAGTAATAGTAATAATAATAATAATAACAACAACAACAACAACAACAACAACTATTTTATTTCTATACCACCCTTCTCCCGAAGGACTCAGGGCGGTGTACAGCCTATTAAAAACACAAAAATGTACAGACATCAATTAAAAAATAATTAAAATTATTAAATAATTTCGGCCAAATTAAAACCCATAAATTTAAAACACCCAATTTAAAATCATTTACATTGATAGCCCGGCCTGGCGGAACAGCAGGGTCTCGAGGGCACAACGAAATACACAGAGGTCGGAGATCTTGCGCAATTCCAGGGGCAGTTCATTCCACAGGGCAGGAGCTCCCACAGAGAAGGCCGTCCCCCTGGGTGTCGCCAGCCGACATACCTTGGCCGATGGGACTCTGAGGAGCCCCTCTCTGTGGGAGCGGACTGGCCGGTGGGAGGCTACTGGTAGCAGAACTTGGTCTCGAAAGTACCCGGGTCCTAAGCCATGGAGCGCTTCAAAGGTGGTGACCAGCACCTTGAATCGCACTTGGAAGACCACTGGGAGCCAGTGCAGCTCACGCAGGAGAGGTGTCACGTGGGCACAATGAGTCGTGCCCATAACCACCCAGAACACCGCATTCTGGACCAGTTGCAGCCTCCGAGTGCTCTTCAAGGGGAGCCCCATGTAGAGAGCATTACAGTAGTCCAGCCGGGAGGTGACCAGGGTGTGAGTGACCGTGCGCAAGGCGTCTTGGTCCAGAAAGGGCCGCAACTGGTGAATCAGGCGAATCTGATAAAAAGTCCCCCTGGCCACGGCCGTCATATGCTCTTCTAAAGACAGCCGTGCGTCCAGGAGGACACCCAGATTACAAGCCCTCTCTGTGGGGGGGGGCAAAGATTCACCCACAATAATCAGCAATGGCACCAGCTGACTAGATCGGGATGCCGGGAGCCACAGCCACTCGGTCTTGGCAGGGTTGAGTCTGAGCCTATTTCTCCCCATCCAGACCCACACGGCCTCCAGGCAGCGAGACATCACATCAAGGGCATTGTTGGGTGGTCTGGGGTAGAGATGTACAGCTGAGTATCATCAGCGTACTGATGAACTCTCACCCCAAAACCACGGATGATCTCGCCCAGCGGCTTCACATAAATGTTGAACAGAAGGGGCGAGAGGACCGACCCTTGCGGTACTCCCCAAGCGAGGCACCGCGAGGTCGACCTCTGCCCCCCTGCCAACACAAACTGCGAGCGGTCGGAGAGGAAGGAGGAGAAACATCGCAGCACGGTGCCCCCTATTCCTAACCCCCTCAACCGCTGTAGCATGATACCATGGTCGATGGTATCAAAAGCCGCTGAGAGATCTAATAGGACCAGGACAGAGGAACAACCCCTGTCCCGAGCCCTCCAGAGATCATCCACCAATGCGACCAATGCCGTTTCTGTGCTGCATCCCTGCCTGAAGCCTGACTGGTACGGGTCCAGATAGATAGCTTCATCCAGGTGCTGGGGAAGCTGTTGTGCCACCACACTCTCAGCAATCTTCGCCATAAAACAAAGGTTGGAGACCGGACGGTAGTTGGCTAATTCAGCCGGGTCCAGGGATGGCTTCTTGAGGAGGGGCCTCACCACTGCCTCTTTCAAGGCACTCTCACTCAGAGAAGCATTTATAATCCCCTGGAGCCAGCCTCATGTAACCTCCCAGGAGGCCAGTACCAACCAGGAGGGACACGGGTCCAATAAACATGTGGCAGCACTAATCTTACCCAGAACCCGGTCCACATTCTTGGGAGGCACAGGTTCAAACTCCTCCCAGATACTATTCTCAAGACCTACCCCAGTCTCCCCCCCTGGACTCACCCAGTCGGAGTCCAAGCCTTCCCGAATCCGAGCGACTTTATCATGCAGGAATTGCACAAAATCCTCAGCACGACCCTGCATGGGATTTTCCCGCACTCCACCCCAAAGAAGGGAGTGGGTCACCCTAAACAGAGTGACTGGGTGGTTCTCTGCAGATGCGATAAGAGCGGAAAAATAGTTAGATTTCGCCGCTTTTATCGCCACTAGGTAGGTCTTGATATAAGACCTCACCAGTGTTTGGTCAGAATCGGATTGACTAATCCTCCAAATGCTCTCTAGGCGTCTTTTCCGACGCTTCATCTCTCTCAGCTCCTCGGAGAATCAAGGTGCCAATTGAGATTGGCATTGGGTCAGGTGCAAAGGCACGACGCGGTCCAAAACTCCGGCGGCCGCACTATCCCAGGCGGCCACCAGGTCTTCAGTCGAGTCATGTGCCAGGGTCTCAGGAAACGGCCCAAGCTCCGTTAGGAATCTTTCGGGGTCCATCAGGCACCTGGGACGGAACCATCTAGTCAGTTCCATCTCCCTGCAGTGGGGGGAAGCGGCTGGAAAGTCCAAGTGAAGGAGCGAATGATCTGTCCATGACAAAGGTTTAATGTCTAAATCCCCTCTACCAAGATCATTCAACCACTGACCAAAGACGAAAATCAAGTCCAGAGTGTGTTCCCCTGTGTGAGTGGGGCCTTGAACTAACTGGGTCAGGTCCATGGCCGCCATGGAAGCCATGAACTCCCGAGCCACCTCTGATGCCTCACCGGTGGATGGCAGGTTGAAATCCCCCGTGACAATAAGTCTGGGGGTATCAACTGCTACCCCAGCAATAACGTCAAGTAGCTCGGTCAGGGTCGCCGCTACGTGTCAGGGAGCCAGGTACGCAGTCAGTAAACCCATATGCACCCCACGGCTATCTGAGGAACAGTGGTCTCCCTCGGACAAAGAATAATCGCCGCCACTCCCCCACCTCTCCCCTGAGCCCTGGGCTGATGAAATGCACGGAAACCAGGTGGACACATATCAATGAGGGGGACCCCCCTCCTGGCCCAACCAGGTCTCCGTAATACCTGCCAGGTCTGCACCCCCCTCCAAAATAAGTTCACAAATGAGGGGGGCTTTATTAACAACCGACCTGGCATTACACATCAGCTGCGGACCCAGGGCCTGAGACTCTGTGCAACCCAGGACACGAGTTACGCATTGGGGGCCGGAGTGTGCAATTGCTCATAAACAGTGCGTGTGCACCCCTGAAACATGATATGGCCCCCTGCGCCCATCATATCTGCCCCTCCCACTCATTATTTCAATTACACTGCCCTTCCTATCAGACTCAAGATTCTGGATATTACCTATGTAGCCCTTGATAGCTTGTGTCTTCATTACATCCATGCCTTTCTGGTCAAGGCATACCCTGTTTCCCGCAAAATAAGACGTCCCCTGATAATAAGCCCAATTGGGCTTTTGAGCGCATGGCAATAAAGCCAAGTGCTTATTTCAGGGTTCAAAAGAATATAAGACAGGGTCTTATTTTCGGGGAAACACAGTACTTGCCTTCGGTCCCAAAGATGCATTTTTTCAAGAGGCAACTGGACTTCCTGGTTTTTCTTTGAAGACGTTTCACTTCTCATCCAAGAAGCTGCTTCAGCTGAAGAAATCCAGTTGCCTCTTGAAAACACAACCTTTGGAACACTTGCCTTCTGTATTTATGCAAAGTGAGAGGGCGTGCTACAGGTTCCATTTCCCATGTGATAAGAAGGATGGCATTGTGGAGCTAGCTTTTGTAGTTGTAGCTCCTTAGTTCTGGGGTACCTTGTTCTCCTTTAGGGTGAGGGTGACTCATTATTTATTCTCATAAGCTTTATTTGAGGAAAGCAATAAAGCAATTCCTGTTTTGTTTGGAGTACCTTTGGAAAGGGCTGCATGAAGCGAAAAGCATCTTATTGGAAAGGGAATGATAGTGATTTATGCATTGGCCAACACTATATATTATTGTTTATTTCTGTGGATTGATACATTTTATTATTTTATGGATGTAAATTACCTAAAATGTGTAATGTGTGTTTATGTGTTCACATATTTCTGAATTTGAAAGTGCTATCTTCTTGCATTCGTTTCATTCAAATCATACATTTTCACAGCTCTATAATTTGTGCTTCCAGTATTTATTTATTTATTTGAACTTTTTGTATGGAGAAAACATGGTACATTTGGTACAATATATAAAGGTAAAATGTTCTCCAAGTTGGAGATTGAGTCATGATGACATATCTCCAAATAGCAATGGAATGGGAAATGTAATATTGTTACTGCTTTCTTATTCCAGGATGGTTGGCTCATTTGTGTGTTTTTTATCTTTGATGTCTAATCTATAGCATTAGGATTTGCTGTATGTCTTCCATATAAATAATAGCCAGGTTCAACCCTGCTATGTCTTTCAAGATATGCTATTGTTGTCTAAATAGTGCCACCTCTTCACCTTGCATAGAATATCTCAAATTAATT
The DNA here is from genome assembly GCA_022577455.1 of Arizona elegans. Taxonomy (NCBI): domain Eukaryota; kingdom Metazoa; phylum Chordata; class Lepidosauria; order Squamata; family Colubridae; genus Arizona; species Arizona elegans. The sequence continues at coordinate 30,159,106 of JAKOOJ010000006.1, read as the reverse complement.
TGTACTCTCTCTTAATACTTGTTGTATTTTGCGGTTTTGCTACCACAATTAAATATTCATACTTTTTGAAATAATAATCCTCTTACATGTTTGACTGGAGTAATTTGAGTAATATAAACTTCCTCTGTAAGTTTCATAACTGAGCATTACATCTTTATATCCAATGTACAGATACATTTGTGTATCTGTAAATATATATAAAGATTATGTTTTAAAAAAGATAAAAACCAGTTTGGTTTTACTTGGAATTTATATACATACCAAAGAAATTTTCAAGACATTCAGAAATGTCAAGACTTGAATCTGGTTATTTTAGATACAATACATATTGTAGCATAAAACCATTCAGTATGACCTGTTGTTTTAACTGGGTCATGTTTATTGCTTTTTCATTAGTAGTGCAAAAATATTCTATAATATTCTGAAATATGAAAAAGCAATAAACATTTTGTAATATTCTGAAATATTCTGTATTCTGAAATACAGAAATAGTCTGTAATATTTCTGTCTAAATATGCCTATCCTAGTCTGCATAGGCAATTAATGTTGTGTTCATGCATGTTAGTGGTATGGCACCATGATCCAAACTGGTGAAAAGAAAATTGAAGTTTGCCTTTACAAAAAAGCTATATTGTCTGTTTTCTCTGATTGGCAGGTGCAAACCATCAGATTCAGACCTGAAGAGTTCCATTAGCTACTTTATTGCTCATGCCTAATGTAGTTCACAGGAATCTTCCCAGACTGGTAGTTTGTACCTGGGCTAGACTAGATATAAAGTTCAAAGGCATTCAAGGATGGTCAAATCTTGTCCTCTTTTGCCTATGTAATGACTCCAGACTAATTCCCTGCTTGATTCCTTCCCCCTGACTCAGCCAGGCTTCCTCTTACATTGATAGTTGAAATATTTTTAGCAGTATAATTTAAACAAAATTATGGGGAAAAGGATAGATCTTTTCTAGATAGGCATAACTATAGTCCTTTACCCAAGATACAACTTTCTAGCAAGTGATTTTTTTAAAAAAACTTAACACAGTTTATGGCCTTTAGCCATAAAAAGTATAGGTATATATGTAATATACAGCTTTAAAGTAGAACATCATATTCATGATGTTCCATGCTACATACCCTTTGACCATGCACACGTGCTTATAATATGAGTAAAGTAGATAGGGAGTATTTTTTCATATTATGTCAGCTAATCTAGCATTATATCACACTACTTTTCCTTGATGTTAAACATGTGAAATATACAATAGTAGAAACAAAATGTGTGTTTTTCAGTGCTTTAGCTTTCCTCTGTCTGCAGCAGGAATGTAGTCACAGACGGCAAATCAAACGGATGTATACATTAAGGTGCATCAGAAGTCAAAGAAATAGTTTATATATCTGAATATATTCAAGGTAAACATGACCCATACTTGATTTCTGCAGATGAAACTGATACTAAGTCTTGTTCTTTTGATAAGTATTATTTTAGTTTGGATTTAACTGGATTAATTCCAGTATTTTAATTGCATGTTAGTCTTTTCCTGTATTTCTTTTTCTAGTCTAGTAATTTATCTTGTATTTTGTAGAAATATATGAAATATGACTTATGTATACACTTTAAACACAGCTGGACTCTTTAAGGTGACAAGTGCTGCAGAAACTAGCATCACAGTTCAGGCACTTGAAGGAATTTTTTTTAGACAGAAGCTATGCAACCTTAAAAGGGCTTGTTTAAATTTTTATGATGTCTATGTGTGTGCAGGATATGTGAAGTCTGTAAAAACCCAGCAAACTGCTCTTAAAGTTAAGAAATCACTCTTGTGTTGTATGCTAATAAATATAAACCCTGTATCTTATTAAATCTGAATTTTGTATTGAAAATGCTTTCATTTTGTTTAATATTCTTGTTATTTAAAAAGGCAGGCATGTCAGAAGAAAAAGAATCTGTACAACCTTGACATTGCCATCATAGAAATTCAGATGTAAACAATACCTTTTAAGGTTATATTAGAAGTACAAATAGTTGTTGAGGCTGTATATGCTTTGTAAATCATCAAATGAAATAATATATGAAAGACTGAAAAGAACTAAAAATTGGAACATAATACATAGCACTGTTAAAGTGTTCTAGAAGAAGTCAATATCTTTTAACTGTTCTAAAAATAGGTACTTGTGATTAAGAGAAAATTACGTTCTTAAGAATTGATAGAAGAATGAGAGTAGCCAGTTAAAAGGAATCAATTTAAAATATTAAAACTTCAAATACGTGGCTGATTTTTTAAATTAAATATAGCATATAGGAGAATATGGGATCTTGAATGTAAGACCCATTTAGTTAAACCTGAGTTACCCTCAGATTGGTTTAAATCGTATTGGAGCTATAGTTGAGCAACGTGTGTCAAATTAACTGAGTGTTTCTTTGAGAAAAGAGACTGGAATTTTCTTTTAGTATTTTCTGTGTTAAATCCTCAAGGGCATGTAGTCCTCAATTTACGATAACAAATGAGCCCAAAATTTCTTTTGCTAAGTAAGACAGTTGTTAAGTGAATTTTGCCCTATTTTACTGTCTTTCTTGCCGCAGTTGTTAAGTGAATCACTGCAATTGTTAGTAACACGGTTGTTAAGTGAATCTGGCTTCCCATTGACTGCTTGTCAGAAGATTACAAAAGGTGATTGCATGATCCCAGAACACTGCAACTGTCATAAATATGAGTCTGTTGTGGCCTCCTTTCAAGATGGCTGCTGCTCAATAAGATATTTTCCCCCCCTCTCTCTTACTGACAATATGCTGATTTCACTGCTAACACTGGTTCTTTGGCAGTGCTGCTCCCTGGTTTTGAAAGGGAGTACTTAGGAATCCACCAAGGTGACTTTTGATGATTGTGGATCCAGTGGGGAAGGGGGTCTTGAAGATTTCAATTCCCTCTGGAAGCGATTGAAAAGTTACTGGGTGTATCCATCTTCCTGCCAAGCAGTTTCATTTTCTAATCTTTGCAGAATTTTAACTTTAACTTTTTGACTTAGTTTTATTCAGCTTTGTGCTTTAAAAGTTGATCAGCAGTCGAATGCTGATTTATTTCAACCCCTAGCTGGACTCTTAATTGCTTTTTATCTTTTATTTCCTTCTGATATATATTGTTCTGGATAGCCTCTGTCCCTTTCATATAGAAAACCCGACAACATTTGGGAAGGTGGTGAAGAGACATTAGATTCTCACCCACTGGATTCTGTATTTTTTTGAATTTGCAAAATACCCATTTCTATTGATTTTTTTTAAATACTTTTGGATTGAAATGTAGAGGGGTGTGTGTGTGTGTTTGTGTGTTGGTTGGTTGTTCTGTGTTCCCTGATTAAGTTCCACAGATTAAAATATCTGAACAGTGTATGAAATCTAAGAAAGAACAGTGGAAATATATGCAGCTTCTAGCTCGTTTTTTCTTATATAAACTTGATCAAACTTTAATGATTCTTCAAAGAATGTTACAACCTGAAGCTTTAACTTTGGATAAAGGTAACAAAAGGACTTTGATCCAGTTCCAGATCAAAGAGAATCTCACAGTTGAAGAACCAACGAAGTGGATTTCATTTGTTGTTTAGAAGTTTAAGTCTGTATATTTCTCCAACATTAGGGCCTCAGCTGGAAGAGAGGGAGACAAATTCCTTTCGTTTATGAAGGAATCCTTTTCCTCTATGAAGACAGAGGGAGACTGGATGGATTTATTACATTATTACATTAACTGGTAACTACTTCTGCTTGCACTCTGACTCGAAGATAGACATATTCTGGAGACTGAATTTACTACATTTAATTAAACAACAATTGACAAGAGAGGATATTAAGAAACAAACATGGATGTTTGATCCACGACATTCTCAGTCAGGGAGGAAACGCCAGTCACTAAAGGGTTACAACCAAGTCAGTAGCTCTAGGACCGAGTCCACCAACAAAAGAAGCCCCGCCTCTTCCTGTATCCGTTTTTCGATTTGGTCCGGTAGAGGACAGTCCTGTCTGTTAGTTCTCTCTCATTAACTCTTCGTGGGGGAGTTATTTGGCCATTGCTGGCTTATTTCTACTTAGTTTGCTCTTTTCTGCTCAAATTGCTGGCGTTTTCTTCAAAAGCGGCTAAACTTAATTGGAATCAGCTGGGGAGCGCTAAAAACACTCCAGCGGCCCTGAGCAGCCCCGCAGCAGCACCCATGTGCATTTTGCACCGCCCTACCTTTTGCAGCACTTTCAAAGGATTTTGAGGCTTTTGGAGAGTTTTCCCTGCCTCCTGCTGCTGTTTGGAGAATTCTGGCTGCTGATTTCTGGCGCGAAGGCTTTTCCGCGCCCAATTTTGCCGTGCTGTTAAGCCCTTTGGCTAGCGGCCATTTCCTGCCTCCTGAGTAATCTTCCTGGCTCCTGGATTCTACTCTGCTTCTCTCCTGGCGCAGTGAGTTACCTGAACCACCAATTATCCCCTGTGGGTGCATTTAAGGGTGATTTCTATCCTTTGCATTTATTCTGAGCTGTAAAAGTAAATTTCTGCTTTATCATGGCTGATGCTAGGAGCAATAAATCCCAAAGCAAAGGAAAAAGGGGCCATTCTTCTGATCCTAAAGGAAGTTCCTCAGGAGATTCTGTTCCTCCCAAGGCAGCCAGAATTTCTACTAGATCCAATCACTCCAAGAGTGCTAATATTGCTGCATCATCAAGAGAAGAGACCAGGAGGCATAAGGCCATGGAAAAGGCCTTTCAAAAAGCTGCTTCAGAGGCCTTCTGTGGGGCCTTCTAAATCTCCTGCCCTCCCCACTTCCAATGTGGCTGTTCCTTCTTCCCAAATTCAAATTGAACATGATTTTTCTCCTGATCAGTCTACTCTGGATGAGAATGTAGTTGTTGATGCTTCTTCAGTTTTTCCTGCTGCTAGGCCTCTATCTCCAATTGTTTCTATTCAGGCCCCCCCTCAAGGCAAGAATTTCCTGAGGCTCAAGCCCAATCCTGCATTCAGGGGTCTGAGGCTCCTGTAAATTTAACTCCTGCCCTAGCTGAACTTATTTCTGTTTCAATTAGGCAGGGTATTGCTGAAGGCCTTCAGCAAAGGGCCTCTTCTGAGGCCTCCAGTTATGTGAGTCAGCAGAGTCGTTCTGTGAGGGCCCAGGCTGTTGCTGATCCTGTGCAATGTGAAGAACGGGTGGATTCCCCGGAAAATGCTAGTCAAGGTTCCCTGTCTGAGGGGGAAATTGCCCCTGATCAAGATCTCTCAGATGATGAAGGTCTAGAACCAGACCAGCCTTCCTTCATTGGTCTTTTCAAGCCTCAATTATTCAGATCCCTTCTATTTAAAGCTCAAAATGTTACTGGCCTGGGAATTTCTTCCACTCCTTCCTCTCAAGGGGCTTCTACATCCTCTTCTCAGCATCCCTCTTCATCATTATTATTTCAGGAACCTTCCATTCGTGCAGAGGTCGTTCCAGCTCCCAAGCTGTTTTCTGATGTCGTTCAACAACAGTGGTCTTCTCCTAGTTCTGGCCCGGTTCCCAATCGTCTAGATAAAAGATTTTATAATATGGCATCTGATTTTGCTAATATTCTTCAAGTTCCTTCTGTAGATGCTCCCGTCGTCGCCCTCTCTTCTGCATCTCCTCTTACTGGTCCGTCAGAGGAATTCCTGCGCCCTGAAGATAAGAAGTTTGAACGCTCCTTGGTCAAGGACCACCAGGCCTCAGCTTGGTCCATTCAGGCCTCCTCGGCAGCTTCCTTTTTTAACAGGGCCTCCTCCTTTGGCTTCGCCAACTACAGGAAAGGCTGCCTCCTTCTGATATGCAATCTCACCAGGACATCAACAAGATCCTAGCTGCTGTTGAGTTCTCTGCTGATGCTACTCTGAATGCGGCAAGGTTTTCAGCTAAGGCTATCGGGGCTTCAGTCACTTCTCGTAGGCTCCTGTGGCTTCGTCAGTGGCAGGCAGATGTTCGGAACAAGTGGAGACTGGCATCAGCTCCTTTCTCGGGGAACTATCTCTTCGGCCCAGCCTTGGACCCACTCCTCATCGAGATGAAGGATCATCGCAAGATTCTGCCCGCCTTATCGAGAAGATCTGATCCTCGTCAGCAGGGTTCCTTTCGAAGCCATTCCTTTCGCTCCGACTTCTCTTCCTTCCAGTCCAGGCCACAGCGGTACTCTCAGCCCAGGGGCGGACAACAGCAGGATTTCCAGGTCAGGCAGGGGTCCCGTTTCCCTCCCCGCAGACCCTTCAGGGGGGGTAGGGGGCGTCCCTTTCGCAGGTCCCGTTAGTTCTCCTTTACCTATCTCTGACTCCTTAATTGGAGGTAGGTTAGCATTTTTTGCTGACCAATGGGATTGTTCAGTTTCAGACCCCTGGATTAGACGTACTATTAGGTTTGGGTTGATCCTTGAGTTCTCTTCGGTTCCTCCTGACTTGTTTGTCAGATGCCCTGTCTCTCATGTCAGGTCCAAGAGGGTTCTGCTAGATGAGGCTATTCAACATCTTTTGGAGATTAGGGCTGTTCAGTGTGTTCCCCTAAGGGAAGTTGGCCAGGGATTCTATTCCCGTTTGTTTCTAGTTCCCAAGGCTTCAGGAGGCTGGAGGGCCATATTGGATCTTAAATCCTTGAACCGATATATAGTCTATCGTCGGTTCAAGATGGAATCCCTCCAGACCATTCTCCTTTCTATCCGTCCAGGTGATTTTTTGTCTTCCATCGATTTGACGGAGGCTTATCTCCATGTGCCCATTTTTCCGGACCATCGGAAATACCTCCGTTTTTGTTATCGGGGTAGGCATTATCAGTATAAAGCCCTTCCCTTTGGCCTTTCCTCAGCTCCTAGGGTCTTTACAAAGATCATGGCTGCCTTATCGGGCCATATGAGATCTTTTCCTGTTAGAGTTTTGTTTTATCTAGATGATATTCTTATTTTGTCTAGTTCTGAGGTTAGGGGTAATGAGGATATTCAGGTCACCCTTCAGACCCTGCAATCCCATGGTTTTTTGGTTAATCGTTCTAAAAGCAATCTAGTTCCCTCCACGTGCATTCAGCATTTAGAGGCTGTTATTGATTCTGTCAGGTTGCAGGTTTCCCTTTCTCAGGATCGTCAGGACAGCATTGTTGAGCTGATAGGTCAGGTTAAGGCTTCTCGCTCTTTTTCCCTCCTGGGCTTTCCTGCTTGCTAGGGAAAATGGTTTCTGCCTTCGGGATCACTCCCTGGTCTCGGTTTCATAGCCGGGTACTTCAGTGGTTTTTACTTCCGTTTCAACGGTCTCGCAGGAGCACGTCAGAGGCCAGAGTCCCCTTGACTCCTCAAGTTCTCTGGTCCTTAGCATGGTGGACCTCTCCGGCTCTTGCTCAGGGATGCCTGTTCAGAGTGCCTCAGCGCGTGAGCATCACCACGGACGCGAGCCTCTTCGGATGGGGGGCTCACCTGGGGTCTCAGCTGGCCCAAGGGCAGTGGTCGGTCCAGGAGAGGGGACTTCACATCAACATCTTGGAGCTCAGAGCCATCTTCCGAGCTCTTCGCAAGTTCGCTCCTCTCCTTCGAGGTCTGGATGTCTTGATCAGAACAGACAACGTAGCTGCCAAGGCCCACGTCAGCCGGCAAGGAGGGACCGGCTCCAAGGCTCTCATGAGGGAGGCATCTCGTCTCTTCAGGTGGACGGAGAGTCACTTGGCATCCATCCACGCCTCTCACATCTCAGGGTCAGCAAATGTTCAGGCGGACGCTCTCAGTCAATCGGTGGTGGACCAGACGGAGTGGAGCCTCGATCCACTTCTGTTCCAGGATATCGTGCATCGCTTCGGCCTTCCAGCAGTGGACCTCTTCGCGTCCGAATGCAACCACCAGCTTCCGAGGTTTTACACGAGATTTCCTGTCCTGGGAGCCGAAGCTGTGGACGCCTTGATCAGCCCGTGGCCTTGTGGTCTTCTTCTCTATGCTTTCCCACCTCTTCCCCTCATCTCCAGGGTCATCAGGAAGCTGTTGCAGGAACAAGCCGAGCTCATCCTTCTGGCTCCCTTCTGGCCCAGACAACCGTGGTTTGCGGATCTGATGGCTCTCTCTGTTGCTCCCCATTGGCAGATCCCAGCCGACAAAATATCTCTCTGGCAGGGCCGTCTAGCTCATCCAGACCCTCAGTGGTTCTGGCTGACCGTCTGGAGGTTGAGCGGTTCCTCCTGTCCTCAGCCAGGGTGCCTTCGGAAATAATTTCTATGATCCAGGCCTCTCGTCAAGGATCAACGAACCGTATTTACAATGCCACTTGGATGGCCTTCTCTGCCTGGTGTTGCCGTAAGAAGGTCCTTCCTACTGCTGCTTCCATTCTTGACATCCTGGGCTTCCTTCACGATGGCTTCAAATCGGGGCTTTCTCCCAATACCCTCCGGAGGCAAATCTCTGCCATCTCATCTATCCTCACCTGCCGCACCGCTGAGTCTGTGTCCACTCATCCTCTCATCCGTTCATTCCTCAGAGGCGCAGCCAATCTACGTCCTCCGACTGTTCATAGGTTTCCCACCTGGTACCTGAATAAGGTTCTGTTAGCTCTTACTGGTCCTCCTTTTGAACCTCTCCGGGAAGTCTCGCTGAAGTTCTTGTCTTTTAAGGCAGCCTTTCTAGTGGCTATCACCTCGGCTAGGAGGATCTCGGAGTTGGCTGCCCTCTCAGTTCGCCAGGATCTCTGTATTATTCATCCTGATCGAGTAATTTTGAGATTGGATCCAGCTTTTATTCCAAAGATCAATTCAGCTTTTCATCGTTCTCAAGAGATCATTCTTCCCAACTTCTGTCCTTCCCCCCGTCATCGCTTGAGACGGTGTGGCACAAGCTTGATGTTCGTCGGGCTCTCAAGATTTATATCTCCAGGACTTCTTCCTTTCGTCGCTCCGAGGCTCTCTTTGTGTCTTTCCAACCCCGGTCCATGGGGTCAAGGTTTCTTCTACTACCTTGGGTCGATGGCTCAGGGCTTCCATTTCTTTAGTTTACGAAGCTCAATCGTTGCCAGTGCCTCGTGGTGTTACAGCCCACTCTACCAGGAGCGCGGCTACTTCGGCTGCCTGGTCTACCCAAGCTTCACTCGAGGAGGTCTGCCGAGCCGCTACTTGGACGTCTCCATCTCCATTTATCCGGCATTACCGGTTGGATGTTTATGCATCGGCGGAAGCCTCCTTTGGAAGACGTGTGCTGCAGTGGGTATCTTCCCAGGACCAGGAGAGGTGCCGGCCTTCTCCCTCCCAATAGGTACATGGGCTTTGGTATATCCCTTTAGTGACCGGCGTTTCCTCCGTGACTGAGAATGAGCGTTGGTCTTACCTGATAAGCCACTTCTAGTCACTAGGAAACGCCGGTCACCTCCTCCCAATTGGTCCGGCACCTCTCGTGCTGGCTTTTGGCTGTTGACAGAGCGGGGTGGGTCCTGGGGATTTTTTACCTTTCCTTTATTTTTTTACAGACACGACAGTCTACCTTTCGTCCTCGTCTCAAACTGGATACAGGAAGAGGCGGGGCTTCTTTTGTTGGTGGACTCGGTCCTAGAGCTACTGGCTTGGTTGTAACCCTTTAGTGACCGGCGTTTCCTAGTGACTAGAAGTGGCGTATCAGGTAAGACCAACGCTCAATCTATTTATAACTTTTGGGATGATCCGGGATAGTCAAGATGCCATGGTAAATTTTCTACTAATGGATTACAATAGCAACTTGTTAACAGAGAGATTTGAAACTTTAACTTTGTTCTGTTTTACTATTATTGTTTTTCCTGTTAAGTACTTTGTCACTAATATAATCTATAGAAGACAAGGTTAACAAGTTACTAATAGATTTAGTAATTTAAAAAATTTGGGAGGGCTTGTTGTGCAAGGGGAGGGGAATTACAGTAATATATTAATCAGTATTCAACTAGAGGGGATAATATGTGTATTCAGGTAATCCCCAGGTTATGAGAGTTCCGTTAGCGAACATTCAAAGTTACGTGATAAGCGCCCCCTAGCGTTTATGAACAAGTCCTGAAATTATGAATATTGCAGCACCATGGCAGTTCTTCGCTCTTATGAATGACCCCAGAGGCTCTGCAATATTCTCCTGTGCGCTGCTTGGAGAGTCCAAGCATGGGTTAATTTAGTCTGATTTGTCAGAGACTGAGTTGGAATTTCTTTGGCCACGCCCTCTCCTTCTGGCTGAGCCCCAGTTTTTCAACTCAGTCTGATAAGAGGGACTTGTTTTGAGTTGGCTCCACAAATTTAATCAATTTAAATTGGAAATATTGGTTATTTTAAAAAAAATTTAAAACAGCTCTTTAAATTGCAGCTTGGCAAAGCGGAGTGCAGAGAGAGAGTCAGCGCTGCGAGCTCTGCCTAGATAGCACTTGGAGCGCTATGGAGGCAGCCATTGCCACATGGCCGAAAATTTACTCAGGAGGAAGCAGAGCTTCAGACGGCCAGGGCAAAAGCTGGGGAGACCGAGGCTTCGGTTTGTTTCCCTTGAGAGCCGTGGCTCAGCTGGGAGAGTGCTGATCGGGAGGCTGATAGCCACCATTTTGAGAGCAGCGGCCATTTTGTTTGCAGCATTTCGCAGCACTTGAATCGTTCTGGTGGACCAGGCAACAAGGATTCCGGCTGGAAATCACTTCTGAGACCAAGTCATCGCATTTACATGCAAGTAAACCATGTTGCCGGTTTCCAGGAGTCATTTGGGAGCATTTAGTGACTGTATTGCCGGTTTCACATCCCAGCACATGGAGTGCTTATTATCAGTGCTATTGTTGCTGCTGCTGCATTATTTTCTGCCTTGCAGGCATTTTGCACTCTAACAAGCTGTGTTGTTAGCTTGGTATTGTGTTGAGAATTTTGACCTGTGCAGTGAGTACTTAGTTCAGTTTATTTGAAGTTCTTTGTATTTCTCTTACCTGTATTATCTGATTATGGCTAATTCTAGTGATTCAGAGGGTTCTTCCCCTAGTAAGCATCAGGCTGAGTGTTCCCAGTCTAAGAAACCTACACTTTATCTCCAGCAAGGCTGCTTCTAGTTCCCAAGCCAAGCATTATAAAATATCTTCCGCTGCAGCTGAAAAAGATGCCCAAAGGAGGCAGAAAGCCTTAAAAAAGCATTTTGCAAAGGCTCAGCAACAGTTAAGGGGCCCCACATCTCCAGAACCTTCTGGGAGTCAGTGAAGGCCTTCTACTAACTTGCTTACAGTTGTACAACCTCAGTTGCCTTTAGAGGATCAGCCTAATTGGTCACCTACTATTACTCAGGATCCTCAGGAATTTTATCCTGAACCTCCTCAGGCTAGCCTTGATCCTGATCCTGTTAGTCATGCTTCAGGCCTAGTACAGGGACAGGCCATTAGGCACTCTGCTCCTTCTGCTACTTTTACGCCCACAGCAGTGGGACTCCGCCCCTTAGAGCTTGCAGCTTCAGGATTGTCTGCAGAACTACGTTATGCTATAGTGCAAACAATTACCCAGGGCATTGATGAAGCACTGGCACAAAGAAGGTTGTCTGCACCCATGAATCCAGTGCCTTCAAGGCATGCTCCTCTGCATCCCACTTCACATAGGGAAAGGAGTTATTTTGAGGAATCTCATCATACCACCCATTCAGTACACAGCGAGGCTTCGCTGGAAGGGGAGGAAGAATTGGGAGATTTTGAACTCTCAGGTGATGAAGGGGCTTCACCAGACAAACCAACGTATTCTGGTTTATTCCGTCCCAGTCTCTTTAAGACATTATTACTCAAGGCTAAGATGACAGCTAATATGGGACGCATGGAGAGATCCACTGTAGATTCTGTGGAACCTCAGGATCTTTGTGCCACCCTATTTTCATAACAAACCACAACACAGGAAGTCATTCCTTCCCCAAAATATTTTCTGGATGTCATACAAAAGCAGTGGGACCATCCTGCTTCGGTACCCACACCTAGTAGCATGGATAAGAAAATGTTCACAACTGAACAGGATCTTGAGGACCTTCTTCAGGTGCTAACTGTTGATGCCCCTTTGGCTAATCTGGCTTCAGCTGCCATTCTCCTTCAGACACAGCTGAGGGTCTAAAAACTGAGGATAGGAAGGCGGATTTATTCACCCGTAAGACCCACCAGGCAGCAGTTTGGGTAATTAGATCTGCTCCTGCTGTTTCCTTCTTCTCTAGAACTTCGCTCCTTTGGCTGAAGCAAATGCAGGCCAGGGCCTCTCCAGAGGATACCCGGCTTCAATAAGATATCAGTAAGCTCATCGCTGCAACTGAATATACAGCAGATGCAACTATTGCTGCAGCTAAATTTGCCTCTAGAGCCATGGCATCCAATATAACCTCTAGACGGCTGTTATGGTTACACCAATGGCAAGCTGATATGAAGTCAAAATGGAGGTTGGCTGCAGCCCCCTTTACAGGGCGCCAGCTGTTTGAGGAGGTGTTAGATCCTATACTAGTGGAAGGTAAGGATAAGCGTGAAGTCCTACCTCAGGCGGCTAGGAGATCAGACAGAAGGTCTGCTCCCTACTACCGCAAGCAGCCCTTTCGGAATACTGAGGCGGGATTTTCTGCCTCGCAATACCACAGAGTTTTCCCACAGTTTGGATAGATCACAGGACAGATCATCCTTCAGAGACAGATCCCGACAACCCCAATCCAGACACCCCTACAGGGACTCAGGGGGGTGACCTTTTCACCGTTCCAAATGACTCATGGGCCCAGATTCCCATTGGCGGCAGGTTGAGGATGTTTGCCAACCAATGGAGAAATACCACCATGGATGCGTGGGTACTGCAGACTGTCAATATTGGACTAACTCTAGAATTTTGTTCCTCCAAGAAGGTTCATTCAATGCCCTGTTCTCAGAGATGTATCAAAGAAGGCCATGATGGAGGCAGAAATTCAACACCTGCTAGACATCAAGGCTATCAAACCAGTTCAGTGGGGCAGAGAGGGTTGGGGTTTTACTCCGTGCTTTTTCTAGTGCCCAAGAGTTCTGGAGGTCAAAGGGCTATCCTAAATCTGAAGGACCTCAATGTTCATATACAATACAAAAGGTTCAAGATGCAATCCCTTCACTCAATTTTGGATTGCCTCAAACAGGGAGATTTTTTAACATCGATAGACCTCAAGGAGGCGTACCTCCATTTGCCCATAAGGTTGTCCCACAGGTTTGCATTTGCAGGCCACCACTGGCAGTACCGGGCGCTTCTGTTCAGTCTCTCATCAGCACTGCGAACCTTCACCAAGCTGCTGGACATAGTTGCAGCTCAGTTGCGGGCAAGGCCCATCCGCCTACAGTGTTATTTGGACGATGTTCTGATTCAGTCATCGTCTCTCAGACAGGCAGAAAGGGACCTTCTGGTTACGATTCAAACTCTCCAGGGCCACGGGTTCACCGTGAACTGGGAGAAAAGCCACCTGACACCATCTACCAGGTTTACCCATTTGGGGGTGGTGATAGACACTTGTTTGTCACAGGTATTCCTCTCTCAGGACCGCAGAGACAGCATAAGGGAAATGGTAGGACAGGTACAAGCGTTACAGTTAGTGCTCCTATTCCTCCTTTCACAGTTATTAGGGAAGATGATTTCTTGCCTAGCAATAGTTCCATGGGCTCGTCTTCACACGAGGGCCTTGCAGTGGTTCCTTTTACCTAGCCAGCAGTCAGATCACAGCAACTCGCTGCGCAAGGTCAAAGTTCCTCAACGGGTTCTTCTTTCCCTGAATTGGTGGAAGTCGACAGCCATGGAGAAAGGATGTTTGTTTCGAGATCCTCCCAGACTTGTGCTGACGTCAGATGCCAGCCTCTCCGGTTGGGGGGCTCACCTGAATTCCAGCGTGACACAAGATCAATGGTCCCAGCAGGATTTGCTCAACGACATCAATTGGCTGGAGTTGAGAGCGGCACATCTGATGTTACGCCACTTCCAGAAGGAGTTAGACAATCAACATGTTCTTCTGTTGACGGACAATGTCACTGCCAAGATGCACGTCAACAGGCAGGGAGGCACTCGGTCCAAATGCCTCATGAGCGAAGCGCAGAAGTTAGGACTTTGGGCGGAACGTCATCTGTTGTCGCTACGGGCGGAGCACATAGCCTGAACTTCCAACTCCACGGCGGACTGGTTGAGTCGAACAACAATTGACCAGTCTGAATAGAGACTCCACCCAGACATTTTCCATCACATAACAGTCCGTTTCAGTGCTCCGGTACTGGAGTTGTTTGCCAATCCGCAGAACACCCAAGTACCTCGATTTTTTTCCAGGTATTGGACACCAATAGCCGAAGGGACCAACGCTCTTCGTTGCCCATGGCCGACAGACCTCCTGTATGCTTTCCCTCCCATTCCGCTGATCCAGAAGATGTCTCCCTCTGAAGCTCTGTTCCTACTGGCAAAGGCTTTTTGAAAAAGGCTGCTGAAGCCTACAGGGACACAATCCTCAAGTGCTTTGCCAACGAGAAAGGAGGTCCGGAGGGCCATACACAGCCTTAAAGTCCTCCTTTTTTGTTGAAGGAGGCCTCATCAAGTGGATCTCTGGTGAGAAAGGAGGCCAGAAAACCATGTGCAGGCCTCCCGGCCTCCTTTTTCATCACCAGAGGCCTCGTCAAGCACTTTGCTGACAAGAAAGGAGGAAGTAGGCAAAGAAACAGGCTGGAGACAGATCTTCATAAGGTAACTCACCTGGCGCAGCAGGATTTATTTATTTATTTATTTATTTATTTATTTATTTACTTACTTACTTACTTACTTACTTACTTATTTATTTATATTTCTATACCGCCTTTCTCCCGTAGGACTCAAGGCGGTGTACAGTCAAGAAACATATAGACACACAAACATCATAAAATTGCTAATTAAAATTATTACTTAGTTTGGTCAATTAAATAAAACCCAGAATTAGATAACATTTAAAAAATCATTGACATGTTCGTATGTTTAGCCCCGCCTGTTGGAACATCAGGGTCTTGAGGGCACGGCGGAAAGCACGGAGATCAGGGATATTCCATATCTCTGAGGGCAGTTCATTCCAAAGGATTGGAGCCCCCACAGAGAAGGCCCTCCCCCTGGGAGTCGCCAGTCGACATAATTTGACTGACGGTACCCTGAGTAGTCCCTCCCTGTGAGAACGAACTGGTCAGTGGGAGGCTATTGGTGGCAAAAGACGGTCTCGTAGGTACCCAGGTCCTAAGCCATGGAGCGCTTTAAAGGTGATAACTAACACCTTGAATCGCACCCGGAAGACACAGGGAGCCAGTGCAGCTCGCGTAGGAGAGGTGTTACATGGGCGTAACGAGCTGCACCCATAATCACCCGCGCGGCTACATTCTGGACCAGTTGGAGCCTCCGAGTGCTTTTCAAGGGGAGCCCCATGTAGAGAGCATTACAGTAGTCCATACGGGAGGTAACTAGGGCATGAGTGACCGTGCGCAAGGCATCCCAATCCAGAAAGGGACGCAACTGGCGGATCAGGCGAACCTGATAAAAGGCACCCCTGGCCACGGCCGTCAAATGATCTTCTAAAGATAACCGTGAATCCAGGAGGACACCCAAGTTGCGGGCCCTCTCTGTGGGGAGCAAGATCTCATCCCCTATTGTCAGTGATGGTACTAGCTGACTATACCGGGACGCCGGAAGCCACAGCCACTCGGTCTTGGAGGGGTTGAGTCTGAGCTTGTTTCTCCCCATCCAGATCCGCACGGCCTCCAGGCAACGGGACATCACAGCAAGGGCATCATTGGGGTGGTCTGGGGTGGAGATGTATAGCTGTGTGTCATCAGCATACTGATGAACACTCACCCCAAAACCACGGATGATCTCGCCTAGCGGTTTTACATAAATGTTGAACAGAAGGGGTGAGAGGACTGACCCTTGCGGCACCCCACAAATAAGGTGCCTCGAGGTCGACCTCTGCCCCACTGCCAACACAAACTGTGAACGGTCAGAGAGGAAGGAGGAGAATCACCGAAGCACAGTGCCCCCTATTCCTAACCCCTCCAGCCAGTGCAGTAAGATACCATGGTCGATGGTATCAAAAGCCGCTGAGAAATTTAATAGGACCAGGATAGAGGAGCAACCTCTGTCCCGAGCCCTCCAGAGATCATCCACCAATGCGACCAATGCCGTTTCCGTGCTGTATCGTGACCTGAAGCCCGACTGGAACGGATCCAGATAGACAACTTCATCCAGGTATTGGGGTAGTTGTCGCACCACCACACTCTCAACAACCTTCGCAACAAAGCAAAGATTGGAGACTGGACGATAATTTGATAATATAGCCGGGTCCAGGGAAGGCTTCTTGAGGAGGGGCTTCATAACCGCCTCTTTCAAGGCGGCGGAAAAGACACCCTCACTCAGAGAAGCATTTATAATCCCCTGGAGCCAGCCTCGTGTAACCTCCCGGGAGGCCAGTACCAACCAGGAGGGACACGGGTCCAATAAACATGTGGCAGCGTTAAGCTTGCCCAGAATCCTGTCCACGTCCTCAGGAGCCACAGAGTCAAACTCTTCCCAGATAACGCTCTCAAGAACTGCCCCTGTCTCCTCCCCTGGATCTACCCAATCGGAGTCCAGGCCTTCCCGAATCTGAGCGACTTTATCATGCAGGAATTGTACAAAATCCTCAGCTCGACCCTTTAAGGGATCTTCCCGTACCCCCACCTCAAGTAGGGAGCGGGTCACCCTAAACAGTGCAGCTGGGCGGTTCTCTGCAGATGCAATAAGAGCGGAGAAGTAGCTAGACTTCGCCGCTCTTATCGCCACTAGGTAGGTCTTAATATAAGATCTCACCTGTGTTCGGTCAGATTCAGATCGGCTTGTCCTCCAATTGCTCTCCAGGTGTCTTTTCCGATGCTTCATCTCTCTCAGCTCCTCGGAAAACCAAGGAGCTAGACGAGATCGGCATCGGGTCAGAGGCCGCAAAGGCACAACGCGGTCCAAGGCCCCAGTAGCCGCCCTGTCCCAGGCGACCACCAGGTCCTCAGTCGAGTTGTGAGCCAGAGCCTCAGGAAATGGCCCAAGCTCCATCAGGAACCTTTCGGGGTCCATCAGGCGCCTGGGACGGAACCATTTGGTTGGTTCCGTCTCCCTGCGGTGGGTGGAAGTGACTTGAAAGTCCATGTGAAGGAGGGAATGATCAGACCATGACAAGGGGTTGATGTCTATATCCCCTATTCTTAGATCATTCAGCCACTGATCAGAGACAAAAATCAAGTCCAGAGTGTGATTCCCCAAGTGGGTGAAAAGGATGGGGGGGATTCAATTATAGAATGCGTGGGTGAAAGCAGGGAGTGATCTCATTCAAGGTACGAGTTTCACTCTCACAAATCCTCAAGTTATGAATGGAATGGCCATGCTCCATTACATTTGTAACTCAAGGATTACCTGTAATATGCTGTTGTTTTTTTGATGCACCCTTTTAAAATGTTCTGATTATTTTGTGTGTGTTTGTTTTTTCTTTTATGTCTTTTGTCTTTTAACTTTGTTCTGCATATGAATATATATATGAATACCTGTACAGCTCTGAAAGATTATATTTCTCTCCATCTTTTTTTAAGTTGGAATTTGTGAATGGAGCAAACATTGAAAAATCACAAGCCCAGGATCAAGACTTGTAGCATCCACGTTCATTGAAACCATCAATGTCAGTGGCTTGTGGATCCACTTAATAAATCCACCCTATAATTAATTGCCTAGCTAATAGGATGCTAATTTTGTCAGCTATTTCCTAAAGTGCAGAAATATGTCTCCAACATAAAACATCTAAAGTTGCCAATTATAAAATGAGAATAGGCTAATCTGCCAAGATTCTTAAAATTCTGTCACATTGTGATTTTGGAATCTTCCTTAATGTAGTTTCAGATTGCCTACTTTGCAGTTCCTGTATCGTCCCTTTTCTTCTTTGTGGCTCAATATACACATTTTTTTAGTCATCTGGTACTTTTGTATTAGCCAAAATTTTCAAAAATAGATAATAGGTTCAGTAAAACAACATCAAGCTCCTTGAAAGCTGATTTAATTTAGCTGGTCTTGTTGGAATTTGAATGATCAGTCAACAGTCTTTATGTTTCTGTGAAGTCATGTTGCAAATCTGGTCCTTCAGCTAGCTTATTATAATTGTCTTGTGGAATGTGTATTTTCTACTTGAACAATCAAATCAATAGTTAATTTTTAACTTCGGCAGCTATGTTGCCTATATATACAGGCTATCTCTCTATCCCTCCCTCTCTCCCTCTGTTCCTCCCAAGAAATATAACACAGAGTAGACTATTTTTACCTCTGAAGATGTTAGCCATAGTTGCTGGGAAAATGTCAGAGTAACCAGATAGTTAGGCCATTCTCTATTTGCCCGGAAGCTCATCACCAGCAATTTCTCTACATGTTTTAATTATTTTGAAACTATGAAAAATTAAACTCTGTCTGAACTATTCTATTTTTGATACTGAAGTAATTCTTGAATATAGTTAACTTTTTAATGGAACCATTACAGATGGTATGTCTATAATATGAATACTAATTAATATTGCCTATGCCCTAAATAATTTTAAGAGTTCTTGCAATGTTTCTGTTATAAGATTAGTTTCATTTTTAAATCAAATGCAGTGTAACATTTGAACATCATGTATTTTAGGCAAATATTAACTTGTTTTCTTTGTTGAATTTTTGTTCACGTTGAGGTCTTAAGAAATGTTAGAATTTTTTGGGATTGTGCCAAAAGTGATATAAGTATGCTAAATGATCAGCACTCTTCCCTTATGAAGTAATAGGTTTTAATGAAAAAAACATGCTGTTTTGAATGAACTATAAAGTTGTTTCTTTAAAAGTTTCCAGTATTGAGGTCATCAGGCATTTATTACAATAGACCTATGACCTTTAAAGTATGTTCTTAAAAGTAGTTTAAAGCTTTAACATCAAAAATACAACTAAGTACAGTACACTACTAAAAACAATTGCAAAAAAATTATTATTTCCAGACTTTCAATCTAACACTTTCAAATTCTTGTTTTGATCTTTGAAAGTTTTTGAATAAATACAATCAGAAGCATAGTATAATATACACACATAAAATAGCTGTTTGAAGTTCAATGCTTAGTCTGAGTAAGAAGTAATTTTTCAAATTGTTCATAATAAGGAAGCTTGAATTTACTTATTTAAGCAACACTGATAAATTTGCATGTTGTTTCAGATTTAGTTAAACCATTGATCAATATAGTCCAGCAGTTGTAACAGATTAACAGAGTTGGAAGGGACCTTGTAGATCATCCAGTCCAACCTAGTCCAAGCAGGAGAACCTACACCATTTCTGACAGATGGCAGTCTAGTCTCTTCTTGAAAGCCTCCAGTGATGAAGCTTCCACAACTTCTGAATGCAAGCTGTTCCATTGGTTGACTGTTCTCACTGTCAGAAAATTTCTCCTTATTTTTAGGTTGAATCTCTCAATCAGTTTCCATCCATTATTCCTTGTCTGGCCTTCAGGTGCTTTGGAAAACAGGTTGACTCCCTCCTCTCTGTGACAGCCCTCATGTCAGGGTTCCAAGTAACACCCCCAACGAAAGAAAATTCTGAGGCTTGAGTTTCCTCAAAGTTACATTTTATTAGAGATGTCATATTGGGACATCTGGGAAATCTGAATCTAAAAGTTTCCAGGTTTTCCCCATCCAAAGAAAAGTTCAGGTCCCTGCCCAACACTCACAAGTCCATCACATGGTCCAATCAGACATCGTCCCAACTGGAGATACCTCCCAGCTCCAGTGTCCCAGGTGCAGGGCAAGTTTCCTTAACTTCTTGAGAAAGGAATATTATTATGATTATGTTTCACCCATATCACTCCACACAATCCCCCCTCCCAGTTTCCTATAGTAGTAAACATGATAGGTCTGAAGGCCTAATACAAAAGATGGCTTCCAGGCCTGACTCCTCAAATATTGGAACACTGCTATCATGACTCCCCTGGTCCTTCTCTTTACTAGATTAGCCATGCCCAGTTCCTATAAGCCTTCTCTGTGGCAGCACCTGCCCTCTGGAATGACTTGCCCCCTGAGATACGCACAATATCAGACCTCCGGACTTTTTGTTGGGCCCTGAAAACACACATTCCATCTAGCCGGGCTGGCTTGATCTCATCCTCTCAGTTTTTAATTGAATTCGGTTTTAATTGGGTTGTTTTAAACTTGGGCCAAAATTATTTAATTGTTTATTAAATTGTTTTTTAAATTTTATATGCTATGTTTTATCTTGGCTGTACACCGCCCTGAGTCCTGCAGGAGAAGGGCGGTATAGAAATAAAATAAATAAATAAATAACCATTCTTCATATGTTTTAGCCGCCAGTCACCTAATCGTCTTTGTTGCTCTTCTCTGCACTCTTTCTAGAGTCTCAACACTTTTTTTATAGTGTGGTGACCCAAACTGGATGCAGTATTCTAGGTTTGGTCTGACTAAGGCTTTATAGAGTGGTATTAGTACCTCACTTGATCTTGATTCAATCCATCTGTTAATGCAATTTAGAATTGCATTGGCTTTTTTGGCTGCTACTGTGCACTGCTGAGTCATATTTAATTGATTGACTCTAAAATGGACTCTAAGATCCGTCTCAAATTACTGCTATTAAGCCAGGTTTCACCTAATCTGTACATGTACTTTTGGTTTTTCTTGCCTGTAAGACGTTACTTTTTTCTATGTTGAATTTCATTTTGTTAGATAGGGCCCAATATTCAAGTCCATTTGGATCTTGAGCTTATTATCTAGGGTGTTGGCTATTCCTGCCAGCTTAGTGTCATCTGCAAATCTAATGAGTTCCCCTTCTATTCCCTCATCTAACTCATTTATGAAGATATTGAAGAGTACTGGGCCTAAGAGGGAACCTTGTGGTACCACACTGCTTACATCCCTCCATGTAGATGACTACTTGTTGAGTATGGTTTGCTAGCCAGTTACAAATCGATCTGATGGTGATGATATCTATCCCACTTTTTTCTAGCTTACCAAGAAGTAGGTTGTGGTCTACTTTGTTAAATGCCTTGTTGAAGTCTAAGTATACTATGTCCACAATATTTTGCCACTAATTTAGTCACTATGTTGAAGAATGAAATAAGATTGGTTTGGCATGATCTGTTTTTAACAAACATCTAGACTTCTAGTTATTACTTTACTCATTTCTAGATGTTGGCAGATCTGGTTTTTTATTATCTTTTCTAGTATCTTCCTAGGTATCGATGTTAGGCTGATTGGTTTATAGTTTTCTGGGTCTTGTTTTTTCTTCCCTTTTTTGAAGATGGGAACCACATCAGCTCTTTTCCAATCCTGTGGTAGTTTTCCAAGGATTTAATGAGCATCCCGTTGAATATTACTGGACTATCAAAAAATATAGGAATAAATTTGGAGTGTTCTGATTAAAAGTAGATATTTTCACTGCTGAATTGGTTCTCCATTCACAGACGCAATAGGCAGCTAATTAATGCAAACCTTTAGAGACTTGGGTGTGCTAATGAGAAAGATTTGTGATATTTGGATAAATTTGTACTTTTGCTTGCATTAATTGGTGTTAACGATAATAAATGCAAACTTCATATTTAAGAGTATTAATGGCATTTTCAGTTTTAAATAAGTTTGTGTGTACTCATTAGAAATAATTATAGTGAATTGCACAAATTGGAAAGAAGTATCTTGAAGCTTTTACAAATATCAGTAAATATATTTTATTGCCACATGCAAGCTATATGCAGAAATGTGTGTGTTTTCAAGTACTATCATTTTAAAATAACCATAGTATCCCACAGATATGACTTGGCAGTATTTTCTATCCAAACCTGAACGAAACAAAAATCCTCACAATTAGGAATTAAATTTAGAAATAATAAATTTATTGGTGATATATAACAAGATAGGCTCCTAAAATATATACAAACAGTACAAAAATAATTACAGGTAGTCCTCAAATTACAACTGTAATAAAACCTGCCCACTGTGGTCATAAATCATGACAGTCATAAAGCAAGTCATCTGACCAACCTTATTTTAACTACATAACTAGAATATACTTCTTTATTCATTTTGGAGGATCAGTCAAATTGAAATCATTGAAATTATTAAGTTTATGATGTGGAAGAAGTGGCATACAGAATATATTCTGTTAAAAAGACAAATCTGAGGTTTTACAATCAAGACAGAATTGGCCAAATGAAAATATGGAGAAATAAGGGGTTATAGAGAATAATAGATTTTTATTAAAAATTCATTTCAATCAATCGATCGATCGATAGAACAGCAGTTGTGATATATAATACCAGATTCAAATAAATTATTTCTTATGTGCTAGGATAGTAATGGAATTTAACACTTATTCCCTTTGTCTGAAAGAAACTGGGAAGTTGATCTGGGAAAAACAAATGTATCTATGTTGCCCATAGTGTGTTCTTAAGTCCTCCAAGATCCTACTTGTGATCACTGAAATCAAAATTACTTGCCGGACTATGTTAAAAAATAATACAGTATTAAAATCTCATCAAGCAATTGGGAGAAGTGACAGCAGCAGTGAATGTGTCAATTTTAATTTTTAATATGGTACATACTGATACATATAACTCACACAAACAAAAGTTGTTTTGGGGTCCTCCATAATTTTTTTAAGTGGAAAGGGAGCCTAAAAGAAGAAAGTATAAGAAACACAGTTCTAGATAAACTGGAGAATTTCTATCAGGATGTATACAGGAATTATATTGAAGATTATTCATTAAAGACTTGAATGACTTTTGCTCAGTATTGAGCAAAAAGTTTATTTATTTTGATTTATTTGGCTGCTCCTTTTGCCACATCAACTCTGGATGGCCAACAAACTCAAATGAAAACTGCAGTATAAAGCCTTAAAGTTTGCAATACTAATGCATGATTCCAAACAAAAGTAGTAGCCAAGAATAAAAATCAATATAATATTAACCCACCTTGGCTTCATTAACTTAATGACCTCCATTTTGGAGCAAATAGTCAGTTTTTTAATGCTTTTTAAAAGACCAGCAGGGTCAGGGCCAGTCTGATCTCAGACACGGCAATAGAAGAAAGATAGATGCAAGATGACATTGTTTAATTGATAGGACCAGAAGCATGCCCCTTATCCTGGATATAATGAATGGGCAGAGACCATTGGAGGGTAACACTCCTTCAGGTTCACTGACTTCATAAAGAAACATTCTTGTTCCTTTGATGGACTTATAAAAAAAAAATACATTTGCGGGCAGGGGTTTGACAGATAGTTGTAACTAAACAAATACATTTTCAGAAAAAATAGGAATATTATACAATTTATAGGACCCAGATTGTTGGGGGCAATATGCTAACTCTGTAAACCGCTTAGAGAGGGCTGTAAAGCACTGTAAAGAGGTATATAAGTCTAAGTGCTATTGCTATAGAGAGAATATAGGCTTAAACAGTAAAATAAAACCTTGCTACAATTCAATGTTGCCAATTAAATAGTTAATTGTTAAGCATTGGAAATTTATCAATTAAATAATTTATCAATTAAAAATAACATAGTAAAATTTAGTCAGCTCAAGGAGAAGGAGTGGCAAAACCTGGGGGCAGAATCACATGAGATTTCAGCCTAGAGTTACTGCATAGCCCTAATGGACTAAATCAAAACCATCTTGAATTCCATTGACCCTTATCTAATTCCAAGATAGCACTAAGTAGATAGCCAAGTAGATCAGTAGTGGGTTTCAAATTCCAGCGCTTACCAGTTCGCTATTGGTAGTGCATGGGTGTGTGCGCTAGTTTTGCGAGCGTGCGGCGCTTCTGCGCAAGTGCAGAGCATATTTGATGACGTCTGGGTGGGTGGGCAGAGCCTCCTACCACCGCCACTACCGGTTTGCCCAAACCGGGAGCAACCCACTACTGGAGTAGATTCTTGTGCAGAGACAAGATTAATGATAAATCAATTTAATTGGAACTTCATGTGTGGACCTGATTTCTTGCTCCTGACAGTAACTCTACTCAAAAAAGTATGATATGAAGTTCAGATGTTGAAGAAGTCACGATGGTAGACCATCCTACAGGATGTGGAGAATTATAGTTGTTTCATAAGTGTTGAATGTTGTATCAATTCATAGCACACGTGAAAGTTGTAATATGATCTGTAACAGCAATAGAATACTTCGATGCTTATTGTTGTTGTTAGTTACAAAGTCATGTCCGACCCATCGCGACTCCATGAACAACGTTCCTCCAGGTCTTCCTGTCCTCTACCATCCTCTGGAGTACATTTTAGGTCACGCCTACTGCTTCAGTGACTCCATCCAGCCACCTCATTCTCTGTCGTCCCCTTCTTCTTTTGCCCTCAATCTTTCCCAGCATTAAGCTTTTCTCCAGTGAGTCCTTCCTTCTCATTAGGTGGCCAAAATATTTGAGTTTCATCTTCAGGACCTGGCCTTCTAAAGAGCAGTCAGGGTTGATCTCCTCTAGGATTGACCAGTTTGATCGCCTTGCAGTCCAAGGGACTCGCAGGAGTCTTCTCCAGCACCATAGTTCAAAGGCCTCAATTCTTTGGCGCTCAGCCTTTCTTATGGTCTGACTTTCACAGCCATACATTGCAACTGGGAAAACCATAGCCTTGACTATACACACTTTTGTTGGCAGGGGGTGATGTCTCTGCTTTTTAGTATGCTGTCTAGATTTGTCATAGCTTTCCTCCCTAGGAGCACGCCTCTTTTAATTTCTTGGCTGCAGTCCCCATCTGCGGTGGTCTTGGAAACCAGGAAAATAAAATCTGTAACTACCTCCATTTCTTCCCCATCTATTTGCCAGGAACTTTGATGCTAAAATGGTTAAATATTAAAAGTTTAACAGAATATTTATTTTAAAAAAATCATAGCCACTCCTGTTTATTCTTGTTTTAGAGCTGTTTAAGAATGTCAAAGATTAAAGGAGTACAAGGTAATTTCATAACATGTGGTAAAAATATGATGACCATGAACTACAGTTTTAAATCACATTTATTAGATTAATACAATCTAAATCCATGCCCAAGTAATTATTGGAAAAATAAGCAATAACATTATTTTCTGTGTTCAGATGAAAAATATATAGATATTTCACAAAATTATATATACTAAATTTTTGTGAAAAAATATGAAATATTGCTGGAATGTGACTTAGAAATAATGTATCTTAATGTTATCTTCCTTTAAAATGCAAGGGTCTAAATTGTATTATCCGGTTTTGCATAAATAAGCTATTTAATACATCCTGTGTACTAAGCCAGAAGTATTTAAAATCTTGTCCTTGAGTCCAGTATAAGAAGTTACTACTTGGCTTGATATCAACATATTTTTTTTAATTAACAGGATATGGGCTTTTGCAGTGTATTGGCTCCAGTATAAAATTTCTTAATTGCTAGATGGAAATATAGAACTAATCTTTGCTAGTTTGAATTTTATTTAATTTTATTACAGCTATTATTATTATTATTATTATTATTATTATTATTATTATTATTATTATTATTATTACAGTATACACAGCAAACGAGATGACCATGCTGGATTTCGTATCACTAGTCGAACACTTCCCAAGCGTTTAGGACTGCGTGATGTATCGGTGGATTATGCGAGCAGATCCCAGTAAGGTGGCCTTCTGCAGCTGATCAATGGTGATCTTGTCAGCGCCAATTGTTTTTAAGTGCTTGCCTAGGTCTTTAGGCACAGCACCCAGTGTGCCAAGTACCACTGGAACCACCTGCACTGGTTTATGCCAGAATCTCTGCAGTTCGATTCTTAAGTCCTGATATCTGGTGACTTTTTCAAGTTGTTTCTTGTCAATTCTGCTGTCACCAGGTATGGCAATGTTGACGATCCACACATTTTTCTTCTCCACAATCATGATATCCACGATTGTGGACAAGCATTGTGTTCCAAAACTATTTGGAAGTCCCACAGTAGTTTTGCATGCTCATTTTCGACCACTTTTTCAGGCTTATGATCCCACCAGTTCTTTGCTACAGGCATCATAAGCCTGAAAAAGTGGTCGAAAATGAGCATGCAAAACTACTATGGGACTTCCGAATACAGACTGACAAAGTTTTGGAACACAATAATCGAGTTGTTTCTCATCAATTATTATTATTATTATTATTATTATTATTATTATTATTATTATTATTAATAATAATAACAACAATAATAATAATATTAATATTATTATTTTATTTTATTACAGCATACACACACACATATGCACACAATCTGTAGTGAACAGTACATTGGGTCAATTTATATAAAATTTTGATAATGGTATTAATTAAATATACATAATAATACTCTTTCAGCTTACATTGTAATTATAATGTATTCTATTTTGTGGCAGAATATGAAATGGTGTTTCTCCCATTTCTACTTTCTGTGTCTTATTACTAGCCTCTGATATAATAATTCCCATCTTAAGAGAGATTATGTATCTACCCATCATCTCTTATTTTTTACTTTTTAAGCCTCTATAATAGTAATCTTGACTTCTAACATTTGCTTATACATAAACTATAATAGCTTCTATCTATCTTTACTAAAACAAATCCCATATGAAGATGTATTCTATATCTATCCATCATCTCTTGCCCCTTTTTAGTATTTCAACTATTATTGACTTTTTGATCAGTCTCTCTTGCTCCTCCCTTGGGATCTTGTGTCCCTCTACATCACTCATGTTTAATCTAAATGTCTTCTCTGCCTCCACATCAGCCTCTGCTCTCTGAGATACCCTTCAGAACTTCTTTGGTCTCTGCTAAGGAATTTTTCTTTTTGCTCTCTTCTACATTTTGGCTTCTTAAAAAATCATTTAACTGTTCTTCAGTCCTTCAAGTGTGAGCAAGCAATTAGATAAGAATGTGAATGCACCGGAAGCCTTGAAAGAGAAAAAAAATATCTTTCCTACCATACCACCTAACCTGTTCTACTTCTATAAACAGAGGAGCATACTATTGTTTACAGTGGTACCATTCCTTCCTTCATAGTCAGTTCTAGTTGGTGTTGACAGTAGGGACAGTTTCCCCTCTCAGCTCCTCTTTTGTGGGATGGCACAGGGTTTGACACACACTCCCTCTTGTTTAATATATACCCAAAGCCATTGGATGAAGTAATCTGTTGGTTCATAGTTAAATATCTTCAATATGCTGATGTTACCTAATTGTATCTTTTCAACTCTGAGCCAGCCAAGTGATGATATCACAGCATGTGGGGGTTGTGAAGTTTGAATGAAGAGAAACCAGCTTTCACTTAGTCTGCTAAAAGACTGAATGTCTGTGGTTATTGGGGTCTACAGATCTGGGAATTTCCCCATCAAGATTGAAGCTCTAACTTCTTGGACACAAAATTCCTGCTCAAAGAGCAGGTGGCAGATATGTTGAAGTAGGCTTTTACACAACTTAATCTTGTTTACCTGTTACATACCTTCCTGGAGCAAGAGGCTGTTCAGTCACTCATGCCTTGTGACTTGACTATATCGTAATGTGTTCTGCATGGGGCTGTCCCTGAAGACAACTGGAAAGCTTCAAGTGGTCCTGAATACAACAACAGTGTGTGATGGGAATGCCTCAGTGTGCCCATGTGACATCGCTACTACACAACTACACTGATTGCCAAGTGTGCTGCTGGATGCAAATCAAGGTGCTGGTTATCACATATACTGTAATACCATACACGGCATATTTACCATTTCACTCCAGTTCCGCCAAAAGTCATCAACAAATGTGGCTAATGCTGTCTCTGTACTGAAATGGGGTAATACATGTACTCTAGTTTTTGACCACTAGTTACGGTAAAGGATCAGCAAAACCCTGATCCTTTATTAGACACTTAATTGTTAAGATTATTTTGACGGTATATTTTGTTGATGATTATAATTGGTCAGCATTAGAATTGTTTGATAAGAAATGTTACAGGGTATATTGTTTGTGGAATTTCATTACGTACTAGAGTGATTATTATTTGCACCTGAAGTTGTCCACCGTATTCCATGCACAGTATTTCATGCAATTTTAGCTTTAGATTCATGTAATTGAAAACAGAAAATATGATTTCTGAGATTTAAAACGGCACAAGTGATCCTAGGTAAACTTGTCTTTATATAACAACAGATACAGATTTGTTGTTTTCCTTATCTTTTAAGGAAGTTAAATCTCATCTTCTGAGCTTTCCATTTCTGGTGTTTTATTTATTCTTTTTTATATATTTTTATTCCACTTTATAAGTCCTCAAAATCTAGTAACATGGAACTAGGATATTTATTGAAGCACATAGTTTTGTGTCTTCATTTGTATAGGCTTATCTCAGATCAGTGTAAGATACTTTTTTAGAATTCATGCATATTTTCTATGATTAATTTGACAGATCTTGAAATAATCATGTACAGTATATGAATTTTACATATACCGTATTTTCCGGTGTATAAGACAACTGGGCGTATAAGACGACCCCCGACTTTTCCTGTTAAAATATAGGGTTTGGGCTATACTCACCGTATAAGACTACCCCTCTTCCAACGCACACCAAATAAAAATTTAAAAACATCAACTGGCTCACCCACAATGTAAAAGCAGCTGTACTAGACCCAAAATGGCCCCTGCAACAAGCAGGAACCTCATACAGCCACAAAAAGCCCAAAAAAACAACTTTCACACTTTACACACACACAACACAACACAACTGGCTCACCCACAATGTAAAAGCAGCTGTGCTAGACCCAAAATGGCCCCTGCAACAAGCAGGAACCTCACACAGCGACAAAAAGCCCCAAAAAACAACTTTCACACTTTACACACACAAAATTCCACATACAGCTTTGTGAGATTTTGTGTGTTTGTGTAGTTAGAGTGAAACACTACAGAAACACACAATCAGAAAGCTGCACAAATATTATTTTATTTTTATTTTTATATGAAAACTAAATTTAAAACTTCCTAAACTTTAAATAGCTAGGTCTAAAAAAGAACAACTAAAAAAACCCGCCAATTAACTATTTTTTTTAAAGCTCCCAACGGGGAAAAAAACTTACCCAATAGAACAGGGGTCTCCAACCTTGGCAACTTTAAGACTTGTAGACTTCAACTCCCAGAATTCCTCAGCCAGCTTTGTTTTGCTGGGAATTCTGGGAGTTGAAGTCCACAACTCCTGCCTGCTTGATTGCAGGCAGGCAATGGCTTGCTGATGGAATGGATTCAGGCAAGCGAAGCAAGGCAAGCGTTCCGATTAGCAGCTAAGGTAAGCAAGCTGGAGGGGGAAAACTTTTTCCCTTTTACAGGGCTCTGGTGATCCCAGCTGAGTTACCTGATTAGCAGGCAACTCAGCTGGGATCGTCAGAGCTTGCAGAGCCACGTAAAAGGAAAAAAGTTTTTTCCTTTTACATGGCTCTGGCATCCCAGCTGAGTTGCCTGATTAGCAGGCAAAGCTGGGATCATCAGAGCTTGTATCGCCAGAGCCATTTAAGGCTCATCAGAGCCTTTCGGGCTGGTCTGCCTGGTTACAGGAGAACGACACCCGGCGTATAAGACGATCACCGACTTTTGAGAAGATTTTCATGTGTTTAAAAAGTCGTCTTATACGCCGGAAAATACGGTATTCTTTTTCCATTCATCTTACAGCCCTCTTGTATACAAAATACACTAATTTTGTTTATTCTTTATGCATATGCAGTATATATCTGTGTGTCTGTGCTTTGCTATTCCTTTTCTGATTATAGATTACTTAAAAGCTGTGAGTAGAGTTTTATCATAATTCTTTGCCTAACCTTAGTTACTATACATAACAGCTGGAGGTTGTCTTAATAAAACAAGCATAAAAATGGTGCAGTTCTGCAACTATCCAATGCTTTTGGTCAGTTATTTATGTGTGGGAAACATGACATGCTTCTGATCGAATAGTGGGAACGTTTTCTGTATCCTTGAGTCATTTATGAGGAATGTTAAGATTTAAGTACCAGATGATTTCTGTCACTGATACAGTAATGAAAATCATTTGCTTTTGAATTTGGCACATACTTAAATAAAAAAGTCAGATATTTATAATGTGAATAGAAAGGCTGGATTAAATAAAAAATGAATAAATTAGTTCCAGCAGTTCTGTATTCCAATTATTAAATTGATCTCTAATTGTATTGCTTAATTTAGCTAACATGTAATAATTCACTGTTGTAGATAATCTTAATACTTGCATTGTCATGACCAGTTATTAAAATTCTTCATTTACACAACTCTAATTTTGCTTAGATATAAAATAGAATTTGTTCTGTACTATGATCATCAACATCTTAACTTGAAAGTAAATTGCGTTAAATTAGGGTCACTATCAAATATGTAGCAATACTAACTATATCCTACAGTTTAATTTATAAGTATAAATTAGCTCTCACTGATATCAGTGGTGTTCTAAATATATCTAAACATTAAAAAGTGCTACAGCCAATCCAGAAATATTGCCTCTGATTTATAAGAAGTTGTGGCACTTCGGAGATGTAATTAATTCAGATGGCTACATTCATTACAATAAGTGCACAGCAAGAAGCTCATCAGCAGCCTAAGAAAAATAGCTTTGTTTGTTTGTTTGTTTATATCTCATCTTTGTTATTTTTATAAATAATTCAAGACCATGAACATACCTAATAAGTGTTTCATTTTATAATAATTTTATTTATATTAAATAATATATTTATTGGAGATATATGTATTAACTTACCACTGGTCCTTGAAGTTCTGACTGTCACAGTACCCCTGTAGACTTGTGATTGTGATTCAGGCACTTGGCAACCAACTCACACTTAAAATGGTTGCAGTATTATGCAGTCATATGATCACCATTTGCAACTTTCCCTGCTGGTTTTCCACAAGCAAGATCAATGGAAGCTAGCAGGAAAGTCTCGAGTTGCTCTGGAAGTCCCCTTCACTACTCCTGCACACTATGCTGCACCTCCTTCCCTCAGCTTCCCTGTGGCTTGCATGGGCTTGTGCTCTCCTTCACTTAGCGGGCCCTCGTTTTCCTCAGCTTTTCTTCCCTTGTACCAACCTGTGTCTTCCTTCCCTTTGCCTTCCTGCCCAGAACCACAGCATCACCTCCCCAACTTTCATGTAGTCTATGCAGGCTCTCCCACCAAAACCCCCTGCAGTACCCATACTCTTCTTATCTGAAACTCCCACTCCTTTTTAACTTAACTGCCTGGATTGCCATTATTAGGCAATGTGTTACATCTGCATCACTTAGCAACATCCAATCCTAATCTCAATTGCTGTTGTAACCTGAGGACTACCTGTAGCTAACATCCATTATTGCTGCCTGTTTCAGGTGAATCGGATAAAGTGTACAATAGATCTCATGAAGAAAAGTTTTAAAAGGATTAATTTTTCAAAATCACTTTCTTGGCTTTTGCATTACCAGTCTATATCTATTGTATTGTATTGTATTGTCTGTCTGTCTGTATTGTATGTATTGACGCGGTGGCTCAGTGGCTAAGATGCTGAGCCTGTCGATCAAAATGTCGGCAGTTCAACGGTTCAAATCCCTAGTGCCATGTAACGGAGTGAGCTCCCGTTACTTGTCCCAGTTTCTGCCAATCTAGCACATAAAAAATGCAAGTAGAAAAATAGGGACCATCTTTGGTGGGAAGGTAACAGCGTTCCATGTGCCTTTGGTGTTTAGTCATACCAGCTACATGACCACAGAAATGTCTTTGGACAGCGCTGGCTCTTCGGCTTTGAAACAGAGATGAGCATCACCCCCTAGAATTGGGAACGACTAGCACATATGTGCGAGGGGAACCTTTACCTTGTATTCTCTATCAATTTATTGATATTTAAAAATTAGGACACAGATGCTTCCGCTTGGCTCCGTGAGCCTCGAAAGACGTTCTTTTGAGAGCGTCCGCTCCCTGGCTCCGTTAAAGCCCCAGAGCAGCTGACAAATGCTGTCTGGAGGCTTGAAATTCTCTCCCCGGGCAAAGGGGAGAGAGAAGAGCAGGCAGGTGGAGGTAGAACCCCCCCCGAACGCCCTAGGAAAAATCCTGGGGCGCGAAGGGCGTGCGCTCCCTAAAAGCCTGTCAAGCCGCTCCAGACCAGGGACGTCTCTGCTAATTAGCGGAATTAGAAGCCGCGACCAATCTTGCTGAATGGAAATGAGGGAATTAACATCTTGAACTAACAGCAGGCGGAATGAGCAAGGAGAAATCAGACTGCAAGTATTTTTTACCTAACTCCAATGCCTAGAGCCTCCTTCGGAAGTAATCACTTAGTACTTTGCAACAATATGGCGATTGAAGCTTGAAAGGGCGGGGGAAACGGAAAGTTACAGGAAAAGTTTCGTTTTGCTGGCAGCCCTTCGCCTGGAGAAAAAAAAGCTTTTGTGCTGACAGAAGGAGGATTTTAAATATTAATTAATATTGGGAAATCTTTTGAGGAACTCTTCTTTTTGACTCTGATTAAATATAAAGACTAATTTCAAACTGGAAATGGCCTCAAAGTCTGTAAAAACTGTTCCTACTAAAGGAACTGGGAGTGCTGGTAGCTCCCCAGCTCATATTCCTAGATTACAAGTTTCTGCTCCTCCAGCGGATCCACAGACCCTAACATTGGAAATGTTGCAACATGCTCTCCAAATCACCCAAAATAAAATTGTTGATGTGATTGATGAAAAAATTAAGGAAACTAATGAAAAAATTAAGGAAACTAATGAAAAGATACAGGCTGTGTCAGATGAGATTGCAATTCGCAATCAGGGGATTAGGGATGATATATTAATGGCATTTAAGTGTCTGGCAGGCAATATTGAGATGGTGGATGATAGAGTTGAAGAAATTAAACAATCTTCTGAAATTTTGGATAGTAAAATAGGAGAAGCTTAAAACAATTCAAAGGGCTGAAGACGACGTAATAATGATACAATACAGAGACATGGAATTTGCTTTAAGATTCAGAGGGGTGAAGGAGAATAAACAAGAGAATTTGAGAGAAATGATATCTGAGGCATTGGCACCGCTGGTGGGGGAGTCAAAAAATGATCTGGGCTGGCAGATGGACAAGCTGTACCGCGTTAATTCCTGGATTGCTAGACAGAAACATCTACCAAGAGACATTGTGATATATTTTACTACAAGGAGAGTACGTAATGAAATTTTACAGGCTACTTTTAAAAACAAGCTTCGGGTGGGAGGCCAGGAAGTAATGACAATGAAAGAAATCCCCCCTAAGATCTTGAGAGCTAGAAGGGAGTATGCCTTTCTGGTGGATGAGCTGAGAAAACGTCAGATACAGTACAGATGGGAGGTGCCAACTGGACTAGTGGTGACTTACTCAGGAGAGAGATATCGGCTTAATACAATTTGGAAAGCAAGAGATTTTTATACTAATGTATTAAAGGCTGGCACACCCAAACCAACTAAATCACCAGAAGGCAAAAGAAAGAAAGAAGTAATGGAAGCTGAGACAGAAGAGCTCTTGACAGTAGTTCAGGGGGGAACTTTGGCTGATCAAGAAGAAATATTACAAATCCAAATGGCTACTCAACAGTTGGTGCTGATTGATTTCTTGCAGTTACCAAAGGACCAAAGACAGACCAGATCGGTGACAGCTAGACTCAAGGAAGAATTAAGACAGCAACAATCCCAGATGGCAACTCAAGAAATGATTCAAGATACTACTAAAACAGGAGCAGTGGGGGGCGCAAGACCTAAAACTCAAATGAGATCAGAGCATCAGGACTTGCTTCAGAGGCTCCAAAGGCCCAGAGATGGGAACTAGATTTTTGACCTGGAACGTTAATGGCTTGAATTCTCCACAGAAAAGAAGAAAAATATTTCACTATCTTAAGCAATTTAAGAATGAAGTAATTTGCTTACAAGAGACTCATATAAGAATACAAGATCAAAAATATTTGATTAATGCAAGACTTGGTACATCTTACGTAGCAGCAGCATCAGAAAAGAAAAATGGTATAGTTATATATTTGAAAAGAGACTTAGTTGCTAAATTAATTGAAGCAGACGATCAAGGAAGATTTTTAGCGATAGAACTTTTAGTAAAAGGAGAAAAAATACTTGTAATCGGAGTTTATGCCCCGAATCAACAACAAGAAAACTTTTATAATTTACTACACTCAAAATTGACACAGTGGGCATATAAAACTTGTATCCTGTTAGGCGACTAGAATGGTGTTTTGGACGTTAAAAAAGACAAGAAGGGATCTAAACAAAATGTGTTAAGAAGAGCAAAATTGCCCAAAGCGTTTTGGGAAATGATGGACGACTGGGAGTTGAGAGATATCTGGCGTGAAAGAAACCCGGAAGAAAAAGATTTTACTTTTTTTTCAGATAGACATCAATCCTTTTCAAGGATTGATTTTATACTAATCACTAACGATCTTTTATCTAGGGTGAAAAATACGAAGATTTGCTCAAGAACATTGACAGACCATAGTCCAGTTTGGCTGGAATTGGAGTATGAGAAAGGGCCTAGGAGGTCCTGGAGGTTAAATGATAATTTGTTTAGGTATGAAGAAAATGTAAAAGAGTGTAAAAAATTTATGAAAGAATTTTTTGTTATGAATATGCAAAAGGGCACATCGATGGAAATGGTATGGGATGCAAGTAAGGCATATATGCGAGGAATTTTGATATATTTGAATAATAAATATAGAAAGAAACGGGACAAAAAGAAAAGAATTAGAAGATGAGATTAGTAAACAGGAACGGGCTTTAGTACTAATCCAACGGATAAGAAAATTAAAGAGGCAATCAATTTATTGAAAGGTCAATTTAATATGTTAATAGCAGATCAAGTGGCAACTAATTTAAGATATGCAAAACATAATACTTTTTACAATGCCAATAAACCAGGCAGGTGGTTAGCATATTTGTTAAGAAAAAAGCAAAAATCAAGGACAATAGAGAGAATAAAATATAAAGGTAAAGAGGTTTATGAGCAACAATTGATTAAAAAATCTTTTTTAGAGTTTTATTCGAGGCTGTATACTGCTGATAAAATTAAAGATATAGATATAGAGAGATTTTTGCAGAAAGAGAATATTTATACAATTTCAAATGAGCAGAGGGATAGTTTAAATCAACTCCATTACTCCTGTGAGATTGAAGTTTCAAAACTCAGCACATTGTTGCTCAGGCCAGTTGCATTGGCAAAATTATGGCCACTGTAGCAACACTCTGCCGTCACAGTCACATGATCCATGATTTTGATACTCTCTGCCAGCTTCTCAGAGTCAACCGAGAAGCCAGCAGGAAGTTTGATTCAATTTCTGTTGCTGCTTTTTTGCCCATGCATGGTCATTCTATTTATCTGTTTAGATAAAGAAATATCTCTGAAACAGTAACCCAATGACTCATGGATTGTCTGATTATTTATTAAATTTGTGTGCATTGACTACTTGTGTGACATAATATCCAGACAAAGAGTGTCTTTACCATAAACAATATCTTGAGAGATAATTTACAGAAAACTATACTAGATAAGTTGTCGCCTAGGTTACCCAGGGTCATGCTAAATATTGGCATTCCAGGACATCTGGTGACAATAGGACTGAGGTCTGTTGCTGAGCAACCAGGGCCAGCAGTTGCAGCATTACTGGAAGAAAAGTTGCTTACTAGAAAGATGTGCCACTCTTAACACAGGCAGGGGAAAAATAGTGAAAACTGAAGAAATCAAGATGCCATATAGAAATAAAATCAACAGTCTTGATGAAAAAGATGACTACAAATATTTAAGCATCTTTCGAATTGACATGAAGCACATTGAAGTGAATATATCATGAGACTGAAGAAGATCTTAGTCGAAACTCAGTGGAGGAAATACTGTCAAAGCAGCTAACTACAAACAATGACATGATAACAATGATGCACTGGAACATTGCAAGAAATACCATTTGCCTGCAAGGAAGAACTGGTGCGACCACAAAATAAATAAATAAAGTAATAGAAAATGAAGAAGGTAAAGTGCTTTGAGAGTTTAGAATTGAAAGACACAAGTATCTGCCACATAACCCCCAAGAATCCCGGGTTTGAATCACAGAAGGGTATGGCTAGCTGACGAGAGCTAAATAGTTTGAAATAAATCTATACTAGTCTCCCTTTATTTCTTTGTCAGTAAATATAATGATTTAACACAAAAATAGTTTGTCACAAAAGAGACTGCCTGTGAAGGCTGCTGGATTGGGGCTGAAAGATGAAAGTGGAAGCGGTATGCTCCGTCCCATATTTGGGTAGACCAGGTTGCCCTGATAAAAAACACATAACCCCCCAGACTTAACAATTGTCAATAAGAAAGACAAAAAAAAAAAAAAAAAAAAGACTGGATAGTGACTGGGGCAGTACCTGGGGACAGCAGAATAGAAGAGAGAGAATCAGAGAAAATCTGATTTTCTCTGGTGATGAAAAGTGAAAAGTGATGCAAAGTTAAACAGAAACAGCTAAATCCAGTGAAATATCTATTGACAAAACTACAATAAAGGAGCAGTATTTGCAACACCCCCAGTTCTCCACACTTTCAGACAATATTTTAAGTCATTTCCTGAAAAAAGAGGAAAACAGGTTCCCAGTGCACAAAAGAACTGCTGCTTTCATTAAAAGGTTGGGGAGTTTCACCTCTATGGCCTAAAGCTCTTCAAAGATCAGCATTTGATGGTAATTGTAAAATCTTGGAATGTACTTGCAAAGTACTCTGAACCAGGGGTGAAATCCAAAATTTTTTCCTACCAGTTCTGTGGGCGTGGCTTGGTGGGCATGGCAGGGGAAGGATATTGCAAAATCTCCACTCCCACCCCACTCCAGGGAAAGGATACTGCAAAATCTCCATTCCCTCCCCTCCTGGGGGAAGGATATTGCAAAATTTCCATTCCCACCCCACTGTGGGGCCAGCCAGAGGTAGTATTTGCCGGTTCTGTGAACTACTCAAAATTTTCACTACCGATTCTCCAGAACCTGTTAGAACCTGCTGGATTTCACCCCTGCTCTGAACACTCTCTTTTGGTTCCTTTGAATGCATAGCAGAAGTAGAATAATATAAATTACAGACAGGACTTTTTCTAGCAGAGCAGTTTTTCCATCAAGGGCTGAAACTATCCACAGTGGAAACAAATGCTCTATATATTTCCATTAGAGGAAATTATCACTAGAGATTCTTGACTTGTAGGGAAAGATTCTCTCAGTATATTTTTTCAGCAACATCTAACAATCATGAGGAATTGGGCATGGACTATGTTTTATTGTCCTTTATCTTTTTCCTTATCTTATAATCACTAGGCTTTTTTTTCTGTTTATCTCTTGTGCTTTGATTGCATTGCCTCACTTTTGGCTGCTACTTCTCAAGTCTCTCTGAGGACCCATGAGTTCAAAGAGCATCTTTTCAAATCTGTTTTAATTTTGGAAACACGATACCAACCAAATTGACTTTAGGCCAATCACTGTCTTTAAGATGCATCCAGCTCAGACTTGTGTATAAATATTGATTAATTTTTCACTTGGGAGAGCTTAGATTAATACTCACAATAGCTAAGTGTTAACATGTGTGAAAGGTCTTCAAACTTTTACATTGTGGCCCCAAAGCTGTGCTGGTCTTTGGGTATGGCAAGTTATCTGGCTACCACAACTCAATCCAAAACAGACAATTAGTTAATGTCCCCCTAGAAGCAAGTAGATAGTTTTTTTTTCATGATCTCCTTTTATATCTTAAACAACATATTACCGTAGGTAAAATACTAAAGCATGTTGCTTGATGCCTTTCCTTTCTCACTTGATACTATCTAAGAACAGATTCCAGATAAGATTTTTTAAAAAGTTCGTGTGCTGACAGAGACACCCCAGACATTCTTAGCTTCTGAGATCAGGTGTTTTTGGGGTAGGATATTTTCTTCCTTTGAATTATGAAGAATCTCATCTGTGATTTGAATTTGACTGATATGGTTATTTTTCATTAGCATTTTCTTGCATTAATGTATGGCGGCATTGATTAGGTTTACTTTTAGGAACAGTGTTATTTTAAACTTCTTGCAGGGAGATCTGCTTTTTCCATCAGCAAAAGGAAGATAACTGGCTTGCAATCAATAGTTGCTTCATAATTAATCATCACTCCCCATCTTTACCCAGGGTTCTCAGATAAAATACGGGTAGGAGGTGAACTTCTACCAAATGTTTTAGAAAACCTATTCATTTTAAAATTCATTAATTTAGAGTGTATTAATGAAACTAGTATTGCATGTGCAATATTTCTATTAGAATAATATTTTAATTTGCGATTAACAGCTAAAGTGTCTCATAATTGCAGATTTTTAAAGTAGTTAGCAAAACTAATGTAATTTAGCAGATAGGAACCTGTAAAATTGTGAACGTGTGCTTTTTATTTTTATTTTTAAGGAAGAAAATAGATAAACATTTAGCTGGAGGTTCTTGATTGCCTGCAATTAAGGAGAGGATAAGAATAAGGTACATCATTGCGAGCAGCTTTTTAGGGGGAGAAAAATGAAATGCTGGCAGAAGTATGTAAGAAGTGATGCAGAAAAGGAAATCAGAATAGTTAGCAGCATGGTCCAGAGATTTCTTTTTAATTTGGTACATAACAAGGATCTTTAAAAGTACATGTAGTCCTCCACTTACAACAGTTCATTTAGTGACCATTCAAAATTACAACGGCACTGAAAAAAGTGACTTATGACTGTTTTTCAGAGTTACAACCTTTGCAGCATCCCCATGATCATGTGATCAAAATTCAGATGCTTGGCAACTGACTCATATTTATGACCATTGCCGTTTCCCAAGATCATGTGATCACCTTTTGCTAACTTCTGACCAGCAAAGTCAATGGAAAAGCCAGATTCACTTAGCAATCGGGTTATTAACTTAACAACTGAGGCAAGAAAGATCCTAAAATGGGGCAAAACTCACTTAACAAATATCTCACTTACAGAAATTTTGGGCTTAATTGTGGTTGTAAGTCAAGGACTACCTGTATTGATTGATTGATTGATAAAATAGATAGATAGATAGATAGATAACACACATTTGTTGAAATATAATATTAATATAAAGTATTTCATGAAGATGTTGCAGTTCTGCAAGAGAGTTTATCTTGGTATTCTGTGGTTTAACAAGACAATGTTGATCTAACAGTTTTCACAACAATCTTGTTTTGACTTTGATTTTTATTTTCATTTCAACTTTTTGTCTTTTAACACACAAAAACTATATTTTTGTAATCTTTTAGGCAATAAATCCCAATTATATATTTTTGGACTTGAAACAAGGCATTAGTTTTGTGCCTGATATTAAACAATATGATTCTTTATATTACTGAATCATTGCTTTTTAATGTGTTTTATGTGTTATTTGTTAAGAATAATGAATATATATATATATATATATATATATATATGTTTTCTCAGGTTTTCGCGGGTGTTTGTATGTAGGTCTTTGGTTATTCGGGTCTTCTCCCACGTAAAATTGGAAGTGTCTTGGCGACGTTTCAACGAAGTCTCATTCGTCATCTTCAGGCTGGTGTTCTCGGCTTCGTGCTTCCAGGAGCAATGTGAGATCGCAGCTGTCTCTTCCTTTTAACTGCTAGTGGGGGTGTGAGCTGATTGGGTGGGAACTTGGCTGTGTTCTGATTGGGTGGAGGTGTGTTCTGATTGGTTAGGGGCTCGGCTGTGCTCTGATTGGATGGGGGGTTGGTTGTGCTCTGATTGGCTGGGGGTGTGTTCTGTTTGGGTGGGGGCTTGGTTGTGCTCAGCTTAGTCTGAGTTGCAGGGGGATTTGAGCTGGTGAGCTGCGTTGTTGTTGTTTGGCTTCATGTTTGTGGCCGTGCGAGCTCTTCATGGTGGGTGTCAGTCTGCTTCATGTATGGATTGGAGAGGTTTAAAGTGGCTAATGATGCAGCTGCAGTCTGTCTTCTGGTCCTTGGTCGTGGCTCATTATCAGTGTGGGTTTGAGTCTGCTTTCTGCGTGGATGTGTGGTGGTGACATCCTGTGTGGCTCTCGTGAGTGTGGGTCTGGTGTCATTCGTCGTGTTAGGGACCCGTTTGTCAATAAGGGCGGGTTTCCAAATGGCTGGTAGGCGGGAGGTATCGTCTCGTTTGTTCATGCTGTGTGGGCGTTTTTCTATCTCGATGGCTTCTCTGATTATTCTGTTGTTAAAGTGTTCAGTTTTGGCGATAGTTCTGGTCTTTTTAAAGTCAATATCATGTCCTGTGGCTTTAAGGTGTTGGACCAGGGAAGAAGTTGGTTCTTCTTTTCTGACTGAGTTCTTGTGTTCTTCTATGCGTGCACTTATTCGTCTGTTGGTTTGTCCGA
This sequence comes from Arizona elegans, assembly GCA_022577455.1. NCBI lineage: Eukaryota > Metazoa > Chordata > Lepidosauria > Squamata > Colubridae > Arizona > Arizona elegans. The sequence continues at coordinate 30,118,843 of JAKOOJ010000006.1, read as the reverse complement.
TGTATGTGGTGGGGCAGGCGGTGCATGGGATTTCATATACTCCTTGATTTTCTAACTCAATTTTGTCTTTGGGGTTCCTTAGGATGGTGGATATTTTTCGGTTTGTGCAGAATGCTGTCTTGATGTTATGTTTGTGGAGGATTTTGCTTATTCTGTCTGTGGTGCCTTTTATGTATGGGAGGAGGGCTTTGCCGTTTTCTTGTTCTGTGTCTTGGATTTTAGTGGGGGTTTCTTTTTGGATTAGGTTGGTGATCTTATTTCTTTGGAATCCATTGGATGTTAGTACGTTAGTGAGGGTGTGTAGTTCGGTTTTTAGGTGTTGTTCGTCAGCTAAGCGTTTTGTTCTGGAAATGAGTGTCTTGGCTGCAGAGTTGATCTGGGCAGGGTGGTGGTGTGAGAGTGCGTGCAGATAGCGGTTTGTGTGTGTTTTCTTCTGGTAGATAGTGTGTCCTAGGGAGCCATTGGATTTTCTGTAGACTAAGACATCCAGGAAGGGAAGTTGGTTGTTCGCTTCTGTTTCCATGGTGAACTGTATTTTGGGGTGTAGGCTGTTGAGGTGTGTGAGGAAGTTGTCCAGTTTTTCTTTCCCATGTGGCCAGATTATGAAGGTGTCGTCCACATATCTGAGCCAGAGTTTGGGTTTATGATCAGATTTTTCTAGAGCTTGGGTTTCAAAGTATTCCATATAGAGGTTGGCAATGACAGGTGAGAGGGGTGATCCCATGGGTGCTCCTTCTGTTTGTTTGTATTTCTGTCCATTATAGATGAAGTATGTGTTGGATAGGCAGTGGTTGGTCAGATCTAAGATGTGCTTGGGGGGGTTATATTTGTTTTGGATAACTGTCAAGGCTTCTTTGATTGGTACTTGGGTGAAGAGGGATATGACATCAAAGCTCACGAGTAGGTCACTGGGCTGTAAGTTTTGTTGCTTTATGATGTCTATGAACTGGAATGAGTTTTTTACATATGAGGTGATGGATTCTGCATAGGGCTGTAGTTGTTTGGCGAGAAATTTGGCTAGGTTTTGTAGAGGTGAGCCTATGGAGCTGACTATGGGTCTAAGTGGGGTTCCTTCTTTGTGTATCTTGGGGAGACCATAAAGCTTAGGGCATCTGGATGATTTCTCTCTGGGTATGATTCTTTGCTGAATCTCTTCGCTGATGGGGGAGGCTTTTATTTTGGATCTGGTGGTTTTTTCCAGGTAGGTGGTGGGGTCTGTGTTTAGGGGTTTGTATATGGAGTCTTGGAGTAGGTTGTTTAATTTGGTTTGGTAGTCAGATGAGTTCATAACCACCGTGGTATTGCCCTCCCGCCTACCAGCCATTTGGAAACCCGCCCTTATTGACAAACGGGTCCCTAACACGACGAATGACACCAGATCCACACTCACGAGAGCCACACAGGATGTCACCACCACACATCCACGCAGAAAGCAGACTCAAACCCACACTGATAATGAGCCACGACCAAGGACCAGAAGACAGACTGCAGCTGCATCATTAGCCACTTTAAACCTCTCCAATCCATACATGAAGCAGACTGACACCCACCATGAAGAGCTCGCACGGCCACAAACACGAAGCCAAACAACAACAATGCAGCTCACCAGCTCAAATCCCCCTGCAACTCAGACTAAGCTGAGCACAACCAAGCCCCCACCCAAACAGAACACACCCCCAGCCAATCAGAGCACAACCAACCCCCCATCCAATCAGAGCACAGCCGAGCCCCTAACCAATCAGAACACACCTCCACCCAATCAGAACACAGCCAAGTTCCCACCCAATCAGCTCACACCCCCACTAGCAGTTAAAAGGAAGAGACAGCTGCGATCTCACATTGCTCCTGGAAGCACGAAGCCGAGAACACCAGCCTGAAGATGACGAATGAGACTTCGTCGAAACGTCGCCAAGACACTTCCAATTTTACGTGGGAGAAGACCCGAATAACCAAAGACCTACATACATATATATATACATATATATATATATATATCATATAAACAACAGCACAGTTTCCCCCTTTGACAGAAGAGACAATCTTCCGCTATAATGATGCTATAGTACTTTATTGGTTATACCTCAAAAATCATACCTCCACAATTACTGAACAATTTTTGTTTTCTTCTTTTATCTGCTTCTATCTATAATTCTATAAATCTGGATTAATGGAAACTTTTATTACTGACTGCAGAAAAACTCTGGACTCTTGAAAGCATGTAACAGTATCCAAATTATTGCTTTGCTTGCATTATTCTGGTATCTTCACTTCTTTAATCCTGGTATCTTCATTGTTTAATCCTAGAAAAAGTAAGACCAAGATGACAAAATTAAAATCTGATTCTTAGTTATGAGAAACCTCACTGTGATAATTGGGATTGCCAGTTCTCTTTTTTAAAAATAAAAGTCATAAGCCATGTTCAAAGTGGCATGAGTTACAAGGTGTCTGATCGTACTGTTTATAAAGCAACAAAGCCTTGGAAACAGATACAGTTTTATACAATTTCAAAGATAGAGTTGTGTCATGGAAGGGGAGTTGTTTTCCTCTGAAGTGAACTAAATGACAGATAGAACTATTTTATAGCATTTCTTTTCATTGAATTTGGCATCATTCAAACAATAATAATGGAAATCAATTGAGTTGATAAATAGAAATGTTGAATGTTAAATAAGTACCAGTGTGGTTTGTTTGTTTTTGCTGAACCAGTTATGATATAGAACCCAGGAAAGAGTGCTAACTATAGGTAGTCTTTACTTAATGCCCGGTCTCTTAGGGAGATTGGCCATTATGACAGATCTCCCCAGAGTTACTTATGACGCTGATGTCTGCAATACCAGCACTACCTTGAGCACTTATGTGATTGTGTTTTGGGCATTTACATTTACAGCTTTTTGCAGGGTGCTGCACTCCTGTGACCATAATTTTCAGCTTTTTTGCTGATTAGTGGCATTTACTTCCAGTTTCCAGCAAAAAAAACACCCATTGAAGAAAATTGAAGAAGAGTTCATTTAACAACTACATGGTTTGCTTACTAACCACCATTAAAATTGGTGGTTAGTAAGCAAAATTGGATGTGGTCCACTTAACGACTGCCACAATTTACAACTGTAATTCTGGGCTCAATTATAGTTGTAAATCAAGGAGTACCTGTACTGCATAAAATCACTATATATATATTTTGTGTGTTGACTAAGAAATAAAAGAGATAATGTGTGTGTGTGTACGCATACAATTTAACATATAATTTATTTTCAGATGTATAACAAACAACTTGATGCTGCCATGATCCTTAAATATGTTAATCTCTAATAGGGAGAAATAGACTCACATAGCTACTCCTCTGGAAATTGCAATATTATAGTAAAGATTACTTACCACTTCTTCTTTCTTGGTTTTGTCAGCTGGCCATGATTCAAGAGGTGTATCTGGGATAAGGGGAGGTAGTGGGTACATGGGCTGATTGGCATTCCCTGGTTGCTGAGGGTTCATTGGATTTACTGGTGGTAGGGGTTGCATTGGATGCTCGCCTGCTTGTGGTTGAAGTGGATGCTGATAATGTGGAATTAATGCATTATGCCCATTTAGTGGAACAAATGCATTAAGGCCTGGTTGCTGCAATTGTGGGTTCTGAGGAAGCTGATGTGGCTGCTTTTGATGGAGAGCTGGGTGTATTGCATGGACCCCATGAAAGTGAGGTGGGTGCATCATTGGTCCTGCATTATGGTGCATCCACCCTCCCATGGGCTCATAGCCGTAACGTGGATACTGGAATGAGAGAAAAATTTAAGATTATTCATGTGCATAGAATGTCAACTACTACAAATCATACAGCTTGATATTTTTCACAAAATACTGTTATTATACAAATATTTCTATAAATTGTACTCCTGCAGCATCAAGAAAGTTAATGATTTATTCAGCTATTTGAAGTATAGTAGCTGTAACAACTATTATTATACAATATGAGTTGATCACATGTTATTTAACTATACCTACTAACTTCTCCTACAGCATCACTGTTATATATTGCTTGACTACAGATCGTCCTCAACTTACAACAGTTACAACGGCACTGAAAAAAGTGACTTATGATCCTTTTTCAAACTTATAACTGTTGTAGCGTCCTCTTGGTCACGTGGTTTACATTAAGATGCTTGACAACTGACTCACATGTATGATGGTGGGCAGTGTCCCAGGGTCATGTGATTGTCTTTTGCAACCATCTGACAAGCAAAGTCAATGGAGAAGCCAGATTCACTTAACAACTGTGTTACTTATTGAACAACTGCAGTAATTCACTTAACAAATGAGGAAAGAAAAGTCATAAAATGGGACAAAGCTCACTTAACAACATAAATTTTGGATTCAGTTGTGGTCCAATGGTGTGGTACATTGAGGACTATCTATACTTTCTGTTTCTGGACTACTAGCATTAGGTTGATTGCATCAGGAATACACATATGTAGACAAGGAACATGTGAAAATCAATTCCAGATTGAAGTACTTTACAATTTTGACCAGAACTCTAATTATGCATAAGAAAACTTGAGTGCCCAAAACTAATGTGAGTAGAATCAGTTGGGCCACCTATTTTGTACTGTGTTGAAGACCATTTCTTATTTTTATCAGGAGAAAAGGGTGAAGTAGGCCTTATGACAACATCATATCAATTTTGTCAGTACTTTCATAATCTGCGGGGAAACAGTTGGCACTGTTTTATAGTTACATTTCTGGCATATCAAAAGAATTTTGTTTGCAGTAGTTTAAAGAAATTGTTTTAGACCTTTATGATAGAGATTATAATAAATCTTTTTCACACGCAATGAATCAAAAATATATAAATACTAACTGGATACCTGTGCTTCGCTACGAAACTATGTGATGGGGCTTGATAAATTGACACTTAGAGTTTGAAAATTAATGAGTAGTTACGATTGGCCTCTCCTCTCCCGTTCTCTCCCTCAGGCTTGCCCCACAGAAGCCTCTCTTCTCTATCCCCTTCTCTTCCTTAGGCTGGCCCCACAGAAGCCTTCTCCTGTCCTCTCCCCTTCTCTCCCTCAGGCTGGCCCCATAGATCCTCCTCTCCCCTTCTCTCCCTCAGGCTGGCCCCATAGATCCTCTCCTCTCCCCTTCTCTCCCTCAGCCTTGCCCCACAGAAAGTCTCCTATCCTATCTCCTTCTCTCCTTCAGGCTTTCCAGCCTCTTCTCTCCATGAAGCTTGTGCCACAGAAGCCTATCCTATGCTATCCCATTCTCTCCAGAGTTATTTTCAAGTTGGGAGGGGGAGTAGAACGTTTAACTAATTAGCATCAGAGCATGTTAATAATAATATAGGAAATACTAATGCTCTGATGGTCATTTCGAAAAATCCTTTCTTAGTGAGCACCTAGAAGCCAAGAGGAACATACGTGGCAAATTTCAAGTTTGTAGGCTTTATGGTTCTGGAGATTTCGTGTTTAATGCATGAGTGGTTTTTGCTTTTATATATATAGATTTGGAATTCATGGCCTTGGGAATCACCTGAATTTTAGGACATATTAAACAAACCGAACAATGTGGAATTACGCATATCTGAGGTAAACTGTATATCCCATCTCTGTCTCCATTATTGGCACTGTTACGAATTTATCATCAATGTCTCATAAGAGACAAGATATCTGACATACCTGGTGTCCAATTATGCTCTGAAACCATTTCAAAGGTGTCATCACCTTAGAAGATACAAAAACAATTATAATTTATGAAATCTAACAAACCTGGCTTTCATACATCACACTCAATCAGTGTTGTTTAGTAGTAAGGTTTTGGATAAGGATGGAGAATCTAGGTTCAAGGCATTATTTTGCTATGGAAACTCACTGGTTGACCACTACTTCTTCTCATTCTGAGTTAACTCACAGAGTTGTTACTATAGGAAAATATTGGAGAAAGGAATGCTATATGCACCATCTAGAAGTAAGGCTAGATATAAATATAATGTATAAATAATTTACAGTGGTATTTTATTATTTTGGCTTAATGTGGTCTGTGAATCCAGACTGTATAAAATGTGCAATTGTTTTTAGAGTAACAAGTTTTTATTAAAATGCATTCTTATTGCATCCAAGTATCACTTACAAATATTCCATGCTACATTTCTATGTCTTTAATAATATTATATGCTACAGAATTAGAGCTTACAGCATATTGTCAGTATTTTATATCTACTAGTAAATTATATTTCATTTAGGTAGTTAATTGCATCATTTTCAAATAGGTAGTGGACTGCTTTTAATTAAAAGCCAATGTTGTATGTGCCTAAGCATTGGTTAATTATTTTCCTTTTGTATAAAAAAGCCACCATTGCATTGCTTGAACAAAGTCTATTTATCACATTTTATTTCCAGTTACAATAGCCTATGGATAAAGTGAGAGATTGTGGGAATGCTGGTAATGGAAGGAATGTTAGATATAAACAACTAAGAGATAGGAGGGGAATGCATTGGTATCTTATTCATAAACAGCATTTAATCCAGGTGGCTAAAATCTTAGGGCGTTGGAGGACTATTCAGAATGTTATTAGACACTCCACCTTAATGAACTCACTGACAAATGAAGATTGGAAATTCCAAGTTTCTTTATTTACCCCTAAAACTAACATAACTGTCACCTTACTGAAATATTGATATCTGTAAATCTTCCTTTGCTCTTGCTCAGCTGATAGGCGTATAGAAATTAAATTCAGGATAAAACAAGACAGTTGGAATGTTTTTCAGAATGTTTGGAGTGTGATGCTGAGTGAATAAAACTCAAAATGACTTCAATTCCATATTCCACTGAAACTAATTCGGAACATTTGGGGGTATTGTGCCATGGGAACAATGGGAAATTCAAATGATTCTGGGTTGTTTTTTTTATCCTAATTTTCTCCCCCCCTCCAAAAAAGGAAATAATTACATGCTACCTATCACCTGACCCATAAAAAACTTCGCCTGTTTTCTATCTCTGAAAATCTACTTTCCTAATCTCTTCAATTAACTTCAGTGAGTGGAAACAGCATCTTCAAATGTGTCCCCTCCGAATCCCCATGGCTTCAAACACTTTAAAAAAGCAGATTAGCGCAGTATGTCAGCCACAATACATATGTAAATAAAATTATTTGGATTTCAGTGCTCCAAGGTTTTATTTGAAACTTGAGACAAAACTATGAAATGTACTGTGTTTTATTTCAGGAGCACGGATTGCTCTGAAAGACTGTTTTAATTCTTAGGATATTTTGAACATAGAGTGTTTAGCATATGTTTCATGAAACACTCCTTGTTTCCCAGCATAAATAGTAAAGGTTTCAGCATATCTTGTACTTGATCATTTCACCTGAAGGTAAGGTTGTATAAATTCATTGTACCCTTCCTTGCTAAAAGTTATCAAGTCAGTTGAAGAGAAACATTAGACTTCGCTTTGAGTAATCCTGTGCTCTCTAATCCTTTACTGTACATGTATGAATACAAGCGAAACACAAAATTTCATTTTTTTTACCTCATAACTGAAATTGATATAACCAGGATGTTGTGGTAGCTGGAAAAAAATGAGATATTTACAGTGTGAGAGAGAACCTATTCCAATTTTTAAGATATCCAACAGTAAGTATATCTGGAACTTTAGTGGGCTGAGTAAATTGAGATAGCTGCATTCTTCTGTACGAAATAATAAGCGAAATTCTGTACTGCTTTAAATGTATATATGTACATGTATATAGTTTAAACTAGACAACCAAGAAAGGTGAAGTTACTATCTGAAATTATATATTGTAAAAGACAAATAATGTTCAATTATAGTATTTCAAACCTGAATAAAATACATTTAAACTGAACTTTGGAGTTGCAGATGAAAACTCAAAAGGAAAAAGAATTCAAAGTAGGAGTCTCTATTACAACAAGGAGCTATGAGTGCGGGATTCTAGCAAAATTAATAATATTTTTTTGAAACATGAACAGCATAAGATGGCAGAAAGAAGTAGAACAAAATTTTCCTTTCAGAATATCTGAAAAGAAAAAGATACATATTATATTAGAAGAGAAAGAAGTTACCATACATATAACTGGGACTTTAGAGGTAGTATCAGGAAAACTGAAACCCAAATGTTGATAAAAGGATACCAAAAACAGTTTTTAAATTATTTTTTTCTCAGAACTGTTCAACTAATTCTTGCTTTCGAGTTAAAAAGCAAAATGATGAAAGGTAATAGAGAAAAGCAGAGATATTCAACTCATATTTTGACTTAGTTTTTTTTTATAACAAACTGTAATAGCCGGTTCCCAGATTCAAGATATTGTTATGTACGGTAAATAGCCGGGTTAAATCTTCTTTATAAAAGAAAAATGCAGTCTCCTAGCCAGATCACAAGAAAGCTATTAGAAAGAAGATCAGAAAGGCTCCACTCTTATGTACACTGGGATGTATTGGTCCCAAATGGGAATAATTCATCTCACTAAATCTTGATAAAGAGAGCTCTTTGAGAAACTTGTTTGTAAAAGCATCACTTTTGGTTTTAGGCTGTTTAGGCAAGGAGGCTGATATGGAGGGTATATATTCCACCAAGCAACTGTGAAGAACAAGATGAAGCAGCAAAATAAAAGCCTGAAATTAATAGACACATGATTAAAGAGTGTGTTTACTTTGGATAAGTTTAAACCAGTTGAATTACTTTCCAGGGTAATGAAATAACTTGCTATTGATATGGCTGAGCCTTTATGTATTTATGTTTAACAAATCCTACAGAACAGATACAGTGTGAGGTGATTGCAGGGGACGAATATTCGTAGCATTAAAAAGTGGAAAAAGGAGTTTTCATTTTGGTTCAATATAGTTATCAACAGAATGGTTGACTTGTAATCCCCTTGAAAACGATAAGTTTTCAGAATGTAAGGATTTATCGAGATAAGGTTTTTGAGACCAATCTTACCTTGCTTTTTGACTGTGTAACATTTTTAGTAGATTGAGGGAATACCAAGCAAGTATTTTAGTAAATTGAGGAAATAGCATTCATGCTGTATTTCATAAAGAGTTTGAAAAAAGTATCATGTACATACAGGTAGCCTTCAACTTAGGACAGTTTGTTTAGTGAAGTTACAACAGCACTGGAAAAAGTCTCTTATGACCGTGTTTCATACTTATGACCATTGCAGCATTCCCATGATCATATGTTCAAAATTCAGATGCTTGTCAACTGATTCATATTTGTGACAGTTGCAATGTCCTGAGGTCATGTGATCACCTTTTGACAAGCAAAGTCAATGGGGAAGCCAGATTCACTTAGCAACCATGTTACTAACTTAACAACTGAAGTTATTCACTGATCTGTGTAAAGAAAGGTCATAATATGATATTCACTTAACAGCTGTCTTGCTTAGCAAGAGAAATTTTGGACTTAATTGTGGTTGTAGTCGAGGAGTACCTGTATATAGCTTGTTTGAAAATAGTACTCGGGATGCCTATCAATGGTTCTTCATTGGATGGAGAGAAATATCAACTTGTGTGCCACAAGTCAAATGGGTAGACTTTAAAGATGATATGATGAATGATTTGTATGAAAGAATATCACATGAAAGTGGACGAACTATCATCTTAGAAGACAAAACTAAATTTCAAAATGATTTTAATAAATTAAACAAATGGAAAAAATGAGTAAATTTAACAGATTAATTCAGAAAAAAATTAAAATATATAGGATGGGACTACTTGTCTTGGTAACTATATTCATGAAAATGATGTTGGAATAATGGTCGATTACAAGCTAAATAGTGTGATGAGCAAGAAAAATAGCAGTTGTGAATTTTACCCACATTTTGGTCAGATCTTACCTCCCATATTGGATCTAATTCTAGATGTTGCACATTAAAAGGATTCAGACCCAAAAAAAAAGGTTTAACGAAGAGCAGCAAGAGTTAAAGAAGAGCAGCAAGAGGGGGTTAAAAACCAAACCTTTAAAACAGAGTGAAGGAACTAGAATTTCATGAAAAGATAGAACTGGTAGGGCTTATAATGCTTTTCAAATATTTGAAAGGATGGCACGAGGAAAAATGATTAAGACCTGTTATTTGTCATTCCAATATGCAAGACACAGAACAATAGGATTAAGTTACTAGAAGACAAATTCTAATTGAATGTTGAAAAAAAAATCCTAAAAGTAGGAGAAATTTTACAATGGAATCAATTCCTCAGAGGTGATGGGTTCACATTCACTGGTGATGTTCAAGTGGAAATTGAATAGCGTCTCCTTGATGTGTTTTCATTGGCTTCTGCTCTGAAGAGCAGGTTGCCCTTTCCAACTAAGTGTTTGTAAAAAAATAATTTCCATGGATTTCTCCTTTATAAAATTCAATGCCCTAGTAAGAATGATCGGATAAAAACCCCTATTTCTGAAAGTTAAAATGGAAACAATTTATGGAACCACAATCATTATAGAAGCAATGTATAAATCCCAAAATATATGGATATAAAGCAAAGTGTATAAAGGAAGAAATATACAGATATTACTGTAGGTTGATATCAGTACTAATACTCCTCCTTAGCACAGTCTTCTCAGCAGAACTCCACTGTTGATTAATTTTATCCTTTACATGCAAATATATATACTCCCTTTTTCTTCCTGAGCTTTCCAAAGACCAACATTTCTTTCTGAGATACAGCCCTAGTCTTTCTTCTATCTGTACCCATCCTCTTGGTTTTTCCCAATTTCTATCTCCCCAACTTTTGTTCATTTTACATACTCCAGACTTTCTGGTTTACTCTTCTGCCATTTCCAACCTTACCCTCCTTATCAATTAATAGTATTGTGACCAGTCAGGGTTTTTTTGGGGGGTGGGGGGTGGGGGCGGCGGCAGGAGGATCAGTGAATAGTGAAGTACTGATTTCCAGATGCTATCTTTATTAGCCTAGAATAGGCTAAAATTATCTAGGGACTAAAGATGGCAGGCAACTAAGAGGTCAAACAATTTATTATTACTGTCTTAGACCATGACAAACTAAGAGCTACTATTCAAACAGCATTGAAGCTCCTGTTTGAAGCAGTTCTGGCCAGCTTAAAAAAAAGCCTGTATAAAATACTGATATTTATAAATTTGGGATGTGCAGGAAATGTGAGGGACATTATTCCCAAATTTGGTAAAAGATGTTAAACCTTAGTATTCATTGTAGTTATTTCATGCATTTTCACTTGTCATGAACTGTTAATTCAATACTTTGAGATTACACTACTTAATAAGACTTACTGGGATTGCAAATGCAGTACTTAAGAGGCACATAACCAAAGTCCAGCTCTCCATCTTTCTCATGAAAAATCCTACAGCATAAAAAGAAATTTGTTCATCTTAGGATAGCATGAAGCGTAAAATATATATTTTTATATTTCCTCGATGTACTATTAAAACTATTAATTTTAAGGGTAAAGGAGAATATTATATCTGTAGAATAACAATTGCTGTCGTTATAACAGGAAAAATATCCCCTTTCCATTTAAACTAATGAACTTTCAAGTGCTTAGTTTGTTAGGTTCACGGAAAAAGGCAATTATAGTGGATGTTTCCTGAAGTTGTATCTTGGCATGTATACAAGATACAAGATACAACACAGTATGATTCCTTAGTTTTAAGACAAAACCAACACATTCTCAGATCATATACTGAAGACTATTTCTAATATATTTCACATCCTGAAAATTCAAAAGATTTTTCCTGAATTCAATTCTGTTTCTATTTCTGACAAAATTTGCTTAGGACATACAAACCAATCCATCATTTTATCACTACTAACTTTAAAGTGTTTGTGTTGAATAAACAGAATGAAGATTTCCATGACATCCAATAAGAGAATATATTAGGGTGATCTGCCTGCCTTTGAACTTGTCTGTGGAATATCTATATACAGGTTCTATAAGTTAAAGCATAAAATGTAAATTATCTGTAATTTTTTGTGAATTCATGAACCCACAAAATATATTGTATATAAATTTAACATTAGATAACTTGTTGATAATGCTACTTTAAACTAAAGCCTGCTTGATCATTGAAAGGAATAAGAAAAATATGTGAAAAAAGCAGCACTTAATTAAATGTTAAGGATGAATAAAGAAATGTCAATAACTCAAAAGCAAATTTTGAGTATTCCCACAATGTGAATTTAAGTATTATTGAAATTCAGAAATGTATCTTGTTTAAGAAGCTCAAAGCTTTTATTAGATTCTTTATTTTAAACATAAAATAAGCAATACTGAGAAATGTATTTAAATATAAAAGTACTAGTTGATTCATTTTTGCCATTTCAGAAGAAAAACTGTGCTTATATGTCAGTTGTATATGTCTATGTATATATGTCTTGATTTGACTCCAGTTTTATTCTGTAAATAATGAAAATGAACAATAACTTGAAAAAATGAGTAAGCTTACCTTTGATAATTCTGTTGGATGGTTTGCTTCAGAAGCCTTGGTAGTTCAAGGATTTTTTCTTTGTTTAGCTCATATTTAAACAGTTTTTTCATAGGGAACAACCAATCAGCTTTTACATTTAAATATCAGTTGTATCATATATTTTGAGACATCAAAACACACATGGAAGTGAGTATTATGGTTAAAGTATGCAGTCTTTCATTATGCATGCATAGATTAAGACATATTATTTTGTTTCTTCAAATTACCTGGGTTGGCTGAGGTGATGGTTCATTTAATCCTTGCTTTCATTAATGGTTTTTTCAAATTGTCTTATTTTATAAATAATAAAAATAAAATTTCCTTCAAGTAGAACTTGATTTCCTAGACATTGCATGGACATATCCATCTCATTTTCATGGCAATATCACAGAAGTAGTTCTTTGCTTTTTCCAAAATAGGTGGTTTCCTGTCCAGAAACAACCTGACCATAACTAGCTTCTGAGTCAAGGCTAATGCTATCTCTGTAAAAAAATATTTTATAACTGTTTTGCAAAATTATCTAAAAGAAATTAAACAATATTCCTTGAAATTAACTCTTGTTCTGCATTTTCTTTACGCAACACAATTATTATTATGGACATTTAGTATTTATACACAAATATACACATATACATATATACATGTTTCAGATCAGCACAATGGGATCATTGTTTTTATAAATTAACTCAAGAGGTCCATCTTACATATAACAAGAAAGATGGAATATTAATTCAATATAAGTAATAAAATGGAAAAAAAGAATTCCTGCTCAGTCTTGAATTATTCATAACCCTGAATTTATTTATAGAGTCCAACACGCCTGCTTGCTTTCCTACGCCTATTGTTTACTTTCTCCTTTTAAAAAAATTTCTAACACTTATTAGTCCCATGACTCCAGTCTATAATGCACACCATGTATACTTTTATACATGCATATACACTGCTAAAAAAAATAAAGGGAACACAAGCAGAAGACATCCGAGATCTGAATGAATGAAATAGCCTTATTAAATACTTTGTTTGTTACATACAGTAGTTTTGTGTTCCCTTTAGTTGTTTGAGCAGTGTATAAACTACTGTATGTAAAGAACAAAGTATTTAATAAGGCTATTTCATTCATTCAGATCTCGGATGTCTTCTGCTTGTGTTCCCTTTATTTTTTTGAGCAGTATATTTTTTTTTAAATAATTGATACTGAATTTTATAAATTAAGTATATTCAATGAAATGTAGTTTTTCTGTCAAATCATACTTGTAGTTCTTTTTGTATAAATAAATAAGACTTCTATTTGAGGATGGGGATTATAAGCAAAAGAATACTAAAAATTGAGCAAAATTGTTAAACGCTTAACAATTATTTGGGATAAGAATAATATTATAAATAACTCAGAAATCAGATTGCATAAAAATTTAATTGATTAGACTCAAATGGGATTTAAAATTTGGATTTATCCAAATAAAGTTTGGATTTATTTAGAGGTATTAATTTTCACATTTGATTTTTTTTTTTTTTGCAGTTTTGCTTATTTTTTCAACTGAATGTATCACCTTCATGTAATACTAACATTTGGTGCTTTTGTCATTTCTTTATGATTATGCAGCATGAACTGTCTCCTAATCTATATCAATTTTGCAGATCTTGGCTCCCCTCATCAAAGTAAAATTCTTACCCCAGAGATTCTAAAGCACATTACGTGCCAGTCAAAAAGGTTTCTGAAGACTTCTGTTAAAAAAAATATAACCCTATCTGTCTGGTAATTTACAAAACCATTTCTAAAGTTCTGGAGTGCCACTGATTCACAGTAAGAAGCAAAGACTTGAAATGGAGACAGTTTGGGACAAAATTATTTTAAAAGTACAGCATGAAATCATTGGGGAGGTAAAGTTAATTCCCCATCTCTTCCCCAAAGAAATATCCCAAGGATTTGCTGATCTTACATGACAAAAATCAGTGTTTATGACATCACTATCACAAAAGCAGAAGTAAAACTGGGCTTCACATAAGAATGACAAGACTAAGCCATTGCTCACTAAGACATATAATAACTTTTCATCTAAATTTGCTAAAAATCACCTAACTGATTCTGGTATAGTATGGATGTTAAGTCTGATAGAAATCAAACACTGCTTTCAACATGAATTTTATAACAAGCAGGGAGGCTATAGTGTTACCCCAGTGATGGCTAACCTTTTCCGGACTGAGTGCCCAAAGCGTGCAAACCCCAAATTGCAATGTGCATGCGGCCCCTGCGCATGCATTCCACACATGTGCATGGCCCACTGCATGCGCTCCGCCCCTGCATGCACACAGCCCACTGCTTGCGCCCCATGCATGCACTCGCGGCCCCGTATACACGCCCCACATGGCAGAGACCCAAAGACCATCTGGTCAGCGGGGAGGCGTGTGTGCATGCGCAGCAATGGCTTGCGTGCCATAGGTTTGCCATCCAACTCTTTTGGAATGGTTTGCTTCCTCAGACTTTGATAAAGCATTAGTTTCGCTATACATTGGAATGGGCTATCTGCTGGCTGAAACTCAGTGCAAGTGAATGAAGTGATTTCAAACACAAGCAAATCTACAAATCTTATTCAAGATTGATAATATACATTGCTAAGTGTGTATATGTAGGTATATGCATATATGTATATATATACACACACACACGTACGATACATACAGTTGTCTTAAAAGTTTCTGGCCAATGTAAATCATATAGATGTGTTTGCCTGATTACAATAAAATAAAGAATGCACATTTGATTCTTTTGTGCAGGCATAATTATGAAGTTATGAGTCAGTGCTTAGTTCTATGTTGGCTTTATTTTCAATTTTTAAACAACCTTAGTCATGTTATCTGTTCAATTTATAATTTTAGGCAGTTGAACGAATTTTGTAATTAGATGTCAGGAAAGCTTACTTGACTAAGCAAATATGAATAGCATTTAGGATGAGAGGTGACTATTTACAGTAAAAAAATGCTTGTCTAAATTAAATGACTGCATATAGATTTTTAAAAAGTAATCCTAAATGCTAAATAAACCTGTACTAGATAAATATTTTGGGGCATATACTTTGGTTCTTCAAGATAATAAAATAATTTGTGACACTGGACAGAGAGCTCTGTTCCTGGGATCTGTTGGAGGCACTCTCCCAACTTCGGAGTCACAGACCCAGGTGCTCCTACCACCACTGGGACAAATTTGGCCTTTACTTTCTACATCCTCTCTAGTTCCTCCTTCAGACCCTGGGGCTTCTCATACTCCTCCTTCCTGGCTGGACTATTGTAATGCTCTCTACATGGGGCTCCCCTTGAAGAGCACTCGGAGGCTCCAGCTGGTCCAGAATGCGGCCGCGTGGGTGGTTATGAGCGCAACTCGTGCCCACGTGACACCCCTCCTGCGCGAGCTGCACTGGCTCCCAGTGGTCTTCCGGGTGTGATTCAAGGTGTTGGTCACCACCTTTAAAGCGCTCCATGGCATGGGACCCGGGTACCTTCGAGACCGACTTCTGCCACCAATAACCTCCCTCCAGCCAGTTTGCGTCCACAGAGAGGGTCTCCTCAGGGTGCCATCGGCCAAGTTATGTCGGCTGGTGACACCCAGGGGGAGGGCCTTCTCTGTGGGAGCCCCAGCCCTGTGGAATGAACTGCCCCTGGAAATGTGTAAGATCTCCAACCTCCAGGTATTTCGTTGTGCACTCAAGACCCTGTTGTTCCGCCAGGCTGGGCTATCAACATAACAATCTTAAATTGGGTTTTAAATTCATGGGGTTTTAAATTGAGCCGAATTCATTTAATAATTTTAAACTATTTTAACTGATGTTGTCTTGTGTTTTTAATAGGCTGTACACCGCCCTGAGTCCTTCGGGAGAACGGCAGTATAGAAATAAAATTATTCTATTCTATTCCTTCCTGATGTTGCTGTCACTTGGCATCACTATATCTAGCACCACCACTATATCTATATCTATAGATAATCCTTGACTTACCACCACAATTGAACCCAAAATTTCTCTTGCTAAGCAAGACAATTATTAAGTGAATGTTGACATCATAATGAAAAAACATAATAAGAATGGCATGAAAATTACCACAGCCTAAGTGACATTTCTAAAAATTAAATTTTGATAAAAATGTTTATGAACAGCAAAATAATCCAGTCTGATGGAAGTTAATGATTACTTACTAACAAAACCCATTCATTTCTGTTGAAGCTTAGAGAATTATTAAAAATCCACTATTTAAATTCCTTTTAAGAAATTAAAAATAGCTTCATTGTAATTAATTAAATTTTCTTCTCTCTAGTAACAGATTATCAAATGTTACTGTATATCAGAATGTATAACATAACAAAATTGTAAAAAAAAGTATTAGAAGTTTAAAAAGTGTAGTTGCATGTCATAATATTTTAGAATGTTATAATTTCTTAGAAGTGGGGGGGAAATCAAATTTAGTATTAAGTCTATATGAATTTCTTCATCTGTTCATCTCTATTTCAGCTTGTAGATGAAAGCTGAGAAATTACATTCCCCATTTTCCTTTTGCTATTCCTTTCTCATCATAAGAAAAGAATTAGAAG
The DNA here is from genome assembly GCA_022577455.1 of Arizona elegans. Classification (NCBI taxonomy): domain Eukaryota; kingdom Metazoa; phylum Chordata; class Lepidosauria; order Squamata; family Colubridae; genus Arizona; species Arizona elegans. The sequence goes on along the minus strand of JAKOOJ010000006.1, from coordinate 30,101,824 downwards.
GAAAATGAGACTAAATACACATCCTGTATTTGAAATCTTATACAATGCCTTTGAATAGAACAAAGATAATTATGTAATGGTTAAAAATAACACAAGATCTGATCATACATCTGCAGCATGATGATATGGATACATCTTTTTATTTAGTACGTTTTTAAAATGTACCACATATATAATTGAAAGGCAGTAAAAATGGACCAATGGAAATAACTAGGGAGCAAAAACGGGGGATTGGGAATGAATCCACAAATTCAGGAATGGAAAGGAAGGAAATAATAAAAAATACAAGTGCTTGGGAGAAGTAATAATTTTGAGGAGAGACAGATAGGGACAGTTGTGATATGTCTTGAAACTAAATGCAAATATTGCTAATCAAACAAGTCCTTGACCTTAACCATTCATTTAGTGATCATTTGGAATTAAAATTGCACTGAAAAAAGTGACTTATGACCATTTTCCGTCATAAGTCATGTTGCAGCTGGGGAAAGTCAAATTTGCTTAAAGACCACAAGATTTACTGCAGTGACTCATTTAACAACTGTGGCAAAAAGGTCATAAAATGGGGCAAAACTCACTTATTAAGTTAGTAACATAGTTAAGTGAATCTGGCTTCCTTGTTAAGTGAATCTGGCTTTCTCTGGCTTGTCTGAGGGTTACAAAAGTTGATCACATGACCCTGGGACACTGTAACCATCATAAATACATGTCAGTTGCCAAGCATCTGAATTTTGATCATGTCACCATGAGATTGTAACTTGAGGACTACCTGTATAAATGAAGTTAAGTGTGCTGATCTTCCTTTTAAAACTTAAAGATATAAAAACTTAGTTTGTTTCTACCTGTAACTCATTCTTATATCATGTGTTAATCAAAATTTATATGACTTTTCTACAAATGTATCATCACAGTTAATTACTTTTGAAGCTAGCTCTACCATTAACATTTATATGTTATATGAAATTTATATGAAAAATGGACATTTATATTTTTGTTGGTGGGTATATATGTCTGCTTGATTTTTGAAGCCGCACTAACTATTTAACCATTGCTATGAGCCGTGGTGGTGCAGTATTAGAATGCAGTATTGCAGGCTAGCTCTGCCAACTGCCAGGAGTTCGATCCTGACTGGCTCAAGATTGACTCAGTCTTCCATCCTTCAAAGGTCTGTGAAATGAGGACCCAAATAGTTGGGGGCAATATGCTGACATTTGTAAACTGCTCAAGAGAGAGGTGTAAAGCACTATGGAGCAGTTTATAAGTCTAAGTGCTATTGCTATGTCTTGTCTAACAATAAATTCATAGCTATTGATCCTTTGTGGAAAATAATCATATTGTATTAGGACCTAATGTCTACTTTTCTTCCCTTTTTATCTGAAAAATTAAGTCAGTGTGGGGATAAAGGGACCCGTTCCAGGAGACATCATATCATTGAAGCAAATGATGAATTAAACAGCATAATATTTAGAACTGTAAAGATTAGTGGAGAAATCCAATCTCAAACTTCTTTGTTTTCTCCTCTTAATAAATTCCTTGTCCCTATCCAGTGCAAATCAAATGCTTCTGCGTATACCTGAAGACAATAGGATTTCACCTTTTTTCCAGTTTAAATCCGAACAAAGATTATATCTGTAGTATGCAGATTGAACATCACAGTTCCTATTAGTTATCATGGGAGTTCAAAGACACGTATGCAGTTAAAGCTGAAAAGGCAATAACAGATTTAAATGAGTTAATCCAAGGTAGAATGGGAGCATATAGAAGAATAGGTAAATCAGAACTATTGGGAGTACAGGTAGTTCTTGATTTACAGCCATTCACTCATTCATAACCCTATTCAAAGTTACAATGGCATTGAAAAAAGTTACTTATGACCATTTTTCACTTACAACCATTGCAGCATCCCCATGGTTATGCAATCAAAGTTCAGATGCTTGGCAGTTAGTTCATATGTATGATAGTTGCAGTGTCCTAGGGTCAAGTGAGTCCCTTTTGTGGCTTTCTGACAAGCAAAGTCAACGAGGAAGCCATATTCACTTAACAACCATGTTACTAATTTAATGACTGCAGTGATTCACTTAACTGTGGCAAGGAAGGTTGTAAAATGTGGCCAAACTCATTTAACAACTGTCTTGCTTGGCAACAGAAATTTTGGGCTCAGTTGTAGTCATAAGTCAAGGACTACCTGTACCATCTGTTAAATGACCTGCTTTAGAAATATATATATATATAAACCACATGCATAATAAATTCTTGCTTTTTTGATAGACAGTGACAAGTCTCTGAGAGCATGGCTGGGTTGGCCTAGCTGACCAGTCTTTCTGGATTTGTATATACTTTTGTTTTTGAGAATACTATTATAATATCCCCCCACCCAAAAAAGCACCAAAGTCATAGGTATACAGAATACTATGGCAACCAAAATGCATAGCATTTTCTCTCATATCTAATCTGGCACAGCATTATTTTATTTTACTAAATATGGCTGGAGACTGAATAAAAATAGAAATGCAATGCTGTGCATAGTACAAAACACCTCAGATTTTTTAGATTGCTAGTGGTAGTGATTTTGCTACATGGTGACCAGGCCCAGTACCTCTTGATCACAGTGGTAACCAAGCAGATCCTCACTACATCCCTAGAGATTTTTGGTGAGGTGTCTGCAGGTAAGAATATCTGTAGCAGTACTACCATGAAGTATGAAAAAGTGAGAATATAAGTGAGGCATACTAAATATAGTAGATGCGTCAGTGGAATAAACTTCCTGGGGCCAAGCATAAAATAGTGTTTAGAATAAACTTGCTCACTCTTTAATATATAGGGTGTCATGGCATTCTCTCAAGTTCAAAGGACTACTTGAACAGTAGCCACTGGAGCATCTGAAATACAGGCTGAATTTACAAAACGATGAGGCAATAATAATGCACAATATTTTCTCCAAAATCTAATGTTAATTGGTAAATCTCTTATTTACCTCATTTACAAAATAGAAATATATCTGAACAATTGTTTTTGTTTTGACCACCTGATTTCTATTATTTTGTGAAGCAATTTTTTTCCAAACCATTTTATTCTTTATGTACAAGACCTAACTGTGAAGAAACTAAATTCCTGATAGATAAACTATAACTGTTTGATATAATGTAAAAAATCCATATGTAAAAGAGTTTTTCCCTGTTCATTCCATTCTATGCTCTTGGTAGAAATATAAAGAGAAAAGCATAGATTGCAAAAGTATGAGTATTGGCATTCAATTTGATTTGATTTCAGACAACATTTTACTGTACCGTGTTTCCCCGAAAATAAGACCCTGTCTTAAATTTTTTTGAACCCTGAAATAAGCGCGTGGCCTTATTGTCATGCGCCTGAAACCCCAATTGGGCTTATTATCAGGGGATGTCTTATTTTGGGGGAAACAGGGTAATTTCCCACACACTAATAACTAGCATGAAGTCTCCATAGATTTCTACCAAAATAATTTTCTACATTAGTTTAATAAGACTAATTACTGAATCTAATTTATATTTATGTATCATATAATATTATAATACTGATGCAGGAAATGGTAGCAAGTAGTTTGATAGTTTTGTTCTAAATATACTGTAGCATACGGTGCAGTAATATCTTGTTTGATAGGGTCAGGAAAATTGTAGAAAACCTAAAAAACAAAGAACTGGCTGTCTTAGACAAAACCAGGAACATCAGATGTCTTTACCATTCTTAAAGAGATTTTACCAGATGTGTGCAGCATTCTTTGGAGTGTTCCTAATAAGGAAAGCTTGTACAGTTACAGAGCAGTTCTGCATTCGTATAACCATGTGGAAAAAGATTTTATTTGAAAGGAGGGGAGAGATAACCACTCCTTGTATTACTACAAAAGAATATCTTTGGAATAAGCATCATTTACAAGATAACTCCTTTTTTTCCCTCACATTTGGAAATATTAAACTGGAAATCCAGTTAAAAAATTAATTTCCATCTCTTTTTAACTGTTCCAATCGATGGAGCAACTAAAGTGATTGTTGGAGTTTAGTTTCATCATTTCTAAGTTATCTGATGTACAAGGCTGCAGGAATATTTGTATGAGTCATAGCGGATTATTCTTCAAAGTTAACTTTGTCAAGCTATTGAAGAACTTTGATGGAAAATTCAGATTTGGTTAATGGGTAAGAAAGTACTTTTTCCAAAGCTTTGATTGTGTTGTTTATGATTATACTTGAGATTGATTTTTTATTTTGCTTTTAATTTTATAAAAGTACTATAGCCAAATAATTTTGTTCTATCCACAATATTTTTCTTGCTTGGTTAGAGAAACAGTTCTACCTACCACTTAGGCAAAGAAGTCAACAAACAGCATATTTTCAAAGATCTTTATTTTTGTCTGTTTTCATGATCTTACACTGCTAACAGTCCAGTGAGGGGGGAAAAGTCCTTCAGTCAGCAGGAGTATTGTGTAATTAAAGTCAATTATATGACTAGACTATACTGGTTTAGTTGAAAGTACTGAATTGTCTGATAAATTTTTGTCATCTTTATAACAGAATCTGTAGACTCTATTATTCTAGTTACTGGTAGCTGCCAGGTGGGGCATGCTAGACGTTTAATTATGTTTAACTGCAGGCAGTGTAGCTCAGTGTATGTAGTCTTCCTTCACATTTTATAAAGCATTCTAACAAAAAAAAAATCAATCAATCAGCACTACGTACTAGCTCTGACCTCTGCATTTCTAGTAACCTTAGAAACTTTTCATAAAAGTATACTCACCAGTTTCCTCTGTGTTTAAGTGTTTAAGTTTCATATTGCCAAAAAATAGAACACTTCCATAGTGTAATATAAAATACCTTTAGCATTTGTATGTAAAGATCCAAATTGTACTTGAGAATGTGTGCTCCAAAAAGCTGTAGAGTTTTGGTGCTGGATAGGTCTTTCAACTTTGCCCAGATATTGGATTAATACATCATATGTTCAGCCTGAACTAAATTTTCATATTTATTTATTTTTTTCAAAATATGATGATCCTAGATTAATATTTATCTTCTGACTTAAAATCTTGGGAGTATCTTGTAACGCTAGGAATTGTTTCTGTTTTTCGTAACCCTTGGAAATCTTATGGGCTTTTTTCATTTTCTTTGTCTAAGATAAATGTACTGTTTAGAACACAGTCTGAAAAATAAAGGAAAACACTTAAATTATTTGATTTTTCAAAAAATGCTCTATGCTAATTGGTTTCTAGAAGATTTCAGTTCTGTCTTGGGAAAGAAACAAAAGATGATAACCCAGATTAATATCTTCAGTTTCCTTAATAATTTAGTAAAATGCACTGAACTTTGATTATTTTAGCCAGGATTAAAGTTGCCGAATCTTACACATCCCAAATGCAGTTCAGCAGAAATGTATTACATATAGTATTTTCTTTAACTCTTGACAGATGATGATAAAGTCTGTGTTCATTGTCTGTCCTTTATATTAAACTGTATATATTAACCTGGAATGTAGAAGACCTAATGACATAATACAGATCCAGCATATAGCGATTTATATATGATGTTATTTCTTAGCTGAGTTAGCTAAATGAAATAGTCGCATAATACATAAGTTAATTAGCATTACATTGTAATTTTCACCTATTGTTATTAAATTCCATTAATAATAATATGTTTATTACTGTAGAATTTGTAAATATAATAGACATCAAAATAAAATCTTTGCAAAAATAGAAGTAGTTATAAAATAAAAGCCTAAAGAATATTCAACCACTATAAATCAAATGAATGTTTTATCCATGATATTATACATAAATATCCTGCAGATTGTTCTTTTTTTTATTTTCAAGGATTTGGCGATTGGATTTATATTGCATAGTGCTCAGAAAGATCTGGTTACTGAGGAAAGAAAAAAATGTCATAGTTAGACAAAGCTTTGGGATCCAGGTTTGATTATCTGTTTGTTTTTACAGTTTCACCTTTCTTTCCATCCCATTCAGTTTTCTCAACCCACAATTACATTTGTATGTACATGTGCAAACTTCATATAAAACTATACTGAACTTAATACACCAGTTCAGTTGTAACTTAATATGTTTGATAGAAGTTATGATTACAAAATACAAATAGTAAAAAAATTAAGGGAAAGCCTCCAAATCTCAAAAATAATTTATATAATCAACAGAATATTTTCTAAACATGGGAAAATGGAGAAATATGTAAACACTGTTAGAAAGGTACTATGTTGTTTCTTGTTAAGAGTGAGGTTTTGTAAGAAATTAAAATAACTGTTAAGAGTGTTTCTTCCACTTTGTTATGTGAGAGTTGAAAGTCAGTAGTTAGAAATGAGTATTTGTATGGAGTGGTGATTTCAGTCAAGTCCCAGAATAGGATGAAAGATTTACAAATTTGTTTCCAATTATTAGGCCCCCCCGAGAAAACATTACTCTAGCACACTTCTATCTTTATCCCAAAGATCACTACTGCAATTTTTTCATCTTTCCAAATAGTCCTTTGCACAATTCTGCTAGTGAATTTATCAAATTTATCAATCAAACTCTGCAGAAAGGCAGTGCAAAGGTGGGAAATAAAGAGGAGGTTGAAATTGTTCTCCTGTCTAGCCTGTCAATCAATTTACACACCCAACCTTCCTGTTTTTCTGCAAAATCAGCAATTGAAATAAATGGAAGCATCTTGTTAACTCGGAAGAATTTGGAAAAAAATCTCTCTCAGAATAAGGGTGTGAGCGGTGTCTATGAAGGACAGCATTAGGAAAAAAAAGCAAAACACAGGAGATGACTAGCTGTACTGGGCTTGGAGAAAGTCCAGCAGCATTAGACAAAGTTTGAAAATTATTTTGCCAGCTCTCCTTTAGTCCAACATTTGCAATATTCATGGGATGGGGTGAGAAGAGAAAATACTCATAAAAATCTACTTTGTATCTTTGTTTGCTTTATTTAGCTGCTTGCCAAAGTGAATCAAATATGTTTATTACTGGCCTAAATGCATGATTAAATATTGTCACATTCTGTTTCTTAAAGATATGTACACACTTGAGGAAACAATAATGTCCAGCCCATCCTGAATGTCATCACTTTAACAATAACTCTTTACAATGACATCCTATTTCATTATATTTTCAAAACATGAAAATATCAGTAAAATGAATGAATTAGCATGAAAAATAAATAGGGACAAATTGACTACCAGAATCTAGACTCACCTTCCCAGAATGATATTCAATGTATTGAACTTTATTTTCCATTATCCCTACTTTAAGTATGCTATATAACTGTTTGGAATTTCAGTTGAGCTTTATATCAAGCAGCTATAGAACTGCTTTAAAATATATTGCTATGGAATTACAATATTACAGAAGTTTGTTGCAGTGCAACAATTTTTTTAAAGTGCTAAAATGGAACTGACCAAACAAAGAGAGTGAAAGAAAAATAAATAGATAGAAATTTTGATCTTAATAAACCCATTCTTTTTATTATTATTGCTTGATTCATTTGCTTTAGCAATAGAAAAAAGTGTTCTTGAAAAAGGTTAAGTAGGGTCAAATATACTTTGGAAAAATCTAGCATGGAAAACCACTAGGAAATTTCAGGGTGTTCCATAATAAAGTTGGAAAAAACATCTCAGAAAGCAATGTCAAACCATTTTGTACTGCTGTCAAGAAAGCCATTTTGTTGTCTCTATCTAGTCAGAGGAATCAAGTTCTGGTCAAATGAGACTTTGGCTAAACTCCGTAGCTTAAATCAGATATTATTCTATGGTAGTCAGATCTCTACCAGAAACTAATGCCCATTTGTTCTTTAGATGATAATATAGTTCTTTAGTTTTAGGACCTATTCAGGTCCTAGTATTCAGTAGTTGCAGGAAACGGCATCTGGAAGCTCTATCACAATGGTGTATATATATAGTCTACCTTCCGTTAAGTTGTCAAACAGAGAGATACAGTTACAGATATTCTAATACATTACATCCCATATTTTACATGACTTTCACCTTTATTTTTACACAATGTATATTCTGTGTGGTATTTTCAAATACATTACCACTACAAGCTATCACATGTATATAGTGCATTGACTGTAGTCATATAAAGTTTGAAGGTCCATGAATTCAATTTCTGGTAAAGGGCTTGAACACTATAAATAATATCTAATTATCTAAGTTTAAAGAGTCTCGATGAGGATGACGCCGATCAGTGCAACTGTAATTGTATGTGGGAATGGTCTTGAGAGTTGGTGAGGGAAAATGTTAGGGAACAATCAGATAAGAGAGAGTGTAGTCCACAGCTGTGTAACAGGCAGAGAAATTTTTTTAGAAATGAACCTCCCCAACAGGCGGTAAAAGAATGGTGGGAAATTTATACTTTCAGACTTGCAAACTTTCTGTTAACATACAATTACAATAAAGTAGAATTAGTTTACTGGTTGTGTGTTTTGTCTGGATTACCTGAAAAAGCTGACAGTAAATAAAAATATTACACAGGATAAAATACCATACTGTATTAAAATTGCAAGGGTTGGAAGCCTGTTCAGCAGATTCTGTTTTCTTTTATTGAAGTGATCCAAGAAATGGGGTCCTGGCTAGAAAATGCAAAGGAACCTCAAAAAATAGAATTAAGAAAGTTTTATACATTTTCACTAAAGTGGAAGGTGGGATAAGGCGGGATATATAAAAAATATTTAATAAACATTTTAGTAATAATTTACTATTAAATTGTTCTATTGGTGTCTAGCCATCCCAATTCCAGTTTGCTTGAGAGCAGAGCTTTATTCTTCGTAGGTCCTCATAATTGATTTTGTGTGTTTTTTTCTCCTTAATCTTGGACTTTTTCTTTCCTAAAATATGTTTTCTATGGTGAAAATTGACATTTTATTTGTAAATGATAAGTACAATTCTTTTTGTATTTCTTGGTGTACAAGCTTTATTTTATGAATAGTGTGAAATGTTACGTTATTTTGGTCTGTTTTACTACAGTCAGGATGTAGTTTTCAAATAAAACTAACTTAAGTAGAACAGGCAATTGAAGTGTTCATAACATAACCTTTCTCCAAAATATGACAGATACAGTCTCTACTAACAATATCACAATAATGTTAGACTGACCTAAGAAAGAATTCAGAATCAATGACAATGTTTGCCAAAAGCATTGTTGCTTTGTAGTGCAATTGGGAATAAATGAACAATAGCAAAACATTTTTTCTTTGGAGTTCTTTGACAGAATTAAAGAATTGTAAATTATCTATCAAATTGTCAGTGATAATGGATAGGACTTAAGAAATAGTGTAACAGTGGTATAGTATAACATGGCACGGCATGGCACAGATGAGGTAGAACTTTCCTGCACTGACCGACACTGTTTGGGGTAAAAAAATCTCGAAGATCTCTTCCAAATTTACATTCTATGATCTTAGACTTCCAGGAAGCTTTAATAATCTGTTCAAAATGGTAAATTAATACTGTTTTGATTTTATAAATACAACATGGTTGTCTAACAACTCCAGGGTGGCCAAAAATATATATCTTTTTAAAAATGTTTTTTATTGTAGCAATTCATCAGTGAACATTGTGGAATACCTCATGTATAACTTGTATTCTTTTTATCATTTACCACCCACTCAAAAGCTCTTGTCAATTTATAAAATATAAAATTGTAAACTCTAAAAAATAAATATGAAATATATAAAAATCTGCAAAGAATATAAACTTGGAAGCCACAGTAAAAAAATATAACAGTACAATACCGCAACAGAAAACTAAACTTTGGTGACAATAACAAATCTGTTTCAACTATTCAATTCAGGAGCCTTGGTAGTACAGTGGTCTAAGGCACCCTGTTATTAAGCTGGTTATTAAGACCAGCTGCCTGCAATTACTGCAGGTTCGAATCTCGCCAAGGCTCAAGGTTGACTCAGCCTTCCATCCTTTCTAAGGTAGGTAAATTGAGGACCCAGTTGTGGGGGCAATAAGCTGACTTTGTATAAATATTCAAAAGGATGAAGGCTATTGCTGAGCACATTGTAAGCCGCCCTGAGTTTCCGGAGAAGGGCGGCATATAAATCAAATTAAAAAAAAACCAAAAACTATTGTGATTACAAAATTATTCAATGTGTAATTGAAGTTTTGCAGCAGATTTTCATTAAACATTCCATGTTGCATGTGACTTAAAACATACAAAACATATTTGGATGCCCATATTCTTTTATATTGTATACCTTTAACATGAAAATTGACGATTCAGCAGCAGCAGTAGATTCTCCATTCTGTTTTAAAGAGACTTGTCCTTCAACATTGGAAAGACAAATTTGTAGCTCTGGTTACTCAGTGATTGAAGACGATGTTATTTGAGCTGCGGTGGCGCAGTGTTTAGAGTGCAGTACTGCAGGCTATTTCTGCTGATCTCTGGCTGCCAGCAGTTTGGCAGATCGAATCTCACCAGGCTCAAGGTTGACTCAGCCTTCCATCCTTCCGAGGTCGGTAAAATGAGGACCCAGATTGTTGGGGGCAATATGCTGACTCTGTAAATCACTTAGAGAGGGCTGTAAAGCACTGTGAAGCGATATATAAGTCTAAGTGCTATTGCTAAGTGCTATTGCTCTTTGCAACTTAAGTTGCGTACAGATGTAAGAAATATGTATGTACAATTACAATAAAATAAAATACAATATAATTTTAGGAGAGGCATTGCCTCAGACAGGCCCTGTGAACAATCTGAGGGTCCTCACTACTCCTACTTGAAGAACTGGTGAAATTATGGCTAGGAGGGCCTTTACACAGCTTTATATTGTGCACCAGTTGCAGCTGTTCCTAGATTGGAGGAATTTGCTCACTGTCACACATGCTTTAGTCACCTCCTCATTCAATTTCTGTATTGCGCACTACATGGCACTGCCTTTGAATCGCAAGATGGACGGCAAATAAATTTGATAATAATTATAATAACAGTATCCAGAAGCTTCAATTCTATTTAAATTAATTAAAAATGTCCCTTTTTGAAATAGTATGCAGGTTGCCTTTGCTTAAGTCCAGTCACTTAGCAATCATTGAATGTTATGATAGACTCCCTCACAAAGGTACTTATAGTCATTTCTGGAATTCCAACAACAATACCATGGTCATATCATTATATTTTGGCAACTTGCTCACCTTTAAACCTGGTTGCAGCATTCCCCAATGATATGATACAATTTACAACATTTTTGCTGGAAACTGGCCAAAAAACACCCACAGAAATGGATTGACTCACTTAACGACCCTGGTGTTCACTTAATGACTGCTGAAAAGAAGTTGTACAATCAAGTCAGTCATATGGATGTCTCAACTTTTAATTGTTATTACTTACAATGAGAAATCCAGGTTCTAATATGGTCATAAATCACGAATTACCTGTAATAAAATAATAAAACTTAAATGGTCTATTTAAACAATTAAGTCCAACTATCTATTCAACGTTCAGCTGAATACATTTCTTTAGCACATATAAAACCAACCAAATAAAATGGAATGTTGTTGCAGGAAAATATGAAGTATAGTTTAATAAAGCCTGAGTTATATTTTTAGTGTTGTATAAGTGTCAGAACCTAAGTAGGAAGCAAGACCAAGGAAGCAGAAACTACAGGTTTCAATAAATTATTTTCAACACTAATCCGAGATAAATGTAGTATTTTGGAGGCTGTATTAGAAATTTCCCAGCCTTGTTGATGGTGAGTTAATTAAGGTGGGGACTCTTTGAATTCTTTGTCCCAGAATCTTCCCCATCTGGATTGAGCTGCCATTTAAAAGAGAATCTGCCCACTGTTGATTCTCCATTCCTTTCCCAGCCAATCTCCCACATAATAAAATAATATTTTGCTCACTTGTTGATGTATCTGTGACATGACATATTTCCTGCTTGAATTCTTACAGGGTGATTTCACTTGGAACAGCATGTCAGGGCGCAGCGTTCGGCTGAAATCTGTTCCTATTCAGAGCCTTTCAGAACTGGAGCGTGCCCGACTACAGGAAGTGGCCTTCTATCAGTTGCAGCAGGACTGTGATTTAGGATGCCAAATAACCATTCCTAAAGGTAAGCATGTATCTAAATGCTTAGATGCTAGCAATAAAACGGTAAGTATTGAAGAGTAAATCATAAGCCAATATTTTATTTTACTTTTTTGTTTTTTAATCAAAAGATAGAAGTTTGCTTTACACATCCATAATTAAACATTTAATAGAGTTATTCCAGCTGCCATCATACCTCTCATTCTGATTATTGTGTCATTATGTGGAGCTTCTTGGTCTGCGAGACTCCCCCCTCTCGCAGGCTTGGCCCTCCACTCTGTCGAGGGCCTACCTCGATGATGGGCTTTGGAAGAGGTGGCATGCTACAAAGAGGGGGCTGCGGGGTTTTTTAAAACTGTCTTTGTCTAAACTTTTAAGGGGTTTGGGGAGGGGGGAGGGGGGTTGGACAGGAACTAGGGTCGTGGGTTTGGGGGATAACCCACTTAGGGGAGGGTCGGGCCAGGCCGGGATGTGCGGTGGGGGGCGGGGGGGATCCGGGGGGAATAGGGGGGGTCAAGCTTGTCCAGACTGTGTTTCTATCATTGGTACTGTGAGTGGGAGGGGTAGATATGGTGGGAGCAGGGGGCCATATCATGTTAAGGGAGCACGCACCCACTGTCTCCAAGCGGTAGGGCGCTCCGGCCCCCAAAGCTCTACTCGATTTCCAGGTTGCACAGATCCTCAGGGCCTGGGCCTTCGACTGATGTTGTGCAACGCCAGGTCTGTAGTAAATAAAGCCCCCCTCATTTGTGATCTTATTCAGGAGGGGGGAGCGGACCTGGCGGGTATTACGGAGACCTGGTTGGGCCCAGAGGGAGGGGTCCCTCTGGTAGAAATGTGCCCACCAGGCTTCCACGCATTCCATCAGCTGAGGCCTCAGGGGAGGGGCGGGGGAGTAGCGGTTATTATTAGAGAAGGTCTTAGGCCGAGGGAGACCATTGTTCCTCAGACCGCCGGTTGTGAGTCCCTCCTTGTGAAGTGGGGTTATGGGGTGCAGATGGGCTTGTTGATCACGTACCTGGCTCCCTGCCACATGGCTGCAGCCCTGCCCGAGCTACTCAATGTTATCGCCGCGGTGGCGGTTGATACCCCCAGACTTATGGTCATGGGGGACTTTAATCTGCCGTCCGCGGTTGAGGCATCTGAGGTGGCTCGGGTGTTCATGGCTTCCATGACGGCCATGGACCTGACCCAGCTAATTCATGGCCCTACGCACAGGGGGGGAAACACACTGGACCTGGTTTTTGTCTCTGGACAGTGGTTGAGTGATCTTGAGATAGGGGACATAGTCACTGAGCCCTTGTCATAGTCGGATCACTCTCTCCTTCGCCTTGACCTTCGAACCGCGGTACCCCGCCGCAGGGAGGCGGAACCGGTAAGATGGTACCGCCCCAGGCGCCTGATGGAACCCGATAGGTTCCAGATGGAGTTTGGGCCAATCTCCGAGGATCTTGCACACGCCTCGGCTGGAGACCTAGTGGCCGCCTGGGATAGAGCGGCCGCTGGAGCTCTGGATCGAGTCGTGCCTTTGCGGCCTCTGACCCGGCGCCATTCTCCTATAAGGCGCCCACGGCAGTCATGCCTGGGTAATGACACGACTGCCAACCAATAGGACCGGGTCTACTGAATCTTGATACCGCCCCTTCCTACATTATCCAGTTTTTCGACTCGGTCTGCACCTGGACAGTCGTGTCTGTAGTTGGCTACTCAATTAGGTCTCAAAATTGAATTTACAGCGTCTTGAGCATTCCAAAGCCTCTTATTGCTTCAACAGCTGCGAGGACTGCCGGCTGGCAGCTCCCTTCGCCACGCGCACGAGCTTGCTTGCCTCGCTCCGCCGCGTTCCCTTATCCATCCGGACCTGCAGCGGCGATTCCGAGCGGCTCCAGCCTCCGCTCAACAGCTGAGGGGCGCGACGTTGAATTCTGCGCCAGCGGCAATTCCGAGCGGTTCCAGCCTCCGCTCAACTGCTGAGGGGCGCGACGGTGAATTCCGTGCCTATTTCCTGCTGCTTCGCCCGGCTCCCGATATCTTGACAGTCCGCGCCTTTCTTGCGGCTATCAATCAAGGCGGCGCCATTTCCCGCCTTGCAGCTGACGGGCGCGACGAGGGAATTCCGCGCCCATTATATCTCTCGCGGTCAAGCCTCGAGCTAGCGAGACCCCAGGGGAGCAGCTGCATCGATCGGCCTTAACGGAGGTACTGGCACTTGGGCTCGTTGTCCCTTTCGGACCTGTTTGGCGCCATTTTCTCACCCTCCCTCAGTTCTTCTCAAAATGGCCTCCGTTCCTGATCGAGCCTCCGATCGTTCTAAATCAAGGGCCAAACGGCGCTATGAGGAGGACCCTGGGGAGGGCCCTTCAACTGGCCACAGAAGCAAGTCTAGGGTTCCTACCTCTGACCGCTCCTCCCATTCCAAAGGCGCTGCAAGGTCCAGGGATGAGGATAGGCGCCATAGGGCTATTGAGAAGGTTTTCCAAAAGGCACATTCCAAGGTGACTCAGGCCCCTCCAGCCACATCCGTCTCGGCCTCCAGCCCTCCTTCCCGGCCCCCGCCCTCCTTATCTCCTGATCGTTCAGTTCAGGGCGATCCAGCCACCGCACCTGATGTGGCCTCTGTTTTTCCTTCTGCTTCTGAGGATCCTCAGATGCAGCTTCAACAATCGCCTCCCCCAAGCGAGGCTGAACAAGGCCTTACCTCATCTGTTCCTGATCCTCAACCGGCTATGTTAGCTTCTCAGGTACCTCTGGATATGCAGGGCTCTTTGGCCGATCTCATCTCGGAGGCCATTCGCCAGGAGATTGCCCAGGGCCTGCAACAGCATCAGTCTGTGGTCCCAAATCCTGTTGGCCATCACATGCCGGCCCAGGCAAGATCTCGCCATTGTCATGATGAGCCAGAGGATATCGGTGATCAGGATTCGGCAAGTCAGGATTCTCTCTCTGAAGAAGGAGGCTTACCTGACCAGGATCTCTCGGAGGACGAGGGCCTAGAGCCTGATCAACCGGCCTTCGTGGGCCTCTTCAAGCCCCACATGTTCCGTTCCTTACTCTACAAGGCGAAGACGATCACCCGCCTAGGTACCAGTAATTCTGATTCAGCGGCACCCCCAGGTCCGACAGATCCGGCCTCGGCCCTGTTCCAAGAGCCCACGGTTCAATCTGAGGTGATCCCTGCACCTTAACTGTCTTCAGAAGTTCTGAAGCGTCAATGGTCATCTCCCAGCTCGGGGCCTATCCCGAACAATCTGGACAGAAGATTCTACAACCTTGCCCCAGACGTATCCAGTCTTCTCCAAGTGCCCGCCGTCGATTCCCCGGTCGTGGCCTTATATTCCTCTTCCCCCCCAACGGGACCATCGGAAGATTATTTGCGGCCTGAGGAGAAGAAGGTCGAACGGACCCTCATCAAAGGGCACCAAGCCTCGGCTTGGTCTATCCAGGCCTCCTCCGCGGCATCGTTCTTTAATCGAGCGTCGATTCTGTGACTGCGCCAGCTTCAAGACCGCATCCCTGCTTCTGACCACCGCTCCCATCAAGACATCAATAAAATCTTAGGGGCGGTGGAGTTCTCTGCCGACGCTACGCTTAACACTGCTCCATTCTCAGCCAAGGCGATGGGTACGTCTGTAACATCTAGATGTCTTCTCTGGCTTCGGAATTGGCAAGCTGATGCCCGTAATAAGTGGCACCTTGCTTCTTCCCCGTACACCTCTGACAAGTTGTTCGGCTCCCAGCTGGACCCACTATTGACAGAAACGAGGGACCATCGTAAAATCCTTCCTCCCATGGCTCGTCGATCTGAATACCGTTCTTTCGTTCTTCTTCTTCCTTTCGAGGCTCCGATTCCAACTTCTTCCAACACCGTCCTCAACGTTCCCTGCCTTCCAGGTCCCAGCAGCACTTCGGAAACCAGATTAGACAAGGAGCTAGGTTTACATCGAAGCCTTCCTTTCGTGGGGGGAGGGGTTGCCCCTTTAGACGTTCCCGCTAGGGCTTTGCCTGACTCTTTAATTGGCGGCCATTTGTCCCATTTCTCTGCCCAATGGGATATTTCTGTCTCCGACCTTTGGGTCAGGGACACAATAAAATTTGGTCTTAAACTCGAATTTCTATCCCCGCCCCCTAACCATTATCTTCGTTGCCCTGTATCCCTAGATCCTATTAAGAGGGCTAGGGTTCAGCAGGCCATCCAACATCTCCTGGCCATTAAGGCCATTCAGCCTGTTCCCTCCCACCAAAGGGGCCGGGGGTTCTACTCCCATTTGTTCCTGGTCCCCAAGTCATCGGGTAGCTGGAGGGCCATCCTTGATTTGAAGTCCCTGAATCGGCATATCAAATATTGCCGTTTTAAAATGCAGTCTCTCCACACCATTCTGCTCTGCATTCGGAAGGGAGACTTCATGTCTTCCATTGACTTAACGGAGGCCTACCTCCATGTACCTATATTCCCACCCCATCGAAAATTTCTTCGCTTTTCTTATAATGGCCACCATTTTCAGTATGCGGCCTTACTATTTGGACTTTCCTCAGCCCCCAGGGTATTCACTAAAATCATGGCCGCCCTCATGGGCCATATCAGCTCTATTCCTATTCGTACCCTTTTTTATTTAGACGATATTCTCATACTTTCTAAAACCCAGTCCCAGGCTACCAGGGATCTAGCCTCGGTCACGTCCATTTTGCAACGGCATGGCTTCTCCATTAATTGGGCCAAGAGCCATCTTTTCCCCACTACAACCCTCCAACACCTCGGGGCTGTTATAAATTCCGATTCCCTTCAAGTGGCTCTGTCACTGGAGCGCCAGACCAGTCTCGCTGACATGGCCTCCAAATTCCAGAGGCGGGGCTCCGCCTCTCTGCTGGGTCTTTCTAGTCTTCTAGGCAAGATGGTCTCGGCTTCTGGCATCGTGCCGTGGTCTCGCCTCCACAGCAGGGAGCTGCAGTGGCTTCTACTCCCCTATCAACGGAAACGGGCGAACACCTCGGCCTCGAGTATCCCTTTGTCCCCGGAAGTTCGAGACTCGCTGACCTGGTGGACATCGTCAGCAATTTCCCAGGGCTCTTCGTTCGGAGAAGTTCCCAGGATAGTCATCACTACGGACGCCAGTCTTTCAGGTTGGGGGGCCCACCTGGACTCCCACATGGCGCAGGGCCGTTGGTCCCAGATGGAACGGACCATGAACATCAACGTCCTGGAATTGAGAGCTATCTACCTTGCTCTTCTCAGCTTCGAGCCTCTGATTCTTGGTCAGGACGTCCTGGTCCTAACGGACAATGTCTCGGCCAAGGCCCACGTCAATCAGCAGGGGGGCACTCGGTCCTGATCCTTGATGCGGGAATCTCTCCAGCTGGGCCTCTGGGCCGAATTACATCTCTCGTCCATTCGAGCCGAACACATTTCGGGGAAAGCCAACATCCAAGCGGACTCTCTCAGCCGCAACTTCCTCGATCAAGCCGAGTGGAGTCTCCACCCCCTCCTCTTCAAGGACCTGTGCACTCGCTTCGGCCGGCCTACGGTGGACTTGTTCGCCTCGAGCAGCAACCATCAGCTTCCCCGCTTCTTCTCCCGCTTCCCCTCTCGAGGGGCGGAAGCAGTGGATGCGCTGAGGAGCCCCTGGCCTCCCGGACAACTTCTCTACGCCTTCCCTCCTCTTCCCCTTCTGTCCAGGGTCGTGAGGAAGTTAGTCATGGAACAGGCGGAGGTCCTGCTACTGGCACCTCACTGGCCTCGCCACCCGTGGTTCGCCGAGTTGGTGTCCCTGTCTGTCTCCCCTCCATGGAGGATTCCCAATGATCGGATCTCCCTTCACCAGGGGCTTCTCCTCCATCCGGATCCACAGTCCTTCCAGCTGACCGCATGGCGACTGAGCGGCTCCTCCTGACTGAGGCCCGGGTTTCACCTGGCGCCATTACCATCATTCAAGCTGCTCGCCGTCCGTCTACCCTCCGGATTTATGACTCCACTTGGCAAGCTTTTTCTTCTTGGTGCCGCAGGAAGGGCATTTCTCCCACTAGGATCACTGTTTCCCAGCTGTTGGACTTCCTTCATCAGGGTTTCGTCTCGGGCTTAGCCCCTAATACTCTTCAGCGTCAGGTGGCCGCTCTATTGTCAATACTTACCTGTTCTTCGCCGAAATCTCTCTCCAATGACCCTCTCATACGGGCCTTTCTACGGGGCACTACTAACCTGCGTCCACCCGTGGTCCATAGGTTCCCCACTTGGGACCTAAATAAGGTCCTTTCTGCCTTGACTGGTCCACCATTCGAGCCTCTGCGGGACGTCAGCCTTAAGCTCTTATCCTTTAAAGTTTTGTTCCTCGTTGCTATCACCTCGGCTCGGCGGATATCTGAACTCGCGGCCCTGTCCGTATGTTCCGATCTGTGCATCTTCCACACAGACAGAGTGGTCCTTCGCCTGGACCCGGCGTTCGTCCCGAAGATCAATACCATCTTTCACAGATCTCAGGAGCTCACTCTCCCAAATTTCTGTCCCTCTCCTCGTCGACATCAGGAGTACGTGTGGCATAAACTAGATGTCCGGAGGGCCCTCAAGATCTATGTGGCCCATACTGCTTCCTTCCGGAGAACAGAAGCTCTCTTTCTTTCCTCCCAACCGTCTACCATGGGTTCCGTGCCTCTTCAGTGACCATAGGAAGGTGGATCAGGGCCACCATAGCGTCAGCCTACGAAGCTCACTCGCTTCCTGTTCCTCATAACATCACAGCGCATTCCACCAGGAGCGCCTCCACCTCCGCCGCCTGGTCAACACAGGCGCCATTGGAGGAAGTCTGTCGGGCTGCCACATGGTCCTCGATGTCTCCATTCATAAGACATTACCGACTCGACACATATGCATCGGCTGACGCAGCGTTTGGCAGGAGGGTCCTGCAGCAGGTCCGGCCTCTCCCTCCCTAGGAGACATCTGGCTTTGGTATGTCCCAGGCATGACTGACGTGGGCGCCTTATAGGAGAAAGGGCGTTGGTCTTACCTCTTCTCTGGCTGGCGCCCACGGCAGTCAGCCCCACCCTTTCCAGCCGTCCCTTGTTCTGGTGGGTGGGTGGCCTTTAATCTCTCTGTTTTCTCTCTACAGACACCTTCAGTCTACTGCACAACCTCACCTCAAAACTGGATAATGTAGGAAGGGGCGGTATCAAGATTCAGTAGACTCGGTCCTATTGGTTGGCAGTCATGTCATTACCCAGGCATGACTGCCGTGGGCGCCAGCCAGAGAAGAGACGTATCAGGTAAGACCAACGCCCTTTCTCACCTGGCTCCTTGGTTTACCGAGGAGCTGAGGGAGATGAAGCGCCGGAAAAGATGCCTAGAGAGTAGTTGGAGGGCTAGTCTTTCTGAATCAGATCGGACACTGGTAAAATCTCATATTAAGACTTACCTAGTGGCGATAAAAGCAGCAAAATGTACTCATTTTGCTGCTCTTATTGCGTCATCAGTTAATCGCCCTGCCGCCCTGTTTAGGGTGACCCGCTCCCTGCTCCACCAGGAAGCGTGGGAGGACCCCTTGGAGGGAAGAGCCGAGGATTTTGTTCAATATCTGCATGACAAAATCACTCAGATTCGGGAAGGTCTGGACTCCGACTGGGTAGGTCCAGCAAGGGTGATGGAGGCAGGTCTTGTGAATGTTATCTGGAACGAGTTTGATCCTGTGACCCCAGATGACGGGTGGTTATGGGAGCTCCCATGTAACACCTCTCCTGCGCGAGCTGCACTGGCTCCCGGTGGTCTTCCGAGTACGCTTCAAGGTTTTGGTTACCACCTTTAAAGCGCTCCATGGCTTAGGACCTGGTTATCTACGGGACCGCCTGCTACCACCAATAGTCTCCCACCGGCCAGTACGCTCCCATAGAGAGGGGCTCCTCCGGGTGCCGTTGGCCAAACAATGTCGGCTGGTGGCCCCCAGGGGGAGAGCCTTTTCTGTGGGGGCACCTACGATCAGGAACGAGCTCACCCCGGAGATACGGAGGATCCCGGATCTTCGCTCCTTCCGTCGCACGTTTAAAACGTTTTTATTTCATCAAGCTGGCCTGGCCTAAATCATCTCCTCTTTTAAATTTAAATTTTAAACTAAATTTTTAATCTGTTTAATTATGGGGTATTTTAAAATTCAGCCTAAATTATTTAATTTGTTTTAATTTATTTTAGATTTTGTATTTCCTGTGTTTTATCTTCTGGCTGTTCACCACCCTGAGTCCTTCGGGAGAAGGGCGGTATAGAAATTTAATAAAATAAATTTTTTTTTAAAAAAATAAAAAAAATATGTAAAAAATTAAAATTATATCCTTTTTTATCATTGTGAGTATATCATTTGAGTAGTGACATAATTATGCAGATTGCATTATTTGTAGAATAATGTCATGACATCTTTACACAAATAATATACCGTATTTTCCGGCGTATAAGACGACTTTTTAACACATGAAAATCTTCTCAAAAGTTGGTGGTCGTCTTATACGCCGGGTGTCGTTCTCCTGTAACCAGGCAGACCAGCCCGAAAGGCTCTGACGAGCCTTAAATGGCTCTGGCGATCCAAGCTTTGCCTGCTAATCAGGCAATTCAGCTGGGATCGCCAGAGCCATGGAGAAGGGAAAAACTTTTCCCCTCCGGCTTGCTTACCTTAGCTCAGTGGTTGGGGGTCAAACAACCCTTTCACAGGGGTTTTGCAGGTGGTGCAATACAGAAAAACGAGCGCAGCCCTCGCCATCCGGAATGAATGGTGCTGTTGTGGCGGTGGGGGAGGGGGCGGCAGAAGCGAGAAGAAGCGGCGTTTGCGATGGCTGGAAGCTGTGGGAGTGAAGCACTACTTTCATTTGTACGGCAACAACATTCCGCCTTGGTATATTTGTGTCAGGAGTGGCGCAAGGCAGCCCTCCTCTCCTGTTGCCTGGGACTCAGAGTGGTAAATGGCGTCTGATCCGGAGAGCAGCTGGATTTTGCTCTCTAATCCGGATGCCAGATCGGCCCCCTGCAAACTCTCGTCTCTCGAGGAGCGCTCCCTGAAGCGGGGCTGGAAACTTTGGTTGGACTGCTTGAGAGGGAGAGCTTGCAGGGGGGCGATCTGGTGTCTGCAATGGAGAGCGGCATCCGGCTTTTTCTCTCCGCTGTAAGAGCGCTGTAAGAGTGGCAGCCCTCATCTCCTAATGCTTGGGACTCGGAGTGGTAAATGGTGACTGGTCCAGGGAGCAGCTGGATTTTGCTCTCATTGCGGACGCAAGATTAGCCCCCTGCAAGATCTCGTCTCTCGAGGAGCGCTCCCTGAAGCGGGGCTGGAAACTTTGGTTGGAATGCTTGAGAGAGGAGAGCTTGCAGGGGGGCGATCTGGTGTCTGCAATGGAGAGCGGCATCCGGCTTTTTCTCTCCGCTGTAAGAGCGCTGTAAGAGTGGCAGCCCTCATCTCCTAATGCTTGGGACTCGGAGTGGTAAATGGTGACTGGTCCAGGGAGCAGCTGGATTTTGCTCTCATTGCGGACGCAAGATTAGCCCCCTGCAAGATCTCGTCTCTCGAGGAGCGCTCCCTGAAGCGGGGCTGGAAACTTTGGTTGGAATGCTTGAGAGAGGAGAGCTTGCAGGGGGGCGATCTGGTGTCTGCAATGGAGAGCGGCATCCGGCTTTTTCTCTCCGCTGTAAGAGCGCTGTAAGAGTGGCAGCCCTCATCTCCTAATGCTTGGGACTCGGAGTGGTAAATGGTGACTGGTCCGGGGAGCAGTTGGATTTTGCTCTCATTGCGGACGCCAGATTAGCCCCGTGCAAGATCTCGTCTCTCGAGGAGCGCTCCCTGAAGCAGGGCTGGAAACTTTGGTTGGAATGCTTGAGAGAGGAGAGCTTGCAGGGGGGCGATCTGGTGTCTGCAATGGAGAGCGGCATCCGGCTTTTTCTCTCCGCTGTAAGAGCGCTGTAAGAGTGGCAGCCCTCATCTCCTAATGCTTGGGACTCGGAGTGGTAAATGGTGACTGGTCCAGGGAGCAGCTGGATTTTGCTCTCATTGCGGACGCAAGATTAGCCCCCTGCAAGATCTCGTCTCTCGAGGAGCGCTCCCTGAAGCGGGGCTGGAAACTTTGGTTGGAATGCTTGAGAGAGGAGAGCTTGCAGGGGGGCGATCTGGTGTCTGCAATGGAGAGCGGCATCCGGCTTTTTCTCTCCGCTGTAAGAGCGCTGTAAGAGTGGCAGCCCTCATCTCCTAATGCTTGGGACTCGGAGTGGTAAATGGTGACTGGTCCGGGGAGCAGTTGGATTTTGCTCTCATTGCGGACGCCAGATTAGCCCCGTGCAAGATCTCGTCTCTCGAGGAGCGCTCCCTGAAGCAGGGCTGGAAACTTTGGTTGGAATGCTTGAGAGAGGAGAGCTTGCAGGGGGGCGATCTGGTGTCTGCAATGGAGAGCGGCATCCGGCTTTTTCTCTCCGCTGTAAGAGCGCTGTAAGAGTGGCAGCCCTCATCTCCTAATGCTTGGGACTGCAAAATCCAGCTGCTCCCCAGACCAGTCACCATTTACCGGTCTGAGTCCCAAGCATTAGGAGATGAGGGCTGCCGCTCTTACAGCGCTCTTACAGCAGAGAGAAAAAGCCGGATGCCGCTCTCCATTGCAGATACCAGATCGCCCCCCTGCAAGCTCTCCTCTCTCAAGCAATCCAACCAAAGTTTCCAGCCCCGCTTCAGGGAGCGCTCCTCGAGAGACGAGAGTTTGCAGGGGGCCGATCTGGCATCTGGATTAGAGAGCAAAATCCAGCTGCTCTCCGGATCAGACGCCATTTACCACTCTGAATCCCAAGCAGCAGGAAACAAAGGCTGCCTTGCGCCACAAATATAGCAAGGCAGAATCCTGATGCTGCACTTTCAGCAGACAGATGAGGGCTGCCTTGGCCATCGGCTGGCGCAAATATACCAAGGCGAATGCTCATGCCGCACAAGTTCAAGTAGTGCTTCGCTCCCACACTTCTTCCGGCCCTCAGTCTCTCAGGGAGATGCTTGACTTCCTCTCAGCCCCAAGACACTGGCTGGCCCATGAGATGAGAGAGAGAGAGAAAGAGAGAGAAAGAGAGAGAATCAGAATGAGACAGAGAGAGAAAGAGACAAAGAATGAAAGAGAGAAAGAGAATCAGAGTGAGACAGAGAGAGAAAGAGAGAGAAAGACAGAATGAGAGAGAATGAGAGAAAGAGACAGAGAGAATCAGAGAGAGAGAGAATGAGAGACAGAGAAAGAGAAAGAATGAAAGAGAATCAAAGAATCAGAGAGAGAATGAGAGAGAGAATCAGAGTGAGACAGAGAGAGAAAGACAGAATGAAAGAGAATGAGAGAAAGAGACAGAGAATCAGAGAGAGAGAGAATGAGAGACAGAGAGACAGAATGAAAGAGAATCAAAGAATCAGAGAGAGAATGAGAGAGAATCAGAGTGAGACAGAGAGAGAAAGAGAGAGAAAGACAGAATGAAAGAGAATGAGAGAAAGAGACAGAGAGAATCAGAGAGAGAGAGAGAGAGAGAGAGAATGAGAGACAGAAAAAGAGACAGAATGAAAGAGAATCAAAGAATCAGAGAGAATGAGAGAGAGAAAATGAAAGAGAATCAGAATGAGAGGGAGAGAGTGGGGAGAGAGAGAGAAAGGGGGACAGAGAAAGA
Organism: Arizona elegans; assembly: GCA_022577455.1. Lineage (NCBI taxonomy): Eukaryota > Metazoa > Chordata > Lepidosauria > Squamata > Colubridae > Arizona > Arizona elegans. The sequence goes on along the minus strand of JAKOOJ010000006.1, from coordinate 30,078,157 downwards.
GAATGAGAGAGAAAGAGTGGGAGAGAGAGAAAGAGAAAGAGGGGGAGGGAGAAAGAGAAAGAGTGGGGGAGAGAGAGAAGGGGACAGAGAAAGAGAATGAGAGAGAGTGAGGGGAGAGAGAAAGAGGGGGAGAGAGAGAGAATGAGAAAGAGTGGGAGAGAAAGAAAGAGAGGGAGAGAGAGAGAGAAAGCGAAAATGAGAGAGAGAGAAAGAGAATGAGAGAGAAAGAGTGGGAGACAGAGAGAGAGAGACAGACAGGAGGGAGAGTGCCTGAAGGACCCCATCCCGTACTGGGAGTCCAGGTGCTTCAGCAAGCGGTGCACTGGATTCGTATTAGTGGTCAGCGAAATTTAAAATTATGAAGTTGGTGGTTCCTGAGGTCCAAAAGGTTGGGGACCCCTGGCCTAAGACCATCGGAAAACACATATTTTTGATGGTTTTAGGAATAACTTTATCGTTGGGGGTCACCACAACATGAGGAACTTTATTTATTTATTTATTTATTTATTTATTTATTTATTTATTTATTTAATTTGTATACCGCCCTTCTCCCAGAAGGGACTCAGGGCGGTGAACAGCCAAAATTAAAAAAACATACAAATACAAAAGTTAAGATAATTAAAAGAATTAAATAATTGACTACCCAATTTAAAACCCCAAATCCATAAAATGTAAAATCCCAGTTAAAAACCATTTAGGCTAGGCCGGCTTGATGAAATAAAAACGTCTTCAGGGCTTTACGGAAGGTCCGGAGGTCCGGGATCAATCGTATTCCGGGAGGCAGCTCATTCCACAGGGCGGGTGCCCCCACAGAGAACGCTCGCCCCCTGGGGGCCGCCAGCCGACATTGCCTGACCGACGGCACCCCGAGGAGGCCCTCTCTGTGAGAGCGTATTGGCCAGTGGGAGGTTATCGGTAGCAGCAGGCGGTCTCGCAAATACCCTGGCCCTAAGCCATTAAACGGTTGCGGCATTAGGAAGGTTGAGAACCACTGCCTTAGCTGCTTGCCTTGCTTCGCTTGCCTGAATCCATTCCATCAGCAAGCAACTCCCTGCCTGCAATCAAGCAGGCAGGGAGTTGTGGACTTCAACTCCCAGAATTCCTCAGCCAGCAAAACAAAGCTGGCTAAGGAATTCTGGGAGTTGAAGTCTACAAGTCTTAAAGTTGCCAAGGTTGGAGACCCCTGTTCTATTGGGTAAGTTTTTTTCCCCTTTGGGATCTTTAAAAAAAAAATAGTTAATTGGGTTTTTTTTTAGTTGTTCTTTTTTAGACCTAGCTATTTAAAGTTTAGGAAGTTTAAATTTAGCTTTCATATAAAAATAAAAATAAAATAAAATAAAATAATATTTGTGCAGCTTTCTGAGATTTAGTGTGTTTCTGTAGTGTTTCACTCTAACTACACAAACACACAAAATCTCACAAAGCTGTATGTGGAATTTTGTGTGTGTAAAGTGTGAAAGTTGTTTTTTGGGCTTTTTGTGGCTGTGTGAGGTTCCTGCTTGTTTCAGGGGCCATTTTGGGTCTAGCACAACTGCTTTTACATTGTGGGTGAGCCAGTTGATGTTTTTTAAATTTTTATTTGGTGTGCGTTGGAAGAGGGGTAGTCTTATACGGCGAGTATAGCCCAAACCCTATATTTTAACAGGAAAATTTGGGGGTCGTCTTATACGCCCAGTCGTCTTATACGCCCAGTCGTCTTATACGCCGGAAAATACGGTAGATTGTGATAGATATCGAAATCTTAAAGCCATATTCCTATATGTTCAACTGATTGACCTCATCATTTGACATGCAATAGATTTGTATATTAAGAGGACGCTTGGACAGATTTGGTTGTTCTTGCATTCAAAGTTATAATGCGGAGATCAAATTTATGGAGGTGTTGAATCTATCTTTTGTAGGAATTTGTCATTTCTACACTACCCCAACCTTTTCTGGCAAGCAGTTGGAGATCCTGAAGGTCTACAAATAGGACTTACTAGCTTGCAGTTGATTTTGTTAGCCAATTTATTAATTTTAATTTACTGATCACTAATTGAGCTCAGTTATATAAAAAGAAATTATTTTAGAAAGCTATATCCAAAGCGAGCACAACTATTTATCAATCAGAACCTTTATTATGCCGTATTTGGTTTTGTGCCCAGTATGTTTCTGTTCTATTCTGAATAAAAATGGGAATGTACTTTATGTGTTTATTTTGGCATAAAGTGGATTATTGAAGCTTTGTTTTTTCTACTCTTTATGTAATTTTCTATTTTTCTTATACAGTGGAAGTGGTCATTTTTATAATCTGTGCTTTAGTGTTTTCGTGGACAGTTTTAGACACTTTACATTATTACTCTTTACTTATTTTTTGTCTGTGGACTTAATATTTAGTTGTTTGTAGTAGTAGAGTAGAAACAATTTAATTAGAAATTAAATAGCACTTAAAAACTGTGAATTATAAGTATTCCCTTAATACATTAGTCAGCAGTTTTAGAAAACAGAAGTCCTTGTCATTAAAAAAATATAAATAATATAATATAAACAATAGTTAACATCATAAAATGGGAAAAAAATCAAAAAGTGATACAGAAAGCATCTTTATTCAGCCAACTCAAGTTTAAAAAATATTTGCAAATTTTTGTGCATTATCCTCATAGAGGTTTATGCAAAACACTAGGCTACCATTAAAATAGATGGATTTTGAATCTATTTTTGCTGTTTACTATTCATTTAGAGTTTTGCGTCTGAGATCTGGTAGGTATAAACTAGGCTCTGTTGTCAAATGGACTGATGGGAAACCAACAGTCATGTAAATGTGTTTTTATCAAGTATACTATGTATTAGGTAACAATAAAATCTTTACTTGACTTTCTCAGAAGTACTAAGCAAACTTTTCATTTCCGAAAATACAAGTCCAGTTGCTAAAGTCAAAATATATTTCTGCAGTCTATTGTACAACTCTGGTTGCTGGAAAAAATAAGAAAAATAAATTAAACTACCTTTGAATATATTTTTATTAAGAATTTAATTACAATAGTGAAAATTAACCCAAACTAAATTTAGAAACTGGAAAATAAGAATAAAAAGTACAGGAAAAAAGAAAATTAAAATAAAGAATGTAATAAATATATAAAGAAGTGACTTCCAGCCTGCATTACAACAGGCTTATTTATAGAAATTTAATAACTCTTTTCCCTCTGTAAGGTTATAAACAGATATCTCTTCATTCCATAGCCCATGCCTTATCTATAAGCAAATTCACAAAACATTTTCAATCCTGGTATCAGCAAAAAATCCATAAAGACTTACCAGACGTTTGCAAAAAAAAAAAAAAAGTCTTCTCTTTTAACTTTGATCAAATAAACCATCTTTATATTCCTCCATTTTTCATTCTAACAGTTTCTAATTTTTATCATTCTAAAAATCATTCTAATTTTTAATTCAATCAAATGTTGTAGGATATGAGTTCTCTTCAATTCTTTTTTACCCCATTCCATATATTTCTTTAAGACTTTAACAAGTCTCTTTAGTAGATCTGATAAGAATTTTTTTCTTGGTTGTTCTCTTTGTTTAATATTTGGATTTTCCTTTTAATTTTTTTTTTTTTATTGAAAAAGTTTTCAAATACAAGTTTTTCCCCCTTTTCCCCCCCTCTTCCCTAACCCACCCTTTCCACCCAACCCCCCCTGTGACTTCTTCACAACAATAGGCTATTTCATAACTAGTTACATACATAATATCTTTCCTTTCCCTTAATCCCTTCTCGAAATACTGACCCTTAACATGTTAATCTTATAACTCCCATTTTTACGATAATCTGCCCTTTTTCTCCTCCCCTAAGCTTATTGAGTATTATTACAATTTAACCTTTAATCTTTTATATATATTAATATAACATTTTAAATCGGCCTTCTCCCTGCATCCAAATTTAACATTTATTCAATTCTGTCCAATTCCTCCACTCCTCTAAATATATAACTTAAAATCATACAGTACAATTCTAATTATAATCCACTACCCACTTTACTAAAATATACACATATCTATATATGCATCCCATTTTATAAAAAGAAGAAAAAAAAGAAGAGAAAAAAATATATATCTTCTTTAGTATCTTTCCACTGAATTGTTAAGTCCTCCACTCCCCTAAATATATGACTTAAGAATCCCTTTTCTTAAACTAATCAATCAGTAAACTAACCTATTTCAACCCTTCAATTCCTACAAAATCATGCAGTACAATTCTAGATATAATCCACTGCCCACATTACTAAGATATACACATATCTATATATGCATTCCATTTTGTAAAAAAAGAAAAAACAATAACTTTAAATTTATAATCCATATAGTATCTTCTTTGATGTCTTTCCACTGGATTGTTAAATCCATCCCATAATAGGGTAAAATAACATGCTGGTGCAACAGTTTGTTCAAAATCTCCAATCATCTTCTGCCCCCATCAGTAGTAGATATCCTCACATCTGTATAAAAGCAAAAACAACCACCCGAGTGACATTATAATTATAATTATATCCATATGGTTATAGTTGTGGTATTCATCAGGATTATTAATTCCCATCATCCTACTGAGTAACATCCAGATCTTCTGCATGCCCCGGCGAAACTCTCCTGCCTTATAACTCAAAATAATTATAATATATTTACCAAAAAAAAAAAAAAAATTTAGATGATTCAAATCCAACAAAGTGAGGCTCTTTTCACATCCCAAAATCATGGCCTTGCAGAGATCTGCCACAATCCTCAGGATAGTATCAAACAATTGTTCGCCTCCACTATCTTTTCAAATATTCATTCATTTTTTAAAGTCCCTGGCTTCACTGTTGCATAGTTTAGAAATTGCTGTTTCTATGCGATCTATTTCTTTTCTTTTTCTTTTCCGGGTTGAATTTCCATCCTCGTTTCTTGCCTACCAATTGTATGTCTGCTAGTTGATTTTCATTCTGCTTTATGTATTGTTCTTGTTGGGTTAGTTTTATCATCTCATCTTTCTTCTCCGTCACTTGTATATCAACTGATTGATTTGCGCACTTGTCTGTGACTTGATGGTTCATCACATTGGAGTCGGATGACACTGCTCTCTTATTTATAGACAGTCCAGCTGGGGTATCCAGGGAGTCCAAAGATAATTTATCCATCACAGCCTCTGTAATTTGATGTTTTCCTTTTGTTTCCAACTCCTTTTGCTTATCCTGTATTATGCCTAAAGGTGTTAAATTCATTTTTAAAATTTTTTGATAAAAATCTTCCGCTTTTTCAACAGTATGCAATTGATATCTTACTCCTTGATATCTCAATATTAAGCCAACTGGGGTGTCCCACCTGAATAGGATATTTCTTTTTTTTAATTCAGTCACTAGAAAGCCAAATTTCTTCCTCTCCATTAACATCTTGGGCGGGAGCTCCTTAAAAATCCAAATCTTTCTTCCATGAAATTGCAAAGTAGAATTAAAAGAGTTCTGCACAATATTATTCCTAATTTCTTTATCTGTAAAATAGATCACCACATCTCTAGGCAATTGCCTTTGCTTTGCCAACCAGGAGTTTATTCTGTAAATTCTATCAATCCTGCAATACACTTCATCAGGTTGAACCTTTAAGATCCCAGCCAGAATTTCAGAAGATATTTTCCTTAGATCATCTCTATTATTTTCCTGCAAACCTCTCAGTCTAATTGCATATTTTGTAAAATTATATTGAATCATTAAAACTTCTCTTTCAATCCTCTGTTGTACATTTTCTTCATTACCAATCTTTTGGTCAGTCTCCATTTTAGATTTGTCTTCCGAGCTATTATCCTGAGTGTTTATCAAATCCTTTTTAATTTTTTGAGTCATGTCATCCAAATTCTCCTCAATTTCCTTCATTTTAGACTCTAATAATTTAGTCTTTGCATCCACCCGAATCAGAAAGCCTGATAAACCATTAGCAGCTTTTAAAATCTTTTGATTCAAAAAGTCAAACTTTGATTTCACCAATTCACCAATTTCTTTAATTTCCTGCTTAAATTTTTCAAGTTGCTGGTTCACAATCTCATCCCTTCTTACAATCTCTTCAAGGATAAATTCTAATATATTAAAATCGGGTTTCTGACGCTGGAGAGTTGAAATTTGTTGGCGCAATTTCTTAAGAGGGGAAGTTCCCCCCCCCCATTTGTCCAGCTGTGTAAGTCCCGATGCCATTTCCCACACAGACAAGATTTAGCAAAAAAGAGAGAAGAAATAGAAAACGAAAGGACTTTCCCTTAAAAAAAAAAAAAAAACTTCTTTTCAATCAACAGCACAGGAGCGAGGTTTTATCTACAAATGTAGCCAGTGATATTTATTCCGCTACATTGTAGTAAGAAGAAACGGAAGGACTTTCCCTTTTAGTCCTTCTCCAGCCACAGCAGACGCCATTTTAAAAGGTTCTTTTTCCCTCTTTTCCTCTCCTCTTTTCTCTTAGATAGATTTTGGAAGCGTGAAATACTTGCGGTTCAGTATTAAGGGTCCAGCTCGTCATTTCTTTAATTATTCTGTTAAATTCGCAGGCTTGCTCTTGACGCCTGGCTCTGCATAGGCAGAGGTCTCCCAAAGCCCGGAGCAACGGCAGGGGATATGGGGCTTCTCATCCGCTCCGTCCCAAAAGTTAAAAAAAAAACTTTTGGGACTCTGCGGAGAGTTCTACCCACCCCTGCCGGCTCTATCTCCGTTTCCTCTTGGAAATGGAGTTTTTTCGAGCCGCCATCCGCTGTAACGGCGGCTCTGACAGGCAATGGAAGCTGACGATCCCAGAGGAACGTCTGGCGGCGGCCAGCAGCAAACCGGAAGTCAGGATTTTCCTTTTAATTTTTTAAACAGCCAATTTACTTTCTCTATCCAGCAAAATGTCCTTTTCCAAATCATTCTATTGCTGTGTCACTTGTAGTGTCTTTTTCAGTACTTTGTGCCATGTCAGATAAAATTTGTTCCACATCTGTCATTTCTTCTTGCCATCTTTCAAGGTTAATTAGAAGTAGCATGTATTGAATTTGCAACCTTCTTCACTTTACAGATAGTCTTTGACTTAATGACTGGTCATTTAACAATAGTTCAAAGTTATGATGGCCACAGAAAGATTGCTTTACAGCCTGTAAAGCACTCCATTGCACCATCTGCCCACATTCCATCATTTTGGGCACTTGGCAACCCAGTCGCATTTATGATTAGTTGTATTGTCCTGCAGGTATGTGACTGATTTGTGATGTTTTTTACTGGTTTAAACGCCCATATGGGACAGTGAATTTGCTTAACAACCATGTGATTCACATTTACAAACACATCATTCACTTAATTACCACAATAAAAATAGTTGAAAAATAGGGTCTTATCACATGGGTTTCTTGACTTACAATCACAACCACTTAACTACCAAAACTTAAGTCCCAACTGTAGTCATAAATTGAGGACTACCTGAAATCCCGTAGCCTGCAGCCTACTCTTTGTGTAGCTTTGATGTTGCTAGGAGAAAGCATTTCAAAACAGTGCTAATTAGTTGAGCACAGGGTCATGGAGTGACTCCATGCTCAACTAAAAAATTTTAACAATCAACTGAATAATTTATGTTTATTTAACAAAATAATTCATGAGCTTCTCTAAACAAAGTGTATACATTCAACAGGACTATTCCAGTGCAAAGATTTCCAGCACTATATATATTAATCAGACGGAATGTGAATGACAGTAATATAATGATAGTTATATTTTTGCAGCTTTATTCTTTCATTTTCCACCCCGAAGCGTGCAAGTAACCTTTCCTATTTGATGCTAAATACTTTCATCTGACTGTGATTTATTTACAAGCCCTCAAATCTTGTAGAACTGTTTCTGATATTCCTATGGGATAGATTTTACTCCAAACAATTTGTTTGGATAGTTTGAAAAATATGTAAACTAAAGTGAACTTCAATCTTATGATGTTTTTCAGTAAATAAATAAGATTGGTGGAGGCTACACTAAACGAAGCTGCAGCTGGGTACAGTATCTGAAGAATGCTTTTTTAGTATTCATGATCATAACACCGTTGGCTCAGATGAAATCTGTACTGATTGTATTATCTGTATTAATTTTGTAATATTGTATTAATTTTTAAGATTTCTGGTTAGGAGTCTAATTGCTTATCATTCACCAGTGGGAAACACTATTCAATAGATAATGATGCTCTTTTGGATCTGAAATTCTTTTGTCTCAACTTTTCTAATTTTTGTAGTTTCTCTAATCTATTCATCTTGCCTGCAATGAATAAGCATTATTTTAGAGCCCCCTTTATTGCAGTAATCACCCACAGAGAAATAGGTATCTTGACACTTAGCACAATAACAGGTTTGTTTCTATCTGCCATGGCTAATTTTGTTGAATTTTGGTTTGTTTTATTTTCATTGCTTGGTTGAGATCAGCTTACTTAATTAGAAAACTAAGTTGTTTGCTAATTAGCAAGACTGATTGATTAATGATCTTCACATTCTATTTGCTAAACTTCCACTGATAAATATATCTACTTAGTTTCTCTTTATATTGACACTGGATTCTCAGGATTACCTCATGTTAATAGTCTCCCTGAAACAGGTGAGAGATCATCAGCATGCTTGATTATAGCCAACTATATATCACTACTGATCCCTGGCTTGTGGAAGTCTTAATTCTTGTCTAGAGGCTATACTATAAGGAATTGAATGGGGTAAAATAAGCTGAACTTGAATGCTAGTAAGATGGAGTTACTTTGAACCTTGCAGTACTTGCTATGCTCCAGAGTTATTTCTTGAGAGGGAAGTTAAGTTTAGGACCTTCTGGATTCACGTATACTATTTTATGAAGATGTAGTCAGGTAGGCCATAGATAAGATACTCAGCTGCCTTTGATGTCTATTTGTAAGACATAATTAGTGTGGAATACAGTGGCCCATTGGAGTCAATCCATCCAGTAGGTTTCTCCTAGAAATAGATATTAGTTATTACCCACTTTCCTAAAGTGAAGGAAGCCAAGAGACTAGGAGAAGTTCTGTTAGGGCCCTGGCCCTGTAGAATGGTCTCTTCAGTGGTGGGATTCAAATAATTTAACAACAGGTTCTGTGGGCGTAGCTAGGTGAGTGTGGTCATGTGATTTGGTGGGCATTGCCAACTCAATGTCACTCACGTCACACCCGGACTCAACGCATCTATAGTTCTGTAAAAATGTTCACCTTTTTTGGATTACTTTTTTTTTTTTGCTATAAAGGTATAATTTTTACTAATATCTATTCTGTTAATATAAGTAAATAAGCCATTATACACTTGAAGCATTGTGAAATACAATCTGATCAGAAACAAGGAATTTGACAAGCCTAATGTACAATGCTTGATAGTAGCATTATAAAAAGACTTTTCTATGAAATGTTTAAACACTCAGACTTTTTAAATCTGGCAATCATGTAAAAAATGGCTAAAATGATATGAATACCTTTGAAACATTGAATTCTGTAACATGGATTTCAAGAACTACAAGAAGTCAAAACTACATTAGTTGTTCAGTGAAGTCTCATTCTAACATTAGCAAAAAGGTTTCTCACAGACTCTCAAGCAAATATAAAAACTTGCTGGATTTGTGCTTTTTACTCTGGTAATAAGACCACTTTAGAGACCACTGTAAAGTTGTAGAGATTTTGCTCCCTTAGGAATTCTGTCGCCTTTTTTTCTGCTTCCTTTATGTTGTTTTAAATAGACAAATTATTAAGAAAAATCAGTTAAGGAGTAGAGCTTTAGAGGATGGTGAGAGAGGAACTGCTATGAAGAAACAGATTAATTCTCAATGAATATTTACTTTTCTTTTATCAAAACAAAAAAGTACAATTTGCTACAAAAATCAGAGGATGGAAATAAATGATTTAGTTGCAAATCAGGGACATTTTTAACATATAGTTCTTTTATATTTTTAAACATAATCTTAATATGTTTAAAAATATAAACATAATCTTAATTTTAAACATAATCTTAATTTTATTAATTAGGAGCCTGGTGGTGCAGCAGACTAAACTGCTGCTGTTAAAGTAGCACTTAGCTGCCAGCTGCCTGCAATTACTGCGAGTTCAATTCTCACCAGGCTCAAGGTTGACTCAGCCTTCCATCCTTTCGAGGTAGGTAAAATGAGGAGCCGGTTTGTGGGGGCAGTAAGCTGACTTTGTATAAAATAGAACACCGCTAAGGGGGTCCAAAAAGCCCTACTAAGCAGATATATACAAAAGTATGAAGGCTATTGCTTAATGCATTGTAAGCCGCCCTGAGTCTCCGGAGAAGGGTGGCATATAAATCGAACTAATAAGTAAATAATAGGTTACATTCATGCTAACTTAATTATCTTTACTTCCCACTGAAAATAATGGAAATGTTAATCTTGCCATTTATTTTATTACTTACTTTTTGAAGATCTTACTTTTTTTGAAGATCTCTAGAGGTCCAGAAGAGGCTGACCCACTGGCAGAGAAGCCAAAGTGTTTTATTCAGATGATAGTGAAGCTGTAAGAACGTGAAATCTAAGGAAAACATTTGCACCAGCTTCTGCATAAAAGAATTCAGCTAGGGCCATGTGGCTAGCAGGCTTCAGGGATTGAGGCAGCTTCAGGGATTGAGGCAGCAACAGCAGCAGCCAATGAAAGGGGAGGTAGTTTCCTTTGTCTCATTAGGCTGAACTGCAAGGCCCTTGTTGATTGGCTGCCATGCTCCAATCCCTGAAGCTGCTCATTCAAACTAGCCAGTCAGCAGCAAGCAGACTGGGCCCAAACTAAGCCTGACCAGACTGGGTAAAAACTATGTCTGCAGGCCCTCATGGCAGAGAAGCCATAGTCTTTTATTCAGATGGGGAAAGCTGTTTTCCTTACATCTCATGTTCTTATAGTTTCAGCAACATCTGAATAAAACACTTTGGCTTCTCTGACACGTGGCTCAGCCTCTTCTGCAGCTCTTCGAAAAGTAAGTACAGTAAAGCCATGGGAAATGGGGTGGGGAGGGTGGATCGGGGCCAGAGACCCTCCCATTTCGGCCTGTAGAGGCCAAGGGAGCCCTAGGAAGGTCCTGTAACAAGCCGTTCATACTGGCAAACAAGCAAAGGAAGGCTACTAAACAGGCAGGTAGGTAGGCCGCGTGGGAGTCTGCAGGGAAGGCAGGCTAGCAAGCTGGGCCGCACTCCCCCCGTGCCTCGTTTTGGCCCTAGGAGGCCTCCCTGCCTGGGAGCCAAAATGGGGCGCGTGGGGACTCTGGGAAGGGGTGGGGCCAGCCAGCAATTTAATTACCGGTTCAGCCCAGGGATGAAATGCTCCCGGTTCGGACCGGCTCAGGTGAGTAGGTAGCAATGGCAGCGGGCAGTTCGGAGAACCAATAGCAAAAATCCCTTCCCCCCCAGCCTCCAGCTTGCTTACCTTCGCACACCTGCCTTGCTTTGCTTGCTGTAATCCCTGCAATCCATTGCATCAGCAAGCAACTGAATCTCCCTGCCTGCAATCATGCCTGCCTGCCTGCCTGTAAGATTTTTCCCCTTTGGGAGCTTTAAAAAAATAGTTAATTGGGTTTTTTTTTAGTTGTTCTTTTTTTAGACCTAGCCATTTAAAGTTTAGGAAGTTTTAAATTTAGCTGCTTTTATATAAAAATTAAATTAAAATAAAATAATATTTGTGCAGCTTTCTGAGATTTTGTGTGGTTCTGTAGTGTTCACTCTAACTACACAAACACACAAAATCTCACAAAGCTGTATGTGGAATTTTGTATGTGTAAAGTGTGAAAGTTGGTTTTTTGGACTTTTTGTGGCTGTGTGAGGTTCCTGCTTGTTGCAGGGGCCATTTTGGGTCTAGCACAGCTGCTTTTACATTGTGGGTGAGCCTGTTGTGTTGTGTTGTATTGTGTTGTGTGTGTGTAAAGTGTGAAAGTTGGTTTTTGGGTTTTTTCTGCCTGTGTGAGGTTCCTGCTTGTTGCAGGGGCCATTTTGGGTCTAGCACAGCTGCTTTAACATTGTGGGTGAGCCAGTTGTGTTGTGTTGTGTTTTGTAGGTTAAAAAAGGGCAAAGAAGTCTACCTTTAAACCATAATTAGTACAGAATGCTCCATCTCTTGCCTTTTCCAAAGTAAAAACCTTCAAATGTTTTAAATCTAAGGGATAAAATATTCTGTGTAATATCAGTGCTTATATAAAAATATAATGACATTGATGATATTTTCTTTATTGCTAAACATACTGAACCATTCAGTTAATGTCTTCACACTGCTGTCCCATGATTCTTAGATAATTCAAATCGTGTAATATAAGTTTGCAGTTTGATTTATGTGCAATTAGCATTTTACTTAGCAGCTTGCATGCAACTTTTGCTGCTACCGTGTTTCCCTGAAAATAAGACCCAGTCTTATATTTTTTTGAACCCCAAAATAAATGCTTGGCCTTATTTTTGAGGAGATCTTATTATTTTGGGGCACGTGGAGCAAGACAGGGTTCCTCTTGCCATCTTACCTGATTTTCAGCTCTGGCTCCCTAACCCTAAGCAGAGGAAATGGCGGGAACCGGCTGCGCATGCATTTAAATATATTCAGGGAGGGCTTATTTTCAGAGAGGGCTTATTTTAGCGCAAAAGCCTGATTGGGCTTATTATCCAGGGAGGTCTTATTTTTGGGGAAGCAGGGTATAATTCAACTTTTTCTGGTATAATTCAATTTTTGCTGCAATAATTCCTCCAGATTGAAGAAATATCAATGTCTCTTTTTATTTTAACCACTCGGAGCAATTTGAGACTTTATTGCACAGTTCTCCCTTTGTATCATTTATGAACAAATTGAAAGTGTCAATCACATAAAGTCGATATCTTTGCATCCCAACATTGCATGAACCAAGTAGAGATATATTATTTTACTCTCTGCTTTTTGTTTCTTATTCAGTTATCACTACAAAAATAAAATCTCTTATCCTATGTTTAATCAGTTTGCTTAGGAAACTTTCATGAGTAATTTTATCCTTTAGTTTGAAATGACAGCAGAAGAATTTCTATGGCGAAAGGACAGCCAAGGAAATGGTTTAACACTTCTTCCCTACATCCTCTCTGATGTCATCTCTCGCTAGTCTCTTTCAGAGATTATGTGTATTTATCAAAGGGAGGCAGCTTTACGTGTGTGGAAAGTGGGAATTGGAGCAGAAAGCCAAAGAGTAGCATCTGACCTTTTTTTTTTTCAAATTTAGAAGTTGGGCACAAATGTGTATTTTTGCCTCCAAAGAGTAATTCTGTCCATTACCTTGAAATGTATATTTGCTGAGACCACACTTATTAGACACTAATGGAATTATTTCACTGATATTCCTGAATTGGTAAATTCTGCAGTTAATGGAAACTGTTTATTGTAAGCCGCATGAGATCTGTCATGGAGTTAATGTGATGTACTTTTTGCTGTTTACACTCCCACATTTGGTGAATGGAAAAGCATTCAAACCAGTCTGCAATTTAAAGTAGCATAATTCGGTTACAGGTCCATCCCTTAAATATTCTGAAATGGCAAGTTGAGGCAAACAATTAAGTTCTCCAGTTGAACAAATATCTGCTTAATCACCTAGAAAATTAGCGGAGTTCTACTTTACAATTCATATACTAAGATGATACGTTAAAGCAGTTTAAGTTTCTTAATCATACTAGAACATTTTATTATAAAATATCTTTTATAAAAGTCTATTTACAAAAATAGATGCATTAGAAAATGTTAGCTAGTATGGCTTCTGCTGTTAAAAGAATATCCTATAATGTAGGATAATGTAAGTATAATATAGGCTTAATCTCAAGGAGATACAAACTTTTTATTATAAATCAGTAATAGTTTTTATAATGGACGTGTTTATTTATAAGCCTATTATAAGATTTGTAGAATATTAAAAGAAAATATACAAAAGACGTATTTTTTATCTATCTATTCTAGATAGATAAATAGATATTTATCTATCTATTTCAGATAGATAAAATGATTCATGTGTTATCTGGCATTTCGTAAATTAAACTTGATACCTCATGCAGACAACACTTGCTGCACTTACTAACATTTATTGCTTGTATGTTCTAGATGGACAAAAGAGGAAGAAATCATTGAGAAAGAAACTGGATTCCCTTGGAAAAGAAAAAAACAAAGATAAAGGTATTAAAAATGTATGGATATACATAAACTGACACATGGCATATAGTTTACTTTTTAGTTAATTTATATATTTAGTTTTGATCATGATCTCTTTCTGTCACATATCATTTACTTCAGCTTTCCCTGGTTTGGTTCTTTAGCATCTGTTTTAACTAACTGGCATAGCTAATCAATAAATAAAGATTAAGATAACTAACTGGCATAGCATCCATAAATCTGTGAACATTGATTTGGTATTCTTAAAGTTGTAATCCAACATTTCTAGAGGCATGAGAAGACTAATATATAGAATATAATAATATATTAGTGATTTTTTTAAAAATGAAAATAAATATTAACCCAATGTAGGAAATACCAGCAAATATTATTTGCCCAACTTCTTAAAATAAAGTTCCCAGCTGGTTCTTTATCTTAATATGCCATTGATAGTCTTGATTAAAAAACAAAAGCAAAAAGAGTTATAAGCTGTGAGGCTACTGCAGGTAGTCCTTGACTTATGATCACAATTGGCACTAGATTTCTGTTTGTACGTCATAATAGCTATAAATCGAGGCACCTGTATGACATGATTTTAGGAATTTTTTTGAGGTTAAACAAACACCATGGTCATAAGTGTGAAGCCATTTTTCTGAATGGATGCTCCCCCCCCCCCCCGAATAATGATCACGTGACCAGAGATGCTGCAACTAAGTCATGAAGGTGAGCTGGTTGCCAAGCAAACAAAATGCATTCACTTGACTATGGAAGTATGTGAATAATTTTTTTAGTTTTATTGCCCACAAAACATTCATTCTGGGCCTGTCATAATTTTGAATGCACATTAAGTGACCAGTTGTAAGTTGAGGACTACCTATACTCCTAAAAAAGGTACTCTCTAAATATATTTAGAAAAACTGTGCTAATAGAATATTATGTGTTCTTAGAATAACAGAGTTGGAAGGGACTTTGTAGGTCATTTAGTACAACTGCCTGCTCAAGCAGGAGACCCTATACCAGTTCTGACAAGTGGCTGTCCAGTCTCTTCTTGAAAACCTCCAGTGATGAAGCACCCACAACTTCTGAAGTTTATTGGTTGATTGTTCTCACTGTCAGAAAATTTCTCCTTATTTCTAGGTTAAATCTCTCCTTGATCAGTTTCCATCCATTGTTCCTTGTCTGACCTTCAGGTGCCTTGGATAATAGGTTCTCCCTCTTTTCTCTGTGACAGCCCCTCAAATATTGAAACATTGCTATCATGTCACCCATGGTCTTTCTCTAAACTAGACTAGCCATGCCCAGTTCTTGTAATGTTCTTCATATGTTTTAGCCTCCAGGCCTCTAATCATTTTTGTTGCTGTTCTCTGCACTTTTTCTAGAGTCTCAACATCTTTTTTATTGTGCTGTGACTAAACTGGATGCAGTATTCTAGGTGTGGCCTTACTAAGGCTTTATAGTGTTGTACTAATATCTCGTGATCTCGATTCAATCCCTCTGTTAATGCAATTTAGGATTGCATTGGCTTTTTTGGCTGCTGCTGTACACTGCTGACTCATATTTAATTGATTGTCCACTAGGACTCCAAGATCCATCTCACAATTACTGCGATTAAACCAGGTTTCACCTAATCTGTACATGTACTTTTGGTTTTTCTTTTCTTTTTCTTTTTCTTTCTTTGGCTTTTCTAAGTGTTACTTCTAAATGTTACTTTTTTCTATGTTGAATTTTATTTTGTTAGATAGGGCCCAATGTTCAAGTCTGTGGATCTTGAGCTTATCATCTAGGGTGTTGGCTATTCCTGCCAGCTTAGTGTCATCTGCGAATCTGATGAGTTCCCCTTTTATTCCCTCATCTAAATCATTTATGAAGATATTGAAGAGTACTGGGTCTAAGACAGAACCTTGTGGTACCCCACTGCTTACTTCTCTCCATCTAGATGTAGTACCCTTAAGGTCGACACGTTGAGTATGGTTTATCAGTCAGTTACAAATCCATCTGGTGCTGATGCTATCTATCCCACTTTTTCTAGTTTACCAAGAAGTAGGTTGTAGTCTACTTTGTTGAATGCCTTAATGAAATTAAGTATACGGTATACTATGTCCACAGCATTTCGCTGGTCTACTAATTTAGTCACTTTGTCAAAGAATGAAATAAGATTGGTTTGGCATGATCTGTTTTTAACAAATCCATGCTGGCTTCTAGTTATAATTTTATTTGTTGCTTAGATGTTCACAGATCTGTTTTTTGATTATCTTTTCCAGTACCTTCTCAGGTATTGATGTTAGGCTGATTGGTCTGCAGTTTCCTAGGTCTGATTTTTTCCCCCCTTTTTTGAAGCTGGAAACCACATCAGTTCTTCTATGGGCATAAGCATATACATGGAACATGTTTCGCAGATCACAATAGTATCAGTTCATTTAAACATGTCAAAGTTTAAAATTTTCAGTGTTGAATTGTAAAATTTTCAGTGTTGAGTGGGGCTTAAATGCAAGGTTCATTCTTATCCTGTCATGGAGTACTGTTAGAGTATTGTGGCTCCCGGCGTCCCGATATAGTCAGCAGGTGCCATCGCTGACTATTGGGGGTGAATCTTTGCCCCCCACAGAGAGGGCTCGCAATCTGGGTGTCCTCCTGGATGCACGGCTGTCTTTAGAAGAACATATGACGGCCGTGGCCAGGGGGGCCTTTTATCAGGTCCGCCTGATTCGCCAGTTGCAGCCCTTTCTGGATCGGGACGCCCTGCGCACAGTCACTCACGCCCTTGTCACCTCCCGGTTGGACTGTTGCAATGCTCTCTACATGGGGCTCCCCTTGAAAAGCACTCGGAGGCTCCAACTGGTCCAGAATGCGGCCGCGCGGGTGGTTATGGGTGCAACTCGTTGCGCCCACGTGACACCCCTCCTGCGCGAGCTGCACTGGCTCCCGGTGGTCTTCCGGGTGCGATTCAAGGTGTTGGTCACCACCTTTAAAGCACTCCATGGCATAGGACCCGGGTACCTTCGAGACCGTCTTCTGCCACCAATAGCCTCCCACAGGCCAGTCCGCTCCCACAGAGAGGGTCTCCTCAGGGTGCCATCGGCCAAGTCATGTCGGCTGGCGACACCCAGGGGGAGGGCCTTCTCTGTGGGAGCCCCAGCCCTGTGGAATTCCCCGGAATTCGTAAGATTTCTGACCTCCGGGTATTTCGCTGCGCACTCAAGACCCTATTGTTCCGCCAGGCTGGGTTAGCAACATAATTTTTAATTGGATGTTTTAAATTTTTGGGGTTTTAAATTAAGCCAAATTATTTAATATTTTTTAATTATTTTAATTCGATGTCTATTCTGTTTTTAAATAGGCTGTACACCGCCCTGAGTCCTTCGGGAGAAGGGCGGTATAGAAATAAAATAATAATAATAATAATAATAATAATAATAATTATTATTATTATTATTATTATTATTATTATTATTATTATTATTTATAATAATCCCTCTCCTCCCTGACTTGTTGTGATCCTTTCCCTCCTTGCCTTCTTATGAGCTTTATTTATCCCCCTCTTCTCTGCGTTTTCATGTTCCGTACTTGTTATTGTCTACTCAGCCTACATATTTATGCCTTTATTCTTTGCCTTGTGTTCTGTAGTTGTTTTTATCCTCTCTTCCTACTTGCCTTATGCCCGCCATTATCGGATATTCATCCCTCCCTGCTTTTCTTTGTCCATGTCATTGCATGGACACCCCCGATTGTTGGTCTGCCATGCTGTTCTGTTGCTGCTCACAGTCACCGGTTCACTGGTACCCACGACAGCCACCAATTCCCTATCGCTTTCCTCCCTGCCTTACATGCTTCTCTCAGGCTCTGGTTCGTTGTACTGTATAACTGTATTTATTACAATTACACTTGGTCAGTAGGAGCTTCGTGGCTCTCGTGGTTAGGACACTTGAGTTGGAGGTTAGCAAGCCCGTGTTCAAGATCCGAGTGCTGCAGTGGGATAGAATGAGCTTTTGTCCTTTGCTTCAACTCCTGCCAGGGACATGAAAGGAGCCCCCAACTGGTGTCCCCAATCAACAGTGATGTAATCGGCTAATCCTTTCAACTCGGAAGTGCCTTGGTACTTCTGACATGAGTGCAAAGTCCCAGAAATATGAATATTTCGGATTTTGGAATACATCACTAAATCCCTATTTCTAATTTAATTAAATACAGGCATGAGTAGGCTTCCCTATCCATAGTGTAACTGCTTGGCTGCAAAGTTACAATTAAGAATGTTTTTTAACCCATTAGAACTATTTTGTCAAGTGATAGGAGCTTTCTTAAAGCAGAATTTGTAGTTTGTGAGAGATATAAAAAGTCTTCCCTGACCTGAATATGTATGGTCTTGTATATACACTATACCAATTATATATTTTAATTATATATATATGTTCAGTAATATTTCAAATAGATTGATAAAGAGACACAGAGAGAGAAAAACCCAGCTCTGCATCATATTTAAAATTTGACAGTATTTTTGGGTGTGAAGGAACTGATCGGAAAGACAGGTCTGTTAAGTGTTTTCTCTAAAGTTGGTAGACTGATGATAAATGATACACAGTGTTAGATTTCTTTAAGGGCGCTATAATTCTTTTAGTCCTTCCCTCTAAATTGCTTTCATTTTCATAGTCTCTTTACAAATATTTTCTGAGTATTTTCTTAGTCCACCAGCTCATGTTACAGCAATATTTCTTTCTTAGAATTTCCATGTGGATAAGATACTTGGAAGTAGACTTCACCTTTTTTCTTGGAATATAAACAGTTTCTCCTTTGCCTGCCCATAGCTCTCTGCTCTTGGCTGACTCTGCTTCTTTTTTGTCAATCCTGTGTGATTTATTATGCTCCCATTTCATTTTTTTTCCTGGATACATATCTTGTCTTGTTTAGATGAACTTATATGCTGTAGGCTCAAATATCCATTTCATTTGTGACACACTCCAAACTCCAGCACCATTAGCAGTCCCCCATTCCAGCCTCAGCTGTCTTGCCTCGAGCCAGTTCCTCTACTTCCTATGAATTCTATTTATTGGCTAGCAGCTGGCAAGCAGGGTGAAACATATGAAGATTTTTGTTTCTTCTAGAATAATTTGAAAGTACTGAGCAGTGAAGAAGATTGCTCAGAAGATTGTTGTTTTTACAAAACAACAGAGAAGATTAAAAAAAAAATCCTTCCCTGAATATATGCATTAAAGAATATGTTCACATTTTCCAGCATCTTCTATGTGAACTTCCTTCTATAGCCTCATCAACAAGTAGACAAGTCATTACTATTTTCAAATCCTGATTCCTCCTCCATCTTCGCATGTGGTGAAGAGGGGGTTGAGGGGCTTTTTAACTTCTTTTTTAACCAAAGTTTTAAGGTGTTCTGGGAGGGGGGATAGGGTTGTGGGTTTGGGGGATAAACCACTGAGTCCATACTGAGGAGGACAATACCATTAGTACTGTAAGTGGGAGGGGCAAATATGGTGGGAGCAGGGGGCCATATCTGGTTATGGGGCATGTGCCCGCTGTCTCCGAGCAGTGACATGCTCCGGCCCCCAATGCTCCTCTCGTTCCCCAGGTTGCGCAGATCCTCAGGGCCCGGGCCTTCGGCTGATGTTGTGCAACGCCAGGTTCGTTGTAAATAAAGCCCCTCTCATTTGTGATCTTGTTCAAGAGGGGGGAGCGGACCTGGCGGGTATTACGGAGACCTGGTTGAGCCGGGGGGGGTCCCCTTGTTGAAATGTGCCCACCAGGCTTCTGAGCATTCCATCAGCCGAGGGTTCAGGGGAGGGATGGGGGGGTAGCGGTAGTTATAAAGGAAGGTCTTGGTCCAAAGGAGGCCACTGTGCCTCAGATAGCCGGATGTGAGTCCCTCTTTGTGAAGTGGGGTCATGGGGTGCAGGTGGGCCTGCTGATCACGTCCCTGCCACGTGGCGACAGCCCTGCCTGAACTGCTCAACGTGATAGCCGGGATGGCGGTTGATACCCCCAGACTTATGGTTATGGGGGATTTCAACCTGCCGTCCGTCGGTGAAACATCTGAGGCGGCTTGGGAGTTCATGGCTTCCATGACGGCCATGGACCTGACCCAGTTAGTTCATGGCCCTACACACATAGGGGGACACACTCTGGACTTGGTTTTCATCTCTGGCCAGTGGCTGAATGGTTTAGATATAGGGGATGTAGTGATTAAACCTTTGTCATGGTCTGACCATGCTCTCCTTCAACTTGACCTTCAAACCGCTACATCCCGCCGCAGGGAGGTGAAACTGACTAGGTGGTTCCGCCCCAGGCGCCTGATGGATCCTGATAGGTTCCAGACGGAGCTTGGGCCATTCCCTGAGGCTCTGGCTCACAACCCGGCTGAAGACCTGGTGGCTGCCTGGGATAGGGCGGCCGCTGGAGCTTTGGACCGTGTCGTGCCTTTGCGGCCTCTGACCCACTGCCGATCTCACTTAGCTCCCTGGTTCTCCGAGGAACTGAGGGAGATGAAGCGCCAGAAAAGACGCCTAGAGAGCAGATGGAGGGCTAGCCTTTCCGAATCCGACCGAACACTGGTAAGGTCTCATATTAAGACCTACCTAGTGGCGATAAAAACAGCAAAGTTTAATTATTTTTCTGTTCTTATCGCGTCTGCAGATAACCGCCCAGCCGCCCTGTTCAAGGTGATCTGCTCCCTGCTCCATCCGGGAGCACAGGAGGACCCCTTGGAGGGCAGGGCTGAGGATTTTGTTCAGTATCTGCATGACAAAGTCACTCAAATTCGGGAAGGCCTGGACTCTGACTGGGTAGATACAGGCGGGGTGACGGAGACAGGTCTTGAGAGCGTTATCTGGGAGGAGTTTGACCCAGTGACCCCTGAAGTCATGGACAGGATTCTGGGTAGATTTAGCGCAGCCACATGTTTATTGGACCTGTGTCCCAACTGGTTGGTGCTGGTTTCCCGGGAGGTGACACGAGGCTGGCTCCAGGGGGTTGTTAACGCTTCTTTGAGAGAGGGCTACTTTCCTGCCACCTTGAAAGAGGCGATGGTAAGGCCCCTCCTCAAGAAGCCCTCCTTGGACCCAGCTGTTTTAGCAAATTATCGTCCAGTCTCCAACCTTCGCTTTGTGGCGAGGATTGTTGAGAGTGTGGTGGCATGACAGTTCCCCCAGTATCTGGATGAAGCGGTCTATCTCGATCCGTTCCAGTCGGTCTTCAGGCCTAGGCACAGCACAGAAACGGCATTGGTCACATTGGTTGATGATCTCTGGAGGGCTCGGGACAGGGGCTGTTCCTCTGTCCTGGTCCTGTTAGATCTCCCAGCGGCTTTTGATACCATCGACCATGGTATCATGCTGCGCCGGTTGGAGGGGTTAAGGGTGGGGGGCACCGTGTTGCGGTGGTTCTCCTCCTTTCTCTCTGACCGGTCGCAGTTTGTGTTGACGGGGGGGCCAGAGGTTGACCCCGAGGTGCCTTGTATTTGGGGTGCCACAGGGGTCGGTCCTCTCGCCCCTTCTGTTCAACATTTATGTGAAGCCACTGGGTGAGATCATCCATGGTTTCGGGGTGAAATACCATCAGTACGCTGATGACACTCAGCTGTACATCTCCACCCTGGATCACCCCAATGATGCCCTTGACGTGATGTTCCGGTGTTTGGAGACCGTACGGATCTGGATGGGGAGAAACAGGCTCAAGCTCAACCCATCCAAGACTGAGTGGCTGTGGCTTCCGGCATCCCGATATAGTCGGTTGGTGCCATCTCTGACTATTGGGGGCGAGTCGTTTGCCCCCACAGAGAGGGCTCGCAACTTGGGTATCCTCCTGGATTCACAGCTGTCTTTAGAAGAGCATGTGACGGCCGTGGCCAGGGGGGCTTTTTATCAGGTTCGCCTGATTCGCCAGTTGCGTCCCTTTCTGGATCAGGACTCCTTACGCACGGTCACTCATGCCCTCGTCACTTCCCGCCTGGACTACTGCAATGCTCTCTACATGGGGCTCCCCTTGAAGAGCACCTGGAGGCTCCAACTGGTCCAGAATGCGGCCACGCGGATGAATTTGGGAGTGTCATGGCGCTCCCATGTAACACCTCTCCTGCATGAGCTGCACTGGCTCCCGGTGGTCCTCCCGGTGCGATTCAAGGTGTTGGTGACCACCTTTAGAGCGCTCCATGGCTTAGGGCCGGGATATTTATGGGACCGCCTTCTGCCATCGAGAGCCTCCCACTGGCCACTACGCTCCCACAGTGAGGGGGTCCTCCAGGTACCGTCGGCCAAACAATGTCAACTGGCGGCCCCCAGGGGAAGAGCTTTCTCTGCGGGAGCACCTGCCCTCTAGTACGAGCTCCACCCGGAGATACGGACGATTCCGGACTTACGTACTTTCCATCGGGCCCTCAAAACCTTTTTATTTCATCAAGTCGGGCTGGCTGAATCTCTCCAATTGTGTATTTTAATTTGGATTTTTAATGGGGGATTTTAACTGGCCAAATTGTTTAATTCATTTTAAATTGTTTTTATATTTTGTATTTGATGTTTTTTACTTATGGCTGTTCACTGCCCTGAGTCCTTCGAGGGAGGAGGGCGGTATATAAATTTAAATATTAAATTAAATTAAATTAATGTAATGCAATGTAATACTGTGTTGTATACACATTAGGGGACTTTCCTCCTCAGAATAAAATGGGATGATATTATTCTATGCATTGAAGTTGTACATCAATCCCTGAAGGTCCTTTCAGCCACAGTTTTTACTGAAAAAATGTCTGAGTAAAAGAGTTGTCAAGACAAATGAAACTTGTAAGATGGCTATGAGCTTTTATCCTCATAGCTACCTCCAGTAATATGGACAATATCTAATGGAATTCTTGGTAGATAATCATGATTTACTTGTACAGGTTCTGTTCAATATAAATTATTTTGACATTTACCATATTTTATTTATAATTGGCATTGGTGTTAAACTACAAAGGCAACTATTATTGTTAATTTCAAGGCAGTTTATATGGGGCTACTCTTGAAATATACTCAGAAACTGCAGTTAGTGCAGAAGGAGACAATGTGAGCAGATATATTATGCTCATGTAACACTTCTGCTGTGTGAGCTGCACTGGTTATTAATAGGTTTATGGGTGCAATTCAGGAAGTCATTTATGAAATCCTATCATCCGTCTCCTTTGGCTTCTGCTCACTCTAGAAAAAATTAGAAAGTGTATCCTCTTTGTCAAAACCTGTTTCCTCTGGAATAGTACTCTTGCAGAGACTGCCTATTTGCGTGCCTTTACATAAGCATTGAAAATCTAATTACAGGTAGTCCTCAATTTATAACCATTTGTTTAGTGATTTTTCAAGGTTACAGTGGTTCTGAAAAAAGTAACCCTTTTCACACTTGTGACTGTTGCAGCATCTCCATGGTCCCATAATCAAAATTGAGACAACTGGGATGTATTTATGAAAGTTGCACTGCAGTGATTCGCTTAACAACTGTGGCAAGAAAGGTTGTAAAGTAGGACAAAACTCACTTTAGAAATTTTAGAAATTTTGCCTTGTTTAGAAATTTTGATAGAAACAGAAATTTTGGACTACCTGTATTACTCCAGATCTTGGACTAAACATAGACATTTTATGAGATTAAATTATAAATGAGAATTTGTATTGTTCCCTATGGGTAACTGTCATATTTCTCAATGCTGTGATGTTTATTAAATTTTTAATTTTGGAATTGGGATAGGTCTAGAAATATTTTTTTATAAAGAATTGACAATAATATATAGATGCAACAATATTAAAGACAAAATCATGGGGTCATATTTTATAGAGAATAAACTAGTTTACAGCAGCAGTGACAAGACCAGCCAAACTAGGATCATCACAGAGTAAACTGTTTATATTACTATACCCTTCCATCAGCAGCAGTTCATTTCACATTGAAAACTGCCTTGAAATTGAGTACACATGGACAATTTTTTGAACTTGTGCTTTTCCTTAAAATTTTCCCTTGAGAACCTTTAAAATACACCACATGCCTAATCATCTCTTGTACAAAATGTACCCTTTTGCTTTGATAAGCAGCCCTACAGGGTTTCTGGAGAAAACATGCTTTTAGTGAAACTGTTGGTCTATACCTTATGTGAGAGCTAAGCTTGAAGAAACTTGAAAAATTGATTGCTTTCCAAACAGATTATACCTTCCTTTCTCTTTGTGAGGTTTGCGTATTACATATTACATATTTTGCCTTGGCAATTAAATAAATCTCTGAATTGCTCCTCTCAGTAAGAACATGAATTCACTGCAGTGACTTGATGTTTGGTCAACCTACTCTGTCCCAAAGAACATTCATAGTCAATTGTCAACCCCCTATCCTTCTTTTCATGTTTAACAATGAGTTGAAAAATGCTTACACAATTGTGGGTTTTAATAAGCATTTCAGAAGTTTATTTTATACAGTGAATGCCTTCCTTTGCCAGGCAACCTGTCCAAAATAAATACTCCACTTTGTATGGCATAGCACATGTAGGCGTCCCAGCACAAATGTGTTTTGAGTATTCTCATTCACGGTGTTTCTCCTGATTCTGTTTTGCTATGAGCATGTTTTGCAGCTGTCTTGCTTATATGCAAAGCCTCTGGTTCCAATCTTGTGAGTTAGTAAGATATAAAAAATAGACCTAAAAAAGAAAGGGATTAGAGGATTTTTAGATCATGTTTCAGATGTCTTACTGTATTAGGAGTTTGGGCAGATAATTTTTAAGGTATCACAAAACTCATTTGTTGACTCATCTTGTAAGCTATTTTTATTTTTTTCAATCTAAAGGTTTTTTTTTTTATAAGTTCTGTTCAGTTGATAACTTCATAGGCAGACTTTGACTGAAGTCCCAGTGTCAATAGGTGAAATATAATTGCTGCATTAAAGCTCTTTTGCATGGATACAAAGGCTCCCCTCTACAGATAACTGTACTGTATATAGAATGACCAGCTGTTCACTGACATGAGATCATAATGTAGAGAGAAAAAAAGGCTGCTCACTATTTGCATACTAAATTTTTAAACACAAATATATTGCTGGAATATAGCTGTGGAGAAAGAAAAATTGGAGCTACTGCTAGTTTCTGGTTGTTTAGAATCAACAGGTATTTGAGTACATGCCTAAGCTGGCCCTATAGCTCATACTCCATTTGTCTTGGAAACTTGAGATTTTATTTCACTTCTCATACTTTACCATTTGTTTTATGTTATTGGCTTTCACTTGAACAAAAGATAGTCCCTTATTCTTTTAGGAATATTTAAATTTTACTGCTTCAGGCACTGAGATCATGTTAACCATTCATTCAGATCATGAATTGTTTTTGGCAAAGATTAAAGTCAAATTATGCACCATCAAAAAGGCAGTGCTTCCAAAGAAGTTTGATGCCACCAAAATTCCTACTACATATACAATAGAGGTGGAAAAATAGGTTTGAACTACTAGACACTGCTGAGAACATGCCTTATAAAGTGTGGCCGCTGGCAGCTCGCCACCACCAAATAACGTCTACCAATTCACCACTTCCAAGTCACCTCAGGATAACTCCAAATGGCAATTCACCATCATATTTTCACACCTACCACCGCTGCTGCTATGCCAAGCTCCAGGCCAAAGAGGCCAGACAAGGCAGCGGCAGAAGAGGGTATGTAAAAATGAGACACCCCTGCCTGGTGCCACCTCCCTGCCGCCTGCCCCACCCACAACCGTGGGGAAGGGAAACCCCCAGCCACTGCGTCCTCCATTCTGTGCTCTGCCTATCCATTCACTCCCCCACCAGCCCAGCTCTTCCTCTGGCTGCCCATGGCAACTTATCACTGTGGCGAATTGACCATGTGGGGTTGTCCTGTGGTGAGTTGGCAGAGGCAATTTGGCATTGGCGAGCTGGCTATGCCGAGCTGGCCATGCTGAGAAGTCCCATTCCATCCTGCATATTCCTTGGACAGCAAAGATGACTAACAAGCAAGTACCGGAGTGCATAATACCAAGCATGTCACTAAGGCAAAATCACAAAACTGCGTCTCACTTACTTTGGTCATGTTATGCAGGGGAATTCATTAGCAAAAGCAATTATGTTTGGAAGAGTTAACAGTAAAAGGAAGCCAGGCCATCAAAGAACACAGTAGCTGGACACTATCAAAGCTGACAACAACTAGGACATAGAAAAACTCAAAGAAATAGTGCAAGATCGGAAGATGTAGAGAGACCTGGTTCATAGACTTGCCAAGAGTCAGACTCAACTGAACGGATAACATCATCATCATCATCATCATCATCATCATCATCATCATCATCATCATTTTATTGTGCACTCTAAACAATATAAGAAAACTACCATTTAAACACATTATACTTAACTTGGTCTTGAGAATTTTTTTTGACAAAAGTATACTCTGGATAATTGAAGGGCTAGAGTCCTACAATCTAAAAAAGTAGACATATGAAAAACATTTTGAATTTCAAACACTAGGAGGTTTAAATGCCTTGTTTCAGACTTTGAAACAATTATACCAGGCTTGAAACACTTACTTGGAACCTCACTAAAAATGTCCCGGTATTCTTCCAGTCATTTCAGTTTTCCAAGTTCAAAATTGGTCTATTTTTAGCATAATTAATTTGGGCTCAGATGAACTGTTTCAAGTTTGGAATGATTCCTGAAAATTGAAATAGTTTTGTAATATTAGAATATTTCTGCCATAAAACATTTCCAATTCAAAAGATTTTGCATACCACTGAGAATAAACTTTTGATTAAATCAGTTTAGGAAGACAAGACCAATATCATCGGATATGGCAGAAATAAAATTTCAACCTAAGAGCAGGCCAACTACTACTACTGATCTTAGAATAATTGCTATTATGTTTTATGTGCATTTCATAGATATTTATTAGTATCATTTAAGTCCTTATTCATAACTGAGTAAAAATTACGCATTTGGAGTTTTAAAGTAAACATGCCCAATTTTTATATATAAACAAAGTGTACACTGAATTGCTATTTAGAGTCTGCTATATCGTTGAAATAAGTCTGTCATATTTTGGCAGCTTCGGTCAGACTCTGACTTAGATTTGCTCATTCATTCAGCTTTTATCGCACCTTTCTACTTAATCAGATATTTAAGGCAGCTAACAAAACTAAAGAAAATGTGAAAAAATAATATAAATTAAAAATAATGCTGAAATTAAACATTTTTACCCAGATAAGCAAAAACTCTTTTCTTATTTTCTGCAGCTGACAAAGAATTAAACCAGATAAGTTTCTTTCTTATGAATCTTTTACAAGAGAGCACTTCTGCAGGGCTGTTCTTCATATATTAACTTCCCAGACAGATATATAGGATAGGTCATTCTCAGTCAGATTACAAGACGTTTAGAGCTTTAAGGGTTAATAACAACACTTTAATCAGTTGACAATTTATGCACATTTCTCATACAGGCATCATATCATCTGAGTATACCCTGATTATCATCCTAACTTCTCTATATCAAAGTGGATGGAAGCATGTAGTATGGTACCTCAAGATTCTGTCTTGGGCCCTATGCTGTTCAACATCTTCATCAATGACCTAGATTAGGGGAGTGAAGGGGCACTCATCAAATTTGCAGATGAGACCAAGCTTGGGGGATGGGAGAATTACTAATACTTTGGAAGATAGACTCAAGATTCAGAAGGATCTTGGTAGACTTGACATTGGGCCCTATCCAATAAAATGCAGTTCAGTGGTGAGAAAAGGAAAAAAGTATTTTTTCCCATACCTTCTTGAAAATAACAAGACTACAACCAGCAAACTTCTGTGACTTGGCTACGTTTCTTCTCTCTAACAGAATAACAGATTTGAACGATATCTCAGAGGTCTTCTAGTCCCATGATGGCAAACCTATGGCATGCGTTGCCAGAAGTGGCATACAGAGCCATCTCTCCAAGCATGTGGAGCTGTCTCCTGTTGCTCTTCTGGGTTATGGTGCTCAGGCCAGCTGGTTTTCATGTACAAGGGCGTGCCGGAAACCGGAAGAGCAGCCGCCCATTGCGCATGCACGCTCCGGGAAGATGATCTTCCTCTTTCCAGTGCATGCATGTGCATTGGCCACTTGGTCTTCTGGTTCCTGGTGTGCATGCACGTGTGAAGTCCAGCAACGGCAAGAGCAACAGGCGTATGTGCCAAAAGACGCAGAGAGGGGATCCTGGCAGTCGCTTCCTAGGGGAGCAGAGCTGTCGGCCAGGACAAGCGGTCCAGGACTTCCCTCCCCGCCTGAGTGGGCTTCTTGCACAGCCCCAGGCGGTCTGGAGCACCTGACCAGCTCGGGTGCCCCAAAAGAGCTAACCGGCCCTCGCACAGCCCCCGCCACTTCTGAGAAGGAAGCGTGACCACTTCCCAGCTGACGCGCTGTCTCCAGCGTTCTTCTTGCACAGCCCCGCAGCCCCAGAAGAGCAGAAGCAGTGGCAGCTGCAGGGGGAAGGGCAAGAGTGAGTGACCAGCTCAGGCGAACGGGGCAGCATTTGCTGGCTGGGCGGCCAGCTGCCCTGCCCACTGCTCCTTCCCCTAGGTATGTTGGACTTCAACGAGTTCTAGCGGCAGCTAAATGAAAACAAACAGGGTAAGCAAGCATGGTTGGGGGCAAGCAAGTTCGCCAGGTTAAACGCCAGAGGGAGAAAAAGAAGTAGGAGGTAGCAACGACAGCACTCTCCACTTCGATCGCTGGCAATTCCGTTCTTCACACTGCTGGTTTTTGGCACGGCCCATTGGCTGGCCCCATTTAAAAGAAGGGTTGGGAATCCTCGTGTGCCTGGCTGACTCTTCTTTACCATCCCCCTCCCTCCACCTAATTTGGTGCAAGTCTGAAGTGATTCATGGGGTGGGGAAGGAAGCGAGGCCCCAGAAGAGCAGTGGCAGCGGCAGCTGCAGGGGAAAGGGCAGGAGCAACCGGCTGGCTTGGGTGCATGGGGCAGCAGGGTGGGGAGGGAAGCCCCGGCCTGCCTGTCCTCACCACCGCCTCCCCCTCACCCCTGGTGGCAGTGGCTGTTGAACTGCCGCTTCTGGTCGGGATGCTGGAGCATCCAGGAGACGGAGAAGCCACCGGCAGGGAGGCCAGCTGCTCCAGGGTTGCACCAACCTTTGCCGGCGCAAATGGCTTGCCAGCGCCACCTCTTTGCAGAGGCAGTAGCACCTCCTCCTCCCCCTGCTGCTAGCCTCGCGCTCCGGGCAGCATCTAGTATGTTTGGAACGGCTTTGCAGGCCGTTCACGCCAGCAAAGGTTGGTGCAGGAGGCTTTCCAGACCCAAAACAGGGCACAGGGGGTGGGGCACGGGTACTGGGGGAGCATGGGGTGAGATGCCCACATGTGCATTGCATTATGGGTGCCAGCACACAGGCGCACTTTTTACACACAACGACAAAAATGTTAGCCATCTCTGTTCCAGTACAACCTCCTCTCAGGCAGGAAACCCTATACAATTTCAGACAAATGCTGTCCAATCTCTTCTTAAAAACCTCCAGTGTTGGCGCATCCACAACTTATGGAAGCAAGTCATTTCACATTAATTGTTCAAACTGTCAGAAAATTTCCCTTTAGTTCTAGATTTGTCTCTCTCCTTGATTAGTTTTCATCCATTGCTTTTTGTTCTGCCTTTAGGTGCTTTGGAGAATAGGTTGACCTCCTCTTCTTTTCCAATATCCATTAGATATTGGAACCCTGCTATCATGTCATCCCTAGTCCTTCTTTTCATTAAACTAGACATACTCAATTTCTGCAACTGTTCTTCATATGTTTTAGCCTCCAGTCCCCTCATTGTTGCTCTTCTCTGCACTCTTTTTAGATCTCAACATCTTTTTCATATCGTAATCAAAACTGAATGTAGTATAGTCTTACCAAGGCATTATAAAGTGGTTGTAACACTCGATCATGATTTTATTCTTCTGTTAATGCAGCTTGGACTGATTTGGCTTTTTTGGCAGCTTGAACACATATTTAAGTGTATGTCCACTAGTACTCCAAAATCCTTTTCACAGTTAATACCATTGATCCAGTTACTGTTTTTTCCCCTCTTGTGTAAAGACAGAAAGACAGATGCAAACAATGAGTTAAGCAATTCTACTTCCTTGCTGCTGTTACCTTCTTGCCATTTTTTTCCTATTATGGACCAATCATTTCCTTGACTTTTTTTTTAAGATGTTGAAAGAAGCCACTTTTCGTCCTTGTTATTTTTGACATTTGTCACCAACCTTAGGCATTTTGAGCCTGAGCTTTCCTGATTTCATTTTTGCAGGTTCGGGCTATTTGCTGATATTCTGCCTTAATTATGTGTCCTTCTTTCCACTTTTTATACTTGTCCTTTTTGTCTTTCGGTTTATCAGAAAGTTCCTTGTGCAGCCATGCTGGTTTATTTTGAGATCTCTTATTTTTCTTTTTCATTGGAATTGTGTTAGACTGGGCTTTAATAATCTCACTTTTCAAAGTTTCCCAAGTTTCTTGTGTTATTTTCCCATTGACGATTCTCATCTATGGAATCCTTCTCAAACTCTCTCTAAGTCAGGGGTGTCAAACTCAAGGCCCGGGGGCTGGATTCGGCCCACGGGGTGGTTTGATCTGGCCCATGGGGCCACCCTGGAAACAGCAAAGGACCAGCCCGAGGTGCCTCTGCCAGTGAACATGGAGCTTGGGAGGGCCACGGGCAGCCCTCTGAAGCTCTGTTTTCACTGACAGAGGGTACAGGAGGCCATCACAGCCAAAACCGGAGTTCGCGAGATGGCCCTCCGGAGCTCCGGAGCAGAAGGTTGCAGGAGGCCGTCACAGCAAAAAACGGAGCTTGGGAGCCCGTTTTCACTGGCAGAGTTCTCAGGCCACAACAGGCGCCCTTGACACAAGTGATGTTAAACTGGCCATGCCCTCCCTGGCCCCTCGACATCAAACACAACCCTGATGCAGCCCTCAATGAAATCGAGTTTGACACCCCTCTGCTCTGAGTTAATTGATAGCAGCTCTCTTGAAGTCCAAGACTCTAGTTTGACTTTGTTCTATAACTTGTGCTTGCGTTATGTTGAATTTCAATATTGCATTGTCACTCTCTTCCAAAGTTCTTCAACCCATTCTATAATTTTATCTCTGTTAATGAGAATTAAGCCACGTATGGCTGACCCCCTTGTTTCTTTCTCTACCTTTCCTATAATCAATAGGCTGCAAATTCTGTTATTGCTTAATTGTTTTCATGCTATTTCCCACAACAACTTTATTCTCTGGTAAAGATTAGATTCTACTGGAACATAATGAATTAGTATAGTGAAATAGGAATTTTTAAAGTAAGTTAAAGAGAGGAATAATGTGTTCCAGTGTAAATTTCCTTTCTACTTTGAAAAGGCATGCAAATAATACACTTGATTGTTCTAGCTATAGTAACTATGTAATTTGACAATTGCTATGAATCCTCTATTGGCTGCTTTTATTATACTTAATGACATGCTAGAATTCCATACCTCATTCCATTGCTGATTATTTCCAAGAAAAGGTGCACTGCTGTGAATAAATATTTGATTCTTCATGTATTATAACCCCCAAACCAGATATGTTCTTCTCTCGTGTTTACTTTCTTCTTGTTCTGTGTTACTATAACATATTTTTATTGTTTATGTTTAACTTGTTCCAATAATAATTCTACTAGTGATGTTCGCATGCAACTGCGTATATAGACGAGAAAATATAATCTCTTACTAATATAAAATGGATATTCCTCATTTCTTGGAAATTACAGTATTTAAAGCATTTGTTGTTCCAGATTTTGCTGCTCTTTAAACTTTGAGGTTACACTCTTTTATAATAACATTGTAAATACATTACTTCAATATTAGTCAAAAGAAATCCTAAACCATGGTCTAAAAATATACATTAACAAGTTATTAACCATTGAAAGAGATAATTGATATTCAGGTTTCTTGCTGTGAATTCTAAATAGGAATTCTTTTTTGGTTATGGCAGATGTTCACCCATGTTTTACCTGGCTTCTATTTCTTTATTTTGTTGTCTTTTTTAAAATCACTTAAAAATATTTGGAAGTTCAGGACTTTTAACTAAGCAACCAATGTTAAAAGATGCTCAGAAAATATGTTAGCTGAGGATTTATTAAACCCATTTTCAAAATGTTGACTGCTACAGTTATTAGCCTTTGATACATAAGATTTTGTTTGTTTTTCAGAATTCATACCCCAGGCTTTTGGAATGCCTTTATCACAAGTAATAGCAAATGATCGGGCATACAAATTGAAGCAAGATACTCATAGAGAAGAGCAGAGAGATGTTTCAGAATTTGTAACGTCACTTTTACCTTTTGGGAGTAAAAGACAGAACAAAGAACTCTCAAGCAGTAATTCATCTCTTAGTTCCACCTCGGAAACACCAAATGAATCTACTTCACCCAATACACCAGAACCAGCCCCCAGGGCACGGAGAAGAGTAAGTGCCTATGCATTGTTTAGTAGTTACTGCAAGTATTGTGGGACCTTCCTTTGCTTACTGAAGCTGGAGTCTCTGAAATGTTAGTTTATACTAAAATTAAAGTCGGCCCTAATAGAAATGATAAAAATTATTATTTTAATGGTCATTGCCTTTCCCAGCTGTTCGTGGGAGAGAACAAAATGGACACAAATCTCTTGCCAGCACCTCAAGGGACATAAGGAATCTTTGGAAACTTTCCTTTTCCCCAGTCAGTTTCCACTTAGTATTTCAAATTACTGAAAAAGAAACTCATCTCTCTGTTGTAGTCTCTGTCTCTCTCTCTCTCTTTCTCTCTCTCTCTCTCTTCCACCCTCCCTCTCTCTCTCCCTCCCTCCCTCCCCCCCTTCCTCCCTCTCAAATGCACACACACACACACGAACCCAGATATTTCTCCACCTCATCTCAGCCTCAAATATGTTTATAGTATAAAGGATGGTTTATGTAGTTACAAGATTAATGTTCAGTCATTTAAAAACATTGGAATCTGCCGTATACTGAATCACTCCATTTACGCATCTATTATCAACAAGTAGCATTTTTCCAGAATTTGTTTAATCTGGAGTTTTTCCAATCTTGCCTGTGACTTTTTTTTTCTTTGCAATGCATACAGTATGCTTCATCAGTGAATTCATATAGCATATTAAAAATTACTTGTTCTGTTCTAAAAGAACCTAATAATGCTCATGAATTATCTGATAATCTTACCGTCTTTTGAATAAAGAGTGTTAGTGTTTTAATACTGGGAATCCATTGGCGCCTAATAATCTGAACTCTGTATTTTTCCCCCTAGTGACTTTGTACATATGTTATTTTAAAAAGCAAGGCTTATTGCTTTAACCTACAATTTCATCTTTCATTCCACAAGAGGTGGTCCTCAATTTACAGTGGCAATTGGAATTTCCATCTCTAAGAGATGTCATAAAGCTCAACTTCAGGTGACCACATTGCTTAGCAACAGAAATCCCAGTACTCCCTGTTGCCGTTGTTAACCAAATCCTACCAGTTGTTAATTAAGGACACCCTCTTTCCAGCCCCAAACCTTAGCTCTTCCAAGGAAATGGCAGCCTCCCTTCAACTCCCCCCACCTGCCTATTCCTCCCCATCGCTGCCCTTTTGGCTACCCTGCACCCTGCCTTGTAGGGTGTCATGTAGCCCCAGAACTGTGTGATTCATGAGCTTCATGGCACACTATGGCTGTGGGACTGCAAGAAACCCTTGACCCACAGCCAAAAGTCACAGCTGCCCTTGGAAAAGTCAGCCAGGCCCATAGGGCAGCATGAAGCTGTAGCTGCCTCAGCCTAGTATGAAGCCACAGGCAACACAGCCTGGCTCAGCAGTGCAGCGTGAAATCTCAGTCACCCCAATCCAGCAGCATGGCACAAAATCATAGCCACCCACTCTCTTTCCCAGCTGACCTTCACCACCTTCTTGCTCCTATTTCTGATGAGACATGTCTGGCCAGGCCATCCACAAGGCAGCTGCTGGCCACCCAAGGCCTTCTTTCTCAGATCTCATATGAAAACTGACACTCAGTAACTTAGCGACTGGGCATAAGTACCATTTATTCAGTGCTATTGTAAGTTTGGATTGTTGCTGAATGAGTGGTTGTAACTCAACTACCTATAATACTATTTCTTTAAAGTGCAGATGGCAAGAGTACTTGATGCTGCTTTTGAAGACTGCAGCTAAGGCATTTTTGATAGTTGATGGATGTAATAACTATAGTATTTAGCTCATGTACCTTTGGATTTATAGAGATTATGTATTTTGGGACCATATTGCCTTTAATAACATTATAGAAGAAAATATTGCTCATTTAATTACTTTTATAGATAGCAAGAGAGCTGTTTCATATTATATGCTATATTTTGTACCTTCGAAGTCTTTCTGAATAAAAGTAAAACTTAATAGTTTCAAATATCAGCTATATACACTTTTTGAATTACTGCTCTATGATATGAAGACTAAGGAAAACTAAATGCCATACAACATTTCTATTACTTTTGTTCAAATTAGCAAACATGCATAATCCATCAACTATAGTATCCTTCTGGGCAATTGCAATTATAGGCAGTGTATTGGAGGCTGAACAGCCGCCCCTGTGGTTGCTCCAGAGTGGGGTGCTGTGTGGTGTTTAATATCTGCATAAAGCCATTGGGAGGGGGCTTGTTTGCAGTATCACTCTCTCTTAGAGTTTGGGAAACATAGTGATCTGGATAGTGACAGAACTATTCTCCAAGCAGGTGCATTTCGTATCGTGCCAGAAGATCCCCTCCACATGCACCTGGCTAAATTATTTGTACAGCAGATCTGTAGACTGTGCAGAGCCCCACAATGCATAATCTCAGATTGAGGAGTGTAATTTACCTCAAGGTTTTAGCAGGAATTTTTAAAACTTCTAGGGACAGATCAGGTCTTAGTTCCAGTCATCATCCCCAAACTAAGGGGGTGCAAACATGTGAATTCGGTCCTAGAACAGTATCTTAGATGCTATATTAATTATCTACAAAATAATTGGATGGATCTCTTGCCCTTTGCTGAGGTGGCTTATAACAATTCCATGCACAGCACAATGGGTTTCACCCCGTTCAAATTAGCCACTGGTCAGGATTTTGCTTCCATGCCCAAACTGCCTCTAAATGATCCACCAATTGCCTCCCTGAAAGATTGGGTCTCCCAATTATGAAACACCTATCCTGTGGTGAGGAAATCGCTTGAGGAGGGGAGAGGCTAATAAAAAGCGAGTGAAACTTAAAGACTTCGTAGTAGGTGACTGGGTCTATCTTTCAACAAAATATTTGCAGTCCAGACAGCCATCCAAAAAACTAGGACCCAAATATATGAGCCCATTTTTCATTAAACAAATCATAAACCCAATAATCATTGAACTAGACCTGCCAAAATTCCTTAGACAAGTCCACCCTATATTCCATTGTAGCTTCCTCAAACCTGAAATCACATCACTCCTGCATCCCACAGCGCCTCAACCACCCGAACCCCCTCATGATCGAAGGCAAGCAACACTTGGAAATTAAGGACATTTTGGATTCCTATAAACATCGAGGGAAGATACAATACTTAATTGCATGGAAAATCTTTCCCCCTTTCAAAACTTAATGGGTTGACTGGTGTCACGTTAAAGCCACTAGATTTCTAAAACTATTCTACAACCAGTATCCTGATAAACTTAAGTAGCATTGTTACTATATTGCTTTGTATTTCTCTCTTTTTCTCTTCCTTTTATTTTTTGTTCTGCAGGACTATTGGGTATGTTCAGGGGGGCAGCATGTCAGGTCCATCATCACCGGCACAGGCACCTTACTGGTGCCCTGCCATTAGAGCAGGGGAGGAGATGGGGGTTTATTGGGTGCTATTGCTATAACTTCAAACGTGGGAAATAGGGAGGGAGGAGTGACAACAGAAGAAGACCAGATCACTAAACTGGCTTATATCAGGATCTTCAAGGCCACTTGCCCTGAGAATGGAATGTTACCAGGTTGACATCTCAGAGCTTGTCAAAACATCTTACTGGCACTTCCGGTTTACTTGCCTCCGGTGAAGACGGTCCCTTCTTAAGGACCGCCAGTCCCGCCGCCTGTAAGAGCCGCTTCGATACCGAGAAGCGGCTTGAAAACTCCGAAATCCTTAGGATTGCAGGAGGAGAGTAGGCAAGGTACAGGTTGAGCCCCTGTGAGCCCCCAGAGAATCGCTACTGGGGAGGAAACAGGCGCGGCTCCCTTTCAACTTGCTGAGACTCCGGACGGCGTGGGACGACTCTGCCTTTCGCAGAGCAAGCCGGCTGCAGCAAACATTTAAACTGATTGAAACCAACCTTAACAAATAGCGGAAATATCAACTTGAACCCTCAAACCTGGAAATCGCAAGTATTATTGCTTTGGTGACTTTTTGACTTAAGAGAAAGTACGAACGAGTGAAAGTGGTCTGAAAAAAAAATGGCGCCCAGCTGCAGAGTTAACGAGCTAGTGAGAGTGGATTTGTGAAGTTACTTTGATCTGTTACAAGGTTGCGCTGCCTGTAATAAGGAGCAACAGGAGAAGAGGAAAAAATTCTTTTTTAAAATCTGAGCTTGCTTCAGTCTAGTTTCTATCCCCAATTTGATTAAACCTGGGGGATTTTTTCAGAGGACTTTGGAGGTGGAAAAGGAAAAAGGATCTCCTTTTTCAGAAAATCTAACCTACGTGGTAGGATGGCTTCAAAGAAGCAGGAAGGAAAGGCAGTGGGGGGGGATCCCCCACACACAAGCATGAACAGCAGCTTCCTCCTGCTCAACAGACTCAGAAAAAAGACTTTGATTTTGAAAGTTTAAAAGAATTTATCTCTCAGGCTTTGGATGAT
Organism: Arizona elegans; assembly: GCA_022577455.1. NCBI lineage: Eukaryota > Metazoa > Chordata > Lepidosauria > Squamata > Colubridae > Arizona > Arizona elegans. Next base: position 30,041,201 of record JAKOOJ010000006.1, on the reverse strand, counting down.
AAATTTCAAAAATCTCAACAGGAAATAGATGATAAATTTCAAAAATCTCAACAGGAAATTATGCAGGAAATTAATGAAATTAAAAATGTGGTGAAACAGGATTATGGTAAGGTGACTAAAAAAATATAGAATGTGGTGTCTGGTCTGTCAGAAATTATTATTAAAGTGGATTCCAAATTGGAAGAATTTAAATCAGAAGTTAATGTTAAAATTAAGGATACTGACTATAAAAGTTCTGATGTTGATGACAAAATGCAGAGAGTTGAAAACGAAATTACGATGATGCAATTCAGGGCCATGGAATTCGCTATAAGGCTCAGAGGCATTAGAGAGAATGACAGACAGGACCTGAGACAGATCTGTGCTGATGCTTTGGCTGTGTTATTAAAAATTAATCCTGAAGTGGTTTTTTATAAAATAGACAAAATTTACAGAGTGAATTCCTGGGTGGCAAGACAAAGACAATTGCCTAGAGATGTGGTGATATATTTTACAGACAGAACAATAAGAAATGATATTTTGCAAAAATATTTTCTTTTCTCCGTGCAAGTGGAGGGAGCTCAAATTGGAGTTTATAAAGAACTGCCACCTAAAATGTTAAAAGATAGAAAAGACTTTGGTTTCCTAGTGAACGAACTGAAAAAACAACAGGTACCATTCCGGTGGGATGCCCCAACTGGTATAATTTTGAAATACAATGGAGAAAGACATTGGTTGAACACTGTTGAGAAGGCGGAACATTTCTATTCTACTGTTCTTAAAGAGAGATCCCCATCTCCACGTACATCCACAGTGCTGGAGATTAAGGAGAGTGATAAGAAGCAACCTCAGCAAGAGATAGAAGAACAGTCTAAGCAGGCGGAGCCAGTGGAAACGCAAGGTGCTACAGGAGGTTTTCTGGAGGAGCACCTGTTAGAATCTTCTCCAATTCTGGACCCGGCTCGAATGGTCGAAGTTAAAGATCAGCGTATAACTCGTGCAAAATCTAAGCAACTTAAAGAAAAGCAACAACAGGAAAGACAATACAAAAAGGGAACTAAGAGTACTACACAAGAAAGTGAAGCCATGGTGGGAGCAAAACCGAAAATTTCGGAAGATCTTCGGCTATTCTGCTCGTCGCTTCAAAAAGATGAAGATGACAATTAAGTGTTTATCTTGGAATGTGAATGGGCTGAATTCATTACAGAAAAGGAAGAAGTTATTTACATATTTGAGACAATTTAATAATGATATAATTTGTTTACAAGAAACTCATATTAGAACTCAAGATCAAAAATACTTGATAAATTCAAAATTAGGAACACATTTTATAACTTCAACTTTGCAAAAAAAAGAATGGTGTGGTCATTTATGTAAATAAAAGACTGACAGCTAAAATTATAGAAGAGGATGAAGATGGTAGGTTTATAGCAATTGAACTGCTTACAATAAATGGCTAAATTCTTCTGATTGGAATTTATGCTCCTAACCAACAACAGGATCATTTTTATAAAACTTTACACACTAAAATACTGCAATGGGATTATAGATCTATTCTAATTATGGGAGATTGGAATGGAGTAATTGATTCCAAATTAGATAAAAAGAGTTTGGCGAAATCAAGGATTAAACTACCACAGACTTTTTTCGATATGAAAGAAGATTTGGAATTAAAAGATATCTGGAGAATACATAACCCAAAAGAACTGGACTATACTTTTTTTTCTGATAGACATAGATCCTTCTCTAGGATTGATTTTATTTTGTTATCAGATGATCTACTTGTTAAGACAAAAAGAACAAAGATTTTCCCAAGAACTTTGACCGACCATAGCCCAGTATGGATAGAAATTGAGATGGGTAAGATTGAGAGACGATCATGGAGATTAAATGAAAACTTGTTCAGATATGAAAAAAATATAACAGAACTTAAAAAGCAGCTGAAAGAATTTTTTGAAATAAACTTGAATAAGGGTACCCCAATTGAAATTGTGTGGGATGCGAGTAAAGCTTATATGAGAGGGGTACTCATTCATATGAATTCTAAACATAAACTGAATCGGCAAAAGAAAAGATCTGAACTGGAAGCAGAAATAAAGAATAAAGAACAGCTACTTATTAAAAACCCAACAGATGAAAGAATACGTGGTGCTATAAAACTTTTGAAAGATCAATTTCAAATGTTTATGGCGGAACAAGTTGCAACAAATTTACAATATGCGAAGCACAACACATTTTGTAACGCCAATAAACCGGGCAGATGGTTGGCCTATACATTAAGGAAGAAGCAGAGCATACGGACTATTGATAGTATTGATATTGGAGGGAAAGAAATTTTTCAACAAAAATTAATTAAAGAAGCTTTTGTAGATTACTATACCAAATTATATGTCAAAGATGATATGCAGAATGGACTTATAGAAAAATATCTAGATAATAAAAGAGTCACAAAAATTACTAATCAACAAAAGGAAAGAATGAATTATCCTATAACAGAGGAGGAGATAATAGTAGCAATCAAACAATTAAAAACAGCTAAAGCTCCTGGAACGGATGGTTTGACTGCAGTGTATTATAAAACTTTGCAAGTAGAAATGGTGGAACAACTCAGAGACTTATTTTGTAACATACAACAAGGGGGTAAAATACCCCCATCATGGACAACAGCTTATATTTCTTTGATACCAAAAGAGCAAGTAGCTCCTAAAAAACCAGAGAATTATAGACCAATATCTCTTTTGAATAATGATTATAAAATTTATGCAAAAGTACTAGCCAACAGGTTGATGCCAGTAATCCAAGAGGTGATCCATGATGATCAAGCGGGATTTATTGAGGGCAGATACATGAAGGACAATGTAAGGCAAGTAATAGATTTATTGGAATATCTTGAGAGGAATAAACAGATACCTGCAGTGCTGGTCTTTTTGGATGCAGAAAAGGCCTTTGATAGAGTGGACTGGAATTTTCTATTAAAGACTTTTAAAAAGATGGACTTTGGGGACCAATTTATACAGGCAGTTTCAGCAATTTACTAAGAGCAAAAGGCACAGATTATTATTAATGGAAGTCTGACAACAGATTTTAAAATTGAAAAAGGAACAAGACAAGGATGTCCGTTATCCCCATTGCTATTTATTTTAACACTAGAAGTCTTGTTGAATACAATACGGGACTCTAATATCTTGAAAGGCATAGTGATAAGGCAAGAGGATTACAGAATAAAGGCATTTGCAGATGATTTGATTGTTACCCTAACACAGCCGATGGAATCAATAATCCAGATGAAAGACATTATACAAGATTATGGTAGAGTATCAGGTTTTAGATTGAACCAGAAAAAAACTAAGATGATAGTTAAAAATATGACACAAGATCGCAAACACGAACTTGAAAGGAGGGCAGGTTTTGAGATTGTACCAAAGGTTAAATATCTAGGAGTTCATGTTGCAGAATCAAATATGAAACTGTTCCAAAATAATTATGAGGTGTTGTGGCGAGATGTGCAGAAAGATATGGAGACTTGGAAAAAACTGCAGCTGTCTCTACTTGGAAGAACAGCAGCAGTTAAGATGAATATTTTGCCAAGATTTCTTTTTTTGTTTCAAATGATTCCGGTGCTTAAAAGCAATAAACAATTGAAAGAGTGGCAAAGTGGAGTGAATAAGTTTGTCTGGAATGAGAAAAAACCGAGAGTGAAATTGAAAATTATGCAAGATGTTCCAGAACGGGGAGGTCTTAAACTTCCAAACCTACAGTTATATTATGAAGCAGCAGCTTTATCTCAAACAAGTGATTGGTTTGGAAGGAAAAAGACTGGAATACTGAATCTAGAAAGTTTTGATCTTGAATTTGGATGGCATGCTTACTTATTTTATGAAAATAAAGTGGATAAAGTATTTAAAAGCCACATACTTAGAGACTCCTTGATGAGAGTTTGGAAGAAGCACCGACTCAAATGGGATTATAAAATACCGCTATGGCTGGATCTTGGTCATATTATTTGGAATACAAATATAATGTCACTCGGGGGGTTTTTATACAAAGAGGTTCTTTTTACAGATGCGGGCAGATGGCAGTTGAAGACATTAGAGACACTGTTGGACGAAGGAATTAATTTAACTTGGTTACAATATAATCAACTTCAACTGAGATGGAAAGAGGACCAAAAAACTGGTATTATGTTGCATGAGGAAGAATTGGTTAGATATATAAAAGAGAAAGGTCCAATGCATATTAAAAGGCTTTACAATGTTTTGTTAGAAAGGGATTCAGAAACTGAATTGGTTAAAGATTGTATGATTAAGTGGGCACAAAATTTTGAGGAACCAGTGATGTTGGAAACATGGGAAAAAATTTGGGTTCAGAATGTTAAATTTACACAGTCACAGAATTTGAGGGAAAATTTCTATAAAATGTTTTATAGATGGCATTTAGATCCTAAGAAATTGTCATGCATGTACCCTAATTTTCAGCCAAAATGTTGGAGATGTGATTGTTTAGATGCTACATATTATCATATCTGGTGGACTTGTAAGGAAGTTAAGGCTTTTTGGATAAAAATTTGGTGGGTTATGCAGAATGTTTTGAAGAAAAAAAATCAATTTTCTCCTCAATTGTTTTTACTGGGTATAGTTAAGGGTTTTACATTGGGTGAAACAAAGTTGATATTGCATATGATAACAGCAGCGAGATTATTGATAGGTAAATATTGGAAAAATGAAGCTTTGCCCACTATCAAGGAATGGACTTTGAAGATGGCCAGTTTTGCAGAGATGGCGAAGATTTCAGCATACTTAAAAGATTGTTCACAAGAGACTTATGAATGGGAATGGAAAAAGTGGATAGATTATGTGCAGAACAAATACCAAACCAGGAATTATCAAATAGCTTTTAATTGAAAATGTTATGTTAAGATAGAAATATCTTAACTTAGTGAAGATGAAAAATTATATGGGGGATGGAGGGGTTCAAGTTTTATATAAAGGGTTTTTTTTTCTGATGTGAGTATATTCTGTGGAAGTCCGGGGGGAGGGGAGGGTTAGGGAGGGTTAGGGAGGATGAGGTTGGGGAGTTTGGGGTGGGTTGAAAGGGGGGGGGGGAAATGGGGTGAAAATGTAACTCTAAAACTTTTGCAATCAAAAAAAAAACAAAACATCTTACTGGCATCATATTGGCTGGCCAGGGGATTGGTCATGGGGGGAGTGAGTGGAAAGTGAAAAGAATTAGCATTGTATTTTGTGTGGGAATACCAGATTCCACCTGACTTTACTGCAACCAGTTTCTTTCAGTAAAAGTTCCTTTACTTCAACTAAATGGAGTCACGAGTCTTACTTTCCTGAAAGAGTGAACTGGGGCAGGTTTCTGCCATCTCAGGGGAATCTCAGAGGCCTATATTGACAGAGGTATAAATTTGCAGACAGGTATACACACTGATACATTTCTCATCAAGCAATTAGGATTCACAGAAAAATGTGATCTGACTTATAACTACTGCAGAATAAACAATTGAGTAAAGAGAGATAAAACTATTTGAAAGTAGAGATGCACAAGTTACTAGTATAGCTTTTAATGCACACTTTCAACAGATTATTTTAATATTTATAGTCTTTAATCTATATTTCAAACTTTGTATAAACTGTTTACATTTTTGTTATTTGCCTTAAATACTTGCTAGAAGAAATTAACTAATAATGATACTAACACCTAGTAGATGCTACTAATACAGAATTACCGTATTATTCAGAGTATAAGACACACTTCCCACCCCCTAAAAGAGGGTGAAAATTTTAGTGCATCTTATACACTGAATGTAGCCCCGCCCACCCACCGGCCCCCACCCTTCAGCCTCCACGCATCTTTTCAAATGGAGAGCCTTTCAAACAGCCTCCAAAAGCTCCAAAAGTTCCATTTGCAAAGGAGCTTCTCTTTGCAAAGGCAGCCTCTCAAACAGAGCTTTTGGAGGCTGCAAACTCAGCCTCTTAAACGAAGCTTTTGGAGGGTGAAAAAGCAAGGCTCAGAGACCAAAATGGCAACCCGGAACAGCTGCTGCCTTGTCAGACCAGTTCTGCACTTCCTCTGCTGTACTCACTGGAGCGCCCTGCGATAATCAGGTGCATTTTTGAAGCTGTGTATCTGCCCCAACAAAGTGCGGGCAGTAGATGATGAATGGGAGTGCAACAAATAACGGCAACGGCAGTTTGGACAGGCATGCAACAAGTAGCATGTAATATGACATTTGTCTTGGGCTACCTAGTGACAGCTATAATAATCAGTTGTCACTTAGAGGGGAGTTTAGAATAGATTTCTGCCCCAGTTAATACCTTTTGTTATAGGTTAATATTTTGTTTTATGATGGATTAAAAAGAGAAGTGTCTTTCGTCCATCTTTATCAAATGCATGTTTGTATATTGTAGGGTGCAATGTCAGTGGATTCTATTACTGATCTTGATGATAGTCAGTCTCGGTTACTAGAAGCTCTACAGTTATCCTTGCCTGCTGAAGCACAGAACAAGAAAGAAAAATCCAGGGACAAAAAATTAAGCCTCAATCCTATTTACAGGCAAGTTCCTCGGCTTATAGATAGCTGCTGTCAGCATTTAGAAAAACATGGTAAGTATATTTTATCTGAAATGTACACACAGCTTATAGTACAAAGATTTGATTTGGAGTTTGAAAATAATTTGATTTTGAATCCCTAAACTAAATCAACTTTCCAAATTTGGGCGAATATAAATCAGATGTCAGCAGAAAAATGGAACTGACTCAAAGTGTTGAATTAGATTAATGAATTGAATAAGTGCTTATTCAGAGAGCATTAAAAATTATATGGATTCTATTCAATTTTATGCAAGCATAATGATTCAAAATATAGCTTTTATTCCATAAAGGCTGTAAACCCAGTGAAAGTACAATAGTCCTTGACTTATGACCCTAATGGAGTCTCCCTGTTATCATGACAGCCATAAAGTGGGTCACCTACTGTATGTGACTGATCAAATTTTACGACCTTTTTGTGGCAGTCATTAAGCAGTGGCAGTCATTAAGTGAACACTATGGTTGTTAAAGTGAACACAGCAGTGTAAAGCAAGACCATTGTTCACTATGGGTGTTTTTTGCTGAAAACCAAAAGTAAATGCCAGGTTTTGGCAAAAATGTCACAAAATGTGTTCACGTGACTGCAAGATGCTGCAAATGGCAGTAAATGCAGACAGGTTACCAAGGGCTCAGCATGCAGTCACATTACCACAGGAAGAGGGCAGCTGTCAGAACTTTGGAACCAGCTTGTAAGTTCTTTATAACTTCAAGTGGAGACTAGTTGCAAGTTGAGGACTATTATAGTAACAATTGAATAAAGCAATTTCTACTTCTACTGCGGAATTGGAGAATTTTTGAATATTTTGTTTTTCTGTAGCTGCTGGGAATGACAGTTTTAAAAAACAGAGAAAATTGTGAAGTGCCACAAATATTTTGGTAAAAATCACAGTCAACTGTTGTATGATGTAGGGATATATTGTATATTGGGAGATAAGCGAGGAAATCAAATTGTTGGCTTTACTTGGTCTAGGAATTTAGCTATAATAAGCCTTCAAACTCTAAAATAATCTCCTGCATGCAACTGAGATTAACATTTGAGATGGGATATTAGTAATTTTAATGTGGGTTAGCACACTGTGTTTAAATTCAAAGGAAAATCAACCATTGGTTTAGTAATTTGGTCTCTAGTGCTGGAAGGGCTCTGGAAGCTACATGCAGCCTGAAAACCAAGGTTAAATATTTCATACCCATGCCTATTCTCATCCTTTCTTATTCCCCTTGTAGAAAATAAGAAAAGAGCTGGTACAAAGAATATTTGTGGGTTTTTCTAACCAAGGGCTATGTGTATTTTTGAATATAGAAATACAAATTCAGGTGAATTCAGGGCTAACATCTTTTTATAAATGTATTATGCAATTTTGTATAGTCACCATTGGTCTTAGGCTTCCCTCTAGTGTCACTTTTGAACAATGCACTATTTATTTTTTAAAAAACCTATAATGGTGTACAAGGAGCCTTTACTGAAGTAGATTTCACTGATCACATTTCCTTCTAAACTGTTTGCATATTTTGGATTTATGCTATCTTCTGATAGGGTAGGAATAAGAAACACAAATATTACAATAATTATATACATCATAGCGATGCAAAATAGTTTACTAATGTTCTAACTTTATTGTATATTTATATGCATTTGTGTATTATTATTATTATTATTATTATTATTATTATTATTATTATTATTATTATTATTATTATTATTAAATTGACATGCCATTTTACAGGTCTCCAGACTGTAGGCATATTCCGAGTTGGGAGTTCAAAAAAAAGGGTAAGACAGGTAAGTTGTTATCATTCTTCATGAATATCATGAAACTCACTATTTTATATTTATATATTTTGGTCAGTGTCATCTTTCATTATAGTCCTACTCTAAATATGCAATAGTAATATAACCAGGAAAATACCAATATTTTTTTAAAATGTGTTTTTTAGATCTGGGATCTTTCATCTATATATTTCCACTAACAATAGTATCTGTCTTTAAAATTCAAGTTTCTGGAACCTAAATGGTATAAGAAATATAAGGCATCTGAATATCAATTATGTATTATGTTAAAATTACAATCATTTTTTCCCCAAAACATTTTCTTATTTCTATATCAGTCTCAATCAGTTTTCCATGCAGTATATTTAAAAGAAACAGGCTGTCCTGATAATTCTTTGAGCTAAGGTGGATTTGCTTCTGTTTCTATGAAACATTTGATTAAATTCATTTTAATATGTCACCAACAAATATTTCAGAGAGAGACATCTCTTACATTTATTTAAATGCTTTATGAAATAATGGCTGCAATTTCAAGAGGAATATATTCATGTTATTAGTATTAAATATTAGTACAAAATACCATTGCTATTTCTTTCTAACAAATTATTAGTTTAACCATGTAACCATATAAACGAGAAATAGGTAACCGGTTTTTAAATATTTCCTGTAACCATTATGGCCAATGACCAGGAATGTGGCTATTATAACCTACACCACTTTTTGATTTAATTTATCAGGAATAGACTAAAGTCAAAATGACTATATCAAAGAGCTGCTAAGAGCTACAGATAGATTAATAATGTGGTATAAATTAGATTAAAGCATTATTATAATTTATTATTACAGAACTGTTTTGTAATTATTACAAATGTTTATTATGATTTATTATAAAGATAGGATTTATTCAGAGGTGAATAAGAAATATAAAACAAAAAATTGCATCCTTGTTAAGTCTAGATATGTAATGCAGTGGTAGAATTCATCTAATATGATATCAGTTTGGAAGAATAACCTTTACTGTTATTTTCTTTTAGTAATCCAACACCACTGGAATATTGAGGTTTTGACAATTCCTAAATTCTTTGTATGCTGAAAATTTTAATTCTGAAATAAGTTCTTTTCTACAGAAAACAATATCATTACATCAATACACACTGGACCTTGTTTTTGTCTCTGGACAGTGGTTGAGTGATCTCGAGATAGGGGATATAGTGATTGAACCCTTGTCATGGTCAGATCACTCCCTCCTTCACCTGGACCTTCGAACCGCCACACCCCGCCGCAGGGAGGCGGAACCGACCAGGCGCCTGATGGATCCTGAGAGATTCCAGATGGAGCTTGGGCCATTTCCTGAGGTTCTGGCACACGACTCGGCTGAGGACTTAGTGGCCGCCTGGGATAGGGCGGCAGCTGAGGCTTTAGACCGAGTTGTGCCTTTGCGGCCTCTGACCCGGCGCCGGTCTCACCTGGCTCCTTGGTATACTGAGGAGCTGAGGGAGATGAAGCGCCGGAAAAGACACCTAGAGAGCAGTTGGAGGGCTAGTCGTTCTGAATCCGACCGAACACTGGTAAGATCTCATATTAAGAATTACCTAGTGGCGATAAGAGTAGAGAAGAGTAACTACTTTTCTACTCTTATTGCGTCATCAGATAATCGCCCAGCCGCCCTGTTTAGGGTGACCCGCTCTCTGCTCCATCAAGAGACGCGGGAAGACCCCTTGGAGGGTAGAGCTGAGGATTTTGTACAATATCTGTATGACAAAATTGCTCAGATTCGGGAACAGCTGGACTCTGACTGGATTGATCCAGAGGAGATGACAGGGGCAGGTCCTGAGAATATTATTTGGGAAGAGTTTGATCCTGTGACTCCCGAAAGCGTGGACAGGATACTGAACAGACTAAATGCGACCACATGTTTATTGGACCCGTGTCCCTCCTGGTTGGTACTGGCCTCCCGGGAGGTGACGCAAGGCTGGCTCCAGGAGATTATAAATGCTTCTTTGAGTGAGGGTGTCTTTCCCACCGTCTTGAAAGAGGCGGTGGTGAGGCCCCTCCTCAAGAAGCCCTCCCTGGACCCAGCTGTGTTAGCAAATTATCGTCCTGTCTCATTGGTCGCATTGGTTGATGATCTCTGGAGGGCTCGAGACAGGGGTTGCTCCTCTGTCCTGGTCCTATTAGACCTCTCAGCGGCTTTTGATACCATCGATCATGATATCATGCTGCACCGGTTGGAAGGGGTGGGGGTGGGGGGCACTGTTCTACAGTGGTTCTCCTCCTTTCTCTCTGACCGGTCGCAGTCTGTGTTGACAGGGGGGAAGAGGTCGACCCCGAGGCCCCTTATATGTGGGGTGCCACAAGGATCGGTCCTCTCGCCTCTTCTATTCAACATTTATGTGAAGCCACTGAGTGAGATCATCCGTGGTTTTGGGGTGAAGTACCATCAGTACGCTGATGACACCCAGCTGTACATCTCCACCCCAGACCACCCCAATGATGCCCTCGAGGTGATGTCCCGGTGCCTGGAGGCCGTACGGATCTGGATGGGGAGGAACAAACTCAGACTCAACCCATCCAAGACCAAGTGGCTGTGGTTTCCGTCGTCCCGATATAGTTAGTTGGCGCCATCTCTGATTATTGGGGGCGAGTCGTTGGCCCCCACAGATGGGGTTCGCAACTTGGGCATCCTCCTGGACTCGCGGCTGTCTTTAGAAGAGCATATGACGGCCGTGGCCAGGAGGACTTTTTATCAGGTTCGCCTGATTCGCCAGTTGTGTCCCTTTCTGGATCGGGACTCGTTACTCACGGTCACTCACGCCCTTGTCACCTCACGCCTGGATTACTGTAATGCTCTCTACATGGGGCTCCCCTTGAGAAGCACCCGGAGGCTCCAACTGGTCCAGAATGCGGCCGCGCGGGTGGTGATGGGAGCAATGTGGCGCTCTCATGTAACCCCCCTCCTGCGCGAGCTGCACTGGCTCCCGGTGGTCTTCCGGGTGCGCTTCAAGGTTTTGGTTACTATCTTTAGAGCGCTCCATGGCTCAGGACCAGGGTACTTACGAGACTGCCTCCTGCCACCAATAGCCTCTCACCGACCAGTTCGCTCCCATAGAGAGGGACTCCTCAGGGTGCCATCGGCCAAACAATGTCGACTGACGGCCCCCAGGGGGAGAGCCTTTTCTGTGGGGGCACCTACCATCTGGAACGGGCTTCCCCCGGAGTTACGAAACATCCAAGACTTACGCATATTCCGCCGTGCCCTGAAAACATTTCTATTCCAACAAGCTGGTCTGGCCTAACTCTCCCTTTTTAATTGGCTTTTAAATTGGCTTTTAAATCGGGTTTTAGACCTCTTTTAGATAAATTTGGATGTTTTAATCTTTGAGCCAAATTACTTAATCTGTTTTTTAATAGTTTTTAACTTCTATATGTATTTGTATTTATTATGGCTGTTCACTGCCCTGAGTCCTTCGGGAGCAGGGCGGTATACAAATATGAGAAATAAATAAATAAATAAATAAATAAATTTGTTCCATGTACAGAGAAAAATGCACACGCCAGACTTGGGAAAGGGTCTGACTACAAGCTAAAGCTATGTCATCACGTTTTTAAAAAAACCTGTAATATAATCATGGAAACGTTTGACATGATTTTTGTTTCTAGTTACGTGAAGAGTTTGACCGTGGTGTGGATGTAGTACTGGATGAAGAACAAAGCATTCATGATGTAGCAGCTTTATTAAAGGAATTCCTTCGTGATATGCCTGACCCACTTCTGACCAGAGAGCTTTACACTCCTTTTATCAACGCACTCTGTGAGCAGTCTGTTTGACTATGTCTGTCTGTCTGTCTACCTATCTGCCTATCTAAATGGTTGATAAACTGTAGCCCTTATAAATCAAAATCAATTTGTGCTTATCTTTATTTAAACTCTGGGCATGTTTCTGATTCCAATGATTCATAATTTATGAGTGGTCACTTTGTTTATATTTTGACGTGGATAAGATTTAAATTGCCTGATATGTCTCAGTGGATTGGTTTCCAAAATTAGATAGGGGATAAAAAACTAGTTAAAATTGTTCATTCTAAAAATCATCTTCATATTGTCTTGTAATAATTTAATGTATAGAATGCTAAAGAGGACTAGGCAATTCAAAATAGTCCACATGTTTTGATCTTTGGATCACATGTAGTTTGGTTATGATAATATTATATATAACTCTGCTGAGTCATCACATCTCTCAAAATGTTACATATGGTAGGGTTTTGGCTTTTTTAATACAGTCATGTCCAGTTTTCGGAGACTGCCCGGACAAGTACCTACAGTTTTCTTGGCAAGATTTTTCAGAAATGGTTTGCCATTGCCTTATTTTGAGGGCTGAGAGAAAGTGGCTGGCACAAGGTATCATCCAGCTTGCATTGTGTCTAAAGCAGGACTAGAATGCATGGTTCCCAGTTTCTAGCCTGATGGTCTTAACCAGCACACAAAATTGATTCTTAGGTTTTTCTACACCCCCTCAAATATAATAACTGAATGTTCTAAAACATTTAATTCTTCAATGTTATATAGCTGTACTAATGAAATGCCTGAAAATATTAAAATGTATAGATTAAAACATGAATTGCTGATAATAGTGTTACACAAAGTAGTGCAATTAATGTGTATTTTTTTAAAAAAAATATTTTTCTTTTTTAGTAATAGACCCCCATGAACAACTAAACACTCTACAACTTCTAATTTATCTTCTACCTCCCTGCAACTGTGACACCTTACATCGACTCCTTCAGTTCTTAGCTACTGTAGCCAGCCATGCAGAAGACAGAAAAAATGAAGATAGCCAGGAAGTAAGTTTATTTCACTGATTTTTATTGTGAAATTAGCATTGCAGTTCACCTTGAAGCAAAATGTATGCAAGCAAATCAAATAAATAAATAATAACATTTTGATCAGCAATGTGATAAGGAATAATATTAATGAACCATCTTATGAACCAATCTTTGTACTATTTCTAAACAAGCTATTATAATTTAGGTTTAAATCAGAGTATATTTGGTTTTATTAATCGTCACTTGCTTTAATAGACTTAACTATGTTTGTATCATTCTCTCTTTTATTCATGCAAAAGGATTATTCCTGCATTCAGAAACTTTTAGAACTTGCAGGTTTGTTGGGAAAAGTACCACCCCTCAAATCCCATATATAACTTGGCTCCTATTGATTCCACTCGGTGGAATGCTCTTTATATACGGCACAAAGTGACTTAGAAAAGGCAGGATCCTAGTCAGGTTAGCTAAACCAAAACCACCTACACAAAGTGCTAGGAATCCATTGCTAGTTAAATAGTACAGCATTTTATTTCTTTTCTTTTTAGATCCCTGGGAACAAAATGACATCACTCAACCTAGCCACCATATTTGGACCTAATCTGTTGCACAAGCAGAAGACAACAGACAAAGAATTTACTGTTCAAAGCACAGCACGTGCTGAGGAGAGTGCTGCCATTATTGCTGTTGTGCAGAAGATGATAGAAAACTATGAAATGCTCTTTATGGTAAGTGAAGATTTCCTCTCTCTTTTTGCATTTAACAGAAGTTTTTATAGAATATTTTTTAGTTTAGTCTTAACTTTTTGAAATTGGACACTACATAATAGTGTCTTTTTAACATTTTTAACATTTAAAAATATTCACTCATGAGACAATGTCTGTACAGTGAATAAATAAAATAAGACCATAATAAACAGAAATAAAAATTTGGCATGGTGAACTACTGGTAGCAAATAGATGCTGGTAAAAGAAGGCCCTTGGCTAGTTTGCCATGTGGAAACATAGCTCTTAAAATTTAAAGAAAAAGGAAAGTATATATGAATTTATTTCTTTATACCTATTTCTTCAAAGAACTTCTGTATTAAGGCTAATTATGTGTTTATTTCAGTAGGTTTATAGAATAATAGTTCAAAGCTGTTAGATAAGCAGGTAAATCATCAAAATATATTAAAGTTTTCTGTTTATTAAATATGTTTTTTATGTCATGTTTTTAATAAAGATTGTATTTCTAGTGCAGGGATCTGCAACCTTAAACACTCAAACAGCCATTTGGATCTGCTTCCCACAGAAAACAAAACACCGGGAGCCACAAAATCTGGGTGGGCGTGGCCAACTCAACATCACTCATTCCCACCCAGTCACATGACACACACCCCAGCCATGCCTACCCAAGTTTTGTGGCTTCGGGTGTTTCTTTTCTATGGGACAGGTATATGTATCTCTGTCCCTCCCCTCTCATCTCTCCCATTTCTCTTTTTCTCCCTCTCTCTCTGTCTCCCATATCTCTTTTTCCCCCTCTCTCTCTCTGTCTCCCTTTCTCTCTCTCTCTCTCTCTCTCTATCTTTCTCTTTTTCTTTTTCTCTCTCTCTCCTTTCCTCCCTCATCGGGCGCCCCCGAAGACACTTGGCAGGCAAAGTACGGGATGACCCCCCTCCCCATCACCAAGGCAGCGTTGGCTGAATCCTTGCAAAACTGGGCAAATGCGGAGAGAGGAGAGCAGACAGAGCTGAATTGAGCCAAATCTGTCTCTCTCTGTCTGTCTCTCTCTCTGCCTGACTGCAGCAGGAAACGGCGGGCAGCTACTTTCGGCTTTGTTGGTGCTGGACACTCTCTGCCCTGAGAGAGAGAGAGAGAGAGAGAGAGAGAGAGAGAGAGAGAGAGAGAGAGAGAGAGAGAGAGAGAGAGAGAGAGAGAGTTGCCAGGGGTGAGTGGGCAGGGAATGGGCTTCAGGAGTAGGAGGGGACCCAGTCTCCCCCATTCTGAAGCATGCTTTCACTGTGCTGTGCAAGGCACTGCAAGAGCAGTAGGCAGGTCATGGAGGGGATATTGGGTCTTCCCCTCGCCCCACGCCAAAAGGAAAGCCAGTCAGGTTTCTCTGAAGCCTCCCTCTCCCTGCTCCCTTCCCCCTACCCCCCAATTCCACTTTGGGACAGAGGAGCGCACACTGAAAATGCATGTTGGGGCAACCCTCTGGTGCTCAGCCCACAACTCTCCGCTCTCCTCCAGGCCCAGTTTGTTGAGGAGGGGGGGAAGTAGCCCTGATGCTTCCACTACCCGCCCCACACAATCCCAGCCATTGCTTCCCAGCTTCCTCAAAGGTGCAGCAAATTTCAAAGGTGGCAGCTCGCGTTGGAGATGCCAAACAGCAGGACAGCTGAGAGAGCCGGACCAGGCCTCTCCATCGTCCGACTCACCAATGGGAGTGCTTCTGCCAGACCAGCTATGCCCCATGGGCTTTTGTGCTCGGCACTCAGCCAAGGAGGGGAGCGCTTCCCCACGCCGCCCCTTCTTTCTCTTGGCCCTGCCGACAAGCGAGGAGGAAGGCCAAATTTGGGGGATGGCCCCCATCCAGCAAGATCTGCCCCTGCCGTTATCTCCCAGCCCTCTTTGCTGGCGACAACAGCAAATATACCAGGCAAAATCCAGTTGCCGCACAAAGGCAAGACAGGGCAGCAGCTCTTTTATCCCTCTGCCGCAACAGGGCCACAGGGAGCTGCAGCAGAGGGGTGAAAGGCCGCATGTGGCTCTAGAGCCGCAAGTTGCTGACACCCATTCTAGTGTAATGGTATTTCCCCGTTATTAAAATTTGCATAAGATTGCATAAGATAGCACATGTATAAATACTATACTTGCTGTATCAGAACATGACTCAATAATTCCCATAATCCTCTCAGGAATATTTTGTATAGTCATCTATCTATCTATCTATCCCTACCTACCTACCTACCTACCTACCTATTATCTATCTATCACATTTTTCCACTGGGCATCCCCTTCAAAGGGATTCTGGGCGGTGTATAATAAAACATTAAAATAAATAAACAGTAAAAGGCGAAAGATTTATACGATCTGAAGAGAAACCAGAGTATAATTTTTTATAGTATAGAGTATAATTTATAGAAGTTCTTCTGCGGAAAATTAGAACTAATGAGGAAATAAAAGGATTGAAGATCAGGAAGGAGACTTACAAGACACAAGCATTTGCGGACGACGTAGCTCTAATCCTTGAAGACCCCATAGAATCGGGACCTAAAGTATTAGAGGAATTAAGTAAATATGGAGAGGTGGCAGGCTTCATACTGAACAAAACTAAAACCAAAGTATTGATCAAGAACACAACTGAGAGCCAGAAAAACGAGATAGAAGAAGTATTAGGATTACAGGTTGCCAAAAAAATTAAATACCTAGGAATTTGGATTACATCAAGATGTTCGACCCTGAAAGATGATAATTATACTCTCCTAATTAGAAAAATAAAACAAGACCTAGATAGCTGGAAAAAAATAAGACTATCACTTTTGGGCAAGATAGCCACAATTAAGATGAACATCCTCCCCAGAATATTATTCTTATTCCAAAATATACCGATAAATTTAGATAAAAAATTCTTTCTAGAACTAGACAAAATCATCAGAGAATTTATATGGGAGGGGAAAAAAATGAGATTTTCCATTAAAATTTTAAGGGGCAAAAGAGATATAGGTGGATTTGGACTCCCGGATTGGGAAACATACTACAGGGCAGCTAAGGTAGTTTGGATAAGAGATTGGATCACCCTGGAAAATGAGAGGATTCTTACCTTAGAAGGCCATGACTTGCAAAAAGGGTGGCACGCCCACATTTGGGACACGGAGAAGAAAAGGAAGACACATTTCCATAGACATAAAATTAGAGACTCCTTGATACAAACATGGACCCAGATTAAGCAAAAATATCCCAAATTGGCTCTCAACGATGGAGGCCCTGACCCACCCAAATAGGTGGGAGAGGGAGAAAATGGGCAGATATAAAGATATTTTAGACGAAGGAGGGAGGCTTAAACCAAATGACACCTTACGAGAGCAAGGAATAATTTTAGATTGGTGGACCTACTCACAAGTAAAATCCAGATATCAGAGAGACAAAGAACAATACGGTTTAGAATTTGGACCAAATGGATTGGATAAAGTCCTGATGGGAACAAATAAAAAGATACTGGCAAACTATACAATTATTTATTAGGCGACGATAAGTTCGGAGATGTCACAAAGAACCAAATAATTGCATGGGAGAAAAATATAGGGCGCGATATAAATTTTGGGGAATGGGAGGAGGCATGGAACAGAAATCTTAAACTGACTAGAGCGGTGGCATATAAGGAAAACCATTACAAAATGTTTCATAGATGGTACCTAGCCCCGGCCAGACTAGCGAAGATATATCCCAATATATACCCCAATTGTTGGAAATGTGGTTATGGTCAAGGCACCTTCTTTCACATGTGGTGGACATGCCCAGAAGCGAAAGAATACTGGAATAAAATTAGGAGGTGGTTATATGAAATAATTGACGAAGATATTGAACTAACACCAGAGATTTTCCTCCTGGGAATAATAAAGAAGCCATATAGAAAGGAAATGACACATTTAATGATCCACATAATCACAGCCACCAGATTGGCATACGCACAGTACTGGAAAGAGAAAACTCAACCACCAGAAGAGCTTACAATTAAGAAAATACTCGAGTGCGCAGAGATGACTAAATTAACTTCTGAATTAAATGATGAGAAGTCAATTTACTATATGGTGTGGGAAAGGTGGTACAAGTGGTTGCATGACAAAATGAAAGAAAAATCTAAAGGTGTGTTAAATATTGGTTAAAAGTGAGTTGAAATGTCACCAAGTACTATTTATGTAAATAGTTAAAACACTGCACATCCGATACTAATTGAAAATGTTATTATACTTAATGTGTTTTATATTTTTGTTTGAATGTTTGTTTTTCCTTTTTCTCTTTTTTTTACTTCTTTTTTGTTTTGTAAAAAATCTCAATAAAGTTTAAAATAAAATAAAATAAAATAAATAAACAGTATTTAAAAATTAAAAGTTTATAATTAAAATTTTGGAAAGTGTCAAAAATAATTAAAGCCTGTTAAAAAGAATAGAGCTCTCTCTCTCTCTCCCTCTCCCTCCCTCGGACAAATACAGTATAATTTCAATTTTCTTAAGATTTAAAAACTTGTGGATACTTTCAAAGACAGAAAATGGTTTTGAATTATGTTAACATTTGTAAGAATATAGTATTTTATTAATGAGGATATGTACAGGTGACTATGTTTCATGTATTTGTTTATCATTTGTGTATATATTTACCTTATACATGGGGAAAGAAATTAATTAGCCTGGCCATTTCATTTATAATAGATTCATTCTCTTATCTTTTCCTCACTTCATTTTTAACTTGATATCTAAAAAGAATTGCATCAAATTTGTTTGCCTATTTCATATAGCAATTACCAGATAAATAATCTTGTAGCTCTTCAAAAGGCAAGCTAAGTGGCTTGTTGGATTATAAAATACTTATTTTATAAATAAAATATGATAAATGATTAAAGATAATGGAAAGTATATTTTTAAAAAAGTGAAGTGTTTTGTATGTTATTTAACTGGAACAGATTATATTAGATTTGTGATTATAATAATTCATATTTAAAAATAGAGGTGTATAATTTTGCTATTTGCTTTTTGATGTTTCATTAATGTATAGGTCCCAGCAGACCTTCAAAACGAAGTTCTAATTAGTTTGCTTGAGACTGATCCAGATGTTGTAGACTATTTGCTGAGAAGGAAAGCTTCCCAGTTATCGTGAGTAATTTGTTAATTTTTTTTATTTGCCTCCATTGGGAAAATGTTTATCATAATTTATCATATTTTATCATAGTAGTCCAAAGTCTTATTTCAAAACCCCTGGCATATTTTTTTAAATAGCAACTATGAATAATGTAAACCATTATGAAGTTAAATTACCGTATTTTTCAGAGTATAAGACGCACCTACCTTTTTTGTTTTGTTTTTATAAAAAGTTTTTTAAATTTTTTAGACAAACACACATACAAACATACAATGTATTTTCTTTGAACAGAGTATTTGGCCAGTTCACAAATTTAAACAGTGTTTAGTCATTTCAATTACTTTACTTTTACTTTACTTTTATTTTTATTTAATTTATATACCGCCCTAGTCCCGAAGGACTCAGGGCGGTGAACAGCCAACAATAAAATACATACATACAAAATTTAAAAAGCAGAGATAAAATCAAATTAAATAATTTGGCCCAGACAAATTTAAAACCCAATTGATTTAAAACAAATTTAAACTTTGACTATTAAAAATACTAAAAAAATTTTTAAAAAATATTAAAAACGTTTAAAAAGAGGGAGAAAGTTAGGCCAGACCTGCCTGGTGAAATAAAAAGGTCTTTAGAGCGCGGCGGAAGGTGCGCAGATCCGGGATCCTCCGTATCTCCGGGGGAACTCATTCCAGATGGTAGGTGCCCCCACAGAGAAGGCTCTCTCCCTGGGGGCTGCCAGTCAACATTGTTTGGCTGACGGTACCCGGAGGAGCCCTCTCTATGAGATCGTACCGGCCGGTGGGAGGCAATTAAATTTACAATTTCTATATTTCCTTTTTGCCATATTTATTCCTCATCTATTTTTTTAAAAAACCAATATTACTCTTCATCCTCATCTCTAATCTTAATCAAATTCAATTTTTCCCTTCTATATTTTACCCCTTTCCATTGTCATCTATTTTTATATCCATCCTCACATTGGTGAATTATGTAATATTACAATTGTTTAATACAAATTCAACATTTTAATATAAATCAATTAGTTTTATAACTATCTTTTTTTGTACATTAATACAATATGAACATGAATATTCCAATTATTTCCATGCAATCCAATTTCTTACTAATCAATTAATTATATTTACCAATAATAATAAACCAAATAATTTTCCCAATATATTCCTCCAAACCACAACTTAACCATTTCTGCTTTCAACACAATATACAATTAATAGTATCTCAATTATTACAATTCCCTAGTTAAATAGAGCTTTCCCCTTATGTTACTCATTTTCACATCTTAAACTCTCCCAATAACCCAAATAGTTTTGCCCATATAATCCTCCAAATCACAACTTAATCATTTCTACTTTCATCACAATATATAATTAAAAATATTTCAATCGTTACAATTTTCCTAATTAAATTTAAAAATGTTCTAGCTGTTATCCAAGCTACAACTTAATCCTTTTTACTTTCACCACCATATATCATTAAAGGTATTTCAATTGTTACAGTTTATACTTATTCATATTTCTAAAAAAAATTTAAAAAAGAAAAACTTACCATTGTCTAGATTTCAAAAATACAAAGACAAATATTCCAATTATTATTCATTTCATTTTTACAATCATGATTTCCCGTTTATTTCTTACTACTATTCATATTTCAATTTTAAATATGTATAACATCTTTCTCTTTCACTTCTTTTTCTTTTTCTCCCTTCCCATTTTTATTTTTGCCTTTTTCTTTCTCCTTTTTTTCTTTTGTGTTTTAAAATCTTGAACTCTCCTCTTTTGCCCTAAATTTCCCATTGTTTGCACCTAACTTTTTTGGTGAGGAAAAAAGAAGAAAAAGAAATCTCCCTCTGCCTCTGCCTCTGAGCAATTTTGCCTCTTACAGCAAACAGCCTGCTTTACTTTCATTTTCAGCATAGCTTGATTAGCACAAGAGAAAAAAAAATCTGCTCCAGCAATTTATCTCTTTGCAGCAAGCAGCAGAGCCCTGCGCAAAACAGCTGAGAGCAAATCAGCTGAGAGTCGGGAGGCCAATCCAATCAACTTCTGCTAATTAGGTTGTGCTGAAGCTGAAAGGAGCTGTTTTTTCTTGCTGTTTGCTTGCAAGGAGGTAACTGCTGCGAGGCAGAGGCCAAAGGGTGGGGGCCAGTGGGTGGGCAGGGCTACATTCGGTGTATAAGATGCACCTAAATTTTCACCCCCTTTTGGGGGGGGAAGGGTACGTCTTATACTCTGAAAAATATGGCATCTACCTTTTTTATAAAATGCTAGTAATTAAAACTTTTATAATTAATACCTTTAGAACAATCCTTTAATGATTTTTATATGAATATCTTAATTTCCAAGCCTATTTTAATAAAATTAACTTTAGTTAAATGTCCAAGGCCTTTTGTGCTCCATCTGTGTTAAAACCTGGGTTCATACATCATGGCAAAGGTGTCTGCAGTTAGAACTTTCTGGGCTGATGGTACATCTAAGATTTACATTGTAATAGAATTTTAAATAAACTATTAAATAGAAGATTAGCATGTTGCTAAGAATTGAACTCCAGTTATCTGGAGTTGCCAGTTATCTGGTTACAGGAAGGAGTAACATTTGAGATCTGAATACCATCTGACAGAAGATCAAACTTGAATTTTTCAGTTCATTACACTCTACAGCCACTGTATGTCACAATGACTTAACAAATAAGAACTAAACCTGATTTATTTGCCTGAATATAATGTTGTAAGTGGTACATGGAGAGTGGAAAACTGATCTGTTTCTCTTTTAAAAAATTGGTATTGAGATTTCTAATGTTGAAAGATCTCTATGTGAATGACATGTTTAGCCTGACAGAAGAGAGGAAGATTAAGAAATCTCCAAATATCATTGAGCCCTAGAGGAACTTTTTTTGTGGGTAGAGCTTATATACATCTGTTGTCAAATGGAAGTGTTTTTAATGATGCAATATGGAGACAGCTGCCTTCACTGTGCTATTAAAAGCATTTGCATCTGCATGTTAGCAGGCCTATACAGGGTAGCTGTCAGCAGGTAGAGAAGAATTAAGTAATCTGATTCCCATGAAAACTTTCCTCAATGTTTGCCAGGATCCTCACTTCCATCTGTTTTGCTTTAAAATTAATTTAAAATATATAAATGGAAAGGTGCATGCTACCAATATACAGTGTACTTAATATACATATATTGTGGAGGGCCCACAGGCATCCTTAAAACATATAACTATGGGTTTGCTACCCAATTAAAAAAAGACAACTTTAAGCTATAATAGTAGGGAGAGTTTTATAATGCATCAAGCGCCTTGTAAATTAGTTTGTGCCTAGCCACAACTTTTTATTTTTATTTTATTTTTATTTCTAAAAATGATTCTGGGTCCCACAAAGAGCAAAGAAGCATTTTACGTAGTCACTAAAAATGATAGCCAGACTGCAGCAGAGTGCTATGTTGGGATGTGTGCCTATCTGTCTAGAAAAACGACCAACTCAAACTGAGACAGTAGACTACATCCTGGAAAGCTGTGTGAAGTGACACCTTAACAGTGTGACTTTCAGTCAATGTTTTGTATTTGGTCCTGTCCATGATAATATGCCATTTGTGAAAATGCTTCTAAATGCTTTTACAATTCAAAATGAACCCAACAGTTGGGTATCTCTGTTAATGAACTTAAGCTCCATTCTTCTACCTTTTATAACTATGATATAGCTATGAGGGCATAGAAATCCAGTGGGTGAGATCTTTTCTCTTTCTCAAAAATATCTCTTAAAAGTTTATTCCTATTCAAACCTAAAATATCTGCTCATATTGCTTAATTTAAGAATGTTTAATAATAGAACTGCTCAAATCTGTATAGAGCCTCACCAAACAAGAGAAATCAAGTAGATAATAGGACTTTGGTATCTTATTCTAGCAAATGATAATTGACAGATATAGCCATCTGATATTGGGAATAGTGTCCTTATTTTCTATGTTCAACTTTGCCTTAGTACAAAAAAATATGTGCACCATAGCTGCTTTGTATGCTTATTATTTTATTCTACTTTGGAAATGAAAGATGACATGTTACTTCTTTAAGCCCTGATCCCTTATTTATTATTAAATCATCATTTAAATCTCCTGAGAAGAAATATATCTTTTCAACATTTTCCAATAAATCATTGGAAACCATTTATTTTAATTCACAGTTGATAGGACAGTAATTGTGCTGCTTGAAAATGACAGAATTGTCACTTTAGTTTTGTTCTCCTCTTAGATGCCTAATTAATATTGAAGTGCCCAGGAATCATTTTTATATGTTTTGATACTAGCATGTTTCCAGCTGTAACTGCGAAGTCATGGGAAAGAATTTGTCTAAAAGATTAGAGGGACAATTTATTCATCATGAAAAGAAAATGACAGTCATAGGGCACATCCTTTTTTCTGTGTCAATCTGGAGAGACGACTACATATTCACTGGACTATTTTTCCTGATAAGCTGGAACCAAAAAATGAGATACACATGTCTTGGGACCATCTTAATATTCTTGATAATGGATTTCAAATCTTGACATGAAAAACTATAATTCTGCAATGAGAAGTAAGCACATGTCCACCAGTAATTGGTCACATAGCAAACTTCAGTTGCTACATATAAAATGGGCATAGTGTCTTTCTACGTAAACATTTCTCTTGATCAAAACACTTTCTTGAATCTACTTTTCCTAATAATTTCACCACTTCACTGTTTTTCCTTTTAACTGGAAGATTATCTGCTCAGTCACAATGAAACAGTACAACATTATATAACACTGCTTGCTACTAACAGTACAATGCTGACAGCCTACTTCTAGAGTCTTCTTATCGTTTCTAATATGACTGGATTTGTCAGGAATTCATCGCTAACTCCATACTAATCTAAAATTAAACCATCATTTGAAAATGAAACCAAGGTTCTTGCTGTGAAGGATCTCTTGTTAAATCCTAAATAAAGCATGGAGTGGCCAGTTTAAATTCTCAATCAGGGAATATTTTTGAGAAAAAACTATAATGTTCAACATTTACTCAAGGTAAGGTATAATTTGAAAGCTTTTATGAAGTTTTATTTTATTAAAAGCTGTAATTAAATGGACTGTCCTTTGTTCTATGGTTATTGTTTGTTGCAGTTACCTTTTTTCATTCTATTTGCTCAATTCATTATATTGTACTCAATAATGTACAAAACATTCCAATGTTATATTCAGACTTGCAATATGTTCTTAAAGCTTTCTTTTTTTAATTAGAATCTTGGATATCATTGTCTTGGATATAATATAACAGTAATTTCACCTATATTGTGTTGAATCCCATCCTATAATTGTTTGCTATTAAGGCAGTTATCTTCTGAAATTTTTAGTTTGTTCAGATATACTGTACTTTACATGGACTAAGTTTTATTAACTCCTGTTTATGTTTCATTTTATCAGAAGCCCTGAAATGCTTCAGTCTGAAAGATCATTCTCCATAGAAGGTAGACATTCATCCATAGACTCAAACCGAACCTCAAGTGGCGATATATCACCATATGACAACAACTCTCCAGTGCTGTCTGAAAGATCTGTTTTGGCAATGCAAGAAGATATGTCCCTTACTTCTGATAAGTTACATAAAGTACCAGAACAGAGCACATTAGGTAGCAATTTTCAGCCAAAATCAAAAGAGAATTCCTTTGGTATGATCAGCATATACCATAACTATAAGCATTCATTGGTTCTAATATCATTGTGAATAATCTTTTATAGTAAAATTATTTTTATTGTAAATATTGTTTTTCTTAGTGAATTGATTTCCTTAACGGAATAGAGTCAGACTGTTAAGGTTGGACAGATATAGTTTATCAATTTAAATTGCAATTCCTAACAGCAAATTTCTGATTTTAATTTAAAGATTGTCTGAGAAAATATTTTTTGAAAATGTTTGATAAGATTTTATTAATATCCAAACAATATCTGCATCCAGGTGAAAAGACTCTTTATACAGAATTCAGTAATTCAGAAGTGCAGAGTTTGTATATCAATTCAGATGTACAAAGTCAACTCACCTGTGAATACAAAATTCATTCCATGGATTGTTAAACTAGAATTATAATGACATACTGTAATTATGTATGTGGTTAAGTCATAGTTTTAGTGTTCTACTATATGAACATCTCAATATTTAACCTGCATAATATCAGTGCAGAAATTCAAAACATTTTAAAAAATGAAATCAGTTCTAATTCTTTGCAAATATTTTGAATTATAAGTATTGTACTATCTTGAATTTTATCTTTGAATTTTTGAAAATCACATCTTTTATTTTCCAATTGAAGAATGTTTGGGCCAGAAACAATCACAGGATGAAAATTTTTGTGAACCCAAAGAAAATTATTTTGCTTAAAAGGGGGTCCCAATATTTCATGCTCCTTTTCATCTGAGAGTTTCAAAGAGTCAGTCACATGGGGATCTAGTGCCCACATTGTAAATAAATCCACTGAAGTAGCAAAAGCTCTTGACATTAAACTAAAATATTGTTGAGATCCTAGCTGTTGTTTCTGTTCTTAGGTTATGACCCATTAAGATTTTAGCTTGATATCAAAAGCTTTGGCTACCTCTGGCTGCCTTGTCTTCTTGTGGTGAAAGTAAATTGCAATTTTATTATATGCTGATAATAACAGTATTTCTGTTACAAATTTCAGTTGGACTGAAATGAGGGCTGCATGTCCTAGACATTAATTGTTCTCAGGAAGTACTTGAAATTAGATATACTAAAACTAAGGTCTTATTTTTGGCAAAATAACCCAGGATCCCTAACCTGATTAATCAAAATCTTTAAACATCTACCCAACCCACTAGAGCAGGGAGGCAAGGAATGTTGCAGGTCCCATTCCCTAAAGAGATACATCTGTTGGGACCCAGAAGAAGAGCCTTCTCCGTGGTGGCTCCCTCTGTCTGGAACATCATTCCGCCTTTCCCGCCCCCGAGAGATTAGACTGGTCCCTTCTCTAACACTCTTTTGGAAGGCCCTGAAGAAGTGGTTCTGTCAGTGGGCCTGGGGAACTCAGAGCAGGATGGAGCCCATTAAATGACTAGTGTGAATGTATGTTGTCGCCAGGGTGTGGAGGTTGTTATTTTATTATTTTTCTTTTTATTATTTTCTTTGTTTTATATGGTGCTTTTGTGTCCTTGTAAACCACCTTGAGTCACCATGTGTGAGTAGGCAGCAATATAAATTTTCTAAATAAATACATAAACAAACAAACCAACCACACAGACAATTAAAAGAGCTACAAAGGAGACAAAATTCTAAGAACACGGTAGCCTACACCCAAAGAAGCAGGGATTAGCATCAGACAAACAAGCAAAAAACAATACCATAATCAAGGAATTACCATGGAGAAAGCTACACGCTGATTAATACTGATGATGTTACCTAGAACAACTGCAAGCAAACAACAAACTCAGAGCACCAAGGACTCCCTATTTGTATTGATGCCTGGCTAAATTTGTTGGGGTTTTTTTCCCTAGAGAGTCAAGGCAGATAATTATAAATTAATGAAGAAAAGGACAGCCCTGAAAAAAAGTACAAAATTGTGGACTCATAAGAGCAGCCAACCTGATAAAGAGATAGGGTTGAACATTTCCTGCATTCAAATGGTTTGATTTGAAATGATTTGAAAACTCATTTGGAACAGTCCGACTTAATCAAAGTAGTCAGTCCCCATTTTTTTAGGTTACCAATTTCTTTATTCTATTCTATTGTGTCCAGTGCTATGTACTCCAAAGAGTACCAAAATCAGAACAGCTGTCCTCAAGGGAAAATATTTAAAATTCCTTAGAACTTAACTTTGTGTCTTTGTGAAAAAGAAGATATTGAGTGCATATGTTATGGCCTTTTACATTGCACCTTCTATAAGGAAACAAAGGCTCCCTTTTATCCCTCAGATAGATCTGATTTATGTTTTTATTTTGATACATTTGAAATAATTATTTTAACTATTTTGCTAACTGACAGAATTCTGGTAGGTGACTGTAACAAAGAATACTACCAATACCAGAGAATATATGTAAATTAGGATTGAACTGTTGGGCTCTTGGTTGTTCTCTCAGTTTGATAGTTTCTATTGGGTGTCGTTTCTTTCTTGATAATTCTTTAAAAATACACTTATTAAGGAAGATATCCTCCCACACCAAGACTAGAAGTACAAGATGCTTCAGCCCCCTATATACTGATGATGTTACCTAGCATAGTACAGCTGCAGGAAAACAGCTAATTTCAGAGAACACTGAGAGTCCAAAGATTATCACTACTGCTATTTCTTTCTAATATATCTCTGTTAAATATTAGGATCACCTACATTCATATTCCTTCTAATCTTATAGATGTGTCAGACGACTATTTCAGCATCTGGGGCACCTGGCATTCAACTCTGAAAAGTGGTTCCAAAGGGCTGGGAATGACAGGTATACATATTGTTTCTGTTTCTATGCATCAAATAATTATCTGATTTGACTATTCATACATTAGCACTATTTCATTATAGTATTGTGCTAGAAGAGGACTATTAATTCTCTTTTTCCAAAAGCTATCGATTTTATAAAGCATATGGTTCAGTAAACTATGGTTTACAAAACTTTACACCACATTAAACATTTTTTGTTTTGAGTGTCACAGGAGTTTCCACAACAATTTTTTTGCAAACTTTCAGATACTACGATATTCAATTCAAGGCCAACTATCTGTAGAATATTTTGCAATATAGAGCAGGACTATATGAAAATGTGTCTGCATATGTGAGTAATCAATAATAATTCTAGATATCATTCCCAAGACTGATGTAAGATCCCAATGCCCATGTCATTGTAGATTATCTCAAAAACAATGTTGATTTGCTTTATTATTGATCATTTTCTGTGGTTTTTTTAGGGTCATATGGAGACATCTATGAGAGCAGCTCCTTGCGGCCAGGGCAGTGTTCCCTTTCTCAAGGGAGCCTATCATTGTCTTCTCAGTGGCAAGAAAACAATACAGAGCTAGACAATGAAAAACAAGTCATCCGGAGGAGTCAGACAACAACTGCCCTTCCTGGTTGCCGTTCGCATCCCCCTCTGTCTCAAGTGTACAGCACCCCACAGATTAAAGTAGGTAGAAAGAATTCCAGCCAGTCCAGTTCACCTGTAAGATATACAGAGAACTTGATGGAGCATGACTCAGATGCAACTTGTCCACATGCTACATTTAAGCCATCGTCTCTAAGGCAAGCTGAAGTAATTCAAAAAGACAGACCACCACCTCCTTACCCCGAAACAGCAAAACAAAGCAGCTTATCATCCCTCCAGCCAGCAGTGTCTTCTACAGGGTATCCATTGTGGAAGCTTCAGAAGACAGACTTGTCTGGGGCCCAGGGAATGAGGATCATGACTCAGGTGCCTGAACAACCTATCCAGCATGAGGAGCAACAGAACCAAAATGAAAGAAAGTACTCCTTTCCAGACAGTGAGCAGAACAGTAAAAATTTGTCAGAGACAGACTGGCATGGGTGGCAAAGCGATCGATGGCAAATTTGGGAGATTTTATCACCTGATAATCCAGATGCACTCCCTGAAACTTTAGTATGAGTGAAGAAATCAGCAGGTCTTTTCCAAGTAGGGAAAACGGTGGACTGGATTTATACTGAATTATTTTTTAAAGATATGTTTACTTTATGGAGTATTTTAAAATTAAATTTATTAAAATAATTTTTATAGCCGTGTAAAATTTAGGGACACGTTTTTGGGATTTTGTAGAAGGAAATGTGAGGTGGCAATTTCAGTCCAAACTACTCTGTGAAATATAAGCTGTGTACACAATAAAAATGACCCTCTTGGTGTTGCTAAGATACATTTATGTATCTGCAGCTCAAATGACTGTATATTATGCAGATGTTTTGTGTACAATAGCATTGTGTTTATATGCAAAAAAATAATCTTGAATGCTTTTTTGAAATTATATTTTAATCATGCACTACTATTAATATTCAATATATTGATATCGTTGGAAATGCACAAACTGGTTTCTGTGCTTTTAAGTAATCTGTGAAAGACATATATTTTCACTGACAAATAAAGTGGAATGAGAACATTAAAAGCCATATATTTTATAATAAGGAAGTTAAGGAATATCTAATATACTATTTGCTTGCAAGGAAAAATTAATGAACATATATTTTTATTCTTTTAGATAGCAATTCCACTCACCCCTTCATAATTATGTCCATGTCTACACCATATACAAAGATTCTTCTACCCATTCCACATTAGGCTTATAAAAATTTGGCATGGGTGAGGAAGTATAGGAGAGGGTGTTTATTAAGTTATGTTAAGACTACGTGACAGACTCTTTGGAATTTTCAATATTTCTGGATAAATATGAACTAAAATGTGATCTGCTCTCACAAGTCCTAAAACTAGATAAAAAGAACCCAATTAAATAAATGAGTCAAAAACCCTAACCCTTATAAATTTATTAAGGAAAATTATTCAAAGCTATATATTTGTGTATTGTAAAACTAAGTGAACTTTTGTGTTTCAGTAAATTGGGTGCCCCTGTTGGAGAACAAAAACAGCAACTAAATGTTTCCAATAACTGTTGATCCTGCATTGGCTTGGAGGAATTCTAGCTCATTCCTCCTTAGAGAATACCTTTAGCTCAAGGATGGTAAGCTTCTTTGCATAAATAGTCCAGTCAGGTTCTTCCACAACCCTTCCATAGAATTTGACTTAGCCATTCCAGTCTTTAACTTTCTTTTTTAACCATTCTTTGTTTCTACAACTTGAGTATTTGTGGTCATTATCTTGCTGCATGACCCATTGTTTCTGAGCTTCAGTTCATGGACAATATCCTCCTATTTTCCTGAAGAATTTGCTGGTACAATTCAGAATTCCATCAGTGATGGTACACTATCTTGGTCCATAAGGTACAAAGGAGGCTCAAATCATGATACTGCCACTATTATGATTTACAGATAAGTTTCTTACATTATAACAATAATAATAGTATTTGCCAAACATAATGCTTTTCAATCAAACCCAAAAGTTCTATTTTGGTCTCAGCATTCCATAAAACCTTCTTTCAATAGACTTCTGGCTTATCTACCCTGTTTCCCCCAAAATAAGACATCCCCTGATAATAAGCCCAATCATGCTTTTGAGCGCATGGCAATAAGGCCAAGCGCTTATTTCATGGTTCAAAAAAATATAAGACGGACTTATTTTTGGAGGAAACACGGTATGTGTCTTTTGCAAATTTTAGATAGCAATAGCACTTAGACCAGGAGTGTCAAACTCAAGGCCTGCAGGCCAGATCTGGCCTGCGGGGTGCTTAGATCTGGCCCACAGGGCCACCCTGGAAACAGCGAAGGACCAGCCTGCGGTGCCTCTGCCAGCAAAAACAGAGCTTGGGAGGGCCACGCACAGCCTGCCTCCTGCAGCCCTCTGCCAGCAAAAATGGAGGTCAGATAGGCCGACCTCCGTTTTCGCTGGCAGAGGGCTGCAGGAGCCATCACGGTTGAAAAGAGTCTTGATAAGTAATGTTGAGTTGGTCATGCTCACCATGGCCATACCCACACCCCCCGAAGTCAAACACAACCCTGATGCGGCCCTCAATGAAATCGAATTTGACACCTCTGACTTATATACTGCTTCTCAGCCCTCTCTAAGTGGTTTATAGAGTCAGCATATTGCCCCCAACAATCTGCGTCCTCATCTTACGAACCTCAGAAGAATGGAAGGCTGAGTCAACCTTCAGCTGGTGAGAATCGAACTGCCAAACTGCAGTCAGCCGGCAGTCAGCAGAAGGAGCCTGCAGTACTGCTTTTTAACCACTGCACTACCATGGCTCGATGAGATGAGCAGCAATGTCAGCTTTATTTTTTAAACCCCTTCTTGTATGAGTAATGATAACTTACCCATAACTTCTACATACCCATAATCGTGTACTGTAAATAAGGAAGGACCTCCCACACTCACACTTGATTATCATCCCATGGATTGAAACACCTGGTTCTTAATTTTCCCATCAAATGAACATATAATCCTAAAGGTTCATATACGTATTTTGAATCATTCTCCAATAAACAAATGAACAAGTATAATGCTTTGACTCATTCATTTAATCGTGTTCTTTTACCTACAGTAGTTTTAGGATTTGGAAAATGTTTTAGGACATATTTATGCAGAAATATTAAAAATTCAGAAGAGTTCACAAACTTTTAAGCACCACTGTACTGTATGTTTTTATATGTATTCATTGGACCTGGCATTCTGGCAATTAACTAAAATATTTTCCTTTTTAAACCAACACAGTTTTCAGTATTCACAATTCCTAAAATATTGACAAAATTCCACAAGATGATTCCAGTGCAATGTTGTATTTGTTAAATGTTAATATTCTGTGGTTTTAAAAGTTTTATTATCATTCAGCATGGGAAAGGTACACCTATTACATTCTTTTATTATAAAACTGCTTTCCTTAAATTTCAGTGGAATTTTATCTAGTGGTGTCTTTTAACTTATATCTTGTGCAATAGAATAAAAGTCTTGCAGAAAACTTTGTTTCTATTTATTGAGTAAACATTTTGTGCATATAATCCATGAAAAGTAAGTACTGTAAACAGTAGCACATAATTGCTATTTGAAGGGTCGAAGTAATTGAAAGCTTTCACTTAAGGGACCATTTCAGTGGAAACACCATGTGTAGGTGTTTCCGTGTGAAGAGCAGAATAGAGAACTGGCATGCTTCTTTCTATTTACTAAATGGGCATGAACTGATCTCTTTGGGCTCTTGCTTTCTGTTTCCAAAACAATAAAGTTATAAATAAACTAAAGTTATAGAATAATTACATGCATCCTTAATGCATCATCACATCTCAAAAATTTGCAGCATCAAATAAGTAATTAGGAATTCTGTTTCAAGCCTCGTCCAGCCAAGTGAGATCTGTATCCTTGTAAGCACAATTAGTTCTATTTTACAATTCCATACCAGCAATGGAAATAGGCATGCTGTGAACGGGTGTAATTAAACTCTTCAGAGATAAGGTTGAGAATTACCTATTTTGTGAAGTGCAGATTTGCAGCTATATCAATGTGACTGAAATGTGTCCAGTCAACAAATTTCAAGGTGCTATTTCACATGCCCAGATGTGCCTGCAATTCTTTATTAAAACTAGAAAGAGGCCTGAGTTTATTAGAAACCTGATATTTGAGATCACAGTAGTCTTTTGGAAAATCCTTTAGATTATTTGACTCATATAATAACTTTATGCCATTATGGTCAATTGAAATAGAATCCAATTTGAGGGACTGGCAGCCCCGTTGCCTGTAAAGAGCCGCCTTTACATCTGAAAGGCGGCTCGAAAAACTCCATTTCCATAAGGAAATGTGAGACAGAGCAGGTGAGGGCAGGTAGAGCTCTCTGCGAAGTCCCCAGAGTTTTTTTTTACTCTTGGGGATGAAGCAGATGAGGCTCCCTATTTCCCTCGCCACCGCTCCGGGCTTTGGGAGACCTCTGCCTTTTTGCAGAGCCAGGCAACGAGAACAAGCCTTTTGAAGAAAATTAACAGATTGTTCAATTAAAGAGGATGAGATCTGGACCTGTGACCCTAAATCGCAAGTATTTTCATTTACTTTACAAAAGATATTGAAGAAAGGAAAAAAGATTTTTAAAATGGCGACTGCCAAGGCTTGAGAAGGGAAAGTCCTTCCGTTTCTTAATAAGCTACAAAGTAGCGGAATAAATACTGCTGGCTACAATTGAAGAAAAAGCTCCACTTTTGTGTTTCCTCTTTCCTGGAGATTTTCTAAAAGAGTTTGTCTGTGTGGAAATATGGCATTTAGACTAATTAAGCCAGACAAACAAGCAGTGGGGGGGGGGATTCCCCCATTTACAAACTATTTGAACAAGTTCTAAACCTACAGACTCAGAAAACTGATTTTAATATAATTGAATTTCTCTTGGAGGAGATTGTAAGAAGGGATGAGATTGTGAACCAGAACTTTGAAAAATTTAAGCAGGAAATTAAAGAATTGGTGCAATTAAAGTTTGATACTTTGCAACGAAAGATTGCAAAAGTGACTAATGGTTTTTCAGAAATTGCTATAAAGTTGGATACAAATATTAATTTATTTGAGTCTAAAATGGAGGAAATTGAGGATAATTTGGACAATAAAATACAAAGAATTGAAAATGATTTGATAAACACTCAAGACAATAGCTTAGAAGAAAAACCCAAAATGGAAGCTGATCATAAGACTTGTAATGCAGAAAATATAAAACAACGGATTGAAAAAGAAGTTTTAATGATGCAACATAATCTCACAGAATATGCGATTAGACTGAGAGGATTACAGGAAAATAACAGAGATGACTTAAGGAAAATATCTTCTGAAATTCTGGCTGGGATCTTAAAGGTTCATCCTGAGGAAGTATTTTGTAGGATTGACAGAGTCTATAGAATAAATTCCTGGATTGCAAAGCAAAGGCAACTGCCTAGAGATGTGATTTATTTTACAGATAAAGAAATAAGAAATAATATTGTGCAAAAATCTTTTAATTCTACTTTGCAATTGTTTGGAAGAAAGATTTGGATATACAAAGAGTTACCACCTAAGATGTTATTGGAAAGAAAGAAATTTGGATTTCTGGTGACTGAGCTTAAAAAACAAAATATTTTATTTAGGTGGGATGTTCCAGTTGGTATAATATTAAGATATCAAGGAGAAAGATACCAATTAAATACTGTTGAAAAAGCGGAAGAATTTTATCAAAAATTTTTGAAAATGAGCTCAACATTTTTATGCACAACACAAGATAAGCAGAAGGAGTTGGAAATAAAGGAAAAATATTGAGCTACAGAGGCCTCTGTAGATGAATCACCTTTGGATTCTTTAGATGCCTCTGTTGGATTATCTATAAATAAGAGAGACGTGACATTGGATTCTAATATGATGACTCATCAAGTCACAGACAAGCATGGAAATCAATTAGTTGATACACAACTTATAGAAAAGAAATATGAGCCACAAAAGCAAAACCAACAAGATCAAGTCATAAATCAGAACGAAAACCGATCAGTTGATATACAACTCGTAGAAAGGAAATTAGGATGGAGATCAAACCCACAAAAAGTCAAGAAAAAAAGAAACAGGTCTCACAAAAACAAAAATTTCTAAATTAGGCAACAGTGAAGCCAGTTATTTAAAAGATGACTGAATACATGAAAAGATAGTTGAGGCGAAGTATTGGTTAATATTATCCTGAGGAGAGTGACAGACCTCTGCAATGCCGTAATTTTGGGATCTGAAAAGGGCCTTAAATTGTTGGATTGGAATTATCTATTTTGGATTTTTTTTTTTGATAAATGTATTATGTTTATGCTGAGCTATATGGCAAGAGAGCTATGCTGGGGCATGCAGAAGATCTGGTTATTCCCATTATGACGGTGGGAATTAATAATCCTGAAGAAAGCCACTACTACAGATATTATATGGAATACAATTATAATGTCACTCGGGTGGTTGTTTTCTTTTTTTATATATATACATGAAGATATTCATTACTGATGGGGGCAGATGATAACTGAGGATTTTGAACACTCTGTTGCAATCAGGATGTTATGTTACCCTAATATGGGTGATGGAGTTAACAATCCAGTGGAAAGACATCAAAGAAGACATTATATGGATTATAAATTTAAAGTCATTGATTTTATCTATATAAGGGAATATTTTTTTAGTAGGGTGGGTAGAAGAATAAAGATATTAGGAATTGTTATGCATGGTAATTTTGTAGGAAAGTGGGTGGAGACAGGCTAGTTTATTGATTGTTTAGTTTAAGAAAAGGGATGTTTAAGAGATATATTTATGGGAGTGGAGGAAATGGATAGAGCTGAATAAATGTTAAATTAGGATTTATTATATAGCTTTATAGGGGAAGGTTGCTTCGAAATGTTATATTAATATACACAAAAGATTAAATGTTAAATTAGGATTTATTATATAGTCTTAAAGTGGAAGGTTGTTTTGAAATGTTATATTAATATACAGATATATGTATGGGGGAGGAGAAAAAGGGCAGGTTATTGCTAAATTGGGAGTCATAATAATATTACTATGCTAAATCAGAAGTTATATAATGTTATAGTAGAATGTTATTTTGAAATGTATGGTAAAAGGGGGATGTAATAATATTATTAGAAAGAAAGGGTCAGTATTTGGGGGATGGAGTAAGGGGATGGTAAAGTATTATATAATCTGTTAGGAATTTGGATCTTACTTTGAAGAAGTCACAGGGGGACGGGTGGTGAGGGCGGGTTAGGGAGGAGGGGGGAGGAAAAGGGGGGGGGAAAATCTGTATTTGAAAAACTTTTTCAATAAAAAAAAAAGAAATAGAATCCAATTTAAGATTCTGAACTTTCCATACAATATCTTGTCTTGGATATAAAATAGCTCAGTCAGAAATAAAGCATCAGATTATAGGTAACAACAGTTTGTTCAATGACAAGTGACAATGGTGATGAAGTGACAATAGTGATGACGTGACAATGGTGAAGTGACAATGGTGATGAAAAAGAAGATTTATAATCAATTTGTGAATTTATTTATTTATTTTATTTATTTTATTTTATTGAATTTCTATACCGCCCTACTCCTGAAGGACTCAGGGCGGTGCACAGCCATGAAATAAAACACATAGATATACAAAATTTAAAATCGAATAAAATGAATTAAATAAATTTGGCTGAATTGATACCCATAATTTAAAATACCCATATTTTAAAATACAGTAAAAATTTAAAATTTACACTTAAAAGGGAGAAGATTTAGGCGAGGCCAGCTTGATGAAATAAAAGAGTCTTCAGCTCGCGGCGGAAGGTGCGCAGATCCGGAATCCTCCGTATCTCGGGGGAGCTCATTCCAGATCGTCGGTGCCCCCACAGAGAAGGCTCTCCCCCTAGGGGCCGACAGCCGACAATGTTTGGCCGACGGCACCTGGAGGAGCCCCTCTCTGTGGGAGCGTACTGGTCGGTGGGAGGCTATTGATGGTAGTAGGCGGTCCTGTAAGTAACCAGGCCCTAAGCCATGGAGCGCTTTAAAGGTGGTAACCAGAACCTTGAAGCGCACCCGGAAGACCACCAGGAGCCAGTGCAGCTCGCGCAGGAGAGGTGTTACATGGGAGCTCCACGCTGCTCCCATAACCACCCGCGCGGCCGCACTCTGCACCAGTTGGAGCCTCCCGGTGCACCTCAAGGGGAGCCCCACGTAGAGAGCGTTACAGCTATTGCAGCATTCCACAATCATGATCACAATTTGGATGCTTAACAATCAGTGCATTTATGATGGTTGCAGCATCTTTCACATGATCACCATTTATGTCCTTCACATGGCTGTGATTTGTGATTTCCTGCCAGCTTCCCCATTAACTTTGCTTGGCTCCCAACAAGCAAAGTCAATGTGGAAGCTGGCAGGAAATCACAAGTCACAGCTATATGACATTGTGTTTAATGACTGCAGTTGGAACTGACATAAGTGGGGCATTGTTGTGTGATGATTCACTTTTTAACCACATTGCTTAGCAGTGGAGTTACCAGTCCCAATTGTGATTAGTAAGGAAGACTACCTGTATTGACCTAGATTTACAAAAGGATCTAAGCTTTGTTCCACAAATACTACAGTTAACGAATACAAGGAAGAGCAATTCACAGGAACCATTTTTTTGTCTGACACCAGGGCTGGATTTTCCTATAGGCTAACTAGGCTTCAGCCTAGGGCCTCAAGATCAAGAGGGGCCTACACAGTGGTGGGATTCTGGGGGTTCTAGGGGGTTTGGCCGAACCCTTTGTTAAATTGCTGGCTCGCCCCACCCCTTGCCCCGCCTCTCCGCACTATTATTTATTTCTAATAAATGGGGCGGGCAAGCCAGCAATTTAACAAACGGTTTGGTGTTTTTTTGTAATTTATTGGCCCCCGAACCATTTGTTAAATTGCTGGCTCGCCCGCCCCTCGCCTCCCACCCGCGCGGCGCCAGCCTACCGTAGCCAGGGGTAGGCAATTGTGGCTCTTTTACAACCTGTGGCCTTCAACTCCCAGAATTCCTGAGACAGCCAAGCTGTCTCAGGAATTCTGGGAGTTGAAGGCCACAGGTTGTAAAGAGAGGCACAATTGCCCACCCCTTCCCTAGCCTGAGTTCCGCTGCCTGGGATCCACGTGGGCTGCCACGTGGTTCCCCACCGGCTCTGGACGCAATTGAGCAGGATGGAGAAAGCAGCTTCCACGCCTTCACTCACCCTCACTCTCTGCTCTGTTGGATCGCCGGCCGTTCGCTTACCCCACCCACTCCCCATCTATTGCTGCCTCCGGAGTCCCAGCTGATGGCTAGAGGAAAAAAAAACTGCTTAAATTCTTGCTGCGGGGCTTCAAAGGGCCTCCCTATAGCCAGTGGTGCAGCCGAACCCTTTGTTAAATTGCTGGCTTGCCCCGCCCCTCCGCACCACTATTTATTGCCAATAAATAGTGGTGGGTGAGGGGCGGGGGAGCCAGCAATTTAACAAAGGGTTCAGTGTTTTTTTTTTTTGTAATTTCATTGGCCCACGGAGCTTCAGCATAGGCTAATTAACCCTTGGTTAGATCGGCTCCCGAGTCTCAGCTGATTTGCTCGCAAAGAGTGCTGATTTTTTCCCCCCTAGCTATACTGAAACACGAAACTGAAACTGCTTTGCTGTTGCTGCAAGGTTGGAAAATTAGGCAGGCAGAATTCTTTTCTTTTTCCTCACCAAAAAAGATAGGTGCAAACAATGGGAAATTTAGGGAAAAAGAGGAGAGTTCAGGATTTTAAAACACACACAAAAAAAAAGCTCTATTTAACTAGGGAATTGTAATAATTGAGATACTATTAATTGTATATTTCTGAAAGCAGAAATGGTTAAGTTGTGGTTTGGAGGAATATATGGGGGAAATTATTTGGTTTATTATTATTGGTAAATATAATTAATGGATTAGTAAGAAATTGGATTGCATGGAAATAATTGGAATATTCATGTTCATATTGATTAATATACAAAAAAGGTAGTTATATAACTAATTGATTTATATTAAAATGTTGAATTTATATTAAACAACTAATATTACATAATTAACCAATGTGAGGATGGATATAAAAATAGATGACAATGGGAAGGGGTATAATATAGAATAGAAGGGAAAAATTGACTTTGATTAAGATTAGAGATGAGGATGAAGGGTAATATTGGTTTTTTACAAAAATAGATGAGGAATAAATATGGCAAAAAGGAAATATAGAAATTGTAAATTTAATTGAAATGACTAAACACTGTTTAAATTTGTGAACCAGCCAAATACTCTGTTCAAATGTGTATGTGTGTTTCTAATTATTGCTATTTATTCATATTTGTTCTCTTTTATTCTTTAAAGTTTAACAATTAATTCTTTATCTTAATATCTTTATATTTGTTTGGGGTTGGCTTTCTTCCCTTTCATCTTTTTTATTGTACAGCAATCTTTCTCCTCAAACCTACCACCTCTCTCTTTTCTTTCCTCCCTACTTCCTCTTCCTTTCTCCTCCTCCTCCTCCCTTCCTCCCTCTCTTACCCTCCCTCCAACTCTAATTTCCCTTCCCTTCCTTCATCCCTCTCTAATGCTGTATCCTTTTATGCATATGGACTACTCAGAGGGCTGAAAAAGTTGTTTTTGACTGGTCCTCGCACTTTTGACCAGTCCTCGAACTTACGACTGTCCTCACATTTTACGTTTTTGCCCTATCTTGTCACCATGGTGAAGAGAAGCAGTTGTGAAATGAGTGAAATGGTTGTTAAGAAAGCTGCACGGGCATAAATGTGAGGATGGTCATAAGTGTGAGGACCGGTCAAAAGTGTGAGGCCCAGTCAGAAATGACTTTTTTCAGCCCTCTGAAAAAAGTCTACGCACATAGACACGCCCACCCGGTCACATGACGAGCTACCACGCCTACACAGTCACATGACCAGCTAGCCACGCCCACCCAATCACATGATTGCCAAGCCACACCCCCAACTAAGCCACGCCCACAGATCCTGTTGTTAAAAAAATTGAATCCCACCACTGGTGAAAGGGCCTCATAAGTGGAATAGCCTAGGGCCTCTTTTCAACTAAATCTGGCCCTGTCTGACACAAAAGAGTTTTGTTTTCTTTCAGGCTTTATAGAAAGTAAATTCCATAGCCTTCAAGACAAGGTCATTTAAACTTAAATTCTTTAGAAATAATCAAATTCACAATATTTTATTTGCTGCTTCTTTCATATAAATAAAGATCTAATGATACTTCTTTTAACTACAGCATATACATTTGAACTTATTTTCTCCCACTTAGGAGACACTTCAAAAATGACTTCCAGAAGCTAAATTTCAGTCAATTGCTATTGTTGTTAGTTGTAAAATGGATGCGTCACTCCTGTTTAAAATTTAAGGGCCCAGGTAGAATTTTATTTTTTTGTTACGTTTTTGGAGTTTAATTAAAGTTTAGTGGCAGCAAATAATTTTATATTTATTATTTATGCCTGTCTCCTTACAGCTATCACTTCAGTAATCAAAAGTTTAAAACCCTTTACTGTACCTGTATTCAATAATAGCTATTTGTTTTGATAATTCTTGCATTAGTCTTAGGTATTTTTAGTGGTTTTTATATTTTGTCCATTATGTTTTACTTAATTATCGTAAAAATGTACTATTATAAGAAAATATTCTGATTGAAATCCAAACTTTTTATTGCAAAAGCTTGACACTTATTTTCATCTTTCTAAATATTTTTATTTATTTATTAAGTTTTTTTGCTGCCCATCTCACCATGAGGTGACTCTGGGTGGTTTATATTGTTTATTGTCTTAATTTCAGAGATGGAGTCCAAGAATCTATTTTCAAAGTATCTCACTTAAAATAGATTGCTAAGAAAGGCTTCCTTTTTTCCCTTCATTTAATGATTTCCTGCTATACTATAGATGTTATACAGCAGCATTGAGCTTAAGGATTGATTGTCTTCAACCAATCAGCAGATTACAGGTAGAACTCACTTAGTGACAGCTCCTTCAGTAACATAAATTAAAATTTAATGGCTTCCGGCGTCCCGATATAGCCAGCTGACGCCATCGCTGGCTATTGGGGGCGAATTACTCGCCCCCACGGAGAGGGCTCGTAACTTGGGCATCCTCCTGGACGCATGGCTGTCTTTAGAAGATAATTTGACGGCCGTGGCCAGGGGGGCTTTTTATCAGGTTCGCCTGATACGCCAGTTACGCCCCTTTCTAGATCGGGACTCCCTACGCACAGTCACTCAGGCACTCGTCACTTCCCGCCTGGATTACTGCAATGCTCTCTACATGGGGCTCCCCCTGGGGTGCACCCGGAGGCTCCAGCTGGTCCAG
This sequence comes from Arizona elegans, assembly GCA_022577455.1. Lineage (NCBI taxonomy): Eukaryota > Metazoa > Chordata > Lepidosauria > Squamata > Colubridae > Arizona > Arizona elegans. The sequence goes on along the minus strand of JAKOOJ010000006.1, from coordinate 30,000,751 downwards.
AATGCAGCCACGCGGGGGATTATGGGGGCGACGAGGCGCTCCCATGTGACACCTCTCCTGCGCGAGCTGCACTGGCTCCCGGTGGTCTTCCGGGTGCGCTTCAAGGTGTTGGTGACCACCTTTAAAGCACTCCATGGCTTAGGGCCAGGGTATTTATGAGACCGCCTTCTGCCACCAATAACCTCCCACTGGCCAGTACGCTCGCACAGAGTGGGCCTCCTCAGGGTGCCGTCCGCCAGACAATGTCGGCTGGCGATCCCCAGGGGGAGAGCCTTCTCTGTGGCGGTGCCCACCCTCTGGAACAACCTCCCCCCAGAGATACGTAAAATAACAGACCTCCGGATTTTTCGTCGGGCCCTGAAAACATATTTATTTCAAATAGCTGGGCTGGCTTGAGTTAAATTTTAAATTGATTTTAAATTGGGTTGTTTTAATTTACAGCCAAAATATTTAATTATTTTAAATTGCTTTTAAATTTTGTATGTTCTGTCTTTTACTCTGGCTGTTCACCGCCCTGAGTCCTATTGGAGAAGGGCGGTATAGAAATGGAAATAAATAAATAAAATAAATAAATAAAATAGTACTGAGCAACTTTGTTATAGAGATATCCTTAAGGCTTATGTACTTGTGTTTCAGGTTAAGATTAAAAAAAAAGTGTTTTATATTATGTAATGGATAACGTCAGTAGTCTGAATAAAACATGGTTGAGCTGATCATGAGCTGTTCTCTCTTTGCAAATCAACAATATTTTGCATAAAATGTTTTCTATTTCAGGCATAGGTAGCCTTTTCTCTTGATTCAGTAATACAAAAAAAAAACTATTAAAGATACCTGCTAGTTTCAAAACAGAAAACATTTTTAAAAGTCATTTTTCCCCAAAACCCTAAGCCCAAAATGTTTCTTCTCTTTTTTTTTATGATGGCCTTTCTTACCAAAATTATATGCATCAGTTGCTAAGTCTCACGAATGTGTTAAAGTGAGTGGGAAGGCTACTATCCATCTACTCACCATCCAAACTGAATATCAAAGAGTTTTTTTATAATGACAAGAGTAGTGGAATGCATTAGTCTATAACGGGTGTCAAACTCAAGGCCCATGGACCAGATCCAGTCCGTGGGGTGCTTAGATATGGCACATGGGGCCGGCTGGGACTGGCCCATGGTCCATTTTCCAAAAATGTCCCTCACGGCCTGTTTTCAACTGGCAGAGTGCTGCAGGAGGCAGTGGAGGCCAAAAACAGGCTGCGGGGGGTATGCATTCCCCCCCGTGCCCCATTTTGGCCGGCAGAGGCACCACAGGCCAGTCCTTTGATATTTCCAGGCCAGTCCCATGGGTAGGAGGCAGAGTCCTGCAGGAGGCAGCACCTTCTTCACCTTCTGTTTAGTAGCATCTGCCAACTATAACTAGGTACCCTCCAAGATCTGGATGGCTGTTGTTCAGAAGAGCCAAAAAATATGGCTCTTCATCCAGGTCTTTGCTGAGAGAGAGTGAGCCCCCTCGTATCATTGAGTTTGTTATCTTTTATCTTTATCTTTTACCTGTGATTGATTTAATTGTAAATTTTTTGATTGTTGTGAGCCATCCAGGGTCATTGAGAATTGGATGGTATATCAATTTTATAAATTATTACTAATATTAAGTCCAACTCTAGGGCTGTGTCAGAGGTAGTAACAAAGATTGATAAGACTGTTGGGCAGACAGTTTTTAGAGACATCTGGAGAAATTGTCAGTTCATTTATGCTCTGTTCCTATACAAAAGAGTCAAGCCCCAGAGCAGCAGGGGACACTACATGTCTTTAATCTCTACATTATGGAATTAAGACTATTTGTGCCAGAAAGTAAATCTCTCTTTGTCTGGAATAGCTGTTTTGAATGCAAAGGGGAAAAATGCATATTGAGCCTGTGTCAAATGCCCACCATGGCCATGCCCAACCTGACCATGCTCACTCCCATCCATGCCCAATCCCATCCCCCGGCTCTCCAAGGCCAAACACAACTCTGATGCGGCCCTCAATGAAATTGAATTTGACACCCCTGGTCTATAAGAAAAACAGCCCACCAGTAAGAATGCTTAAAGTGTGGAGGGCGTGGCTGATGTTGCAGCGATACAACGCATCCTCCGGGGCTCTGGACTATTGCCAAAATCCAAACTGCTGGGAGGTTGGGACGGACCAAAAATCACCTTGGAGGGGTAATGAATAAAGAGAGCACACTCCACTGATCTCAGGGAGCCCGCAATCTCCCTGATTGATCTGGAGAAGGCTCTCAAACCCGATGGAAAGGAAAAGATGGCCATTATGTGCCAGACTGAAGCTGTGACAGCCACCGGAAGGAAGCATGGAAGATTGAATGACAGTGTGATCAATCTGGGTGAGAGATGTCCAACTTTAAATTTTTAACTTTAATGGAAGGAAGAGCCCGCTGAAAAACATCTGGGTGAAAGTAGGACCCAAAAGGAGGAGGTGGAATTGTTTTTTCTTCTCCACCTCCTGAGAAAAGCGGTGAGGAAAGCCTAAGAGCCATTTTTAAAACAGGAAGTTAAGTTAGAGAACTTTTTAGAAAAAGAGTGAAAACACTTTGCAATTAGAAAGCTGGACTGGGTACCTCAAATACAATATTTAGAAGCTTTGGGATACTACAAAACATGGATATACAGAACTGTCTTTTTTATCCTATTTCTATAAAATCTGAACTGGAGTATACTGTATAAAAGGAGAAAGAGAAAGAGAAAGAGAAAGAGAGAAGCAGTACTACAGTGCCACCTACAGGCAGAAGTGGAAGCTGGGAGTTGGGAGCTGCAAGGGAGAAAGAGGAAAAAATATATAAAATATATAACCTTGAGAGACTGTGAGACTGAAGATAAGAACTGACTGCTAGAGAAACAATTCTTGTGCTATAAGCTGTTTAGACTGAATAACTGAGATAGTAAAACATCGAGATCTGTTATTTTTAAACAGTGTAGCTCTTGGAACTCAAATGGAAATATAAACAGCAAAATACTTCCCTTTCTCTTATTTTTCTTCTGCTCTGTGAACTCTCTATTCGTGGATATAAAATAACTTGGTGGGCCTATGTGGATTACAATTTATCAATTTATTATCCCTCTTTTTTGGATAAAAAAGGAGTAGGGTCTGAAGAACCTGAAGAAAATAACAAGAAGGATGGGGTTAAAAGATTGATAACCTTTGGACTGTAATCTATATTTTTTCTTCACTTCTTTTCTTTTTTGTTTTCCTCTTGGATTACAATTATAACCTTTATTTTTTGTGGATTACAAATACTAAAATATTTTAAAATGAGGAAAACACCATCTGCACTATCTTCAGCATCATCATCAGCAACATCTAGCCCATCAGGGCAGAAGACTTTGGATGCTATGTTACAGCAAGAGAAAACAAATGCGATGCAGGTAGAATTAAAAGGGATTTTTCAAGCCCTGCATGATGACTTCAAGGAAAAAATAGGGAAAGTAGAGGGCAAATTAGAGAATGTTCAACAAATGATGGCAAACAGTCAACAACACATCTAGAAAGTAGAAGAGAAATTTGAACAAACAGAAAAAAGAGTGGAAGAAGTTGATTACAGACTTACGCTGGCAGACAAAAATAAAGAATAATAATATCATTAGAGATGGATAGGGCTGATTATTACCTGCGGTTCCAGAATATTGAGGAAGAAAAGGGAGAAAATTTAGTGGAGTTATTGGCAGAGCTGCTGGCAGATGTCTTAGAGGTGACCAAAGAAAAAATTCTTGCAGAGATTGATGAAATATTTAGAGTTAATACCAGATAAAAAACAGACTTCCTAGAGAGAAATATGTGAGGTTCACTAAAAAAGCAATGAAAGCAGAGATTCTACAAAGAACAAGAGATGATCCTTTAAAATACAGGGAGAAAGAAATAGTCTTAAAACAGATTCCGAGAAGAGTTAGAGAAATAAGGAAGGAATACCAATTCCTGACAAAACAACTAATTAAAAATGGAGTGAATTTCAGATGGCTGATACCAGAAGAAATATTGGTGACTTGGATGGAGCAAAGACATAGATTGGATTCCACAGAAAAAGCAGAACAATTTTATGAGCATTATTTTGAACCACAAGAAGAAATGAAAATAAGAGAAAAGGAAGAGGAAAAGCGATAAGCGGAAGCTACAGGAGACAAAAATACACAACAAAAAGAAGATGAAAGAGATTTGGCGGAAATAGCAAAAAGAGAAGAAGCAAAGGCAAAAGAACCGAGAGAGGTAAGAGCGACTAGAACTACAAAACCCATCTATAAATAAATTATGGAAGAAGAAATAAAATTAATGTCAATTAACATAAATGGACTGAATTCAGCAATAAAAAGGAAAAGGATTTTTAGTAAATTAGAAAAATTAAAGATAGACATAATCTGCTTGCAAGAAGTTCACATTAAAAAACAACACAATAAAATATTGGAATATCCCCAAACTGGGAAGTTATATACTTCTCTATCGCAACAAAAGAAGAGGGGAATAGCCCTTTACGTAAAAAAGACAATAAACATTAAACAAATCTTTATGGATGAGGAAGGGAGGCTTTTGATGGTGGAGATAACAATGAACTATAAACAGATACTCTTAGTAGTAATATATGCACCAAATATTAATCAAGAGGATTTTAATGGTAAACTTCATGTTGTGACTCCGACCCCCGAGCCCATTTTATCGGAGGGAGAAGGCTCCAAAAGTGAAGGAGAGGAGTTGGCCAGGACTCCCTCTCCAGGACCCTCCTCTCTGACAATGCCTCAGGTGTCTCCCGAAGGAGAAGAGATTGGCCAGGAGCCAGGTATCGCTGAGCAGTCGCAGTCAGACAGTGACGAAGATAAGTCTTGGCTGGATCCATGCCAGTGTCGGAGAGACAAGCACACGCAGCAAAAAAGGAGGCATGCCAGAGATTAAGCTGAGTCACTGGACCACACCCCACAGGGGATAAAAGGGGGTGTGGTGGCCATTCAGGCTCTGTGACGGACAAAACTAAACAACTAGTGAGTCTCATTGTATCTCTGAAACTACGTTATCTGCCTGCCTTGGATTTAATACGGACTGGACTTGACAATTCTGTGGCTTTGTGTAATTGTTTTGATTCTATGTGAGTAAAGTTCTTGGCAAGCAGCTATTGGGTTGCTGCCAATCCTGTTATCAAAGGAATTTATTGTCTGCAAGTTTTATTTAACTCCTGGCTGACTGTGTGCGTGTGTGAGACGGGGACAGAACACTTCATAAGAAAATAATAGAACTGGAGTATGAAAACATATATATAGTAGGAGATTTTAATGCAACTGTGGATGTGGAATTTGATTTCAAAACCAGAAAGGTAAATAAAAAAGCCAGAACACTTCCTAAGGCTTTCTTCAAAATGGCAGAAGAACTAAGCATACAAAACCCTTTGCGGGAGATACATCCCAAGGAAAACCAATACTCACTTTACTCAGATAGACATATGTCTTGGTCAAGAATAGATATGGAAATTGTGTGGGACGCAAGCAAAGCTTATATGAGAGGGGTGCTTATATATATGAACTCCAAACATAGGTTGATTCGACAAAAGAAAAGACTTGAACTGGAAGCAGAAATAAAGAACAAAGAACAGTTACTTATTAAAAATCCAACAGATGAAAGAATACTTAGTGTTATAAAACTTTTGAAAGACCAATTCCAAATGCTTATAGCGGAACAAGTTGCAACAAATTTACAATATGCGAAGCATAATACATTCTGCAACGCTAATAAACCAGGCAGGTGGTTGGCTTACACATTAAGGAAGAAACAGAGCGCACGGATTATTGATAGTGTTGATATTGGGGGGAAAGAAGTTTTTCAACAGAATTTAATAAAAGAAGCTTTTCTTCAATATTACACTAAACTATATGCCAGAGAGGAGGTGCAGAATGGACTTATAGAAAAATACTTAGATAACAAAAGAGTTACAAAAATTACTGAGCAACAAAAGGAAAGAATGGATTATCCTATAACAGAGGAGGAGATAATTGCAGCAATAAAACAATTAAAAACAGCCAAAGCTCCTGGAACGGATGGTCTGACAGCAGTGTATTATAAAACTTTGCAGGCAGAAATGGTGGAACAACTTAGAGACTTATTTTGTAATATACAACAAGGGGGAAAAGTACCCCCATCATGGACTACAGCTTATATTTTTTTGATACCAAAAGAGCAAGCAGGTCCCAAAAAACCGGAGAATTACAGACCAATATCTCTTTTGAATACGGATTATAAAATTTATGCAAAAGTATTAGCCAACAGACTGATGCCAGTAATTCAAAAGGTGATTCATGATGACCAAGCGGGATTTATTGAGGGTAGGCACATGAAGGACAATGTAAGGCAAGTAATAGACTTATTGGAATATCTTGAGAAGAATAAACAGATTCCTGCAGTGCTGGTTTTTCTGGATGGGGAGAAGGCCTTTGATAGAGTGGATTGGAATTTTCTATTAAAGACTTTAAAAAAGATGGACTTTGGGGACCAATTTATACAGGCGGTTTCAGCAATTTATCAAGAGCAAAAGGCACAGATCATTATCAATGGAAGCTTGACAACAGAGTTTAAAATTGAAAAAGGAACAAGACAGGGATGTCCACTGTCCCCATTGCTGTTTATTCTAACACTAGAAGTCTTGTTAAATACAATAAGGGACTCTAACACTTTGAAAGGTATAATGATAAGGCAAGAGGATTACAGAATAAAGGCATTTGCAGACGATCTGGTTGTTACCCTAACACAGCCAATGGAATCGATAATCCAGATGAAGGACATTATACAAGACTATGGTAAAGTTTCAGGTTTCAGATTGAATCAGAAAAAAACTAAGATGGTAGTCAAAAATATGACACAAGATCGTAAACTGGAGTTAGAAAGGAGGGCAGGTTTTGAGATTGTACCAAAGGTAAAATATCTAGGAGTCCAGGTTGCAGAATCAAATATGAAATTGTTTCAAAATAACTATGAGGTGTTGTGGCGAGAGGTGCAAAAAGATATGGAGACTTGGAAAAAACTGCAGCTGTCTTTACTTGGAAGAATAGCAGCAGTTAAGATGAATATTTTGCCAAGATTTCTTTTTTTGTTTCAAATGATCCCGGTGCTCAGAAATGATAAACAATTAAAAGTATGGCAAATTGGTGTGAACAAGTTTGTCTGGAATGAGAAAAAGCCAAGAGTAAAAATGAAAATTATGCAAGACGTTCCAGAAAGGGGAGGTCTCAAACTTCCAAACCTACAATTATATTATGATGCAACAGCTTTGACTTTAGTAAGTGATTGGTTTGGAGGAAAAAAGACTGGAATATTAAACGCAGAAAGTTTCGATTTGGAATTTGGATGGCACGCTTACTTATTTTATGACAGTAAAGTGGATAAAGTTTTTAAAAGCCATATACTTAGAGATTCTTTGTTGAGAGTTTGGAAGAAGCACCGAAACAAATGGAATTATAAAATACCGCTATGGCTGGATCTTGGTCATACCTTGTGGAATACAAATATAATGTCACTCGGGGGGTTTTTATATAAAGAGGTTCTTTTTACAGATGCGGGCAGATGGCAGCTGAAGACATTACAGACATTGTTGGCTGAAGGGATCAATTTAACCTGGTTACAATATAATCAATTGCAATTGAGATGGAAAGAGGACCAAAAAACTGGTATTATGATGTATGAGGAAGAATTAGTTAGACACATAAAAGAGAAAGGACTAATGCATATTAAAAGACTTTATAATGTTTTGTTAGAAAGGGATTCAGAATCTGAGCTAGTTAAAGACTGCATGATTAAGTGGGCACAAAATTTTGAGGAACCAGTGATGTTGGAAACATGGGAAAAAATTTGGGTTCAGAATGTTAAATTTACACAGTCGCAGAACCTGAGGGAAAATTTCTATAAAATGTTTTATAGATGGCATTTAGACCCCAAAAAATTGTCGTGTATGTATCCTAATGTGCAGCCTAAATGTTGGAGATGTGATTGCCTAGACGCTACATATTATCATGTTTGGTGGACCTGTAAGAAAGTTAAGGCTTTTTGGATAAAAATTTGGTGGGTCATGCAGAATGTTTTGAAGAAAAAAATTCAGTTTTCTCCACAACTGTTCTTATTGGGTATAGTTAAGGGTTTTACATCGGGTGAAACAAAATTGATATTGTATATGATAACTGCAGCAAGATTGTTGACAGGCAAATATTGGAAAAATGAAGCGCTGCCTACGATTGAGGAATGGACTTTGAGGATGGCCAGTTTTGCAGAGATGGCGAAGATTTCAGCATATTTAAAAGATTGTTCTCAAGAGACTTATGAATGGGAATGGAAGAAGTGGATAAATTATGTTCAGCATAAATACCAAACTAGGAAGTACCAAATAGCTTTTATTTGAAAATGTTATATCAAGATAGAAATATTTTAAGGTCGAGGGTGAAAATTTGTTAGAAGATGTTATATTAAGACAGAAATATTTTTAAGGTAATCAGGATGAAAATTTATTTGAAAATGTTATACTAAGATAGAAATATTAATGTTAATGTAAGGAAGATGAAAATTTGTAAGGGGGAGGGAAGGGTTCAAGTTTTATATACAAAGGAGGGTTTTTTCCTTTTATCTGATATGAGTATACTAGGAAGTCTGGGGGGAGGGGAGGGTTAGGGTGGGTTAGGGAGGTTGGGAAGATTGGGGGGGTTGTGGGGGGGGGGGAAAAAGGGGTGAAAATGTAACTGTAAAACTTTTGCAATAAAAAAAAAAGAATAGATATGATATGGATGTCAGCAGAGTTAAAATCTAATATACAAGAAATAAATATAGAAACAAGTAATTGGGCGGATCACAATCCAATAAAAGTTATATGGAAGGGACAAAAAAAGGAAATTAAGATGTGTTCTGTTCCCCAGGCATCTGGCTCCACTGGGAACAGGCAGATAAACTCTAGCAAACAGGTTTTCATGCAGATTATATTTATTTGGGAATCCTTGAACACATAAGACTTAGTGAGTCAAATCATAGTGAGTCCAGGTGAGGTGCATCCATATTTCATAATCTGTCCCATTTCCTAGTGTAAAAGGATGGTAGTTCTGACTCCCTGTTCAGAAAGCATGTTCTCTCTTCTGAGGTAATTCAACATATGCCCAGGTCTTTGTTCTAAAATCCCGGCAGAGAGCCTCAGTGGCCAATCAGACACACAGATAAGGTCACATGTCATGGACTACATTTCCCATAATGCAATCTCTCACTACATCTCCCACAATGCAATCTCTTAAGAAGACAGCTCTTAATTCTTAAGGTAACTAACTCACCACAACTCACTATCTGTAACAGCACAAGATGGACATTGAATCAATCAATCAATACTAAAAAAAAAAGGAATTTATTCAATTTATGGAAAGAGAACTGGACTTTTTCTTTAAAGAGAAGAGAAAAAAAGAAACATCATTACAAAATGTAAGGGACACAGCTAAGGCATGTATTAGAGGATTAACTATAGCATATATAGGAAAGAAAAACAAAAAGAAAAGACAAAATCAAAAGATACTAGAAGAAGAATATAAGAGACTAGAAATAGAACTACAAAAAGATCATCAAAAAAAGAATATAAAAAACCAAATGAAATCAACGAAACATAAGTTGAATCTGAAGAACTAGCACAAAAAATTAAAAGTGTTAAACAAAATTTCTTTGAAAACACAAACAAACCAGGAAGATGGCTGGCATATTAATTGAAAAAGGAGAAAGAAAAGAAATTGATATACCAACTAATGGATGATGAAGGAACTCTTCACCATCAAAATAATGATAAAAAGAAAGTGATTCAAAATTACCATGAGAAACTATATGATCAAGAGTCAATCTCAAAAGATAAAATAAAACAATATTTAGAAAAAGCAGAACTACCTAAAATACCTGAAACAGTGAAAGCAATGCTAGATGAACATATATCAATGATGGAATTAACAGAAGCAAACAAGAGGCAAAAGAATGGCAAAACACAAGATCCAGATGGATTACCAGCAGAACTATATAAAGACTTACAAGGTACTTTAAGTATTCCAATGTTGGAAGTATTCAATGAACTTTTGTTAGAAGCAAAAGAACCAAGTTCATGGATGGAAGCATATATTACTCTCATACCAAAAGAAGATGCCGACTACAATGGATAAAAAACTATAGACCAATATCTTTATTGAATGCCGATTATAAAATATTCACTTCAATAATTGCAGAAAGACTAAACAATTTTTATCTGGATGTATAAATTGATTTTAAAATCAATTTATACATTCAGATCAAAATTGTTTTTTACCTAAGAGACAAATTAAAGACAATATGAGAATAATTTTGAATACATTGGAGTACTATGAAGTGTATCCAGTGAAGCAAATGGTGTTGATCTTCCTAGACACACAGAAAGCATTTGATAATGTGAACTGGCAATTCATGCTAGCACAACCAAATTAAAATAGATCTGGAAAAATGGAAAATAAAAAGGCATATATTGCCAAGATTATTGTACTTATTTCAAACAATTCTGATAAAATTGGAAAAAAATACTTTGAGGAACTTGACAAAACAATATTAAAATATATCTGGCAAGGAAAAAAAAGCAAGAATTAGCTTAAATAAGATGCATGGGTACTTTCAAAGACACTACATAAGAAATGCATTAATGTTAGTATGGGAGAAAATTAGAGAGCAACATTATTTGAGGATACCAGTTTGGCTTTCAACAATGGAAGCACTGATTCACCCAAATGTTATTAACATGGGAAATATTGTTAGATATAAAGATATTTTGAATGAAAAGGGGGAACTCAAAACTAAACAAGAACTGAGTAATCAAGGGATTGATATGGCATGGTATTCACATGTGCAGATACATTCTAGATATGAGAAAGACGTTAAATTATATGGTTTCTATAAAGAATTAACAGAATTAGATAAGATATTAACAGGGACAGAAGAAAGATTGATAAAAAAAATTGTACAGCTACTTATTAGGCATAAAGCTGGAAGATGAACAAGTGAAGGAGACAATGATAGCATGGGCAAAAAATTTTAGTCATACAATAGAATTAGATAAATGGCAGAAATTATCGGACAGAAACTACAAATTAACAATGTCAACTGCATATAAAGAAAATCTGTATAAGATGTTTTATAGATGGCACTTTGCACTGGTGAGGTTGGCAAAGATGTTCAAAGATAAATCAGCCAAATGTTGGAAGTGCCACCAGATATGTGGGTCCTATTATCATATTTGGTGGATATGTGTAGAAGCAAAAAAAAATACTGGACAAAAATACATACATGGCTAGAAAAGATGATAAAGCAGCACATTGATTTAAAACCAGAAATATTTTTGTTGAGGAATTTACCTGAAACTTATTGTAAAGAGAACGCATATTTAATTATCTATGTATTAACTGCAGCTAGAATTGTATTTGCACAAAATTGGAAAAGTGAAGAGATCCCTACTGATGAGAATGTGATTAGGAAAATATTAGAATATGCAGAAATGAACAGATTAACGCTTGCAATTAAGGAGAAAGAACAAATTGAATATTATATGATATGGGAATCATTTTATCAATGGTTAGAGAATAAAAATGGAAGTTGGAAATAAAAGGAAATTTAAGAAGAGTAGAAAATATGTTAAGATAAAGATGTGAATAATATGATGATGATTATTATGACTATTAGGATTATATTATTATTATTATTATTATTATTATTATTATTATTATTATTATTATGTTTAATATTATTATTATATTCTTATTAGAAGATATGTTAAGAGGAAAAAATGAATAGGTCTACTATGTTCAATACTACAATTGTCAGAGAATTAATATCAATGTAATGAATGCTGTTGTAAATCTTGATGGTTATTGCACAGAGATATTTGTACCCAGACGACACACTGTTTAAGGGAAGATGGAATGTTTACATTAAAAAAATAAAAATTCTTATAAAGAAAAAAAGAATGCTTAAAGAGAAACAGCAAGTGAGTTGCTGAGTAAAAACATTTTTTACTTGTTTTCATCTCCTAGTTTACAGTATTATGTAGCGAGTTTGAATTGCCGAATCTAAACCAAAATATAAATAAATGCTGATTCCTGTTTTCAAATGATGGTCTATAGCAGGGATGGGCAATTATTTTCCCAAAGGGCCAATTGTTGTGGCGAGTGGAACCAATAGGACCAACACATTACTGTGAAAGTGCATAGGCACACACACACACACACACACACACACATATATATACATTTTTTAAAAATAGCAGTAACCTTCAAAGTAATGCAATTGTATTGCAGTCACAGTAAATAATTATTAACATTTGATTTCTAATTTCCAACTAACATCATATGGGCCAGATAGGGACAGCCAAAGACCAGATGTGGTCTGGGGCCCGTAAAATGCCCAGGTCAGGTCTCTAGTGTATGGATGAAATAGAATGCTTTGACAAGTCATCTTCCATCTTGGCATATATTGAAGTCAGGATATGAAAGATTGCAAATGCTTGGTGGACTTTTTAGAAATGCAAATACCCTTTTATCTCTCACATTTCATCAAAATGTCAAGAAATGTTTGCTATTTACATATGTCATGCTTTAAATTGTTCTGCTTCTAATCAGCCAATCTTTGAAACAGGGCTTCTACCTCACCCTCTTATGTTTGTTCTTATTCCAATACCGGTATACAAAATATGAACCCGTTTAAAATATTTGGCATTGTTTAGCTGGATATGAAAATCTCTCTTCTGTGCTCTAAGAGCATGAAAAACTGTCGAATCTACAAAATATTTGTAAGGTAGCCAAGACACAGAATACTTTGTGGTTGGCTGTCGCTGAAAATAATATTTATGGAGGAAGGGCCATTAGAATTTAAGTGTTTTGCTTGAAATAAATGAATGTATTAATGCATAATTTCAGAAGGATTTGTTACATAACCAGTAGGAGTCTCTCTGATCATGCAGCATTATTATTCCAAATCAGTTCTGTGTTCTCAAAGCCAGGGGAAAGGTTTTTTTTATATATATATTAAAATAAAATGCCATGCTGGATAAATACCAAGGAACATGCATGAATACAAAAATTGTATATTTAAATAATTACCAGATAGGGTGACTTTACATAGTCTCTGTCAGCTGAGCAACTAGTGAATCCAAAAAGAGAATTCCTGCGATGTTATTCTTCCCAAAAAGTAAAACTTTATTGAATATACTACATTGCACAGAAGAAGCAAAAGTAGCTCTGAGTTTCCTGCGTGAAAGCACACAGAGTTAAACTTTCTTTTCCCCTTTGGCCAACCCCCTTAGTTTATTTCATTATCCAATTAAATCTGCTTTTGTTATGAGAACAGCCCACATCGTTCAAACACCTGCGTGGCATGACATTGGGGGTGGCAGCAGGGTCTCACAATCTGCAGACGGAGTCTTGGCATTCCATTCCCACCCCAGACATTCCAACCACCCTCCTCCTGATTGTTGTCAAGCTGAGAACGAAGAAGTAACTAGGTGAAAGAGCGAATTACTCTTGACAGTATCATGATTAAAGTTATGAATATATTGTCAAGACTGATGAATTGTTAAGTTCTTCTGGAATCATTAATTCAAAGTAATAATGTTGCATCTAACTTCATATGAAATATTTTAAAATTATGGGCTGGGATACACCTGGAATTTAGAATCAGAATAGAGTTGGAAGGGACCTTGGAGGTCTTCTAGTCCAGCCCCCTGCTGAAACAGGAGATCCTATACTATTTCAGACAAGTGACTTTCCAATCTCTTCTTAGAAACCTCCACTGATGAATCACCCATAACGTCTAAAGGCAAGCTTTTTCCACTGCTTAATTTTCCTCACTGTTGGGAAGTTTTGCCTAAATTCCAGGTTGCTTCTCTCCTTGATTAGTTTCCATTCATTGTTTCTTGTCCTGCCCTCTGATGTTTTGGAAAATAAATTGACCCCCTCCTCTCAAATATTGGAATACTGCTATCATGTCCCCCCGTAGTCCTTCTTTTCTCTGGACTAGCAATACCCAATTCCTGCAACTGTTCTTCATATGTTTTTGACTCCAGGCCCTTAATCATCTTAATTGCTCTTCTTTGCACTTTTTCCAAACTATCAACATTTTTTTTGTAATGTGACCAAAACTGGATGCAGTATTCCAGGTGTACAGCCTCTTACTAAGGCTTTATAAAGTGGCACTAATACTTCAAGTGATTTTGATATCTATGCCTCTGTTTATACTACCAAGGATTGTATTAGCTTTTTTGGGTGCTGCCGCACACTGCTGACTCATGTTTAAATGATCATCCACTAGGACTCCAAGGTCCTTCTCATAGTTACTGTTTTTGAGCCAGGTTTTGCCTAATCCAGGAGTGTCAAACTGGCAGCCCATGGGCCGGATGCATCACGCGCAGGCCACTTTGACCCCAACTCTGCAAAGGCAAAAAACATCATGATATGTCATGTGATGCAATCGAGTTGGACACCCGTGCCTATTCTGAACTTGTACCTTTGGTTTTTCCTGCTCAGGTGTAAAACTTTGCTTTTTTCCACATTAAATTTTATTTTGTTGGATTGGGCCCAATGTTCAAGTTTGTCAAGCTCCATCTGGATCCTGAACTTGTCTTCTGGGGTATTGGCTAATCCTGCCAGTTTAGTGTCATCTGCAAATTTGATGAGTTCCCCTTCTATTCTCTCCTAAGTCATTTATGAAGATATTGAAGAGGAGTGGGCCTAAGATAGAACCTTGTGATACCCCACTGCTTACCTCCTTCTATGTAGATGTAGTACCATTAAGCTACTAATTGAGTATGGTTTGTCAGCCAATTATAAATCCATCTGGTGGTGATGACGTCTATCCCACATTTTTGTATTAATTAATGTAACTAAAAGACCCAAAGACTAAAACACTGTATGCTCACAAGAGTATTGTGTTAGTAATTTGAATATCTATAAATAAAAGTAATATGTCCAATATTTTGGAAAGAAAAGATATTATTTGTAGCTATCTATTTGTATAGATTAACTCTATAACAAAAAGAAGAATCTAATATGGTGAAGAGCCTTGTGATAGTTTAAAAAAACATGTTTCATAAATAAGCTATGACTGAGGAATAATATGTGATCTAAAGTAAGCTAAAGGAAGCCAGTGGTACAACCTAGTATTCTGAAAAAATACAACATTTATTTTACGAACAGATTTGATATGGATGAGGTTGTGCTTCTATTAGATGGCTAAGTACTGGAAGGTGAATTACATTAGATAGATGATGATAGATAGATGATAGATAGATAGATAGATAGATAGATAGATAGATAGATAGATAGATAGATCTTTATTTCCATATCAAAATCATATATTTTACATTGTGAACTGGGATAACTAAACAGATATGTGACAATTGATAATGGAGTACAAAATTCTCAATGTTTTTACATTCTCTCTCCAAGCAGAACAATTGTCTAGCAGTCTTACCACTCCTAACACTGTTTGTGCCTTTGAGCACAGGTTAATTGCTTTTTTAAAGCAATTGTAAGCACTTGGATAGAACATCAATGTAAGACCTGCCTTCTGGAAAACATGAACATTAAGAAAACATTAAGAAAACTAAATCACAGACCAGCTTAAAATACAATCAGGAATAACTGTACCCATTTTAATAATAACATTGAAAAGTGTAGGAGATAAAGGTACTATAACTAAAAGTTGGTTTAGCTATCACAATGCTATAATATTAAAACAATAACATATCTTTATAAAAATTTTAATGTTATGATCAAAGACTAAAAGTCTGATGGATATAAAAAGGATATAAAATCAAAGATTTTTTAGAAAGATGGATTCTCAGTAACTTTTTCCATGCCCAATACTCTTAATTATCTGTTTGCAAATCTGAAGTGCTTCCAGACAAAATCTTACTTTGTTACATGTAATAAACAACTTGAAAGGAGAAAATTAAGATTTTTGTTATGACTGATCACAAGCATCAATAAAGAAAGAGTAACAGATTCCCAATGAAAAGCAGAGATGTGATAGTCTCAATAGCATTTGTGCTACTGGACAAGCTCTCATACATTATATCCTTTCCTATTAATCTCCCAATAAGAACTTCAGAAGGTAAAACATCAAGCATGCTTCTGAGAAAGAATCTTGGCTGAGTAGAGAAGTCCAAAATAATACGTATCTGCCTTGTATCCATCTGGAATAAGTTATGCAAACTCTAAAGTGGACAGGGATATGGCTGAACCTCATTCTGAAATTGTGTGTCTAGAACCCTTCCTCTAATTATTTATTTGGCCTCTTTCTAACAGCAGTAGCTCAAATGGTAAGTCATAATGGGCAAGTTTCCTCAGAATTGCTTCTTGGCATAAATACTGAAATTTGGGCTGTCAGGAATAGTAGAGTCAGCCCTGCGAGGCATTACATAGGAAACTATCTCTGTAGAAACAATGCCAAGTATTTCCTACAACTGAAGCCAAATGTCCATGGAGGGCAGTGCCCATGTAATGTGATAGATCATGTCTTATACCAGGAGAAAAAGAAAGACATTACTATAGAACAGCCAAAAAGGAAAACCCAACTTTAACAGTAAAAAAGCTAAGGCTGACATCAAGCTGCTTCAGCTGTGGACTAGAGATGAGAGAAAGGCAAAGTCATGCATATGGATAAATACTAGGAAGCATTTGTGCCATTATTAGGGGATTTCACAATGAATCCTTACAATGAAGAACTTGAAAGTTGAAATTACAGGAATCTTGGATGAGAGTGACCATGTCATATTGGAATTCAATATAATGGAAACACAAGCAATAGAATATAATCATATCAGAGTCTTAGATTTTAAAAGAGCTGATTTTAACAAACTCAGAGAGAGCTTGGAAAAGATTCCTCGGATAAAAATCCTAAAGGGAAAAACAACTCAAGAAGTGTGGGAAACTTTGAAAAATGTGATCAACAACAACAACAATTTATTATTACAGTCTTAGACCAGAGACCAAAACAAATAAAAGCACTCAGTATATATACACTTAAAAATTCTAGTATAAAATAATAAATAACAACTAAAATCTATAATAAAATCCAGTGTCAATTATACATGGTCTGACTATATGATAGTTGCAATCCCTAAACTGTGTGGCCCGTTGTAGATTCAACGCTAAATGGGAAATGACTAAGCAGCGCAAAGAGTTTGCCACAATTGTTATATAACATTGCTATGGTGGAGAAGACACATGTTTGCAATGAATCCACAGTGCTGCTGCACAGAATCTATTCACCTGCACTGTAGTTATGGACTGTTCATCCTTAAGCAGCCACTGAAGATAGGTAGCATTGGAACAGCCAGGACACCTAGCAGTTATTGGCAGAATATGTTTTTTCCTAATCTCCGTATAAAAGGAACATCTAAGGATTTTCCACTGAAAAATGTGACTTATGACAATTTTTCACACGACTGTTACACCATCCCTATGGTCACATGATTAAAATGTGGGCTCTTGGCACCTGACTCATATATATGACGGTTGCAGTATGTCGGGGTCTCACAAGTAAAAACAATAGGGAAGCCAGATTCACTTAGCAACCATATTACTAAGTTAGTAACCACAGTGATTCACTTAACAACTGTGGCAAGAAAAGTCTTAAAATGGGATAAATTCACTTAACAAATATCTCACTTAGCAACAGAAATCTTGGGCTCAATTGTGGTCGTAAATTGAGGACTACCTGTAGTAGATTGGAAAGCTCTTGTGTTATGAAAACCGCCAGCAGGGGGCACTTAAGGCTGAAAGCTAAAAAAGGGATTTCCAATGTCTTAGACTGAAAAGTAATCTGAAATTTAGGATTTGGTACAAGCTGATGATATCCAACTTTTTCTTTTATTTCCATTCACGGATGCTGTTCATGTTTTAAAATTACTATATTATACTAGAAATAGATAATATGAAATAACAAAAGTAAATGAACCTAGGCAAGATAAAAGTATTTTAGACAATCAAAAGAAATACTGTGAATAAGGTTAAATAAAATAACTGATATTAAATAATAAAGAGTTAATTATTGTTAGATAGGATTATATTCCTGAAAATTCCAGTCTGTAGTTTGTTTACTGAATTCAGCCCTGAATTCAATTTACCTGAATTTGGCCCTGAACCTAGATCCGTGATGGCGAACCTATGGCACACAAGCCCAAAGTGGCATGCAAAGCCATGTCGCCCGGCACGCGCAGCCTTGCCGGTTTGTGTTTTGGGTTTTTGGCGTGATGATCAGTTGTCCTTTGTGCGCAGAGTGCGGCCCTGACGACAGTGCTGAAATCCTCCGTGGGTTGCCACTGGTTCACTGCCCACACATGTGCATTATGTGCCAAACATGTGCTGCATACGTGCATGCACATTGCTTGCCAAATGCATACTGTGCGCATGCATGCACAGTGCACGCCAAATGCATGCTGCACTTGCATGCACAGTCCACACCAAACACATGCTGCACGCATGCACATGTGCAGTGCATACCAAAAGTGTGCTTTGTGCAGAAAAAAGAGCCATTTGAAGGTAAGTAGAACAGTGAGGGGGAAACAGCTGCGCTGCGCAACTTAGATTCGCTAGAAATAAGGATTTCCTGCTTTCTACCAAATCTAAATCGCGTGGCACAGCTGATTGTCGGAAATACTGGTTCAGACAAACCGGTAGCTTTTTTAAACTACTGGTTCACCTGAACTGGATGAGAACCAGTAGCATTTAACCCCTGCCCGACGAGCACGAGTGCAATGTTTCCGTGCGACCATCACTGACCTAGATGCTTGTTTTATACTCCCAAGAACAGTTCTGGATAGTTACATTGCAACAGCAAACTGTCCTCATTCCTATACATGTCAGGTCAGGCCATGGGACACATGTCTTAATTGCATTCTGTTTAGACTACTGCAATACACTTCTTATAAAGCTACTACTGAAGGTGTTTGGAGTTGCATGCTGAAAAGGGAAGCTCTGGTTAGCCATCTCTATTAGACATATATTTATTTAGTTAGATCACTGTCAATTAAAATAAGTGCTAATTATTATTGTTGTTATTATGATTTTGAGTCAGTCTTGACTCCTCATGACAACCTGGGCAAGTCCATGCACTTGTCTTGACAAGCTTTTGTGAGTGCTTTGTCATTTCCTTCTTCCTAGGGTTGAGAAAGAGTGACTGGTCCAAGGTCGGTCAGATGGTTTTGTGTCTAAGGTGGGACAAGAAGTCAGGTCTCTAACTGGCTCTATCACTGATTATTTTAATAGTATATTTTAAATATTATGCAGATATTTAAACAACACATTTGACTGGCTGTGTGTCTGTGTTTGTGTAAGTGTATATACTTATACATATACAGTACATATACCTAACTACTTTGAATGTCATCCTTTCATAGAATGATAAGATACATTTTAAAAATAGAATAAAGTGGAGTCCTTGGTGCTCTCTGAACTTAGTTGTTTGCTTGCAGACATTCATTACCTGACTAGGTAATATCATTAATGCTAGTGAATATTTTGTTTGCTCCTTGATTACATATAATAGCTTGCTTTGACAGTACTGATGGGAGAATGGTTTTCTCCTTGGTAGTTACTTGATTAAGGTATTGTTTATCTGCTTGATTGTTTGCCTCCTTTGTAGTTCCTTCATTTTTTTTTCTGCTTTATGGTTTGTCTGGTGTTAATCCCTGCTTATTTGCGGATAGATAAAATATTGATTTATGCTAAAAGTGCATGGATTAAATACAAATGTGTGTAAAACTGCACTGAGACAGTTTGCTCATATAGGGAAAACGAATGAGGATCAAATTCAGAACAAACAAATGATGAAAGAATTAAGAGGAAATGGAAAACCCTTGAATAAAATTGATATGATCTTTATTGTTGAGTGGTTGAGATCTTCAAAAAGAGTCAAGAGGTTTAAATAACTTCAAAGAAGTTTAAAGAGGTGAATAGCCATTGGGGACATAAGCATAGCTTGTGAAGATAGAAAGATATGTAGAATGGATAATATTAATATAAGCTTAATTTAGCTATATTATTTCTCTTTTTATCCTCATGCCTTAATTCCTTTTTCTTCCTTGTTTTCTGTTCTGATATTGCTTACCCTTAAAGAGAAAGATGAATATCAGAAAAATAATGTTCAAATAATGTTCATTGTTCAAATCCAGATCAACAGGCTTATAGACAATTGCATTACTAAGAAGTATTTGATTGTTGGAATGTATGGCTAGGTCAAAACATACATTCCTACAATGTAATCTTGTGACCGGGCCTTAGGATAGGATAGGATAGGATAGGATAGGATAGGATAGGATAGGATAGGATAGGATAGGATAGGATAGGATAGATGGAAGGGACTTTGGAGGACTTCTAGTCTAGCCCCCTGCTCAAGCAGGAGAACATATACCATCTCAGACAAGTGACTGTCCAGTCTCTTCTTAAAAACCTCCAGCGATAGAGCGCCCATGGTTTCTGGAGGCAAGCTGTTCCACTGGTTAATTGTCCTCACTGTTAGGAAGTTTCTCCTTAATTCCAGGTTTCTGCTGTCTTTTATTAGTTTCCAACTGTTATTTCTTGTCCTGCTCTCTGGTGCTTTGGAGAATAATTTGAGTAAATGAGTAAAATGAGATAATACACATTCATGGAAAATATATGTGTGTGCATGTGTCTGAAATATATTGCATTGTTTTTTTAAAAAGTTAATTACTGCGTTTCCCTGAAAATAAGACCCTGTCTTATATTTTTTTGAACCCTGAAATAAGCACTTGGCCTTATTGCTATGCGCTCAAAAGCCCGATTGGACTTATTATTAGGGGGTGTCTTATTTTTGGGGAAACACGGTAGCTAAAACTAACCATTGTTGTATCTACTTTATAGGACATCAGTACTCGTAATTACTGTATTATTAAGACTGCCAGTAACTTATGAAAAGTCAGTAATATCAGACTATAATATAATGCCTCTAAAGATAGACCAGATGTTTAAAGTGACAAAGAGCACATTAGTTGCATATTTATATTAGAAAGAAGACAAGTTTGTTATTTTACATGGAAAGTTTTGGGAAAGATCTCAGATACTAAATAGTAAGGTAGAAAATGATAAATATTTGCAAATGTTTATACAGGTGCGCTCAAAAGTACGCTACTGAAAAGAATAAAGGAAATAGAAGATGCAAATATGACTGAGAAAAAAAATTAACTAATTCCTCTCATTTGGTTGAGGGGAGAACAAAATCACATATATACCAGAGAGAGCAGGGCAGTGTATTGCATACATTGAATTCCTTTCAGTGTTAAGCAAGCTGAAAATGTGGTTCAATGTAAATGACAGACAAAATTATCCAGGGCATATCAAGAAGAGGTAAAGAAAGATATTATCTTTAAAACTATTTCTTTCTTTCTTTTTATTCCTTCTTTCAAAAGACAGCCTGTTTTTATCTAATAAGATGTGTTTCAACAGCATATATCAATTCATCCATGTTCTGAAGGAATTTAGGCTTCTTCGCTTACAATTAGATTAAAAAGTTCAAAAATAAACTATAAGAATAATAATAAACCAGTACTGATTATGAAACAAAATCTATTATTCAACATTATGTATTTTGATACAATAGTTTTTACAGGAGTTGCCAATATCCCAACAGTATTTTTCTAGCTTCACCATATATATAAAATAAATATTTATTGAAAACCAATCCCATTTGGTTGAAGTCTCTGCAAGTTAACACTTGATCAAATGTAATCATTGCACATGCCCTTGTGAAGATACAAATAAAGGTGCTCAAATTAATAAGAATGAATTTTTTAAAATCCATCCATTTATCTTCAGAATGATCAGCTTTCTAAATGGCATTAGATGGCTATTAAGCAACCAATTAAAGAGGCTTGTTCCTTTCAAAATGGCCTGCAGATAGAAAGCACGAACTGATGCTTTTCAGTATGCTATAATCAAAGACTTGAATATGAGAAATATAGGAAAGGTATTACAGTGACTTGTGTAGACAGACACAGAGAGAGAAATAAACAGCCAGATAAATAATCAGATATCATAAACTATGTCCAGTAACCAGTGTAAATTTTGGAACAAGTATCATACATGAAGTAATATAAATAGGAAAGACTGCTGGTTTTTCTCCTTTGGAGAGACTAAAATGTATTAGAAAAAACATTGTTCATTTTTTTTTAATAAAAAGGAAAATTTGTTAAGATATTAAATTTAGTAACCGGAACAGTTAAAATAGATCAGAGCACACAGTTGCAGTTGAATAGTTAAGAGAGTGCTGACTAATGCATGGTGAAATCTACACTATGATTGCTGAAGTGTTATGAAAAAATTGCTACCAACCTGCCTTCCATTGAGGATCTGTATATTGCACTAGTCAAAAAGTGAAAATATCTACAGACCCCTCACATCCTGGACATAAATTGTTTCAACCCTCAAAACGACGCTATAAGGCACTGCATTCCAGAACAACTAGACACAAGGACAGTTTTTTCCTGAATGCCATCACTCTACTTAACAACTAATTCCCACAACACTGTCAAATAATTTACTAAGACTGTATTAATAGTATTCTTCTCTTCCTTACTAGTATCTATCTCTTCCCACTTATGACTATAACCATGTTGCTTGTATCTTTCAATTTATATTGTTTTTATTTGTTTCCTAGTACGATTTGATAGCTTATTAGTAACCTTAACTATCACCAAGTGTTATATCTTTTTATTCTCGGTGAATGTATTTTATTCTCCTTATGTACACTGAGAGCATATACACCAAAGACAAATTCCTTGTGTGTCCAATCACACTTGGCCAATAAAGAATTCAATTCAATTCAATTCAATTCTACTCTACTCTACTCTACTCTACTCTACTCTACCCTACCCTACCCTACCCTACCCTACCCTACCCTACCCTACCCTACTCTACTCTACTCTATGGGGAGTTTCCCCCACCATTTTCTTCTCTGTGTTCTGTATACTGTTAGGTTTACCTCATAGATTTACCTCATGATGTTCCTATGCTCCTGACTATCTTGTGTTTGTTCTCTCTGGATCTGTTATAGTCTTACAAAGACTGTTGTAAGTTAGAAAGTTAAATATATTTATTTATATTATATTAAAAACTACATGTTTGTGTCAGTGTCTCTGACTTTATTTAGACAGCTACTGCAGAATTCCATGACAAAGCTGCTACATACGTTTCTAATATATAATTGTCATAACCTCTGTAACTGTACTGGATGTGTCCTTGCATAATTACCTATAACACTGAAAAGAACATTGTTTTATTCTGACATTCAAATCATGCTACTAATATCCAAAATAACGTGTGGTTCATTGTTCAAATCCAGGTCCACAGGTTTATGGACAGCTACACCACTAAAAAGTATTTGATGGAATGTATGTTAGGTCAGAACACACATTCCTACAATGTAATCTTGTGGCAAAAACTCTGATCGCTGCCTTAATATGCCCATACATTTTGACATCTATACAGATATTTTAACACTTTTCTCTTTTTGATGAAGATTATTTATGAATGAAGTATATCTCCAATGGCTTTTTGATGGGAACTTCCCAGGGAACATTGATTTGACCAGTTACTTCTTCTAATAGACAGAACTCCAAATTCAAAGGAGACTTGAAAATTTCCTTTCAAGTAATCCTTGTTTAGTGACCATAACTGGCAGCTCGGTTGTTAAGTGAGGTGGTTACTAAGTGAAACCACAATTTTGCTTATGGCCTTATTTCAGCATGCTTTTGCTTTATAGACCTACAAAGATCATAGCTACTTTTTCATCATTGTCATAACTGCAAACAATCACTAAACAGGGCAGTCACCAAACAAGAACTACCTCTATAAATGTTTATCACTAATATTTTTGTTGTATTCAAAATGGCTCCTATTCTTGCACCAAAGCCAATAAAGATCATCAGACATGAGGAATGATTTTTCCAGCTTCTTTTATTGGACTACTCCAGCAAAACGGTCTCAGCAGCTAAAGGAGCCAAGACCTCAAACAATGCACAAGCAGAAATTTTACACAGTTAAGGAAGTTAATACCCATAGAATAGAATAGAATAGAATAGAATAGAATAGAATAGAATAGAATAGAATAGAATAGAATAGAATAGAATAGAATAGAATAGAATAACAAAGTTGGAAGGGACCTTGGAGGTCTTCTACTCCAACCCCCTGCCTAGGCACGAAACCCTACACCACTTCAGAAAAAGGGTTATCCAATATCTTCTTTAAAACTTCCAGTGTTGGAGCATTCACAACTTCTGGAGGCAAGTTGTTCCACTGATTAATTGTTCTAACTCTCAGGAAATTTCTCCTTAGTTCTAAGTTGCTTCTCTCCTTGATTAGTTTCCACCCATTGCTTCTTGTTCTACTCTCAGGTGCTTTGGAGCATAGTTTGACTCCCTCTTCTTTGTGGCAACCCCTGAGATATTGGAACACTGCTATCATGTCTCCCCTAGTCCTTCTTTTCATCAAACTAGACATACCCAGTTCCCACAACCGTTCTTCAAATGTTTTGGCCTCCAGTCCCCTAATCATCTTTTTTGCTCTTCTCTGCACTCTTTCTAGAGTCTCAACATGATTTTTACATCGTGGTGACCAAAACTGAATGCAGTTCAGTGGGCCTTACCAAGGAATTATAAACTGATATTAACACTTCAAGTGATCTTGACTCTATCCTTCTGTTTATGCACCCTAGAACTATGTTGGCTTTTTTGGCTGCTGCTGCACACTGCTGGCTCATATTTAAATGGTTGTCCACTAGGACTCCAAGAACCCTCTCACAGTTACTACTATTGAGCACAGTACCACATATACTGTACCTGTGCATTTTGTTTTTCTTCCCTGATTGTAAAACCTTACTTTTTTCACCACTGAATTTCATTTTGTTAGATAGCACCCAATGTTCAAGTCTGTCAAGATCCTTCTGTATCTTGAGCCTATCTTCTGGAGTGTTGGCTATTCCTGCCAGTTTGGTGTCATCTACAAATTTGATGAGTTCCCCATCTATCCCCTGGTCCAAGTCATTGTTGAAGAGTACTGGGCCTAAAACAGAGCCTTGGGGTACTCCACAGCTTACTTCCCTCCATGTAAATGCAGTTCCATTGAGGACTACACGTTGAGTGTGGTTGGTCAGTCAGTTACGAATCCATCTGGTGGTGATACTGTCCACATTTTTCTACTTTATCTAGTAGTAGGTTATGGTCTACTTTATCAAATGCCTTACTGAGGTCCAAGTAAATTATATTGACAGTATTCCTCTGGTCCACTAATTTTATCACTTTGTCGAAGAATGCAATAAAATTAGTCTGGCATGTTTTTGACAAACCCATGTTGGTTTTTGGTTATTTTTTGCTTCTAGGTGTTCCGTAATTCGTTGCTTGATTATCTTTTCCAGAATCTTCCCTGGTATTGAGGTCAGGCTGATAGGTCTGTAGTTTCCTGGATCTATTTTTTTCCTTTTTTGAAGATGGGAACTACATCAGCTCTTTTCCAGTCCTCTGACAGTTCCCCTGTGCTCCAGAATCTTTGAAAGATATAGTTCAGTGGTTCTGAGATCTCGTCTGCCAGTTCCTTCAGAACCTTGGGGTGTAATCCATCCAGTCCTGGTGATTTGAACTCATCTAGGGTAGACAGGTGTTCACTTACCATTTTCTTCCCTATTTTAACTTATGCTCCTAATCTGTTTTTTGTGGTGCTGTTTTTGATAGGTTGGATTGTTTCTTTTCTTTGTGTAAAGATAGACGCAAAAAACGTGTTGAGTAGTTCTACTTTCTCCCTGTTGCTTGTCACCTTCTTGCCACTTTCTTCTAGCAATGGACCAATGGACCAATTGTTTGCTTGACTTTTTTCTTATTTTTAACCCCTCCTTGGAGGGTCGGGCCGAGGACTTTGTACAGTATCTGTATGACAAAATCACTCAAATTCGGGAAGATTTGGACTCTGACTGGGTAGATTCGGATGGGGTGATGGAGGCAGGTCTTGAGACTATTATCTGGGAAGAGTTTGACCCTGTGACTCCCGAAGACATGGACAGGATTCTGGGCAGACTGAGCATGGCCACATGTTTATTAGACCCATGTCCCTCCTGGTTGGTGCTGGCTTGGGAGGTTATGCGAGGCTGGCTCCAGGGGATTAATGCTTCATTGAGTGAGGGTGACTTTCCCGCCACCTTGAAAGAGGCGGTGGTGAGGCCTCTCCTCAAGAAGCCTTCCCTGGACCCAGCAGTGTTAGTAAATTATCATCCCGTCTCCAACCTTCGCTTTGTGACAAAGGTTGTTGAGAGTGTGGTGGCGCGACAGCTTCCCCGGTACCTGGATGAAATGGTTTATCTAGATCCGTTACAGTCGGGTTTCAGGCCTGGGTACAGCACGGAAATGGCATTGGTCGCATTGGTTGATGATCTCTGGAGGGCTCGGGACAGGGGCTGTTCCTCTGTCCTGGTCCTATTAGACCTCTCAGTGGCTTTCGATACCATCAACCATGGTATCATGCTGCGCCAGTTGGAAGAGCTGGGGGTGGGGGGCACTGTTCTGCGGTGGTTCTCCTTCTTTCTCTCTGACCGGTCACAGTGTGTGTTGGCAGGGGGGCAGAGATCGACCCCGAGGTGCCTTGTGTGTGGGGTGCCACAAGGGTTGGTCCTCTCGCCCCTTCCGTTCAACATTTATATGAAGCCACTGGGTGAGATCATCCGTGGTTGCGGGGTGAAGTACCATCAGTACGCTGATGATACTCAGCTGTACATCTCCACCCCGGGCCACCC
This sequence comes from Arizona elegans, assembly GCA_022577455.1. Taxonomy (NCBI): domain Eukaryota; kingdom Metazoa; phylum Chordata; class Lepidosauria; order Squamata; family Colubridae; genus Arizona; species Arizona elegans. The sequence goes on along the minus strand of JAKOOJ010000006.1, from coordinate 29,973,929 downwards.
CAATGATGCCCTTGAAGTGATGTCCCGGTGCCTGGAGGCCGTGCAGATCTGGATGGGGAGAAACAGACTCAGGCTCAACCCATCCAAGACCGAGTGGCTGTGGTTTCCGACGTCCCCATATAGCCAGTTGACGCCATCACTGGCTATTGGGGGTGAGTCGTTGGCCCCTATGGAGAGGGCTCACAACTTGGGCGTCCTCCTGGATACATGGTTGTCCTTAAAAGAACATCTGATGGCTGTGGCCAGGGGGACTTTTTATCAGGTTCGCCTGATTCGCCAGTTGCGTCCCTTTCTGGATCGGGCTCCTTATGCACAGTCACTCATGCCCTCGTCACTTCACGCCTGGACTACTGTAATGCTCTTTACATGGGGCTCCCCTTGAGGAGTATCCAGAGGCTCCAGCTGGTCCAGAATGCAGCCGCGCAGGTGGTTATGGGAGCGACATGGTGCTCCCATGTAACACCTCTCCTGCGCGAGCTGCACTGGCTCCCGGTGGTCTTCCGGGTGCGCTTCAAGATATTGGTTACCACCTTTAGAGGGCTCCATGGCTCAGGACCTGGTTATTTACGAGACCGCCTTCTGCCACCAGTAGCCTCTTACCAGCCAGTATGCTCCCACAGAGAGGGGTTTCTCAGAGTGCCGTTGGCCAAACAGTGTCGACTGGCGGCCCTCAGGGGGAGAGCCTTCTCTGTCGGGGCACCTACCCTTTGGAACGAGCTCTCCCCAGAGATATGGAGGATCCCAGATTTTGTGCACTTTCTGCCGTGCCCTCAAGACCTTTTTATTCCAGCAAGCGGGATGGCCTAACCTTTTTTAATTGTTTAATTTTAATTCAAATCTGTTCTTTAAAATAGGGGTGTTTTAATTAGTGGGCCAAATCTATTTAATACATTTTAAAACTGTTTTTAAATTTTATATTATATTTGTTTTATTTATGGCTGTTCACCACCCTGAGTCCTTCAGGAGTAGGGTGGTATATAAATCTAATAAAAGATAAAGATAAAAATAAAGATGTTGGAAGAAGCTTTTTTTTTTTACTTTTGTCACAAGCTTTTGTTCATTGTGAGCCTTAGCTTTCCTCATTTCATCTTTACAGGCTCAGACTATTTGTTGATATTCTGCCGTAGTTATTTGCCCATCTTTCCACTTTTTATACTTGTCGTTGACAAGTATAGGTTCCTTGACACATGTTTCTTTTGATTGGATTCTTCTTCTTTGCCCTCCTTCATACATCATGTTTATGTTAATAAGCTTTCATATCAAAAGAGGTGTGTCTTTTACTATTATAATAAGCTAGAGGTTACCGAAGTTTATATATTTACATGCCTTAGTAGCATTCTTCTAGCATGTCCTTTTAACTTGTAACTTTCTTGTTGCTAGGCAATAGTGTCCCACCATTTGTTACACTCATCACAGCTGCAGCTTTCTGTGTCAGCAATTTCTTTAGCAAACATTCCTAATTCCAACCTGAGTCCTTCACTTTAGATCATGGGACTCTAACATTGAAACAGAACAAAAGGAAACAGGGTCAGTGTTGCATATCCAGGAAGTTGAAGAGTTCTGATTGCCATTGAATGTTAGAATGCCGTTGTTCTCATTGGTTGTTACATTAACAGCTCTGCTATATAAGGAGCTGTCAAGCGCGGGATGTTGATTCTGAGGTAATTGCCTTGTTGTTGAATAAAGTGCTGTTAATTACGAGCCACGTCCGGCCTGTCAGTTAGCCGACTGGGATGAAATAGTGGCGACGAGTAAGGTCAGAACCCTGTGGAGTGTGACAGTGAGTGATTCCGTTCTACCCCTCGCCGGCCAGCAGATTGTGCAGGCAGATTACGGAGCACAGGAAGAGGCAAATGGCGGCTTCACAACATTTCGCTCCTTTCAATCCAGCAATGGAGTCTTGGGAGGCATTTGTAGCCCGATTTGACTGCTTCCTGATCACCAATGACTACCGTGAATTGTCAAGCGAAAGGAAATGGGCATACTTTCTGAGCTTCTGTGGGCCAGAAATGTTTGAGACGGCAATGACTCTCATGGCCCCACAGTCTGTGCATGCAGGGACCTGGGAGGAATTCATGTCCAATTTAAAAAAATATTATGCTCCTGCCCCCTCCAGGATTGCCCGCCGTCAGCATTTTTATCATCGGGATCAAGCTGAGAGGAAGTCCATTAGCCAGTATGTTGCAGCCCTGCGTAAAGCGGCTAGGCATTGTCAATTCGTGGACTTAGACGATTACCTGTTAGATCGATTGGTTAGTGGCATGAGAGATGAGAACCTTAAAAGACGCTTAATTGCCTAACCAGAGCTGTCTTTCCAGGAAGCTCTGGATGAAGCCTGTGCCGCTGAACTAGCCTCTCTCTCGTTGGCGGATTTGCCCAGGGGTCACTTTCAAACTGCGAGCAAAAGCGAACCAGTGCATTATAACGAGGCAGAATCCAGTGATGACGACTTTCCCGGGCCGGACAGCGAGGTGGATCGCATCGCAGAAGCGCAGCGTCCTGTGAAACAGGCGCAAGGGGACTGCCAGAGCTGCGGGGGTCATCACCTCAGATCCGCGTGCCATTTCAAAGGAGCAACCTGCCACCGGTGTGGGTGTCTTGGCCACATCGCACGGGTGTGCAGGTCACTAAAACCGGCGGAGCTCCCGAAGTCCTCCAAGGGGGATAGATGGGGCCCTGGCAGACAGAGGGCACGGCAAAATGAGACCACAGGCTGGGGGCATGAGCCTGGTGGGGTTAACTGGGTGCATCCAGGAGTGGCTACTCGCCCTAAAATTAACTTATCTGTAAATATTGAGGGCTGTCCATGCCTTATGGAAGTGGACACTGGATCGGCCAATTCTATCATGTCTTGGAGCACGATTAAGTGGTTGGTGCCTCATATCGCTAAACACCGCCTGAACCCCTGTCACCTGCAATTAAGAGACTATCAGGGCAACGAAATATCCGTAGTGGGGTGTGGACAGTTCCGGGTTCAATTTAAAGATTTTGCTGGTCGTCTACCATTGGTCGTAGCAGAGGCCCCATTGCCGAGTTTACTAGGTTTAAATTGGTTCCAGGCATTGGGGCTCCAGATCCAAGGGGTGAATGCTATGCGTCCATCAGATTTAGATACGCTTGTACAGGAATTCCCTACAGTTTTCGATGGCAAGTTAGGCTGCTATAAGGGCACCTCTGTCTCATTTAGCCTGGATCCACGCATCCCCCCCCCACCGTTTGAAACCTTGACAGGGTCCTTTTGCACTGCGAGAGAGGGTGGATGCAGAATTGGATAAACTGATTGCACAAGGGGTGCTTAAGCCTGTAGAATTTGCCAGTTGGGAGACATCTATTATAACACCTATTAAACAGGACGGCTCAGTCCGCATCTGTGCAGACTACCGGGTGACTTTGAATAAGGCCCTCCAGGGTCACGCTTATCCAGTACCTGTGGTGCAGCATCTGCTGCACTCCCTGGGCCAGGGGTCGGTCTTTGCCAAGCTTGACCTGGCCCAGGCATACCAACAGTTAAAAGTTGATGATCAGACAGTTGAAGCACAGACAATTGTGACCCACCGGGGGGGCGTTCCGGTGTCGCCGCTTGCAGTTTGGGGTTAGCGTTGCCCCCAGGATTTTCCAGAGCATGATGGAACGGATGCTGCAGGGAATCCCGGGGTCATCCCGTATTTTGACGACGTGTTCATTGCGGCAACTAGCACGCCTCAACTAATGGATAGATTGCAACAGGTTCTCCAGAAATTCAGCGATGCCGGTCTCAAAGTCAACAAATCCAAATGTAAAGTGGCAGTGCGGCAGGTGGAATTCTTGGGATTCCAAATAGATAGTTCTGGAATTCACCCGATGGCAGCTAAGACAGCAGCTATTACGGATGCTCCAACCCCTAGTTGCAAAGCTGAGCTACAATCTTTCCTCGGCCTGTTAAATTTTTACGCTGTTTTTATCCCGCATAAAGCGACAATCGCAGAGCCGCTCCACCACCTGTTAGACCGGAAGGCAAGTTGGAAATGGGGTACTAAAGAAGCTGCCGCATTCTGCGCTGTGAAGCGCCTCCTGGTATCTAATGCAGTACTCACACAGTTCTCTGCCCACCTCCCATTAATGCTAGCTTGAGATGCATCCCAGTATGGGGTGGGGGCGGTGTTAAGCCACAAGTTGCCTTCGGGCCGGGAACTGCCCATTGCATATTTCTCTAAAACCCTGGCCCCAGCTGAGCAAAATTATTCTCAACTGGATAAAGAGGCCCTCGCGTTGGTGGCTGGGGTTAGACTTTTCACCACTACCTGTACGGCCGGGCTTTTGTCTTGTACACTGATCATAAACCCCTATTGGGCATTCTTGCGGATGACCGGCAAGCACCTCAGATTTTATCTCCCCGCATGACTCGCTACTCTGTATTCTTGGCATCGTACTCATACTCGTTGGTTCACGCCCGGGCAAGGACATTGCCCACACAGTTGCCTTGAGCCGTTGCCCCGTCCCGGACCTTCTATCAGATCCCGTTCCTGTTTCCACTGTTTTTCTAATAGAGGAATCACCTCTGTTGGTCCAGGGAAGTCGGGGGTGGGGGTAGGAGACATTCCGAGGACACTCAGGCACAGAGGGAGTGCTCAAAACCACCACCAAATCTGGTGGAAGGGGTGGTACCCAGGCGATCCAGAAGGATTTGCCGACGGCCGGCATATTTGAGTGATTACGCATGCACTTGATGCCAGCGCATGCTCAAGCTTGGTGGGAAGGAATGTTGCATATCCAGGAAGTTGAAGAGTTCTGATTGGCTGTTAGAATGCCGTTGTTCTCATTGGTTGTTACGTTGACAGCTCTGCTATATAAGGAGCTGTCAAGCGTGGGATGTTGATTCTGAGGTAATTGCCTTATTGTTGAATAAAGTGCTGTTAATTACGAGCCACGTCCGGCCTGTCAGTTAGTTGACTGGGATGAAATAGTCAGGACTGTGTCCTGTGCTGGATCTATACATTCTCAGAGGGAAGGGCCTGCAAGGCCTTGCACAGTGCTAACAGTTATCATTGCTCATGCAGCTGCCACCCACACCACCGCCCTGTCTTCTCCTCTGCCTCTGTCCTGCTTCCCTGCTGGTCTGCTAAGCTCCCTTTGGCAGATGAGGCGCTGTTATGTCCTGATTATTGGCGCATGGCAAGTAGAACCTCCAGACGAGGGCGCTGTACTGGCGGGAAATAAGGTGTAGTTTCATTGGTTAAGACGATGTCAAGTGGGGGATATATAAGAGTGTCAGTTGTGAGGGAACTCTCTCTCTCTCTATCTTCCTGCTGTGTTAGTTGTTATAGTAAGGTACTGTCTGGAAATGTTGTTAATAAACTGTTGGTTGATGTTATACGGAGTCACCTCAATTTTGCCTGCCTACCCACGAACATAACAATTGGCAACGAGGATGGGATTTTAGACAGCAAGAGAGCGATGAGTCTGAATTGCCTCACCCTGTCAGATAGTGCCTCCGGCAGCTGTACAAGGAAGAATGGCTACGCTTACGATGTTCGCACCCTTCAATCAGACACAGGAAACATGGGACTCCTTTATGGACAGGTTTGAATGTTTCCTAGCTGCCAACGACTATAAGGCTCTCCCAGGCGATAGAAAGCAAGCGTTTTCCTCAGCTTCTGCGGGCATGAGATGTTCGAGACAGCCCGAGTGCTGCTATCTCCCTTGAGGGTTCAGGATGTGCTTTGGGAAACGTTATTGGCTAAGTTGAAGGGACATTATGCCCCATTGCCCGCTTGTGTCGCCAGGTGCTACGCTTTCCGCCATCGGTATCAGACTGGGGGAGAGACGATCAACCAATACATGGCTGCGTTAAGAACTGCCGCATTGTATTGTGAATTTCAAGACTTGGATGACCAATTGTTAGCTCAATTGATTTGTGGGGTGTGGGACTTAAATTTACAACGCTGTCTGTTGGCCAAAACTAATGCCACCCTACAGTCAGCTCTTGATGAGGCCCGGGCCTCAGAGTTGTTGGATCAGTCTTCATCAGAAATGCAGAAGGCAACTAGCCCTACAACGGAGAAGAAGACTACAGCTGTCCATCATGACGACATCGAATCTGACCTGTCATCAGAGGAAGACGGGGTGTGCCAACTAAAAGCAGGAATGAAAAGAGACGGGGATCCTGAGAAGAGGAAGGGGAGGAATCCATGTGCCAGATGTGGTGGGAACCATAACCGGTCCGCCTGCAGATTCCGAAATGTGGAGTGCAGGCATTTGGCAGGAAGGGCCATCTGGCCAAGGTCTGCTGGACTGATCATCCGACCACCACTACCCCAATTAGGCCAGTAGCCCGCGAGTTCCGTCCTCAGAAAAGGCAGGACCCAAGGGGGGAAGAATGTTTCACCATTACCCGAGAGGAGAACTGCCCCAAAATCATAATAGGTCAGGCTGGAGAAAAGCTGTCAAGAAAAATTTTCCGCACTGAGGGACTTCCATGTAAAATGGAAGTCGATACAGGATCCTTGATGTCGCTGGTATCGTGGAGTATGTTTAAGCACTTATTACCCACGATGTCAAAGAAGCGTTTGTTCCCGTGTGCCCTGAAGTTACGAGATTATCAAAATAATCCCATTCCCATCCTGGGGGCTGGGAAGGTTAGAGAACAGCATAAGGCCTTCAATGGCCATCTTCAAGTAATTGTTGTGGGCGGTTCCTTGCCTAGTCTATTGGGTTTAGACTGGTTTGATGCTTTGGGCCTGGAGATAATAGGGGTCCACTCAAATAGCGGGAATGCGAATAGAGAAGGTAATTTTGCCTCTTTAATGGATGAGTTCTCTGACGTGTTCAGCGAGGGCCTTGGCTCCTATGTAGGTGCACCAGTTTCCTTTAATTTGGACCCCGGTGTCACCCCTATCCGACTAAAACCTCGTAGGGTTCCCCTGGCGCCCAGACCTAAGGTGGATCAAGAGCTTGATAAGTTAATTGCTCAGGGGGTTCTGGAACCTGTGGATTACACAAAGTGGGAGACGCCTATCGTCATTCCCATTAAACCAGATGGCTCCATTCGTATCTGCGCCGACTATAAGGCGACATTAAATAAGGCACTGCAGTCTAACCCTTATCCCGTCCCGGTAGTGCAGCAGTTACTACATTCGTTGGACTGTGATTCGGTCTTCGCCAAGCTCAACATGGCGCAGGCCTACCAACAACTCTCTGTGGACAGTGCCACTGCCGAAGCACAGACGATTGTTACACACCGCGGTGTGTTCAAATGTAACCGCCTGCAGTTCGGTGTGTGTGTTGCCCCCGGTAATCCTGTATTTTGACAATGTGTTCGTCTCGGCTAAGAATGACATTGAGCTTTTGAGCCACCTGTGAAAGGTCCTGGCCTGTTTCCGCCACGCTGGACTTAAACTAAAGCACAACTGAGCGACGGTATGGTCAGATTGACAAAGAGGCCCTTACGGCAGTGGCTGGCATTAAACGTTTCCACCACTATGTTTACTGCCGTTTTTTGAACTTATCATTGATCACAAGCCCCTTTTGGGCATCCTGGCCGGAGACAAACAAACCCCACAAATTCTCTCTCTGCGTATGGCTCACTGGGTGGAGTTCCTGACTGCCTATAATTATAAATTGCTGCATCGACCTGGTAAGGCTTTGGGCCATGCAGATGCCCTCAGTCGTTGCCCTTTTTCCTCGGGAGTGGATGACCCCGCTCCAGCCTCTGCTGTCCTGTTAATCGACGATCACTGTCTTCCTGTTACAGCCGTGGACATTGCCAGGCTCACCGTGAAGGACAAGACTTTGGCACAGGTCCTGGACTGGGTCCGCAGTGTTGTGGCCCCGCCCTCTGAGCCTCTCCCATCGGAGGAAGAAAGCTCCGAGCATGAGGAAGAGGAGTCAGCCAGGCCTCCCTCTCCAGGCCCCTCCCCTCTGGCATTGTCTCAAGTGCCGGCCGAGGGAGAGGAGACAGCTGATTCGGATCAGAGTGATAATGGAACATCATTCCTGGACGCACACCTCCGAAGGCGTGATAAACGTTTGCAGCAGCTTAGGAGGCGTGCTAGGGATTAGAACTGAGTCACTGGACCACACCCCAGAGACTATATAATAGAGGGTGGTGGTCAAGGATCTTTGTGACAAACAAAGTAAACCTTGGATAGTCACTAAAGCCTCGTCCGGAACTGCTGGGAGGAATATTATTTCTGCTTGGACTTTTGTGAACGTTCGTATCTTTGCTTTCTGTTTGTGGAAATAAAATCACTTGGCAGACAGTGTGTCTATCGCTGCCAAGTGGGAGATAAGAACTGGGTGCGTTCCAAAGTGTTTCCTTAACCCTCGGCTGGCTGTGTTTTGTGTGTGTGTGGGGACGGGGACAGATCACGCAGGGGGTGGCCTCTCGGGATGGAGTTCCAGCCATACAAAGCCCGGCAGCACGAACTGACCTCACTATGGGGGTGTTTGTTATGGGGCTCCCGGGTCATTATACCAACCATGTTGAGGGGGACTATATTGGCTGCAATGCATGAAGGCCATCCGGGTGAAAGCATTGGGCCGCAGTTATATCTGGTGGCCACGCTGTGACTAGGAAATTACTCAGTGGGTTTCAGGGTGCCCACAGTTGCAGGAATCTAGGGCTGCCCTGCCAGCTGCCCCTCCCCATGAGTGGGAATGCCCCCAGATGCCCTGGTCCCGTTTGCATCTTGACTTTGCGGGAGCTGTCAAGGGTAGAACCTTTTTGGTTGTGGTCGACGTGTACTCAAAGTGGATCGAGGTGATCCTAATGTCCTTGACCACTTCGGACGCCATCATTTGGGCTCTGCAACTATTGTTCATGACCCATGGGCTGCCAGATGTTGTCGTGTCCGATAATGGCCCTCAATTTACATCTGCTGCCTTCCAGCTTTACTTGGCGAGACATGGCATTCGTCATGCCCCTGTGGCCCCATTTCATCTGGCCAGTAATGGCCGGGCTGAACGGGCCATTAGATCCGCCAAAGAGGCCTTACTAAGGTTAGGGGCAGGGGATTGGCAAGACAGGATTGCTACCTACCTTTTGACTCAACACACTACACCTTGCCCGCTCACTAACCGCAGCCCAGCTGAGTTGCTCATGGGCCGCCGCTTACATATTGACCTGGATCGCCTGCATCCTAGTTTTTTCCCCGAGGTGCCCCCAGATTCCATGGGAGGGGTTCGAGTTTTCCGCGAGGGCGACTGTGTGTATGCCAGGAATTATGGAGGGGACCCCAGATGGCTCACTGGAATGGTTTTGGGGGTGACGGGACCACGCTCCTATACAATTCTGCTAACTGACAGGCGTACCTGGCATTGGCATGTAGACCAATTAAGGGCACGGTGACCACTGAGTCCTCAGGAAGCAGACGCAAGGGCTTCGCCCCTTGCTCCAAGCCTATGGCAGCACTAGCTCACCCAAACCGCATGCACTGTATGAATCGGCTCACTTGCCTGTAGAGAAGGAGTTAGCGCCTCCAAGTGATCTGGGAGATGATGACTTCACCACGCCTCTAGAAGACTCCAGTGAGCCTTCGCAGAGTCAGCCCCCTCCAGCTGACGGAAGCAATCTGAGGCGATCAGGGAGGTGTTGGCACTGCCCTCATTATTTGGCTGATTATGCATGCACCATACTGGGGGAAAGGAGTGTTATGTCCTGATTATTGGCGCATGGCAAGTAGAGCGGCCAGACGAGGGCGCTGTACTGGCGGGAAATAAGGTGTAGTTTCATTGGTTAAGATGATGTCAAGTGGGGGATATATAAGAGTGTCAGTTGTGAGGGAACTCTCTCTCTCTCTAGAGACCCGTGGACAAGAGAGGAAGCCAGGCGAGTGGGAAAGTGGGGTGCGACCACTTCCCGCTGGACCCGGCGGCTCTGTCGATCCAACACGGTGAGCCGGCCGCTAATGGTGGTCCTGAAGCTGCAATAGCCGGCAAGAGACGGGAAGCTAAGAAGGAGATCGGAGGTGCTGTGTCAGATCTAAAGCCATATTCCCATACCCTGGAATGATCTAGCGCTGAAAGAGGAGGTCGGCGGAGTCGGGAGAGGAGTGCTTGACTTGATGTGAGGCGGCGATGGAGAGGGTAAAGCGGATCACAACTACGGAGACCCGACAACCCGACGAGCAGACGAGAGATACGGAGGGAGCAGATCATCTTCTTAAAGAGCTCCAGACGGTGCAGTGAGAACGAAAAGAAAAGAAAAGTCTATTGGGGCGGTTGGTGTTGTGTTTGGCGAACGAGGTGGAAAGGAAGCAGGAGAAATTTGTGATCTGCCTTTGAGAGTTTTAGAGAAACAGGAAGTGCGTCCATTGAACTGGAAGAGTGAAACAGCAGAGGACTGACAAGGAGACGCTCTAGCTGTGAGATCTACCACTGAGAAGTGTCGGAACCTAGTAGAGTGGCGAGGTGAAGACCTACACCGGCGAACACTGTATAACATCATATATATACTTTTATTTATTTTCCCTCCTTCTCTTTTCGAGTACTTGTGACTCTAATACTCAGAACTTTGACTTTGACTTTTATAAGTATTTTCAAAATCACTAAAAAAAATTACTATTAACTAGATTTGCTAAGTGTTAAGAAATATTGAATATATAAATTTATTAATTAAGTATTGATCTTATCAAATAGTTATTAGACATAGTTTTAAATAAGGACTTAGATTTGTATTTAATGAATTAATATATTATATATATCTATCTAGTTATATCTACCATATTCACTTAATTTATTTAATCTAAAATATTTATTTCTATCGGTAATATTTATTTATTTATATTAACATTTTATTAAGGTTTGAATTTAGATATATAAGAACTATAGAGAGAATTTATTAACTTATTAACTTATTAATTTATTTATACTAACAATTATATTAAGGCTGAACTTAGCTCCATAAGAATCTTATATATAATGATTGTTTGTTGGAAATGTAGAATTATCATTTTATAGTAATTTACAAATTAAGCTTTATTTGAAATCTATTAAGAGCTTAGTGGGAATCAATAAAGGAGGCTAGGACTTAAGACAGTGCCCTGGAGTAAAAGGTGGCAAGCGCCATTGGATGATTATTTGGAGAAAGATTGAGAATATAATTAGAGATCAAAAAGCACTTTTGAAAGAAATGGCAAGTTTGACATCAACAATTGCAAAAACCAATAAAAAAGTGCCATCCATCCCCACGTTAGCAATGTCATCCCCAGCCACCCAGAAATCAGTAGAAGGTCTCCAGAAAACAGATAAACCCCCAGCAACTCCAACGCTGCAAACGGTACAATCGTCTCTGTTAACAATACAAGAAACCATGCTTGCGATGCAAGAGAAACTTTTGAATAGCCATTCCGAATTGAAATCAGACATACATGGACTTGATGCTAAAATGAATGAGATTCAAATTTCGATTGCCAGTAACGAGAACAGAATCCAAAAAGCAGAACAAAGGATAGAAAAAAATGAGAAGAAATTGGACATAGTTGATCAAACTCTGTTGGCGCAGAATAAAGAAACAGAAGACGCCCTGATACAACTCGAGATGGATAAGGCCTCGTTTTACTTGCGATTCCAAAACATAGTGGAAGACAAAGAAGAGGACCTAGGAGATAGGATGGCCGAGTTGATCGCAGAGACCCTTCAACAAGATAAGCAAGAAATTCTTCTGCTTGTGCGGAACAAGCCGACCTCAGGAAACCTTTAAAGAGCGAGGAAATAACTCAAATAAATATCCGCAATCCACTTGAACCCTGAAACTTTGAACTGCAAGTATTAGTCCTTTGCTGAACTTTTTTACTGAAGTGAAAGTCTCGGAATGAGTGAAAGTGATTGAAAAAATATGGCGCTCAGCAAATGAATTAGTGGGTGTGGATTGGTGAAGTTATCTTGTCTTGCTACAAAGTTAAAAAGTTGTTACAGAGTTGCTCCGGCTGCAACAGAAATAAGAGGAAAATCTCTCCCTTTTACTTGTCTTTGCTGCATTATAGCTTTGCTTTGAGTAATTCTGGGGGACTTTTTTAGAAGGTATTGTGGAGGTGGCAGAAGAGGCGGACCCTCCCTTTTTAAGAAAGCTAGCTTACGTGGCAGGATGGCTTCAAAAAAGCAGGAAGGCAAAACAGGGGGGGGATCCCCCCCACGTAAGCAGGATACGCAGTCACAAGCCCAAAAAAAAGATTTGGATATGGGAGAATTAAAAGCATTCATCTCAAATATTTTGGATGAGAAATTTCAAGACATGGATGACAAAATAAATAAAATAGATGAAAAAATTCAAAAGTCACAACAGGAAATCATGCAGGAAATGCAGCAGAGCCAAAAGATGGTGACCAAAAAAATAACGGATGTGGCGTCTGGTCTGGCAGGATTTATTATGAAAGTTGAGACAAAAGTGGATGAATTTAAATTAGAAGTTAATGCTAAGATGAAAAATAATGATCATAAATTTTTTGATGTTGATGACAAGATGCAGAGAGTTGAGAATGATATTGTTATGATGCAATTTCGTGCAATGGAATTTGCTATAAGGCTTCGAGGAATTAGAGAAGAGGAGACACAAGATTTGAGACAGATCTGTGCTGAAGCCCTAGCTGTGATTTTAAAAGTTGAACCTGAGATGGTTTTTTGCAAAATAGATAAAATCTATAGAGTTAACTCGTGGGTGGCCAGACAAAGACAACTGCCTAGAGATGTGGTCATATATTTTACAGATAGAGCAATAAGAAATGACATTTTGCAAAAATCTTTTCTCACTTCTGTGCAAGTGAGTGGATCCAAGATTACAGTTTACAAGGAGCTCCCACCTAAGATGTTGAAATCTAGAAAAGAGTATGGTTTTCTTGTTAAAGAACTGCAGAATAATCAAATCCCATTTCGTTGGGACGCCCCAACTGGCATAATTTTGAGATATAAGGGAGAGAAACACCGTCTGAATACTGTGGAGAAGGCGGAGCAATTTTATAATGACATCTTTAAAGAAAGAACTCCATCCCCACGCACATCTACAGTTTTGGAGATTAAAGAACAACAATCTAAGCAGGAATTAGCAGAGCTGAAGGGTGCTGAAGGAGGCTTTTTGGATGAGCCTTTGCTGGAACCTTCTCCAATCTCGGAGCTGGCTTGGGCGGCTGAAGTTAAGGATCAGCGTATAACTCGAGCAAAAGCCAAGGAACTTAAAGAAAAGTTACAGCAGGAGAGTCAAGACAAGGCTGGGGCTGTGGGAAAAGCAGGACAGAGGATCTCAGATGACATCCTAAGGTTCTGCGCTTCGCTCCAGAAGGAGAATAAGGATGATTAAATGTTTATCTTGGAATGTGAATGGGTTGAATGTAACACAAAAAAGGAAGAAAATATTTGCATATTTAAAACAACATAATAATGATATAATTTGTTTACAAGAAACGCATATTACAGTTCAAGATCAAAACTATTTGAAAAATTCCAAATTAGGAACACATTTTATATCCTCAACTAACCAAAAAAAGAATGGTGTGGTTATTTATGTAAACAAAAAATTAACAGCCAAACTTATAGAAGCTGATCAAGATGGTAGGTTTGTAGCAATTGAATTACTTTCTGCTAATAGTCAAATTCTTCTGATAGGAATTTATGCTCCTAATCAACAACAGGACTATTTTTATAAAATGCTGCATACTAAAATACTTCAATGGGATTATAGATCTATTTTAATTATGGGAGACTGGAATGGAGTAATTGACTCTAAATTAGATAAAAAGACTTTGGCAAAATCAAGAATTAGATTACCACAGACTTTTTTTGATATGAAAGAAGACCTGGAATTAAAAGATATTTGGAGAATACATAACCCAAAAGAACTGGACTATACTTTCTTTTCTGACAGACATAGATCCTTTTCCAGGATTGATTTTATTTTGTTGTCTGATGACTTACTTGTTAGGACAAAAAGAACAAAGATTCTGCCAAGAACTTTGACTGATCACAGTCCAGTCTGGATAGAAATTGAGACATGTAAGAATGAGAGACGCTCTTGGAGATTAAATGAAAACTTGTTTAGATATGAGAAAAATATAATAGAACTCAAAAAGCATCTGAAAGAGTTTTTTGAAATGAACTTGAATAAAGGCACCCCAATGGAAATTGTGTGGGATGCAAGCAAAGCTTATATGAGAGGGGTGCTTATATATATGAACTCTAAACATAAGCGGATTCGACAAAAGAAAAGACTTGAATTGGAAGCAGAAATAAAGGACAAAGAACAGTTACTTATTAAAAACCCAACAGATGAAAGAATACTTAGTGTTATAAAACTTCTGAAAGACCAATTCCAAATGCTTATAGCGGAACAAGTTGCAACAAACTTACAATATGCGAAGCATAATACATTCTGCAATGCTAATAAACCAGGCAGGTGGTTGGCTTACACATTAAGGAAGAAACAAAGCATACGGACTATTGATAGTGTTGATATTGGGGGGAAAGAAGTTTTTCAACAGAAATTAATAAAAGAAGCTTTTCTTGAATATTACACTAAACTATATGCCAGAGAGGAGGTGCAGAATGGACTTATAGAAAAATATTTGGACAATAAAAGAGTTACAAAAATCACTGAACAACAAAAGGAAAGAATGGATTATCCCATAACAGAGGAGGAGATAATAGCAGCAATAAAACAATTAAAAACAGCCAAAGCTCCTGGAACGGATGGTCTGACAGCAGTGTATTATAAAACTTTACAGGCAGAAATGGTGGAACAACTCAGAGACTTATTTTGCAACATACAACAAGGGGGAAAAGTACCTCCATCGTGGACTACAGCTTATATTTCTTTGATACCAAAAGAGCAAGCAGGTCCCAAAAAACCGGAGAATTACAGAACAATATCTCTTTTGAATACGGATTATAAAATTTACGCAAAAGTATTAGCCAACAGACTGATGCCAGTAATTCAAAAGGTGATTCATGATGACCAAGCGGGATTTATTGAGGGTAGGCACATGAAGGACAATGTAAGGCAAGTAATAGATTTATTGGAATATCTTGAGAAGAATAAACAGATCCCTGCAGTGCTGGTCTTTCTGGATGCAGAGAAGGCCTTTGATAGAGTGGATTGGAATTTTCTATTAAAGACATTAAAAAAGATGGACTTTGGGGACCAATATATACAGGCGGTCTCAGCAATTTATCAAGAGCAAAAGGCACAGATTATTATCAATGGAAGTTTGACAACAGAGTTTAAAATTGAAAAAGGTACAAGACAGGGATGTCCACTGTCCCCATTGTTGTTCATTTTAACACTAGAAGTCTTGTTAAATACAATAAGGGATTCTAACACATTGAAAGGTATAATGATAAGGCAAGAGGATTACAGAATAAAGGCATTTGCAGACGATCTGGTTGTTACCCTAACACAGCCAATGGAATCGATAATCCAGATGAAGGACATTATACAAGACTTTGGTAAAGTTTCAGGTTTCAGATTGAATCAGAGAAAAACTAAGATGGTAGTTAAAAATATGACACAAGATCGTAAACTGGAGTTAGAAAGGAGGGCAGGTTTTGAGATTGTACCAAAGGTAAAATATCTAGGAGTTCAGGTTGCAGAATCAAATATGAAATTGTTTCAAAATAACTATGAGGCGTTGTGGCGAGAGGTGCAAAAAGATATGGAGATTTGGAAAAAACTGCAGCTGTCTTTACTTGGAAGAATAGCAGCAGTTAAGATGAACATTTTGCCAAGATTTCTTTTTTTGTTTCAAATGATTCCGGTGCTCAAAAATGATAAACAACTAAAAGTATGGCAAACTGGTATCAACAAATTTGTCTGGAACGAGAAAAAACCAAGAGTAAAAATGAAAATTATGCAAGACATCCCAGAAAGGGGAGGTCTCAAACTTCCAAACCTACAATTATATTATGATGCAACAGCTTTGACTTTAGTAAGTGATTGGTTTGGAGGAAAAAAGACTGGAATATTGAATGCAGAAAGTTTTGATTTGGAATTTGGATGGCACGCTTACTTATTTTATGACAGCAAAGTGGATAAAGTATTTAAAAGCCATATACTTAGAGATTCTTTGCTGAGAGTTTGGAAGAAGCACCGAAACAACTGGAATTATAAAATACCGCTATGGCTGGATCTTGGTCATACCTTGTGGAATACAAATATAATGTCACTCGGGGGGTTTTTATATAAAGAGGTTCTTTTTACAGATGCGGGCAGATGGCAGCTGAAGACATTACAGACATTGTTGGCTGAAGGGATTAATTTAACTTGGTTACAATATAATCAACTGCAATTGAGATGGAAAGAGGACCAAAAAACTGGTATTATGATGTATGAGGAAGAATTAGTTAGACATATAAAAGAGAAAGGCCCAATGCATATTAAAAGACTTTATAATGTTTTGTTAGAAAGGGATTCAGAAACTGAACTAGTTAAAGACTGCATGGTTAAGTGGGCACAAAATTTTGAGGAACCAGTGATGTTGGAAACATGGGAAAAAATTTGGGTTCAGAATGTTAAATTTACACAGTCGCAGAATCTGCGGGAAAATTTCTATAAAATGTTTTATAGATGGCATTTAGATCCAAAAAAATTGTCGTGTATATACCCTAGTGCCCAGCCTAAATGTTGGAGATGTGACTGCTTAGACGCTACATATTATCATGTTTGGTGGACCTGTAAGAAAGTTAAGGCTTTTTGGGTAAAAATTTGGTGGGTCATGCAGAATGTTTTGAAGAGAAAAATTCAATTTTCTCCACAACTGTTTTTATTGGGTATAGTTAAGGGTTTTACATTGGGGGAAACAAAAATGATATTGTACATGATAACTGCAGCAAGATTGTTGATAGGTAAATACTGGAAAAATGAAGCGCTGCCTTCGATTGAGGAATGGACTTTGAAGATGGCCAGTTTTGCGGAGATGGCGAAGATTTCAGCATATTTAAAAGATTGTTCTCAAGAGACTTATGAATGGGAATGGAAGAAGTGGATAAATTATGTTCAGCATAAATATCAAACTAGGAAGTATCAAATAGCCTTTATTTAAAAATGTTATATAAGATAGAAACATTTTAGGGTTGAGGATAAAAATTTGTTAGAAAATGTTATATTAAGATAGAAATATTTTAAGGTTAAGGATGAAAATTTGTTAGAAAATGTTACATTATGATAGAAATATTTTTAAGGTAATCAGGATGAAAATTTATCTGAAAATGATATACCAAGATAGAAATAGGTTAATGTAATGAAGATGAAAATTTGTAAGGGGGAGGGAGGGGTTCAAGTTTTATATACAAAGGAGGGTTTTTTCCTTTTATCTGACATGAGCATACTAGGAAGTCTGGGGGGAGGGGAGGGTTAGGGTGGGCTAGGGAGGTTGGGAAGTTTGGGGGGGGTAGTGGGGGGGGGAAAGGGGGTGAAAATGTAATTGTAAAACTTTTGCAATAAAAAAAAAAAAAAAGATAAGCAAGAAATAATTCGAGAGATCGACGAGGTGTACAGAGTCCAAACAAATTACGTGAGAAGAAACAGGCTTCCTAGAGAAGTCCATGTTCGGTTCGCTAGGAAAAAAGTGAGTGACATTTTGTATAATATAGCTCGGGAGGAAAAAATTATCTATGGGGGAAAAGAAGTGAACATCTTAAAACAAATTCCAAGGAGAGTGAGGGAAAGGAGGAAAAACTACAGATTTCTGACAAACCAACTAAATAGGAGAAGCATAATATTTAGGTGGCTCTTGCCAGAAGGAATGCTAATATCTTGGCAAGAGAGGAAAATTAAAATCGACTGCGTAAGTGACGCCCAAGACTTCCTAGAGCAATTAAGGGGAGGTGAAGAGAAACAAACTAGTAAGGAGGAAAACGAAATAGTAAATACAGAAGACGAGACATCTCAAGAACAAATCACAAGGGAAGACATAGAAGAGGAGAAGAAAAAGGAAGACACAGAAGAAAAGGGGAAAAAATCTAGACCAGTGAGAGCAGTAACATTAAAAGGTAAATAAGAACCAGAGACCAGAGAACAATTACAGGAATGAACGATACCAAGATCTTATCGTTAAACGTGAATGGCTTAAATGATTATAAAAAAAGGAGGATAATATTGTCGAAACTGGCAAAACAAAATCCCGATATAATTTGTATTCAAGAGGTCCATATAAAAAAAGATTTAATTTAATTTAATTTCCAATTTATATACCGCCCTTCTCCCTGAGGACTCAGGGCGGTGTACAGCCAAGATAAAAAACATAGAATACAAATATTAAAACATTTAAAAATATATATAGATTTGGGCCGAAAGTTAAGAATAACAAACTAATTAAAAAATTTAAAATTTAAAAATTTCTTCTAAGCCAACCCGGCTTGCTGGAAAAGATGGGTTTTCAGGGAACGACGGAAGGCATTGAGGTCATGGATTCTCCTTATCTCCGGGGGCAACTGATTCCAGAGAGTGGGAGCCCCCACAGAGAAGGCCCTCCCCCTGGGGGCCACCAGCCTACATTGTTTGGCTGATGGCACCCTGAGGAGGCCCTCTCTGTGGGAGCGCACGGGTCGATGGGAGGTCGTTGGTAGCAGCAGGCGGTCTCGGAGATAGCTAGGCCCTATGCCATGGAGCGCTTTAAAGGTGATAACCAACACCTTGAAGCGCACCCGGAAGACCACCGGGAGCCAGTGCAGCTCGCGCAGGAGCGGTGTTACATGGGAGCGCCATGTTGCTCCCATCACTACCCGCGCTGCTG
Source organism: Arizona elegans (assembly GCA_022577455.1). Taxonomy (NCBI): domain Eukaryota; kingdom Metazoa; phylum Chordata; class Lepidosauria; order Squamata; family Colubridae; genus Arizona; species Arizona elegans. Next base: position 29,955,237 of record JAKOOJ010000006.1, on the reverse strand, counting down.
CATTCTGGACCAGCTGGAGCCTCCGGGTGCTCTTCAAGGGGAGCCCCATGTAGAGAGCGTTGCAGTAGTCAAGGCGAGAGGTGACGAGGGCGTGAGTGACTGTGCACAAGGAATCCCGATCAAGAAAGGGCCGCAACTGGCGAATCAGGCGAACCTGATAAAAGGTCCCCCTGGTAACAGCCGTCAGATGTTCCTCCAAGGACAGCTGCCTATCCAGGAGCACTCCCAGATTGCGCGCACTCTCCGAGGGGGCCAGAGACTCGCCCCCAATAGTCAGCGATGGAGTCAACTGACTATATCGGGATGCCGGGAGCCACAGCCACTCAGTCTTGGAAGGGTTGAGCTTGAGCCTGTTCCTCCCCATCCAGATCCGCACAGTCTCCAGGCACTGGGACATCACTTCAAGGGCAAGATGAAGCCAACTATTTAAATTATACTAAATTTGGTAAAGTATTCTTTTCATTAGCCAAGAAAAGAAAAAGGGGGGTCGCTATCTATGTCAATAAAGGAATAGAGGCAGAATGTAAATATAAAGATGAAAAAGGGAGAATACTTATAGTAGAAATAACGAGAGGTAATTCTAAGGTGTTATTGGTAGGGGTTTATGCCCCGAATAAAAAACAAGGGAAATTTTACCGGAAATGCATGAACAGCTGGCAAAATGGGCAAATAATGAAATATGTATGCTAGGGGACTTTAATGGAATTGTGGATCCAAAACACGATTATAAATGTGATATAACTAAAAAGAATAAAAGATCTCCCTTACCAACAGCTGGCAAAATGGGCAAATAATGAAATATGTATGCTAGGGGACTTTAATGGAATTGTGGATCCAAAACACGATTATAAATGTGATATAACTAAAAAGAATAAAAGATCTCCCTTACCAAAGACCTTTTTTGACTTGGTGGATGAGATAAATCTAATGGATATGTAGCGTACCTTACACCCCCAGGATAGACAATTTACTTTTTATTCAATGCCACAGAACTCTTGGTCTAGAATAGATATGGTCTGGGCTACCAGAAAACTGGGTCTAGAAATCAAAAAGGTTAATATGTGCACAAATGCTTGGGCAGACCATAAGTTCCTTGAAATTAGTTGGCATCACGATACCAAGAAAATACAACAGAGATGGAGTTTAAGGACTAAATTGCTATATGAAAAAGAGTTTATACTGAAATTGAACGAAGAAGTCAAACGCTTCTTCATAGAAAATGGAAACTGGGAGACAGCCAAAGAAATTGTGTGGGACACCATGAAGGCTTATGTGAGAGGGGTAGCCATCTCATATACCGCCTTCAAAAACAAGGAAAAAAGAAAGACCAGAGAAGCGCTTACCAAAAAGCTATTGCAAGCTGAAGATGAACTCCAACAATGCCCGGGAGATGAGGCGATTAAACAACAGTGGTCGATGACGAGACATAGATTGAATTTATTGGACCAGGAGGAGATGGCACAAAAAATAAAAAGATCCAAGCATTATTGTCTTGAGAACGCTAATAAGTCGGGGAGATGGCTGGCGTATAAAAAAAAGAGAAGGAAAAAAACCAAATATTAGTATTAGAAGACTCCCAGGGTAACCTTCTGATGAAGGAAGAAGACAAATTAGAGAGCATAAGAAAATTTTACGAAGGTCTATACAAAAGTGAAGGAATTGAGTCAAACAAGGTAGAACAGTATTTGTTGGAAGCCAAAGTACCCCTAATTTCTGAAGAAGAAAAGGAAATGTTAAATGAAAAGATTACTATAGAGGAATTAAAAACGGCCCTTTCTAAAATAAAGAAGAACAAAACCCCAGGCCCAGATGGTCTCCCTGGGGAAATATATCAAAAATTCAATGATGTCCTGAAACTAGAGTTATTAGAAATACTAAATGAGGCTCTTGCTGGTATCACAATCCCAGATTCTTGGAGGGAAGCGTATTTGACGCTCATACTGAAAGAAGGTGCCGACCCGAAGCAGATATCCAACTACAGACCCATCTCATTGCTGAATGCAGATTACAAATTGTTCATGAATATAATTGCGGAGAGGTTCAAAAAAATTTTAAATCGGTGGATACATAAAGATCAAAACGGTTTTCTCCCAGGGAGACAGATCAGAGACAACTTGAGAATAGTTTTAAACACCATTGAATACTATGAACAACACCCTGAAAAACAGCTGGCCTTAATGTTCGTCGATGCCCAAAAGGCATTCGACAATTTGAATTGGACCTTTATGATAAATCAAATTGACCTAATGGGATTCGGGACCAACTTTAGGAAGATGATCGAGAATATCTACAAAAACCAGATGGCAAACATATTAGTGAATGGAGACAGAACTCAGGTGTTTCAGATCCAAAAAGGAGTGAGGCAGGGATGCCCCTTATCTCCCTTATTATATATCTTGGTGCTAGAGGTGCTACTTAGAAAGATTAGAGCTAATAAAGATATTAAAGGATTAAAGATTAGGAACGAAACATTCAAAACCCAAGCTTTTGCTGACGACGTAGCCCTCATAATAGAAGATCCACTAGAATCCGGTGTAAAATTAATGCAGGAAATACAGGATTATGGAGAAGTGGCGGGCCTTAAACTCAATAAGGATAAAACTAAAATAATAGTGAAAAACATGACAGATCTAGAAAAGGAAGAATTGGAAGATTTATTAGGCCTCCAGACAGTTAGGAAAATAAAATACTTGGGAATATGGATCACTGTGAGATTCTCCTCATTAAAAGACGATAACTATATCCCCCTACTGCAGAAAATACATCAAGACCTCAAAAGATGGAAAAGGCTCAAATTGTCCCTGATTGGTAAAATTGCAGCGATTAAAATGAACATCTTACCCAAAATTTTGTTCCTATTCCAAAACATTCCATTATCATTAGACAAAAAATTCTTTCTGGACTTGAACAAATATATTAAGATACTCCAAGGGTAAAGGAATTTGGGAGGTTTTGGGCTCCCTGATTGGGAACTATATCAAAAGGTGGCAAAAATAATTTGGATCAAGGAGTGGATCAAGTTACAAGATAGGAGAATCCTGACTTTGGAAGGACACGACCTTCTAGAAGGATGGCACTCCTACCTCTGGGATATAAAGAACAAGAAAAAATCCTATTTCCATAAACACAAAATCAGGGAGACTCTTATTCGCACGTGGGAGGAAATTAGACAGAGGATTTATACCAAGGTACCCAACTGGCTTTCCATTATGGAAGCGTTGGCGGCTCCAAACAGGAGAGATGATTATAAATTGGGCACATACAAGGACATCCTTGATGAAGAAGGGAAACTTAAATTGCTGGATTTATTGAGGGACCAGGGTTTTAACTTGGATTGGTGGAACTATCTTCAGATTAATTCAAGATTCCAAAAAGACAGAAACAAAATTTTAATATTGCTTAACGCATTGTAAGCCGCCCTGAGTCTCCGGAGAAGGGCGGCATATAAATCAAATTTTAAAAAAAAAATTGGTATAGAAGCTAAACACGGAAATTTTGACAAAATTATTTGGGGAATAGATAAGAAAATGTTAACAAAAATTTATAACTTCATATTAGATGAAGATAAGGCAGAGATCATAGCAAAAAATTAACTAAATATCTGGGAAAAAAACCTGGGATATAGACTAAATTTTAACGATTGGGAGATAGCCTGGAATAGGAACTACAAAATAACCAAATCGGTAACATTTAGAGAAAATCACTATAAAATGTTACACATTTTATAGTGATGGTACCTAGCCCCAGCTAGGCTAGCGAAAATGTTTCCAAATCTCTCACCCACATGTTGGAAATGTGGAAAAATGGTCGGCACCTTCTATCATCTATGGTGGACTTGCCCAGAGACCAAAAAGTACTGGCCCAAAATCCGACACTGGCTTATTTCTGTGAAATAACGGGACAGGAGGTAGTCCTAGCTCCAGAATTTTTCCTCCTGGGCATAACTGAAGATGGCTTAAATAACAACAAAACCCAATTTATAACCCAGATCACAACCGCGGCTAGATTAGCCTTCGCAAAATGCTGGAAAAATAAACTTATACCCTCAGAAGAAACTCTAATAAATAAAATCCTAGAGTGCGCAGAAATGGCGAAACTGACGAGTGAGTTAAATAATGAGGACAATTCTAAATATTATGACGTATGGGGTAATTGGTATAATTGGTTGAAGAACAAGATAAAAACATGACTTTAGGATATGACCTGTTTTGCACATGAATTAAAGTTATATTGTATAGAATAATGTATAGTTAAGGATGAAGCTTATTTAATATTTGTTTCACTAAATTGTACAAACACTGTACCTCCGAAAGGAGATAGAGATTGTATATTTTCTTTTTATTTTGGAAAATTCAATAAAGTATTTTTTAAAAAAAAGAGTTGTCAGTTGTGAGGGAACTCTCTATCTATCTTCCTGCCGTGTTAGTTGTTATAGTAAGGTACTGCCTGGAAATGTTGTTAATAAACTGTTAGTTGATGTTATACGGAGTCGCCTCAATTTTGCCTGCCTTCCCACGAACATAACAGGCTCCATCAGCTCTTTGTATCCCATAGACCTGTCCACACCCAGTGTCTGGATCTGGGTTAATAATAGGAAGAAGACAGCAAAGGTCGGCTGGGGATGATGGGGAGTCGACAGGGGGTGATGGGGTAAGTGGTGGTATGAATACCATTATTGTAGAATGTTACTCTTTTGTGCAAAATGATAGGTTATTAAGTACTATCATATTATAGTCAGATTTTACTCTAGAGTATTTTAATCTCTTTGTAGTTCTTTACAAAGTGCCAGTATGTGGTTAAGGTCGTAGTGGTTAAGGTGTCAGGCTAGAAAAGGGAAGCCTGTGATTTCTCATCTTGCCTCGCGCACAAAGCCAACTAGGTGACCTCTGATCTAAGAAGGAGTTAATACCAAATTATTTCAGAAAAACCTTGCCAAGAAAGCAAGGACGTGTCCAGTCTCTAAGAATTGGACACAACTGAAAGGGTGAAAAAGGTCTTTAGGCATTATTTCATTTCAACATTTCTGTTCTTTTATTCCCATTTAAATGGATAAAACCAATACACTATGTGTTTTATCAGTACCCAAAAAAGAGAAATTACTCAAGAGTTTGGTTCTTGCTCCCTTGTATTTTTCAGTATTTATCTTTGGCAAGATGCTTCCTCCTCCTCCTCCTCCTCCTCCTCCTCCTCCTCCTCCTCCTCCTCCTCCTCCTCCTCCTCCTCCTCCTCCTCCTCCTTCTTCTTTCTTACTTAAGTCCAAATGGATGTAAAGACCATTATGACAATTTTGGTTAGGTTACTCTATAGAAAGTTTCCTACTGTCAGAAGGTTTACTAATTTCCCCATCAACATTAAAGAAATAATGATTGATTGATTTCCTTTATACAAAGCAGTAGTAAGCATTATTTTATAAAAAAAGGATTGTCCATGTGAATCTCCATTACACTATTCTTATACAAAACATTTGCATTTGACAAATGTATTTGGATCTTTGAACTATATTAAATGTACTTCAGTGATTCTTCCAATAAATAATCTGAGCCACAGAAAATTTGCTTTTAAAAATCAGCCATGTCTGGAGCCTTCAAAATTAATGCAAATAAAAACAAATTGTGCTTTGTAGACAAAATTTACTTTATGTCCAGAAACATGACTGCAATCATATCATTCTCACAGCACAAAGTGTTTCCTTTGTGAATTAGTTTCAATGCTATTCTTCAATGAACTGAAAAAATAAAACTAGGCTACAGACTGAATCAGGATCTGCTGTGTAGCATTTCTAGAATACCAGATATTCTTACACATTATATATAATTAGCCATTTCTATAACAACACATCTATCTAATCAGCAAAACCAAAGTCAAAGTTTCATTTTTTTATCACAAACACAAAATACAGAAGTGATAATCAAATAAAAACATATATTCTAATTTTTGAATAGAACAATCAATTTAACCATTAATGCTTTATCTTTCTTGCTGCTGAAAAATGTATTTCTATTTGCACTTAATAATCTTTATAAACTATCACCATTTATATTAACAAAATTCACTTCAAGGTTTTCTAGTCCAACCCCCTGTTCAAGCAGGAGACCCTATACCAGTGTTGGTGAACCTTTTTGGCATCATGTACCGAAACAGGAGTGTGTGAGTGTGCGTGGGGGAGCGCCAGAAGCCAGAAGAGCAGTTTCCCGGCATGCACGACCAACTGTCCGGCATGCATGCATGCACTGGAAACTGAAAGCTCAGCTTCCTGGCGCATGCATGCGCACCCGGGAGCTGCCCTTCCGATTTCTGGCGCTTCCCACACATGAAGACCATCTGGCCAGCGTGCATGTGCATGCTGGAACCTGAAAGAGCAACAGATGACAGCTGGTGTACCTGGAGAGATGGTTCTGTGTGCCACTTCTGGCATGCATGCCATAGGTTTGCCCTATACCATTTCAGACAAGTATCTGCCCAATCTCTTCTTTAAAACCTCCATTGACCAAGCACACAGAACAACTCTCCTTGATTAATTTCCATACATTGTTTCTTGTCCTGCCCTCTGGTACTTTGAGAAGTAAGTTGATCCCCTCCTGTTTGTAGCAACCTCTCAAATATTGGAATACTGCTATTATGTCCCCTCTAGTCCTTCTTTTCTCTAGACTAGCCAAATCCAAATCTTGCAACCATTCTTTATATGTTTTTGTCTCCAGGCCTTTAATCATCTTAGTTGGTTTTCTTTGCACTTTTCCAAAGTCTCAACATCTTTTTGGTAATGTGACCAAAACTGAATGCAGTATTCCAGGTGTGGTCTTACTAAGGTTTTATAAAGCAGTACTAATACTTCATGTGATTTTGATATCTATGCCTCTGTTTATACAACCAAGGATTGTATTAGATTTTTTTGGCTGCTGCTACACACTGCTGGCTCATATTTAAGTGATTGTCCACTAGGACTCCAAGATCCCTCTCGTAGTTACTGTTTTTGAGCCAGGTTTCACCTACTCTGTACTTGTACCTTTGGTTTTTCCTGCCTAAGTGAAAAATCTTGCTTTCCTCCTCATTAAATTTTCTATTGTTGGATAGGACCATTGTTTAAAAAAGAGCCTTGGTAGTACAGGGGTTTAAGGCACCCTGTTATTAAGCTGGTTATTAAGACCAGCTGCCTGCAATTACTGCAGGGTTCGAATCTCTCCAAGGCTCAAGGTTGACTCAGCCTTCCATCCTTTCTAAGGTAGGTGAAATGAGGACCCAGTTTGTGGGGGCAATAAGCTGACTTTGTATAAATATACAAAAGGATGAAGGCTATTGCTGAGCACATTGTAAGCCGCCCTGAGTCTTCGGAGAAGGGCGGCATATAAATCAAATTAAAAAAAAAAATTTGTCAAGTTATTTTTGGATCCTGAACTTGTCTTCTCGGATGGTGGCTGTTCCTGCCAGCTTAGTGTCATCTGTAAATTTGATGAGTTCCCCTATTGAAAAGTACTGGGCCTAAGACGGAACTTTGTGGCACCCCACTGCTTACTTCCCTCCATGTAGATGTAGTTCTATTAAGGATGACTTGTTGAGTACGGTTTGTTAGCCAGTTACAAATCCTTCTGGTGGTGGTGTTGTCTATCCCACATTTTTCTAGCTTACAAAGAAGTAGTTTGTGGTTTACTTTGTCAAATCCTTGCTGTCCACAGCATTTCACTGATCTACTAATTTAGTCACTTTGTGAAAGAATGAAACAAAATTGATTTGGCATGATCTTTTTTTGACAAAACCATACTGGCTTTTAGTTATTTCTAACTAAACATCTAGTTGTTTCTAGATGTCCACAGATCTGTTGTTTAATTATCTTTACCAGAATCTTCCCTGGTGTTGATGTTAAGTTCATTGGTCTGTAGTTTTCTGGGTCTGCCCCCCCCCAAATCTTTTTTTTTTTTTTGAAGATGGAAACCACATCAGCTCTTTTCCAGTCCTCAGGTAATTCCTTGGTGTTTCAGGGTTTTGAAAGAAATGGTACAATGGTTCTGAGATGACATCTGCCAGCTCCTTCAGAACTCTGGGATGTAATCCATCAGGTGCAATGATTTATATTCATCAAGATCAGATAGGTGTTCTCTAACCATTTTTTGCTTATTTTAATTTTTATTTCTAGTCTATCTTTTACAGTTATGTTTTTGGTAGATTGGGCTATAATTTCTTTTTTGTGTGAAGACCAATGCAATGAATGAGTTAAGCAGTTCTGTTTTCTCTCTACTGCCTGTTACTTCCTTGTCATCTCCTCTCTTTAGTGGACCTACTGTTTTCTTGGCTAATTTTTTTATTATTTATATGTTGAAAAAAACTTATTAAAATTATTTTTTACTTTTGTTGCAAGTCTTTGTTCATTTTGAGGCTTTGCTTTCCTGACGTCATCTTTGCAGATTCTGGTTATCTGCTGATTTCTGCCTTAGTTATGTGTCCCCTTTTCCATTTTTGTATTTATCCTTTTTGTCTTTCAGTTTATCAGAGAGATCTTTGTGCAACCATGCTGGTTTCTTCTTGGATTTCTGGTTTTTCTTTTTCAGTGATATTGTGCTGGACTGGGCTTTTATGATCATATTTTTCAGAATTTCCCATGCTTCTTGAGTTGTTTTCCCATTTAGGATTTTCATCCATGGAATTGTTCTTAGGGTCTCTCTGAGTTTGGTAAAATCAGTGCTTTTGAAGTTTAAGACAGTGGCTGGATTATGTTCTATTGCTTGTGTTTGATTATATTGCATTCCACTATGATGTGGTCACTCTCAGCCAAAGTTCTGGCAACTTCAACTCCCTCTATCACTTCTTCTCTATTAGTAAGAATTAGGTCCAGTACAGCTTTTCCTCTGGTTCCCTCCTCTACTTTTTGGATGACAAAGTTGTCAGCTAAATTGGTTAGGAATCAGATCTCCCACTTGATGCAGAGTTTGTCGCCTCGATATCAGGGTAGTTAAAGTCTCCAAAAGTCTACTGTGGAATATTTCCTACAGACATTTGTTAATTGTTTAGCAAAAAGTTCATCTATTATTTCTGCTTGATTAGATGGCCTGTAATATATGCCTATAGCAATGTTATTCTTTTTTCCTTTTATATTGACTCATATGGATTCTAGATTTTCATCCTTGGTTTTGTGGATTTCTGTAGTGATGTAGTGATCTTTTATATATAACCTTCATCTCTTCTTTTGTTAGGTCTGTTTCTTTTGAATGGCTTGTATCCTTCCATCAGTATATTCTAGTCATGAGTTTCATCACACCATGTTTCAGTAATAGCAACTATATTGTATTTATCTTCATGCACTAGTACTTCAAGTTCACCCTGTTTGTTCCCTAAACTTTGAGCATTCGTGTTTTGGCATTTTTTTTTTAATTTGATTTATATGCCGCCCTTCTCCGGAGACTCAGGGCAGCTTACAATGCATTAAGCAATAGCCTTCATCCTTTTGTATATTTTATACAAAGTCAACTTATTGCCCCCACAAACTGGGTCCTCATTTCACTTACCTTAGAAAGGATGGAAGGCTGAGTCAACCTTGAGCCTTGGAGAGATTCGAACCAGCAGAAATTGCAGGCAGCTGTGTTAATAACAGGGTGCATATACCACTGTACTATCAAGGCTCTTTTGAGTCCTTTATGGGTCTTGGGTATGTTTCTTATATCTCCTACTTTGTATCTGGGTTTTCCATCCTTTCCATCACTCTCTACTTCATTGTGTTTTTCTAAGTTATCCACATAGAATTGTTCTTCTTGTATACATCCCTTTTAAAACTCTAGATTTTTCTTTAAGCTAATACATCTTTTTCTTTAATTTTCTTTTAACATAAATATCTTCAAATATGCTTTCAATAATATTTTACAAACTTTAAGAATTACTTAAGCATTATATATAAATACATTTCCAAACTTTAAATTAAGGCTTTCTTTCAATTACAAATATCAAACCAATGAAAATCTATGCTAATTCTAATTGACTCATTAAGTTTAAGTCACTTCTTCCAGCTTGTCTTCATGGAATAAAAACTTTTTCTTCTCTGGAATGTTTGTCAGGTAGTTATAAAGTTCTCTTTTTCTCAAGCATTTCTCAATATTGTTAATATCCATGAGGAAAAAGTCCTAAACTTGTCCTTTTAAAAGTTGCAAATTTTGTTGGAGCTCTTTCAATTGTGCTGGGAGGTTTCTATTTAAACCACTATAATAAAAATTGGTGTCAGGTTTATATTCCAAAATTACAGTTGACTCCTCTGCATTGTTAGCAATTTGTGAAATAGCCTCAGTGGATTGGTAACTTTCTATACATATTTGCATCTCTGAAGTAGTTTGAGTAATGTTTTAAACATCCTTGGAGCATAGCTGTTCTATGAACTGATGGATTTTATTGAAATATTTTTTTCAAATATCTTCTTAACTTCCTCTTTAGCTAAAGAGTAGGTTTTTTTGTAAGTCACTTAAGAATTGCTGACCTATTAGGAATCAGAAAAATCAGAAAGTTTTAATCACCCACAGCAAAGCAAAGCAAGCTACAAATTATTAAAAATAATAAACTAGAATCACAACTTTCTGCCCTTATATTTCTCCATTATTTTTTTAAAAAAGATAACTTACACTTCCTTATTTTAGCTTGTCTTAGCAGTCTTCTTTCTTGTTGTTTAACAAGGAGAAATCCCAAAATGGTGCAGATATTCACAAAAGAATAAGAGGCTGTAGCGTAATAATCCTTAAAAATGATTAAGGAATAAAACACACAATTTACTGTCCGTTTGAAAAATAAATTCCAAATGGCTTAGGGTTGCCAGGTCTGCTTCCAAAAAATAGTGGACAAGCGGGTGGTGGTGGTGGTGGTGGTTAAGTAGTAAAATTTTTTTTAAAAAAATTACAATTAAATTATATATTTTCTTGCAAACATTTTAACACATATTAAAATAATCACTTCAAAACTTTACTTAAAATTCAAAACATCAAATATATTATAATAATATGTAAAATATTAAATTACATTTTAATTTCTGAAGTGGTCCGGGAATAACGAGAGGCACAAGCAGGCAAGTGACAACAGCTCTTTAATATACAGTGAGACTTCAGCAAAAACTCAGGGGCTGCAGCCCTCCTTATATACAATTCCGGAGAGGCTGTCAACCAATCAGAAACTTAGGCAGGTTTGAAACTCCCGCTGAAAAGTATCAATACATAACACCCCTCCTTTCCCAGAAGGCACTAACATTCAAATATTTACATAAGTACACACAAAATCTCGCAGGTGCCCTGGCTGAGTTCTCATTCTAGTTGACCTGCGCAGTTCAGTGTTTGGTGGGGCATCGAGCTGGTCGGAGGGACTTTCTGTCTCTCCTGGCTCTGCCAATGGAACCTCCTGGATTTTGTCCGGGGTGTGGTTATCCCCGGCTGGGAGTGGCGACTCGCTGGGGCAGCGCTGGAACCAGGGCTTGTCAGCTAAGTATTCTCTCGAACCCGGGCTTGAGTTAGCTGTTTTGGGAAAGTTGTTGTAGTTAGGTTCGGAGATGTCTAAATTGATGTTTGCCTCGCTGACTATTCTTTTCCTAAGTTGGTCTATATGGCGTTTCCAGAATCTGTCTACTCCCACGTCCACTGTGTATGATTTTGGGCCTGTTATGCCCACTGTGGTTCCTGCAACCCATAGAGGTCCGCTAGCATAATTGCGAGCGAACACCGGGGACTCAACCTGGAACTGCCTTAGTCCGGTGGTCTCTCCCTTAAAACTCTCATGTGTGTAATTGGGGTGAAGCCTGTCTAACACGCACCGAAGCTTCCTGCCCATAAGGAGTTCGGCTGGGCTTCTCCCTGTGGCCGTGCATGGTGTGGCATGCTGGACGGCTAGAAATTGGTCTATCCTGGCCTGCCAGTCCCTGTTATCTAGCCTGGACAATGCTTCTTTGGCCGTTCTTACGAAGCGTTCAGCCAAGCCATTAGAAGCCAGATGGAACGGGGCCGATAGGGCATGGCGGATGCCCAGTCCGGCCAGGTAGCCCTCAAACAGGGTTGCTGTGAATTGAGGGCCGTTGTCAGATACCAGAGTATCCGGTAGGCCATAGGTGGCAAATAGTTTGCGAAGGACTTTGATGACTGCTTTGGCTGTGGTTGAGGGCATGAGTATTATTTCAAGCCATTTCGAAAAGGCATCGACTACAATTAAAAATGTTTGCCCGTGGAAGGGGCCGGCAAAGTCAATATGGATCCTCCCCCATGGCCCTTTTGGTTTCTCCCACTCTTGGATGGGCGCTATCGGGGGATCGAGGCGAGACTCCTGACAGGGTCTGCATTTCCCCACCCACTCGGATATGACCTGGTCCATGTTGGGCCACCAAACGTAACTGCGGACTAAACTTTTCATTCAGACAAGTTTGGAGTTACTGCCCCTCGTGCAGTAACTCCAAGACCCTCGTTCTCAGTTTTGTTGGTATTACCACCCTATCACCCCACAACAAGCAACCTCCTTGCATAAATAATTTGTTACGTTTGTTAACATAACCCTGGTATTCCCCACTGACCGCCTTGACCGGCCACCCCTTAAGGACCCAACCCATCACAGTACGAATTACAGGGTCCCTAGCAGAGGCTTTCGCCACCTCGCAAGAGGAGATATGTCCCAAAGTCATAGCGTCGATCAGCAGAACAGGGGTCTCTGGTGTGGGGTTGACCAGCAGATCGGGGAGGGGGCAGTGGCTGAGGGCGTCCGCATGGCCCAAGGTCCGTCCAGGTCGATGGACAAGCTGGTATGAATAGGCTGATAGGAAAATGGCCCACCTGGTCAACCGTGGGGACAGGGCAGCGGGGGTGGGCTTGTCACCAGCCAAAAGTCCCAGCAAGGGCCGATGGTCAGTCACAAGTTCGAATTGACGGCCATAGAAGTATTCATGGAACTTTTTAACCCCCGCAATTGCAGCCAGAGCCTCTCTGTCCAACTGACTATAGTTCCGCTCTGCGCTTGACAGGGTGCGAGAGTAAAACGCAATGGGCGCCTCTAGGCTGTTTGGTAGTCTATGGCCTAGGACGGCACCAACTCCTATGGGGGAGGCATCACAAACCAATACAAGCGGTAGCGCTGCGTTGTATTGGATTAGGAAACTGTCTTCAGATAGAAGTCTCTTTACAGCCTCAAAAGCGGCTGCCTGTGCTTTTCCCCAAACCCATGGTACATTTTTCCCTAAGAGTTTGTGTAGGGGATCTGCGACTGTAGCCTTATCCTTTAAAAACATAGAATAGAAATTGAGCAGTCCAAGGAAGGCTTGGAGCTCCACTTTGGTTTTGGGGGCTGGTGCGTTTTTGATAGCTCTCACTTTGCTTTTGGTGGGGTGGATGCCTGTGCCATCCACCCTGTACCCCAAAAATTCGACGGAGGGGACAGCGATCATGCACTTATTTTCTTTTAATTTAAGTCCCGCTTCCCTAAATCTGGAAAGAACGTTCCTCACTCTGTCCCCTAGTTGACGTTCATCCTGAGTGCTGATTAAAACATCGTCAAAATAGGGCACCACTCCTGGGAGCCCTTGCAAGAGGCGCTCCATGGTGCTTTGAAATAGGCGGGTGCGACGCTCACCCCAAACAGGAGCCTGGTGCATTTGAATGCACCCCTATGAGTTACAATTGTCTGCGCCTGGGCCGTGGCGTTGTCGACTGGCAATTGTTGATAGGCCTGAGCTAGGTCTAATTTGGCAAAAATTTTGCCGGGCCCCAGGGAGTGTAGTAGATGATGCACGATCGGCACCGGATAGGCACTCGGCTGCAAAGCCTTGTTGATCGTGCACTTGTAGTCAGCGGAAATTCTGATTGAGCCATCAGATTTTACTGGGGTCACTATAGGGGTCTCCCATTTCGCATGGTCAACGGGGACCAACATCCCTTGTTTAATTAATTTGTCCAGTTCTGCATCGATTTTTGGTTTCAATGCGAAAGGCACCCGTCTGGCTTTAAGTCTTATTTGGGCTATGTTGGGGTCTAAATGTAGGGAGATAGGGGTCCCCACATACTTGCCCAACGTGTCCTTGAAGACGTCCTGGAACTCGTTCAGGAGGCTGTCCTTCAGTGACGGCTCGGACATTCGGTGGACGCCGGTGAAACCCATGCCAAGGGCTCGGAACCACCCCATGCCCAGAAGGCTAGGCAGTTGCTTTGTGACGATGGTTAGCGGCAGGTCTTTTTCAAAGTCTCTGTAGGTGACTCAGAATGTGCCTACACCTTCGAGGGGGACTCGGTTTCCCTGATAGTCTAGGATGCGCAGTCTCTGCTTAGATAGCTGGTCCTTCCGGAACGACGGCAGGATGGTTTTCAGGGTTGCCCATGACATTATGGAGAGAGCTGATCCGGTGTTGATCTCCATCGAGCATGGCTTGCCGTTGATCTCGACCACCGTACTGACTTTGTCCACGATCGCCGTGCTGGCCTGGTCGATGTGTATGCTGCGGCCATCTCACGGTTCAAATTTGCGCCGTTTCCTCACGCCTCCTTCTCTCATTGGATGCTTCTGGCGCGTTGGTTCTGGTTGGCTGCGGCGCTCACGTGGTTGGTGTTTTCTGGGCAGAATGGCTCTACAGACTCGCGCCAAGTGCCCTTTTTTCTCGCAACGCCTGCAAATAGCCTCTCTGTATTTGCAGGACAGTCTATCATGATGCCCGCCGCAGCTGGGGCAGTTGTGCCAGGGGCTGCCTGCATCTTTCCTTTGGTGCTCTGTGCGGAAGACGTCCTCATCTGACTCGGACTCAGAGCTGGATCCGGCGTCTTCCCTATGCACTGGTGCAGACTTGGGGCTGTCCTTGCTGGTCAGCGGATGCTATAGTGTTTCTGCGGCTTTTGTAGAAGCTTCATGAGCCCTGGCTTCGTCTAGGGCTCCAGCAAGTGTTAAATCAGGCTTGGCGAGCAGACGCCTTTGTAGCCTTATGTCACGAATGCCACAGATTAGTTGCTCCAGCAACGCATCGTCCAAGTCCCTATAGTCGCAGTGTGTTGCGGCTTTACGCAGGCTCGCCATGTAAGCGCTGACCGGCTCTCCCTCTCGTTGTACACGCTGTCTGAGTTGGTATCGTTGCACGAACTTAGAGGGCACGGGAGCATAGTGAGCCCGGAGAGTTGCCATCAGGGTGTCCCAGGAAACGGTCTGGACTGGCGTTGGCTCACAAAGTGACTCTGCCATCTCGAACACATCCAGTCCGCAGTGGCTTAGGAAGAGGGCTCTCTCCCGATTAGCGGAGAGTCCCTGCATGTCGCTGGCTTCGAGCGAGCACTCAAACCTTGTTAGGTACGAGACCCATTTTTCACGGGCCAGATCAAAAGGCTTGGGCGGAACGTAGGCAGACATGTTCGGTATGCCTCCTGTAGTTTGCCTCATCGCCTAGCTGAAGCTCGTGGTCTCACTGGTTCGCCTCTTGTGGCCTCAATCCCATCCTCGTCGCCAATGAAGTAGTCCGGGAATAACGAGAGGCACAAGCAGGCAAGTGACAACAGCTCTTTAATATACAGTGAGACTTCAGCAAAAACTCAGGGGCTGCAGCCCTCCTTATATACAATTCTGGAGAGGCTGTCAACCAATTAGAAACTTAGGCAGGTTTGAAACTCCCGCTGAAAAGTATCAATACATAACAATTTCATCATAAAGCTTTTGAATAAAAAAAATGTCCACTATTTTGTGAAAAAAAATAGTGAACATAATGTTGAAAAAGTGGACACCTGGCAACACTAAAATGGCTGCTTCTTCAACAACAAACTGATTGCAAGCCCACCCCCCAGCTTTCAGAACACAGGCTGCTATGAAGCACAGCTCCTGAAGCTGCTTGCAGACCTTTGCTGTATTGGGGGATCTTGAGAAATAATTCTAAGACTTTCCCTAACCCAAGAGAGTCATATAAACTAAAGGAATGCTGGTTCCTTCTGTTGATAGTTGAAGAAGCTACATTCCAGGGAAAAAACTCCTCAGGGATCCTTCCCTGGGCATTTGTCAGTTGGCCATTCTTTCACCAGAAGTTGAGGAGTGGGATCAGTTTTAAGTTGATTTTATCAGAAGCAAAGAATAGCTACAAGAGGTGTTGTAGCCCTGCAAGTTTTTGCCTTTTAATTAAATTTGGTAGTTGGAAAAGGAACTAACTTTTGAATATATTTTTTTTCCACCATAGACTACTTTGGGTCTTCTAAAATATAAAGAGATGCTCAATAACACAAATTGATAATTGACATTAATTTGTATTTTTATCTAATAACAACAAACTTGAAATTGGTTGATTCCTATATTTGAAATATCTCAGAACTTTATCATGAATTGCGGTTTAGATCCAAAAAAAATCTTTAATTTTTTAAAATTTAAACTGAGTTTCCATTGTCTCCCAATACACACACACACACACACACACACTCACTCACACACACACACCAAAAACACACACACACTGCATATAAGCATTGAGGTTCACATGATTTGGCATATGGACATATTTCTTAATAAATGTACATCTCAGGTTGACCGTGCGAGATGCAATCAAAACACAGCAGCACCCTTTTCAGCTCTTTTTGGCACACTGGTTTATTCACGTCCGTGGACGGCTACACGCTGTGACTCGTAAAGATGAATGGAATTGGCACTACAGAATGCTAGAAACGGGCGTTTATATAGCCCTCCCTTCTTATTAACCCTTTTAAACCGTGCCCCTGTTTATTACCACATCCTTGTTAGCGCGTAAGTCTCCTCAGCTTGTTCTTGAAGGTGCTGTTTGCAGCGTCATCTGGAGACGTCTTAAGCCTGTTGCACCCGATACCACCTCCCCTCGCCCCGCATACAGCTGCCTGCACCCAGTGCCACCACCACCAAGTATGTATATGTCCCTCGATGCTTTCAACACGCGTTAGCAGTGTCGAGCAGGTTGCTAGGCTCAACAGGCGGCTCCCCTTTCACCAAGTGTCCTTCTGTAAGAGACAAATTACATATATTATCAGATTGTTGTGATTTGTGAGGATTTTAAAATGGTTCAGCCAAATTTATTTAATTTGTTTTATCTCTATTTTAAATTTTGTATCTACATGTTTTATTTTATGGCTGTTCACTGCCCTGAGTCCTTCGGGAGTAGGGCAGTATACAAATTTAATAAAATGAAAATGAAATGAAATGAAATATAGTTTATGAAATCGTCAAATTATACGGCTCACTTTCATATTGCTCTGCGGTATCCAGGAGGCCTCCTCTATTGGATAGCCCTTCCATTTAACCAGGTAATGGAGAACCCCCCATTTCCATCTAGAGTCTAGGATGTCATCAACCTTGTAATGACCCTCTGTAATCGGACCAGGACGTTCAAATGTTTGGATATGGGTGGCGGGTTTGAGAAGACTACTATGAAACACGGGGTGAATCTTCCTCAGTAACGGAGGTAACTTTAAAACCACAGTCACAGGATTTATTGTCCTCACCATTGGGAATGGGCCTAAATATTTTGGTCCTAGTTTACTACTAGGCAGTCGTAGTTTGATGTACTTGGTGGAGAGATATACCATGTCCCCCACCTGAAAAGGTTGGACTGGTGCATGTTTTCTACGTGCTTGGGTTTTATATGCGATAACAGATTTATCCAGTGGTTCCCTGACCTGGGGCCATACTGTCTTTATTCTGTTGGACCACTCTTGGGGCATTGTGGTAGCTGTTGATGAATGATTCAATTCAGGTATCGCTATGAAGTCTCGTCCCATCGCCACCCAGAAAGGAGTAAGACCTGTACTGCTATGAACCGTGTTGTTATAGGCGACCTCTGTGAAGGGCAAGAGTGACGACCACTCAGTCTGTTGATATGAAACATAGCAATGGAGGTATCGCTCTATCATTGTGTTTGCTCTTTCTACAGCCCCGTTGGTACTGGGGTGAAACGCCGAACTAAGTCCTTGTGTTGATCCGATAGCTAAGAGGAAGTTTCTCCAAAAGCGAGCCATAAACTGCACCCCTCTATCAGATATGATACGGCGGGGCACCCCATGTAGCTGGTATATGTGCTGTACAAACAATTTAGATAACTTACGAGCTGACGGTAACCCCCGGCAAGAAATGAAATGAGCTTGTTTAGAGAACAAATCAATAACAGTCCAGATAACCATGTTCCCATTGCTGTCTGGTAGGTCAACTATAAAATCTATCCCTATTTCCTCCCACGGTTGGGTAGGGGTAATACTGTTTTTACTATTGCGGGATCCATAGCTATGCCATCCTTAGATATTCTATAGCCCAAATAGTTTAGTTCTGTGCGATGGAATTTGCACTTGGATACCTTAACGTACAGATGAGCTTGTAACAACCGTTCCAACACCTGACGGCCCAACACGATATGTTCCTCCATATACTTGGTGTATATCAAAATATCGTCTAAATACACCAATACCCCTTGGTATAAATAATCGTGTAACACCTCATTGATTAGTTGCATAAAGACTGCGGGAGCGCCTTGTAACCTAAAAGGCATAACACAAAACTTATAACTACCCAATGGGCAGTTAAATGTGGTCTTCCACTCATCGCCTTGTTTCACTTGTACCCTATAGTAGGCCTCCCGCAGGTCCAACTTCATAAAATATTTGCCAGTCGCCAAAGCAGCGAGTAAATCTTTCATTAAAGGTAACGGATACACCGGTTCTACACTCACCGCGTTTAAACCCCGGTAGTCTACACATAAACGAAGGCCCCCATCCTTCTTCTCCCTGAACAGAACTGGAGCAGCCATACGTGACCGACTGGGCTGTATGAATCCCCGAGCTAAGTTTTTATCAATGTATCTCCATAACTCTTTCACCTCCCGTGGAGTCATGGCGTACATGCGTGGCTTTGGGAGCTTCACCCCGGGTATTAGTTCGATTGCACAATCAGTGGGTTGGTGTGGGGGTAGCGAGTCACACTCTTTCTCATCAAACTCTGCTGCTAAGTCCCCATAAACGGCAGGTACACCAACAGGACATGTATTGCTCTCTATCCCCAAAGCCACCCCTTGCTCTTTTGGATCTTCTGGATATCCGGATTTGGACCTAGCAGCAAATGGAGTTTCCTGAATTCCCCCTCCCACCAGATCGTGGGTTTCCATTTGTCAAGCCAGGCCAGACCCAGAATCACGGGCTTGATCATCGTATCCACCACCACAAACCGTATATACTCCCAATGGGCCCCTATTTCCATCCTTACCAACTCCGTGACCTGAGCTACCAGGGCCCCCCCAACGTGGACCCATCCATTTGCTCAAATGTTATCGGGGTTTTTAGTGATTGTAACCAGATACCCAACCGGGTGGCTACAGTACGTCTCATTAAGCATCGTGTACATCCAGAATCGATAAGGGCCTCGTGTTGTACCCATCCCGCCCCTTTAACTGGACCAGTGTGATGGGTATGAGGAAGGGACAAATGGGCTCACTTACCATCGGGTCGCTGGTATCCTCTTCCTCATCGCTATCAGCCACTACCACGGGGACTACACCAGGGAGTATAGCAGGACCCGGTCCCCCTGTGTTGGTTCCCGTGGGACTCTGTCCTTGCTGCGACAGGGCCCTGGTTTTCTCCGGAGTTGATTGCCCACGGAGCTTCCCACTAGTTGTCGGAATGTTTGGCCCAGGTGGTTGAACCGGTGGTAACGGGCACTCCAGAGCTCTATGGCCGGGCTGGTTGCATCAGAAACAGCGTAATGTTCAACGTGTGGAGTCAGCCACACGGGGATCGAGCTCCCCTCTTCCTACTGCTCTGATGGGACCCAGTCGTCTGGCTGGTGTTGGATGGGGATAGCGCTCACAGCACCCTTCACCCGAAACTCTCTCAATCCGACGTCTAGGTCAATAGCTGCTTTACACCACTCGGACAGGCGAGGTGGCATGCCCTGATATACGCAGGCTTGTCTTAGTTCACGATCCAAGCCAAGATGGAATTGATGAACAAGCATGCGTTCGGGCCAACCCCTCACCCTCCCTGCAAGTTGACGGAACTCCTTTACATATTCTTTTGCTGGGTGTCCCCATTGTTTCAGGGCTATGAGCTCTCCCTCAGCCACCTGGGTTCGTATATCATCCTCAAACCGTACCCTGAGTCCTTCCAGAAACAACTCAACATCAGTGAGCTCTCGAGCGTGATCATTGTGAAGGTCCGCTACCCAGTCAGGTTGTTGTTCCCCTGTTAAGGTTGTTGTTATGGCGACTACCATGGACCACTGGGTTGGATACAAATGCCCATATAGGTCGAGGTAGCTAAGTACCTGGCTCAGGAAAAGGGCCACACAGTCTGGATTGCCATCGAACGTGGTCTGCAAGGGGGGCGGTCCCCAGACCGGTTGGGGCCCCCACACCCCAGCCTGCCCAACCGGCACAGCTAGATAAGCCATCAGTCCAGGGGTCGGAGCCGTACCCAGTCCTGAAGGGCCCCGCAGTGATCCAGACACTGTCCCTGTAGCCACGCTTCCCAATGGCCCAAATGACTGGGTTGTAGCAGAATGCGTACCCGGGGGTCGGGTATTGCTTTGAGAGGGATCCAACCGTAGTTTGGGGCTAGCCAATCAAAACCTAGTCTCTGACCCTGCGGAAGACACTGGCCAGCTTGAGTTGGGCTCCGCCCCCGTCATCCATGGTTGCCAGGACTGCACATCCCGGAAGCTAGCTTCCCCAAACCGCTCTCGAAGGACTTCTATAGTTGAGTGGCCCAAACCTGTTGAGTAACTCCACTCCCCGTCGTCATCATCCACCCAACGACGCTCTCTCCAGCGGTGGAAACGCTCGCTGTAAGGGGGCGATGCTTGGCCCTTCAGAGCTCCTGTCGGGGCTGCCAAGGCAGGACTCTGCCACCACTCCCCCGATTCCGTCGGGGAGGGGGCCTCCTCTTTGCCGTGACAGCATCCTTCCCCTCCTCTCCCTGGCTGTGACTACGGCAGCACTCTTTCAGACTTATATTATATTATATTATTATATTTCATAATATAAGATAAAGTTTGTTTATTGCTTTCCTTAGAATTGTTGGAACTGCAGGTTGTGGTATATTTTTAAATATGAAGTCAAAATTGCCCTGGAATCATAAATTTGTCTCTAGGGCATAGTTCAAAACAAGTGAGATATGATTTCAGTAAACAAAGATTAAAGTTTCATGATTCAATTTACATTTAAAATTACCACACAATGCAAAATGGGAAGAAGTAGGTTTCTTCATGCCATTAAGTGCAGAAAACAGTATGATTTGATTTTTTTATCATCTTGTAGAAAAACTTTTAAAGATTTGTACACTGTGGATGGGTAGAACTCTGCACAAAGATGCTTCTAATATAAAAGTGAACCAAATGTGAAATAAAGGCAGAAAAAGATCATTGTCAACAGATAAATTTGCTTGATTTGTACTTTGTGTTTCCATTCAAACAGATGATGAAAAGAGTTATGTGACCAAAAATGGAAATATAATTAAACATTACTAAAATATATTGATAAAAATGAAATATAATATTAATAGTAAGAAATAATTCAACAGTCTGAAATTAAAAGGCAAGGCTCAAGTCCCTTCCTAAAACTAGATAGATCTAAAAACATCCCTCAGGGGAGTCTATTTGTAAATGATGAACTCTACTTTGTTTCCCCAGATGGCTGCACTTGGATTCAATTATTTATAGGTATCAAATGCTTATTACAGAAAGTTTAATTAAAAAAAAAAGGTTTAAAGAAGATGATAACTTTTTAAATACAAGATATCCAAAGAAGGATGCATGTATTATGGGACTTTTCATCCAAGTATGGTATGCCAGTTATAGGGCAATTTATATTTGAGATTGTGTTCAAATTGAACAATCATAATACCATTTATACAAATTTCACTCTTTCTAAAATATAAGACACACATTATCTAAAGCAATTTTTAATAATATTCTCTAGCACCTTGGGATTTGAATAACAGATTATGTAACAATGAAATCAAGCAATTAACTTTTACAGTATATCCTGTTGTATAATTGGATTTCTACCCAAATGCTATTGAGATGGCAAATAGGAATATGAAAGAAGGAGAGTAATATTTAACCAGTTCCATGGATATATTTAAGAAGTTATTTTTGAGGAGTTTCATTGTGATCTCTTACATTTTTAAATGTCTGACATGAATTTAGAATAATAGGATATTTATCTTACAGAACTTACAGAATTTACAGAACAATTAAAACTCAGACCACACATTTTCTGAATAGTTTTTATCCCAGAGCGATAATTGCACTCAACAATGAACTAAAGGGCCACCATCAGTGAGCTGTTGGACAACATTACTTGGTCTGTTGGGTGGTTTAGGGGTAGGAAATTTGTGGTGGTTGGGGGTGTGTTTGGGGATTGTTATGTGTGTTGGACCTGGTCTTTGGGTGTTAAGTGAATTTCGTTGTATGGGTATGCTGTGTATACACGTACAATGACAATAAAGTTGTTATTATTACATTGAAGAAACTTATTATTAAATTGAAGCTGCTATATACAGTACACCTCACTGATTCAATAGACATGATGGCAGATTTTATGTGATTAATTAAATGCCCCAATTTGAGTGTATTTGGTCATTATTCATGCTCTCTTCTGTCAATGAAAAACAAAATACTTCAGCCACCTCATTTTATCCATAAAGTACTGCAATCAGAAAAAAATGCTATTCTAGCATAAATATGAAGGGTACATTGTAACCTAGTTTATATATTGTACTTATCCTTGGTTTTCTTGCTTATAGTTTATTATGTAAACCTCAATCAGCTGATTATACTAAATATGCTAAAGAATATAGTTTCTAAGTCATGTGTGGTCATATCAAAGTAGAATGCATGAACTCTGCTTTCAAGTATTAAAAAGAAACTTAGTTCCAGAGTTGTAATCTTATTAAGAACCAACATATTGTTTTACATAAAGAATTCTATTACATTTTTGTGTCATCCACAAATCATTCTGAAACTGTGATCTTGATAACACAGAATAATCCAGATTCAGAAATAAACTGTGGGACTGAATAAATTCTGGCTGAGAAAAGAAAACATGATAATAACTATACATATTCCATTTAGTTACAACTAAAAAAGCTAATAAACTCTCTGTAACATGTAGATGAAAACTTATTTGCATACTATTTTTTACATAGAAAAAGAAGCAGATTACTCCCAGTCTATCAGTTTGTGAAATCTGGATCCAAAGAAGCAGGCTGAAGGATCTATAAGGGATTTTCTTTGCCAATTCCATGATAAGGATTGTCCCAATGATTTTAAAAACTATAATGATAAAACAAGAAGAAAAAACAAATATATGTAATAGCGATAAAAATGAAATAAAAGATTTTTTTAAAGGAAGAAAAAAATCCATATAATGTTAATATATAACTAGCTCAATTTTTAAACATTAAATAGAGACAATACAGAAATATAGTGCTTCATCTTTTCATTTCTGTAGTATAAAGATATTTTTAAAAAGGACAAAGAATCCATCTCTTAAATCCACTGTGTGGATGTGAAGGGCTACTCCTATGAAGTGCTACTGTTTTTTCACATGGATAGGATGATTCTCTTAGGTTTTATCTCAAGAGACTCCAAGTTTCTCATAAAATTTCAAATTACATTTTTGGCAGGAGAGGAGTATACAGTTCAACATTCAATTTACATCTAACAATATATGTTCCCTAAATTTGTGCTAACATGTAATAATTTGAAACCAAAAAAGAGACAGAAAGAAACATGACTGAATGATGACGATCAAAAAGCCCTTAAATTTTTACAAACATATCTACTATCCATCCTTTTAAAAATATTTTTGAGGAACCCAAATAAATATAAAACAAAATATTTGATGAATTAACTTTATTTCTAAATCATATGAAATATACATTGGTCTACTGACAATGTTCAATATCCATTTTATCATAGTTGAGAATCTCATTCTCATAATTGAGAATCTCATAACCTATTGATAAAATAGTTTGATAAAATAGAAAAATGTGGGTTAGACATTATCACCACCAGATGGATTCGTAACTGGCTGACCAACCGCACTCAATGGGTAGTCCTCAATGGAACTGCATCTACATGGAGGGAAGTAAGTAGTGCAGTACCCCAAGGCTCTGTTTTAGGCCCAGTACTCTTCATCAGTGAATTAGATGAGGGGATAGATGGGGAACTCATCAAATTTGCAAATGATACCAAGCTAGCAGGAATAGCAAACAGTCTAGAAGATAGGCTTAAGATACAGAAGGATCTTGACAGACTTGAACATTGGGCGCTATCTAACAAAATGAAATTCAATGGTGAAAAAAGTAAGGTTTTACATTCAGGCAAAAAATCCCAAAATGCCCAGGTACAGTATATGTGGTACCTCACTCAATAGTAGTAACTGTGAGAAGGATCTTGGCATCCTAATGGACAATCATTTAAATATGAGCCAGCAGTGTGCTACAGCTGCCAAAAAAACCAACATAGTTCTAGGCTGCATCAACAGAAGGATAGAATCAAGATCACATGAAGTATTAATATGACTTTATAATGCCTTGGTAAGGCCACACTTGGAGTACTGCATCCAGTTTTGGTCGCCATGATATAAAAAAGATGTTGAGATTCTAGAAAGAATGTAGAGAAGAGAAACAAAAATGATTAGGGGATTGGAGACTAAAACATATGAAGAACGGTTACAAGAATTGGGTATGCCAATCTGATGAAAAGAAGGACTAGGGGAGACATGATAGCAGTGTTCCAATATCTCAGGGGCTGCCACAAAGAAGAGGGAGTCAAGCTATTCTCCAAAGCACTGAGGGTAGGACAAGAAGCAATGGGTGGAAACTAATCAAGGAGAGAAGCAACTTAGAACTAAGGAGAAATTTCCTGAGAGTTAGAACAATTAATCAGTGGAACAACTTGCCTCCAGAAGTTGTAAATGCTCCAACACTGGAAGTTTTTAAGAAGTGATTGAATAACCATTTGTCTGAAGTGGTGTAGGGTTTCCTGCCTAAGCAGGGAGTTGGACTAGAAGACCACCAAGGTTCCTTCCAACTCTGTTATTCTGTTCTATTCATTGGCTTTCATTCCAGAATTGCTAATTGTTATTATCTGTAGAGAAAGCATGAGTTTAAGATTTTCAGATAACTCTTGATGAATTCTATAAGAGCATGCCATAATGTGGGTGAAGTGGAGCAAATTGATTGTTTAAATATTTGTGTTGGTTTAAAAATCCCAATTTGTATTTCAGAATGATGCATTATTGTTTATACTTTGAAGCTAAATTCAATTGATGTTACGGGTGATTATCTAAGAGTGATAGTTTAAGACAGCATATAGTTTATATCACCTGTTGCATTTATTTTACTACACTGACAAATACAGAGAAGTAAAGATGTATACATACTGTAGCAGGAAGATATTTTCAAATGCCCATTTAAACTGTAAATTGAGACAGCTGGAAAAATTCGATGTATAAGAGACAAACTAGCATAAAATGTCATTCTCAGCATAAAAATCCACATTTGACAGTGTCTATTTTTACAACAGCTTATTCCTTTTGCTGACCTTATATCTTTTTCTAGTACATAATATGCTTTCTGTGTTATAACTTCTACAATATATCACAGATGATTTTTTCCTCTTTACGAAAGCAAACATTATATTAACCACTCTGAAGATCTTTGTTGAGGGTTAACTTGCACAAAAATGTTTTTATTATAGTTATCTATGCTTTCATTAGTACTTCAGAAAAATATGTCTGGCCACCTTAGAATGGAAATCAGCAGTATTAAAATAAAAACTTTTCAAAACATTATGGGAAAATGCCACATCAGAAAATATTCAAATACCAAGCTCAGGTTTCTGTAAATGGAAATCTGAAAAGTGATACTCAGTTAAAAATGCCAACAAAATACAATATATTCTGAAAATGTTCCTGACATTACACATGAATGTGACTTTGCTTTGGAGAAAACAAACTGACTTGTTTAACTTTCAATAATAAATCTTTATATTCGTTTTGTTTATTTTTGCTTTCCCTTCCCTCTGGCCTATTCTTATGTCTGCTGAGGCTTTTACACCTCTTTTGAAATTGTTGCAAGATGAGGAAGTGATGTATGGATGCTCAGCTTTTTAAAAGCCAGTTCAATGTTCTCAGATCAAAATCAGTGTTTTGCTCCAACATTAAAAGCAGAATGTTACATTTGCAAGTGAAACTGAATTTTGTGTTTACACATGGCTTTTGTACCTTTAAATCTATGCCTTGAATCACTCTATAAATTTTTCTAGTACTAATTTGTATAGACATAGGACATGGAAATAATAAACCAATTTTAGAATTGCCATGGACTGGTGGCATCTCGGGGGTGAAATGCTCCCGGTTCGGACTGGATCACTCGATCTGGTAGTGATTGTGGCAAGTGGTTCGGAGAACCGGTAGCGATCGCAGCACGAGGCTCCGCCCACCCGTCCGGTTGTCATTGCTTCCTGGTTTTAACCAGGAAGTAATGTGTTTTGTACCCTCTGTGCATGTGCAGAAGGTTTAGCTTTTTTGTTTTAAAAGTAAAAAAAAAGGCTCTGATGAGTGCACAGCTCAGCTGTGATCGTCAGAGCCTTTTTTTTACTTTTAAAAGCATTTTTATAGGTTGTAAAAAATGCTTTTAAAAGTAAAAAAAAAAAGATTGCCCGCCACAGTTGATCACACCCCCCGCACGCTGTTCTACTTACCCCATGCCTCCTTTTGGCATGCATTGCATGTACCTTGCATTTGGTGCGTGGTGTACACTGTGCATGTGTGTGCACAGTGCGCATTTAGCACATGGCGTGCATGTGCAGCCAGCGAACCAGTAGTAAACCGGTTCAGATTTCACCACTGTGGCATCTCTCTGATTGTCATGCAATTGCTACAATCACAGCACCCAATGATATTAAAGGAGAAAGTGATGCTCATGTTAACACACACCAACAGACTTCTAAAAACTAGCTAAAACTGAATTATTCTAGAGGCAAATGTGTAAAGAAAAATTAAGATGGTGGCTGCAACTATCTGTCCCCTTGTATGTGTTTTGTATAAAAATGATCTGGAGGCTATGATTTTGACCTTTTTTTATCCCAGTACCTCAGCAGAAGTTCTTTTCTGGAGGGCTTTTGGTTGTTAATGCAATGTTGCCCAGGTTGTAATTTTATTAACTGTATTTATATTTTAAAAATTATTAAATTTTAGATATTTTCTGTAATTAATTTAGGGAAATGTAGTTATGCTGATTCAGTTTCTCCAGTTTTGAGTCAGATATAGGTGAAAAGGTAAGTTTTATCAGTTTAGTTCAATAAAATATGGTTGTACTGTTTCTATCTTTACTTGGCATCATTTTATAATACCCCACTTCCTAATCTGAGTTCCTGGCTGGCTTCTCATTGCATGCCTAACTTTCTCACTGATTTGACCAATTTTCTGAGTTCTCTTAGAATCCAAGAAAACAGACTATGTTCACGGGACATAGTCAAACACACAAGTTTCCATGGATGAGAATCCTCAAGGGGAAAACAACTCAAGAAGCTTGGGAAACTTTGAAAAGTGAGATTATAAAAGCCCAGTCTAGCACAATACCAATGAAGATGAAAAATAATAGATCTCAAAAGAAACCAGCATGGCTGCATAAAGAACTCTCTAACAAATTGAAAGACAAAAAGGACAAGTATAAAAAGTGGAAAGAGGGGCAAATAACTAAGGCAGAATATCAGCAAATAGCCTGAGCCTGTAAAGATGAAGTGAGGAAAGCTAAGGCTCACAATGAATAAAGGCTTGCGACTAAAGTAAAAAATAACAAAAAAAGCTTCTTCCAACATATTAAAAACAAGAAAAAAGTTAAAGAAACAATTGGCCCATTGCTGGGAGAAAGTGGCAAGAAGGTGACAAGCAACAGGGAAAAAGCAGAACTACTTAACTCATTTTTTGCAGCTGTCTTTACACAAAAGGAAAAAACAGTTCAACCTATCAAAAACAGCACCACAAAAAACAGATTAGGAGCACAAGTTAAAATAGGGAAGAAAATGGTAAGTGAACACCTGTCTACCTTAGATGAGTTCAAATCACCAGGACCAGATGGATTATACCCCAAGGTTCTGAAGGAACTGGCAGACGAGATCTCAGAACCACTGAACTATATCTTTCAAAGATTCTGGAGCACAGGGGAACTGTCAGAGGACTGGAAAAGAGCTGATGTAGTTCCCATCTTCAAAAAAGGAAAAAAATAGATCCAGGAAACTACAGCCTGACCTCAATACCAGGGAAGATTCTGGAAAAGATAATCAAACAATGAATCACTGAACACCTAGAAGCAAACCAAGTAATAACCAAAAGCCAACATGGGTTTGTCAAAAACAGATCATGCCAGACTAATCTTATTGCATTTTTTGACAAAGTGATAAAATTAGTGGACCAGAGGAATGCTGTCGATATAATTTACTTGGATTTTAGTAAAGCATTAGATAAAATAGACTATAACCTACTACTAGATAAAGTAGAAAAATGTGGGTTAGACAGCATCACCACCAGATGGATTCGTAACTGGCTGACCAACTGCACTCAACATGTAGTCTTCAATGGAACTGCATCTACATGGAGGGAAGTGTGCAGTGGAGTACCCCAGGGATCTGTTTTAGGCCCAGTACTCTTCAACATCTTCATCAATGACTTGGACGAGGGGATAGATGGGGAACTCATCAAATTTGCAGATGACACCAAGCTGGCAGGAATAGCCAACACTCCAGAAGATAGACTCAAGATACAGAAGGATCTTGAACATTGGGCGCTATCTAACAAAATGAAATTCAACAGTGAAAAAAGCAAGGTTCTACATTTAAGGAAGATAAACAAAATGCATAGGTACCGTATATGTGGTACCTTGCTCAATAGTAGTAACTGTGAGAGGGATCTTGGAGTCCTAGTGGACAACCATTTAGATATGAGCCAGCAGTGTGCAGCAGCTGCCAAAAAAGCCAACACAGTTCTGGGTGCATAAACAGAGGAATAGAATTAAGATAACGTGAAGTATTAATACCACTTTATAATGCCTTGATAAAGCCACACTAGGAATATTGCATTCAGTTTTGGTCGCCACAATGTAAAAAAGGTGTTGAGACTCTAGAAAGAGTGCAGAGAAGAGCAACAAAGATGATTAGGAGACCGGAGGATAAAACATATGAAGAACGGTTGCAGAAACTGGGTATGTCTAGTTTGATGAAGAGAAGGACTAGAGGAGACATGATACCAGTGTTCCAATATTTCAGGGGTTGCCACAAAGAAGAAGGAGTCAAACTATTCTTCAAAGCACCTGAGGGTAGAACAAGAAGCAATGGGTGGAAACTAATCAAGGAGAGAAGCAATTTAGAACTAAGGAGAATTTCCTGATAGAACAATTAATCAGTGGAACAACTTGCCTCCAGAAGTTGTGAATGCCTCAACACTGGAAATTTTCAAGAAGATGTTGGATAACCATTTGTCTGAAGTGGTGTAGGGTTTCCTGCCTGGGCAGGGGGTTGGACTCGAAGACCTCCAAGGTCTCTTCCAACTCTGTTATTCTAACCTATTCTATTCTAAGTTCAGGGAAATGATTTATTTGTCTCTGTCTGTCTGTCTGCTTTCTGTGACTAAGAATCTAATCTGAGCTTGATTAATGTTTAGTTAGTAGTAGTTAGCTACCATGTTTCCCCGAAAATATGACCCAACCCGAAATGATGCCCTATCATGTTTTTGAATGCATGTGTTAAAATTAAGCCCTAACCCTAAAATTAGCCCTAATTAAGACCCCACTCACCCCAAGGTGCAGGGGGTGGGGTAGGGCACACAGGTAAAAATTAGTCTACTGGATGGGGGATGGCCTACTTACCAGGCCTCGTACACCATACGAGGCCTGGTAAGTCAGACCTGACTTGCTTTGCAGGCCCACTTCTCCTGTGGTTGCTTGCTGCCACTCGCATGCGTCACCCCCCACCTCCATTTCGCCATTAGAGTCTTCCGTAAAACCCACTGCAGCCAAGAAACGAGGTCCAGATTGATGTGTGCGGTGCCCCCTGGCCTCTGTTTTGCCTTCAGATGCCTTACAGGAAGCTGTCTGTAGCCAATGAAAGAGCTCCGGATCAATCCAGATGGGCTTTCAGTGCCACAGCAGCAAGGTGACTCAATAATTAGACCTAACTAAAAAGAAGCCCTAGCTGTTTTTTTTTTTGGGGGGGGGTGTCAAAGGAAAATAAGACCTGGTCATATCCTGGGTTAGTAATGACCCTATTACTAACCCAGGAAAAGGTTAGAGACATAGAGAATAGGTATTGGCAAAGCCTATAATATAATTATAATCATATAAATATAATTTCCTGGCTAACTATGTCCCATGAGAGTGAGTTTGGTGTAGTGGTTAAGGCGCCAGGCTAGAAAACAAAAGACCATGTTTTCTATCTTAGGCACAAAACCAGCTGGGTGATGTTGAAACAATCATTCTCTCTTAGTCCTAAGAAAAAGGCAATGGCGAACCTCTTCCAAAATCTTGCCAAAAAATCTACAGAGAATAGTCTAGGAGTCAACACTGATTTGAAGGAACCAAAAACAACTACAAAAAACTCCCCCACCAAACCCCAACACTATCCTACAAAGAAGACAATGAATACCTAGGAACAAAGGCAGAAAGAATGAAAGTAAGAATCAAGAGGAAACTCAGAGTAAATTCTTAATGCTCTCTCTATATTAATATTATTATTAAAAATTGCTTTAGATTATTTATCAAAAGCCATGGTGATGCAGTGGTTAGAATACAGTACTGCAGACTAAGTCACTGCTCAGTCCAGGAGTTCGATTCTGAGCGGCTCAAGGTTGACTCAGCCTTCCATCCTTCTGAGATCGGTAAAATGAGGACCTATATTGTTGGGGGCAATATGCTGACTCTGTAAACCACTTAGAGAGGGCTGTAAAGTACTGTGAAGCGGTATATTAGTCTAAGTGCTATTTTTATACCAAATGTTCCTTCTGGTTAGAAAACTATGAGGTGCTGAAGAATCAGTGCCATGAATTACACTATATATTGAACTGCTCTGATTAACATCTTGGCAATAAAATTGAAAGGATCATTTCCCAAACAAAGTACTTTTTGAAGCACAAAGTTCTTTAATAGGGAAAAGGTGTTTTTAAATCAATAGTTTCTTATCCCTAAAATTATCTATTGTGGGTTATTATAGAACCTCAGTTCTGATGCCTTCTCTCCCTAGTCTTTCAAATGCAGGCACATAGGAAATGGTAAAATCTATCTTGCTTTCTGCCAAAATTCACTGGAGCAGATAACTGGACAGTCCTACCATTTTCAAAATAATATCTTCTTTAGCCTTCCAACTGAATGGTTGTGGTTCATTTTTGCATTCTAAAGTGGATGAAACATTAAGATTTATGCAGCCCATTAAAACCTGGCTCCTAATCTTTGTCCTTATGTACTCCTCCTTAATTTCCCATTAGATGACACAGCCACAAAAGTAGGTTTCCATTTTTTAGCATATTTTTCTCCATTAGCAAAGCAAATCAGAGTAAATTATTTTTGTATTAGATTACATTATGGAAAGTATATCTCTCAACAGCAGGAAAGTCTGATGTCTTCTGGGACTCACAAGGGCACAATGGTGGCTGCTAACAAAAATGTAAAGTAATACAGATTCTTATGAACCATGAAAATAGTATATTACAACTTAAGTAGTAACATTTAAACCTTAGAATGAGAACAACAAAAACACCAACTGGGAATTTGACATGTTTGCATATATACATAGTTTCTGAGGTCTGTGGTCTCAGATCGGAATTTTATTTTTAAACTGGAAAGAAGCCTAGACATGAAATCAGAAATCCACAAACAAATTGGAAACACTATAATTTTCATGAAACCTTTTATATTCAGTTTCTGCTTTTTTTCTTTAGTCATAGATCAACGTGGTTGCAATTGCATCAGTACATTCTCTGTTTAGATCTGAAAAAGATCCCTTCCTTGCTTGTTTTCCTTTTAATTTTGCTTCCTATAGGGACTCTTCTCAATAATGTCATGGCAATATTCAGTTACAGAAAGATTAGTGAGCTTTGGTGTTGTTGCTGTGTACTGAATTGAGAAAAGACAATGACTTGCTATACAGGCCATTTGGAGCTCCTTAGCTTGCGTCATGCCATCTCCCAGTTTGAATTGCCAAAATTATGCAGGCAAACTGATGATTTAAAAAAAGAGTTTTTTTTTGTTTTGTTTTAACAGTAATAATGTGGCTGCATTTAGCCACTCATAGGCTTAGAATACTATTTTTACTTTTAAAACTTCTTTAAAAACAGGCAAAATTCCTTCTCCTTGGCCTCCCTGGTGATCTCATTATATCACTGTGATACTTTATGGTGCTCAGCAAAAACCTCTTCCTAATAACTTAAAAGAAAACTTTACCATTTGAACTCAAAGAGTTTGTCCATCTTTTATTTGGTGGAAACTATGAACTGAGCCCAGAATCTCTGAACAATGTTCTGCTCTAGGTGTCTGCAAAGGGAAGGTAACTGTTGTCATTTTTCTACTTAGGTGGACTTTCTAAACTAGGCAGGAAATAATTCAGGACCTGCAAAGCAAAGAGGCCATTAGGGAAAATAATTTGCAAATGTTTCTATTGGCTCAAAGTATTTTTCCATTGGGAGAAGGTCACCTTTGAATTCAACTCTCTTATATTTAGCCTGGAAAATACATTTGTTCAAAAAAGCATTGTGTGTGGGGACCTTTTACATATTTACACATTAAAATTGGTTTATGCTATGGACTATTAAACCAAGTATTGAAAAACTCTTGGGTTGCAGAAGAGATGGTGCAAATAGTCCATATAGTTGTGCTTTCAATCAATACAGAATACAGTTCTATTGTTAGAATCGGTAATCAATTTTGAATTTAAGATTGTGATTGTTGTATTGGCTAATCCCCAAGCAAATATGTGTAAAATTTTGCTATTAGGATGGAGAGATACAGGCAGCTCTTTGTCATTGACATTATTTGAGTTTTTTGTTTAAATCTAACTGCTATGGGAGTATGATAAGGTAGGAAAGAGACATACAGAGACAAAAGAGAGAGAGAGAGAGAGAGAAGAGGAACAGGGAAAAAAATAGAAAGAAAAATTTCACTTTTTGGCTCCAGTCTCATTTCTGAACCTCTGCATCCCTGAGGATGCAGGCAAGACAATATGGTCTTCATGGGCCATAGAGAAAGAGTTTTACTTCTATATTAAATGACAGAGCCCATTGAAAATAGTATCACTGAATAAAACATATTTAGAATCTTCTTCATAATCAACCAATAATTTCTCTTGCTACACCTTTTTATCTCTAGCATTATGCTATCATAATTCTGTTGAATGTACATGTATATGTAATATCAGGAAAACTGGGACTGAAAAAAATAAGCAAAATTAAAACAAATGTGTGTAGTTCCATACCTACACTCACTCATCTAACTCTACTAAGGGACTAGGACTGGGACATTGGAAACAAATTTGAGAGAAAAATACACAAAATATTGTTTATTTTTTTAAAAAAATCAATGTTATGCTTTATATACTACACCTAGATCTAGGTATATGCCAAGAGTTGTTGATTTATACCTTGAATCTGTTCCTTTGCAAATACCAAGCACATATCTGCATGTACATTGACACAGAATAACAATATTCAAGGTACGTTTAAGCAAGCCTATTCTCTCTCTCAATTGTTTTGAGTTATTAACTTAATCTCTGCACAAAAATAGTTCACAGTAAGGATACTCTGAATAACTTATAGAAAATAGTTTCCTTAGTTTGATTTGAAATGAAAGAAGGGCTAACCCATCCCAAAGAGCAGGAAACTAGACTGAAGGCAGACCAGCAGGAAAAGTGGTGGTTTTGAAACAGTCCATGCTATAATATAAGGAAGCATCCTTGTAATTTAAAGCATTTCCTGATGAAGAAGTAACCAACTCGTCTTCCTGTACTATTATCATATTCTTAAGAATTTGCATTGATGTAACCTATCTGTCGGCTATGCTTGAACTGTGTAGCTAATGATAAAGTAGGAAGTCTATTGAGTAAAGAAGGACTTACTTGGGATGTGCAGTTTGGTGACTAATAACCGAACTATTGTTTATTTAATGCTTCTATTTTGGTAGAATAGACGAGCTATGCAAGTTCCATAACATAATGTTGTGCAATACCTTAGTAATAACCATAAAAAAACACTAACTGTTTTGGATCTTTAGCTTTCCCCTGAGATTCTACATTCATGAGTATGATTTCTTGAGATTTGGTTCTTTCATAGAACTCACAATATGTTCCATAAGACCACTGAGTTGATTTGACAGTTTCATTGTATATTAATTATTGAAATATGATATTTAAACCATAATTTTAATTTAATGGGCAGATAAGCATACCTCATCACTTTTAGAATTTCTAAACTTTTGTCAATGCTATGTATCTGTATCTGTAATATATACTGTATTTTTCGGAGTATAAGATGCACCCCCCCCCAAAAGAGGCTGAAAATTTGGGTGCATTTTATACTCTGAATGTAGCTTTTTTGAAGCTTTTTTTCAGCCCTAATGAGGCGCTAGCGAGTGAAGAGATCTTCCAAGCTTGCTTTTCTCATTGCTTCTCTTTCCAAAGATCAGCTGTGCTTTAGAAGCTGTTTTTTATCCCCAAGTAGGGATAAGTGTGCATGCACGCTCAAAACCAGCAAAGTAATGTGCTGAAGCTGACCAGACTAAGGACACTAGCCAAATCTACCTGGTAGGCAGATTTTTTTTTACTATTTTCATCCCCCAAAACTAAGCTGTGTCTTATACACCCGTGCGCCTTATATTCTGAAAAATACGGTATGTATGTATGTATGTATATAAGACATTACATTATTATGGTATTATTATTATTATCCCAGAAACATAAATCTGATTAAAGTTTCAAATTTCTAAGATGCTGGGGAGTTCCAGGAGATTGAAAACAGGAACACATGCTTCATGTATATTGTTTCTGGAGAAACACATAAAATGCTTAGCTAGGAAATGTAGTAGGTTTAATTTCTGGTTGTGAATAGGCCAATTCTCATTGTACCCTGCTCTTACTTCAAGTAAAACTAGTGAATTATGTGTAATTTTAGCCTTTACTTTTACTTCTGGTTGGACATGAAGATATGTTTTCATTTATAATCTTATTGAGATGCACACCAGGGGTGGGTTCTAAAATTTTTACTACCGGTTCTGTGGGTGTGGCTTATTTTGTGGGCATGGCTTGATGGTCATGTGACAATTATTTAGGATTTAGCAGAGGTACTGGTCTACCAGGCTTTTAACTGCTTACAGAGCTGTACCGATCTACCCATTTATTTTTTTGCAGGCCCTGGTCTACCCATTTATCTTTATAGGTACTGATCTACTCATGTATTTTTGCAGGCACTGATCTACTCATGTATTTTTTGCAGGGACTGGTCTACTCATTTGTTTTCTTTTAACAATTATCAGCTGTAGGGCGGCCCTTTGAAGCCCTACAGCAAGAGTTTATACAGTTTTTTTCCCTTTAGCCATCAGCTGGGACTCAGGAGGCAGCAATAGATTGGGGGTGGGGCCAAATAAAAGGTAAGAATAATGCGGGGGGGGGGGTTGGGGGGTAGGGGGGCAGAACCGGTTCTGTGACATCATATCATCACCGCTACCAGCTCGGGAGAACCAGGCCGAACCGGGAGGAACCCACCACTGATGCACACCATGCCTTAGAGTCAGACATGACTTTTTAATAAAGTTTGATTTTGTGTGTCTGTTGTGAGATTGGTCTATTGTATGAAGTTAATAGGAAGGGGAGATGAAGAGTTGAATATAGCACAGACTTCCATGCTAAAAAAACAGATAGTTCCATTATAGAAATTATTTCACAGGTAGTGACACTAGGTGGGCTATCAAAATGTTACCATTAGAGGTAATATTCAGAAGGTTCTGACCAGTTCTAGAGAACCAGTAGCAGAAATTTTGAGTAGTTCGGAGAACTGGTAAATATCACCTCTGACTGGCCCCGCCCCCATCTATTCTCTGCCTCCCAAGTCCCAGCTGATTGGGAGGAAATGGGGATTTTGCAGTAACCTTCCCCTGGAGTGGGGTGGGAATGGAGATTTTACAGTATCCTTCCCCTGCCACGCCCACCAAGCCATGCCCACCAAGCCACGCCCACAGAACTGGTAGTAAAAAATTATAAATCCCACCGCTGGTTACCATATAGAGGACTTGGCATTAGGGTGTGAAGACTAAGAGACTACTAGAGGGGACGTTTGAGATCCTCACATTCCATTGTATAGATTCAGTTGTCCATTACATAAAATAACAGGGATTGTCCTTTCAGTCAACATATATGAGGTTACGCTGTTGTGCCAAACTACAGGCCACAATATGTGGTATCAGAATGTGAACTATAAGGCAATTCAGAAATGAATATCTAGATGATATTGCAGGAGATTGCAGGTAAGAAGCATCGAATTAAAGCTTTAAGAGAAAAATTAGAAACAGATTGATTGATCTACAAGGAAAGCAACGTAAGGGCCCTAGCCTGCATTTTGTGTCCTTCTAGCATATCCAAAATCATTCATTAAAATGTGCTTTTTTGGTATCACATTTACACAAAGTTTAATATTTTATTTAACACTTTCATGTTCTTTTACTTTACATGTCTAAAAATGCTCATTCCTGTTCTTGATAACCACAAAACTGAATATACCTTCTGCTAGCCTTACAAGCCACAATAATTTTTGTATTGTTTTGTTTTTTGGCTGCCCATTTCACAATAGTGATTCTGGGCAGGGTATTCAGTAAAGATTAAAAGCAACATTGACAAGCCACAGCCCATAATGCTTGAGGTGACTAACACATTCCTGTCATAAAACTTCATTAAGGTTTGCCTCAGTCCTCTTGGACAAATAATGTGTTCACACCAAAAGCTACATTTAAATTTTAAAAAAGAATAGTATAAATTAAAGGGAATGGGCATCAAGCTTATATTATCTCCAGCATGTCACCAGTTTGTCCAATTCAGCCTAAGTAACAATACAGAGAAGTAGATTGTTTTTTCTAAATTAAATACTTAAAGAATATGAAATAAAGCCAATGAAACACTCTTTACTGCCACCAAGCTACAGCTTAGAATGCTATTGGAAAAGGAATAACACACAACAGCTTGGCAGTTCAAAATAGCATGCAAGTCAGATTCTCTGGTTCCTATTAGTCTCTTCTATTAAAATCCTCATTTTAATCGCGAGACTAGCAGGCAAGAACTATGCAGTGCTTTTCATGGTCGGAGTCACAAAATAAACCTAGTGGAATTCAGGTAAAAGAGCACACTTAATGACAACTACTGTTAACTTGAAGGTTAGATATAGGGCTCAGACCAGAAGTGGGTTTCAGCAGGTTCTGACCAGTTCTGGAGAACCAGTAGCGGAAATTTTGAGTAGTTCGGAGAACCGGTAGTAAAAATTCTGACTGGCCCTGCCCGCATCTATTCTCTGCCTCCCAAGTCCCAGCTGATCAGGAGGAAATGGGGATTTTGCAGTAACCTTTCCCTGGAGTGGGATGGGAATGGAGATTTTACAGTATCCTTACCCTGCCACGCCCACCAAGCCATGCCACGCCCACCAAGCCACGCCCACAGAACCGGTAGTAAAAAATTTTGAAACCCACCACTGGCTCAGACATATCTGGCATTCCACTTAGAAAAATTGCCACCGGTTTCCTTGGATTGAAGCACAAATATTACAGAAATCAGATACATAAAAGCATTGCACTTTCTTATTTACATACCTGCCCATATTGCTTTTTGGCTGAGCAACTTTTTACAAAACATGAGCTAAGATCCAATGTAGAAAAGGAAAGTCTGTTTTTCATATTTTGTGGCTTAGGAAAGCTTTTCTGAACCAAAATGAAAGATCGTCACATTCTCACTTTCAATTTTATGACTTTGATGTTCTTGCTGTCAAATCAAAATTTCTGTATGACCATCATTTATACTTAGTATTCTGCTGGTAAGTAAACTGAAATGGGAAATGACTATTTTGTTCCAGGATGCCTTTTTTTGATGCGTTGATTTATTTTTCCAAGGCTACAAAAGAAACATGACTTTAAGGGACACAGGTGTTGGGAGTGTCATTTGGGTAATTGCTATAGATCATCCACATGGTCCTTTTCTTTCTCTGTTATTACTTTGGTTACATCCTATAATTGTGAATGGAATGTTATATATGTCCAGCATTTCTTTTGGAGATGGTTTAGATTTTTCAAGGTATTTGCTCTTTGACCCCCTGATAGAAGATGATTGAAAGGACTTGGACATTTCAATTTTATTTTTTAACATTGCAGGCAAAATCTTTTCCCTGTGCTTGAAATGAGTGCACATATTGGACCACGCACTATATTATTAACTCTTGGAAGAGCCTGCCAATCAAGACAACTGATAAATAATGCAGAGTACTTACTGCAGGAATTGTTTATTTAAAGTAAAGGAGAAGTAATAGGGAGCCCATGGAAGTTACATGTCCTTGACATATTTTTTTAAAAGTTGACTTTGAATTTTTATGCTTGCTACAAAGAATTAATAATATAGAATGGAGTAACTAAAAATGTAACAAATATATGTCATGATAAACAGGTGGATATTGGATATATCATAATATTATATCTATCTGAAAAACTTTTTGAAGGTGTTTCTAATGAAATGAAAACCAATTTTCCCATTAAGATACGCAGAAAGGAGAAGTTAAAAATACTTTCCATCTCTGAAAATGTTCAGAATATTCCTGTTTGATATCAATATCAATATCTTTTGTCCAGAGTATCTTCCTAAATTGCAGTTGTCATCAGAAGGCACTGGGTTGTAATAATTCCACTCCCATTTGGAGGATTTTGTATTGGATGAGTATTTAGCATCTCTTTATTCTTAAGTCTGTTATTAGCATGAAACCTTTGGTGGAATCAATTTGGAAAGGGAATCAATATGCATCTTCCACAAACAATGTACACCATCACTTTTATTTTTGTTCAGAATCTCTTTTTTCTTCTCTTCTTATCAGCAAACTTCTTAAAGTCTCTGTCTTCATGAAACACATTTTCTTGTGAAATTTTGTAATATGTTGATACCTATAGCTTGCTTTTACAAAATAATACATTGTGTTGAGTAGTTTGAATTGAGCAGCATTGTCTTTATTGGCCTTTTAACAGTGAAGTTTATTTCAATTGAATTGTATTCAGTTAAAGCCCTACATGTACAGGACTACAGCCTGTCAACTTCAGCTGCTATT
The DNA here is from genome assembly GCA_022577455.1 of Arizona elegans. Lineage (NCBI taxonomy): Eukaryota > Metazoa > Chordata > Lepidosauria > Squamata > Colubridae > Arizona > Arizona elegans. The sequence continues at coordinate 29,915,963 of JAKOOJ010000006.1, read as the reverse complement.
TGTATGAAGGACAAGGTGCAATTGGCTCCAATTATGTAATGTTTCATCAGTAATGGATATCTTAGCAATAACACTTTTTGTGTCCAACAATAAAGGAATGACATTCTGCTGAACTGTAGATAAAATAAGTTGCAGGAAGTTACAGATTTGATATCAGATATCTTTGGCTATAGCTAAGAAAGTTTAGCAGAGGTTCTCCAATGTTTTAGTTAGTTAAATTCTCAGCTAGACAAAAAGGTCTGAAGCAGGACCTATGTTCTATGTTCCCAGTGCCTCTGGGAACAATGGCAAACAGGAACACAACACAATGGCTTTAGAAGGAAGGAATTTAAGCTTCATTCATAAAATTTGAGATGGAATGTAATCCAGACAAGATTGCAGCACTTATATATTTCCTATCTCTGCGGGAAGTATTTGCTATTTGATAGTACGTAATTATCACCCCTTTTTCCTTTGGGCAAAAACATATTTGAAGATATACCAGAGATGTCTGCCACTGTAGAGTCTGTAGGATGGCTGGAATCATTGTTGGTTTGATCAGCATTTATGGAAAAATGGAGACTAGACTGGTTGGAACTTTATATTATGCAGTATGATCATATCTATTACACTCAATGATAATATTGTTCATCAAACTAGAGCATGCCAAAGTCCTGAAAAGTATTCTTGAAATGCATTTAAAATATTTTTTAAATATTAAAAAAATATTTTAGTGTTATTTTCATGTTTAAAGTCTACTTCCAACATAATAGTGGTTGGAAAGCAGAATTTTTAAGCTAGTTTTATTACCTTGTTTCCCCCCCAAATAAGACCCAGTCTTATACTTTTTTTGGCTCCAAAAAACCCTGTCAAGGTTCTGACTAACGAACCCAAGCAAATCAGAATTCTGAGACGGGAATCTTCCTGAAAGAACTTCTTTATTGGGTAAATCATATTGGCACTGTTAAATATAAAACTATTCCCCATGGTTTCAGTATAATTAAAATAGTAAATGATCCCCTCTCCAAATGTCAAGGTCACATTGTCCAATTAGGTTAACTGGCAGGCTCCTTAGGCACTCCTCTCTATCTTCATCTGGCACCTGTGGAGATGATCTTGGTTCCCACAAGATTGATTGGTATTGTGTCTGGCAATGCATTCCAACCTCCTTGCCTCCTCCTCCATACTGTGTGGAAACTGAGAAATGAGAAAATGGCTTTTGCCAGGTTCAGTTTGAAGTTGACAGTCGGATCTCCCCTAGTGACTGAGAAGTACCTGGAAAATATTAAGTATAGATAGATTAACTCCCTACTAGCCACCCTCCCATCACCAGGTTGTTCCTTTGGCTTCTGGGGGGTTTTATTATGGAATTTCATGACTAACTTACGTGCTCTTAGGTCTTTACTCTTCTCCCAGGTAACTTCTGACAGGGGGTAACCCTTCCACTCACTAAGTATTGCAGTCTTTCCTTATATAGTCTAGAGCGATAAGACTTGGGATTACCTGAGCTACTGACCTCAGCTCCAATCCTATTGCTGCCTTCAATAATGGATGAACTTTCCCTAGCAGACATGGAAGTTTCAGCTCCACCGTGATTGGGTTGATGGTTTTTATGATGGGGAAAGGTCCTATAAATTTAGGCCCCAGTTTTTTACAAGGTAACTTCAGTTTTAGGTTCTTGGTAGAGAGGTAGACTTTCTCTCCTATGTGAAACAGCCTCTGGGGGGATCACTTTTTGTCTGCTTGTTTTTTTTTGTGTTTCTGTGGTTTTTGTTAATGCTTGTTTCACATTTCCCCAAGCACTCTGTAGTGAGTCTACCCATTCTGTCAGACTCACTGATGAAGGGAGCTCCTGAGGGTACTTGGGCATGGGAATGAACTCTACCCCTGTGACTACCTTGAAAGGAGTAAGCCCCATGCTGCTGTGCATGGCATTGTTGTATGCCACCTCAGCAAAAGGCAGTAGGTCTGGCCAATTAGTTTGCTGGTAGTTGACATAGCATCTCAAGTACTATTCTACCATTGCATTCATTCATTCTACAGCCCCATTGGTACACAGATGAAAAGCTGAACTAAGCTCGTGGGAAGAGCCAATTAGCTTTATAAACTCCCTCTAGAATTTGGCCATAAATTGAACCCCTCAATCTGATATGATTCTCTTTGGGACTCCATGCAGTCAGTAAATATGTTTTAGAAACAGTTTCGCCAGTTTATGGGCTGAAGGAAGACTATAAAATGAGCAGGCTATAAAATGAGCCTGCTTGGAGAAAAGATCAATAACAGCCTCTTGAACTTCTCAAAGGCTCCCTAGCATTCTGTGTTCCACTCTAGTGGTTGGCTGGGCCAAGGCCTGACCCCACTTTTCCCTGTCTTTAGCAGTTCAGTGATCAGTAAGGCTGTCTTGGTGAAGGAGGGGATGAACTGCTGGTAAAAGTTTGCAAACCCAAGAAAGCCTTGCAGTTGCTTGTGGGTTTGCATTTCCAGGATGGCTTTTACTTTTTCTGGGTCCATCTCCATCCCTTCACTTGACACTCAATACCATAGATAGTCAGGGCGGGTCTTGTGAAACTTGCATTTAGACAATTTAGCATTCAGGTTTGCGCCCAGGAATTTTTTGTGTACCTGGTGAACCAGTCTGATTTGCTCCTCCATCGTTTAGGTGAAGATGAGGATGTTGTCTAAATAAACTAGGACCCCCTTATACAAGAGAGGTCCTAGTTTCACTCATCCCCCTTTTTAATTCTCACTCTATTATATGCCTCAGGTGTAACTTAGTAAAGATTTTTCCCTTTGCCAGGTGGGCCAGCATATCCTTTATTAGGAGGAGAGGGTACATCAGGGCTGTCAAACTCAATTTCATTGAGGGCTGTATCAAGGTTATGTGTGACCTTGGGGGGCAGGGGTGGGTGTGACCAGCTCGGCATCACTTGTGTCTGGGACACCTGTGGTGACCCAAGCAGTCTGCCAGTGAAAATGCGCTCCTGAGCTCCGTTTCACAGCTGTGATCGCCTCCTGCAACCCTCTGCCAGTGAAAACAGAGCTTGGGAGTGCTGCCTGTAGCCCTCGTGTGATCCATTTTCAGCTGTGATGGCCTTCTGCAACCCTCTGCCAGTGAAGATGGCACTCAGGAGGGCCGCATGCAGAGGCCAGTCTTCATTGTTTCCAGGGTGGCCCTGCAGGCCAGATCTAAGCACCCTGTGGGCCAGATCCGGCCCCCGGGCCTTGAGTTTGACACCCCGGGGGTACATGGTCTCCACACACATGCCATTTATCTCCCTAAAATCAACACATAATCTCATCATCCCATCCTTCTTTCCTTTGAACAGCACATGGGCCGCCATGTGGGACTTTGCCCTGGCTAGGTTTTTGTTGATGTACTCCCTTAATTCCTTCATCTCCCTGTGGGCCATGGAATACATCTTTGGTTTAGGAAGTTTTGCTCCCTACAGGATCTCAATCGCACAGTCAGTAGGATACTTGGGGGGGGGCAGCACATTACATTCTTTCTCACTGAACACCTCTGCTAGGTCCCAGTATTCTTTAGGAATGAGCTGGGTCCCTGGTGGTCACTCCAACATGGGTTTCAGAAATTCATTCTCTTTATTTCCCACTCTCTGATGGACAGCTCCTCTCTCAGGTTTGCTTTGAGGGGGAGAGGGCCTTTTCCTAGTCTCATTTTCCTCTCTCCCCCTTCCCACCATATCATTGGGCCCCATTTGTCTAGCCAGGACAATCCCAGAATTACTGCCTTAGTCATTTTCGGGACTATCACAAAATGGATAGTCTCACAATGCTGGCCCATCTCTAGCCACACTGGTGGGGAGGCAGGCTAGCTGCTCAGGCTGCCACGGCTGGGCCTGGGCTCTGATGGGCTGGAAGGGGCTGAGCCATCCAGATTGTGGTCTCCACCAGTGGCTCAAATCTGTCCACTCCTCAAATCTCTGTCTGGTCAAACCTCTCTCTTAGCCGCTTGACTGAGGGGCTGTGGGTGGTGGTCAGATACCTCCATTCCTCCTGTTTGTCCCACTCAACCATCCTCTTCACTCTCCATCTCAGGAGGGGGCAGCCAGCATCTGAGGAGACATCAAAGGGAACTCCGCTTTGGCAGCTTTTGGCATCCTCCTGTGCCAGGCTTCCCCCTCCACTTGATAGAGCTCCCCAGTAGCTAGGGTTCCTCCCTATGCCGCTTGACCTTCAGTCCTCTCTGTGCAGACTTTTGGTCTGACCGCCACCAGAGGAACTTCCTCCCCAGCTTGGCCAGCCAATTGTAGTCCACCAGCCGGGTCTGCATTAGGTTTGGCGCCTTCCCCTTTCTCACCTGAGTTTTCTCCATCCTCCCAAAGTGACTGGGTGGGCGGCTCGGGCTCAGTACCCCAGACAGTTGCCTTTTTCCAAAGCAAAACTTATGAGAGTTGGTTTAATGTGAAAGTTCTGATTAACGAACCCAAACAAATCACAACTCTGATTCAGGAGACTGGAATCTTCCTGAAAGGACTTCTTTATTGGGTACATCATATTGGCATGGTTAAATGTTAAACCGATTCTAAATATTCCCCACAGTTTCAGTATAATTAAAATAGTAAATGATCTCCTCCCCAAGTGTCACAGGTCAGTTTGTCCAATTAGGTTAATTGGCAGGCTCCTTAGGCACACCTCTCCATCTTATCCAATACCTATGGCGATGACCTTGGTTCCCATGACATAGATCGGTTTGTGTCTGGCAATGCATTCACCCGCCCACTCTATCCCACCATCTGCTTTGCTTGCCCATGGTATCAATCGGGCAGGCAGCCATGTGGCATGTCCAGCAGACTGGATCACATGCCTCCCTCCACGCCTCTGTCTCTGCCTGCTGCTTGGAGGGCTGACCCAGCGGTCGCAGTGCTCGGGCTCACCTATGCTGTATGGGCTGTGCAGTCCCAGAGTGCGTCAGCCACACGACCACCTGTCCACTCCATCCCACTGTCTGTCTTTGTTTGTCCGCAGCTGCGATGGATTTGGAGGCCTCACAGCACATCTGGCGGGCTAAATCACATGCTTTCCCCATGCCTCTGCCTCTGCCTGCTTCTTAGAGGGCCAGCCCGGTGGTTGCAGTGCTTGGACTCAGCTGTGCTACAAGGGCTATAGCTGCTGCCAGACACCATTGGCTCCTGAATGCTCGCTGCCTCCTATGCTGGCAACATCAACTCACACAGGCCTGATGAACTTAACTGGGGCTTATTTTGGGGATAAGGCTTATATTAGGTGCACTCTAAAAATCATGCTAAGGTTTATTTTCTGGTTTGGTCTTATTTTCAGGGAAACACAGTATGAAAAACTTTCAGACAACATACAAATTATGGAAAAAAAATAAAAGAGTGGGATACTTTAATACTGTAAGTTAAACATTCATACTTATATATTTTTCTTTCTAATATGCACTTTCATAAATGCAGAGAAAATAACTGCAGAATAAAAACATGTTAATTTTGTTCCTTGATGCATATGATGTTTTATAATATATATACTGTATATGTGTGTGTGTGTGTATCTGTTGTTTCCTATTATGAAAACATTCTATTTAAGTGATATTTATCTGTATCTTAATAAATAATTCAAAAAGGCTTACTTATAAACAACAAGGTAATCTTTCTTGCTGACTCATGCTATAGGAATAATACACTTTGTACTATTTTGTATACAGATATACAGAGCTGATTAACTGAATTAGATTGTTGGATCACTTCATAATAGTCAATACAATTGTTTCTGGTTCTGGGTAGCACTTCTCCAGATTCACTAACTTTATTTTCCCTACCACCACCACCCCCTTCCTGAAAAATAACAAGATTACAACCAGCAAAGGTGCTGTGACTTGGCTACATTTCTTCCCTCTTTTCTGCTTGGTTTTTTAGTTTTTGCAATCTAAGTATTCTTAAGAGAGACAGCACATTTACAGCTGGGGTGAAATTTACCTACTTTCCTTACCAGTTCGGAAGCGCATATGCACGTCACATGCACACGGACACCTTCTGCGCATGTGCAAAACCTTCTGCGCATGCGCAGAAGGTAAAAAAACATTACTTCCTGGTTAAAACCAGGAAGTAATGACACCCAGGTGGCGATTGCTACCAGATCGCCAAACTACAGGGAAAAATTGTTACCGGATCAGGCAATCCAGTCCAATCCAGGAGCATTTCACCCCTGATTAACAGGTGTCCTCACATAAAACTGCATTATAAAATTCCATCTTTGAGCAAGAGCTTTTCTCGCAGACTCTCCCACTGGATCCTTTTCCCATCAGGATAATTCAGCTGGGGATGTGTCACCAATTTAGCCATTCCAGGCTAAATAGCAAATGCTAGCGTCACAGCAACTGTTTCTGAGGGTACCTTGGTTAATATCATCACTATTTATTAAAAGTATTTATCTTTATGTTAAGCTAATATGCCTGTGCAATTAGAATTAAACAAGAGTTGGATTTTTATCACACACTTCTACAATTACCTGGAATTCTGAAATATTCTATTCAGCAGTCCTTATCCCCACATGACTACTTTCTGGTTGTAAAATGTAAATTTATAATGCTCAGATACATTTTTTGCAGTACTTCTGTTATCCTTTTTCCATCCCCAGTTCTTAAAATGTCGCCCAAATTTTCATTTTCTTCCCTCTCATATTTATTCAGCTGTCACTGTTGTACAAAGTGGAATGGCAAAATGTCAGGTCTCGTCAAGTGTTGATGTATATTTTCTTTGCTTTATTTATTAGTTACATTTATGACCCATTTTCCTTCAAGACCTCCAGGTGGCAGAAACATATTCCCTCTTTCAACTTTTTCTGACATCCACCTTTGACTGAGAGAGTGTGACTGACTCATGGCACTTCCATAGCTAAGTGAACATAAACCTCAGCCTTGTCAGTCCCAAGCCTACAGCTTAAAAAGTAAGTTATTTTACTGTAACAGGTGTTTGGACCTTGATATTCAAAAGGAGATATGCAGGATAAAAACTTGTTCACACTTCACATACCACTGAAGAAAAGATCCTCCTTCACTGTTTGTGAATCTGGCTTCTTGTTAAATTGTGGGATTACCTGGCCAATGTATCCTTCTCAGCAATTTCTGTTGTAACAAGAACAGGCATTTTCGTGATTACCTTTCTATTTAAATATTTATAATTAAACAGCTAGAGAAACTGAAAATGCGGAAATTAAAAGTATCTGTTCAGGAGGCAATCTGTAAATTGTTCACTGAAATGTTGCTTTGCACTTTAAAAAAAGTGCAGGAATCTCATAATTAATAATTGACAACAATTTAAGTGGATTTCAGCTTACTTGATAATAAAGCACATTGCTGTCTTTTAATTCTGTTTTAGGAAGTCTAATGAAAAAAATATTTAAAACATTTATATGACCACCTGTATTATATTGAACTCTGGGTGGCTCTATTTTTTATTTTATTTTTCTATTTATTATTTATTTAGTTTATTTATTTATATAGCCACCCACCTTACTGACATAAAAAGAGGTCTTCTCTTTCTCCTCCTTCTCCTTCTTCTCCTCCCCCTCTCCTCCTCATATCCTTCCATAGAAAGCAAATTTGTTCTTGCCAGAAGTAGGAACTAATTGATTGCAAAGAGTTTTCTAAATGCTTCTCAGGGTTGCATTCATCCCTTCAGCTACAGGCTGCCCATCTCAAATTAAAGCATTGCCTTATGTTATTACTTTGATTCTGCTGGCACTTTGCAGAAGTCATTTGAGCTTCATTACATATGACTGCAGTGGAATATGTTATTTAAGGAAAAACCAGCTGTATTGTATAAAAAAGGCTCAAGGGATTTTCTTTAACTGTGCTGTACATTGTCTTTCATAACCACAGTGGGAAATGAACACATGTCCAAATCAAATAATGGCTGAAGTGCTTTCCTCCTTTTTCTCTTTAACCTTCATTATTCCAGCTGGGGAAAATTAACCAAGTATTCTTGATACTATAGGCATAACATTTTGTTAACATTCCCCTGCTAGGAGATAGAGGTAATATGGGCAGGAATGTAGACAGAGTAAGACTGATATAAGCTCTAATCCTCAATTAGTTAACTTATATATCAGTCAGTCAGTTTAACAATGAGCCTTTAGTACCCTTCCAATTTTTTAGTATTTTAAATTTGTTCCCTTTTTCCCATTCTGCAAGTTGAGAGAAAGAGTTCTAAGGAGTAATGCTTCCCTTGCTCTGTGTAAGCAGAGATCTCTGGACACACAATCTACTTTTGTAACATTTAGATATATTACAGATATCATTGTTGAGCTGAGTAAGACACCACTGAACTGCAATAGCTGAAAATGCTTTGGCCAGGCTATTTGACAATTTTGGGAATTGTGGCCTTCAAAGTATCTTCAGACTCACAGTAACAGTTCTCAGCTCAGTGCTCTCCTTCTTTCTCAAAATTGTTTGATCAAAGGAGTGTCATATGTGTCCATTTTCATTTTAGGAATTTAACACCATACTTCTTAATCCAACTCTTTGAAAGTTATATATCAGAAATTTACAACAACACCTCTCTTGGACTTTAAAGGTCTAAAGATATCTAGTTGTCCTGGTCTATTATTCACCTATCTAACTATAGAAAATGGACATTTTGAAAAATACATTTTGAGAAACAGGCTAACTACCCATTTGGATTTCTTGTGCAGGTCTTGCTGAAGTTGCCAAAGTAATGAAATAGACAAAATTTTTATGTGAAAGTATGCAATCAGGAAACTAAAATTGATGTGATTTGAATCAGAATTCTTTGGAATTTAATATTGCCTTTTAAAAACACAATTCTATTGGACCAAGGTTAGCTACTTTGGAAAGCTCTTTTTTATACTTATGTGAGTTCCTTTTTACATAAGACATCCACTCTCCAAAGTAGATTAGGAAGGAGAGGCACAACAATAATATGGTTGGCACTGATTCTGTTGGATGCTTATCCTACGGTTGGGTAGGTAATATATAGAAAACTATGTTCTGTAACTTTAACTGCTACAAGAAGACTAATCGGCTGTGCTAAGCAGACGTAAAAGAAGGCAGAAAGTTCATTCACTTCTGCTCCTGCTATTAGAAGGTTGAACTGCTGAAAGGAACTGTGTCTGTGTTACTGAAGAGAACTGGAATTGTAAGCAAACTATGTTTTTGTATTGAACCGTGATTATTTGAAGAAATGTTATCTTTGTTTTGAGAAGCCAAGTTTGTTTTTTACTACAAGTAAAGACTGTTTATTTTTTTTAAACGTTCAGAGTCTGTGAGTATCTGTGTGTTTTACTAAGCAACATATCTATTCGCTGTCTGGTCCTTTGCACCACTTTGCAGAGGGCAGTTTTACCCTCAATAGATTCCAAAATTTCAAGTCATTTTTTAATTTTTAAGCCAATATATCATTATTTATTTTACAAACAAACATTTTTCTTAACTGCTATGACCATGGTTAAAAGGTGCAGCAGTGGGGTGCATGGTAGGGATATATTCCAAATAATGTGTACACACAGGCACCAGAATTTACTGTGGTTTGGCAATCTGTAAAACTCTGCTCTAAATAAAAGGGAAAGAATGGAAAAAAAACAGCTAGTCCTAGTTTTTGTGTTTTTTTCCTTTTAATAGTCACTGAAGTAAACATGAAACCAACCAGGATTATTCTCAGTCCTTTTGTTTCTTGGGCTACTGTGCATGTGGGAACATTTTCAACATTCAGCAAATAGCTTAAAAAATATAATATGTATTCTGCACTACGATATCTACTCTGGAAATGGCTGTTATGACATGATGTTTTAAACCAGGGGTATCAAACTCAATTTCATTAAGGACCGCATCAGGGTTGTGTTTGACTTCAGAGAGCTAAAGTGGTGGTGTGTGGCCGTGGTCATCGTCATGGTGGGCGTGGCTGGGGTGGGCGTGGCCATGGTGGGCATTTGACACAGACTCAAGATGCATTTTCCCCCTTCTCTTCTTTCTTTCCACAGTTCTTTACTATAACTAATTTCCTATCTCCTCTACCAGATATTACTGGCAAATATTTATTACTTATTCTTCATACTCCATTAAACTTTTTATTTGTAAATTTATATCCCATTGTTTAATAGTAAATTGCTTTTCCAAGTGGAAAAGCTATTTATACTATTGTATTTTTATTATTCAACTAATAATAAAAATACAACAGCATAAATAACATGATAATACAAGATCTAACAGCAGAGGTAAATTTCCAGGATAGCAAATAGAAACTTTAGGATTTTGCTTGTTTTCTATCCAGATCAGGCACTTACTTGAGGCCACATAATTGTAATCCAGTCCAATCCAGTCCTCCTGCAGCACTCTGCCGGCCAAAAACGGGACATGCAGTGGCCCCGAGCAGCCTCTGCGTGGCCTCTTTTCAGCCTCCCCAGCCTCCAACAGCACTCTACTGGCCAAAAAAACGGCAGAGTACTGCTGGAGGCTGTGGAGGCCAAAAATGAGCCATGGGGGGCTTCTGTGTGGTGTGTTGGGCCACACGGGGGCTGCGTGGGTCCTCTGTGTGGCTCATTTTCAGCTGGCAGAGTGCTGCTGGAGGCTGGGGAGGCTGAAAATGGGCCACAGGGGGGGCATGTGTGATCCCCCCATGGCCTGTTTTGGCTGGCAGAGGCACTGGTCCTTTGATATTTCCAGGCTGGCCCCACAGGCCAGTTTTAAGCATTCTGCAGGCTGGATTTGGCCCATGGGTCTAGAGTTTGACACTCCTGTGTTAAACTATTTTAAAGCCTTTCTTTTTTAAGGAAATGTATGCAGACTACACCATCAGTTGAAATTTATGGGCTTGAAGAAAGAAGCTTCTATTAATGGGGTAAATGTCAGTCCAGAAGTCCAGAACTGAAAACATAAAGATCACTTTGGATTATATTTAACTGAACCCAAAAGAAAAGAGCTCAATTGCTCATATGTATGATGCTGGGAAGATAGGAAGAAGTTTCTACTTCGAATCAAAGAAGCCAACAAAAGTTTTCTATTGTAGGATGACATTATCCAAGCCTACTCTTCAGAGTTCAGTATCAATAATTTTTCCTCTTCAGAGGCCCTATTTGTGACCTAAGTGGAGTCGTTTTCACAATAGGAATCAGGGAGATCATTATTCCTAACCATTTTCTGCAATTCAGAAAGCAAGAGTTTGCACTGAATGGGGCTGGTAGTATTTGCTCATATTTCCTTTCCCTATCAAAGTGCTTTAAAAGGTGAAACTAGCATGGCAGTTTCCCATTCATGAAATGAGACTATGGGCAATTCTACATTTCAGCCTATATTTTCTGTCCCACACCCCATGTTGCTTCCAGCTATTTTTTAAGCCAACTTAAAAAATTGTCTGATCTGACAATGGGGTTGGGCTGATGCTTAGTCTGAGTTATGGCCACTCAGACCTGACTGGTCTGACCTGTGCTTCTTGCCCTGACCATCCTCTAAGGCAAGACAAACCATGCTGCCTCCTTTTTGGGGTGGATTGTGCCTGCCTTTTCTTTGTAGGGATTATTGCCTTCTCATTGGTCTCAGGACCTTTCCTTTCTTCCTTCCCTCCTTCCCTCCCCTCTGCCCTCTTCCCTTTTATTTGCAGAGATAGATTTCTTCATTTTCACTTTCCCACAGTATCTCCTTTGACATAATACAGATCCTTCCCCCCACCTCCCCTCTTGTGCTTCACTTGATGCTCAAATAATGAAAACAATACGGAACAAATTGTTCGTTTGTTTCTACACTCCTCTGGAGTTTCATGGAAATTTTGTAGTGGGGAAGAGCTGAAAGTTTAATAACAATAAAATAGTAATGTTCTTAAGTTTCATTCATTCATCAAATTTCAGAGCTGCCAGACTTGGAATGACTCTTGGCATTAGAGTTTAAAAAATGTTTAAAATGGGATGAAGGGAGATGAACATCTCTATGGACAAAGGGTAGGAAAGCAAGGGGACAACGTTTCACCAACTTGGAGATAAACAGAATGGGTGACTGCAGAAGATGGAAGACTTGTGGGAGCTTCTGGAGTTCTGGAGAGTATATTTAACGAAGAAACTGTCAATGGATCAACTGCAAATTTAGCAAAAATGAGCTAAATTGGTTAAAAACATAGCACCCTAGGAGAAGCAGGCTACACAGGGCAATGATCAGAGGAGAGGGGGCATATTAGGCACTGCAGCCAATTGGAACATGGGCTTCTACTGGAATGAAGTGCTGAAGATCATCTGTTTTTGAAGGACATCTTAGGATGTGACTAGAAACTGGCTATGGAGTGCATTTCCAGTAGGCTGGGAATGGAGGAAAGAGGCTGTCATTCATTTCTGCCCTCATGAAGCAGTGATACACAAGGAAAAATTATGGCTTTCCCCAAACCTATGTAGGTTGTATTTTAATACTTGTCTATTGGCTATTTATCCCATTTGTATTTGAAACACTAAAACAATTGGAAAAGATTTCACTAGACTTTGGAAACAACATTCTACAGATTGACTTACTCCACATTATTACCCCTGCAAACCCTTACATTTCTTACAAATTCCTTATATAATATCATTTACAGGTAGTCTTCCACTTACAACAGTTTATTTAGTGACCATTCAAAGTTACAACAGACTGAAAAAAGGGACTTATGATCATTTTTCACACTGATGACTGTTGCAGTTTCCCTATGGTCACATGAACAAAATTCAGATGTTTGACAACTGATTCATATTTATGATGGTTGCAATGTCCTGGGGTCATGTAATCATCTTTTGAAAACTTCTGACAAGCAAAGTCAATGGGGAAGTCAGATTCACTGAACAACTGTGTTACTAACTTAACAACTGTAGTAATTCATTTAATAACTGTAACAAGAAAGGTCATAAAATGGGGCAAAACTCACTTAACAAATGTCTCATTTAGCAACAGGCATTTTGGGCTCAATTGTGGTCATAAGTCAAGGACTATTTGTATACCAATCAATTTCTTCTGTACGTTTACTAGGAACTTATTTGACTTAGTCCCTGTTTTCTAAAAGTCATTCTCAAAATGTGATTGTTGATTTATATTGTCATATTGATAGTGCATTAATTTTTCAGTATTTGTGTTTTAATTAAAAACAATTGTTCTGGATTTACAAAGGATACATGTGCCTTCCATGAAGAAAAAGAAACTATTTCAGATGGGAAACACTGGCTATGCATCCAAATTTGTACACCTGCAGAAAAATAAAAGGATCAGCCCAATTACATTAAACTGAAACATCTGTTTTGTGTACAGGACTATAATCTCATTTACAGTATTCTTATTTAAAATCTGGCAACAGATTGTAAATAGCATTTTGAAAGTGTGAATGAGGTCTTCTACAAATGAATTTTTAAAAAAGTCTAGCTAAGCCATTTAAAGCTAAGATTATAAAGTTCAATTTAAAGTCACCAGAATATCAAAAAAAAAAGGGCAATATTATAAAGAAAGACAGAATGTATAAGTGTTTTTAATTGGTGTAATCATAGTGGTGGCAAGTTTTTTAATACTGTACTATCTTCCAATTAAAATAACTTGTGGAATGCTGCCATACTGTAGTGTAAAAATGTTTAACTCTCATTTAGACTACCTTAGTTTTGGACTGTGAAAGATCATTAATTTGCTTAATTACCTTAATCACACAGACAGGATTTGTCTAATGTAACAATTAGTTTTAATATTTTTCCTATATTACATAAATATGTAATCATTTTTAATGAAAATCAGAAGGAGCCCATGTATTTCATTCTATCAAGTTACTGATATATCTAGTATATCCTGAGTAATATAACTATTGAAACAATATAGGTCTTGCCTGATCAGATGATGTAGTGGTTTTAAAGCATCATTTCTGTTTTCACAATGAGTTTCTGAGTTCTTATACATTTGTTAAGGTGATGGGTTTGTTTTAAGCCCTCGTGGATTTCATCGCTTACACCAGAGTTGTCAAACTTGCAATGACACGTTGTTGTCACGTGACATATCACAACTTCCCCCCCCCTTCGCTAAACTGGGGGTAGGCATGGCCAGTGTGTAATGCATCCGACCCATGGATGCCAAAAGGAGGCATGGGATAAGTAGAACAGTGCATGTGTGTGTGTGTGTCTGATCAGCTGTGGCACACGATCTTCAGAGCCTTTTTTTACCTTTAAAAGCTTTTTTTTTACAATCTATTTGTCCGAATAGGTTTTAAAAGTAAAAAAAAAGGCTCTGACGATTGCGTGCCACAGCTGTGATTGTCGGAGCCTTTTTTTACCTTTTAAAAGCATTTTTTTACAACCTATTCTCACCACATGCAGGCGGAGGCCCCGAGAAAGGCCAGAGTCGGGGACTGGTATGTCCCCTGACCTAAGGCAAAGGGTGAGCAGGTGGCATGCAGGCAGAGGCCCCAGGAAAGGCCAGAGCCAGGGACTGCCATGTCTCCCAACTGCGTGGGAAGGCAGGAAAGCTGGCTGGCCCATAGAGACTGTGTGGTCAATGCAAGCGAGGAGCAAAACAGAAGCAACAGTTATGCCAGGGAGGCGAGATGAGAAGTGACTGGGCGGGGCGAGTGGGTGGGTGGGGGCAAACGGCAAGCGGGGCGAGTGGGCAGGCGGGTAGGCGGGTGTGGGCAGCCAGTGGTGAGATTTGCTGGTTCTCCGAACTGCTCAAAATTTTCACTACCAGTTCGCCTGAACTGGTTCAAACCGGCTGAATACCACCTCTGTTTCTATTCTATGCAAGTTTAGAATTCTAATCTAGAGAGTATAATTACAAACATTTGGTTCTTCCCATTTTAAAATAATTATTCCTACTTTTAAGACTTCAAAAACAAAGTAATTTCATTCCAAAAACTGAACATGGAGGGAAACTTAAAATGGTCTTCGATAATCAGTTGCATCCTTTTTGAGCTGATGTGCAGAGTGGGTAGGAGAGAGAGATTGAGAGCGGGAGAGTTGCCTTTGAGAGAGAGAGAGGTTCCCCTTGAAACTTCCCTGTTGATATTTGAGTCCTACTTATCTAGCAGGCATTAGGACTGCAGTCAAACTGTAGTTGATAATGTTACTGCCAGAGGAGTATTTTATTTTCCTCATGGCAGAGGAAATCTTATTATATTTTCTTTCCAACAGTCTCTGCTGGACTGCAAACCTAAAAAAAAAAAACAATTTAATTAGCTCCATATACATTGATTACAAATACATAACCCAGTGATGGTTAACCTTTTTGCCATCGCGTGCCAAAAGTGGGGGGAGTGTGAGGGGGGTCGCGCACGTGCATGCCCACACCCATAATTCTATGTGCCCCACCCACCCTGCGCATGTGCTCACAACCCTCCCCCCACGCTTTTTGCATGTGATGGCACAGTGGGCCCAGTAGGCCTGTTTTTTGCCCTCCCCAGGCTCCAGAGACTTTCTAGGAGCCGGGGGGGGCAAAAACGGCCTCCCCAGACCCGGAGGCCAGAAACAGCCCATTTGCCAACTTCCGGTGGGACCGGAAGGCCCGAAAATCAGCTGGCCAGCGTGTGCATGCGCGCCGGAGTTGAGCTTGCGTGCCCACTGATATGGCTCCGCGTGCCACCTGTGGCACGTGTGCCATAGGTTCGCCATCACAGACCTAACCTATCATCAACCTTTATGAATACAGAAACATAGAATAGTATTTAGAAGCTCAAGTTATTTTCTTTTTCAAGGTGTGCATGGGTTTTCATTTCCTACTTAAGTTCATTTGTTTTATAGTATAGTTTTGAATATTAGTTGTCTGATTTTTCAAGTTACTAACTGTTCCAAAGGATTTGAAACAAAATTAAGATAATTTCCAAATAGGCTAAAGGGTTCAGAAACATTTTTTTGGCAAAGGAATAGTTCTTATCATTACATTCCTTCCTTTACAAATAATATTAAAGCATTATCCTTAACAGTTATTAGCAAAATTCTTAACATTGTTGGAAAATTACTGTGGGCAATTTTCAGTTTAGTATGCATTCAGCACACTGTCATTTAATTTCTATAGCCAGATCAGAACAAATATATATGCATGCCACTCAATTCAGATAGCAAAAATATAGCTTATTTTTTATTAAATAGGCAAAATGGGGCAAAAAGGCAGAAGCAGAGTGAGATGAACAACAGACAAGGATGACAATTTCTCTTTTTTTCAAGAAGCAGAGAATTTCCAGAGCCAATAGAAACATGGACAGTCCCAAAGAGAGTCTTTCCAGCTCTAACTTTCTTGTGTAAATAAGGGCAGCAGAATAGAGACAGGAAGTAGGACGCCAATGACCTCTCCTCTATTCTGCACCATGAAGGAAACAATTTGATGGACAAGACTGGGATATCCCACAAAAACATCACTTGGCCTAAAATCATAAATAGTGCCAGAGGTTTTCAACCAGTGAAGGGCCAGGATCCTGTTGTGTTCCATTGAGACAGCTTGTCTGGGAAGGCAGCTGCTGCCCTATTTCCTGCTATAGATAGTCTGGCAACTCTGACAGACTCATGGATGTACTTTTGGACCTTGAAAACCTCTGACTCTGCCTGTCGTTTCAGTTTCTTAATGTATAGACACCGTTGTCCTCACATTTCCTGACCCTACTGGACTGTTTCCTGCTTCTTTTATCAGTATATCTGAGATCACTGGAGTTTACTCAATAAATGACTTAATTAGAATTAAGTCTCAGTTTATACTTCTGCTCCCACATATGTGCTAATTAAAAATAACCTTAATAGGCTTAACAGCATCAAGCCAGTTGCCAACAATCTCTTTTAGCAAAGAAATGAAGCATGTTCTCATATACATAACAGTTCCAGCATTACTTCTGCGCCCTAGACACCGTTCTTTGAACATTAAGTTCAGATCTCACTCTCTCACACACACACACATTTGGTCATCCACATTACATGCAAGTTATTTGAAATAGATCAGCTAGAAAAATGTTTAGGGGAAAATATTTTTTGTAAAGTCAGATGAGCAAACACACTTTTGTATACTTCTGAATGCAAGCACATATAAAGCATAAAGTTTATTTTGTTTTCAGGCAGGATGACTGAAGCTAGCTAATGCAGCTGCAAATTGCTGGGTTACTGAATGCAGGTTATCTGAGTATGTTTTCTAGCAAGCTACTTTTTAAATTGCTTGTATTTATGAGATTGATGGGTCCCTTGATCACAAAATACACAGATAATATTGTAGGAAAAATATGTTTTCCTGAAAACGCCTTCCCCATGAGATAATGATTTATACCCTTTTCTTTGGATACTTCTATTTATATTCAGGTCTGCTCCTGAAAGTTTTTTTTTAACTTTGATTATATTTTTGAGCTTTCTTGCAAAATGTCAGAGAGTGCTGTTGTTTTCCTATTATACATGGTTATAAACCCTGAAGCCCCATTGTTTCCACCTCACCCCACTTTTCAACCAAATCACCATGTGCTTCCAGTTTTGAAAGACCTCTGTGGGAATAATTGCTTTTGGTATCTTCTCTTGGTATTTAACTGAAGTGTTAGAAGCTAGACAGACAGCAAACCATTGGGCAGTTGATTGTGCTAGGAAAAAAGGAAACTCCCACATATTTGCCCTTCTTGTAAATCCTGCATCCCACATAAGAATTCCCTGCCCCTTTCCCTTATGCATAAAGAAAAAGTAATTTCTTCTTTATCAAACTAAACAGCAAAAATTATGCTGGGAATGTGGAAAACATGAAGGATCCTTTTATAATGCTTGGTGGACTTGTAAAAAAGCTAGAAAATTTTAGGTTCAGATAAACACAATGTATATACAAAGAATTTGAAGGATTAGTATTTAGCTAAAACCAGATTATTTTCTTGCTGGGGTTAATGGACAGGCAACTAAAAAAAACACTTACATTGTTTTTGTACATAGTAACTAAAGCAAGATTGTTATATGCACAAGGATGGAAAGATCCTAAAATACTCACAATGGAGGAATAAATAGCTAGTGTAGATGACAGAATTTGCAGAGATGGCAAAATTGACTTGTTTGATTAGATAAAAGGTAACAACTATATTTTTAAGTGCCGGAAACTCTTTATGGATTTTTGCTGAAAACAGAAAAAAAATGAACTTGTGATTTATTAGTTTAATTATTAGAAAAGATATAATATGGAAAGAATGAAGCCACTGTATAACTTTAGAGTAAGTGGATAAAATATAAATGCATTTATAACTGCTATAAAGAAGAGAGGATGCCCCTCCCTCTCTCTTTCCTTCTCTTCCTTCCTTGCTCCCTTTTCCAATTTATTTATGTATTACAATTAAATACTACCTATCTCACTAACCATTTACTGATTTACTTATCACTTCTCTCTATTTTTATTTTTTTAAATTTGTTTTTTTTAAATCAAGTTTTATTGGCTCCCCCCCCTCCACATTCACTCACATCTTTTTTGAACAGAGTATTGGCCATATCTTATCTTATACAATTTATCAAATTCAAATACATTTTACTCAATTACAATTTTTGCCACAATTTTCTTTTTTCACTGTTTTAATCATATCTCAATATTTCTTTGCTTACTTATATAAATAACATCTTCATTCACCCTCAAATTCTAATTTTCCTGCTTACTCATATTTATTGTCTTTTATTTTTTAACCATTCATTCTTTATCTTAGTATATTTATATATGATTGGGGTTGCCTTTCTTCCATTTCATCTTTTTTGTTGTACAGCAATCTTTCTTCTCAATCCTGCCATTTCCCTCTCTTCTTTCCTTCTTACTTTCTTTTTCCCTCCTCTCCTGCTCCTCTCTACTTCCTCTTCCTTTTTCCTTCTCCTCCTTTCTTCCTCCCTGTCTAGCCCTCTCTCCTACTCTGATTTCCCCTCTCTTCCTTCCTCCCCTCTCTTCCATCCCTCTCTCTTCTCCCCTTCTCTTCCATATCTCTACTCTCTACTCCTCTTTCATCTCTCTCTATTGCTGTATTCATTTTCAATTTAATATTTTCCACTATGGTGTCCAGGCAACCCCGATCTTTCTCATTTATTAAAAATATTATTCGAAAATCCTCTTTTTAATTGTTAACAAATATTTCAACTTATTGCATTTTTTCCTTGAAACCTTTGTTAAAATAATCTTCCAACTCTTGCTTTTTTCCCTTTAACAATGTATTTCTTCCGTTTTACTTCTTACAAGTCTATTTACATCATTTACTAACATTTCATTATCATTCAATTTTACATTTCAATTTCAATTTCCATCTTAATTTCAATTAATTCTTTTGTTGCTTTTATTTCTCTCCACTTAGTGCTTCCTCCAACATCAAAAACAGTTCATTTTTTTTCAAATTTCATCTACTGATCTATTTTACATTAAACAGTATTTTCACATATAATTTCTACAACTAACATCCTTCTCTTTATTAACATATTAATATTTTCACTGACTCTTAACCATTTTCTTTTAAACTCTCCATGATCCCATTTCTTGATGCTTTCCTCCCTTTCTCCCATTCCCTTACCTTCTTCCTCTTCCTTTTCTTATATCTCCCTTTCTGCCTCTTTTCTTTAATTTTCACTCTGTTAATTTTCCCTCTCAATATTAACTCATTTATTTCTCTTCTTTTCAGTTTTGAGATGTATTTTCTCTTATCAATTTTATTCTATCACTGTTAATCCAAGTGTAATCATTGTTATGTCCTTATAAGGACATCCGCCCGGATTGGCTGCCAGCCATCGGGCGGGAAAGTTTGAACCACTGTCAGGGGCGGTGCGACTGCCGGAGCGAATATAAGGAGAGCTCCGGCAGCGCGCAGCCAGTCTTGTTACTGTTTCTAAATAAAGTTACTAATGTAACGAGCTGGTTGCGTCTTCCATTTCCTGCGCCGATCTAACACTGGCGACGAAGGACTAGAACCAAGCGACGAACCTCATGGCGCCAAGCCTACAAGACCAAGACATCGGCACCTGAAACCACAGTAGGCATTCCCGAAGGCATGGCATCCGCTGAAGTCACCTTGCCAGCCCTTGCTCCATTCCGCCCAGGGAAGGACAAGTGGAAATCCTACGTGGTCAAATTTCGGCAATACCTGAGAGGCAACAACATCAGGGATGCCAATGATGACCGCAAGAAGGGCATCTTCCTGGCCAACTGCGGCTCCGAAGTCCTCAACACGGCAATCGATCTCGTAGCACCACGAGACATCGAAGAAGTGCCATGGATGGACCTGCTGCAGATCCTGGAGGACCATTATGCCCCAACAGGAACACCAGTGGCGAACCGGTTCACCTTCCATCAGAGGGACCAAAAGGAAGGTGAGACCATCAAAGAATTCGTGGCCACCCTGTGCCAAATCGCAGCCAGCTGTGAGTTTGACCACGTGGACAATGCCATCGCTGACCGCGTGGTTTTCGGCATGAGGGACAGAGGCCTGCAAAAGAAATTCCTGAGCAGGAAGAAACTCGTGCTCAAGGATGTGGTGGAGGAAGCCACTGCATCCGAAATCTCGGAGAAAGCGGCAGCCGCAGTAAGCAGGGCAAAGGGAATCCACAAGATTCGCACTGCCATGCAATCATCAGCTGAGGAGTCCACAGCTGGATCGGAGTCGGAGGAAGAGTCCACCGTCCACAAGGTATCCAGACCCCCGAGGCGGGAAACCGCTAAATGAAGCGACAAGGGGGAGCGCTGTACCAGCTGCAGAGGGGACCATGCCAGGGCAACCTGCAAGTGGAGAGATGCGACCTGCAGATGCTGCAACAGAAGGGGTCACATTGCCGAAGCTTGCAGAGCCGAGGAACCAGCCCCAGAGCCCTCCAGCCACCGTCCCCGCGAAAATCGGAAAGATTACCAGAGATCATCCAAACGGTCCTCTGGCCAATCTAGATGCAGAGACGACGAATTTCCCCGGAGCGGAGCGGTCCACCAGACAACCATCACCCACACAAACTCGGACAATGCCACCAAGTTCCACGTGACCATCCACATGGAAGGTTCACCCTGCTCAATGGAGGTAGACTCAGGCTCGGTCTACTCCATTATGGATTGGCACCAGCTGAAGCACCTGCAACCCAGCATCAGCAAGCGAGACCTGAAGCCACTACACTCCAAGCTCGTCGATTTTGGGGGAAACCCCATCAGAGTCTTAGGAAGAGCCAACATCCGAGTCTCCTACAACGAGTTCCAAGGCAAGCTTCCCATCACAGTCGTGGAGAACAGCTGACCGAACCTACTAGGGTTGGAGTGGTTTAAGCCGCTGGGGCTATCCATCGGAGGCATCCATCAAATTCGCAGGGATGAACTTGACAACCTCATCGAAGAGTTCAAAGAAGTCTTCGATGGTAAACTGGGGAAATTTGTGGGGAGGCCAATCTCCTTTAATCTGGACAAGGGAATCACCCCAATTAGGCTGAAGCCCCGCCGGGTTCCATTTGCCCTGCGGCCTAAAGTAGACGAGCAGCTGGATAAGCTGATCGCCCAGGGCGTCCTGGAACCGATCGATCATGCCTCATGGGAGACCCCCATTGTGACCCCACTGAAGCATGATGGGTCTGTGCGCATCTGCGCCGACTATCGTTGTACCATCAATAAGGCGTTGGCACAGAGCGCATACCCAGTCCCAGTGGTGCAACATCTGCTGCATTCCCTGGGAACTGGCTCAATTTTTGCAAAACTGGACCTGGCCCAGGCTTACCAGCAACTGCCAGTGGACGAAAAAAACGGCGGAGGCACAAACAATAGTCACACACAGGGGGGCATTCAAACGCAACCGTCTCCAGTTTGGAGTCAGCGCTGCCCCCGGCATCTTCCAATCAATGATGGAACGCCTTCTCCAAGGCATTCCAGGGGTGGTGCCATACTTTGACGATGTACTAATCTCCGGAGAGTCACAGGCACAACTCCTTGAAAGGCTCAGGCTTGTCCTGCAGCGCTTCAAAGCCAAGGGCTTGAGAGTCAGGAGAGATAAATGCATCCTAGGAGTACAGGAAGTCGAGTTCCTGGGCTATCTCATAGATAGCACTGGCATCCACCCCACCAAATCAAAAGTGAAAGCAATCCATGAAGCTCCGAGTCCAAAAAACAAAACGGAACTTCAGGCATTCCTTGGGTTGCTTAACTTCTATGCCATGTTTCTCAAACAAAAAGCCACAGTTGCTGAGCCACTCCACCGCCTGCTGGGGAAAGCGGCTTCCTGGAAGTGGGGCCAAGAAGAGGAAGCAGCATTCCGGGCCGTGAAAGGACTTTTAACTTCCAAAAGCGTCCTTATCCAGTACAATGAGACGCTCCCCATTAAGCTAACCTGGGATGCGTTGCCTTACGGGGTGGGGGCAGTCCTCAGCCATGAACTGCCCAACGGCTCCGAAGCTCCAATAGCCTACTTCTCAAAAACCATGTCCGGCGCGGAACACAACTATAGCCAGCTGGACAAAGAAGCCCTGGCCATCGTTGCAGGAGTGAAACGCTTCCATGAATACCTCTACGGGAGGAGTTTCACCATAGTAACCGACCACAAGCCGCTCCTGGGACTCCTCGCAGGCGACCAACCCACCCCGACCTTCATGTCCCCGCGGATGACGAGATGGGCCATCTTCCAAGCCGGCTACTCCTACAGGCTCATGCACCAGCCAGGCACAGCCATAGGAAACGCTGACGCGCTGAGTAGATGCCCATTGAAGGATCCAGTAGAAGACCCAGCCCCCACGCTCCACCTCTTCCACATAGATGACGACGCCAGCTGTCCAGTCTCGTCCGCAGATGTGGCCGTCCACACCCAAAAGGACTCCACACTCCGCCAAGTGAAGTCCTGGGTCCTCAGGGGGTGGCCATCTGAGAAGACGGAGGAAAGGTTCAGCCCATTCATCAGGAAGCAGAAGAAGCTGTCCACCATGAAGGGCTGTTTGCTATGGGGAGACAGGGTGCTGATTCCAAGCACTCTGCAATGGCGGGCACTAGAGACATTACATAAAGGGCACCCAGGCATTGTCCGGATGAAGGCCCTGGCACGGAGTTACATCTGGTGGCCCTCACTGGACAGAGACATCGAAGAATGGGTATCCAGATGTGACCCGTGCCAAGAAGTTCGCCCAGCGCCACCTCAAGCTGAAACAGCGAAGTAGGAGACCCCCAGCAACCCCTGGTCGAGGATCCATATCAACTTCGCGGGTCCGATGCAAGGGCGCCACCTACTCATCGTCGTCGATGCCTTCTCCAAGTGGCTCGAGGTGGTACCCATGGCATCTACCACAACGGAAGCGACGATCCGGGCCTTGCGCCGCCTTTTCGCCACCCATGGACTGCCGGATGTGCTGGTCTCCGACAACGGCCCCCAACTCACATCCCTGGCCATGGAGGCATTCCTGGCAGAACTGGGCATCCGCCATGCCCTGTCCGCCCCGTACAGGCCGGCTGGGAACGGACAAGCGGAATGAATGGTGAGACTCACCAAGGTGGCACTCACCAAGATGGGCACGGGCGACTGGCAGGAAAGAATAGACAACTTCCTCCTCACCCAGCACATCACGCCGCATGCCACCACCCACAAGAGCCCGGCTGAATTGTTGATGGGCAGAAGGTTGAGGTCACCATTGGACCGGCTGCACCCTCAATACAGCCCAGAAGTGACCACAACGGCCAGCCGCCAGCTTCGCGCTTCAGCAAGGGAGATTCGGTTTTCGCGCTAAATTTCCACGGCTCCCCTAAGTGGCTGAAGGGGAAGATAGACAACACAATCGGCCCGAAGTCCTACACCGTGGAGCTGGAAGATGGACAGGTCTGTAGACGTCACATCGACCAGCTCTGGAAAAGGTGGGGGGAGCGCAAGAAAACCAGCCTGACGAGGTAGGCCTGCAACACCCCAACGAGGTAGGCCTGCAACACCCCAACGAGGTAGGCCTGCAACACCCCAATGAGGTAGGCCTACAGCACCCTGGCGAGGTAGGCCTACAACACCCCGACGAGGTAGGCCTACCACACCCCGGCGAGGCAGACGACCACCACACCGACGAGGCCGGCCAAGCACACTACCAGGCGCTAACACACTGACAGTCCAGAGCGGTAGACCGGGGCCAGCCGCATGGGGGATGGCAACACCAACCCAGCGAGGTGGGCACCCGGCACGACGGAGCGAGGGACCACCTAAACAGCCCACGAGTAGACCGGGACATACCCCAAAAGGGAGCATCGCACCACACCACAGCCCATGGGTGAGGGTGGCACACAACTCCCCGGCGAGAGGGACCCCCACCCAGCACAGAAGACAACCCGACAACAACAACCCAGCCCAGATGACCCAAGCCACCAACCTGCAGTAGACCAGGGACTAGGGCGAATGGAAAACCGACAACAACCCGGCCAGGGAGGCCTGTGCCACCCCGGCAGGGGAGACCTCCACCGACCCGCGGAGGTAGCCCCACAACGACATCCCGACCAGGTCAACCACCGCTGACCCGACGGGATAGGCCAACGCCAGCCCGGCCAAGGGGACCTGCACCACCCCTGCGAGGTCGGACAGCATGACCCGAGCCAACACCATCCACCGCTGGCAGACCGGACCCGAGGGGACCGATCCGAATCACCCCCCAGACAACAACGAGCCGAACCACAGCCGAACCGCAGCGCCTGGGAGACCGGGGAAGAGCAAGTGACAGCCTGGGACTTACCGAGACTCAGATGCTCCTCCCGGGTCGGAACCGAGCAGCCTCGACGAGACGATAGATCCACAGGCCAGGAGGAAGACCACCAGAACCAGCCAGCCAAGGCCTGCGGTCCGGCCGGAGGTGCTGAGGGTGACCCTGCACACTCGCCAGCCGAACCGAGCCCGGTTCTGGGGAGGGAACCAGGAGACACAGGAGCCCTGTCCATCCGGGTCGGGGACGAGGAAGAAGTGCGCAGGTCAACTAGGGTGCCAAGGCATCCTATGTACCTGCGTGATTACGTGACTTTGATCGATGAACATTGACTGTTTTCGGACTAAGAGGGGAGGAGTGTTATGTCCTTATAAGGACATCCGCCCGGATTGGCTGCCAGCCATCGGGCGGGAAAGTTTGAATCACTGTCAGGGGCGGTGCGACTGCCGGAGCGAATATAAGGAGAGCTCCGGCAGCGCGCAGCCAGTCTTGTTACTGTTTCTAAATAAAGTTACTAATGTAACAAGCTGGTCGCGTCTTCCATTTCCTGCGCTGATCTAACAATCATCTTTATCTTTATCTTTATTTATTTCCTTTTCAATATTTTCTCCTTGTTTCTCTTGCTTCTCATTCATCTTTTCTCTTTCTTTTTTCTTGCATTCTAACCAATCCTCTGCTTCCTTAATTTCCTTAAATGCGTCTCATATTTTTTCAAACATCTCCCTTAATATCTCACATTCATCCTCCCAATTCTCCATATGGTCACTTTAGAAGGCTAGAATTTTCCAATTTATTATTTTCATTTACTTATACTTCTAGTTTCAATGTCCATGCGATATCTCCTTTTTCTTTCCAGATAGTGTCCAGTTCAAATGCTCACTTGAGCCATCACAGTCCTCGTCTTCTCTGCTTCTCTTAATCTTTTCAGCTGTATATACACCTCTTTCCCACAATCTCTCCTCCAGCAGATGTCTCTCTTCAATTCACAACTCTTTCGGCAACAAAGTATCCATTTTATAACTCCATGGGAATACCCGTTTCCTCTCTTGTAAGTTAAATCTTTTTATTGTTTAAAAAAATGTTCCTCTGTCTCCTTTTCCCTTGTCTTGTTTTTATTTCTTTCAAAATCCAATTTTAAATCCAGGTGGAAGATTCCTTTTAGGGCTTTCATTTTAACTTCAAAGTTTCTCTCCCCGCCCCCCCACTCCACTTAAATTCCCAAGTGCAAATTAGCCGCTAATTGCTCGTTGGGACTTCTTTCAAGCTTTTAAAAGTTTTTTCTTCTTACCTGTGAGTTGGCCAATCACTCATCCAGTAACAATATTCTGTTCAATCACCACTCCTGCACTTCCTCTTTCTGATCGTGGCCGCTCCGGCTTTTGACAGCTCTATGGCTGCCTTCCTTCGCCGATGGGTCGAAGACTAATGCCGGCACTTCAGGGAACTTGCTCTTTCCCTATCCGTGCCAGCCTGCATCTTCTTTCTTCACTGTCTCTACAAGACAGCTATGATCCCTAGGGATCCCCAAAATCGGCTGGGATATCGGTGCTCTTCTGGAGCTCCAGAATCCACACCGTATCGCCCTATGCTGGCCACACCCTCTCGTCTTCTTTAAATTTATATTGTTTATATATTCTAAAACAGTATTCAAAAAAATTAATAATAAAACAATGAACAGAAAGTAAATATATGAGCATGCCAGTAATCATGGTTGATCCGAATTATAGCTGACCATTAAAATTAAAAAAAAAAAACTCTATTAGGAACCAATTCCTAATTTCCCCTTTCCCATCCTTTTATTTCTTTCTGTCAGGATACTGTAGAGGTTAAACTACAGCATAGACTGATTGTTTTTATTATTCTGTAATCTTCTTGAATATTATTGGAGATGTGGGGTAAAGAGGTAGAAAATTAACACACAAAATTAGCTCATCAGAATAAATTATTGCAATTGTTGTTTTTAGGAGCAGGAAGTCTTTAAATATGCCAAATAATGTGATATATAAAAAAGTTACCTATCATTTTTCCAAATAATGTGTGCAGGCACCTGCTGAATAAAGAGGTGCAAGAGACCTATTAAATGTAATGTTAGCAGTTACAAACACAGTTTACAAAGAAAATGATAGCATCTCTTCTGTTATGCAGTAAAAAATGATATTTGCTAAGCAGTATATTAAAGTACATTAAAGTTGCTTACCAAATTACCAAATAATTTGAAAAAACCCTCAATTTTCAGTAAATTCTTCTTCTTACCAAATTAGCTGGAAATGACCATGAAGTGGGACAATAAGTAGTTATAATTTACACATACACACACAAACACACAAAGCTGATATTATCTGCAATATTTATGGTGCCATTTTAGGACTCTGTCTAATGATGACCTTACATATCAACCAGAATACACTGGATTTTGTATGCTCTGATAATGAAATGTTCTAGCAGGGAAGAAATAATACCAAGAAATGATTTCTAACTTTTGTATGTATATAATATTTGTACTTGGGTTCCTTTGTACATAATACCGTGGGGTTAAAATTTGCAATCATTCAATGATAGATAAATAAATTGACACTTGTAAGTGCATATTCACCCAAGCATCCCAATGCAAATCATAAACCTTTTATGTACTTGAGTGAATTTAACACAAATATAAAAGGATAGTATTTGCACTGTGATGTCACAATACATGCTTTGTCATATTAGTGTCACAGTAGCTAGGAATCTCAATTATGTGCTCTTTCACTGGCAAGTGATATAATTAAAAGCTGCTAATATTCTGATGCCAACTTCTGCCATGTTTGCAGCAAGATGTCAGTCACTACACCAATATAAATCAAAGAAGAAAGCTGTAAGGGGATTTGGAGACTAAAAAAAAAAAAAATACCAGAGAGGCTCAACAAGTTCGTATCAATGAAATTTGATAATCCCCTGCTCTCCTGAAGTCTATCCAGGCTAGACACCACCTGTTTCTTTGCTTCAAGGCACAAAGGGCCCTGGGATTTTGCCATTTGACAGGCCACCTCTTTCTTAGCTTTTGCCCAAACATGGGTTTTTCCCTTCCAGGCTTCTTTTGCTCTATCAAGACCCATGGCCTTTCTACCATGACCACATATACAGGCCCTAAGTGCCTCCTGATTTAAATTATATCTTGTATGCATTCATTTAAATAAAAGACTTAAATAAAGGGCTGCAGAAGTATTTGGAAGGGTGGAATGAGTGGTGCACTGTATGTGTAAACTTCATGGATTGTCTCACTTATGTCTATGTGCCTTTTGTGGGGATGGTGAGGAATTATTCTGGTATATAATTATAACAGATGACACATCTTTTGCCAAAAAGAGATTTTGTTCTAGGAATTTCAAAGTTGCTAATTTCTTTTTCACTTGAAAATGAAGTGCTAAAAATGAATAATAATACGCTTCAGATATTGTGATTCATTAATTCTGCAAATATCCACTGTGGATTGTATCATAAGAAACTAATTCATGTAGCTATCGTTGGTTTGTAAATCCAGTATATGTTTACTAGAGGGAGAT
Source organism: Arizona elegans (assembly GCA_022577455.1). Lineage (NCBI taxonomy): Eukaryota > Metazoa > Chordata > Lepidosauria > Squamata > Colubridae > Arizona > Arizona elegans. The sequence continues at coordinate 29,887,899 of JAKOOJ010000006.1, read as the reverse complement.
GTCAGAGAAGGTGTTTTTTCCTTTAAATAAGAGGAAGGTGAATGTAACACAATATTGAATTAAAAAATATATTTATTGAGTTACAACTATTCATTTCGTGACAGTTTGAAGTCACAATGGCATTGAAAACTGACATGACTTTTTCACACTTATGACCTCTGCAGCATTCCCATGGTCACATGATCAAAATTCAAACATGTGGCAACTGGCATATATTTTTGACATTTGCAGTATCCCAGAGTTTTGTGATCAAATCTTACGACCCTCTGACAAGCAAAGTCAATGGGGAAACCAGATTCACTTAACAACCATGTTACTAATGTAACAACTGCAGTGTTCATTTAACAACTGTGGCAAGAAAGGTCATAAAATGGGGCAAAATTCATTTAACAACTCTATTACTTAGCAATGGAAATTTTGACCTCAGTTGTGGTCATAACTTAAGGACTACCTGTATTATGAAAACTGAAATTTCAGTCACTATTTTGCTACGTTGGTAAGGTAAAAAAGAATTGAGGTTTCTTTGCTGTGTTGGCCTACCTTCTCAGGTATACATTTATTTCTCAGAATGTCATTTATATAACAAAGTTGTTATTTCTAGTTTGTTATCTCAGTTCAGTAAATATTTACGACCTTGGCACATGTGGCAATTATCTATCCTGGATTGGATATAAACTTTCTTTTATTTATTGTGTCCCTATCCTATCAAATGACTTGCTTGCCTGAGTTAGATTGTGATTCCAAGGGAAATGATGTAGCCAAAGTTAAATAAAAAAGAGAGTTGTTTGAGCCTTGTGACTTTTATCAATCATGTTCGCAAAATGTAGACCTGCTATTTCCTGAACAACTTAACAAAACATAGATCAGAGTGATAGGAAATGTTATGGTAACAGCTCAAAAATTCTTGCATATTTTAAAATAAAGGCCAGCCTTCTCCTGGGAGGAGAAAGGATTTTTATATGGAGAAAACTCCATTAATGAGAGAAGGAGATTGACTTTTCAAAGAGCATGACAGGTGGTCTAAAGGGGTCTAAAGTGGAACAAACAACCTCTTCATCTTTGTCTTTCTAGGAAAAAATCCTTTCAGGGTTGGGTGCAATCAAATTTGCCCCTCTCTTATCTTCCTTCCTTCCTTCCTTCCTTCCTTCCTTCCTTCCTTCCTTCCTTCCTTCCTTCCAACATTCCTTGACATTACAATTTAACTGACTAGTTTTGTTGATCTGATTGTTTCAAATAGTGTGACCCTCAGCAGTTCTTCCCATTCCTTTGTGTTTACATGTGCTCTTCTATTGCATTATATGCTTAACATTGTTTTATATTGCCCTGTAATTGGTTTATACATTTAGTCAATTGTTTATTTTAATTCAGTAGATCTTTGTCATTCCTCCAGCATATCAGCTGTTGTGCTTTTTCTGAATAGGAGGAGTTGACAGAATGCTTAATATACCATTTAACTTTTGTGCATACAATTGTTCAAAAATTGTTAAGATTTTATTCTTATGTTTTAAGAATTATACTTTATAGCAGTGTTTCCCAAACTTGACCCTTTGAAGATGTATGGACTTCAACTCCCAGAATTCCTTAACCAGACATACTGGCTGGGGAACCAGGCATACTGGCTGGGGAATTCTGGGAGTTGAAGTCCATGCATCTTAAAATAGCCAAGTTTGGGAAACACTGCCTTATAGTATATAAACAAAGTACATAGTCTGGTCTTATAAATCAAGTACTGCTTCAGCTAAAAATGGATCTTACCACATGGCAAGTGCAGCAAAGGTTAGTGAGTGAAATAGAATAAAGTTAAGTATTTTGATTATTGTCAGAAGATATACTTAATTATACCAACTTTATAAACATTTGATTGCAGTACAGGATTTGGCATCTTGAACCTATCACTAAAAATCCATGGATTACACCCAACTTAATAAAACAATTAAAGTACTACTACTTACTGGGCTTCAACAGTGCTTCTGTCTTCTTCTGTCTCCACTGGTGTCTATCATTCATTTTTTACAATAAGCTATTCAAATAGATGCCCCATGCCAGCTGGATGTCGAACAAAAGAAGGAGATTTTCAAATGACTTGCTGACAGTTAAAGATACATCCCAAAATGATTACTATATATCAAGCATCTGGTCCAAGGCAGAAGACATCTGTTGCCAGAGATTAGAACTGGTTTAGTAGTAGCTATTATAATGGACTAAATATGCTTGCCCCTGACCCTACTGATGGAAAGCAAAAGTCCACTGTGAAAGAAAAAAAATAATTGTGGTCTTGGGTTTGCTCTCTCTGTATTCCCACTATGTTTTAGTGCTATGTTTAGTGCTGTTTTGTTTTCTTTATAAATACATATAAGTTAAATATACAGGGAACAAAACTCCAGTTTTATTAGATATAACAGAAAGATGCACAAGAGTTATGAAACTTGGTAAAACTGGAGCAACCAAGCTCCAGAGCTTAGTTGCCTTCAAAGACATTTGTTGTTTTAGGAGACATCTGATGATATATTTGTGCAAATATCCTCAAAGACAACTCTTTTACATAATTAATTAATTGTCTTTACTTTTCTGTACTGTCTTTTAAAGACATTGTTCCTATGCAGCCTCAAACAACTGTAGCTTATTTAAAAATCATCTTGAAGAAAACACATTTTCAAATGATAACTTTTTTCTCCAACTTTATACTGAAAATATTAGGATGAAAGTAATGATAACCATATTTGTTGAAATAAAGAAATTATTAGAGTAAAAAAAATGGGGCATTAGCATAGAGCATTCTTATGCCATTAACAATACCTTCATCTTCCTTCAATGACATGTAGAAAATACTAATTTTGAAAACAATACCAGTAGTCCATGACTTACAACCATTCATTTAGTGACAATTTGAAGTTACAACAGCACTGAAAAAAAGTCCTTGCAGCCTCATGATCACATGATCAAAATTTGGGCTCTTGGAAATGGGCATTTACGGCAGCTGTTTTTTAGTGGTGATCTGTCTGAAGGATTACATAAGAATTATTTCTGGTAAATGTATTACGTGTTGCTTTTATGACCAATGTGATACAGATAAAAGTTACTTTTCTCACCCCTCCTTTCCCCTAACTATGTACTGGTTTTGAATTTAACTTCTGGGAGTTCATCCAACTTGACACCTAGCAGCTGTCTCCAGCCATGTGATAAGGCCTTGGACTTTCTCAAAACATTGCCTCTGAGAAAAGAACAGTTTCCCCCCTCTCCTTTTCCCATTACAGAGAACACGTTCTGAGGGCTTCCTTGATGTGTTTTAGGTTTTTTTCTTTCCCATCTTTTCTGGTAGGCAGGCCTTCAGTTCGGTGGTGTAGAGTTCTGATGACTCCCATTTTGTACTCTAGTGGATGGTGGGAATCAAAATGTAAATATTGATCTGTGTGGGTTTTCTGTAAACTTCAGTGTTAAGGCTTCTGTCTTCCTTAAGGTGTAGTCCACAGTCCAGGAAGGCTAGACTATTTTCCTTAACATTGTCCACATACCTATAGCAGTGAGTAAATTTAATGAAGGTTTCTACAGACAAAAACATCACTCTGCCATGAGTTCACCTGTGTCCCCCATTGTGGCCAATCTCTACATGGAAGAGGTAGAAATCAAAGTCTTAGACTCCTTCAAAGGAATTCTACCCACTCACTGGTATAGATATGTGGACAATACTTAGGTTGAGATCAAAAACATAGGAATTGGAAGTGTTCACCAAACATATCAACTCTGTGAACAGATACTTAATATTATGACTGTTGTTTTAAAATACTATTTCCTCTAATACTCTGTCATTGGGTTTTCCCCACTTTCCTTTATCTAAATAATTTCAGAGGGTATCTGCTAAGCATTTGTAATAGTTCATACAACTTCACCCTAATTCCCTAAGGAAAATAGTTTAGCCTTCCTACACTGTGCAGAACCCATTAAGGAAGATAGAAGCTTTAACATTGAAATTTACAAAAAACCCCACACAGAGAGATTGATATTTACATTTTGATTCCCACCACCCACTGGAGTACAAAACGGGAGTCATCAGAACCCTACAACACCGAGTTGAAGGCCTGCCTACCAACAAAAATGGGAAAGAAAAAAACCCTAAAAGACTTCAAGGAAGCCCTCAGTACATGTGGCTATCCCAAGTGGGCCTTCATCAAATCTCATAAAAGACCCTATAGAGCTCCTCCATAACAGACAACAAACAGAACAATAAACAAAGCAACATTGTCATTCCATATATTGCAGGAATATCGGAAAAGGAGGATCTTCAGCCAATACAACATACATGCAAACTTCAAACTCAAGACTACACTAAGGCAGAAGCTTGTCCACCCCAAAGATAAAACACCCAGACATAAACTCAGAATTGTGATATATGCAGTACAATGCAGCAAGCCATATGCAGATCTGTACATTGGGGAAACAAAACAACCACTTCATAAATGCATGGTACAGGAGTTCAACCAGAAGCGTTGTGGCGAGACAGTCAGGGGATTAGTAGGCTCTGATGAGCTCCGCGAAAACCCGGACTGCTCAGGGGTCTTCGGACTGGAACCGTCCTGTAGGGACTGGGAAGAAGGAGAGGCACCTCGGAAGACCAAGAGGAACAAGTTCGTCAAAGGTCAAAGAAAACTCTCTCCAATTCGGCAGCAGGGGCTGTGGCCATTGCGGCCGTCAAGAAGTTGGGGCAACCGGGCTAAGTATTGAGCAGGAGAGGTGACTGGGACAGAGTTTTTGAAGCCGGGTGAGTGACAGCCAACCCATAGGCGAAATAACAATAAAAGACTTTTAAACCTGAAAAACGCCCAGTGTAAAAATAGCGGCTAACAGGCATGGGGGGGAAGAAAAGAGAATGTCTGAAGCGGAATTCAAAATAACCCCAAAATTGGCTAAAGGATTGGAAAGAAAATAAGTAGATCTTTTTTTTTAATGTTAAGAAGAACAAAAGAGAAATTGGAAAATAAGCCCTGTAACAGAAGTGCTGTATAAACAAAAGAAAAAAAAAAGGGAAAAAGTACTGTTCAATTTGGACTGGACTATAAAACTAATTTGGTATTTTTAAAGATAAAAAGAAGAAAAGAAAAGCTAGTAAAGACTGTTCATGTGGATTGAAACAAAATGAATACTTTGTTAGACTACTGATAGGAATTGTGGATTGTAGAGAGACATCTTCAGGAGAAAAAAGAACATTGCAATTTGGAACTTTTGTTTTGGTAAATTCTGAACTTTATTAGTGATAACAGCCGTGAGAACTTTTGGGGAGGATTCCTTTGTCTGCAAGTGGCTTGACTTTGGAAAAAAAAAAGGAATACAATGGAACTTTTAAAATTGGAATAATATCAACCCAGAAAGAATAAAATGGCACAGGAAATGAGAGAAATGATGAAAATGATGTACTTGTCATGGAAAACGGAAATAAGGGAAATAAATACAATGTTACATGGAGAATCGAAACCTAAGGATCCAAAAATTGAGACAGAGCATGCTCAAGCTGACAAGGAAACAAAGACAGAGAAGCAAGACTCAGAGACTGAAAATAAAGAAGAAGATAATGACAATGAGATTAATTATGGAAAATTAATTGAATATGTGCATAGTAACAATAAAAAGGAGGCTTTTAGAGAGTACATTGGGATTAACAATGGAAAAAACAGAGAGGGTGAAAAGAGACAAAGAAGAAAAGAAGGGTGGAATAGAAAGAATACAAAAAACTTAAATGATTACAGGATTAACAGTGAAAAGATAAAAAAGAGAGAAAAGGGGTGGAAAACAACAGGAAATACAGGGCAAAATAGAAGAGTCCAGGACCTTGAAATACAGAATGATTACACTGGGATAAACAGTGGGGAAATAAGAAAAAGAAAAAAGAGATGGGAAACAATGGGAAATATAGGGCAAAATAGGAGAGCTCAAGATTTTAAAGCTCAAAAGAAAAAAAGGGGAAAGAAAAAGGCAAAAATAAAAATGAAAAGGGAGACAAGGAGAAAGAAATGAAAGAGGAATATGCTATTTATACTCAGAATTGAAATATGAATTGTAGTAAGAAACAATGGAAAATCATATGATTGTAAAAATGAATTGAATAATAAGTGGAATATTTTTATTTGCATTTTTGAAACTTAGATAATGATAAGTTTTTAGAAATATGAATAAGTTTAAATTGTAATAATTGAAATACTTTTAATGGTATGTGGTAGTGAAAGTAAAAATGATGAAGTTGTGGTTTTGAGGAATATATGGGCAAAGCTATATGATTAGAGGATAACAGCTAGAACATTTTTAAATTAACTAGGGAAATTGTAATAATTGAAATATTTTTAATTGTATATAGTGGTGAAAGCAGAAATGATTAAGTTGTGGTTTGGAGAAATGTATGGGGAAAACTATTTGGTTTATTATTATTATGTAAAGCGAAAAGATGGTTACATAATTTACTGATTTTTTAAGAAGTTGGCTTGCATGAAAATGGAAATAATTGGAATATTCATGTTCATATTTTTGGAATTTATATAAAGAAATATATGGGGAAAGTTATTTGGCTTACGATTAAGATACAAAGAAAAAAGATAGTTATATAACTAACTGATTTATATCAAAATGTTGGATTGTATTATCTAAGGAAATGCATGTTATAAAATAATTGGGTTTATTATTTCTATAAGAAATGAATGATTGTAACACCACATAATTAATTAATTTGATGATGGATATAAAAATAGATGACAATGGGAAATATTAATAATCATAATAAAGGAATATATGAGACTTAAATTTGAGGGGTACAACATAGAATAGAAGGGAAAAATTCAATTTGGTTAAGATCAGAGATGAGAATGAAGAGTAATATTGGTTTAAAAAAAAATAGAAGAGAACAAATATCATGGCAAAAAGGAAGTATAGAAATTGTAAATTTAATTGAAATGACTAAAAACTGTTTAAATTGGTGAATCGGCCAAATATTCTGTTCAGAAAAAATACATTGTATGTTTGTATGTGTGTCTGTGTAAAAAAAAAAACAACTTTTAATAAACGCATGGCACAACAGAGGGGGAGGGATACGACATTAGCTATCTCCAATCTATAACATAGTCCTTTCAACAGTTCCAAGAAGGCTCCACACCCATTTGCACTACTCAGGTGACCCTGACTGCACAGATAAATCTCCAAGTGGCCTTCATGACTCGCTAAAAGTATGCAAATTACCAGATGTCTACAAGGAGTATAAATCCTTCTATTTCCCACCATCCAGTCAGAGCCGAAGAAGCTTCTTAGATGAAAGTGAAACTTCTTCAAAGAAAAACCAGAAAGTCCAGTTGTCTTTTGAAAAAGTGGGGCCACTTTGTACTTTCAACAGGATTTTTTTCAAGCCCAAGAATAAATATCCCAAAGTAATTGAAAAACAGATTCTTGCATTCTGTATAAAACCACATTGTTCATTTTCTCTTTCTTGTTATCCATATACAGTGTTTTTCCTTTGAAGCAGTTTTAAGTCATTCCTTTTGAATGATTTATCATCCTCTTGACAAAGTACATCTATAGCTTGGCCTAGAGAACTTCTTCAGCTCATCTCCATCTTTGCTCATGGCAGGTTTCTTCCAAATCTTTTAAATAGTCTTTGTTTTTGTCCCCAGATTTGTTAGCTTGTCATATGTGAATGTGTTGGCTTGGGAGAAAATAAAATATTGTTCTGGCCATGGCCAAATACATGGATCACATATATATTTCTTAAACAATAGAAGAGAACATTTATAAAAGTGTTTATTTTCACTTAACCTTTTTTATTTTTTTCATGCTGCCTTCAACAATTTCCTTACAGCCTTTATTTAGTCTTTTTGTCAATGTAACTCATCTTTAGCACTCCTTGTTCACATGTAAGGTATATGACCTAGATAACTATTTTAGGCATCTTAGAAGCTGGCTTGGTATGTGGGAAAGGAAGTGGGAGCAGTAGGACACCCCAAAGCAATAGGGAGACTACCCAAATTCAGAGTGATGGATTTGGCTGTTTAACAATATTCAGCAGAGCTCTTAACTCTTGCAGACATTATCTGAAGAAAGGAAAATGCTGAGTCATCCACAACTTTGTTCTGTAACACACCCAAATACTTGTAAAAGTTACAGAGGAAAGAGGAAAAAGCTTCTTATTTAAAGTAAAGGCTAAAAAAAGGGAGAGAATAGAGAATATGTACAAATGACAGTTTTTAAAAAAGTAAAAACTGGGGAGACAACACAGAGTTAATGATGAGGGAATAAACAGGATTGCCTGTAAATGTTTTCAGGTGTCACCAGAAACATATTGCATAGGGCAACACGAAGGGGTGTATGAAGTGTGTGAAGGCTCATATACTTCACATCTGATCAAAGTATCTACAGCTAATCCAGCCTCTCATCTGATCCAAAGTAAGCAAACTTCAGTATACTGAAACACTTTTGAAAAAAAGATCCCAATAACCAGAGCATTCAATATGGATCATAGCCTTGTTTGGGTAATACTTTCTATGAACTCTCAGTTCAAGAGGAATGATGAGCAACTCTTCCCATTGGCACCACTCACCAACCAAAGGACCAAGTCTTCCTAAATATTGTGCTTTGAAGAAGAAAGGTTTTTTGCCCTTTGACTAACAAATGCCAAGCTAGTTTCTCTGAACCAAAACAACAACAAAAAGGCTTAAAGTTGTATGATTGGATCACAGTAACAAGTGCCTTTTCTTTGCATGAACCAATCTAGATGTGTCTCTAACTTTGCTATCTGTTTACTGGCTGTACACAACAAAGAATAGACAATAGAACCTCACCTAGTCTTTAGCACTATAAGAAAAGCAGCTTTTCATTGCCACATACTGTAGCTATGATAGAGACATAATTTGAAATCAGATTCAGCAAAGGTTTGTATATTTTCTTCTATGAAGAAAAATTCAGAAATCAGGAATTTGCTGCAATTGTCTCAATCAAATGCCATATCTGCTTATAAAAGTTAGCAATAATTTGACTACATAAATCCATTGGGGCTTTTCTGATTAAAGCACAGATTATCTGTTTAGTTTTGCAGTACTAAGCTAAACAATAATGGCTAAGACTTTAAAACATCCCTACCCTCCTTCAGCACACTTAGCATCTCCCTGAAGGGGTCAAAGTATAGAAACTTTCTGTAGCAATGATCAACAATGTGATTTACTTAATTGAATGCATTCATTCATTCCTTAGGTGATTAATTTCACATTCAAAACAAATCACAAATCTTGGGGGGGGGGTGTTTGTTGCTGTTGCTTTGTATTATAACACAGCCGATATTTTGTCACCACTTCCCTTCCCAGTTAGCTTTTGTTTGATTCTGTATTCATAATTGTAAGTTGAGGTAACCAACTGGAGTTTGTAAGAGACAGAGGAAGGAAAAGTATTCTGTTTATTTTTAAGAGAAAAGAAAAAAGGAAGGAATTTGGAGTGTATGTTTTCAATAATAGGAAAACAGTCTCTGCAGACTTAAATTCATACACAGCTCTGTATTTATTTTATCGACCTGAAAGACAAAGGCTAATAGAGTCAAGTTCATGATACCATTCAGCTGTGAAAATTACTGTGTGATTTTTAAGCCAGTGTTTTTTCCTCAGCCCACTCTAGTCTACAGTTAGTTTTCGCACAATAATAACACTGAAAGAGGCAACCTAGTATGTTCCTTCTTTTCTGACTATGATAAATTGATCACATTGTTATCTTATTTAACTATTTCATTTGAATGCAGACTTAATGCATAATAGACATGAGATTTGGAGGAGTGAGAAGTTAAAAGTTATAAATAATTAATCCAAACGTTAATATTAATTAAATACATTCCCAAATAAGATTTAGGAAAGGTAAAAAAAAAAATGCTGCAGAATTTTGCGACAAATTTGATGGTGACAGATTTGATCAGTTTCATTTGATAAATGAATCAAGAATAACAAATAAAACATGCTTCACAGAGAACGAACATTTTGAGACACAATGTCAATATCGGTTAAAGCTCTTTTTCAGGCATTCTGATTTTAATTCTTGTAATGATTATAGAAAGTACTGGATGTATGCACCTATTCAGCCAGGTTAAATCTTCCTCTATTTCTGAAGCTATCTGAAGTTTTATGTATGAAGCCCAGATTGATGAGATGCTCAATTCCATTCTCTTTGGAGAATACCTAAACTGAAAAGGATCTGTACTTGGCAATCTATTTATAATTATTGCAAAGGATAAATATGTAGTTTACACAAACATTTAATTTTGCATGCAAAGTGAAAAATCCAAGGAATGACTTGGATATTGTCAGTCGTACTAGGTTTACCAGACCAGGAAATCAATTCTGCAGGAAAGCTGAAACTACTTTTGTTGTGATTGGTTATTGTTATGTCCCTTATAAGGACATCTGCCGGGGGATTGGTCACTTCCACCGGCAGGAAGTTTGAACAGCTGTCATTGGCTGGCTGGCTGGCCTGAGCAGTATATAAGGAGGCTCGGGAGCCACTGCCGGCAGCCTGTTTTTCACCATTCTAATAAAGTGCTGAACGGACCAGAGCTGAGTCGTGTTTTTTTCCAGCGCCGATCTAACACTGGCGACGAAGGACTAGACAAGAACCGACGAAGAGCTGTAAGCCAACTGCCACCTTAAGCAAAGAGCTGAAGCACGAGCTAAGTCACTACCATGTCTGGACCACAAATCTCAATGGCTCCATTCAACCCGAGCACTGAGAAATGGAAGTCCTTCATGGTTCGCTTCAGGCATTTCCTGGTGGGAAGCGGCTTCACAGACCTAGATGACAGCAGAAAGAGGGCTCTCTTCCTGGCGCACTGTGGGTCGGAGGTCCTGGAAATGGCCATGGACCTCATGGATATCGAGCAGATGCCGTAGTCTGAGCTGCAGGAAGTGCTCCAGGACCATTACGCCCCAGTAAGCACGCCTCTGGCCAACCGATTCGACTTCCACCAGAGAAATCAAGCAGAAGGAAAATCGGTCAAGGAATTTGTTTTGGCACTCTGGAAGATCGCGGCCAGCTGCGAATTTGAAAACGTGGATGTTCAGCTGCGGGACCGCAACGACTTCGGCATGAGGGACAGCACAATCCAGAAAAAGCTCCTCAGCCGAAAGAAAGTGTCCCTAAAAGAGGTCATCGAGGAAGCCACAGCTGCCGAGTCCTCCGATAGGGCAGCAGCCGCAAGGAGAAGATCCAAGGGGATCCACAAGGTCCGCAAGAACCCACAGCCATCATCGGATGAGACCTCCACGGGGTCGGACTCTGACTCTTAGATGGCCGTCCATAAGGTCACAAGACCCCAACGGCGGGAAAAACCCCAAGATGGTGGATGGGAGGAACGTTGTGCCAGCTGCAAAGGGGACCATCCACGCGCCAGATGTCGCTGGCAGGATGCAACTTGCAGACGCTGCCAGAGGAAGGGCCACATTGCGGAAGCCTGCAGGGCAGCAGAGCCAAGTTTTGAGCCTCCCAGACCACGGACTGCGAATACCAGAGGATATCCAAATGGTCCCAGTACCTGCGGCGAGACGGCAACGGCCACCCCAAGAGCAGAGGGATCCACCAGACAACAATTGCACATGGTGCAGTAGAGGGGTCCGACAAGTTCCACATGACCGTCTACGTGGAAGGGGCCCCATGCCCCATGGAAATAGACTCAGGCTCACCGTACTCCATCACAGCCTGGGACCAGCTAAAAAGACTTCAAACGCGGCTATCCAGGAAACAGCTAGAGCCATTCCAAGCGAGGTTGGTGGATTTCAGAGGGCACTCCATCGGCATCCTGGGACAGACCAACATCTGGGTGAAGTTCAAAGACTTTGAAGGACGCCTCCCCATCGTCGTCGTCAAGGAACCCCGTCCAACCCTACTAGGTGTGGAGTGGTTCAAGCCCCTAGGGCTCACAATTGGTGGAATCAACAAAATTCAGGCTAGCGCACTCGACCAGCTCTTAGAGGACTTCAAGGATGTCTTTGATGGGAGCCTAGGTAAATTTCTGGGGAAACCCATTTCTTTCAATTTAGACCCCAAAATTGTACCCATTCGGCTCAAGCCCCGCAGAGTTCCATTTGCCCTCAGGCCTAAGGTGGATGCCCAGCTAGATAAACTAATTGCCCAGGGCATTCTGGAACCGATTGATCATGCGGCATGGGACTCCCATGAAGCATGATGGATCTGTGCGCATCTGCGCCGACTATAAGTGTACCATCAACCGGGCACTGCCACAGAGCGCATATCCCGTGCCAGTGGTGCAACATCTGTTGCATTAGCTTGGTAGCAGGACCATTTTCACAAAACTGGACCTGGCCCAGGCTTACCAGCAATTGCCAGTAGACGAAAGGACTGCGGAGGCACAAACAATCGTCACACACAGGGGGGCTTTTAAATGCAACCGTCTCCAATTTGGAGTCAGCGCCGCCCCGGGAATTTTTCAATCAGTGATGGAATGCCTTCTCCAAGGTATTCCTGGGGTGGTACCTTACTTCAATGACGTACTAATCTCTGGAAACTTGGAAGCCCAACTGATGGAATGGCTCAGGCTAGCCCTACAGCGGTTCCAGGCGAAGGGCCTAAGAGTTAGAAGGGACAAATGCGTTGTTGGGGTCCAGGAGGTCAAGTTCCTGGGCTATCTAATCGATAGCAAGGACATCCACCCCACCAAAAGCAAGGTCAGGGCTATACACGAGGCTCCAGCCCCCAAATCAAAAACGGAGCTTCAGGCTTTTCTGGGTCTGCTGAATTTTTATAGTGTTTTTCTGAACTAGAAAGCCACCATTGCTGAACCGCTCCACCGCCTGCTAGGGAAGGCGGTACCCTGGAAGTGGGAAGAGGAAGAAGAGGCAGCATTCCGGAAAATCAAAAGTCTTCTCTCCTCTGACAGCATCCTCATCCAATACCATGAGTCGCTCCCACTGATCCTGACCTGTGACGCCTCACCGTATGGAGTCGGAGCTGTCCTCAGCCACCAGCTGCCCAGGGGTACTGAAGCCCCCATTGCTTACTTCTCCAAAACCATGTCACCAGCGGAGCAGAACTACAGCCAGCTCGATAAGGAAGCCCTCGCCATCGTAGCCGGCATTAAATGCTTCCATGAATACCTGTATGGAAGGTCATTTACAATTGTCACCGATCACAAGCCTCTACTTGGACTGCGCGCCAGGGACAAGCCAACGCCACCCTACATGTTGCCCAGGATGACACGCTGGGCCATCTTCCTCTCCGGCTACACCTACAGACTCATCCATCGCCCCGGCAAGAACATCTGCAATGCTGATGGCCACAGCAGATGCCCCCTGCGAGAACCAGTCATTGACCAGGCACCTACCCTCGGACTTCACCACATAGACAATGAGCAGACGTGCCCGGTGTCATCTGCAACAGTGGCAACCCACACACTGAAGGACAAGACCCTCAAACAGGTACTCTCATGGACATTGAGGGGTTGACCGACCGGAAGAATGGGCGAAGAATTCACCCCATTCATACGGAGGCAGCACGAACTGGCCACCATGAACGGCTGCCTCCTCTGGGGTGACCGGGTCATGATCCCTCCCACACTATAGAAGAGCACCTTAGAAACCCTCGATAGCGGCCATCCAGGCATAGTTTGCATGAAGGCGCTGGCACGGAGCTATGTTTGGTGGCCCGCCTTGGACAAAGACATAGAGGCGTGGATTGCTAGTTGTGACCCGTGCCAAGCGACAAGACCAGCACTCCCTCAAGCCCAGCCGACAGAGTGGAGCAGCCCAGTGGCCCGTGGTCAAGAATACATATCGACTTCACTGGGCCAATGAATTGAAAGTCCCTCCTCATTGTCATGGACGCGTTCTCAAAATGGCTGGAGATCATCGCGATGCCATCCACTACGACAGAGGCCACCATCAGGGCACTCTGCCACCTATTCGCCATACACGGGCTGCCGGACATCCTGGTCTCCGACAATGGCCTGCAACTCACAGCCAAGACCATGGAGGATTTCCTGGCAAGCCAAGGCATCCGGCATGCCCTCATTGCCCGTACAGGCCAGCTGGAAATGGATAAGCAGAAAAAATGGTACAGCTCATAAAGGACACACTCACCAGGATGGGCCCAGGAGACTGGCAGGAACAAATCGACAAGTTCCTGCTGGCACAACACATCATACCGCACGCCACAATGAAGAAAAGCCCAGCCGAGCTTCTGATGGGGAGAAGGCTCCGCTCACCACTAGATAGACTCCATCCACAGTACAACCCGAAAGACAAACTGATCAACCCACCACTGATGTGAAGCTTCGCTAGCGGAGACTTGGTGTTCGCACTCAACTTTCAGGGCCAGCCAAAGTGGATCAAGGGTCGGATCGGGAGAGTGACAGGCCCAAGATCATACGAGGTGGAGCTGGACGATGGCTGGTCATGCAGAAGGCACATCGACCAACTCAGCAAAAGGGTGAGGGGAGTCGAAGGAAACCACCCCGACGAGGTAGGACTGCCACACCCCGACGAGGTAGACCTACAACACCCCATCAAGGTAGACCTATCACCCCCCAGCGAGGTAGGCCTGCCATACCCAGACAAGGTCGGCCTACAACACCCCTGTGAGGTAGACCTACAACACCCCAACAGGGTAGGTCCGCAACCTCACAGTGAAGGGGACGACCACCAGCAGCGCAGCCAGAGCCCAGTAGACCAGGGCCGACCCAGTGGGACGAGGCACCAAGCCAACGGCGACGATGGCCAGCGACCCTCCGAGACATGACATCACCAGTACCAGGACGAGGTAGACCGGGGACAACCCGACCCGGAAAACCAACACCAACCCGACCGAGTCAACAGCAGCCAGCCAGATGAGGGAGACCTACACCAGCAAAGTGAGATAGGACATCAACCATCCACCCCCCCGCGTCCACACCAACCCGGCAGAGTTGACCACCACCACCCCAGCAATGTCGACTGGCGCCACCACACTGAGGGGACCCAACGCCAGCCCTGCAGGGGAGGACTACAACACCCCAGCAGAGGTCCCTAGCCACCATCGACCAGGGAAGCCCACAGAAGCAAGCCAGAGACCAAAAGAAACAACCAAGGGTCCCACCGGGATTCAGCTATCCAGTCCGACTCCGCGACGAATGACAGGAACTGACCCAACATCATCCCGGCAGCGACGAGGTAATCCACCAGCCGCGAGGTGAGCCGGCCACTCCAACCGGAGGCACTAGGCGAGGCCCCGCACACTCAACGGCTGATTTCCGGGACTGCCCACTGGGGGGACGAGAACCAGCAGGAGCCAGACCCGTCGGGAGCAGCACCGGAGAACGAACTGTACCACGCAGGTCAGATAGGACCATTGTCCGTCCCGCCTATCTGCGCGACTACGTGACTCACGTACGCCATGGAATGATTGACTGAGGACTAAGAGGGGAGGGGTGTTATGTCCTTATAAGGACATCTGCCGGGGGATTGGTCACTTCCACCAGCGGGAAGTTTGAACAGCTGTCATTGGCTGGCTGGCTGGCCTGAGCAGTATATAAGGAGGCTCGGGAGCCACTGCCGGCAGCCTGTTTTTCACCATTCTAATAAAGTGCTGAATGGACCAGAGCTGAGTCGCCTTTCTTTCCAGCACCGATCTAACAGTTATAACAAAAACTTGCAAGTCTGATTATCCCAAACCTCCTTCTCCTTCTAATACTTTGATGAATTAGAGAGCTACTTTCACATTATTTCTTAAGGAATTTAAAATGCCTCAGCCCCTTTTGCCTAGACAATAGAACATAGAATAAAAGAGTTGGAAGGGAGTGTTGTGACCTAGGCTTACTGAGTCATTACAAAACACAATTAGTTCCAAACAAACCTATTTTATTGTAACAGCTGAGAATTACATTCATTCCCAGCTGAGTCCCAATTAGTTGCAAAACAAGTCCTTCAGAAGAAGTCCTTTGGGATAATCACCAACCTTTATCTTCTTTGACACCCTGCCAAAGGCCTTACTTGGCAAAGCCCCACAAAGTTCAGAAACAAACAAGAGATGCCAACTGGAAACAGAGTTAGCAACATTGCTTTCCTGCAAAAAGCCCAAGTACCTTTCTTTCTCTTTTAAGCCTTATGGGAGGAGCCAATCATCTCCTGGCCTTACTTCTGAGTTGTCCCTTTTGCTTAAGCTGCTCTTGCCTTCTGGCAGATCTGCGCAAGCATGCACTAGGAACAGGCTTCTCCTGTTCCTCTGCCTCTCTGCTGTCCGACTCTGGAGGCTCCAGAGTCAGCACATCACTCCCAGATGGCCCTGGCCCCATCTCTGCCTCCGATGAAGAGCCCTCGTCTGGGATTTCCCCAGACTCCAGGACTGGTCCATGTTCCTCCCCAGCCTCCTCACTGTCCGACTCTGCAGGCTGCTGGCGGACCATAACTGAGAGGTCATCTAGTCCAAGGATTCCCAATCCCTGAGCCATGGCACGGTACTGTTGTGGCCCCGCCCTCTGAGCCTGTCCCATCGGAGGAAGAAAGCTCCGAGCATGAGGAAGAGGAGTCAGCCAGGCCTCCCTCTCCAGGCCCCTCCCCTCTGGCATTGTCTCAAGTGCCGGCCGAGGGAGAGGAGACAACTGATTCGGATCAGAGTGATAATGAAACATCATTCCTGGACGCACGTCTCCGAAGGCGTGATAAACGTTTGCAGCAGCTTAGGAGGCGTGCTAGGGATTAGAACTGAGTCACTGGACCACACCCCAGAGACTATATAATAGAGGGTGGTGGTCAAGGATCTTTGTGACGAACAAAGTAAACCTTGGATAGTCACTAAAGCCTCGTCCGGAACTGCTGGGAGGAATATTATTTCTGCTTGGACTTTTGTGAACGTTCGTATCTTAGCTTTCTGTTTATGGAAATAAAGTCCCTTGGCAGACGGTGTGTCTATCGCTGCCAAGTGGGAGATAAGAACTGGGTGCGTTCCAAAGTGTTTCCTTAACCCTCGGCTGGCTGTGTTTGTGTGTGTGTGGGGACGGGGACAGATCAGGTATCGGGCCATGGTCTGTTTGGAACCATGCAAGCGGTGGGTAAATGTGTGAGTGACAGAGGATTGCGTTCGTGCACAAAGCTCTATTTGTGTCAGCAGTGGGCCTAACCCTAGCCTGCTCACATAAATGGAGCTGCACCCGCTTGTGCACTCTCTGGCTGCACATGCAGAACCATCCTCTCTCCCACCGGCACTGGCACTGGTCTGCAAAGCTGAAAAGGTTAGGGACCACTGATCTAGCCCAATCCCCTGCATAAGCAGGAGACTCTATACTATTTCAATAGATTCTGCATACCTCCTTGAAAGTCAAGTTTGTTTGTTTGTAAAATTTATTAGTCACCCATCTTACCATGGGGTAACTCTAGGCAGTTTACAATGTTAAAAAGATAAAACTATATAAAACCTAGATGATAGAAATAAAATACTTTAAAGATCCAAATACTGAGCTCTAACTAAAAGATGAGGGGGGTGGGAGTAAAATGAGAAGGCGGGGAGGTGGGAATTTGTTATTAATCTATCAACCACCCCTAATGTGAAACTCCTCCATTGGAGCCCCAAGCTAACTGGCAAAGCCATTCCTTTAAGCACTTGTGGAAGGTCAGGAGCGTTGGAGCCGACCTCACTCCAGGGGACAAGATGTTCCAAACAGTGCAATGGCAGAGAAGGCTCTTTGCCTTAAAATTTTCCTTACTAATAGTTTCTTTTTAAGCTTAGAAAAAAAGATGCAATTCAGTCTTGAAATAATTGTGTGTAAAAGGTACAATAGTTCCAATTTTCTTTTTGTTCTAACCTGCTTGCAAGTAACACACACACACACACAGAATTATTCAATTATTAACTTTGATGCTTAATCTTTCTACCATTTTGTGTGCATCCGATCTCTATTTCACCAGACATGCAGGTACCCAGAATAAGCAAAAGCAATTCTAAAGCTGCCTTCCATTAATGTGAAGTCTAGTAATGGTCTCTCTTCAGTTCCAAAGTGTGAGAATTCTGGTACACACATACTGGAATTTGTGTGATTCTGCTGAAAGAATTGAGAATGGAAGTAAAAGTCCAACCATTTCAGGATTTCAGGATAGTACTTATGTATGTGTAGAAATGGATGAAAAGCTGAATACACATACTAGGATTTGAGATAGAAATCACAATGTAAATAAGACCATGGAAAGATATAACTATTCTCCATTAAGAACAGGAAAAAGAAAAAAATGAAAAAAGTACAGAGGAAAACTTACAGTCTTGTTTCTTGTAGAGTCAAAACCAAAGTTCTGGGCTAAGAATATGTAGCAAAACATTCAGATAGGTGCTGTGCTTTGTTACCAGACCTGCAGATGTTACTTCTCTTTTTGTGCATGTATGACAACCTCTTTCTGTAGGCTCATAGGTGGAAAGCAATCACCAGAGAAAAGGTAAATTGAAGGATAGGGCTTAGTTTGTCAACATCAATTAATACAGTAAGATACTAAAAAGACTAACAACATCTTTAGTCATTCTCTCATAGTCCTGCCTTCCTTACAGAGTTTGGTAGAAAAAAATGAAACTAGATAATTTTTTGTATACTGTCTTTACTTTTGAACAAGAGGCAAGATCTAAATCTAACACATAAATATATATGTTGTTGATAAATGGTTGGTCTATTACCCCTTAGATTTAAATTTCAAGAAATGTAGAAATAGCAGGCCCATGGACATGATAAAGAGTGAAAATGTCAATAAATCCATGTTTAAAAGGTGGATTACAGCAGGGCCAGAGAATTGATGACCTTTCAGATGTTGATGAAATATAATTCTTAACAGCCCTACCAATGCAAGCAATTGGAGAAATGCTGGGAATTATAATTCTGTAGAATTTGGAGCATTACAGATTCACTATCTTTGTCCCTGGATACAGAACTGGAATGCCTTAAATGTGTGTTGGAGACAAGTTTGTAATTCATAGTCATTACTTCATTGATTTCTATTGCATTATTATAAGATAACCAGCCAAAAGTCTGGCCAAATGGTTTGTAGATGGCTCTGAAACAGAAATGTTGAACTGATGACATTACTGGGAATAATTCCAAGCCAAGAAATTGAATGTATTCCTCTGCAAATGGTAGACAACAAGAGCTACTCCACCCAACAATGGCTTCTAAAGCAGTTCAACTTTTTTTTTTAACTGGATCATCACTATCTATAGCAGTAAATGGTGGGTGGAATGCTTGTTTTATAATTGTGGAATAAAGAAATAGCATACTATAGTTGGTCTAGTACAGTGATCCTAGATCAAGCGATTGTGACTTCATCCTACTTTAAGGAATTATTCCAGAAACATTTGCATTTGCATTATCAGAAGTATATTTTTAAAGTATTTTAAAAGAGAATAGATTTCCCTATAAGCCATCTGCTATTAAAATCTTGGCTGCATTTTGTGCTTTAGTTTAGTTTAAAGACTGCATCAGGCCTGGAATATATAACAAGAGGAACAAAGCTTGACTTTTATCCACATTCTAATAACTCCAAGCAGTGATGCTATCTGGTAACCTTTGATACTAAAAAAGGATATACATAATCAAATGTGAATACTATCTGTTTTAAGTCTTTGTATTTACTCTCCATTCTTGAAGCAGCAAAGTACTGAAACACAACAAAACTGCCAAATATATTTGATTTATCTCAAATGTTTGTTTAATGCATTTATTATTATTTCTGTTTTGGGCCTTTGACTATGCAACAAAACAGAAAAAAATCCACAAGTATGAATTTGTTTTTGAAAATGAAAATATGACTTGACATGCTTCTTTTGTGAGTTTGTAGGTTTGGCAGACATTTCAGCTTTTTCCGCCCAGCTGCAGATATGAAAAAATATTATATAAAGAATTATTTATAAATTTATTATTATTATTATTGGTTAATCTTTAGTGAAATTTATTATTATTATTAATAATAATATTTTTTAATTTACTTTTAAACAAATTTTAGAAATTCTTTTCAAAGGAAAGAGAAATTTAAATAAACTCTTATAAAAGAATGTGGAGTTTCTGCATTTATTTAATGACAACTGGCCAGTGGATGTGTGTCCAATGGTCTGTTGCTATCTTGGTTTTCTAAACTTTAATCACATCAGAAGACATTATTAAGAGATATGTTTTAATAGGGGCACTAATTTATTTCAAAGTATTCAGACGAGAAGGCCACACAACTTTTTGACACAAATTTGTAGAATTTCAAATGGTTGTTTCTGCCCAGTTATAGGTGAGATAAATCTCTGTGATCCTAGAAAATATACAGTAATACATATTGTGTAATTCAAATAGCATTTTAAATGCACACAAAAACACACACACTCACACACACACACACACACACACACAATTGCCACTTTTATGAAACTGGGAATCCTTCTATGCCACTGGAAATAAAGTTATATTGCATACAGTATTCTAGATGATTAGATTTTTTCCCCAACTAATTACCTACCATTCTTTATTTTACTGCTATACTAGCATGTTTAGTCATTTTCTTTCTCATAGAAAACACAGTTGCAGGGATGGAAAAGTTATAATTGCCTTCTTATTTTCTGAAAATAAAGTAAGACCTCACAGTGACATATTGCAAAATCCTTCATGATTTGACTCAGTTCCATGGAAATCAATATAGAAAAATATGTCAGCTCAAAATTTTGGATTTAAATAAAAGTACAACTACAAAGTTAAGCAATATCAATGGATCTTGCTTACTTTTTTTCATAATACTGTTATTTGAAAATGACTTATATTTGAAAGTGAATGAAATTTCCAAATATTAATACAATTTTGAAATAATTACATTGGATAAAAGATAGGCAAGACCACATACATGCATACATACTAGGAACTAACATCAACATTATTCAGGAGCTATAGATTCCTTAAAGAAAAAAAAATCTTTCTGATTAACTTTTAGTGTTGACTTTTTGGCCTTTAAATATTTGCAATGATTTTAAATATAAATTACCCTTAGCTTAATGCATATTAATTAGAAAAATTAAATAATTCTATATGTATAATCTTATAAAGTATTTTAGAGAGTGTTTAGAATGGAAGATGTCTTTTAAAAATACATATATAGTAAATACATTTAGTTTTCTTGCATGACAAATGTTTGATTTGATCTTATTATATACTTATGTCCTAAGTAGATGTTACTTTTATATTGTATGTGCATTATTTTAAAGAGTAATAGAGGGAGAAAAAAATACCACTCAACCCACTTTGAATTCTCAAGACTAGAGGAAAATGAATGCTTATTCACATTTTTATTTTTACCACCATTATTTTGGCTACCTTTCACTCTGATTACTTTTCATTCCATTTTTGTGTGCAACCAATATTACTCCCTGAATGAGTTGGCTTTTTAAGCAAGATTATTTCACTTGTTCTTCATCTTTTCACGTAATACAGATGATGAACGCAATGTTACCTTTTATGTGGTGTTGCTCCAATTACTATATTTTTAATCTAACCCATTGATTTCTGGTATTGGAAGGTAAATGTGAGGTATATGTGTATAGATGGTATATACAAGGATGGATATATACACATACACATTTGTGTGTGCGCATGTGTTCGTTTATGTTTATAATGATATGGTGTCAGATAGATAGATGATAGATACATAGATAACCAGATACATCATATACATAGGGTTATATAAGTCATGGTGACTATGTACATATGAGAAAGACAGAAACTTAACACACACACACAGAGTATGTATAATTAATGCATTGCTCAACTAAGGCATTAACACTGTTTTTCAAACTAGACTGGGCAAAAGATGGAATAAAAATCAATGGCGCCTATTAAGATTTGCAGATGATGTTGTTCTCTTCTCACAAGACCCAGAAGAGCTACAAAGACACATACAAGAGCTGCACAAAACAGAAGAACCATTTGGCTTAAAAATAAACCTGAAAAAGAGTCAGGTTATATTCAATACATTCACCAAAGAAAGAAAAACAATTATATCTGGAGAAGAACTAGACATAGTAGACCACTACAAATACCTTGGCCAATGGATCTCAATGGAAGTTGATACAATAAAGGAAATTGAATGGCGTGTTAAATGTGGATGGCAGGCATTTGGCAAGCTAAGCATAATTTTCAAGAACAACCTCCCTCTATGCCTGAAGAGAAAAGTTTTCTATCAGTGTGTGCTACCTGCTCTAACATATGCCAGTGAAACATGGACACTCACAATTGATACAAAGGGTACAAGTGGCACAAAGAGCCATGGAAAGATACATGCTCGGCATTACAAGACAAGATAGAAAGACTTGCACATGGATTAGAGAACAAACGAAAGTGTATGATATCATCAAGAGAGTAAAAAAATTGAAATGGAAATGGGCTGGTCACATAACAAGAAGAACTGATGGCAAGTGGACCAAGGCAATCATAGAATGGATCCCACTTGATAAAAAGCATCCACGAAAAAGACCTAAAACAAGATGGATCTATGACATCAGCAAGTATTACAGGCCCAATTGGCAAAAGAAAGCTCAGGACCATATTGGTTAGAAACATGCGGAAGAGGCCTTCAATCTGCAGTGGTTAGACAATGGCTAAAATGATGATTATTTATATATGTGTGTGTGTGTATGTTGTCACTTCAGAATTTCATCCTTGCTCTTTCTTCTGGCTATTTTTTTCTCCAGCCTTGAGATTGAAACTTTACAGATCTGTCTGGAGCTGAGTAGCACTGGTTGTCACCTTTTCCCCTTTATTTCTTACTATCTATATACTCACAATAAATCCCCATATACACACATAAATGTGTACATAAACACATCTGTGCACATGCATACTTCAACTGACTAAAAGTCAGTGAAAATTAATAACTATGAGCCCCTCTATTTATGACATGGCATGTGGGAGATTTTGACTTGAACTGTAAAATTAGTAAATGATGAAGAGTATAAGTAAATAAATAAAGAATAGTAAATATGCCAGTATGTCTGGGGAACTACAGTAGAATAAAGATAAGTTTGTAACTGATCTGAACCTAGTTTCTTTTTTTGAAGTGGAAATGATGACATTGCTAAATAAATGTCAGAAAGTGAATTTTTAATTACCAATTAAAAGTCTAAATGTATGTCAATAAGTATTAATTGGTGTCATCCAGATTGTTTCAGTTTTGTTGTAATTTAGAATTTATAGGTTAGTGATAGTTGCCTGTTACACTCTAATGAATGTTGATAATGAGAGTCTGGGAAACTAGTAAACATTATTGTGGAACAGGAATATAGAAAAAAGAATCTTTAGGCAACTTGAATAAATGAATGGGAATGAGATAAAAAATATATAAAAAAAATATTAGAGCCAAGATTACAAGATTGTCTACATGGGAAGCAGAAGACCAAAATGCAGACAGACACATTATCAAAGTCCCACACATTGGTATATGTATGCAATGTATAGATATGCAAAAGGGTGGGGCCTTGATCCTGTGGTTGCATCAACCATTTTGACCTTTTACTCCCATTCTCCATTGTAGACACCTCTGATTGGCATTAATTAATCTTTATCAATCAGATATACAGTATCTCATAATGGTAATTTTTAGTCCCACGTTTAAATCAAAGGAGTCCTCTACTTTTTAGTGTATAAAATAACATTTTATAGATGTTTTGTCTGTTTCCTTTTTGCTTCATTTTATATTAAGAAAAATACATTTTATTCAATAAACCCATAGGTCCAAAGCTTAATTTGTTATGACCTCCCATTTTCTGGCCTGCAGGGACAATATTTCTGAACATGATGTTATCTAAAAGACATTCCAGTAAATTTTGGACATGTTTGTATATTATACACGACATATATTAGATTGACTAAGTTTAGTGCACTCTATGAGGTTTCTGGCACACTGAAATCTATGATCTGGTGAGTGGATTGTTCTATTAATTTGTAATGAGAAATCAACTCAGTCTGAAGTTCAACCCATACTTTTCATCTAGTGTCCTAGGTTTTAAATTCTATCTAATCTTTATGTAAGCTTTTGGCATAGTAATCCATCACTGCCCTGTTCTTCTGATTAGGAAGCTTTTCTGTATCTAATCTAAACTGACTCTTCTTTCTTGCAAAGTAATGTTTGTAGAGATAATTCATCCTCCAGTCAAGCTTCAACTTCCTTTCCATTGTTTCTCTCAGTCAATATTATTGCTGGCATTGATTTTTGTATTTTTCCCCTAGAAGTCCAACCTTGGCTTGAAATGGAAATGGGCTGATCTGAACCATTACAGTTAAATATTAATATCTCTGAGGAAAAAGGAAGTTATAACTAACTATAGCATCCATGATAATGTACTGTAGATAATGTTCCTGTATAGTTCAGAATAGTTCAGAATAATATGAGCTTAAGGCATACTTAGGAGATAAATAAATATTGTAAGAGGGGAAAGCTAGGACTGAGAAACATCTCTACTTTCTAGCTCTGGGTCACAGCATGTCAGAATATATATCTGGAACAAGTGCAGAATTGAATGTTACACTTTCTGACTTATAGGCAATGCTGTAGTAAAAAAAATGCTGATATTTCAGTACACTCAATGCAAGACACAATCATACCTCCCCCATTGCCTGTGTTTATCCATTATCTTCTGAAATGAGCTATTTTGGATGCATGGCTAATTGTAGCCTGGAAGTTTGACAAGTTCGAGGATTCAAAAATGAACTTGAATCCATTGATTTCAGGTCCAGGCCTGCAATATATTTAGTTTTGTTCTCATTTTCTTCAGGAAAACGTGGATGACATATATGTACCATATGTCTTTGTGTTATAGGAACAAACAAATATGAATAAATAATAAATATTTTCTCAAAGTATTCATATCAGTTAACAAATTTATCTGACCAGGCAGAATGTATCTTTGTTTACATATAGAACACAACAAGTATGGTTAAAGGTAAACTCTTGTAGGAAGAATCATAAGACACCCCCTCCCTTTATTTCCATGCTCCCAGAGAAGGCAAAGTAAAACCATCCAAAGAAGCTAAAGCAATCTCTGCCTCCCAGCTAGAATGGCCTCAAGTAACCTTGGTTAAAAGACCGAGACAGGCTGAATTGACAGGATTAAGTCAGAAAAAACAAAGTCACACAAATTTATATTCCCAACCTTTCCAAAAGGCTAGTCTTGACCCTGATCACCACCCAGAAAACCAAATAGGGACAATTAGAATACAGAAAGGCACTCTCAATCTCAAAGGTCCAAAAGGATAAAAAAAAAATCATTCTACTCCCCATGCCACGCTGTCAGTTGTCCCAGAACCAATGTTGAGTCACTTGGCTTCTGATTCCTAAATAAATGGACACCTCCTTTCCTGCAGCTTGCCTCCATTGGCTCCTACATCTTTCTCCCAGCTTGGAATCGGACTGGATTTTACTTCCAATAATTTGACATGCCAGATGGGACTCCAGGCTACCCTGACCAATGGACCTGGCCCAGGTAAGCCTCCACCTTGCCAGCAGCAGATCCCTTGTGTCTGTGGGTGGGTTTCTCAGACCTTACCCATTTGGAGCAAGGGTAGTAAAGGGAGTTCTGAGTCTTGTGTTCAACGGAGGTGAATACCATCAAAATTTATTAGATTTAAAGCCCAGGAGAGCAAGAGAAGTGTGTGAGTATCCCTGTGTTTGAGCGAGAGGACCTTTTTCCCGATTGCAACCCCTGGAGGCTGGGGGAGGGCAAAAACACTGTTTTTGTGAAAAATGGACCAAAAACGGGCCCGTTTTTGAAAAAAACATGGTGTTTGGGAGGCGTGCAGAGTGCTCCTGGGGGGCAGGGAGGGCAAAACACCCCCGTTTTTGCCATCCCCAGCCCCCAGGAGCACTCTATAGGCCTCCCAAACCCTCTGCGCACCCTGTTTTTCACAAAAGCAGGCCTGTTTTTTGCAAAAATGGGACGAGCGGGGCAGGGCTTCAGGAGGCCAAAAATAGCTGTTTAGTTTAGTTTAGTTTAGTTGATTTGTATACCGCCCTACTCCCGAAGGACTCAGGGCGGTGAACAGCCAAACAATAAAATACATAGATACAAAAAATTTAAAAACCAGATAAAATCAAATTAAATCATTTTGGCCCAGACAGATTAAAACACCCCAATAATTTAAAAACAGATTAAAATTTACATATTTAAAAAAGGGAAGAGATTAGGCCAAGCCCGCCTGATGGAATAAAAAGTCTTCACAGTGCGGCGGAAGGTGCGCAGATCCGGAATCCTCTGTATCTCCGGGGGGAGCTCATTCCAGATGGTAGGTGCCCCCACAGAGAAGGCTCTTCCCCTAGGGGCCGCCAGTCGACACTGTTTGGCTGATGGCACCCGGAGGAGTCCCTCTCTATGAGAGCGTACTGGCCGGTGGGAGGCTATTGGTGTTAGTAGTCGGTCCCGTAGATAACCAGGTCCTAAGCCATGGAGCGCTTTAAAGGTGGTAACCAAAACCTTGAAGCGCACCCGGAAGACCACCGGGAGCCAGTGCAGCTTGCGCAGGAGAGGTGTTACATGGGAGCGACATGTCGCTCCCATTACCACCCGTGCGGCCGCACTCTGCGCCAGTTGGAGCCTCCGGGTGCTCCTCAAGGGGAGCCCCATGTAGAGAGCATTGCAATAGTCCAGGCGGGAGGTGACGAGGGCATGAGTGACCGTGTGTAACGAGTCCCGATCCAGAAAGAGACGCAACTGGCGAATCAGGCAAACCTGATGAAAAATCCTCCCGGTCACGGCCGTCAAGTGCTCTTCTAAAGACAGCCGTGAATCCAGGAGGACGCCCAAGTTGCGAGCCCTCTCCGTGTGGGCCAATGATTCGCCCCCAATAGTCAGTGATGGCGTCAACTGACTATATTGGGATGTCGGAAACCACAGCCACTCGGTCTTGGATGGGTTGAGCCTGAGCCTGTTCCTCCCCATCCAGATCCGTACGGCCTCCAGGCACCGGGACATCAGTATACAGCTGTATTCAGTGTATAACATTTCCACCCTCTTTTGGTGGTGGGGGGGGGAAGTGTGTCTTATACTCCAAAAAATATGGTAAGTCAGAAAACACAAAGCCACACAGAATTTCCAGTCTCCACCTTTCCCCAAGGCAAGCCTTGACCCTGACCAGGAAACCAAATAGGGATGATTAGAATACAAAAAGGCACATAATCTAATCAAATAACCCCACCAGATATCTCAATCTCAAAGGTCCAAAAGGGTATAAAAATCACCCATGCCAAGCTGTCATCTGTCCCAGAATTGATGCTGAGTCACTTGGCTTCTGATTCCTAAATAAGTGGAGACCTCCTTTCCTGTAGCTTGCTTCCAAATTCATTGACTCCTGCATCTTTCTCTTGGCTTGGAACCAGACTTGATTTTACTTCCAACACTATCAAGGAAAATATCTGCAAAAACCAGCCCATGAAATTGTCTACTATTTCCTTATTACATATCATTCATCTGCAGGCTTAAAGTTAGTATTTGTTTACTGAACTAATATGGAATAATTGTTTTAATATAATTTGTACAAGAACTGCTATAGGAATTATGGATGACTTAAAGAACATTTTTATCAGTGTGGATGAGGGAGAGAGAGAGAAAAGGGAAAAAAAGTAGATCAGGACTTTGTTTCCCTCGGGCAAACTAATAATCTCTAATGCCGATTTTAATTGTGGCTGGAGCCAGTGTTCTGTAATTGGTTGAGTTAATCTTAAAAAAATAAGCAGGGTTAGATCTAATTAGTACTTGGGTGTGGAAACCACCAGGATATACCAGAGCTGAAGCTGGTCTGAGACACCGAAAAAAGCTGCCTGAAAAATAAGCATAGGTAATCACTTCTCTATTGGACACAAACATATCCATGAAGTTACCAATAATTGGGTACAACCTGAATGAGACTTTGCTGGATTAGAATGAGGGGCATCCAAGTTCAAGCTCCTCATTTACCACAGAGTTTACAATTGTTTTGTTGCTGATTGTCTTCTGTCAGCTCAGCCTAGCCCAAAGTTGTTAGCAATTATCAATAACTGGTTCCCCAACCTTAAGCCTAATCCTTTCTTCTACTTCTCAGAAATAGAAAGGCTGAATTGAGACAGTGATGAAGGGCTGGAGGAGCAAGTCTCACCTTTCAATATATTTTTCTGTTGCCCAGTTGCTATGGTATGGCACATAGGATCATCCTGGGCTGCGGGTGCTGTCCAGATATGGAAGAGAGGATATAATCCTGCAAGCACAGGATTGGAGAGAAGGTGGTTTTATGGAGAAGAAATTAGAGGTCAGCATAGTTGGTGAAGCACTCTTCACTACTGTGAAGAGACTGACTATGGATCAAATGGGTTCCACTGGGAACCAGTGCCAGAAAACTTACCTATCTGAAGCTGAGGGGGAGAAAAGATTCCACCTTAATGTATAGATAATTTATTGAACCCTTCTGTCTTCAACATTAGCATTGCCTAATGATTTTTTATAAGCTTATTTGCAAAGGTGAAGATTGAATATTGGTTACTGAATCAGAAAATCAAACATGAATATTAAATTTATCCAAAAATTATGATAGAGGGATACATTTAAAGCAATATTATTTTGCAGGGGCTCTTGTCCAAATTGCATGTTAAACCATTTGGCATTTTTAGAGTTAAATTTCTGGTTCTTTCCATTAGACTTAAATCAGCCTGGCTGGAGTTTAAGCTGCCTGGAGAGACAAGTAAGAGCTCACACCCTCCAGAGTGGGAGTGATTGTAAGCCTGGACAGAGCAGAATTTCCTGAACCGAACTAACTACAGTATACAACGCTCAGCTGGTCCTAAGAGGAGCCACGCAAAGCCGGCGTGTAAGCAGGAAACCTCCTTTCTGCCTGAACAAGCTAGTAACTTTTCATTTTTCTTCAGAAAAACGGAATCCAGGGCATATTAAACAATGGAGATCAGGGTAAGATATTGACATTCCTACACATTCTTAATTTATTTTCAAAGCGGAAGGGAAAACCAGAATTTGCTTTGGGAGCGCTTGGGAATCACTTTTTACAATTTAGAGTAGATTCAGCTGCGGGGCAGCAGATATGGGCAGAGTCCGTCGCTCTGGTTTCTTGTACGGTGCGTGTGCTTCTGCTTCGTCTGTTGCATGCACTTTTCTCCTCAAAAGAGATGGCGAACTTCCTCTCAGCAGATGTAGAAGATGCAGATTGGCGGGAGCACGGGGAGAAGACGGTAAGATGAGAAGAATCGAGGGAGAATTGCAGGTTTCACACGGGCTTCGTCCTTTGGTTTTGAATTTTGAGAACTTTTTTTTACAAATGCGTTGTCTTGGAAACAGAATCTGAATAATGTTAAACGCATGAAATAAAAACGGTAAAGATGAATTCTCTCCATTCATCTCAGGGGTTCCTTTCTCCAGAGTTTTAAATTGAACATTTTAAAAAAGTGGATTGCCTTTTCAGAGGTTTTAGCATACTGACACGTATATGAATTTTAAATCTGAAATTTTTGTCCTTTTCCATAAAAGATGACTGTTTTGAAGAAACTCATTTTTACTTTCTTTGGGGATTTGATTATTGAAACTGAAAGAAGCAATTATAGTACGATATGTTAATTCTTTTGCAAAAAGTGCGGTGGGGCAGTGGTTAGGATGCAGAACTGCAGGCTACTTCTGCTGACTGCCCTCTGCTAGCAGTTACATTCTCACCTGCTCAGGGCCTTCCATCCTTTCGAGATCGGTAAAATGAGGACCTAGATTGTTGGGGGCAATATGCTGACTCTAAGCTACTTAGAGAGGGCTGTAAACACTATAAAGCGATATATAAATCTAAGTGCTGTTGCTATATCCTAAATATTAAGTGCAATATTATGGGATAACAGATTTAACATTTACATTCTGAATAATAAGAAATGTTATTTTATGCTTTTTTAAATAGAAATTTAAAAAATTATACTTTGGAATTAAAAGCTACTTTTGTGCATCTTGAATATTTTGATACTACTAGGCATGTACATAACTACATTAAATTTATTTTGATAGTGGAATAAAATATTATTGGAGTTACTTGGCAGCCATAGAATATTATAATGAGATAGTTATAAAAACTCATTTCATATAATGAGTTTGACCCAAAGAAACTGAAACTAGCATCTCTTTTTTTCTTTTCACCTTTTATTGCATGGTGTGTAAGGAAAATGTTGTGAAAAGACAATGATATATTAAACTATTCTAAACCAAGTTATGATGTAAAAACTCAGATAGGATCACTCTGTGTCTAAAAGATTTAGTGACTTAAAATATCAAATTCACAATTCCTTGGAATGGGGAAAGGACTACCATTAGATTGAATGTAAAAGGGTTTTTGGAGAACATGATGTCACTACATGTCCTGGCCACTTTTTCCATAGAGGCATGTGACCATCAAGTGTAATTAAAAGTGTCAGCACTTTGCTTCTGGAAAACTGCCCTAAGGAAGTTGTCTCTACTGCCACTGGTGGATGAAGTGTAAGGATACACCTAGCATATACTCAGTAGGGAAAACTTGAGTTATTAAAAGAAACTGGACAATTGGAAATACTCGAATATAGCAGAGAGATGCAGAATCAAAGTTGCTGTTAGCATCTACCAAACGAGGAGTGCTAGGAAGATGTAAATCAATTTGCATGAACAGTATGATTGGGTTTCAAAATCTGTCTTCTGATTTCTGAGTTTTCTTCCTTTGCAAATGGAACTTCTGATTCTCTGAATCTTTTTTTTTTTTTTGTGCTTAAGAAAGTCTTTAGGTGAAGGCCTTGAGTATGCTGTAGCTTATTGCCTTGATCTGCAGAGGATACTGTCTTGCTTCGTTTTTTTGATGTAAGGCATCTTTCCATCCCTCTGCAGACTATCCACCCCCACTGCCCAGCCTTTATCATCTGAAAACGTCCCATGGGAGGCGTTCCTTTATGATTGCTTCTCTTGGCATTTCATTAAAGAATTAAAACTGCGGAGGGCTGTAATAGAGATCATAGTAGAGTAAAAGCAGGTTGCTCCTACACACTCCATAGCCTCTTTTATCTAAGTTATGCAGCTATACTTATAAGCATTTCGTCTACCCTCCCCCCCCCATTTGAATGAGAGCAGCCTAGATATGGTGTCTTTAAAAGTTGTTTAAAGTATGATAGTGTTTTTTTGAAATCATAGCATTCTTCACATTGCAGATCGTGGTTACAGTAAATTATGGCAGTTACAGATTAAATGGTACTCAGCAAGCCAAAACTTGTTACAGATACAGACAGCTTTTAGCCTTTCCTGGAAGGTGCTGCTCTATTAGAATAATAATGTGCTGTGGTTGTGGAGTGCCTTGACTCAGATATGGCAGAGCTCCCATGTGCTTTACTCCCAACTTTAAGTGTTCCAAGAAAAATGAGAGAAGAATTTAACTGTTTATAATTTTAGCACTTAGTTTAGTTTAATCCAGAGGTGGGCAACTATGGCCCTTTTATGACTTGTGGACTTCAATTCCCAGAATTCCTGAGCTAACATGGCTGGCTGAGGAATTCTGGGGGTTGAAGTCCACAAGTCATAAAAGGGTCATAGTTGCCCACCCCTGGCTCTAATCTTTTCTTAAATCTGCTCTTCATTAAGAATAAAGCAATTTTTCTGGTCTTTCAATACTTGTAGGTGGGAATTTAATTAATGATATTGATTTGTTATATACTGACTACTATTTTTAGGTGCCATTGTTCAAATTGAGCATTTGAACTGCTGTTGAGTTTTTCTGTGTGTGCACATTTGTGTATGCAGAGATATATTTTGGTGCATTATATATTCTGATTTGATATGTAGTATTACAGTTATAAAATAATGGGATATAAATCAATAAAATGAAAAAGATGGTATCAATTTGCCATTTATGTACTGAAGTCAATTTTTAATGTGTAATTTTTTTTCTTGGACCCAGATTTTAACCACTAGGTGTCTTAAGTGGTCTTTAAGAAATTAAGATTAATTTCTTAATTTCTCTTAAGAAATTAAGACAGTTTAAACAATTTCAGTGGCTTCTTACTTATCCCTTGAAGTACATTGCTATTTTTTTCATTCCATCAACAGTTTAGTCTGGAACAACTATATTTTTGAAAGTTGCAAAATCTTTGAAGCTGCAAAATCTTGAAGCTTCCTCTGGAGGAAGGCATTGTCTTATCTGTTTGATTGAAAATACTGACAAAATGAAGCATGAGTTACTTATTTCTTTTTATGCAGTTTTCTTTCGGATACAAAAGTCATTTGTCACATTTAATATTGATTAAACTATTACCTGACAGTACACAGTGTATTTATTCATGTGTTTGTGATCATATTCATTTTTAGGCACAATCTCATTTTATACAGATAAGACTATTATATACTGTAAATGACAATTTGCTCCTGTTTGATTAACTGGTGGCATCATGACCGAAATGCCTTTGCACAACTGCATGTTGTGCACCAACTATGTCCATTCCTGGGCCCTTCACACAATCACCCATGCTCTGGTCAGCTCTCAGTTGGACTTTGTAAAGCACTGTGCATGGAACTGCCCTTGATGAGTATCCCAAAATTTCAGTTCATCCAAAATGCATTGGCATGCACACTTCCTTGGAAATAAGGTTGGCTTCTTCTTGGTCCTTTTCTGGAATGATCTGAAGACATGGTTCTGTCAGTGGGCCTCGAGATTCCAGGTTGATTTGGACTAATCAAATGGCTTCTCTGATCATATTTGTCACTGCCACAATGGTTGGAGATTTCTGAGGTTTTTATATTGTTGATTTTTAATGTTACAGTAGTGGCCAAAATTGTGGAAACCTTTTGGGAAAAGTGTATTTTGTAAAACTAGCTAATAACACCATTTTTGAGGGGAGTAGTACCATAAAATTATATATTAATGGAAAGATAATTTAATGAAGAATGTAATGCAATAACTTTTATGAAGGATTTGCTATTAGAATAGCAGTTACAGTATAAAGAAGAAAAGTGAAACATGTTTAAAAACCTAGATATACAAAAATTATCACGTCAATTAATACTTAATTGGATAGCCTTTAGCATGAATTACGGCCTTACAACATCTTCCCATGGAGTGAATCATGTCTTTTAGTTCTGCAGCTGTTATAATGTGAAACCAAGATTGAATTATTGCTTCTATTAACTGGGTTTTATTGCTTGGTTGCTTCTGACTAACAAGTTTGTTTAGTGGGTTCGATAGATTTTCAATTGGGGTAAGGTCTGAGCTATTCCCAGGCCATTCCAGCAGTGGAATATAATTATCTTGAAACTCAAAAAAAAAAAAAAAAAGTGGTGTTATTAGCCATCAAAAATACACTTTTCCCAAAAGGTTTCCACAATTTTGGCCACTACTGTATATACCACCCAAGTCATGTGTGAATTGGGCAGCTACAAACGTCTATTTAATAAATAGCACCACTACCATGTAAAACCTATGGCTTTTCTCCATTCTACTCAGCAATAAATTTTAAAAATGAGATCAGTTTAACACAACTGACATTTCTCAATGTTTCTGAAACAATTTATGGAAGAAAATGCTAATTTTGAAGATGAAACTGTGTTTTTATCACAAGAGATTTAGTGTTCTGATTTGCCTTTTCCTTAAATATATTAAATACAGAAATAGTGTCAAAGAATTTCATAACTCGTGTACATTTATGTACAGATTTATAGTAGTCTAGAAGTAAGACAAGGCTGAAGGGAGAAGAAAGTAATTTCCATGAGTCCCAATGGATATTTGATTTTAACTTTTAACAGTTATCCTTCATATTTCAACTCGGGCTACTTGATTGCTTCATGACTAGACATCTATCTTAAGATATAGTTCAGTCCATTCAAAATCAATCCAAATTCTTGGGTACTGTAGTGGAAATAATTTGGTTTCGCTTTCTACACCATGTTTTACACTATGAATTTTGCCAAGATACTTTGAAGAAACATAATGATCCAGTAATAAATTCAGAATAAATTATATCTAAGACATCAGTACCCTATCAGAAAGAGAACTGATAAGGAATAACTTGAAAGTGGAAAAGAAAATGCTCAGCTTGTATGTTCCCAGGATGTTCATTTAAAGCAATGCTTGATGGAATAAATGTTTCCATGTAAGTTAGAACTGTATAAAGAAAGTAATCCATATGTAATTAGAAATTAGTATAAGAACTTTTGAGCCGGATTTCCTAAAATCTGTTATATAAAATACCCATGCTTTTTTAATCATAACAGCATGACATGTATAGGAAAGCTAGACAGAATTTAAGGGATGGAGCATATTAAATGTAATAGGAATCAGTGCAAGGATTTCCAAAGTAGACTTTTTTCCATTCTGATTTTTTTTTTTTAAAAAAAATGTTCATTGTAATACAGAATGAGGTTTGCAGAGGATATTCGATAGGATAGTGAGGAATATTTGTGGCCAATTCCACCCATAATGTAAGGGATTTCTGTCTATGTTTATGCATGTCATTTTTACTGGATGCTCAATTCAGGAAACACTGCAGCCTACGGAAGCACAGGAGTGCAGGGAAGGGCTGTTTGTTGGTAACAAAGAATGCTACCTTATCATGAATAGATTGGAATTGGAATTGGAGGCAAATCGTAGGGGAAAATGTAAGATTTAATCACATTTTTTCTTATCTTAAGACGCTATCCAGGCTAGAGATAGAAATATTTTACTTTGAACAACTTTTAAGAATGGGAAAGTAGCATTGAAATATACAGATGGTTGAATGAAAGAGGCTCTTTCTCCCATCAGCAAGATGCTGAAATTGACAAAAACAGTGATAATCCTGATTGCAAAGCAAAACTGTCTAAACAGGATCTTAAAGTCTTTCATGATCCCATACCAATCAAGTACATGAACAGATACAAAAGGTGCCATGTTTTCCACCTTATACACTGTCTTCCTGAACGTGGGGGCACAGTAAAACCTTCTGAACTGAGGACATTGTATCCAATGTCATCTTCATTGTACCACAAGGAAGAACCAAATTGGGCACTGAATTGAGGATTTATGCAAGTTGAAGCACAGCACGAATCTCTGATACTGGATACTTTTATTTATTTGCCAGTTGGCAACAGTTCAGAGGAGCAAGTCATATTATTTAATTATTATCAGAATAATTAAATCAGCAGATAGCCTGAACCTGCAAAGTTGAAGTCAGGAAAGCAAAGGCTCAGAATGAACAAAGTCTTGCAACAAAAATCAAATATAATTTTAAAATTTTCTTTCAACATATAAACAATAGGAAAAAGGTCAAGGAAACAGTTGGACCACTAAAGAAAGAAGATGGCAAGGAAGTAACAGATAGTAGAGAGAAAGCAGAGCTGCTTAACTCATTCTTTGCATCAGTCTTTATGCAAAAAGAAACTATAGCCCAACCTACCAAAAACATAACTATAAAAGACAGACTAGAAATAAAAATTAAAACAAGAAAATAGTAAGAGAACACCTGTCTGACCTTGATAAATATAAATCACTGGGACCTGACAGAGTACATCCCAGAGTTCTGAAGGAGCTGGCAGACATTATTTCAGAACCAATGTACCATACCTTTAAAAAATCCTGGAGCACTGGGGAACTACCAGAGGATTGGGAAAGTGCTGATGTGGTTCCCATCTTCAAAAAAGAAGGAAAAAACAGACCCAGGAAACTATAGGGCAATCAGCTTAACATCAATACCTAGGAAGATACTGGAAAAAATAATAAAACATCTGTGAACATCTAGAAATAAAGTTATAACAAATAAAGTTATAACTAGTAGACAGCACTTGTTCATTAAAAACAGATTATGCCAAACCAATTTTATTTCATTTTTTGGCAAAGTGACTAAATTAGTAGACAAGTGAATGCTGTGGTCATCGTATACTTCAGCATAGTATGCTTCAGCAAGGCACCCGAGAAAGTAGACCGCAACCTACTTCTTCTTCTTCTTCTTTTTTTACATCTTTTTTTTTACATCTTTTCGGAACAGAGCTTTGATCCGGTCATCAATTTGTTCAATTTTTTGTCATCTTTAACAAAATTTTATATATTTTATTTTGCCATAACACTTATTTCGTAATCTTAAATCACATATTTCAACTAATACCATCTTAGAAAAAGTTTACTCATATTAATCAATGTAATTACCCTTCTATTAACCCACCTTAAATCTTAATTCAATTAATATCTCATAGTACATTTCACAATTCTTACTCTAAATCCTCACTATTAACAGGCTCCATGGCATTGGACCTGGAGACCTTCGAGACCGTCTTCTGCCACCAGTAGCCTCCCACCGGCCAGTCTGCTCCCACAGAGAGGGTCTCCTCAGGGTGCCATCGACCAAATTATGTCGGCTGGCGACACCCAGGGGGAGGGCCTTCTCTGTGGGAGCCCCTGCCCTTTGGAATGAGCTGCCCCCAGAAATTCGTAAAATCTCTGATTTCCGTGTATTTCGCTGTGCCCTCGAAACCTTGTTGTTCCACCAGGCTGGGCTATCAAGGTATAGATTTTAATTGGGTTTTTAAAATGGGATTTTAAATTTGGGGTTTTATATTGAGCCTATCATTTAATAATTTTAATTATTTTTAAATTTTGTCTGTCTTTGTGCTTTTAATCAGGCTGTACACCGCCCTGAGTCCTTCGGGAGAAGGGCGGTATAGAAATAAAATAAATAAATAAATAAATAAAATAATGCTCATTAAATCTTTATTCCATTATTACTTTATCAAATTTAAATCTTATCACTAATCTTAAAAATATAGCAATTTAACATTTGAACATAGTTCTTAATTCAAATAATGCTATTTAATAGTTTCCCAATTATTTCCCTAAATTCTATCTTTTTAACCATACCATTTAATGGTATGGTAATTTTTGTTTGTAAATCATAATCATATATTATTTCAATTTTCTTTTCTTTTTTGCTTAAGTGAAAAATGTTCAAATTATTACAATTGTTATATGTATTTAAACAATATCCCCATTATTATAGCTATCAATTTTCTCAAATGATACCATCTAACATCTTAATAAAAATTGATACATTATATCCTGGCTGTGGCTCCCGGCATCCCGATATAGTCAGTTGACTCCATCGCTGACTATTGGGGGCGAGTCTCTGGCCCCCTCGGAGAGGGCGCGCAATCTGGGAGTCCTCCTGGATAGGCAGCTGTCCTTGGAGGAACATCTGACGGCTGTTACCAGGGGGACCTTTTATCAGGTTCGCCTGATTCGCCAGTTGCGGCCCTTTCTTGATCGGGATTCCTTGTGCACAGTCACTCATGCCCTCGTCACCTCTCGCCTTGACTACTGCAACGCTCTCTACATGGGGCTCCCCTTGAAGAGCACCCGGAGGCTCCAGCTGGTCCAGAATGCAGCAGCGCGGGTAGTGATGGGAGCAACATGGCGCTCCCATGTAACACCGCTCCTGCGCGAGCTGCACTGGCTCCCGGTGGTCTTCCGGGTGCGCTTCAAGGTGTTGGTTATCACCTTTAAAGCGCTCCATGGCATAGGGCCTAGCTATCTCCGAGACCGCCTGCTGCTACCAATGACCTCCCATCGACCCGTGCGCTCCCACAGAGAGGGCCTCCTCAGGGTGCCATCAGCCAAACAATGTAGGCTGGTGGCCCCCAGGGGGAGGGCCTTCTCTGTGGGGGCTCCCACTCTCTGGAATCAGTTGCCCCCGGAGATAAGGAGAATCCATGACCTCAATGCCTTCCGTCGTTCCCTGAAAACCCATCTTTTCCAGCAAGCCGGGTTGGCTTAGAAGAAATTTTTAAATTTTAAATTTTTTAATTAGTTTGTTATTCTTAACTTTCGGCCCAAATCTATATATATTTTTAAATGTTTTAATATTTGTATTCTATGTTTTTTATCTTGGCTGTACACCGCCCTGAGTCCTCAGGGAGAAGGGCGGTATATAAATTGGAAATTAAATTAAATTAAATTAAATTAAAATCCATTGATATATTTTCTTTTTACATAATCTAATTCAACCTTTTCTTTTATCATTCCATTGTTAATCCCGCAACCTACTTCTTGATAAATTAGAAAAATGTGAGATAAACAGCATCACTACCAGAAAGATTTGTAACTGACTGACAAATCCTACTTAATGAGTAGTCCTTAATGGTACTATATCTACATGGAGGGAAGTAAGCAGTGAGGTACCACACGGTTCTATCTTAGGCCCAGTATTCTTCAATATCTTCATAAATGACTTAGATGAGGGAATAGAAGGGGAACTCATCAAATTTGCAGATGACACTAAGCTGGCAGGAACAGCCAACACCCCAGAAGATAAGCTCAGGATTCAAAAAGATCTTGATAGACTTGAAAAATGGGCCTTATCCAACAACATGAAATTTAATGTGAATAAAAGTATGGTTTACACCTATGCAGGAAAAGCCAAAAGTTCAAAAGTACAGATTAGGAGAAACCTGGCTTAAAAACAGTGAGAGGGACCTTGGAATCCTAGTGGACAATCACTTAAACATGAGCTAGCAGTGTGCTGCAGCAGCCAAAAAAGCTAATACAATCCTTGGTTGTATAAAGAAAGACATCGAATCAAAATCACATTAAATATTAGTACCGCTTTATAAACCTTAGCAAGACCATATCTGAAATAACTGCATCCAGTTTTGACCACCATATTAACAAAAAAGTTGTTGAGACTTTGAAAATGGTGCACAGAAGAGCAACTGTGCTCTAAGATGATTAAGGGCTTGGAGATAAAAACGTATGAAGAATGGTTGCAGGAATTGGGTATGGCCAGTCTAGAGAAAAAAAGGACTAGGTATGACATGATGACAGTATTCCAGTATTTGAGGGGTGCCACATAGAAGAGTGGGTCAACTTATTTTCCAAAGCATCAGAAGGCAAGACAAACAATGGATGGAAACTAATCAAGGAGAAAAGCAACTTTGAATTAAGGAGCAACTTCCTAACAGTGACGACAATTAACCAGTGGAATAGCTTGCCTTCAGAATGTCTATGGAGATTCTCAGTCATCCATGTCATGGTTGTCCTAAAGGTGCTGAAAGGACTGTGTTATGTCCTGCAGAAAGGACAGCTTCACAACACAGTCCTTTCAGTAGTCCCAAGAAGGCTCCACCCCCATTTGCACTACTCAGGTGACCCTGAGGACACAGACAAATCTCCAAGCGGCTTCAATGACACTCTAAAAGAATGCAAATGACCAGCTGTCTGCAAG
The DNA here is from genome assembly GCA_022577455.1 of Arizona elegans. Taxonomy (NCBI): domain Eukaryota; kingdom Metazoa; phylum Chordata; class Lepidosauria; order Squamata; family Colubridae; genus Arizona; species Arizona elegans. The sequence continues at coordinate 29,848,723 of JAKOOJ010000006.1, read as the reverse complement.
GAATATAAATCCTTCCATTCCCCACCATCTAGTCAGAGCTGAAGAAGCTTCTTGGATGAGAAGCGAAATGTCAGCTCTGCCTGCCTCGGCCAGGAGCCTCATAGTCATCCTGCCATTAAAAGAAGAAGTAGGGGGAGGATGAAAGGGGGAAGGATGAAAGGGCAATAAAGCTTTGTATGATAGGAAATTGGGAGGGGGAAATGACAGGTGATAAGGACCAGAGAAACAGGATCTTGTTTGTATCAGCAACCCATGGCCAGGCATCCTGAGTAATATGTGGATTATTCCCAAACATCTCAAGAGTTCTCAAAACATCTTGGCGAGCTCCGGTTGGCTGGAAACAGACAGGTCATTGAGGGAGGGATATGATGGGGGCAAACCTACACCTTATTTTTGTATCCGGCGAGTCTGATAATTTCCAAGCTGGTTTGACTTTAATGCAACCAACACTCTTAATAAAAGAACCCTTTGCTTTAAGCAAATGTAGTTGAAAACTTTTCTTTCCTAGGGGATAGGATTGGGGCAGGTCTGACATTAAGAAAACCACTCTACCACTCTGCCAGTGGGCTCAGAGAACCCATTTTTTTCTGTGTTCTATTGCATTGTGTGTGGAATATTCACTAGGTTCTATATATTGGCAAGATTTCAACAGTGGTTTGCCATTGTCTACTTCATAGAGCTGAGGGAGAGAGTGACCAGTCCAAGATCATCCAGCTGACTTTGTGACTAAGCTGGGACTAGAACTCGGAGTCTCCTGGTTTCTAGCCACTGTACCAAATTGGCTCTTTTCTCTGTGTGCTTGAGTAATTATTGTCTTTCTTCAGAAGTTATGATGGGTACATTCAGAAATGTGAAATCTAAAGATGCCTGTTGGATCAGGAGCATATTCCTGTTGGTATGTGGTTTGCCTGCATCTAGTTTTAGTTAAATGATTGTATCTCTTTGAGGTTAAAAGATAAAAGATGGGTTTGCTGGGTGTTTCATTCTTTTGAGATTACTTAGAAACAGGATGCCCACATCAATTGTGCAATGAGAACGAAATCAGGGAAGAATTGATTATATGTAGAATTTTTAGAGTAAATTATTATAAGAGTATGAGGCTATTCTCTCTCTCTCTCTCTCTCTCCCTCCCTTATCCCCACCCCCACCCCCCATTGGCTTGCTAGTTCCTTTCATAATGATTTTTTTCACAAGGAGCTCTTTCTCTTTTTGGAACAGTTTATGTGTTGTTCCCTTATTCACTTACCCTTGAAACCTAAACATTTTTTTTTTCAAAAACCAGCACTCATCTATGTATTCTGTACTCTTGCATGTTTTTAATTGAGAAATTATCATTTAAAGCAAACACTTTGGTGCCAGTTTGTGCCTTAAGCAGTGATGCCAACTGAATCTAGTGGCTTTCCAGAATGATGAAATGAGAATCACTACAAACTTATGTATGTTTGTGTGGTACCATGGGAGCAGGGTGTTCAGTTCGAAATTTGCTCCTCTTGCTTTTCTCCACATAGTTTTTGTGCAGTTAGATGTTAAGTCTTGGCAGATTGACAAGTTCTTGCTGGACTAAAAATATTTCAAGAACTTTGAGTTTAAGAATGGTCTGAACATAAGAGATTTGAATATGTACAGTAGAACAATCCCAATGATATTTTGAATTTCTTATTCAAATTTATTATACTTATAAATTTGTTCATTCCCTAATTACTTGATGCTTTTCCTACTTTTCTTTTCTTTTTCTTCTTGTATTATGTTATAAAATATTGAACTAACATTTTAAAACAGAAAGGAATGTTCCTTGTATTGCAAAGTTATGTGGTTGCTCCTGCAGCTTACAGGCTGGCTGATTCAGGGTACGATACCTTTTGCTTCTGAAGACTTGCCATGTTGCTCCCATTAGCACCCTGGCTGGATTACAAACATCTGTTTGTGCTTACTTGGCCTGTGCTTCTTCAGAACTGTTTCTACATGACGTACATCATGGTGTTTGACTGACGTGTGATTTGTTTATTAAATAATATGGTTGAGAATTGAATGAAATATTTCCCCCATGGCAAGAACATGAACAGACACATCCAGAGGAAACAAGACAATTCCGCTTTTATAAGCTAAATTAGTCATGTGATTCTCCATTAAGATATGATTAATCAGGAAGGGAAAAACATACTTAACCCAAAAAGGGGAAACAAAAGCAAGCATATTGAACTATTTATTACTTATTTGCTTTCACCTTTGATTCAAATCACTTTTATTTACCTGACCACTGCTGCAAGTCAAACAAATTGAAAAAATAATCATTGCAACAAGTCAGAAATAATATCTTGTTGCTGGTAAGTAATTACCCCAGATTCATTAATTATGTAGTGGGCAATAACAAAACTCCAGAAGGCTGACTGCTAAGGTAGGCAGGGAAAAAAAATGTTATCCTCATTCCTAAACAGATCTTTGCCTAGAAAAAGTGCACTATAGTGCTTATGGAATTCTATGGTTTACCTTGATTTGTTTGACTTATTTTTAGTGAAAAATACATTAACATTCTCGATTATGAAGATAATCCAAGTGTCCAAGTTTTATAAAATTAGATTTATGTCCTTTGAGTATATTTTAATCACTTCAGTTATGCTTAAACAAACAAACAAACAAATATACATACATACATCCTTTTCTATATATGTAGATAGAAGAAGATGATGATGATGTATGGAATAGTGACAATGTTTTGCAGGCTATAAAATAAAATACTTTTTGAACATAAAATGATAAATGATATGCAGCATTGTGGTTTTTTATGTGCATTTTTCACAATGTTTTCCACCATATAATTAATATTTTCCTGTGCGCTGCTCCCACTATCCATTAATGGGTTAACTTCTTCAGCCTTTGGCAATAACTGAGTGAGAGCTCAATTTCCCTTTCCTGTTGCCCTGCCACACCCCTCAATCCCATGATCCCCAGTCTTCACTCAGTTATTGCCAAAGACTGAAGTATATTTTTGAGCTCAGGCTTCCAAGCCCTTTGTTCTCTTTCCTAGGTTTTTTTTATTTTATTTTTGAGTAGCTTTATTTTTTCTTCGGTTCCCTGCCTTCAAGCCAAGCGGAGAGCAGGCAAGAGAAGATCGGCACATCAGCTGGGAGGCGGTGATTGCTTCGGCCGCCCACGCATCTCGCCCGGCGGAGGCTCCTAAATTCACGCCGGCTGCAGCTCTCACACAGAGAGAGAGACCGGCTCCGTCTTAACAGCAAGGGAGGGGAGAATGAGCCTCGACAGCCACCCGCTAGCGGCAATCAGAGCAACCGCCGTCGGAACGAGAGAGAGAGAGAGAGCGGTGAGGAAAGCTACCCCTCCCTCGCCCTCCTTGCTTCCAGGAGACATCGGAGCAGCTTCGGGCGAGCGCGGCAGGCGGTAGGATCTTCGGGCTGCCGTCGTGAGTCCGCAGCCTCCTTAGTCCACAGCGGTGCACGTGATCGGAGGAGAGCAGCGAGGTGAGGCAAGCAGCCCCCCCTCCTCCTCTTCGTTGCTAGAGTCCTTGGGGCCGCACCGGGCTGAGCGCGGCAGGCGGTAGGACCTCCGGGCCGCCGCTGTGAGACCGCAGCCTCCCCAGCCCGTGGAGTGCAAGCCACGTGCCCCCCCACCATAACGGAGGATCCCCGGGCCGCCATCTTGGCTGCATCTACAGAGGGCTAGCTCCGCCCAAATTGGCAGTTAGAGGCCCTCACCATCGGCAGAGCCATCCCAGCGGTTCCTGGCTGCAGGCCCATTCTACCGGTGGCACAAGCTCCCTCCTTTAAAGCTCGGGCAATCAATCTAGCGAAGAGAGTCAGATGGCAACCATCGCCTTATCAGACTCTCCCTTCTCCTCGGACCCAGAGCTTGAAGCAAGCCCACCCCACAAGGGGTCCAAACCTCCCAAGAAGCACTCTAAGAAGCGGTCCTCTCATCATAAAGACGGGGGGGAAAAGGCACCCCTGATCCATGACAAGGATGCTGCAAGGCGACACAAGACCTTAGAGCGCCTCTGCGCTAAAGCACAAAAGGAGAGAGCGGTAACTCCTTGCCAGGGGCCCGAGCTGGCTAGCCCCTCTCCCCACGCACGCACGGAGGTGGGCCCTGGCATCACGAGCCTGGCGGAGCTGGCCCTAACACCGGCAACCACGAGCACAACCGGGCTCAACCAGGAGCTCCCACGGCCCAGAGGAGTATCCCGCTCATTACCAGATATTCCACTATCGGACCCCCCTCACTGGTGCCACCGTGGGACCGAGGCAACATTCACACCAACGGCAGCTGGCCTGCGTGCCCCAGAAGGGCCCCTACCAGCCAGCCAGCTGGACTTTCAGACCATGCTTTCAGCAATGTCCTCCTTCTTGGCTGCAGCCTGGCAACAGGCCGCAGGAGGTCCCCTCGCCAACTACCAGCACAGGGGGCGCCCCAACACCAACCGGCCCAGCACCAACAGGCGCATGCCCAGTCATCCTCATCAGAGGATTCAGACCAAGCCGAGGAAGGCCCAGAGACCTTAGAGTTATCAGAGGATGAGGGCCTGATGCCAGATTATCCGGCTTTCACAGGGCTGTTTCACCCAGCGTTATTCAAATCTCTCCTTCACAAGGTGCGCCTCACAACCAATTTGGGCGTGCCTGGGGAGATCTCCGCGCCTAACCCCACAGCGGCGGGACCCCATGACGCGCTCTTCAAGTCCTCCAAGCAGGAAAAAGACTGTATTCCCTGCCCCCAGCTCTTTTCGGACGTGATCCAGAACCCCTGGGGGCAGCCTGCCTCGCTAACAACCCCGAGCAGCCTGGGCAAGAAACTCTACTGCTCGGCCCAGGAGTTGGAGGACCTTTTAGCACTACCATCAGTGGACCAGCCGGTAGCCTCCCTGTCATCTTCATCGATGGTGTCCACAGATGCTGTAGACGGGCTCAAAGCTGAGGACAAGTGAACGGAGTGGGCCCTCCGTAAATCTCACCAGGCAGCGGCTTGGGCAATCAGGACGGCAACAGTGACCTCCTTTTTCAACAGAGCCACCCTCATCTGGCTACACCAACTACAGGAAAGACTGCCCCCGGAATACACTAGGCTGCACCAGGACTTGAACAAGATCGTGGCCGCCACCGAATACGCTGCGGATGCATCCCTGAATTCCGCCAAATTCGCTTCCAGATCTCTGGCATCGAACGTTACAGCAAGAAGGCTATTCTGGCTTCGCCCCTGGAAGGCTGACTTGAAAGCCAAATGGAAGCTAGCCGCAGCACCATACAAGGCTCCAGACTTGTTTGGGGCAGCCTTGGAACCAGTCTTGATCGAAGATAAAGACAAGAGGAAGGTGCGTACCTTCAGCGTACAGGCGGCAGGACCGCAGATACACACCTTATTCGTACCAGCAGCCCTTTTGGTCCAGCGCAGGGCCAAGAGGGCCCCCACCACAGCGCGCCCACTTCCAGAGCGCCAGCAGACACCAAGACAGATCTCAGTTCCGAGACCGCGGTCGACCCCAGCAAGCTAAACGATCCTTTCGCAGGGCTGGCTTCAAGACGGCCAGGAGGGGGAAGTGATGCCTGGGCTGCGGGGCCCATCGGCGGGAGACTCTGACTCTTCCACCAGCAATGGTGACCAGCCCGATCAACGGAGGACTCGTGGGTTCAGTGCACAATCTCATCGGGGCTTTCCATTGAATTCTCCCATCCTACACCCAGTCTCTTTGTACGTTGCCCAGTCCCACAGTCCAAAGAACTCAGAGACCTTCTGGCACAAGAGATCTCACACCTGCTGGAGATAAGAGCTATAGAACCGGTGCCCCACAATCAGCAAGGTTTTGGCTTCTACTCGACCCTCTTCCTGGTGCCCAAAAGCTCGGGAGGCTGGAGAGCCATTCTGAATCTCAATCGACTAAACCGGTCGGTAAAGTAACGCAGATTCAAAATGCACTCCCTCAAGTCAATACTAGCGGGCGTACGGAGAGGGGATCTCCTCCAGTCAGTCGACCTGCGGGAGGCCTATCTTCATATGCCAATCCACCCCAGTCACCGGCGCTTCCTGAGATTCGAGGTCGCAGGCCAGCACTTCCAGTACCGCGCAATGGTACCTGGTATCCTGGTTCGGTATTGTTCCGTGGGCACACAGACACTCGCGGGCCCTCCAATGGTTCCTGCTGCCCTTCCAGAGAGCAGGCAACACCAACCTGAAGCGCAAGGTAACCATACCATCTCAGGTCCGTCTCTCCCTCGAGTGGTGGAGGTCCCCTGCGCTCCTCAAGGGCTGCGAATTCCTGGACCTGGACAGACTCACACTAACCACAGATGCAAGTCTGCAAGGATAGGGTGCCCATCTGCACCATCTGGTAGCCCAGGGCCAGTGGTCCAGGAGCGAACGACACAGCAGCATCAACCTCCTGGAACTCCGAGCAATCAGGCTGGCATTACGTCAATTCCAGACAGCAGTTCAAGGCCAGCACGTCCTGATCCGCACAGACAACATTTCGGCAAAAGCACACGTCAACAGGGAAGGGGGCACGAGATCCCATGCGCTGATGTTCGAGTCCGAGGCCCTATTCGCCTGGGCGGAGTCTCACCTGCTGTCAATCAGGGCGGAGCATATCTCGGGAGCAACCAACGTCAGGGCGGACTGGCTCAGCCGCGAACTGATAGACCCAGCAGAGTGGCAACTACACCCACACTTATTTTGGGAGCTCAGCGCCCACTTCGGGATGCCGGACGTGGACATCTTTGTGACCCCGAACAACGCCCAGCTGACCCGCTTCATATCCCGCTACCCATCAGCACAGGCGGAGGACCACGACGCCCTATGATGCAGGTGGCCCAAGGGCCTTCTCTACGCCATTCCACCGATTCCTCTCTTTCCTCACCTCATCCGGAAACTGCTGGCCGAGGAGGCCGACCTACTACTAGTAGCCCCCAACTGGCCTCGCCGACCCTGGTATGCCGACCTCGTGGCGTTATCCATGGGACAACCCTGGCAGATCCCCCCCACCAGGTGGAACTCTGCCAGGGGGCGGTCAGTCATCCAGAGCCTCAGTGGCTACAATTGACCGTCTGGCATTTGAAAGGGTCATCCTAAAAAGAGATAACCTATCGGATGGGGTAGTAAATACTATCCAAGCTGCCAGACGACCCTCAACGACTCGCATTTACGAGGCTTCGTGGCGGGCGTTCTGCCGCTGGTGTTCCCAGCACTATGAGGACCCAACATTGGCAACGGTCCAGAACATCCTCGAATTCCTGCAGTCAGGTCTGGAAAAAGGGCTGGCGCCAGCGACCCTGAGATGCCAGACAGCGGTGCTGTCCACAGTCATCATCTGCCCGCCCTACCAAGCGCTGTCCCATCACTCGCGCATCAGGGGGTTCCTTCACGGCGCCAAGAACTTGCACCCCCCCCAGTGAACCGGTACCCATCCTGGGACCTCCCGCTGGTGCTCCGGGCCTTAATGGGCCCCCGTTTGAGCCCTTGGGCTCAGTTGCCATCAAACACTTATTGTTCAAGGTGACATTCCTGCTGGCCATCACCTCAGCCAGAAGAGTCTCGGAGTTAGCAGCACTTTCAATCCGAAAGGATCTCTGCATCTTCAGAGACACTACAGTGGTCTTGCGGATGGATCCGGCCTTCATTCCCAAGGTGAACTCCTGGTTCCACCGCACCCAGGAACTCATCCTACCGGACCTCTGCCCCTGCCCGCGCAACAGCAGAGAGAAACAATGGCATTCCCTCGATGTCCTCCGTGCCCTGCACATCTACATTAACAGGACAGCGGCCTTCTGACACACGGAGGCGCTCTTAGTGTCATTCAACCCGGCCTCCATGGGACTGAAGATCTCAGCATCCACGGTGAGCAGATGGATTAAGGCCTGCATCGCGTTAGCGTACGAGCTGAACACTAAAACTTCTCCCGGAAGGATTCTCCCGCACTCCACACGCAGCGCGGCCACAACGGCGGCCTGGGCAACGCAGGCGTCGGTGGCAGATATTTGCAGAGCAGCGACCTCGTCATCGGTGACGCCCTTCATCCGTCACTACAAGATAGACGCCTACAGCTCTGCAGAAGTGTCCTTCGGCTGTAGAGTATTGCAGACGGTGGTGACAGAGGAGGACTTTGGAGGCACTCTGCTTCCCGCCCATGGGGTTTAAACTTGGGTATATCCCATTAATGGATAGTGGGAGCAGCGCACAGGAAAATGGACGTTGTCTTACCTGAACGTCCCTTTTCTGGGCGCTGCATACACTATCCATACCCTCCCCTCTTTCTCAGTTGGCTTCTGCCAGTAGTGTTGTTGTTGTTTACAGCTGGTTTCATTAAAGTTATGTTGCTTACCTATCACGGTGTGGTCTACCATAACTTCGTTCAGACTGGGGATCATGGGATTGAGGGGCGTGGCAGGGCAACAGGAAAGGGAAATTGAGCTCTCACTCAGTTATTGCCAAAGGCTGAAGAAGTTAACCCATTAATGGATAGTGTACGCAGGGCCCAGAAAAGGGACGTTCAGGTAAGACAACGTCCATTTTTCTGCTGATATTTGTTCTACTGTTAATTTATTTTTTCTAACATACGTATTTTATATTTATATTTATATTTTATATTTTAATGTAGGTTTTTATATACATTGCCAATCTTTAAGTTCTTTCAATCTCTTCATTGAATTATAAAGTTTAGTTTGAAAATGTTTTTTTAAAATACACATATGCATCCTAATTTCAATTACATTTACCACAAGGAGGCACCACATTGTTGGCTTCATCCTTATTAGGAATTATCAGTTGTTATTCTATGCATTTAAGCCCTCTACCAAATTGCACTTACGTGTATAAGTATACACCTTCACACTTAATTGATTATATACAGTGCATTAGCATTGAAAGGTACCCAGATACAGGAAGGAATACACAGAAGTCTTCAGAATTGTGATTGCCATTCAGCTTACCTCAGAACAGAGAGCTACAGATGTTACATTTTGTAAACTTCACATGTATAAGATTTTACTTGGCTTCTGCAGCAGTTGTGATGTCATGTAAAGTGCTGGATGTGAACATGACATAATGTAATATCTGTATCTCTCTTCTTTCAGGTGAGCTATCATTCTGATAGAACCAGTTTTCAAAAAATTCATGGGAGAATATAGGTGCATATGTTAATAATTTGATTCTTGATATGATATGATATACAATATCAATCTTTTAGCCAGTCACTATTATCTCAGATAGACAAAGTAGTATTTGGCTGTATGTATGTGTTTCTGTTTGTATAAAAATATTTTATAAAGATCAATATATCAGATTCTCAAATTCTGTGACACTAAATGCTGGTGATTTAGAAATTGCAACTTCTCTTTTTCTCGGCCATTATAGTGTGAAAGAAACATACACCTATAACATTTGATAAATCCTGCTTTAGTATCATTTTATGTTTTGGATAGTACTCGGGTGGGATTCAGCCGGTTTGGACCAGTTCGGGAAAACCGGATGCTAATTTTACATCTAGTTCACTGAACCGGTAGTTGCAAGACTGGCTGACCCCGCCCACCCTGCCCTGCCCCTCTCAGGAGTCTCCATGCGGCCCGCTTTTTATTATTTTTATAAACAATTCAAGATGGCAAACATATCTAATACTCCTTCCTCCTCCTATTTTACTCACAACAACAACCCTGAGACATGAATTGGGCTGAGAGAAAGTGACTGGCCTAAGGTATAGAATACTACTCCCTTTCAAGGCTAAAGCTGGAGTACAACTCCGAGGCTGCTGGTTTCTAGGCTGGTGCCTTAACTGCTAGGTCAAAGTAGCTATCTTATCAATAACTCTTAAGTCTAGGTTGTTGTGTACCATAGGGGGCCCCTACTCTCGAGCTGCGGCCCACTGCTGGGCCACTGCCAGTTTGGAACTGGACCATGGAAAGCATTGGGCAAGTGCACATTTACATGCAGCTCCTCTCACACAAGCAGCAGGTACTTGTTCTCGCAACTCCCCTCACACAAGGGGCAGGCATTTGTACTCAAGTGTGTAGCTCACCTCATGGGAGCAATGTGTGCTTCCGCCTGCATGCGAGTGACAAAAGCCAGAAAGGTTGGGGACTGCTGGTGTAGCAGATACTTGCCTGTTTGAATTCTAAACCCTGGATTTTTTTTACATTTATTATGTTCATCCACTTTGGTAGACTCTACAAGAGATTAAAAAATTTAAATAAGCAGTTAAAACAGTTAAAAAACACAAAACAAAACAGCCTGGTCTAAAAATAAGTCATAACAAAAACAATAAAACACAACAATAATCCAACAAATACATTAATCTCAGCTCATAAGGATTTTTTAGAATCTCAGCAGAGTGGAAGCTGTCCATAGGTCTCGGGTGATGCTGCTTCAGTGGGTGGTTCAAGTGACAAAGAAGGTATGCTTCCTTGTTCCAAAGATTAGAAGGCCTGGGACGCCCAATTTGGCATGGCAGAATAATTGGAACTGTGGCTTCCAGTAGTTTTCAAGGGTGCACCATACAGAGTGTATTGCCACTGTCTGATTGTGAGGTAACCAGAGTCTGGCTGACCATTTGAAGGGCCTCCTGTTTGAGGAAAGGATGCAACTGGTGTACAGCAGAACCTGTGCAAAGGCCTTTCTGGCCATAGCTGCTACCTCCTCTTTAAGTCCAGCAGATGCCTTACTTTGTACACGAACCTCAAATGAGTAGGTGCTATTCTATCAAGACCAACAAAAAAGAGATCATCTATAGAGGAGGGAGGGGGCAGTCCCCTCAGGACTGAGCCAAAATTTGTTCTTCCTCACCCAGACCCAAATAGCCACCAGAACCTGGGTCAATACATCAACAACTTCACCTGTACAATCCAGGATTGAGATCTAAAGCTGAGTGTCATCAGCATACAGATGTGACTGAGTCCCAAACCAGTGACAGCCTCACCCAATGGTTCCATATAGATGTTAAAAATAAGAGTAAAAAAATTTAGCCTCTAGAAGACTGTCTGATACATTTTGCCCCTTGATCCAAAAACAAATTAATTCTGCATACTATATACAAATTAAGCATCATTGGCATACATCTTACTTCAAGGATTACCAAAGTGTCAGGCACCTGAAACATCAGTTTCCCATGTGAAGGTCTAGTTAAACTGATTTATTGCTAATCATGCTATGCACAAGAATCTTCTCAACCAACGATTAACACCTGCCTCGTTAGGTAAAAGTCAATGAAATTCAAAGGAGGTTGGATATAGTTTGCTTATAGCCTCATAGGGATTCTAGGTCTTTTAGCTCCATCTCCAGGTTCTGCCTCTCCTTGTACACAAAGCGATTTAATCTTCAATGGTTTTTGACAGCTATAGACCAACTGATGGACTATGCAGCAGCTTTTTCTTCCACTGGTTTAATGTTGCAATCCAGAATATCCACTGTTTCAAATTCTGGTAATTTCCTGGTTCTACAAATTGCTGGATTTAATTTTTGATGGCCATAAAAATGACTGATTGTGCTACAATGTGATATCAGTGACATGTCTTATTCTAGTAGGAACCAGCTCTCGATATTTTTATAAACTTGCATGTGTTTGCCAAGTAAATTATGTTTTTTTATGAGCACAGAAGGAATGCTAGCACCAATCACACATATTCAGTCTATTCTTTTAATTTAATGTAGTCCTGGAGTTAAGAGGAACGATAGCTTGTTCTTCATTCAGACTCATCTCCCAGCTTCTTCAAATTCACTCAGAGAAAAGCTTCCTGGAATGGTTGCGGCTGTTACAATTTATTTTTACATTTTCTATAACAAGGGCATTTATTTTGTAGTCCAGGACTTGGCATATCATACAGAATGCTGAGAAAACTAAACATTTTCCATCTAGCTAGGGTGAGAATCTAAGTTCAGTTGTGCTTCTAGATATATTAAAATGATGCAGCAATGCTAGTAAAGACAAAAGTCAGTATTTATTTGGCAGGAATTTCCCCAAAAACATTTTGTGATTTTCCATTGTTGCTTTGCATTAATACTATAGTTGTTACAGAGTGTTAACCACTATGAATCATTCATTCCACTTTTGAAGTTCGAATAGTATAAGGTGACCAGACGTCCCGCTTTTGGTGGGACAGTCTCGCTTTTGAACAATTTGTCCCGCGTCCCGCGGTGTTTTAAAAAAGTCCTGATTTTTGGAAAGAATGCACGGCACAATGGTGGGTTGCTCCCGGCTGCCTCTTGAGTCCCAGCTGATGGCTAGAGGGAAAAAAACTGTTTAAACTCTTGTCTCGGGGCTTCAAAGGGTCGTCCTACAGCTGAACAGTGTTAAAAGAAAACCAATGAGTAGACCGATACCTGCAAAAATAGAAAAAACAGCCCCTTAAAGCTTCAGCATAGGTTAATTAGCACAAGTTGCTTCCTGACTCTCAGCTGATTTGCTCTCAGCTGTTTTGCTCAGGGCTCTGTTGTTGCTAGCTGCAGAGTGCTGGAGATTTTTTCCCCCTAACTATGCTTTAAAAGCGAAATTGAAAGTAAAGCAGGGTCTTTGCTGCAACGTGGCAAAATGAGGCAGAGAGATTTCTTTTTCTTTTTCTTTTTCCTCACCAAAAAAGGTAGGTGCAAAACTGCAAACAATGGGAAATTTAGGGCAAAAGAGGAGAGTTCAAGATTTTAAAACACAAAAGAAAAAAAGCTCTATTTAACTAGGGAATTGTAATAATTGAGATACTATTAATTGTATATTGTGTTGAAAGCAGAAATGGCTAAGTTGTGGTTTGGAGGAATATATGGGGGAAATTATTTGGTTTATTATTATTGGTAAATATAATTAATTGATTAGTAAGAAATTGGATTGCATGGAAATAATTGGAATATTCATGTTCATATTGATTAATATACAAAAAAGATAGTTATATAACTAATTGATTTATATTAAAAGGTTGAATTTGTATTAAACAACTGTATTACATAATTACATAATTAACCAATGTGAGGATGGATATAAAAATAGATGACAATGGGAAAAGGTATAATATAGAATAGAAGGGAAAAATTGAATTTGATTAAGATTAGAGATGAGGATGAAGGGTAATATTGTTTTTTAAAAAAAATAGATGAGGAATAAATATGGCAAAAAGGAAATATAGAAATTGTAAATTTAATTGAAATGACTAAACATTGTTTAAATTTGTGAACCAGCCAAATATTCTGTTCAAAGAAAATACATTGTATGTCTCGGCCTCCCCTGGGCTGGAACACCGGGACAAAGAAGCACACGAGACTAGGAATCGGAGTTTCTTGGTTTAATCAGTGTCTACAGCTCACGGTGGAAACCGGTTTGTCATACAAGCAAAGACGCGGCTGCTGGGAGCCGGCGTCTGACACATATATAGGGCAAACGCTGAGCGCCCTCAGCTGAGCCCCTTCAAACTTCCCGCAGCTGTGGTTCCGGAGGCGCAGCGGTGACGTCATCTGCCCTGGTCTCCGATGAAGGCTGCGTTGCTTGCCCTGGTCTCCGCTGACGGCTGCGCTGCAGGCTGCGTTACGTGCAGGTTCTCTCCTCACCCACGCGACCCCGGTATGCACCCATGCATGAAAACGCCTAGCCGCCAACCTAACTCCTTCACCAGCACCCGGTGCCCCACCTCCACCCCACCCATGGTGTCGAGTGCGTTGTGCCGCTCGACAGTATGTTTGTATGTGTGTTTCTAATTATTGCTATTTATTCATATTTGTTCTCTTTTATTCTTTAAAGTTTAACAATTCATTCTTTATTTTAATATCTTTATATTTGTTTGGGGTTGGCTTTCTTCCCTTTTATCTTTTTTTTTTGTACAGCAATCTTTCTCCTCAAACCTACCACCTCTCTCTTTTCTTTCCTTCTTACTTTCTCTTTCCCCCCTCTTCTTCTCCTCCCTACTTCCTCTTCCTTTCTCCTTCTCCTCCTCTCTTCCTCCCTCTCTTACCCTCACTCCTACTCTAATTTCCCTTCCCTTCCTTCATCCCTCTCTATTGCTGTATCCTTTTATGCATATGGACTACTCAGAGGGCTGAAAAAGTTATTTTTGACTGGTCTGGTCCTCACACTTTTGACCAGTCCTCGAACTTACGACTGTCCTCACATTTTATATTTTTGCCCTATCTTGTCATCATGGTGAAGAGAAGCAGTTGTGAAATGAGTGATATGGTTGTTAAGAATGCTGCACGGGCATAAATGTGAGGATGGTCATAAGTGTGAGGACCAGTCAAAAGTGCGAGGACCTGTCAGAAATGACTTTTTTCTATACACATAGCCATGGCCACCCGGTCACATGACCAGCTAGCCACGCCCACCCAGTCACATGACCTCCAAGCCACGCCCACAAAATGGTGGGTGTCCCGCTTTACCAATGTTAAAATCTGGTCACCTTAGAATAGTACAATATGTGAAATGTTGCTTTGTTGTAATTGTTGGTAATGCTCACCTATAATCGCCAGTTATCCTTTTAGATCTCTGTTGACTTGAGCAATTAGATTAGTACATGACTTTCTGCAATAGTATATCTACAACCTGCACTCTAAATTATTTTATGAAAGTTAATCAAATCATGCTTCTTAAATTTCAATAAAAAGCAATTGTAGTTCCATATGCCTCAACATTTTGCCTAGAGACAATTTTTTTTAGTATTTGTGAAAGCTGAAGTCCAAACGAAGTTTGTTTGGGAGATGACATCTTACCAAATGTTGCCATATTTTTTAGATCAGAACCATATCTATAATTCATAACAAAACAATATTAAAGGAATAAAAGAAAGCAAACTAATTAAAACCATGTACCTTATTTTTCCAGAAATCTTCAATGGGATATATATGTCAGCTGATGTTGTGGTATCCGAGATGCTTCTCTTTGAAACCAAAACTCTGAGACCCAAATTATATGTTGTGTGTCATCTAACAATAACCATTCCATTAGGTAGCAGAACTGAGGAATAGAATTTGCTCTGGTGTGTTAGCATTGGCCATTTAACCAGGCTCTCTGGACTGTTTGGCTTTCATCTAATTAAGGTGACAAATCTAATTATAATTGTTTTTGGCTTTTGACACATGCTGGTTTTGAACCATTGTATTGTCATTAGCTTGCCTTCATGTAGTGCATCTCTGCTAGCTCAGGAATTCTGGGAGTTGAAGTCCACAAGTCATAAAGAGGCCATAATTCTCCACCTTTGAAGTAGTGGAACACAGGAAAATGCATGAAGTGCAGAAGCAAAACTTCAAAGCAATCAGGAAGAAAATTCCATATTGATTGCCCAATAGTTTGATGTTCCATAAATAACAAATTTCAAATAAACAGGATAATTTTTAGATTTATATAATTCTGTTTAATTTTTTAGTCATTCCTTCTCTCATCTCCTACTCACAACAGCCACCTTGCATATTAATGTGATCTAAGATATAATGATCAGGCCAAAGTCATTTAGTTAGACTTTCATGGCTAATTGGGAGTTTCAATTTGCATTTCCCAAGATCTCTCTATACCCTAACAGTACAAATTACTGACTTGCAGTAGTTCTAAGCATATTTCTGTAATGGATCCATATTCCTCTATTTGCTTTATTAGCTTTGGGCCTGTTTCTATAGGTTCCTTCATAATAAATACTAAATCATCCGCAAATGCTTGAAGCTTGTATTCTTCTCTTTTAATTTTCATTCCTTTTATTTCTTTATCTTGCCTTATTTTTCTGTATAAAATTTCTAGTGTCCGTTATCTCCATTGTTATTTATCTTGACGCTAGAAATTTTAAACAGAAAAATAAGGCAAGATAAAGAAATAAATGGAATCTAATGGATCCCTTGATCTCTATGTATATCTACAACCTGAGGGGGGAAACTCTTTTAAGTTAAGGTAGATGATATTTACTCAATGCAAAAATCTCTGTCTACACTGATTTTTTTTTTTTTTTGAGAAGTAACTGTCAACCATAATACGATTTGTTTTCGGCTTACAAAGGTTCTTTTATAGGGCTGTGTAAATGTTTGAACAATATGCTTTATAAGATGTAAGAGCATCTCTGAAGTACCTCTCTTCAAGTCATTAAACTATCCATGTTATTTCTATGCCTTCACGTAAGCCTGGGAGGAAGTTGCACCTGGCTTTATGATAGCAATAGAGGTGCTTCAAAAGCAGAATTACATTTTATAAAACTACTCTTTCAAGGCATTTACATTATATACTGTATAGCTTAGGAATTTCTCAGGTCTGAAAATCTGGGAAATTCTTCTATGTAATGAAGGTGTAAAAGAATGCATATCATAAGCCCTTTTAGACAATATGCACAATAAACCTGTACAGCAAGAGTGAAGCCACATTTCCACATAATTAGGTAAGCATGTGTGTGTGTGAGTCTCTTATCGTATCTATTGTAATCTGTGTCTCCATCCATGCATATATCCATGCATACATTCATCTTTGATCTGTTCTAGATCAGCTTGCATAGATGCTATTCTTTTGTATTGCTGAAGTGTTTAGTTTCTCCATCTATTGCCTCTGTAAAGAAAAGTTCAACAGTGGAGAATCCTTCTAGAACTATGAATAGGAAATAAATATAGGACCTGCCTTCCTTGAAAGAATGTAGAAGTTTAGTAAATGAATTCAGTCTGTCTTTTAGATTAGAGAAAATTATTGAAATTTTATCTTAGATTATTGAAACAAGCTGTAAAGGTAACTTTAGTTATTAGGAAAAAATGACAGAAAAGTTCCAGAGTCATAGAGGCATAGTGTCTCCAAGTAGGTATTTTTTCTGTGTTGCTAGTTGAGGACATTGAGGGTAGGACATGACATCATGCCAGAATAAAGGCCCTCCAGTGATTAGGTACTTTGGGGTTAGTTAAGTATGTCATAGGGAAGAATATCTATTAGATTCACTGGGAATATAATTAGGGACTGCCTAGATCCATTTTTTTATTTTATTTTATTTTATTTTATTTTATTTTATTTTATTTTATTTTATTTTATTTTATTTTATTTTATTTTATTTTATTTTATTTATTTTATTATTTTATTTTATTTTATTTTATTTTATTTTATTTTATTTTATTTTATTTTATTTTATTTTATTTTATTTATTTTATTATTTTATTATTTTATTTTATTTTATTTTATTTTATTTTATTTTATTTTATTTTATTTTATTTTATTTCTATACCGCCCTTCTCCTGCGGGACTCAGGGATTCAGGTACTCAGGACTCACATAGCATATAAAATTTAAAAAACATTTTAAAAAACAATTAAATAATTTTGGCCCAAGTTTAAAACAAACCAATTAAAACCAAATTCAAATTAAAAACTGAGAGGATGGGATCAAGCCAGCCCAGCTAGATGGAATAAGTGTGTTTTCAGGGCCTGACGAAAAGTCCGGAGGTCTGATATCGTGTGTATCTCAGGGGGCAGGTCATTCCAGAAGGCAGGTGCTGCCACAGAGAAGGCTCTCCCCCTGGGGGTCGCCAGCCGGTACTGTCTGGCTGATGGCACCCTGAGGAGGCCCTCTCTGTGCGAGCGAACCACTCGGTGGGAGGCTATTGGCGACAGAAGGCGGTCTCGCAAATACCCCGGCCCTAAGCCATGGAGCACTTTAAAGGTGGTCACCAACACCTTGAAGTGCACCTGGAAGACCACAGGAAGCCAGTGCAGCTCGCGTAGGAGAGGTGTTATATGTCAGCGCCCCGTTGCTCCCATAATCCCCCGCGTGGCCGTATTCTGGACCAACTGCAGCGTCCGGGTGCACCCCAAGGGGAGCCTCATGTAGAGAGCATTGCAATAGTCCAGGCGGGAAGTGACGAGTGCTTGAGTGACCATGCGTAGGGAGTCCCGATCCAGAAAGGGACGCAACTGACGTATCAGGCGAACCTGATAAAAAGCTCCCCTGGCCACGGCCGTCATATGCTCTTCTAAAGACAGCCGTGCGTCCAGGAGGACGCCTACGTTGCGAACCCTCTCTGTGGGGGCCAGTGATTCGCCCCCAATAGCCAGCGATGGCACCAGCTGGCTATATCGGGACGCCGGAAGCCACAGCCACTCGGTCTTGGAAGGGTTGAGTCGGAGCCTGTTTCTCCCCATCCAGGCCTGCACGGCCTCCAGGCACTGGGACATCACTTCAAGGGCATTGTTGGGGTGGCCTGGGGAGGAGATGTACAGCTGGGTGTCGTCTGCATACTGATGGAACTCCACCCCAAAGCCACGGATGATCTCACCCAGCGGCTTTACATAAATGTTGAACAGAAGGGGCGAGAGGACCGACCCTTGTGGCACCCCACAAACAAGGTGCCTCAGGGTCGACCGCTGCCCCCCTGTCAACACGGATTGCGACCGGTCAGAGAGGTAGGAGGAGAACCACCGCAAAACGGTGCCCCCCACCCCCAACCCCTTCAACCGGTGCAACATGATACCATGGTCGATGGTATCAAAAGCCGCTGAGAGATCTAACAGGACCAGGATAGAGGAACAACCCCTATCCCGAGCCCTCCAGAAATCATCCACCAACGTGACCAATGCCGTTTCTGTGCTGTGCCCAGGCCGGAAGCCGGACTGGAGCGGGTCTAGATAGACAGCTTCATCCAGGTACTGGGGAAGCTGCCGCGCCACCACACTCTCAACAACCTTCGCAACAAAGCGAAGGTTGGAGACTGGATGATAGTTAGCCAAAATAGCCGGATCCAGGGAGGGCTTCTTGAGGAGGGGCCTCACCACCGCTTCTTTCAAAGCGGCCGGCAGGACCTCCTCACTCAAAGACACATTAACAATCCTCTGGAGCCAGCCTCGTGTAACCTCCCGGGAAGCCAGTATCAACCAGGAGGGGCACGGGTCCAATAAACATGTCGTGTTCAGCCGTCCCAGGATCCTGTCCATGTCCTCGGGAGCCACAGGATCAAACTCCTCCCAGATAACACTCTCAAGACCTGCCTCAGTCATCCCGTCCGGACTTACCCAGTCAGAGGCCAGGCCTTCCCGAATCTGAGTGTTCTTGTCATACAGATATTGCACAAAATCCTCAGCTCGACCCTGCAAGGGATCATCCCGCGCTTCCAGATGGAGGAGGGAGCAGGTCACCCTAAACAGGGCGGCTAGGCGATTATCTGATGACGCGATAAGAATGGCAAAATAGCTAGATTTCATCGCGTTTATCGCCACTAGGTAGGTCTTAATATGAGACCTCACCAGTGTTCGGTCGGATTCGGAGCGGCTGGTCCTCCAACTACTCTCCAGGCGTCTTTTCCGGCACTTCATCTCCCTCAGCTCCTCAGAGAACCAAGGAGCTAGGTGAGTTCGGTGCCGGGTCAGAGGCCGCAAAGGCACGACACGGTCCAAAGCCCCGGCGGCTGCACTGTCCCAGGCGGCCACCAGGTCTTCAGCCGAGTCATGAGCCAGAGTCTCAGGAACCACCTGGTCGGTCCCGCCTCCCTGCAGCGAGACCGAAGAATTTGGCATTCTTCTACACACTGTTTAGGTGTGTATGATTGTACATGTATGTAAATGAATGCTTTGGTCTGATCATATACCATACTGAGTAAAAGACTTAGAAAGAAGCCCAAGAATGAGACTGTCACTGCTTTTTTCCATGTGGACTGAAAATCATCCCTCATTGTTAATAAAGCAAGGCCAAGAGGAAAAAAGCGTAGTTTGAGCCACTGGTTGACTATTGTCACCCACACTGTAGTCTCCACTTTCATGAAGCCTGTCTCCAGTCTCAGAGTGGCATTAAAGGCAAATTTTAGGACTGGAAGGGCCAAAATTTTAGAAATTTGGGTTCCAATAATGCGAAGTTGGAGTAGGGACCTACCTGGGCACCATAAAGAAGTTACACTATTGGTGTCGCTTTGAATAGAGTGCAGCAGGTATATGGCGGGCATCTCTTGTTTTAAGGAATTTAATGATGGTGCATTTTCAGCAACATAGTTCCCATGGAGTTTTCTACTGTTGGCAGAATGAAGGACTACTCTCAGGTATTTGAAATAGGAGACCTGCTCAATGCTATGACCATCTATGTTCCAGGAATGGCTCTTGGGCCTTCTGGCAAATGCCATGAATTTGGTTTTCTGATCATTGAGTTACTAGCTGGTCTCCACAAATATGTTTTCTTTTTCCAGCCAGTTCTAAAATATATATACCATAGAAAGCAGAACTGTACTATAAACTTTTTTTTCTTAATTAAATTTGTGAAAACTTGATTAATTAGATAATGGATTTTTTCCGGTTCTTCATTCTCTAATGGCCTAAATTCCCAAAATCCAAGTTATGGTTTTAATCTGGTTCACTGAAGAAATATTAATATCCCATTCATAAACTGAGATTTTAGTGATGGCTGATAACTTAGCCTATTTTTACTATTTATGTTAAATTCTTCCTGAGGAATTGAAAGTCCCTGTGTCTATAGGTATCTTAAAATTAATGATGTTGAAAAACGTTAAAGAACTGTAGATATTACACATTATTTGCAAGAGAACTCATTTGCAATTTGTTCTCAGGCTGAGAGGTCACAGGTATTGTAATAAAAGCAACAATGCCTTGGTTTTGCTATAGTGACGTACTGGTTTCTCTAATTTTTTCATTAGCGTTCTTGGGGAATGAATCAAAAAATGTTACAGAATCAAGCAACAAAATTTAGGCTGTTCAGTGTATATGAAAATACAGAATTTGAACAAATCTTCAATAGCTTTAGTAGTATTATAGGTGTACAAAAATACCTTATTACAGGATTTGTGTTCAGCAACAGGGTGATCCCTGTTGGAAATAAGTACTGTTTATTATTCTAACACAGTGTTTCTTACCCTAAATTGGGGTGGGCTGTGAGGGGTTTGCAACTGGGCTGTGGAAATGGCCATCGAGCGCATATGTACACACATCCTCACTTGTGTGAGCAGCGGGTAAGCACATGCTCATACGCTCCATTTGCATGAGTGGCATGCATACATGCCACTTGCACAAATGGAGCTGTATCATGTGCATTCACTTGCCCTTTGTTTGCACGAACCATCCCCTCTCTCCCTGTGCCAATCTGCAAAACCAGAAATGTTACAGAACTCTGACCTAAACAAATTGAAGATGTGTGGACTTCAACCTGGGGAATTCTGGGAGTTGAAGTCCACACATCTTCAAGTTGCTAAGGTTAAGAAACACTGCTCTAGTGGCATTCTAAATCTGGTTAGGTGAACATAGAAGCTAATTTTGTGGAAATGGCCCCAGTGTTTCCATTGAGTACAATACTAAGTAGTAGTTGAAATTGTCCAAAATAGCTCCTATATGCATATACAGATAGTCCTCATTTAGTGACTGCCTCGTACAGCAACCATTTACAATCAGTGCAGTAATGAAAAGTAACTTTGTGGCCAATCCTAAATAAAGGTAGCTTTGTGCATGGAGTCGATAAACCAAGAGGAAAACAGGAATTAAACTATACCTATAGCTTTACAATCCATGTGTTACATTGTAACTTAGAAATAACATTTCACATAGTACTCTATTTATAAACTAGTAAAAAATATCCCCTGAATTTAATAAAAAATTAACTCTGAATGAAGCCCAACTGCAAGGCTGTGCATATTTTGCAAGTAATTTAGAAAATGTGCTTCAGAACTCATGTAAAAATGGGCTTTTTGCTGAGAAGATAAATTTTCTGCTAATTAAAACAGCTGCTCTATTGTAAAGCTTTCATGCAAATCTTTAAAAAAATATGGCATTGCTTTAAGAAGTTGATTAATTAAAGTTAATGTGATCTATTTAAGCAATCACTTAAATAAAGGACAGTGAGAGCTGATGTTTTTCTTGTATCACAGCCAAACATTTCTTCTAAATTGTTTCCAAAGTGTATATATTCTATTTGTACATATTCATTTTATAGCATATTCCCACTTTCTAGGCAGACCAGTAGCTTTGATGCAGAGAAATTTAGGACACAGAATATATATAAACTTCAAAGAAATTGAAGGCTGGAAAGAATGTCAACCACTTACTACAAAGTTCCAGTGAAATTCAACTACACATCCTGCTTCTTTATTTCATGTGCATGGGCTCAGTTTGCCTAAAAAAATCTACAATCATGGAAGGAAAGAATCAGAACTCTAAGCTCTGTTTTAGATTAACTTGTGGTTTCCTGTTTTATTCAAGCCTAAACTGTATTTAGCTTTAACTATGAACTAGTTAATAAGTAATCAGCTGAGTTGGTTCTCAGTGGTTATAGATTACAGCATTCTGGAATGCTACTTCAGCCATAATAACCGAGCAAGCAGAAATGCTTCAGTTGAGTCATTACATTCTCTTTTTCCTCCCATAGAATTGATAGCATCTCACTTTCGCCTTTCTTTTGAGCTTCGAAAAAATGATAATATAAGACAATTTCTTTGGAAATGAGCATGTGATCACTTCCTAACAATTTACTATATAGTTAGTAAATGCAGTTAAAATGCTGGCTGCTTAGTTTTGGAACCCAGTTAGAGACTGCCCTCTGTTGTCAGTTAGTATTTGTCAGCTACAAATTGATTTTTTTCCAAAGGATTATTAAATTTCAAAAAAATATAAAATTCAAAAAAGCAAAGAAAAAAGATCAATTAAACATCAATTAAAATTAATTAATCAATTAATGACAATGCAGATGCATAAATGTTAAGGCACGCACAATGTCACGTTCTCCTTCAGCTGTCCTTGAAGGTCAAATACAGATAGTCCTCGATTTACAACAGTTCGTTTAGTGACTGTTCAAAGTTACAACGGCATTGAAAAAAGTGACTTTTTCACACTTACGACCACTGTAGCATCCCCATGGTCACATAATCAAAATTCAGACACTTGGCAACTGAGTAATATTTATGATGGTTACAATGTCCTGGGGTCATGTGGTCACCTTTTGTGACCTTTTGACAAGCAAAATCAATGGAGAAGCCAGATTCACTTAATAATCATGTTACTAAGTTAACAACTGCAGTGATTCACTTAACAATTATGGCAAAAAAGGTGGTAAAAGAGGACGAAATTCACTTAACAAATGTCTATCTTAGCAACCGAAATTTAGGACTCAACTGTGGTCGTAAGTCAAAGACTACCTGTACAGGAAGATTCCTTACCTGGAAAGATAATGCCCTGTGACTCTGGACACAAAGACAGAAAAACATGTGCTTCTGCAGTGCCTGTAGGTTCAAGATTAAGTTCACATATTAAGAACTAGGATAAATTCTACAGTATAGTGCAATATCGGGTTTCCAATTTCAATTATATAGAATGTAAAGAATTTATGTTTGTGTTTTTATTTTTATAGTTATAATGTACACTGAAGATGGCATTTCATTTTGTTGTACCATGTGCAATGACAATAAAGTAAAGTAAAAATTGTAATGTGTTGCATAAACCCAAGCTTTATGTATCAATCATGATTTATAGCTCAGCAACTAGTATGAACATAATTTAATATGGTTTGTTGAATAAACCCTATTCAAGCAACGTTTGCTGTGTCAATTTATAGCTGTAGTCACCCTGAAACTATATTGTTTTTATACTTTAACTTTTTGCAGATTCATGCTCAAACTTTAAAAATGAGGTGGAGGATTTAGAAAACTAATCTCTTAACAAAATACTGTAAATGTACATAATGGCAGAATCTTAATAAAAATATACCATTTTTCCAAAGGGCTTTGAGACTCAAAATATGATATATAAACTTCAGTGATATTAATTTTTTCATATAAGGCCATGGATTTGCTGAAATTTTAAAGTTTATGCATTTTTTTTCTTAATCCCATGAAAGGTTGATCAGAATTATAGTTTATCCAGATTTTTTTTCACAGAGCTGCTTATATAGCATATAATCTTCTGCCTGTCATTCATAGCCTTTTCAAAGAACATGAAAAGTAGCCATGTGCTTCATTTAATTACTGATATACCAGTACTTTATATGATTTGCAAACGTTTTTCTCTTAGCTTCCCTTGACTGTAAATTATAACCAAAAAATTATGGAGGTCCAGGAAAAAAACTACCGGTAAATGTTCTGCTACTGATACTCTAATGAAGCACATCACAAACCATTCATTTTAATGTAATTTAAATTCACATTATCTTGGCACATAGAACCCTTCACAGATTTTAACAGCTTTTCCCAACCAGTGTTCAGAGGCAGAGAGGGAGGTTGAAATCAAACATGTTTGAAAGGTACTTATTATACAAAGCATATAATGGTCACAGTTAATATCGGTAGGTTAAATACAGATATTAAAAAACTGGAAAGTCATAGTAGGAAACATTTTCATTTCAAATGTAATCATTTTGAAAGTAATGGTTGATATTTTCAAGTGTTTGAAATTTATTTAAAGTAGTTTACAAGGAAAAAAAAAGAGGGTATCAAAAAAAGGGTTTGGCAATAACATTTTTCTCTGTTTTAAAACATACTTTATCCAACCTGTCACTGTCTGGAAGTGTTAAGTTGCAGTTTCCAGGATTGTCTGTGAATTGCAGACTTAATGCTTGCAATGGCTGAGATTTAAAGGCATCTGAAAACGTTAGGTTGAATTTGATGATTAATCCAGCGGCTACAATTAAACATGAGGGAGAAGCATATTAAAATATTGGTATAAGATACTTAGCAAAAAGAGCTGAATTATTGTTATTGTGATGGAAGTAAATCTGGAGAACAAGAATAACCATTATGGTATTTGAAGTCTAAAATAGACCTTTCTCCAGCGCGCTGCTTGGAGAATCCAAAGCGTGGGTAATGTTCACGTTGAGCTTGTCAGAGACTGAGTGTATCACTTTAAATTTTCTGCCTCGGTTCCGTCTCCTCTGCTTGACTAGTGTCAGTTTAGTTCACTCAGTCGATGGAAGAGACTGAACCTTTGGCTTGCTCTGACAACCTCATTGTTCTTCATTCTCCACACTTTGGATTTCTTCCCTTTTTTCTATTTCATCTAGTAAATATTACAACGTTGTTTTGGATTGGACTATTCTGGACTGGTGAGGTTTGGTGAGTCTTCTCTGGGCTCTCTGCCCTCCTTGGAGGCCTTGGGTTCACCTGCTGGACTAATTGGCAAGCTATTTCACCTGGAATTTATTTAGAAAATTGTTAGACGTCTAGCCTGATGCCGTTGCCTTGCTAGCGTCTACAGCGGCTTTTACACTTTTAAATTCTCGTGCCTCGCTCGCCGCCTACGCCTTGCCTGCGCTCCGTGCTGCCTACAATCCTTGCTGCTTACTCCTTTGATAATGGGCTTCCGCAGCGGAATCGCCTCAGTGACCGCCGGATTGTGCCCTGCGCCTTTGCTATCGGTGGCCGATCGACCCTCTGTGGCATCGCCCCAATATTGTTGACCATCAGCCCGCCTCCTCAGTACATCTCCGAAGCGCGGGCTGCCTGTTTCCCGCCCGCCGCCATCTTGTCTTCGGCTCCCTGCCTCCTAGACACCGAGGTTTTCGGCCGTCTGACGTGTGCCCGAACTGTGGCCCTTATCACCCAGCGGCTGATCGACCCTTGTGGTATTGCCCCGGCTGTGCATCACCGCCCGCCTGTCCTCTCCCTAACCGTCACCGAGATCCACCAGTTTTCGCCTTGCCGCCATTGTGGACTACAGCTGACCTCGATAAAACTACAAACGGCCGCCATTTTGTGTCCTATAACAGCCGCCATTTTGAATTCGTCATCAGCCCACAATTTTGACATCTAAGCCGCCCGCCATTTTGCGACGTTAGCCGGCCTTCTTTGGTTTAGCCCCTATTGCCAAAATTGATTGTAGTACATCTGGTCAGTGCAGAGCCTCATCTTCTGGCTGACCTGGGGGGGTGTTTGGAGCAGTTTGTTTTCTGCTATCACTGACAGCTGCTGTCAATCTCCTTGGGCCTGCAATTGCCTGGTGACAGGAGATTAGTCCCTGAAAATTTTTGGTGACTTACCTGGAATACCGAACCTTGCCTAAGCTCCTCCCATTTCTTGTTCCTGTTTTTTTTAAAAAATACAGTCAATTACTTGATATTAATTGCCTACGTTTCATTGTTTCTTCATTTTCGACTTACCATGGCGGACCTCGAGCTGTCCTCCGATTCAGACATCTCCGATGCTCCACCTGTGGTTGATCCAGTGCCTGTAAAAAAAGTGAATAAGTCAAAGTCAAAATGTCTTCCACGGGCAGCTTTTGCCCCCGCACCTTCCTCAAATCAACCCTCCGCTTGCGGCTCTTCGTCCAGCAAGGAGGAACAGAGGCGCCATAGGGCCCTGGAACGCCAATTCCTGGTGGCGCAGCAGAAGGCCTTGGCAGCTGATATCGTTTTGTCCCCAGCAGACCACGCCACCGGCTCCGACTTACAGCCCCAATCTGTCAATGAAACCCAGCCCACTTCGGGGATCACTGCTTTATCATCTGCTCCGAGCGGGAACACTTCTGTGACCTCCCATCCTCCATCAGGATCAACTAGTCATCGTTCTCATCCCCGGGCTGCTCCGTCGGCTACTTTTACTCCAACAGCGGCTGGTCTCAGGCAAAGGGAGGAATCCCGTCCAGATACACTGATGGATATTCAGTCCATTGTGGCGGCCACCATCTCCAACCTCATGGCTTCTGGCGCCTGGCCTTCAGCCCCGGTTCTGGGTTCACACCATCATACCTGGAATCCGACAACTAATGCCTCCGGCCGTTACCATGATTACGAATCCTATCAGGACTCGGCCCACAGCGAGGACTCAAATTGGGAGGACGAGGAATTTCGGGATTCGGAGTTTTCAGAGGACGACAGCATCCTCCCAGATAGAACTCAGATCACGCGACTCTTTCGCCCAGCTTTATTCAAATCGTTATTGCACAAAGCAAAGGTTTCCACTAATTTGGCGGATCCTCCAGATCAGCAGGTAGCATCTTCGTCGTCACTGCCTTCGGATGGCCTATTCAATGTTCAGCCGACAGCTCAGGATGTGATTCCTGTCCCCAATTATTTTCGGAGGTGATCAAACGGCCCTGGGGCCTACCAGCTTCCTTGACGGCTCCTAACGGCTTGGAACGAAGGTTATACTGTGCTGTGCCTAACCTCGAGGAGATGCTATAACTGCCCTCGGTAGACGCTCCAGTCGCTTGCCTAATGGCATCCTTGGTTCTCACTGGCGATGTGGCGGACGAACTAAAGACTGAGGATCGACGTGAGGAGGTCCTCCTACGTAAGAATCATCAGGCGGCGGCTTGGGCGGTCAGGGCGGCAACAGCTGCGTCCTTTTTTAATCGAGCCTCCATCATATGGTTCAGACAGTTACAGGACCGCCTTCCTCAGGACGATAAGTGTTTACACCAGGATATTAATAAAATCGCGGCCGCGGAATTCGCCGCTGATGCATCCCTGGACTCTGCCAAGTTCGCCTCTCGCTCTCTGGCCACAACTGTAGCTTCACGCCGCCTCTTGTGGCTAAGGCAGTGGAAGGCGGATAACAAATCCAAATGGCAGCTGACTTCCGTCCCCTTCAAGGGGTCAAACTTATTTGGTGACACGCTTGACCCCATCCTTGTTGAGGATAAGGATAAGAGAAAGGTGATGCCGACCTCCTTCCGGCGCGGAGATCGTCGCTATTCGCCATATCCTCAGCGGCCGCCCTTTCGGAGGGAGTCCGGGACCTCTGGGTCCTACCAGTTCCGATCATCCTCTCAGGGATTCTACAGACCACCCGACAGGTCTAGCTTTCGGGACCGTGGCCGTCGACAGCCTTCCTTCAGGAGACCCTCCAGGGGCTCGGGCAACCGTCCCTTCCGGAGAGGCAAGTGACGCCCACTATTCAGCTCCCATTGGCGGCCGCCTTCACCTCTTCGCGGAACAATGGGAGCGTACCACCACAGATGCGTGGGTCCGCCAGACCATCGGATTGGGCCTCACCCTAGAATTCAGTTCTCTCCCCACTCCACGATTCATCAGGCGTCCCGTTCCATCCAATCCGACGAAGCGGGACTTGTTCGAGACGGACATTCCTGGACATTCCTCCTGGACATTCGGGCCATAGAGCCGGTTCCCCCTTGTCATCGCGGGACTGGCTTCTACTCCGTCTTTTCCCTGGTCCCCAAAACTTCTGGAGGGTGGAGAGGAATCCTGGATCTGAAGGCACTCAACCAGTTCATCACGTATTGTCAATTCAAAATGCAGACGCTATGATCGATTGTGGACTGTATTCGTCCCGGGGACCTGATGACTTCCATCGACTTGAAGGAAGCATACCTGCATATTCCAATCCGTGCTGCGCATCGTCACTTCCTACGCTTCTCCTTCAACGGCCAGCATTTCCAATACCGGGCTATGCCCTTCGGCCTGTCGTCAGCCCCGCGAGTCTTTACCAAGGTGTTGGCAGCCATGGCAGCCTCTCTACGACTGATACCCATTCGGATTTATTGTTACCTCGACAACATCCTCATCCTTTCGTCGACACCCCAGCTCGCCCTGAAGGATCTCGGGTTGGTAATTGCTACCCTTCGGTCGCATGGCTTCACACTGAATGAGAAAAAGAGCCATTTCCATCCCACTACTCGGATTTGGCATCTTGGGGCGATCCTGGACTCTCAGCTGGGTATGGTTTTTCTGTTGGAGGATTGCCGCCTCAGCATTCGTTCCCTGGTCCTCCAGGTTCTGTCGATGACCCGGGTGCCATTGCTGCTCCTGTCGACTCTTTTAGGGAAAATGATTTCCTGCGTCTTCATCGTCCCTTGGGCCAGGTTCCACTCCAGACCCCTGCAATGGTACCTGCTACCCTTCCAGAAGGCACATCGCAGCAACTCCAGCTCTCGAGTCCGGCTACCGCAGTCAGTTCGCGATTCCCTACCTTGGTGGACCTCGCCATCTGTGCTCTCTGGGTGTTCGTTTTGAAGCCCCCCACGTGTGACAGTGACCACAGACGCGAGCCTTACGGGCTGGGGTGCCCACCTTCAGAACCAGGTCACACAAGGTCGATGGTCTCCAGCAGAAACGGCCAACGACATCAACTGACTGGAGCTTCGCGCAATCAGACTCGCGCTGTCGCACTTCCAGCCTCTTTTGGAAGGTCACCACGTCCGCATTCTCATGGACAACGTGACAGCAAAAGCCCACGTAAATCGAGAGGGAGGAACACGATCGGCTCCCCTCATGGCGGAAGCGACCAGGCTGCTCTCATGGGCGGAACTGCACACTTAATCGTTGATGGCGGACCACATATCCGGGACCGACAACCGCCAGGCGGATTGGCTGAGCCGTCAGCAGATCGACCAGGCCGAGTGGGGTCTCCATCCGTCCCTATTCCAGGAGATCTCCCTCAGGTTTGGCCGTCCCATTCTAGACCTTTTTGCTCATCCAGCCAATGCACAGCTACCAAGATTTTTCTCCCGGTTCCAGTGTCCCACAGCAGAGGGCACCAACACTCTTCTGTGCCCCTGGCCACGGGGCCTTCTCTATGCCTTTCCCCCTCCCACTCCTGCCGAGGGTGATCCGAAAAATTCTACTGGAAAGAGCAGACGTTCTTCTGGTTGCCCCCCACTGGCCACGCAGATCCTGGTTCACCGACCTGGTGGACCTGTTGGTGGCCGCCCCGTGGCGGATTCCGGACCACAGGATTTCTCTCAGCCAGGGGGTCATACTGCATCCAGATCCTCAATGGTTGCAGTTGACCGTCTGGCACTTGAGAGGGTCCTCCTGACCAAGGACAACTTGTCCAGAGGGGTTGTTTCCATTATCCAGGCCTCCAGGCGGCCATCCACAACCAGGATTTACAATACCACCTGGCGAGCCTTCTCGGCCTGGTGCATCGCCAGACATTCGGACCCCACCTCTGCTTCGGTCTCCGACGTATTGGAGTTCCTACATGCTGGCTTCAACAAAGGCCTGGCGGCGAACACTCTCCGCAGGCATATGGCTGCCTTGGACACCATCCTTTCTACTGATTCGGAGGTTCCTCTTTCTCGCCATTGACGGATTAGATCCTTTTTGAAGGGCGCGTCTAACCTCCACCCACCTTGTATCCATCGATATCTGTCATGGGATCTGCCGCTGGTTCTTTGAGCCCTCACGGCTGCCCCCTTTGAGCCTTTGGCCTCCGTTGGACTGCGCTTCCTGACCCTTAAGGTCGTGTTTCTGATTGCGGTGACTTCAGCTCGGCGAATTTCCAAATTGGCTGCCCTGTCAGTTCGAGAGGATTTATGTATTTTCCATTCTAATCGAGTCGTCCTCAGGATGGATCCATCTTTCCTCCTGAAAGTCAATTCCGTTTTCCACTGCGCACAGGAGCTGATACTCCCGGATTTTTGTCCGGATCCTAGACACCCGTTGGAGGACCAGTGGCACACCCTTGATGTTCGGAGGGCCCTTCGTTGATACATCAAGAGGACCTTGGCATTTCGTCGTTCTGAAGCTCTCTTCGTTTCCTTTCTCCCAGCGTCTCTGAGCCACAAAGTTTCATCTATTACAATAGGATGATGGCTAAAGGCCTGCATCTGTAAAGCCTACTCAGCGTCAGGCAAGCCACCTCCCGGCAAGGTGCTTCCTCATTCAACCAGGAGTGCCTCCACCTCTGCTGCATGGGCAACTCAAGCCTCGGTTTCGGAGATTTGTAAAGCAGCCACCTGGACCACCTTATCACCGTTCATAAGACATTATAAAATCGATGCCTTTGCGGCTGCTGATGCCTCCTTTGGACGACGGGTTTTACAGTCAGTAGCTGCTCCAGTGCCTTCTCCGGACCTGACTGGAACCCCCCCCGGACTAACTTGCTTGGGTATATCAACCTGAATGTTGAAAATAGGGAGGGCTGGATTCTCCAAGCAGCGCGCTAGAGAACGAACGTTGCTTACCCGAACGTTCCTTCTCAGTGCACTGATGGAGAATCCAACCCTCCCTATTTTCAACATTCAGGTCCGGGGTTTTCTTGTTGACTTGGGACTTCCATCTGCTTCTTTCCTGTTCTTTGTGAACTAAACTGACACTAGTCGAGCAGAGGAGGTGGAACCGAGGCAGAAAATTTAAAGTGATACACTCAGTCTCTGACAAGCTCAACGTGAACATTACCCACGCTTTGGATTCTCCATCAGCGTGCCGAGAAGGAACGTTCAGGTAAGCAACGTTCGTTTTGCTTACCACGGGAATCTTCCAACACCAAGAAAATATTCCAAAGTACCAAAGGAAAATAAATAAATTTCCTTATTGTGTCTGAAGTAATGGTGAAGAATGTATGGTGGTACACATACATAAATAACCAGAATTACCTCTTTGTTAGATGTTGACCCATGAATTTGCATTGAATTCTGAACATAGTCAAGAACTGACAAATGAATTAAAAATGAATTGGCAACTATTCTGTAAACTGTATTTAAAGTTTAGAGGAGTAAGAAACTTGAGGAATCTGAGAAATATGCAGAACTTTTAAAATTCAAATAAACATGAGTTGATTATGAAAAGGAAATCCTCATGAGGCCACCTTAAAACAAATACATCTTGAATCTTATTTCCGTCCACGTTCTTTCCTCTTATTTAAAAGAAGAGTTTCATCCAGGGCATAAAATCAGTTTAGGATATTGGCCAAGTTGAAAGTAATCAATCTTGGGGAGCAAATGAGAATGTAAAATAAGCAGGACTGGTTCCCAGGAAGGGTCAGTCTTTAAAATAATATTTCTAGTGTGTTTCATATTTGGACTAGTCTGTTTTACCAAAACCCATTCTGCATTAAAATATGAATTTAAAAAGGGCAAAATGAAATTGATTAATGCTGATGCCTCTTATCAAGGGATTATAAAAATAGTTATATTAGGCAACTATAAGTAGGATCCCTGACTTCATCCCTTTTTTTTTTGGTTATGTTACATATTTGCTTTGTTTTCAAATAGTTTACAAGATATGCCAGAGATTCCCAAACTTTCTTAGTTCTCATACCCTTAATGTGTCAGTCATTTTTTCATGGCTCCCAGAGCCAAAAGGCTGCAAAAACAAAACCACAGTTTCACAAAGATGATTTTGCAAATAGATGTCACAAAACCAAGGTTTGCCAAGGACATTGCAAAAACTTAAAATGCCTTATGCTCCCTATAGGATCACTATGGTGCCTTGGAGTACCATAGTTTGGGAACCCTGGATATATGTTATAGTTTTGATCAGTGCTTGAATATTTATCAACATAGATTAAAATAAATTATTCAGTCTATTAAAGTATTATATAAAATGAAATCATCAGAACTGAATAGATTAGAATTGATAGAAGAGAGCTAAATGGTGGTTTGTTTTAAGCTTCGTTTATTTTCTCAGTATAGTCATGTGACACTTAAATTATTTGTGCTGTGTTTGAATTTCCAGCATCTTAGTATGACATATTGTACAATACTCAACCCATGTAGTTTCACTATCACTTTTTTATACATCAATTGATGTACAATTGAACTCAATTGCTAGTTACTTCTATATTCATTAGCACAAGCCAGCATTCTTTTTTTCATTATTTGAAATTAAATTAGCAGCAACTAGAGGGCCCTGTTAAGTTAAAAAAAAAAAGATATAGGCTAGTTTTAGGTTAACTTTAGCGTTGAATCTTTGGTCTAAAAACCTAGATGTAGGACATCAGAAAACAAATGACAACAGGTGGTCATCATTAAGGGATGGTCATGTGATGTCTATTAAACCTTTATGGGTCCAACTATAGCACTCCATATTGCACTACCACAAATTGATAGTATCAGTTTTTACATGCATAGTAGATCAAAGCACAAAATACCAGGGTCATTGTCAAGTTAATTCCTTAGTTATTTAGAGATTAAGAATAGTTATGTCAAGTTCCAAGTAAGACCCACATAGAGTTACTTCTAAGCAGTTTCCTTTATTGTTCCTCACCTATCAACAGAAATAAACTTCGCCAAAGCAAACTAAAGCAAGTTCCTTACACCATTGAAGATACTGTATATTCTGAGAAACTTTAAAGAAAGAACTGGCCTGACCTTCTAATCAAACTATCTAAATTTCACTGTCTCTTATTCCTTTGGAATGCATACCTTCCCTCTGGGAAATCCAGACTACATTCCACAACAATTTTTCAAATTAAACTATTAAATCAACTATTGTTATTTAACTTTTCTAGCAGCTAAAAAAATGCAGACTTTATCATAAAATTGCAATATATCTGGATAATTCTTGAGGAAGGGAGTCACAGTATTCAAGGGGAAAAGCACAATAGTTATACACATATTAAGGTTTTTTTTTCACACAATCTATTGGCTTTTCTTAGTAGTTCTATTTTATCAATTTTATGTTGGTATTTCAAATATCTACCTCACTGATTTAAAGAATAAACGTATAGAAAGATTAATAAATATATTGGGAGAACTTCAAGCTTAATTAAGTTCTACTGGTTCTGTCAGATGTCAAGCTTTGGAGGTTGAAATATTATCTTATATTAAAAAGTTGCAAGGCGATAAGATTTTTGCTATTGTTATTCTCTATGGAGCATATAGGTGTTTTAATTTTAAATTGCAGAATGGTTTATGAGTCCAACATAATGGATGTATGAATAGTTTTTTTTGTTTGGGCTTTTTAAAATAGGGGATTGGCTTTGTATTTCACAATCCGATATAGAGCAAACCATCACCTTGAAAACACTGGTTACAGTTCTATTCTAGTTCAACTCTTAATGGTCAAGGAAAAAATTGCATCTGGCATTTTGGAAATAGTTTGCCACTGCCACCTTCTAGCATATCCTTTCTTTATTTCTTTTCTTTTTAACTTAACTGTGTTTGGATTCCTGGTGATCCATCATCCTTCCCCCCATCCCCAAATGTTGGAATTTTTAGTGGCCTCCCCTCCAAGGATTAACAAATTCCAAAAGCACTTAGCTTTTAAAAGTTAGATTTGCAGGTCAAATCAGATACATTTACTTCCCTTAGCAAGATTTGTTAGAATCCTAGAACAGGGATCCCCAGCCTGTGGGCTATGGCCCACTACTGGGCTGCGGCCTATTTGCAACCGGGCCGTGTGAGTGCTCAGCTGATGTGTGCACACATAACCCCATTCACGCGAGCGTCGCAGTTGCTCACAGCTTCACTCACATGACTCGTGGGCATTCGCAGCTCCACTTGTGTGTCACAGGCACTCGCAGCCTCACACATGCACTTGCAACCCCGCTCATGCAAGCATTGCAGGCGCTCTTGGCCTCACTCGTGCAAGTGTTGCTCTTGCGGTTCCACGTGTGAGTGCTCACAGCCCCATTTGCGGATCAATGAGTGCTCGCATGTGCAAATGTGTGCACATAACCCCTCCCACAAAATCATCCCCTCTTTCCCCCCTCCCCCCTGCTTCAGGCTGCCAACCCAGAAAGGTTGGGGAGCTCTACCCTAGAAGACCTTAGGTACATGTTATCCAGTTCTAAATGTCAATTGTTAGAAGGCATAATGTAAAGAAAAAAATAATAAAGTTAACAATTTATGTCTTTTTTCCAAAAACAAATCCACATTAAATAAGTAAATCAATAGATGACTAAACTAAAAGGCCACATATTGCTTAGTGAAAATAACATGATTCTAATAGAAGACACGGCATTGCAAATGTATAAATGATGCATTCAATATTGATCAGAAATTAAGTCACTATTGACTATGATTGGAACTTGATATCTTGTCTTTGGAATATATGTTCCCATACTGGTTGGAACTTTTGGTGGTCCCAACACTGGTTTAAGCTCCAAAGCTGTCCCTGCATTACAAACCACCTGAAAAACTGCAAATTTGACACATCCATGTTTTTCCTCCATATTAGGCTGATGACATTATATTGCCTATATGGACCAAATTACATTCTTTGGTATGGTATGAATAAGCTTTCCACATTTTTATCCAGAGTTGAATCTAATTATTCTTGTAATAATACTATCACTTTTGTTTTGGCAGTCGCATTAAAATCATATGTTTGAAGGAGATCTGAAATGAATCTGTTAACTATTATAAAGCTTAGCATTGACTTCTTAACTCATATAAGAAATAGAATTAAACACAGCTTGGAGAAAATTCCCTTAATTGAAAAATAATTTTCCCACTATTTACTTTCTAATTCTGGGTAGTTTCTTCAGGCAGCTCTTCAATATAAGCTTCTCAAAAAAACTTATATTCTTGCAGGAGTCCCCAGCCATGAATCTGTACTGGTCGATGGCGTGTTAGGAAACAGGCCACATAGTTGGAGATGAGTGGTGGATGAGCAAGCAAAACCGAACCCTCCCTCACAATCCGTGGAAAAATTGTCTTCCACGAAACTCATCTTGGTTGCCAAAAAGGTTGGGGATTGCTGTTTTACTGAACATACTTAATGTACATTTTATTTGACAATATTAATGATTACTGAACTATACACATATGCGCAGACATTCACAAAGTTTAGCCAAAGGGATTTAGTATATATGTTAATACTTTATTTCAGTGGAAGGGACTTTAAAAGCCTTTAGTTTATTTTTTAAAATTGTATTTTAATGCTGTAATAAGGATAAATAGTATATATAAATAGAATTATTGTTGCTATGATCAAATCATGGCTAAGATTGCCTTGATCTGAAAAAATAATCCCCTCCCTTTTTTTTAATTTTAGGGTATGCCTGTGTGATATAGTTAGAATCCTATACTAAAGATCAAAGTTTGAATTCAATGAAGCCATAGCTCCCTGGCAGACTTTGGACCACTATCTTTAACAGAATTGTTAGGAAAACATTTGTGCAGAGGGAATGTGATAAAGTTCCTGAACAAAAAGCAGAATATAAATATAATTAATTATGGTTGTTCGTACATTATTATTGATACACTGTATGAAAATAAACATACTTAATGGTATATTGCATTTTGATTAAGTTGGGTACCAAAATATCCAAACATTTTCCTATAGGCTCAAAATCTTAATGTTGTGTTTTTTAATGACTATTCTGCAATGGTATTCAAATGTCTAGGAAGTATAAGAAAATCACCAGGAGAAATAATATTTATCAAAGATTCAGAACCCAAGTGACAGCATGAGAACAGGGTTGGCAATGACCTGGAAATAGAAAGATAATGTGCAGACTCATTCATTTTTCTCCCCAGTCTCTTGGGGCACAAAAGTGACCTCATCACTCAAGGAAAATGACCTCTGTCAATATGTTTGAAATAGTAAGAACATGTTTCAAGCAAAGTGTAAGTTTTAACCTACTCCTTTAAAACAAAAAAAGGTTTAATGTATGAGTGGCAGAGAGGAATCCGAGTCACTGCTTTTTTAATGAATGTATTCAATACTCTTTTTGTTCAAACGCAGTGCATGTGAAAGAATCTTTTTAGAACTACATGTTTGAGAATCCCGTTTTTTTCAGATCTCTCCCAGGAATAAACTTTGAGATTATTTTATGAAGTATTAAAGAAGTTGAAGACATTTTGGTTCAATAAAAAGAAATGTGTGAAGTTTTGCTAAATAAATAATATAAACAACCAGTGTGCTAATGTAAGCAGACCATTCTTCACACAATTTATATGACAAATAAATAAACCACTAAGAACTCTTTGTGACTTTGTAACAATTTCAACCAAAATAACATTTAATTATGGTTTAAAGACAGCATTACTTAGCTTTTCTCACAGAGGAAAACACACATACAAACACACAATCCTCCATGGAATTAATTCAGCTTTTGCAAACGTGAACAAGAAATATTTATAATTGATATGTCATATGCTTTGATTGTTACATCTTAGTTTCAGTGGCTAGCCAATCCATTCTAGGAAAATATGCATCTGTTTTAAGGATTGGAAACAGTTCTGTTCTTATGTGCTTCAAAGTACCTTTTTTCTAATAGAAACTGAAATGTTGATGAGCCTATTTTATTTATAATTTCCTTTTTTAAAATGATTTTTTTTCACTAATGCTTTGCCAATGAAATGAATTTCATGATGCAAAAAAATCTTGTCTAAGACAGTATTTCTCAACCTTGGCAAGTTTAAGATGGATGGGCTTCGATTCCCAGAATTCCTTAACCAGCCAATTCCCAAAATTCCCCAGACAGTACAAAGTTGAGAAACACAGACCTAGGTGACCACACGGTTTGTGCCTAATTTAAAAGGTGAGAACTCTGCTTATGGATCACGATTAGTCAGTATTTAGACATGGGTAACACTGAATTCAATGTTTCTAATGAAATTGGATTAAATATTTTAACATGATTGAAATTATTTCAGCTAGCAGCTGGCTCCATACAAACTTTTCACCTTTTCTAATTAATATTTACATTGGGCAATCACATAGTTAACACTATTTCATTTGATTCAACATTTACTGTATGTTTTACCTTCCATTTAAAAAACAATTTCCCAAGCTCTTGATAAGAAGAAAACCTGCTATTTAAAAGCTGCTGTAGGTTACTGCAAAGATGATCACAATTGTTAATTGTAACTAATTACCGTGTTTCCCTGAAAATAAGACAGGGTCTTATTTCCTTTTGAACACCGAAATAAGGGCTTGGCCTTATTGGGGGGGTGGGGAGGACCTTATTATTTTGGGGATGGAGGAAGTGGCGAGCATGGGACTGGATGTTCTGTCATCACTGCTGCCTCCCCTCCCTGTTCTTCATGCTGGCTGAGCAGCTGGCTGCTGCTGCCCTGACGTGTCCTGCCACTGCTGCTGCCTTGTGGAGCAGGACTCTGCAAGGCTTGTTCCGCCATTGTACGCACAAACTGCCATGAGCATCGTCATACCGGCACAGCTGGCATCCTGCCGCTCGCGGCTGCACCGTATGTCAAACCTCGTGGCAGTGCTGCTGTTCATGCATGCAAGGGCACAAACCTTGCAGAGTCCTGCTACACGAGGTGTGGGTGCGATGAGTCTCACAAAGATTCATTTCTGACAGATGGGGCAGGGGAGAAGCGAGACGCATGGAGCGAGACGTGGCTCCCCTTGCTGTCTCTTCTCTCCCCCCTCACCGGGCATGCTGCTCCTTGCTTAGCCACCCTTTAGGGATGCAATTTGCGGGTGGCAAGTGGGGCGGATGAGAAGCGGGAGATGCATCTTACCTTTCAAGCTCTGTGGTGTTCCTCGTTGTTGTATCTAGGGAAACACGTTGTAAAAAAAAACTTTATTGAACTCACGAGAAGATTTTTTTTACGTGTTTCCCTGGACACAATGGTGAGGAATGAGATGGAGCTGGAAAAATAAGACGCGTGTTCCACTTCTTGCCCGCCCCACTTGCCACCCCCAAATTGCATCCTTAAAGAGGGCCGGTGGCTAAGCAAGGGGCAGGAGCCCTGCCATGCCCAGTGAGCAGAGGTGAGGAGAGACGGCAAGGAGAGCCATGTCTCACTTCTCCCCTGCCCCACCTGCCGCCCCTCTCGATAAAGAGACAGTGGGGAAGGGAAGCAGCCAGGCTGCTGTTGCCATTGGGGTGGGGTGGGACATGTTGGGCTGTGAGATGCGCGTCTTACCTTTCCAGCTCCATGGTGTTCCTTGCCGTTCTGTCCAGGGAAATACGTTGTAAAAGAAAACTTCTCTTGAGTTCGATCAAACTTCTCGAATGGCAAGGGGAGCCATGTCTCGCTCTACACGTCTTGCTTCTCCCCCGCCCCACCTGTCAGAAATGAGACTTTGTGAGACTCATCGCACCCGCGCCCATGCCTCATGTAGCAGGACTCTGCAAGGCTTGTGCCCTTGCACGCATGAATGGCAGCACTGCCACGAGGTTTGACATACTGGCTCAGCCACAAGTGTCAGGACACCAGCTGTGCCGGTATGATGAAGCTTGTGGCAGTGCTGCAGTTCATGCGTGCAACGGCACAACAAGCCTTGCAGAGTCCTGCTCCACGAGGCAGCGATGGAGGTGGGACACGTCAGGGCAGCAGCGGCCAGCTGCTTAGCCAGCACAAAGAACAAGGAGGGAAGGGCATGTTCCCCCCTTCCCCCCCTCCAGCCTCGCCTCCTCAACTCATTTTGGTTGCGCGGCAAGCAATCAGAGGAGATGGCAGGACCACTGCGCATGTGTGTAAGTAGTTGGTATTTTAATGCATGTGCTGAAAAGCCCGATTGGGCTTATTATCCAGAGAGGTCTTAGTTTCGGGGATTAAGAAATCCCCGAATTTCTGGGTTAAGAAATTCTTGAGAAAATTATGTAGCATACACTTGGAAATAGTTTGAACCACCTAGCTGAATTTCTATTGCAGTTAAGATTAATTTTTTTTCATGCCTTCATATGTAAGTATTTCATAAAACCTAATAAGGAAAGAAATGTACTTGTTTGGAGATTAATGGCACTATTTTGGGATTTCAGCTGCGATTTGTGTGCTATTTTTAATTCATTATTCTATCACATCTGAAAGAATTGTACTGAACTCATATGAATTAACAAATACTTCTGCTTCTCTTTAAAGAACATATTTTAGCAATCCTACATCATACTATAGGATAATAACCATTTCAGATTTTCTAAAATCTAAAAGTTGTACTGAACTGAATTAGAAATTTATAGGTAGAGAAGTAAGAAAAGTTATAAACTGTGATCTGTTCTGTAAAATTCACCCTAAAATTAACATTAACAGAAATACATATATTAAATACTATAAGCCTTTGTATTACTAGAGAAGTTAGACATATTTTCAGCTTAGAAATATAGATTCTGCTTAATTAAGACAAGACAGAAAGATGCCGTAAACTACAACAATCATTTTAGAAATGTTATATATTCTGTACAGATAGTCCTCGACTTACAACCATTCATTTAGTGACTGTTCAAAATTTCAGTGGCATCGAAAAAAAAGTGATTTATGACCATTTTTACAACCACTTACAACCATTGCACCATCCCCATGGACATTCGGGTGCTTGGCAACTAGTGTGTATTTGTGACAGCTGCATTGTCCTGGGGACATGTGATCACTGTTTATAACCTTCCCAGATAGCTTCCAACAGGCAAAGTTAATGGGGGAAGCCAGATTTGCTTAATGACTGCATGACTCACACGTCACAACTGCAGTGATTTGCCTAACAATTGTGACAAAAAAAGTCATAAAAGGGGACAAACTTACTTAACAATTGCCTTACTTAACAATATAACTTTTGGGTTCAGTTGTGGCCATAAATCAAGAACTACCTGTATATATTTACGTATTTCTCCTAAAGGAGAAGGAGATAGAAAAGCTTCTTTCTCTCATTATGTTAATTTCGCAGCATGGCTCTGGTGTTAGATTTGTGAAGTTTTTGAATCACACTGGATCACAATAATAAATGCCAATACTCTACACAGGAATACTTTTTAAAGGACAATCTAAAAATAAATTGATCTAAGTTTTCAGATCTTCCATTTGTGATGGCCAGTATATTTTAAGAACTATCTTTCTCTTTGTTTTCTTTCAAAACATATGGTTTGAAATAAATATCTCAAAAGGAAATAGACTTATGACCTAGTCAACATCATTCAAATTAGAGATTTATATTTTCTTTCAACTGACAGATTTGCTTCAGAAAATGCCTTCTATTTAGGGGCATTACTCACAAAAATTAGATGGCATCTGTGATTACGGCACTGAAACTTTTTATAGGTGTGTTAAATTGGTGGGGTTTATTTGAATAGCTGCAGCCACAATCTTGACTTCTTTAACCTATTCCCACATACAGTGGTTTCAGTTTCCAATAGAAATTGCTATTGCATAACTTGATACAAATCCTGGATGCAAGGGACCGAGTGCACAAATGTCCTTTAAATTCATTTGCTAAAAGCAACCAAGGTAATATTGGATAGTCTTCTTAAATTGGACATTGGATTATCTCATTTTTCTGTCTTTGATGACAAGCAATGGCTTGGGATGACATAGTAAATAAGTCAGAAACAGATGTGCTACTTATTCCTGCACCTACTTTGAATTTCCAATACAGCATGCAAAGAAGAAGTGATAGAGGGAGTTGAAGTTGTCAGAACCTTGGGTGAGAGTGACCAATATAATCAATATAATGCAAACACAAGCAATAGAATATAATCCAAATACTGTCTTAAACTTTAAAAGAGCTGATGTTAACAAACTCAGAGAGAGCATAAGAAAAATTCCATTCATAAAAATCCTAAAGAGGAAAACAACTCAATTAACTGTGGGAAATTCTGAAAAATATGATCAGTCCAACGCAATATCACTGAAAAAGAAAAACAAATCCAAGAAGAAACCAGCTTTCAGACCTGCCCCAACCCTTAGGAAAGAAAAGCCTTTGCTTTTCCATTTCGTTAAAGCAAAGTTTTTTGTTTTTTTTAACTATGAGTGGTGGTTTTAGCAGTAAAGTCAAGCCAGCTATGAAAGTACTACATTCGCTGGATCCAAAAATAAGGTTTAAGTTTCCTCCCAGACCATCCCTCCCCCCATGATCAGTCCATTTCCAGCTAACTGGAGCTCGTTAAGATGTTTTGGGAACACTGATGTCATGTCCCCATCGGAACCTGAATTTGCAGAGGAAGATGAGCCAGAGCTGGACTATAGGGGGCGGCTTCGTTGGCTTCAGAGGAATGTGTGGAGGAAGCAAACCAGGGCCCCTCAGGAAGGGGACAGCTTGCTAGCAGGGAGGAACGGGGCCAGGAAGACCAACAGGGGGCAGGCAGTGGAAATGAGCAAAGGAGTTCTGGCAGGACAACCACCTCTTTGCAAAGAGGGAGTAGTGCCAGTTTGCACAAACAATGATCAACTTTCTGGGTCATCGCAGCTCGCCTGCCGGTGTGGAGATGGACCTGGAGACAGTAGAGTCATTGCAGGCATGGCAACCTTTATGGCGGGTGAAGGACGTGCAACAACGGCTGGGGTACGCGAACTATTATTGTGTTCTCTGCTTTGCTACCTTGACTACTCCTGTTTCCAATCTGCTCAAAAAAGGGAAAAAGTTCCATTGGGGTGCTGAGGAGCAAGGAGCCTTCAATGCCCTGAAGGCCGCCTTCACCTCCAAGCCCATCCTCATGCATCCTGATCCATTCCGGCCATTTGTGATGGAGACGGATGTATTGGATGTGGCCATTGGGGGAGTACTCCTACAGGCCTATGCCCCTGCAGGCACTTTGTTCCTATGTGCCTATTATTCCGGGAATCATTTGGCTTTGGAGCAAAATTACACCATAGGGGACAAGGAGCTATTGGCAGGTAAGGTCACCTTTG
The DNA here is from genome assembly GCA_022577455.1 of Arizona elegans. Classification (NCBI taxonomy): domain Eukaryota; kingdom Metazoa; phylum Chordata; class Lepidosauria; order Squamata; family Colubridae; genus Arizona; species Arizona elegans. The sequence goes on along the minus strand of JAKOOJ010000006.1, from coordinate 29,806,688 downwards.
AAACATGGCAAAACCATCTGGAGGGGGCCCGCCACCAGGTGAAGGTTCGAACTGACCATCACAACCTGGAGCATTTATGGATGGCCCAGATGCTGAACTAGCGCCAGGTACGATGGTTGCTGTTTTTCACCTGATTTGACTTGGATGTCCTAGGTTCTGAGCGGGTGGAATCAGTGTCCCGGAAGCCCAAGTATACCAGAAGAGAGGACAAAATCCCACATCAAATGGTGATTCCATTGGAGCGGTTCATGGCCACTGAGGAGCCTGTGGACCTCCAGGTTAGGATTCAGGAGGCGCAGTGGCAGTATCCGTTCATGGCAGCTCATTGTCGGGAGCTGGATGTTGATGGAAGATGGGAAACTCCTTGTGCATATACGGATGACCTGTTGAGATTTCTAGATCACATCTACGTGCATGAAGGACCCCTTCATGGCTTCATTCTGCAACAGGGTCATGACAGTCCAGCGGCCAGCCACTTTGGGGTCTTCAAAACATTGCACCTCGTCTCCAGGACATTTTGGTGGCTGCAATTCCAGCATGATATGTTGGGATATGTGGCGTCATGTGGGATCTGTCGACAGGCCAAGAATGCTACCGGTGCACCCCCTGGTCTCTTGCAGCGCTATCCACACCAGAAAGACCATGGGGGTGGTCTCATTGAACTTTATTACCAAGTTGCCCCCATCGAAGAGTGTGCCACAACCATCTTGGTGGTGGTGGACATGCTCACCAAGATAGCCCATTTTATTCCATGTGCAGTCTCCCTACCACATGGGCGATGGCCCAATTATTCATCGCTCATGTGTTTTGGCTGCATGTGTTACCGGACCAAGTAGTGTCTGACCGGGATGGGTGGGTGGGTGCAGTTTACAGCACGTTTTTTCATTACTTTTGGCAGCTAATTCTCACTTTCATAATTTTGTTTGACTCAAAGCTTTCTTAACGCTTAATGCTACTTTGCAATTGCTACACAAATCTTCCAAGAAGAAAATAATATTAGACTTGGAGACAAAGAAATATATATATAGCCACCTGGCCTCCTGTGTATATCTGTGTGTGTGTGGTGGGGGGGGGGGGTAATAAGAGAAGAAAATATATTAAGCCATAAAGAGCTAGGGAGAGCATTATATGGGATTCAGGGGGCTCTTATCAGTTGAAGATGCTGTACATATAAACCTACTTTAGTATTTGTGATGCTAAAGAACCTGCAGCCCCCTTGACATACCACTGTTTTACATAAGATGCTTTTAAGATAAAAAAAATGTTTAAAAATGTAAAATAAAATAAAATGATAAAGGAACTATGGTTGAGATGACTCCTGCTTCTTGTTGTTTTTCCCTTCAGAAGGAATGTTTAGGGGGGAGGCAACTTTTAACAACCTGTCTCAACTACCGCACATTTTAGTTACCCAAGAGGAGAAAAGTGCATTCACCTAGAATTAAATGAGCTCGTGTGAAACGGAGGGAAGACCAAGGGAAAGAGAAGGAGGAGGGGGAGGTCGAAGGGTGTGGGCAGCACATGCACTCGCATGTGTCACCTACCTTGCCAGAGCGTCTTGTGTGCATCAGATTGTACAAAATCTAACTGGAACTCAACTAGATATAGGTTTCTCATAGGAAGTGCAAAATATGCCCTTTTTACTTGATATTGAATTTCATCAGACAGAGGAAACCATTGAAATACAAACAGGGCTAATTGACTGTGTGTGTGTGTGTGTGCGCACACACACACACATGCAGGAACTGTTCCTTTTGCCTGATTGTTAATTCAGAAATTTGCCTGTTTTTAAATCTTTTTTTTTATTATGAGTGCAGAACAACATTGCACCTTAGAATGAATAAAGTTGATACAGATTCTTTGATTTCTTTCTTCAACTACAAGAGGACTGTCCTTTTCCCACAACACCTAGTCCTTTAATTCTGATTTGTAGGGACCCAGCAGCATCCTTTGCTTTTTTAAAGATGGGGAAGGGTTCCATATTAAGACTATTGACATTGTTTTCAGAAAGGGAGAAAATATTTATTTTCTCTCTTTAATGAGTTAGATATATGCTTCCTGTCTCCAGTGATATCTCTCTGAACGTCCGCTCTCTAGTACGCTGGCTTATGCTTTCTTTCCTATCTACGGCTTTGTTTTTTGCTGATACCTGATGCTGTTGTGCCAGACAAAATAAGCTTTGTTAAGAAATTAGACTGAGACTATAACTAATCCAAAGATCCAGCAATTATTTCATTAATTGATCCTTCTTTTTAAGTAACATTATATGTGTTTCTAAAGATGTATTGCCTTCCATAGGTAGACAGAAAGGAAAACACTTAAATTTTGTTCATGGAAATACTGTATATGATAATACTGGAGCATTAAGTACTGAATAATTTGTCTTAAAACAATCCTGTCTCTATAACCTTTGCCAAGATCAAAAGATTGCATTGAAGAAAGGAATGTTTACCTTACTTATACTTGTTGAAGTTTTTCAGTGACAGCTGGACCTTCACAGATGAGATACGGCATAAAGGATTATTGCAAAACCTCAAAGTTGCAATGCTTTGAGGGAAATAAGTTTTAAAACTGATTTATTTAAACCATATGGAAACCTTTTATGGGCATGCTTTAAAAGAATTTACATCTGACATATTGGTTTGTTCTGTAAAGAAAATCTATCTGGTAGAAACAAACACAGAAAACAGTATTGTGATAGAAAGCACCGCAAATTCAGATTTTCAGTTACATTTACAAGAATGGATTTAAAAAAAGGAAGAGAAGCCTATTCAGAAGTGTACATTTTAATTTGAAATTGACCACTAAAAAAATCATTTTGAAATCATATTTGAAGGGGCTATATAGCAATATTGCATGATTTGCGAGGTAAATTGAAATCACCTATGATTTATCCTATGGTTCCTCTTATAATACAAATTAGTGTTTAAATTCCAATTTGCCCCATATATTAAGTATGTTAAATGATTTTGGGGTAATTTGTCTTTTATATTGTTTCCATCTGATTACCAAAATCAATATTGCTTTGTGAATACCCAAACTAAAACTTTCATTGCAGGGGAAAAAAAATAGGAATGGGGGATAAAACATTTCCCCATGATTAAATCAGGGAAGGAAAATATTAAATTATTATTGGGCCTGCTGTAAATGTTCTTTGTTTAAGAGTATTTGAATTTTTAAAAATCAATTACATGCTAAATTTAGAAAAATAATTTCTTGCAATCCCAAAGCATCTGAAATACCACTTGAACATCATCACCATATTAATAATATCACTTTCAATCAATTGCAAAAAGCAGTTTTACTTGGAAAAGGTTACATCCTGCAATGATACCTTTAACAATATTAAACAACATCATCTGCCTATCCCAGGTTGTTGGGAAGGATTCAATAGGTAGATAAAAAAAAGACAAATCCAGTCCAAACATCTGGCTGATTATGTGACCAACCAATAAAGTCTCCATGTAATTAAGAAAAAGAATACATCAAGGATATCACACAGGCACTAAAACATGTTAAAACGTGCAAATTGTGACTGACTATATGCTTATAGATCTTTCAAGATTATTTTGTAGATCGTTGTTGATTTTTAGTCTTCGTAAAACGAATGAGGTACATCATATATTTATACAGGCACAAATCACAATTATATAGTGAGACTGTCCACACTAGCAATTTATAGCATCCCTTAGCTTTTCCTGTGATGATAAATCACTGCTGCATATCAGCTGTATATATTGCTGCAACGTAGACCGAGTGACATAATAAATAATAGTCCAGTCTTTTATGCACAAAATTCCTTTTACTGTACAAGCCAAACATTGGGGTGGGGAGTAGGTGAGGGTGGGGGTGGGGTGAGAAATAGAGCACAAAACATGGTAGGAGGATAGGTTAAAAGTTTTCAGAATTTAATCCTGCTCATCACCAAATTATATTTAAATCAAACAATCCTGTCAATAACCAAATTCTCCATAATCTGGTTAAACACATGTATACACACAACAAATTATATCACTGCTGGTCATAATTATACATTGATGGTAATTCTATTATGAATTCTGAGAGATGTGATTAAACTTGTCTAAAAGGCATCTATTGGGGAAAATGCAGCAAATAAATAAATTCGAAAACCAGAAACTAAATTATGTCAGAGGATATTTTCTTATGCCTATATTATAGGTATGGATCAAGTCACCTGCATTTGCTGGCTTGGATTTGCCTCCTAATAGGTAACAACTGCCTAAACTTAATTGGTAAAGATTTTAGACACTTCCGTTTTGTAGCTGATATGTTTTCCATAGGTGTGTTAGAATGCAAAATAAAATAAATGTGTAGGGCACTCCGATGCTTCAGTTAGATTTATGTCATCAAGTTTTGCAGCTGGAGAAGTCCTTTGGTTTTGGACTCATGTTGCAGCTCTTGCCTTTTGAATCTCAATTGCCTTCTAAAGTACTGGTTTCCTTATTTAATTAATGTAATTATTCTAACATAAACAGATTAGATTAGGCAGTGCATACATGAAAAATGCCTTCTTTTTACTGATTCATTTACTAATAAGAGGGCCTTGTATCATGCATCTCTTTTATAAAGAAAAACCATTTATGTATTCTAAAGAATTGGTTTAGTAATTACTTGTAATACAAATGTTGAATGCGGTGAAGTGTCGTTTGCCTTTGGGAGCTTACATTATCTGAGTACTTTGGATGATAATACTTCACCTGAGATTTAGATTGCTTATGGAAAATGTGATTTATCATTACAAATAAAAATTATTAGCATAGCCTACTAATAAAAGTATTATTTCTAATCAGAATCATTATTCTCCAATGTTATTTAATTTATTGCTTCCATAGCTTTTTAATGTTGAGTGAGCTTTGCACTTATAATTGTTTTGCAAATAATAAAAAAGAGATGTTTGATATTATTGCTATATTAAGGTTTATGTTATCTGCTTATTCCAGAAAATATATAAAATTATATTTAAAAATATAATTAAAAAGAAATTCCTTTGGTTAGGTTAATCACTTTCATGCACCCATGCTTAACAATAGCCACCCAAGTACAGATGGAAATTGCAAACATTATTCTAATTTTTATTTTTTGTTATCTTTATACTGTATAAGGATGTAACATATTTTTGTGCATTCAGTTTCCTAAGAAAGGAAAAAGTGTGGTTAAATAAGTTCAGAAATCCTACATTCAGAAAGATTGCAGATTTTTTTCCATTCTGCTTAGTAAAACAGAAGATCATGTCCATGTAAGTAAATTATTTAAAATGCTATTTATAGTTTACATACAGTTCTTTGCAATTGTCTGCTGTTCTGTACTCATGGCTTTAAAACCGCAAGTGCTGATTGTATTTCTAAGATAGTATATCTTGTTGGTATGTCTAATTTTTACTTCCCTTCCCCCAACCATGGACATGGGTTCTTTAGTTTGCAATTAACCACATATTGTGTGTGTATAAATAAATGAATAATTTATTCAAAAAAGAATGTATTTATTTATTTACAAATTTAGCTGAAAATTGTAATTCCATTTATCCCTAAGGCTACATAGCAATTTCAAATATTGTTAGGAAAATACGATTTATGGTCAATGTACTAAAAATATAAATATAGGAATGTTGGTGTCAGTGGGAAAAACCTTTTAAAGCTTTAGCACATTATTCATAGAATTTTAAAAAGCACCAGATATATCTTTCTTTGTATCTTACAGTTCATATAGAAATATACAAAATTCTACAGTTAAATTATCCTAGATTCTAGATGTAAAGTTTTAATCCTTTTAGATGGTATTTTTTATTTCAAGTTGCTATGCATCGAATATCTGACGTTCATGCTACTGAATGGGTCTCTAGATTTTTGAGCTGATGTATTTTACTTAACTGAAATACCACTGCACTAATCAGCTCAAAGATAAAATCTCTACCAATCTATAAAAACTGTGAGCAGAAACTAGGGTTGTAAAAGGGGTCTGGACATTACAAATTGGTAACAATACCTGAAATAGAAACCAATACTACTCTAGAGATCTGTGGTAATGAGTTTTTCATCATTTTCATCTTTGTAAGGATGTGGGAAACAGTACAACATTAAAACCACACATTTATAATCTTAGAGTTTTAACCAATAAAGACAAAAAAGGTTTTTCACAGTCACCAGTGATTCTGCAAGTCTTCATGTTCTCCAGACATTTTCAATAGGCAAACTGGGATTTTTTTTCTCCCCTACAAAACTACTAGTGGTCCTTGATGGGAGGTGTAAGTGGCATCAATGCCATTGAGAATGATTCTTGCCTGAGCATGACTTCCTGGCATGGTCATCATTGCTGATAGGATTGTCCTCTTTATGTGGCAGTCGCCTCCTTTCTTCATGAGAAATTGATGTAGTTAGTGTGTGCTTCCCTATTGTTCCCAGGAGTTTGGCCTTGCAAACAGTTCTTTTCTGTTATAGTTTTAATTTTATAGAACGGGTTAGTGTTTAACCTGGTGGTTTTTTGGAAGTTTTTGGATACTTAGTAGTTCTCGACAGTATTTAGGAAATAATGGATTGGTACCATCCTAACGTAATGCTGTTATTTGGTTTTATACACATTGTTTTTATTATGTATTGAACTGCCTACAAGTCTCTTCAGATTCTGATGAAACAGATATAAAATCAATCAATCTAAGGTTGATTGATGGGCATTCCTCTTCTTCTTGTGCCATATCCATCATCGGACGTCAGTGATAATGTTGGCAATCCTATTTTTATCAGCAGCCGCACGAAAAAGTGCTGCTGAGTTTTGTCCAAACCAGTCCCTTGGATTTTGAAGCCATGATGTTCTTCTGCCTGGACCTCATTTGCCTTCTTTCTTTCCTTGGAGGATTAAGTGAAATACGCTGTATTTTTCTCGGTGTCGCATTAGGGAAGAGGCATTAGGGAAGAGTACTTACCAATGGAAAAACAGATCCCTCCAAAACGAGTTCTACAAAAACTATGTGCTTGAATTATTAGACCTTTCTTTCTTATTCTTAAATATTCCTATATTAATCACATGTCTATTTTTCTGAGCCTTCTCCATGTTCTAGCCTATTATGTTACTTTAGGTTTTTAAAGGATTTGTGAACAATTAAGAGGAGGAGAGGACAAAAAAGTAATATGATAATAAGGATAAATATCCCACAAAAAGAAGAGTTATAGATAAACCATAAAAGTGTATTTTAAATCAGATTATTACATGACAAGGACATGAGACTTGATGAAAAAGTGTCATTAATATTCAAAAGCATGCTGCTAGGTATCCTCTCTGTTACAACTAGACTCTTATAAGATTAATGGATATCCAATAAGCATTAGTATTATGGAAACATACACATCTATTACAACCCTGTGGTGAAAACAATAGAGCCCAGTTGCCAAAGGTGCTAAATGCAACATCTAGAAACCACATAGCACTGATAGTGGATGATTGCAATGCAGAAATGGAGAAAATTGGTCTTATAGGAAGATTTAAAATGGGTAAATGCAAAAAATATGTTCATAGAGTTTTATGAAAAGTATTCTTTTATTGCCAGCACCTGTTTTAAGAAACATAGGCACAGATTTTATACCTGGACATAACCAGATGAACAAGGTTGGAATGAAATCAACTGCATAATAGGAAACAGAGTAGTTCAAGTCAGCCAGACACATCTAGGTGGAGACTGTAGAACAGGCTTTGAATTATCACTGTCAGATATACAGGCTAAATTTAGGAAATTAAGCAGAGTAGGCGGGTCAGCAAGATTTGGCCTAGGGGATATACAGTCAGAATATAAAATCAGTACTAGAAGCAAATTCAATTCACTTAATTCATGCAAAAGTAACCTGAGGAGTTATGGAAAGAGATAAGAGATACTATGAAAATCAAAGCAGGGAGGAATATTCTAAATATATCAAAGAAGAAAATATTCAAGTGGATTCCAGCAAACTATTATGACAGCCAAAGAAAGACAAAGGATAAGACAAAGCAATAAGATGGCATATGATGATTGACTGCAGACCTCAAGCAAAAATGACTGGAAAAAATGTTGCAGTAAAGAATGTCAATAGATGCAAATGTGATGATTTTAAGATCAGAGAATTTCAAGACTATTCATAGAAGAAATCTCACTGAGACAACGGAAGTTTTCTTGTATAATATTTTTCTTGAGATGGTAAATTGCCAATAATAAAGCTTTAAATTCAGATCTTATGACTGAAAGCATACTTTCAGTTTTTTGTACCATTTTTGTAAATGTCATTTTGTAAATTACTCAGTTAAAAATGGTAAGAGTTGGATACAAACTTGCCTCTACATTATTTTCATATTGGCAGGTTTTTACTGGCCTTCATTATAATAATATATCAAGTCAAATGTAAATCTAATGCCTGTAAATACTATGTATTTGAGTACTGTGTTTCCCTGAAAATAAGACCAGGTCTTATTTCTCCAACGAGAGGAAAAACGTCAGTCAGAGTGGGATACGTCCCGTCTAGCCAATGACCGAGACCTTTGAAAGCCAAGGCACCACCCCTTGAGGCCGCCCCAGTTCTTCGTCTCGGTCTTCGCCTGACAGGACGTGTCCTCCTCTGACAGATATTTCCTCAACCTCAATTAGCCTCCTATCGCTGTCCCGATCTCCTCTTCACAACCGGCAAGTGCTTTCCTCGTTTCTGCAGGCTTCGTGCCTTGCAACAGGGCAAAATTCGCTGAATCCTCGCTGCATGTAAAAGGCAATTGCCAAGCAGCTTTTATCGGCGCTAGCGGCTTCCCGCCAGTTTCCCCGAGTCGCGTTTAAGGCCGGACGGCTAGCGACTGAAGAGCGCCCCTCTCCCCAGCTGATCGGCGCAACGGGGTGATCAGAGAGATAAAGCGAACACTTTCTTTGTGTTGCTGGGTCGCACATAGCCAAGGGCTGCGACGGGCGTGATTAATCTCTCCAGTTTACTGGCCACGATCTGAGCTCAAGGCTCTTTTTCTCTGGGGACGCCATTTGGAGCATCGAATTTATTCAAAATGGCGGCGGCCATACAAAGCTCCGACAGGCCTTCTTCCTCCACCACCCGAAGGCGCCACCCTAGCGATCCACTTGAAGGACCATCAACCTCACTTCCTCCGCCAAGCAAAAAATCCCGTTCTAGACGGGATGGTTCCTAGTCCTCAAAATCTGGAGCTTCACGTGAGGAGCACTGTCGACATAAGGCCATGGAAAAGGCTTTTTTGAAGGCACAGTCACATGCCTTGCTTTCTGAGCGGCCTTCCTCCCAGCCACCTTCGGGGTCTCGCTCGCCTCATTCGGTTAGGGATCTCTCCCCTGACCTTATGTGTGATCCTCCGGCAGTTTCTCCTTCGGATCCTCAGAGATTGTTTCAGACCCTTCCAGAGTCTGGTCAGCCTTCTGCCTTGCCTCCTGTTCCTCCTCCACCACCTCCAATTCCATCTACTCTGATGACTGATTCCTTGGAGGCATTTATTTCTTGGGCTATCCGACAGACTATTACGGAATGCCTTCACCAGGCTCCTGCCACTTCGGCCGCAAGGGTCTCTCCTCGGCCAGCTTTTGAGGCCCGGGAAGGCTCTTTGCTGGATCAGGAGCTTTCTGCTCCCCAAGTTACCCTCGATCAAGCCTCAGTGTCTGAAGGTGAGGAGTATCAAGATCAAGCCTGGTCAGATGATGAAGGCTTGGGGCCCGATCAGCCGGCCTTTATTGGCCTTTTTAAACCGCAACTTTTCCGTTCTTTGCTGTTCAAGGCCATTGCCGTCACCCGTTTGGGGTCTCCTTCCTCAACTACTCCTGCTTCATCGGTCTCGGACCCGGCAGCTGCCATGTTTGCGGAACCCACCAGCGAGCCTGAAACCATTCCTGCTCCAAAGCTGTTTACCGATGTCTTACATCGCCAGTGGGCCTTGCCAGGGGCTGGTCCTAGCCCTAATGGACTGGATAAGCGACTCTATAATTCTGCCTCCCCGTTAGCAGATTTACTTCAGGTTCCAACGGTGGATCCTCCTATTGTGGCCTTGACTGATACATGCCATCCCGCAGGGCCTCCCAAAGATTCTCTCAGACCTGAGGACAAGAGAGGTGAAAAGACCCTTCTGAAAGGACACGAAGCTACAGCCTGGTCTATACGAGCCTCTACTTTGGCCTCTTTTTTTAATCGGGCGGCCTTGCTCTGGCTTAAACAACTACAAGCCAGGCTTCCTCTCTCAGACACACGGTCTCACCAAGACCTAAACAAGATTGCTGCGGCTCTAGAATATTCTTTGAATTCCACTCATTTTTCAGCCAGGGCTTTAGGTTCCAACGTGACATCTCGACGGCTCCTGTGGCTTAGAAATTGGCAGGCCGACATACGCAGTAAATGGCAGCTTGCTTCGGCTCCTTATGCCAGTGGATCTCTATTTGGTTCCGCCTTGGAACCTTTGCTGGTCGAGACCAGGAATCGACGTAAAATTCTTCCTCCCACTGCTCGTTCTGAATCCCGTTTCTCCTCTTCTCGGTTTCAGTCCTTTCGGGCCTCCGTCCCCTCCTCTTTTCAGCCACGGGGGCAACGATCCTTTCCTTCCAGACCTCAACAGGATCCCCAGGTCAGACAAGGGTCCAGGTTCCTCTCTCGTAAGACATACCGAGGTGGTAGGGGGGGTCGTTGGTCTCGCAGGGCTCGGTGAGGAGAATTTCCATTCTCCTATTGGGGGTCACCTTTCATTATTTCGAGATCATTGGGCTTCCTCCATCAGCGATGCTTGGGTTCTCAATACCATATCTTTTGGGTTGGCATTAGAGTTTTCCTCTCTCCCCCCCTCCCGTTTTATTCCTTGCCCCGTTTCTCAGGACCCTGTAAGAGCAGGGATTATTTCAGCGGCTACTGACCATCTTTTACAAATTTCCGCCATTGAAAAGGTCCCTGTTTCTCAACAGGGTCACGGGTTTTATTCCCGCCTTTTTGTTGTCCAGAAAGCTTCGGGAGGTTGGCGCCCCATTTTAGATTTGAAGTCATTGAACCGGCACATTAAATATCGCAGGTTCAAAATGCACTCCCTTTCGTCAATCCTTGAGTCCATCCGTCCCTCCGATTTCCTATCCTCGATTGACCTAACAGAAGCTTACCTGCATGTCCCTATATTGCCTGCTCATCGTCGGTTTCTCCGTTTTGCCTTTAAGGGAGCCCATTACCAGTATAGGGCATTGCCCTTGGGGCTCTCCTCAGCCCCTAGGGTATTTACAAAGATAATGGCCTCCTTAATTGCACACATCAGTTCTCCGAAGGAAGGGAAGGCAGTCAGACTGGGGAAGGACTTCCTCTATGCAGCATGGATCGAGTCTTGCCAATCAGAATAACTCCGCCCTCATGGCCCAGTGTTTCGACTCGATCTATGCTGGATAGACGTGTCTTCCACTATCTCCTACTAACGGCTAGATTACCTTGCCTTTGGACTTTATTTCATTTGTTTTAATTGAGTTTTACTGCTACAGTTCAATTGTGAGTAAAAACCTCAATTGCTGCGATCGTGCTGGGAGCCTGCCGGCTGGCAGTTCTCTCCCTCAGCAGCCTTATCTCTCCGATTGTGCTAATTAGCCCCTGCTGTGCTTCAAAGGCTTCTTCCCAGCAGCGTTCCTCCAGGCTTGAAAATCTGTTTGCCTTAATTGCTGCTGTGAGCCTGCAAGGATCCTAACGGAGAGGCTTTTCCTCTGCGGCCTTATCTCCCCCGATCTCCTTAACGAGCCTCTGCTGCGTTTCAAAGGCATTTAGCCAAGCAGCATTTTCCCTCGGCTGGAGCTTGCCTCGCTGCAACTCATATCGCAGTAATAGCCTTGAGCTAGCGATTCTTCTGCCTGTTTATTATTGGATTGACTTTTGCCTGTGGGGAGCCTATTTGGATTGCTGCATCAGTAAGTTTGGGCGGTTAATTTTGGCGCGAAATTGCCAGCAGCCATTTTGTTCAAGGGAGATCTCTGTCATGGGGGATAGATCCAAGTCCACAGCCTCAGCCCCTTCAAAGCACCGTGCTGCTAATACCAATGACCCGCTGGAAGGTTCCTCGACCCAGCCCCCTCCAGCCAAGCGGTCCAGGGCTACCAAGGCCTCGGCGCCTGCTATCCCTGCGCCCTCCAAGGAGGAACAACGCCGGCATCGTGCAATGGAGAAGGCTTTCTCTAGGGCGGCCCATCAATCTCGGGCTCCAGCCCCCCAACCTGCCCACCAGACCCCTCCTGCATCAACTTCCCAGGTCATGGCTGATTCCCACAATTACAGGGAGCTATCTCCGGACCGTCCTCCTTCAGCTGGGCCTCCCCCCCCCAGGGAAGGAACCTTTGTTCCAGACGCTTTCTGAGGCAGTTTCCACCAGGAGCTCTTCTCCAGCTCCACCTGTGGACCACCTGCGCCCGCTGCTCCTGCTCAGGTGCCCGAAGGCCTTGAGGCTATGCTAACCAGAGTCATCCGGGATGGCTTCGCCCAATGTTTACAGCAAGTGGGGTTGCCTTCTGCACCCCCTCCTCAACCACAATGTCAACTTCGTGGTTTCGATGACCAGTCCCTTGACCTGGAACAGGATGACTATGACTATGCAGGGGACTTAGCTTTGCCCTCAGATCATGAAGAGGCCCCAGATGCAGCCCTTTCTGACGATGAAGGATTGATACCGGATCAGTCACCGTTTATTGGTCTTTTTAACCCACAGATGTTCAGGTCCCTACTGTTTAAGGCCATTGCCACCACCCGCTTGGGTGAGGTTCCATCGGCTGCCTCCGCTCCCACCCCCTCGGACCCCGCTTCTGCTCTCTTTGCAGAACCAACTGTGGCTCCGGAAACAGTTCCTGCACCAAAGCTTTTTCTAGACGTGCTCCAACGCCAATGGTCCCTTCCGGGCGCGGGTCCCAGCCCTAACAACTTAGATAAACGACTCTACAATTCTGCTCCAGCCTTGGCCGACCTTCTCCAACCTCCGGTCGTTGACTCTCCCATCGTCGCCTTGACTAATCCAGTCCACCCCACAGGCCTGCCCGAAGATTCCCTTCGTCCGGAGGACAAGAGAGCAGAGAAGACGCTCGTCAAGGGACATCTTGCGGCTGTTTGGTCCATCCGGGCCTCATCCTCGGCGTCCTTTTTTAACCGTGCGGCCCTTCTCTGGTTGAGACAGCTGCAAGACCGCTTGCCCCGTGCCGACCTCAGGGCTCATCAAGATCTCAATAAGATTGCTGCAACCCTGGAATATTCAGCGGATGCCACCCTCAACGCTACGAGATTCGCTGCCAGGGCCCTTGATTCTTCCATCACTTCTCGCCACCTTCTCTGGCTCAGGGGCTGGCAGGCGGATATGCGTAGTAAGTGGCAGCTCGCCTCTGCCCCCTATTCCGCAGGTTCTCTTTTTGGACCCCCGCTGGAACCTCTCCTGATTGAAACCCGGGACAAGCGCAAGATTCTCCCTTCTCAGCTTCGGCGGTCGGCTTCACGCTACACTCCGTATTCACGGTCCCAGTCCTTTCGTGGTCCTGACTCCAGCTCGTTCCAGCCACGTTACCACCGTCCCGTCCCTCCTCGAAGCCAACATCTTGACTCCCAGGTTAGATCGGGGGGTAGTAACCTGCCACGCCGGTCCTTTCGGGGAGGGCGGGGACACTTTGCCAGACAAGGCAGATAGTTCCCGCAATGATATTCCTATAGGGGGTCGCTTGTCCTTTTTATATTCCCAATGGGTCTCCTTTGTATCTGACGCCTGGGTTCTCTCCACTATTCGCTCGGGCCTTCTTTTAGAATTCCTCAGCCCTCCCCCCCCAGTTTTTATTTCCTGCCCTGTCTCTCGGGACCTGCAGAAGCAGGCCCTTGTTTCCTCAGCCATCAACCATCTCCTGGCTATTCGGGCTGTTCAGAGGGTGCCCCCTGATCAACAGGGCAGGGGATTTTACTCCCGTCTTTTTGTAGTCCCTAAGTCCTCGGGGGGATGGAGGGCCATTTTAGACCTTAAAGCTCTGAACCGGTACATAATTTATCGCCGGTTCAAGATGCACACCCTGTTCTCCATTTTGGAGTGCCTCCGCCCAGGGGATTTTCTCTCTTCAATTGATTTAACGGAGGCCTACCTCCATATTCCGATTCACCCTTCCCACCGTCAGTTTCTCCGTTTTCATTTCATGGGGTCCCATTTTCAGTATAGAGCCTTGCCCTTTGGTCTCTCCTCGGCCCCGAGGGTTTTCACCAAGGTCATGGCTGCACTCATAGGTCATATCAGGTCCCTTCCCATTAGGCTCCAATTTTATTTGGACGATATTCTCATTATGTCTACGTCCCTTTCTTCGGCCACCAAGGACCTTGATTCTGTCCTTTTTCTTCTCCAATCCCATGGGTTCTCTGTCAATTGGGCCAAAAGCCACCTATCACCTTCCACAAGCATCGTCCACCTGGGAGCCAGAATTGACACAGTCTCTTCCAGGGTGTTCCTCTCCCCAGACCATCAACTGGCTCTCCGTGACCTAATTGGCCAATGCTGGGCTGCGGATTCGGTCTCTCTCATGAAACTCTCTTGCCTTCTGGGTAAAATGGTTTCCACTTTTGGAATTGTTCCCTGGTCTAGATTGCATTGCAGGGAGCTGCAGTGGCTCCTCCTCCCGTACCAGCGCGCTGGCAGGAGCAACTCTCTGGCCCGCATCCGTCTCCCTCCTTCAGTTCGGTCCTCCCTCCGATGGTGGTCCTCAGAGGCAATCTCCAAGGGGAGCAATTACACAGAACCATCTCGACTGGTCCTCACGACGGACGCCAGCTTGACCGGCTGGGGGGCTCACCTGCTCCATCACATGGCCCAAGGTCAGTGGACCGCCCGGGACCGACAACACAACATCAACTACCTAGAATTGCGGGCCGTGCGCCTAGCCCTCCTCTCCTTTCGATCTCTGGTGGAGGGCAAGGACATTCTAGTTCTTACCGACAACATGGCAACCAAAGCGCACTTAAACAAGATGGGGGGCACTCATTCCAAAGCTCTGCTTAGGGAGACCATTCTGCTGGGCCGCTGGGCCGAATCCCATCTGTCATCCATCCGGGCGGACCACATTTCCGGGACGGCAAATCTACAAGCGGATGCCCTCAGCCGCTCTCCCGTGGATCACGGGGAGTGGAGCCTCTCTCCATCCCTCTTCCGGGAGATTGTCAGTCGATACGGGACCCCGGTTGTTGACCTGTTCGCCTCGGCGACGAATCACCTCTTTCCACAGTACTTCTCACGGTTCCCGGACCCTCAGGCAGAGGATTCCGACGCCCTCCGCTGCCCGTGGCCTCCCGGTCTTCTATACGCATTCCCTCCCCTTCCCCTCATCCCTCGTGTACTCAGGAAAATGTTAGCAGAGAAGGCGGATCTACTTCTCGTCGCCCCGCACTGGCCACGTCGCCCTTGGTACGCGGACCTGCTATCCCTCTCTGTAGCACATCACTGGCGCATACCGGACTCCTTAGTGACGCTGACCCAGGGCCGTCTCACTTATCCGGATCCCAAGTGGCTTCACTTGACCGTGTGGAGGTTGAGCGGCGTCTCCTAACAGCTCACCACGTCCCTCCTCCGGTGGCTACCACGATGCAAGCCGCTCGCCGCCCATCTACAACCAGGATCTATGGAGCTACCTGGCGCGCCTTCGTTTCCTGGTGTAACCGTTCTGCGGTCGATCCTCTTTCGGCTTCTGTCCTCCACGTCCTTTCCTTCCTCCAAGCGGGATTCGAAGCAGGATTAGCTCCTAACACCCTCCGTCGTCAGGTGGCAGCTCTGGCTTCCGTCCTTTCCTGTGGTTCTCCGGACTCTTTGTCCCATCACCCCTTCATCCGCATTTTCCTCCGCGGAGCTACCAATCTCCGCCCACCTCCCGTGCATCGTTTCCTACTTGGGATCTGAACAAAGTTCTCACGGCACTTGTCTTGTCTCCCTTCGAACCGCTTCGTCAGGTTTCTCTCCGTTTCCTATCGTTTAAAGTTTCGTTCCTAGTCGCTATTACTTCGGCGCGCAGGATATCGGAGCTAGCTGCCCTGTCCACCCGCAGTGACCTTTGTATCTTTCACAGGGACAGGGTGGTCCTGCGCCTTGACCCGGCCTTTTTGCCTAAAGTTAACACGTTCCATAGGGCACAAGAGATTGTGCTCCCGAATTTTTGCCCTCACCCCACGCATCGTCTGGAGCGCTCGTGGCATCGACTGGATGTCCGCAGGGCTCTGCGGATCTACCTGGCCCGGACTGCTCCTTTTCGCAGAACAGAAGCGTTGTTCGTTTCCTTTCAACCAGATACTGTGGGGGCCCGTGTCTCTAGTACTACCTTAGGACGATGGATCAGGGCTACTATCGCCTCTGCCTACTAACAATTGAAGCTGCCAGTCCCGCGAAACATCACGGCCCATTCAACCAGGAGCGCAGCGACTTCCGCCGCTTGGTCCACTCAAGCGCCTCTGGAAGAGGTCTGCAGAGCTACCACGTGGACTTCTATTTCTCCGTTCATCCGCCACTACTGCGTAGATTCCTTCGCATCTGCGGATGCTGCCTTTGGTCGCCGGGTCCTGCAGTCCGTTCTTCCCCCCTGAGGTATTCGGGCCGGTTGTTCCCGCCCTGGTGGACATGCAGCTTTGGTATGTCCCCAGTCTGACTGCCTTCCCTTCCTTCGGAGAATGGACGTTGGTCTTACCTGATACGTCCGTTCTCGTTCAGGAAGGGAAGTCAGTCAGCCCCACCCTTGGGTCCGGCCCTCTCGGTCGGTTGGGGGAGGGTGCTTTTAATTCTTTCTCATTTCAGGAAGACACGTCAGTCTACGCCTACGCCCTCGCCGAAACACTGGGCCATGAGGGCAGAGTTATTCTGATTGGCAAGACTCGATCAATGCTGCATAGAGGAAGTCCTTCCCCAGTCTGACTGACTTCCCTTCCTGAACGAGAACGGACGTATCAGGTAAGACCAACGTCCAATCTCATTCGGTTCGCATTCAGTTTTATTTAGACGACATTTTAATTATGTCCCCTTCCCTTCAGGCTGCTCGAGGGCACTTGGCCTTTGTTCTGTCTTCCCTTCAATCACATGGGTTTTCTATAAATTGGTCCAAAAGCCATCTTGCACCTTTCACCAGTATCCTCCACTTAGGGGCCTCTATTGATACCACCTCTTCCACGGTTTGCCTTTCGCCGGAACGCCAGTTCAATCTGCGTTCCTTGGCCCTTAAACGTCTCTCAGCTGGCTCGGCAACTGTTCTCGTTCTTTCCCGTCTGTTGGGCATGATGGTGTCCACCTTCGGGATTACTCCATGGTCGCGTCTGCATAGTAGGGAGCTTCAATGGCTTTTGCTGCCCTTCCAACGTGCAAATCAAGAGGTCTCTTCCCGTCGTATACGGATACCTGTGCCGGTCCTCCGTTCGCTTCTATGGTGGACTTCTCCAGCCTTATCTTGGGGATTTTCTTTCAGGGAGCCTCAGAGACTCCAGCTTACTACGGATGCTAGTCTATCTGGCTGGGGGGCTCACCTGCGACACCACATGGCTCAAGGTCGGTGGACCTCTCAGGAAGTTCTCCTCAGTATTAACTTGTTGGAATTATGAGCCATTCGGCTCGCGTTGTTGCATTTCCGTGATTTGGTGGACGGTAGACATATCTTAGTTCTAACCGATAACACTACTACTAAGGCCCACGTAAATAGGTTGGGGGGCACGAGGTCTCATTCACTAATGAACGAGGCTCGTTTACTGGGCTTATGGGCTGAGGAACACCTGGCTTCCATCAGGGCAGATTACATTTCGGGATCCGACAATACCCAGGCTGATTCCCTCAGTCATTCTCAGGTGGATCAGGGCGAGTGGTCAATTTACCCGGAGCTCTTCCAAGACATCATTTCGAGATTTGGCTGTCCGGTTCTGGATTTATTCGCCTCTCGTGTGAACCATCGTCTTCCCCGTTATTTTTCCAGGTTCCTGGACCTCCAGGCGGAAGCCACGGACGCCCTTCACAGCCCCTGGCCATCGGGGCTTCTGTATGCCTTCCCCCCCTCCCGGTGATCCCCAGAGTCATATGAAGTTACTTGACGAACGGGCTCAACTTCTTCTGGTGGCCTCATTCTGGCAAATGCGTCCCTGGTTTGCGGACTTGATGAACCTTTCCGTGGCCCCTTCTTGGCAGATCCCTGTCTCCAAGGTCATCTTGTCACAAGGTCATCTCATCCATCCGGATCTGGGGTGGGTTCGCTTAACCGTCTGGCGGTTGAGCGGCTCCTTCTGATGGGGGCCAGGATTCCGCCAGAGGTCATTTCCACGATTCAAGCTGCTCGCAGACCATCTACTGTGAGGATTTATGAGGCCACGTGGAGATCCTTTGTTTCGTGGTGTTCTTCAGTTCCAGTTTTGCCTACTTCTGCTTCAATTATCCACGTTTTAACCTTTCTGCAGGCTGGTTTTCGCAAGGGTCTTCGACCTGACACGTTACGTCAACAAGTGTCGGCCCTTGCCTCTGTTTTGTCTTGCGGTTCGAAGGATTCCATCTCACGTCATCCTATCATCACGACCTTCCTACGGGGAGCTACAAATTTATGGCTGCCTACCGTTCATCGGTTTCCTACATGGAACCTGAATAAGGTCCTTAAGGCTCTCATGGCTCTTCCCCTCGAGCCGCTACACTCGGTCTCGCTACGATTCCTTTCTCTGAAAGTTGCCTTCTTAGTGGCAATCACTTCCTCCCACAGGATTTCGGAACTGGCAGCATTATCCGTGTGGGCAGACTTATGCATTTTTCATACCGATAGGGTGGTTCTCCGGCTGGACCCATCATTTGTGCCCAAAGTAAACTCAACCTTTCACAGGGCACAGGAGCTCATTCTCCTGAACTTTTGTCCTCGCCCTTCTCATCAGCTGGAGAGAGCCTGGCACACGCTGGATGTCTGCAGGGCATTAAAGATTTATATAACCCGAACGGCTACTCACCGAAAGATGGAGGCTCTGTTTGTGGCCTTCCTCCCTTCCTCTCTGGGGGTACGCCTATCGAGCGTTACCTTGGGTTGTTGGATTAGGGCCGCAATTGCCTTGGCTTACCGCCATTCTGATTCTCCTCTGCCTCACCCCATCACGACTCATTCAACAAGGAGCGCCCCCACATCGGCCGCAGGGGCTACTCAGGCTCCCCTCGAGGAAGTTTGTTGAGCGGCCACATGGACTACTATCAGTCCCTTCGTCAGACATTACAAAGTGGACTCCTTCGCTTCCGCTGATGTTGCGTTTGGCAGAAGGGTGCTCCAGTCGGTCCATCTCGCTTAAGAGTTACCGGACCGGTATCTCCCTCCCTGGTGACATCAAGCTTTGGTATGTCCCCACTCTGACTGACGTTTTTCCTCTCATTGGAGAATAGACATTGGTCTTACCTGATACGTCCTTTCTCGACATGAGGAAAAATGTCAGTCAGCCCCGCCCTTGGTTTCTGTCCAGTGGTGGTTGAGGGGGGGTGATATTAACTCTTTCTCGTTTCAGGAGGACACGTCATTCGAGTCCTTTGCTTCGCCTCAACGAAAAACTCAGGCAGCCTCAAGGGGCGGTGCCTTGGCTTTCAAAGGTCTCGGTCATTGGCTAGACGGGACGTATCCCACTCTGACTGACGTTTTTCCTCATGTCGAGAAAGGACGTATCAGGTAAGACCAACGTCCATTCTTTTGACCCCTTTAATAAGCATTTGGCCTTATTTTTGGGGAGGTCTTATTTTTTCCCCATGTATTGGGAGGTGGGGCGGGTGGGGGGGAAGCTGCGCCCCTTACCAGCAGCTTGGTCCGTGGAACAGCTGATCAGTGGGTAACCTCCTGCCGCCTCAAAGAGTCCCGGCCGCTCTTGCAGCCAATTGAGGCTGGAAAATCAGCAGGAGGCCCCACGCGCCTTGTGCCCCCTTCAAGAACAGTCTTACCTCAGTCGGCTGCAATGGCCTAAGTTCTTGGTGTGTCCCAGCCTCCGCTTGCCCTGCTTGCTGGCCCTGCTGCTGCTGGGACACTTTTGGCTGCTGGCAGCCGAATGGCTGCCTGTGCTGCTGCTGGCTTCATGGGGGTTCTTTGCCCTTCTGGCAGCACTGCTTTCAGCTGTCCTGGGCTGCTCCTGCCTGGTGTGGGGCGAGTTGTCCCAGATCTGCCATGACCTCTGGAGTGACCTGGAACGCACAGCCGGCATGAAAGCTAGCGCCCAACAGGGCCAGGGTCCAAAGAGTACTGGGCTCAGCTCATAGCCCAGCACAAGAAGCACTGAGTAGACCTGCAGGAAGGCACCCAGCAGCCTGAAGGGTGGTGGCAGGTGAGGTGGCATGGCTCTACCGGTGGCCTCTGATGAAGGGACCCTGGCAGGCCAGCAGGGGGGACGCTCAGAAGATTGTAGATCTCTGCTGACTCACCCTGCTCCAGGCAGGAGCAGGGCAGCCCAGAGCAGTTCTGTCAGGAGGGCGAAGAGCTCCCACGAGGCCAGCAGCAGCATGGGCAGTAACTCATTCCAGTTGCTGCAAGCGAGTGGTGAACGCATCAAAAGTGAAAAGCAGGACTTGGCTCTTTCCTGAAATGTGCTTGCAGCAGCTGCTGGACATGGAATGGATGGTCCTGTGCCTCTGACTGCTGTCAGTGCTGTCCCAGCATGTTTGGAAGGAAGATAAAAATGAAACCCCAGCACAGACAACAGCAGCTGAGCCTTCTCCCTTCCCAAACATGCCAGGATGTAATCTAAATATCCTAACACCGGTAGCAGTGAATGCTTCCTGAAAGGGAGACAACAAATGGGAAGGATGCCTGGCCTTGCAACACTTTGTTTTGATTCAGGCACTGCCGTTGACTTGGTAGGAGCTCTTTCTTGTGTTCAGGTAACCACCTTTCCATGGGGTTCCCTGTGCACAGACACATCCATGGTTTCAGCATAAATCATCCCCAATGAAAGGAGGATCAGCAGGGAAACAGAGGATTTTCCAGTCGATCCTCCTTTCCTTGGGGATGATTTATGCTGAAACCATGGATGTGCAAAGCAAATCCATTCGGTCTAACTGCATATCTACACGCCGGTGGAAAGTTAGTTGGGTGAGCTACTGCTTCGGCAGGCAGCAGCTCTGTGGCAGCCCTGCAGCGGCAGGCATCCCTGCAGCAGGACAGACAAATGAAAGAGGGAAGGGAGATTGCCCCTTCCTCCTTTGTGCTCCAAAAATTGCCTCACACCAGGCAGGAGCAGTTTGATGGAGGAGGAAAGGGCAATCTCCCCTTCCCTCCTCCATCCCGCTGCAGGGCCACCACTGAACTCTTGCCCGCCAAAGCTGCAGGGTGGCCAAGAGCAGTGTGACCAGGAGGGCGAAGAGCCCTTGCAAGGCCAGAAGCAGCAGGTACAGCTGGGCAGAGGTGGGAGGTAGCAGGCAGTGGTCGCCAGCTGCTCCAGAGCTACAAGGTGAGCTGCGGAAGAGAGAGGTGTCAAGTCCTGATTCAGGGCTGGTGAGTTCAATGACAAGTAAGGCTGTGGCAGTGGCGAGACACATCAGTGGAGGGACACAGCAGGCCACTCTCCTGGCCAGGTCTGGCCGCGAGCAGCACTGGCAGGCAACAGGGTGCATGGCCAGTGCGAAGAACAGGGAGGCAATAGCGGCGACAGGGTATCCTGTTGCAGTGGCGTGGCCAGGCTGACGCCATGGTGCAGAGTCCTGGGAAGCATGGCTGGAAGTGCATGTACGATGCAGGGGTGAATAGCTGACAAGCTGTTGTGTTGCACTGCCACCGGAAGTTCCATCGCCACTGTTGCTCCCTGTTCTTCATGCCGGCCACACATCTCGTTGCCTGCCGATGCTGCTCGTGGCCAGACCCAGCCAGGAGAGCAGCCTGCAGACAAGTGGCCAGCTGGCAGTGTCCTGACATGTCCCACCGCCACAGCCTCGCTCGTTGTTGGACGTGCCAGCTCTGATGATTGCAGCTCCGTGCCCCCACCCCCAGGTATGGCGAGCCCCAGATTGGGACTCGACAAGAGGCCCTTGGTTGCAAGATTGCCTGATGCTGTGGCAGGGTGGGGCTTGCAAGAGTATGTAAGAAACACCTCCAGGCACCCAGAGAGATAGGACGGTCGCTATGGGACTTCTGGCAGCCGTGCACCCCATTGCCTGCTGGTGCTGCTCGTGGCCAGACCCAGCCAGGAGGACGGCCTGCTGACGAGCTTCAGGCCAGCGCTGTTCTGATGTGTCCCGCCACGACTGTTGCAGTCTTGCTCACTGTTGGATTCACCAACTCCAATGGTTGCACCTCCATGCTCCCCCCTCCCCCACAGGTATGGCCAGCCCCAAATTGAGACTCAACAGCATGCTTTTCAATCCAAGCAGCCCGGACTTGAAAATGCATGGCTGGGGTGGAGGAGCGGTCCTTCTTAACAAGCTCCAAACTGAGTTGCAAGTCTGGATTCCCCGCATGAGAGCTGGAAGTCTGGTACTTCGGGGCACTCATCTCTGTTTCCTTCTATGACCGGCCTTGGAAAAAGCCTGCTCTCACAATCTCATGTCTGCAGCCAGAGCTGGGCTGAACCGGCGAGCTGGAAGAGAGATTCACTGTCGTGTTGATGAGTATGTACAGACCGAGTTGGCTTTTTGCTCCTCCCCACCTCCCCATCCCGATCCAGTGCGGTGTGGAAAATGGGGCGTTTCCGTCGGGCCTTCTCTTTTTTTCCCCCTTGCCTCCTTTTGCCAGTATTCAGCAGGCAGGCAATACTCTTTAGATGGGCTTTTATTTTGTCAGCCCAAGGGCAGAGAGAGGGGGAAAGGTAGGAAATCACCCTGTCTCTGCAGTATCGGTCTTGTGACTGAGTGGGTGTGGGCAACTTGACGTCACTCACAGTAAGGTGCCGCCCCACCTTGCCGTGAGTGATGTCGAGTTGGCATATCCACCCAGTCACATGACCACCTAGCCATGCCCACCCAGTCACATGACTACCTAGCGATGCCCACCTAGTGACGCCCACAGAACCGGTTGTTAAATTATTTGAATCCCACCACTGGAAATAAGGCCATTAATTTATGAAATTGATGCCTCTGGCCGGTTCAGGAGACATTCTAAAATAGCTTTAGTAGACATATGAAACGACTCTCCCCATAATATAACAAGATTCCAAGAATATGTATCCCATTGTTCAGCTAAGATAAGCCATCCCGTCTTTATAATACATGGTCAAAAATCCCCATTTTGTTACATGTCAAAAATGAACTTATTAATGGATTTGACCTTATGGGAAAATTTAGATCAAATCTTTTATTTGAGTAAAAAGTTTACCTTGATTCCCCCCCCCCCTCCAATAAATGGTTTGTTTGGATAGCACAATTAGAATTTAACGTACATAACTGGGTAAGATTTTTTCTTGCTTCCCTGTAGTCCCAGTCAAACCATGATTTGTTTAGTTATTAAGGGTAGAACTATTTTCACTGGTTGTGTAGTAAAATAACATCTGGTTCTTGATTTACTATGTTAAAATGATATTTCATAGTATAACATTCTTTGTCATCTATTATTTTCTGAACATAGTGGTACATTTTACATGTTGTAGAATCAACTGTCTTGAGAAAGGATGATAACATGCAAACTAAATGATAATTTTTCCTGTAATAACTTAGAAAAGTAAAATCAGTACTATCGAGTTTAAAATTAAGACTCCTAAGTTGTACTCTGTCCCCCACCGCCGACAGATGTTTAGCTTTTAGTAAAAGGTTTAATTATTGTTTAGAGTTATGAAGAGCCATCTTCTTGAAAGGCACATATAAAAGACAGGAGTACTACTTCAGATAGATTGTATTGTATTCTTTCTTTGCCCTACATGCGATAATTTTTAAAAATTTATTCAAGAACAACAATTAAACAAGCCACCACTCTAAATGAATCCACTGTTTTGATAAACTTCAAACACTTAGAAGGTTGAAACCTATTGTAATCATATATAGAATAAGCTTTCTATGAACTATTTACAGACAAGATAGAAATAGCAACTATGAAAACGTGAAGGTTATTTGCAGATTGGCATCTGTTGTGCCATAGTGTTTTTATTTTATGTGAGTGTAACAAAATGAAAAAGAAGTGTTATGCAAGTATCAAAAGAAGGATTATAAAGCTCTAAGTATGTTTAGAGGAAACAAATTTAAAAAAAATGGAATTCCAACCTTCCCTGTCAAAAAAGCAAGTTTATCTGATTGCCAATGTGCTGACATGAATCAGTGTAGATATTACAGCATCTGTCATACGTACAAACCGAGAACCTTGGGCTGTATTAAAACTTTACTTTTTGTTATTTTTTTCCTTGTGAAAGCAGGCAAAATATCATTAAAACAATTAATTGATGGCTGGCTGAGATGAACACTTTTGAAATGTATCCATGATCAAGGGTCAAAAATGAACACGCATGCTTTTTCTGATTGGCAATTTCCACATAGGGCAATTTCTCAAGATGTGTACTATTTGTGTATGTTCCATAGAAATATCAACTCTTTACAAAGATATTTTGGTGAAGTCATGTATACTTGATTATTTCAATGTAAAAATATATGAGATTCCTCATACAAACATACCAGTATTGTTTGTTTATACTCTTGCTACACAGAAGAACTTTTTAAAAAATTATTGCAATGTACTCCGATGATATAAAAGTTTGGGAGGGGAAAGAACAGCAAGATTACAAGGCTAGCCCTATTCTTTATGTGAGTAGTTTTTAATATCCCAGACAATGTATCATAGCCAATTTAGCAAAGTAAATCATCTTCATTTGTAAAGTGTCATGAATCAATCTTTATATAGGTGAGTCTTATATTAAGAAAGGCATTCTTCTATTTGGTTTCCACTATTGAAGGATGGTTCAATCTATATTGATTTAAAATACAGTGGTATCTTGGTACTTGTCATTAATTGGTTCTAGGAATTGCAACAAGTACTAAAAATGATGAGTACCGAAAAACCATAGGACACATCATGTGACTCTTTGTTTTCTCCAGAAAGGACATTTGTCTGTTCCTTTTCCTATGTCAGCAACCTTCCCAGCATGGGCAACTTCCAGTCCACCCTTTGCAGCCATCCCCTGCTTCTTTTTGCTATGATCTTCCTGGCATGGCCAACTTCCTGTCCATTCTTTATGGCTATACTCCTCTTCCTATTGCAGCACATTGAGTACCAAACAAATGATGACTACCAGGACAATATTTTTGTGTCAAAATGTGTTGAGTACTAAATTTGATAAGTTTTGAAGCAGTCAAATACTGAGGTACTATTGTAACAAATCATAAACAGAGTAGAGGAGTCTTTAAATTATTGTTAATAATTAGTGACAGTGGACTAAGTAGAAACACAAGATCTCTGGTTGCAGTTTTCTCACTATGGTGAAATGCTTTACATATCTAATTCACTAATAACAAGAGGAGTGTCTATATTTCTTTTTATAATTCTATTAACATTTTTAGGTAAATTGGTGGTATCCTTTTATGTTCTATTTCCTCTGCACATAAGAAAATGCAGCGATGAATTCCGGTTGGCTCCGCGTGCTTTGAAGACGCTCCTCCGTGAGCACCCGATCCCTGGCACCGTAAAAGCCTCCAGGACAGCAAAAAAACAGCTGTCTGGAGGCTGGAAACCCTTTCCCCGGGCAAAGGGGAGAGAGGAGAGCTGACAGGCGGAGGTAGAGCCCCCCCAAGTGCCCTAGGAGAAATTCTGGGGCATGAAGGGCGAGAGCTCCCTAGAAGCCTGTCAATCCGCTCTGGACCTGGGTCGACTCTGCTAATTAGCGGAGCAAGAAGCCGCGACCAATTCTGCCAAATACAAATGAGGGGAACTACAATATCCTGAATTGCTGCAGGCAGAACAAGCCAGGAGAAGTCAGACTGCAAGTATTTAACTTAACTCCAATGTTTATTGCCTCCTTCGGAAGTAACAATTTAGTAAATTTGCAACAAAATGGCGATTGAAGCTTGAAAAGGGCGTGGAAAGTGAAAGTTAAAGGAAAGTTTCGTTTTGCTGGAAGCCTCTTGTCTGAAAAGAGCTTTTGTAATGAGAGAAGGAGGTTTTTAAGACATCAATTTAAGATTGGGGAAAACTTTTGACTTTGATGAACTTTTCCTTTTGGCTTCTGACTAAAATATAAAGATTAATTTAACCTAAACTGTGAATGGCCTCAAAACCTGTAAAGACTGTTTCCACTAAAGGAACTGGGAGTGCTGGAAGTTCTCCAGCTCACACTTTTAAAATGCAAGCCTCTGCACCCCCAACAGACCCACAGACTTTAACGATTGAAATGATACAAGAAGCCCTAATAGCTACACAGACTAAACTTGCCACTGTGATTAATGAAAAAATTAATGAAACTAATGAAAAAATACAGGCTGTTTCAGAGGACATTTCAATTCGGAATCAGGAAATTAGGGAAGATATATTACTGGCATTTAAAGGTCTGGCAGGCAATATTGAAATATTGGATGACAAAGTTGAAGAAATTAAGCAATCTACAGAAATTTTGGATAATAAAGTAGCAGAGACTCAGAATAGAATTGAAAGGGCTGAAGCTGATGTCATTATGATCCAATACAGGGATATGGAATTTGCTTTAAGAATAAGAGGGGTGAAGGAAAACAAACAAGAGAATTTGAAAGAAATGATGTCAGAGGCATTGGCACAGATGTTAGGGGAGAAGAAAGTGGAGTTAGGCTGGCAGATTGACAAGATATATCGTGTCAATTTGTGGGTGGTCAGACAGAAACATCTACCAAGAGACATTGTAATATATTTTACTACAAGGAGATTACGCAATGAAATTTTACAGGCTACCTTCAAAAACAAGCTTCAGGTGGAAGGCCAGGAGGTGATGACAATGAAAGAAATTCCTCCCAAAATGTTGAGAGCTAGAAGGGATTATGCCTTTCTGGTGGATGAACTGAAAAAGTGTGAGATACAGTATAGATGGGAAGTGCCAGCCGGCTTAGTGGTGACATATTCGGGAGAAAGAAATCGCCTTAATACAATATGGAAAGCAAGAGATTTTTACGTCAATGTGGTAAAGGCTGGGACATCCAAATCACCAGAAGGAAAAAGAAAGAAGTAAGTTATGGAAGGAGAGAGAGAAGAGCTGAGGGGGGAGTATCAACGAGTCAAGAAGAATTGTTACAGATTGCTGTTCAAGATTTGGATTTAATTGATATATCAGAAGAACCGAAGGATCAAAGACAGACTAGAGCAGCAACAGCTAAACGCAGGGAAGAATTAAGACAGCAACAACTTCAGATGGCAACTCAAGAAACTACCAAAACAGAAGCTGTGGGAGGAGCCAGACCTAAAGGTCAAATGAGGCAAGACCATCAGAAAGTGCTCCAGATGCTTCAGAGGCCCAGAGATAGGAACTAGATTTTTAACCTGGAATATCAACGGTTTGAATTCGCCACAGAAGAGGAGGAAAATATTTCACTATCTTAAGCAATATAAGAATGATGTAATTTGTTAACAAGAGACTCATATTAGGATACAAGATCAAAAATATTTGACAAAAGGACTTCCGGTTTCCTCGTCTTCGGCGGCGACGGTGCTTTCTTTTAGCACCGCCACCCCCGCCGCTTGTAGAGCCGCTTCCTGACTGCGAAGCGGCTCGAAATCTTCGAAATCCTTAGGATTAAAGAAGAAGAGGCAGCAGGGCACAGGTAGAGCCCCTGCAACCCCCCCAGGGAACTGTTTCTGGGGAGGAAGCAGGCGCGGCTCCCTTACAACCTGCTGAAACTCCGGGCGGCGTGGGACGTCTTCTGCTTTTGCAGAACAAGCCGACCTCAGGAAACCTTTAAAGAGCGAGGAAATAACTCAAATAAACATCCGCAATCCACTTGAACCCTGAAATTTTGAACTGCAAGTATTAGTCCTTTGCTGAACTTTTTTACTGAAGTGAAAGTCTCGGAATGAGTGAAAGTGATTGAAAAAATATGGCGCTCAGCAAATGAATTAGTGGGTGTGGATTGGTGAAGTTATCTTGTCTTGCTACAAAGTTAAAAAGTTGTTACAGAGTTGCTCCGGCTGCAACAGAAATAAGAGGAAAATCTCTCCCTTTTACTTGTCTTTGCTGCATTATAGCTTTGTTTTGAGTAATTCTGGGGGACTTTTTTAGAAGGTATTGTGGAGGTGGTAGAAGAGGCGGACCCTCCCTTTTTAAGAAACCTAGCTTACGTGGCAGGATGGCTTCAAAAAAGCAGGAAGGCAAAACAGGGGGGGGATCCCCCCCACGTAAGCAGGATACGCAGTCACAAGCCCAAAAAAAAGATTTGGATATGGGAGAACTAAAAGAATTCATCTCAAATATTTTGGATGAGAAATTTCAAGACATGGATGACAAAATAAATAAAATAGATGAAAAAATTCAAAAGTCACAACAGGAAATTATGCAGGAAATGCAGCAGAGCCAAAAGATGGTGACCAAAAAAATAACGGATGTGGCGTCTGGTCTGGCAGGATTTATTATGAAAGTTGAGACAAAAGTGGATGAATTTAAATTAGAAGTTAATGCTAAGATGAAAAATAATGATCATAAATTTCTTGATGTTGATGACAAGATGCAGAGAGTTGAGAATGATATGGTTATGATGCAATTTCGTGCAATGGAATTTGCTATAAGGCTTCGAGGAATTAGAGAAGAGGAGAGACAAGATTTGAGACAGGTTTGTGCCGAAGCCCTAGCTGTGATTTTAAAAGTTGAACCGGAGATGGTTTTTTCTAAAATAGATAAAATTTATAGAGTTAACTCGTGGGTGGCCAGACAAAGACAACTGCCTAGAGATGTGGTCATATATTTTACAGACAGAGCAATAAGAAATGACATTTTGCAAAAATCTTTTCTCACTTCTGTGCAAGTGAGTGGATCCAAGATTACAGTCTACAAGGAGCTCCCACCTAAGATGTTGAAATCTAGAAAAGAGTATGGTTTTCTTGTTAAAGAAC
The DNA here is from genome assembly GCA_022577455.1 of Arizona elegans. Classification (NCBI taxonomy): domain Eukaryota; kingdom Metazoa; phylum Chordata; class Lepidosauria; order Squamata; family Colubridae; genus Arizona; species Arizona elegans. Next base: position 29,777,773 of record JAKOOJ010000006.1, on the reverse strand, counting down.
TGCAGAGTAATCAAATCCCATTTCATTGGGACGCCCCAACTGGCATAATTTTGAGATATAAGGGAGAGAAACACCGTCTGAATACTGTGGAGAAGGCGGAGCAATTTTATAATGATATCTTTAAAGAAAGAACTCCATCCCCACGCACATCTACAGTTTTGGAGATTAAAGAGAGTGATAAGAAGCAACCTCAAGAATGGCAACAACAATCTAAGCAGGAATTAGCAGAGTTGAAGGGTGCTGAAGGAGGTTTTCTGGATGAGCCCTTGCTGGAACCTTCCCCAATCTCGGAGCTGGCTTGGGCGGCTGAAGTTAAGGATCAGCGTATAACTCGAGCAAAAGCCAAGGAACTCAAAGAAAAGTTACAGCAGGAGAGACAAGACAAGGCTGGGGCTGTGGGAAATGCAGGACAGAGGGTCTCAGATGAAATCCTAAGGTTCTGCGCTTCGCTCCAGAAGGAGAATAAGGATGATTAAATGTTTATCTTGGAATGTGAATGGGTTGAACGTAATACAAAAAAGGAAGAAAGTATTTGCATATTTAAAACAACATAATAATGATATAATTTGTTTACAAGAAACGCATATTACAGTTCAAGATCAAAACTATTTGAAAAATTCCAAATTAGGAACACATTTTATATCCTCAACTAACCAAAAAAAGAATGGTGTGGTTATTTATGTAAACAAAAAATTAACAGCCAAACTTATAGAAGCTGATCAAGATGGTAGGTTTGTAGCAATTGAATTACTTTCTGCTAATAGTCAAATTCTTCTGATAGGAATTTATGCTCCTAATCAACAACAGGACTATTTTTATAAAATGCTGCATACTAAAATACTTCAATGGGATTATAGATCTATTTTAATTATGGGAGACTGGAATGGAGTAATTGACTCTAAATTAGATAAAAAGACTTTGGCAAAATCAAGAATTAGATTACCACAGACTTTTTTTGATATGAAAGAAGACCTGGAATTAAAAGATATTTGGAGAATACATAACCCAAAAGAACTGGACTATACTTTCTTTTCTGACAGACATAGATCCTTTTCCAGGATTGATTTTATTTTGTTGTCTGATGACTTACTTGTTAGGACAAAAAGAACAAAGATTCTGCCAAGAACTTTGACTGATCACAGTCCAGTCTGGATAGAAATTGAGACATGTGAGAATGAGAGACGCTCTTGGAGATTAAATGAAAACTTGTTTAGATATGAGAAAAATATAATAGAACTTAAAAAGCATCTGAAAGAGTTTTTTGAAATGAACTTGAATAAAGGCACCCCAATGGAAATTGTGTGGGACGCAAGCAAAGCTTATATGAGAGGGGTGCTTATATATATGAACTCTAAACATAAGCGGATTCGACAAAAGAAAAGACTTGAATTGGAAGCAGAAATAAAGGACAAAGAACAGTTACTTATTAAAAACCCAACAGATGAAAGAATACTTAGTGTTATAAAACTTCTGAAAGACCAATTCCAAATGCTTATAGCGGAACAAGTTGCAACAAACTTACAATATGCGAAGCATAATACATTCTGCAATGCTAATAAACCAGGCAGGTGGTTGGCTTACACATTAAGGAAGAAACAAAGCATACGGACTATTGATAGTGTTGATATTGGGGGGAAAGAAGTTTTTCAACAGAATTTAATAAAAGAAGCCTTTCTTCAATATTACACTAAACTATATGCCAGAGAGGAGGTGCAGAATGGACTTATAGAAAAATATTTGGACAATAAAAGAGTTACAAAAATCACTGAACAACAAAAGGAAAGAATGGATTATCCCATAACAGAGGAGGAGATAATAGCAGCAATAAAACAATTAAAAACAGCCAAAGCTCCTGGAACGGATGGTCTGACAGCAGTGTATTATAAAACTTTACAGGCAGAAATGGTGGAACAACTCAGAGACTTATTTTGCAACATACAACAAGGGGGAAAAGTACCTCCATCGTGTTCTACAGCTTATATTTCTTTGATACCAAAAGAGCAAGCAGGTCCCAAAAAACCGGAGAATTACAGACCAATATCTCTTTTGAATACGGATTATAAAATTTACGCAAAAGTATTAGCCAACAGACTGATGCCAGTAATTCAAAAGGTGATTCATGATGACCAAGCGGGATTTATTGAGGGTAGGCACATGAAGGACAATGTAAGGCAAGTAATAGATTTATTGGAATATCTTGAGAAGAATAAACAGATCCCTGCAGTGCTGGTCTTTCTGGATGCAGAGAAGGCCTTTGATAGAGTGGATTGGAATTTTCTATTAAAGACATTAAAAAAGATGGACTTTGGGGACCAATATATACAGGCGGTCTCAGCAATTTATCAAGAGCAAAAGGCACAGATCATTATCAATGGAAGTTTGACAACAGAGTTTAAAATTGAAAAAGGTACAAGACAGGGATGTCCACTGTCCCCATTGTTGTTCATTTTAACACTAGAAGTCTTGTTAAATACAATAAGGGATTCTAACACATTGAAAGGTATAATGATAAGGCAAGAGGATTACAGAATAAAGGCATTTGCAGACGATCTGGTTGTTACCCTAACACAGCCAATGGAATCGATAATCCAGATGAAGGACATTATACAAGACTTTGGTAAAGTTTCAGGTTTCAGATTGAATCAGAGAAAAACTAAGATGGTAGTTAAAAATATGACACAAGATCGTAAACTGGAGTTAGAAAGGAGGGCAGGTTTTGAGATTGTACCAAAGGTAAAATATCTAGGAGTTCAGGTTGCAGAATCAAATATGAAATTGTTTCAAAATAACTATGAGGCGTTGTGGCGAGAGGTGCAAAAAGATATGGAGATTTGGAAAAAACTGCAGCTGTCTTTACTTGGAAGAATAGCAGCAGTTAAGATGAACATTTTGCCAAGATTTCTTTTTTTGTTTCAAATGATTCCGGTGCTCAAAAATGATAAACAACTAAAAGCATGGCAAACTGGTATCAACAAATTTGTCTGGAACGAGAAAAAACCAAGAGTAAAAATGAAAATTATGCAAGACATCCCAGAAAGGGGAGGTCTCAAACTTCCAAACCTACAATTATATTATGATGCAACAGCTTTGACTTTAGTAAGTGATTGGTTTGGAGGAAAAAAGACTGGAATATTGAATGCAGAAAGTTTTGATCTGGAATTTGGATGGCACGCTTACTTATTTTATGACAGCAAAGTGGATAAAGTATTTAAAAGCCATATACTTAGAGATTCTTTGCTGAGAGTTTGGAAGAAGCACCGAAACAACTGGAATTATAAAATACCGCTATGGCTGGATCTTGGTCATACCTTGTGGAATACAAATATAATGTCACTCGGGGGGTTTTTATATAAAGAGGTTCTTTTTACAGAAGCGGGCAGATGGCAGCTGAAGACATTACAGACATTGTTGGCTGAAGGGATTAATTTAACTTGGTTACAATATAATCAACTGCAATTGAGATGGAAAGAGGACCAAAAAACTGGTATTATGATGTATGAGGAAGAATTAGTTAGACATATAAAAGAGAAAGGCCCAATGCATATTAAAAGACTTTATAATGTTTTGTTAGAAAGGGATTCAGAAACTGAACTAGTTAAAGACTGCATGGTTAAGTGGGCAAAAAATTTTGAGGAACCAGTGATGTTGGAAACATGGGAAAAAATTTGGGTTCAGAATGTTAAATTTACACAGTCGCAGAATCTGCGGGAAAATTTCTATAAAATGTTTTATAGATGGCATTTAGATCCAAAAAAATTGTCGTGTATGTACCCTAGTGCCCAGCCTAAATGTTGGAGATGTGACTGCTTAGACGCTACATATTATCATGTTTGGTGGACCTGTAAGAAAGTTAAGGCTTTTTGGGTAAAAATTTGGTGGGTCATGCAGAATGTTTTGAAGAGAAAAATTCAATTTTCTCCACAACTGTTTTTATTGGGTATAGTTAAGGGTTTTACATTGGGGGAAACAAAAATGATATTGTACATGATAACTGCAGCAAGATTGTTGATAGGTAAATACTGGAAAAATGAAGCGCTGCCTTCGATTGAGGAATGGACTTTGAAGATGGCCAGTTTTGCGGAGATGGCGAAGATTTCAGCATATTTAAAAGATTGTTCTCAAGAGACTTATGAATGGGAATGGAAGAAGTGGATAAATTATGTTCAGCATAAATATCAAACTAGGAAGTATCAAATAGCCTTTATTTAAAAATGTTATATAAGATAGAAACATTTTAGGGTTGAGGATAAAAATTTGTTAGAAAATGTTATATTAAGATAGAAATATTTTAAGGTTAAGGATGAAAATTTGTTAGAAAATGTTACATTATGATAGAAATATTTTTAAGGTAATCAGGATGAAAATTTATCTGAAAATGATATACCAAGATAGAAATAGGTTAATGTAATGACGATGAAAATTTGTAAGGGGGAGGGAGGGGTTCAAGTTTTATATACAAAGGAGGGTTTTTTCCTTTTATCTGACATGAGCATACTAGGAAGTCTGGGGGGAGGGGAGGGTTAGGGTGGGCTGGGGAGGTTGGGAAGTTTGGGGGGGGTAGTGGGGGGGGGGAAAAGGGGGGTGAAAATGTAATTGTAAAACTTTTGCAATAAAAAAAAAATATTTGACAAATACAAGATTAGGTACACACTATGTAGCAGCACCACCAGAGAAGAAAAACGGTATAGTCATATATTTGAAAAGAGACTTAATTGCCAAATTAATTGAAGCAGATAATCAAAGAAGATTTTTAGCAATTGAACTTTTAATAAAAGGAGAAAAATTTCTGGTAATTGGAGTATATGCCCCGAACCAACAATAGGAAAAAATTTATAATCTTTTACATTCAAAGTTGATACAATGGGGATACAAGACTTGTATCCTATTGGGTGACTGGAATGGTATTTTGGACGTAAAAAAGGATAAGAAGAGACCTAAGCAAAATGTTTTAACAAGAGCAAGATTGCCCAAGTCGTTTTTGGAGATGATGGACGATTGGGAGTTGAGGGATATTTGGCGTGAAAGAAACCCAGAAGAAAAAGATTTTACTTTCTTTTCGGATAGACACCAATCCTTTTCAAGGATTGATTTTATATTAATTACTAATGATCTTTTTTCTAGGGTGAAGAATACGAAGATTTGTTCAAGAACATTGACAGACCATAGTCCAGTTTGGTTGGAACTGGAGTATGGAAAAGGGCCTAGGAGGTCCTGGAGGTTAAATGATAATCTGTTTAGATATGAAGAAAATGTAAAAGAGTGTAAAAAATTTATGAAGAAATTTTTTGTTATGAATATGCAAAAGGGTACATCTATGGAAATGGTATGGGATGCAAGTAAAGCATATATGCAAGGCATTTTGATATATTTGAATAATAAATATAGAAAAAAACGGGGAAAAAAGAAAAGAATTAGAAGAAGAGATTAGAAAACAGGAATGAGCTTTGATAGCTAATCCAACAGATAAGAACATTAAAGAGGCAATTAATTTACTGAAAGGTCAATTTAATATGTTAATAGCAGATCAAGTGGCAACTAACTTACAATATGCTAAACATAATACTTTCTGTAACGCTAATAAAGAACCGTTATGGCAAAAAATACAGAAAGAGATGGAAAATTGGAAAAAACTATAACTGTCTTTGCTGGGAAGGATAGCTGCAGTAAAAATGAATGTTTTACCAAGGTTTTTATTTCTTTTTCAAATGATACCTATACTTAAAAAAGATGAAAATTTGAAGGAATGGCAGAAGGGCATAAATAAATTTGTTTGGGCAGGGAAAAAACCGCAAGTAAATCAAAAGATAATGCAAGATACACGAGAAAGAGGAGGTCTGAAAATGCCCAATTTAAGATTGTAGCCGCTGCCCTCTCAGCAATTACTGACTGGATAAATTTAACGGAGGAAAGGATATTAAATATTGAAGGATATGGTCTGGTCTACGGCTGGCATGCTTATTTATTATATGACAAGAGACAAAAGTCAAATGCATATAAAAAGGTTGTATAATGTATTAATGGAAATAGATTCAGAAACAGAGCTAGTCAAGGACTGTATGATAAAATGGGCACAAAATGTAGGAGAACCAATAATGATGGAAACATGGGAAAAGATATGGGTTAGAAATGTAAGATTTACACAAGCTCAAAACTTAAGAGAGAACTTTTATAAAATGTTGGATGGTTTATGGATGGCATTTAGATCCAAAAAAACTAGCCTGTATGTATCCAAACTTACAACCTAAGTGTTGGCGATGTGAATGTGAAGATGCTACATATTTTCATATATGGTGGACATGTAAAAAAATTAAGGCTTTTTGGATAAAAATATGGTGGATTATGCAAAGTATTTTAAAGAAAAAGATTAAATTTACACCACAGTTTTTTTTGTTGGGAATAGTTACGGATTGTACTGTAATAGAAACTAAGTTGGTTTTGAATTTAATAACAGCTGCCTGGTTACTGGTGGCACAGTATTGGAAGAAGGAAGATCCACCTACTATTGAGGAATGGACACGAAAAGTCGTGCATTTGGCAGAGATGGCAAAAATTTCAGCCTATCTTAAAGACCATTCAAACGAAAGATACATAATGGAATGGAGAAGATGGATTGACTATATTCAAAACAAGTATCAGACTAAGAAGATTCATATAGCTTATGAGTGAAACATTTTTAACTTTTAGCTTATGTTTATAGTGTTTTGAGTTATAAGGAGTCAACAGCGTGGGTAGTGATGGGAGCAGCATGGCGCTCCCATGTAACACCGCTCCTGCACAAGCTGCACTGGCTCCCGGTGGTCTTCCGGGTGCGCTTCAAGGTGTTGGTTATCACCTTTAAAGCGCTCCATGGCATAGGGCCTAGCTATCTTCGAGACCGCCTGCTGCTACCGATGACCTCCCATCGACCCGTGCGCTCCCACAGAGAGGGCCTCCTCAGGGTGCCATCAGCCAAACAATGTAGGCTGGTGACCTCCCAGGGGGAGAGCCTTCTCTGTAGGGGCACCTACCCTCTGGAATCAGTTGCCCCCAGAGATAAGGAGAATCCAAGACCTCAGTGCCTTCCGCCGTGTCCTTAAAACCCACTTTTTCCAGCAAGCCGGGCTGGCTTAAGAAGAAATTTTTAAAAGTTTTAAATTGGTTTGTGATTTTTAATTTTGGGCCAAATTTATATATATTTTAATTTTTTTAATATTTGTATTTCATATTCTTAATTCTGGCTGTACACCGCCCTGAGTCCTCAGGGAGAAGGGTGGTATATAAATTGGAAATAAAATAAAAAAATAAATAAATAAAGATCTAGAAAGAATTTGAAGTCAACAATTTGTTAGCATATTTTAGTTTTATGTTTGTGGATGCTATACCCTGTGCTTGTTCTGGGAAGTCAAGGGAGGGGGGTGGGGGGAAGGCTGAGTGGGGATGGGTGGGAGGGCAAGGGGGAGGGATGGGTTGAGGGGGAAAGGCGAGGGGGAGAAAATGTTTGTATTTCTTATAAAACTTTTCAATGAAAAAAAAAGAAAGAAAGAAAATGCAGCAATGATGGCACAGAAATTAGAAGATAAAATACTCAATTAATGGAAACAGATACTAATCAGGACCTGACAGAAAAAGCAACTTTCCATCATGGAAGCAATTAAACAAAGGTGGGATGAAAGTGACTATAAGAAGTAATAGATTTAGAAGTTTTTCTACACTACTAAATTTCAAAACAAGCCTTCATAAAAAAGAATATATTTTGACCTTCAGTGAAGAAAAAGAGACACTATAGAACACATGAGAGGACACTAGGTAGCTGAAGGGAAAAACTGATGCCATTACTAAAATATGTTGGGATGAAACTCATGACTGGAATGTACTGATTGGAGGATGCAAACTATTCAAAAGAAACAGACCTAACAAAAGAGAAGGAGTTGCATTATATCTAAAAGATCACTACATCTCTACAGAAATCCACAAAACCAAGGATGAAAACCACCTAGAATCTATATAGATCAATATAAAAGAAAAGAATGACTTTGCTATAGGGGTATACTACAGGCTACCCAACCAAACAGAAGAAATAGATGAACTTTTTGCTAAACAATTAACAAATGTATTTAGGAAATATCCCACAGTAGTGATGTGAGACTTTAACTATCCTGATACCGGACTTCCGGTTGGCACCATAGGCTCCGTGAATGGTCTTTTAAGACCGCCAGCCCTGCGTCTCCATAAAAGCCGCTTTGACAGCGCAAACCAGCTTTCTGGCGTCTGAAAAACTCTCCTTCGGGAAAAGAAGGAGAGGAGAGCCGGTGGGCGAGAGTAGAGCTCCCTGAAAGCCCTCTGGAACATTTCCAGAGGCTTGGAGGGTGAGAGCTCCCCAGCCAGCCCGCCAAGAAGCTCCGGAGCCAGGACGACTCTGTGAAAGCAGAGCGAGAAGCCGCGATCCGATCCTGCTTTTAAAAGTGAGTTTGACTGACTACAAGTGCAGGCGGAGCGGAAAACAGGAGAACAAGTCTTAAAAGTACAGAGCTTAACTCCGAAGTTACTTTGTTTCAATTTGAATCTTATTGAGCTGGAGGCTGAAGATGGCGTCTTTGTTATGGTTTTGAAAGTGAAAGCCAGAAACGAAAGTGCTTGAGAACCTTGCGCTGGGAGAGTGGATTAGCTGCTTATTAACTGCTGGGAACTGAGAGTTTGTGAGGAAAGAAAAAAAAAACTATTCTGCCTGGCAAATTAGAGATTATAAATTACACACATCTTCAAAGACTTTGTGGCTTTTAAAGATCTCCTTAAAGGGGGGTGGGTGACTTCTAGACAAGTGAAACCAGGAGTTGTTAAAGGAGGGGGAGGTTCCCCAGTTGTGTCAGTGGTGACACAGAAAGCACAACTTCCGGCTGATTCACAGAGCCAGACTCAGAGTCAAGATGCAGCACTTAATGATTTTAAAGAATTTATGAAAGAAGCCATGAATAATCAAGCAACAGCAATGAGAGAAGCTATGAATAACCAAGCCACAGCAATGAATAATTTAACACTACTTGTGGAAGGGAAATTTAAGAAAATTGAGGAGGATATAAGTTCGATCAAGGAAGCGGTTGCAGAGGAATAAGATAAAATAAGAGATGATATTGTTTATGCTGTATCAGGATTGTCAAACCTTGTTATCCAGCTTGATGGGAAAGTTGAAGAAATTAACCAAGCCAATTTAAATTTGGAAAGCAAAATGGGAGATGTTATGACCAGAACAGAGAAAGTGGAAGATGAACTGATAATGTTACAATACAGGTCCATGGAGTTTGCTTTGAGATTGAGAGGCCTGAAAGAAAATAGTAAAGAAAACCTAAAAGATATTTGTGCTGATGCTATTGCAGAGATAATTAAAGAAAGACCAGAAGATGTGGCAAGCCAAATTGATAAAATTTACAGGGTTAATTCCTGGCTGGCAAAACAAAGGCAGCTGCCAAGAGATGTGGTGATTTATTTTACAACTAGGAGGATCAGAAATGATATCTGAGAAGCTTCCTACAAGAATAAAGTTCAGGTGGCTGGGCAAGAGATGGTGGTTTTGAAAGAGATTCCTCCAAAGATGTTGAGAAGCAGAAAAGACTTTGGCTTTTTGGTAAATGAGCTGAGAAATCAACAAGTGGCATACAGATGGGATGTCCCAATTGGTCTAATAGTGACTTATAATGGAGAAAGATACCGGTTAAATACAGTCTGGAAGGCAAAAGATTTCTATGTAAATGTTTTAAAGGCTGGATACCCACCCTCACCGGGGGGGGGGGGGTGGGGGGAGGAAGAAAACGGAGATGTTACAACAAGAAAAAGATGGAAAACAGATACAAACCTATGCTGAAGTTGCACCTGGAGGAATTATCGTGGAAGAAGATTTGAATCTTGGGGGCTTATCCCCAACTTTGGAACCACCTAAGAAGGGAGAGCCGAAAGTACAACGACTAACCCGATCAACTTATAAACTTCAAGAACAACAATCAAAAAGGCAACAATCTCAAGATTTATCTCAAGAAGTTCAAAAAACAGAAGCAGTGGGGGGGGCTAGGCTGAAGAGTAAGGTGGAGGAGGAGCTTCAGCTGATGCTCACAAGGTTTCGAAAGGCTAAAGATGGCAACTAAATTCCTATCTTGGAATGTCAATGGCCTAAATTCACCACAAAAAAGGAAGTATTTCACTACTTGAAACAATTTAACAATGACATTATTTGCTTGCAAGAAACACATATCAGATTATCAGATCAAAAATATTTGATAAATTCAAGATTAGGTACACATTTTGTGGCATCAGCGCCAGAGAAGAAAAATGGACTAGTCATATATGTAAGGAAAGGACTATCAGCTAATTTAATTGACGCAGATGATCAAGGAAGATATATTGCAATTGAATTATTAACACAGATTGGGAAAATGCTCTTTATTGGAATATATGCCCCTAATCAGCAACAAGACAAGTTTTATAAATTTTTACATACTAAAATAATACAATGGGGCTATAAATCTTTTATATTAGGAATTGGAATGGAGTAATAGACACACAGAAAGATTTAAAAAAGCTTATCAAAGATCTCAACACGTGCAAAACTACCCAAATCTTTTTTTGATATGATGGAAGATATAGAACTGAGAGATATTTGGAGAGAATGTAACCTGGAAGAAAAAGATTTTACTTTTTTTTCTGATAGACATCAATCCTTCTCCAGGATTGATTTTATACTAACCACAAATGATTTTATTTCCAGGGTGAAGAAGACGAAGATATGTCCAAGAACTTTAACTGATCATAGTCCGGTTTGGGTGGAATTTGAACAGGAGAGGGGAGAAAGAGGTCTTGGAGGTTAAACGAAAATTTATTTAGATATGAAGAAAATGTGAAAGAGCTTAAAAAACAAATGAAAGATTTTTTTGTTATTAATATGAATAAGGGTACTCCTATGGAAATGGTCTGGGATGCTAGTAAGGCTTATATGAGGGGAATGTTAATACATATGAACAATAAATATAGACTAAAACAACAAAAGAAGCGTAAAGAGATAGAGGAAGAAATAAAAAAGAAGGAACAATTACTTATATCTAATCCAGGAGATAAGAAAGTAAAAGAAACAATAAATATATTACGAGGGCAATTTAATATGTTAATGGCTGATCAGGTGGCAACTAGCTTACAATATGCTAAACATAATACTGTTCTGTCCCCGTCTCCACACATACACAAACGGGTTAAAGAATTACTTGGCACACACCAGGTTCGTTATCAGGAACTTGGCAGCAATATGATAACCGTCTGCCAAGTACTTTACTTCAAGAAAAGAGAGTTTTCCTCCACCAGATAAACACCGACAAATACACACAGTTTTCAAAACAGTCCAGCTCAAACAGAAACCTCCAGCAGATTCAGGCGTTGTACAAAGTGACTAGCCAGAAGTTAGCTTTGTCCGTCACAGAGTCTCAATGGCCACCACACTCTCTTATATAGCCTGTGGGGTGTGGTCCAGTGACTCACCTTAATCCCTGGCACGCCTCCTCATCTGCTGCAAACGTTTATCTCACCTTCGTTGGCGTGGAACGACGTATTACCATCACTGTCATCGGAGACACCTGGCTCCTGGTCAATCTCCTCTCCCTCGGCAGGCACCTGAGGCATAGCCAGAGAGGAGGGGCCTGGAGAGGGAGGCCTGGCCGGCTCCTCTCCTTCATGTTCGGAGACTTCTTCCTCCGATAAGATGGGCTCAGGGATCAGAGCCACAACAAATACATTTTGTAATGCCAATAAACCAGGTAGGTGGTTGGCCTACATGCTGAGGAAAAAACAGAAATCACGAGTCATTAGTAAGATAGAATATAGAGGTAAGGAAGTTTACCAACAGAATATGATTAAAAAGGCTTTTTTGGAATTTTATACAAAGTTATATGCTAGTGACTCAATACAAGGTATAGATATAGATAGATATTTAAAGGATGGGAACATTTCGGAATTAACCTTGGAACTTTGGAACAGAGGGAAGGATTGAATCAACCAATAACTTCTGAGGAGATCATTGCGGCAATTAAGCAGTTAAAAACAGGGAAAGCTCCAGGAACAGATGGATTAACAGCTGTTTATTATAAGAATTTACAGCTTGAAATGGTAGAGCTCTATTTTGAAAAATTCAATTAGGGGGAGGAGTTCCACCCTCTTGGAGAACAGCTTTTGTTTCATTGATTCCGAAGGAAGATCAAAACTGTATCAAACCTGAAAATTTTAGGCCAGTTTCACTTTTGAACACGGATTATAAAATTTTTGCTAAGATATTAGCGAATAGATTAATGCCAGTCATGCAACAAGTTATTCACAATGACCAATCAGGTTTTATAAAAGGGAGGCAGATGAAATATAATGTTAGACAAATTATAAACCTATTGGAATATTTGGAAAAAAATAACCAGGTCCCTGCAGCGTTCATATTTTTGGATGCAGAGAAAGCATTTGATCGATTGAACTGGCAATTCCTGTTTAAGATAATAGAAAAAATGCACTTTGGGGAGTATTTTATACATTCAATTAGAGCAATATATCAGGAACAAACAGCACAAATAATAGTTAATGGAGGCTTAACAGATGTGTTTAAAATTGAGAAAGGTACTAGGCAGGGTTGTCCCTTGTCGCCATTGTTGTTTATTTTAACTTTAGAAGTTTTGTTGAATAAGTTACGTGATTCTGATAAAATAAAAGGAATTGTAATTAGACAGCAGGATTATAGACTAAGAGCGTTTGCAGATGACCTGGTTCTTACTTTATCTCAACCTATAGAAGCGGCTCCCTATATGCTGGACATAGTAGCTCAGTATGGCAAAGTATCTGGATTTAAAGTAAATCTTCATAAGACAAAGATGATAACTAAAAATATGTCCATAACTCAAAGAGAAGACTTGGGGAGAATAAGGGGGTTTGAAGTAGTTAAAAAGGTTAAGTATCTAGGAGTATATATTGCAGCCTCAAAGACGAAATTGTTTAAAAATAATTATGAAATTCTTTGGCAAAAAGTACAGAAAGAAATGGAAAAATGGAAAAAGTTACAACTATCATTACTGGGAAGGATAGCAGCAATAAAAATGAATGTACTACCTAGGTTTTATTTTTGTTCCAAATGATACCAGTGCTTAAGAAAGATGGAAATTTGATGGAATGGCAGAAAGGGGTTAATACTTTCATTTGGGCTGGGAAGAAACCAAGAGTGAAACTGAAAATTATACAGGATATACGTGAGAGAGGAGGTCTTAAAATGCCTAATTTAAGATTGTATTATGAAGCAGCTGCTTTATCACAAATTAGTGATTGGTTTAACTTAACTGAAGAAAGAATGTTAAACACAGAAGGTTATGATTTGTTATATGGATGGCATGCTTATTTGTTATATGAAAAAAAAGTGGATAAAGTGTTTAAGGGTCATATACTCAGAACTGCATTGTTGAGGTTTGGAAAAAGTACCAATACAAGCTGAACTATAAGATACCCATATGGGCAAACCCCAGACATGCAATAGAAAATATAAGTATAGAGCAAAAAACAGAGGTGATTACTTATAAAGAGCTTCTTTTTTTGGAAGGGGGTAAGATGCAATTGAAATCTTTAGATGAATTAAAAGAAGAAGGGATAATTTATACTTGGTTTCAGTATGGTCAGCTTCAAGCTAGGTGGAGGGAAGATCAAAAATTTGGTGTTATGCAAAATGAGGAAAATCTGGTGAAACAGATTAGAGATCAAAGCCAGATGCATATTAAAAGGTTGTATAATGCATTATTGGAAATAGATTCAGAAATGGAATTGGTTAAGGATTGTATGATAAAATGGGCACAAAACTTTCAGGAACCAGTGATGATGGAAATGTGGGAAAAGATTTGGGTCAGAAATGTTAAATTTACGCAAGCACAAAATTTGAGAGAGAATTTTTATAAAATGTTTTATAGATGGCACTTAGATCCTAAAAAATTATCATGTATGTACCCTAATTTGCAAGCTAAATGTTGGAGATGTGAATGTAATGATGCAACCTATTATCATATATGGTGGACCTGTAAGAAAATCAAGGCATTTTGGATAAAAATTTGGTGGGTGATGCAGAATATTTTGAAAAGAAGGTTGAAATTTACTCTTCAATTGTTCCTACTGGGTATAACTACGGACTGTACAGTATTAGAGACTAAATTGATTTTGAATCTAATATCAGCAGCTAGGCCAGTGATGGCTAACCTTTTTGCCATCGCGTGCCAGGAGAGGGGGGGCGGGGGAGGGTCGTGCACGTACGTGCCCACGTGCATGTGTATGCAACCCCCTCCCCCCCGCTCCTGGCACATGATGGCCTGGTAGGCCCGTTTTTCTTTTTTACCTGGTTCCAGATCCTCTCTGTGTATCTGGGAATGGCGAAAACAGCCTTTCTCACTCCCTTGGAGGCCCTACGGAGGCTGAAAAAGCCCATTTCCCAACTCCTAGAGTCTCTAGGAGCCTCTCTAGGAGTCTCTGGAGGCTGGGGTCAGGAAAAAACGTCACTTCCTGTCCCACCGGGAGTGGGGAAATGGGCCCTTTGAGCCTCCGTAGGGCCTCCAAGGAAGTGGGAAAGGCTGTTTTCGCCATTCCCAGATACACAGAGAGGATATGGAGCCAGGTAAGAAAAAAAAACGGGCCTTCCCCACCCACCCCCCAGGCCCTCCGGAGGCAGGAAACAGCCTGTTTCCCTACTTCTGGTGGGCCCAGAAGGCCCGAAAATCAGCTGGCCGGCGCATGCGCCCCAGAGCTGAGCTGGCATGCCCACTAATATGGCTCCGCATGCCACCTGTGGCACGCGTGCCATAGGTTCGCCATCACGGAGCTAGGCTGTTGGTAGCGCAATACTGGAAGAAGGACTCTTTGCCTACTATTGAAGAGTGGATACTGAAAGTAACGAACCTAGCAGAAATGGCGAAAATCTCAGCGTACTTGAAGGACTATACACAAGAAAGATATATTTCGGAATGGAGAAGATGGATTGACTATATTCAAAATAAGTATCAGACAAGAAAATATCATATAGCTTATGATTGAACATTAAGTATTAGAGGTATTTAGTTATCTATAGTGGAGTTAAGGTTTCGGGGGGGAGTTAGTATTCTGAGGATAAGTAGGTTAATCTAGCTTATGATTGTTAAATGAAACACCTTGTATTTTGCTCTGGGAAGTCTGGGGGGGAGGGTGGGATGAGGGGAGGGAAAGGGGGGGAATAGGGGGGGAAGAAAATTTTTGTTTTTTGTAAAACTTTTCAATAATAAACTATCCTGATACCAAACTCTGCAGCAAGTGGGAGATCAAACAGCTTCCTAACCAACCTAGCTGACAACTTTGTCATCCAAAAGGTAGAGGAGGGAACTAGAGGAAAAGCTATATTGGACCTAATTCTTATTAGTAGAGAAGAAATAATAGAGGAAGTTGAAATTGCCAGAACTTTGAGCGAGAGTGACCATGTCATATTGGAATTCAATATAATGCAAACACAAGCAATAGAACATAATCCACCCAGTGTCTCAAACTTCAAAAGAGGTGATTTTAACAAACTCAGAGAGACCCTAAGAAAAATTCCATGGATGAAAATCCTAAAGGGGAAAACAACTCAAGAAGCATGGAAAACTCTAAAAAATATGATCATAAAAGCCCAGTCTAGCACAATACCACTAAAAAAGAAAAACAAAAAATCCAAGAAGAAACCAGCCTGGTTGCACAAAGATCTCTCTAATAAACTGAAAGACAAAAAGGACAAGTACAAGAAATGAAAAGAAGGACACATAACTAAGGCAGAGTATCAGTAGGTAGCCTGAATCTGCAAAGATGAAGTCAGGAAGCAAAGGCTCAGAATCAATAGCAACTTGCAACAAAAGTCAAAGATAATAAAAATGTTTCTTTCAACATATAAATAACAAGAAAAAAGTTAAGGAAACAGTAAGTCCATTTAAGAGAGAAGATGGCAAGGAAGTAACAGGCAGTAGAGATAAAGCAGAACTGCTTAACTCATTCTTTGCATCAGTCTTCATGCAATAAGAAACTATAGCCCAACCGATTAAAAATATAACTGTAAAAGACAGACTAGAAATAAAAATTAAAATAAGACAGAAAATGGCTATAGAACACCTATATTGACAAATATATATATCACTGGAACCTAATGGATTACATCCCAGAATCCTGAAGGAGCTGGCAGATGTTATCTCAGAACCATTGTATCATATGTTTCAAAAATCCTGGAACACCTGAGGATTGGAAAAGAACTGATGTGGTTCCTATCTTCAAAAATGGGGGAAAAATCAAACCCATCAAAGTACAGACCAATCAGTTTAACATCAGTACCTGGGAAGATACTGGAAAAGATAATAAAAAAACAAGTCTTCAAACATCTAGAAACAAATAGTTATAATTAAAAGCCAGCATGGGTTTGTTAAAAACAAATCATGCCAAACAAATCTTATTTCATTCTTTCACAAAGTGACTAAATTAGTAAAGTAGTGAAATGGTGTGAACATAATATACTTAGACTTCAATACAGGGGTGAAATGCTCCTTGTTCGGACTGGATCACCCGATCCAGTAGCGATGGCAGGTGGTTCGGAGAACCCGTAGCAAAAATCCCTGCGCTCCCCCCCACCATGCCCAGCTGAGCCGCACGATCTTCAGAGGCTTTTTTTTTTTTACTTTTAAAAGCATTTTTTCTACAACTTCTTCTGCCGAAAAAATGCTTTTAAAAATAAAAAAAAGCCTCTGATGATGGTGCGGCTCAGCTGGGATCGTCAGAGGCTTTTCAAAGCATTTTTTTCTGCAACCTCTTCTGGGGAAGAGGTGGTTAAAAAAATGCTTTGAAAAGCCTCTGTCGATCAGGCAAAACAGCTGGGATCGTCAGAGCCTTTTCAAAGCATTTTTTAAACCACTTCTTCCCCAGAAGAGGTTGCAGAAAAAAATGCTTTGAAAAGCCTCTGACGATCCCAGCTGAGTTGCCTGGTTGTCAGATAGGCTTTTAAAAAAATATCAGAGAGACTTTCAAAGCATTTTTTTCTGTAACCTCTTCAGTGGAAGAGGTTGTTTTAAAAAATGCTTTGAAAAGCCTCTGACGATCCCAGCTGTGTTGCCAGATCAGCAGAAGCTTTTCAAAGCATTTTTTTTGCATTTGAAGAAAAAAATGCTTTGAAAAGTTTTTTTTAAAAAAAGTTGGCCATGCCCACCCAGTCACATTACTCCCCCCACCAAGCCATGCCCACAGAACCGGTAGTAACCAATTTTACATTTCACCCCTGCTTCAATAGACTACAAGTAGAATACAAACTACTTCTTGGTAAGCTAGAAAAATGTGGGATAGACAACATCACCACCAGATGGATTTGTAACTGGCTGACAAGTCATCCTTTATGCTACTACATCTACATGGAGGGAAGTAAGCAGTGAGGTATCACAAGTTTCCGTCTTAGGCTAAGTACTCTTCAATATCTTCATAAATGACTTAAATGAAGGAATAGAAGGGGAACTCATCAAATTTGCAGATGACACTAAGCTAGCAGGAATAGCTAACACCCCAGAAGACAAGCTCAGGATTCAAAAAGATCTTGACAGACTTGAACAATGCATCCTATCCAGCAAAATGAAATTTAATGTGGAGAAAAGCAAAGTTTTTCACTTAGGCAAGGCATACCAAATATACAAGTATAGATTAGGTGGAACCTGGCTGAAAAACAGTACATCTGAGATGGATCTTGGAGTTCTAGTGGGTGATCACTTAAATATGAGCCAGCATTATGCAACAGCTGCCAAAAAGCTAATACAATTCTTGGTTGTATAAACAGAGGCATAGATATCAAAATCACATGAAGTATTAGTACTGCTTTATAAAGTCACACCTGGAATACTGCATCCAGTTTGGTCACCATATTAAAAAAAAAGATGTTGAGACTTTGGGAAAAGTCAAAGAAGAACAACTAAGATGATTAAAGGCCTGCAGACAAAATCATATGAAGAATGGTTGCAGGATTTGGATTTGGCTAGACTAGAGAAAAGAAGAACTAGAGGGGACATGATAGCAGTATTCCAGTATTTGAGAGGGTTTACTACCGGTTCTATAGAATGTGGGAGGGAGGTTAATACTTGTGGCTCAGAGGTTAATACAATTGCCTAACATGTAGACAGTCCAAGTTCGAATCCAAGTAAGGGTATGGCTAGCTGATAAATAGCTTGAAATAGATCTATAATAATAGCTAGAAATAGATCTATACTAGTCTCCCTTTATTTCTTTATCAGTGAAATATAAATTTATATGTATGTATGTATGTATGTATGTATGTATCTATGTATGTTTATATATATATGGCTTCAGGATTGATGTTATTAAATAACATCAATCCTGAAGTGTATTTTTACTGTTTTTTACACTACTGTACTGTAGTGTAAACTGTTTTACAGTACTGTTTTTAATGTATTTATTTATTTATTTATTATAATAGTAAAAGAGTAAAGGAACTTTTCCAAGAACCTTTGAGCATTTGAAATTGAATATTTAGGGCTTTTATAATACTGACTGTGTTTCTGCAATTTATGTGCAGTTCAGTTCTAAAATAGACTCTGAGCAGCTTGCAATGATTCAAAAATAAAATAAAGAGAATTAAAAAAGGATGAGGAGAACCACCAAATCCCAAAGTGGGAAACAACAATTGGCAAATGCAAAGTTGTTAATAAATTAATTCTGAGACTTCTAACGTGTTCAGAAGAAAACAACAACAACATGCCACATGTTTATTGTTGGTGTGTGAATGCAAATAAATCTGCCTCACAAAAATTTGATTGAGTTTTTTTAGGAGACTAACAACATGATTTTATCTCCTAGTGAAATCTTTATTCATCCTCTTTGCCAGTCATTTGAGAAGATTGTAGTCTTATGACCAGTGTAATGTTTCCGTTTGCTTTGTTTTCATGAGTAAGAAAATCACAGAGCAGATCTGTTTTGTTTTGTTTTGTCTGGGGATGGGCATTAATGTTAAAGTATTGCTAAGAGTTACAACCTATATTATAGAGTATTTCATCCATCAAATCATCACTTTGGGTATTTGAACAAGGATCTCAAACAAATAAAATAGCTTGTGTCAGGATGAAATAGTGCTAGTAAACATTAGTGTATTTGAAGCTGGTGGTAAGTGTATTTTGTCTGTAAAGCTCATATGGCCTACTGCTGAGACATAGGATGAAGGAGGAGGAGGGAGCCTCATAAATTATTACATGACGGCTGACCACCATCATTTAGAAGATAGAATTGTGCCATCTGCTTCTTAAGTTCTTTGATGTATTTTCCTTTTCATTGTGGAATGGAAATGTCAAATCCGAAATCATCTGAATTCAACTCATCTGAATCCTTAACCTTAAGACATATGGATCATAACTATGGAATAAAAACACTTCTCAAAGAAACTGGTAGCCCTGGTGCAATTACATTAAATTCAGAAAGAACTCCTAATAAACAATGCACAATTGATGTCATACCCTGTTAAAAATATCCAGTTCTCTTCAGATTCTGTGGCTGAAAAGTAGTTACTAGATCAGGCTGCAGAGAGCCAGATGAAAATGCCAGTCTTGTAGCCATTCTATCAGAGAGTTAAAATTTAATCTTGATAGCTTAGTTTAGTTTAGACTCATTATCAATTTCACTACATACACACACACACACACACCTCACATTGGACCCGTAAAGTAGATTACAGTCCTATCAATCAATGAACAGACCTTATTATTAAAGATTATTTACTAAAATCCTCTGTCTCTCACACACAAGCACACACTCTGTCTCACACACACATATATGTTTGAAGTTTGAAAGGTGCCTGACTTGGAACCAGTGGGTAATATATTGTAAGGGGGAGTTTATGACTAGTTTGAAGCAGTATTGGGGATTTTATGGCCAAATGTGTGTAGGCGATACTTGGTTTGGATTCCCACTCCAGGGATTAACATATTGTGATGCTTGAATGCCAACAGAAAATCTCCCTTCCCCCTTCCCTCTCGGCCCCCACCCACAGCATCCAGAGTCCTTCTGCTGAAGCTGTTCAGTATAGGGTTGCTTTTTCCTGTGAGAGGATTAGAGAAGAAGAGAATGGCTTTGTGAAAAAAGCAGAGAGAAAGAGAAGGAATGTTGAGAAGAAATCCAAAGGCCTGGAAATACTTCTTGTAGACAATTGAGATGAACCGCATGTTATGCAGCAGCTGACTGCTGTTGTACATACTGTAAGGGACGCCGGTAAGGTTATTTCATCTTCCCCCCTCTCTCCCCACATCCAATTCTACTGTTTTGTAGTGCTGATATAATTGCCTTTATGGAAGAAAATTTTTTGGAAGAAAGGATCTTTTAATTACGTTAAGTTTATAAGGCATGGTCTTCTGTTGTAGGTGCTTAAAAAACAAAGAATAAGGATTTTGTAAGAAGCATTATTTGCTGCTTTTGCTTAGAATTTATTTTCTTAAAGTTGAGCAATGAGAGGAAAAGAGGTCATTATAAAGTATCAAGATATCTGAATATATTCTCAAAACTATTTTATGGTGAGGGAGAGGCCTTTCAAATAAATGCTCTGCAACATTCTTGATGTTATTGGATTTGTCACTTCCCTGGCAGAATTCCAGATTTCCCGGGGTGTGCATGAGAAACATATATTATGATCCACAAAGCAATATAGGGGCTACTTGTCTTAGCAATAAAAAGTAAGCAAACAACTTATTTAGCAAATATCTTCTAAGGTCTCTCCTAGAAGGGTAGATGGAAGGAAAGCAAGGTTTATTTTCTGGAAGTAAAAAATGAGGTTAATTTCAAAACAGTGATAAATGCAGTGAAGAATGATAAAATAGATTGGATCAGTTCTTGCATAACTGAATGTAAAAGATCCTAGTGACTGTTTAATCCAGCATCAAAACATACAGGTGCATTTAGAAATCTCAATTTATGGTGCACTTTGAAACTTTTGAAAATAAGAAGAAATTAAGCATAGAAATTAAGGGGACTGGGGCTACAGTCAGAGTCTTCTCTTTTTCTATCTCTATTTCTTTTTAAAATACATTTTTATAATAAGTGCATTTCAAAGTATCTTTTTAATTTGTTTGGGATTAACCTTTAATTGGAAATTGATTTGAAGAGAAAAAAATGCATAAATTTGATTCAAAACAATCTCTCAAAGGGTGGGAACATTTTTCTGGTGCATTTCATGAACAACAAAGACATAATTGCAAGCAAAACTTTTCTTTTGTGGTCAGTCAGAATTCAAATAAAGAAAACAAGAGATGATGGACATTATTTAACAGTCGTGGTTGACAGAAAACCGGGAACTCTTTGGATCTAACTTTTATATTTTTTCCAGTATTGTTTCTTTTTCATCTCTGTTCCAAGGCCTTAAAGTTTTATCATGTTCTTCAGCATGCATATCTGAAATACCTCTCTTTATTTCATGCTGTGAGTGAATACGTTTCCTTCTTTTGTGTGCTTCATTGACTCTAACTTTCTTTTCTTTTCCTCTTGGGGATACCAAAATAAATGTTTTAATGCTCTTATTCACATTGTCAACTAAATCTTTTGTGATTTAAATGTCATTGCTATGAACTTAGCGGGAAAAACTTGATGAGCCATGATGTAGTCTTGCATAAATTAGCTTAGGAGCTGAGCCATAAGTAGGGGTGGCTTTTCCTCCTTAAAAACAGAAAGCTAATATTGGAAAAAGGAGTTGCCATGGAACCAGAGAAAGAGAGAGAGAGAATGAGTGTCTCTGAATGAATGTTTGGAGTGCAAACTCCTGAATGTTTTCATAACTTCACTATACATTATCAGGTATAAGAAAACTTCCCATTGCTTTATTTATATCTTATCTGTGTTTTTCTTTCATAAGCACATACACAAACATGTAGATATTAGCTGAACTCGTTGCTAAGGATTTTTTTCTTCCAGATTTAATCCTCACAGTATTACTAATATTTACCTAGTCACAACAGGAGTATTAAGTGAATTGCATTCATTTAATTTCAATTTTGCAACTGATAGCCTTTCTCTTTCAGGTTATTCCTTTTCAATGAACTTTTATTTTGACCTTTATAATTTTACATTAAATATAAAACTTTTTCAACCAAATGCATTTACTTCAGTAAACATACATAATCATTTAAAGTTATAGAAGGATAGGCACCTGTAAACCTGCAAATCAGATTTTAGTTTCATATGCTTATCTTTTTTTTGGTTAAACACATCCAAAAACTGTCACTGTGTAGTTATCTGGTGGTATGTATTTCTTTTTACTGAGGCATAAAATTTTAAAATCTTTTTTAAGAAGGGAAATGGAATATTTTAAAATATATCATTGCAAATAGAGATTTTAAATATTGCTAAATGAGTATTTTAACTATTAAAGTAGAAGCTCTGAAGTGAAAAATGTCAATGAACAATTGAGATAATATAATAATGCCAGTTAGGAAATACTATACAGAAACTCAGGGTTATTTTCTGTGTATTAAGAAAGGATCTCTAAACTGATAAACTTTGTTTTTTCCCACTTTAGTATCAACAGTTTTGTTCCATGAAACCAGCCTTACTTGTGTTATATACCATATAATTGTGTCTATTGTATTGCATTTTAGTCCAGTGTTCATATATTCATGTGTATGTTTGTATGATATTAACTTTTTAAAAGGGACTATGACAAAGTTGTGGATATTTTGGCAAGGAAAATTGGGAGCTAGACACAGCAGCTTTTTCAGTAACTAAGAAAATTACTATGAAGATAATTTGGATTGCATTTTTAATATAATATAATATACTCATAGAAAGCTATGTAATGTTTCTTACAAAATGATAATTGAAGGTGTCTTCTTCAGAGGAAAGGTAGAAAATGAGCACATGGTTTGTTTCTTTATGTATTATCTGCTGGGTAAATTACAATGGGAAAAATCACCATACATTACTTGATACAGACAAGATCAAAGTAGTATTTTTTACACATTAAAGTTAGACTCAAGAAAGAATGTCTGATGCTTGTTTATTTTAATTCACATCTTGAACTTACTTGGTATTCTCTCGGGATTTTTTTTGCTCAACCCCCAAGGAAAACAGATTGTGGAAAGGGACATGATTCACGTGTATTTTCTATTTTGATTGGTTCCTCTCTTCCATAGCTATTTTTTAAGGCGAGAAGGCTAAGTAAATGCTTGCATATGCTTACTTTTATGACTTTCTGTATTATATCTTGAAAGGATATGTATATCTATAATAAGGATAATATTTTCCTGTGTTTTTGTCTCCTCTCATTCCAGAAGGTAGTATCTTTCTTTCACCTGCTTATAGGATCATAGGGTAGGGTTTTTCAAACTTGACAACTTTAAGACATATGGATTTCAACTTCCAGAATTTCCCAGGTGGAAGGGATGGTTTCAGGACAAATAGTTCAATTTTAGTTTTTCTGGTTGTTTAGGTGTCTGGAAGCAGCATGTAGGACATGGAAGGCTGAGGGTTTGGGTTTCTTTTTTGTTTGTTTTATTGTTTTATTTCATTTTGCACTACAAATTGAGAAAGGAAGAAAACAAAACCTGGAACTGCTTGGCACTTTGCTATCTAAGGGCTTGGAGTGGAAATCCAAGCAGTGTAGAAGACATCAGTTCAGTTCTTTACTTTATATATAGTTTCAGCAGTATAGCAACTAAAATGTTACTTTTCTTGATAGCTATTCCCAAGTAATTTCTGATAAACTGAAGAACATTTTTAGAACCATATTACAAAAGGAATTGCATTACATACTTTTCAATATCACTTTCTTAACACTGATGACTGATATCACTTTCTCCAAAATAAAAGTTAGTTGCTACTTATGAGTAGGAATAGGAAAAAAAAGAATTGTTTTCATCTGTAATTTTCTGGGAAAAAGGAAACATTTTTTCATGCTTCCCTTCCTTATTCTTTGATTATTATGAAACAAGAGTTTTGTAATTGAGATGAAGTGCAGGGGTGAAATCTAAAAATTTTTGCTACTGGTTCTGTAGGCGTGGCTTAATTAGTGGGCAGGGCTTGGTGGTAAGGTGACTGGGAGGACGAGGCTTGTTGGTCAGGTGGGCGTGACCAAGTCAGTTTCACTTCTTTGCCCTTTTTTAACCTACAAAACGCAACACAACACAACTGGCTCACCCACAATATAAAAGCAGCTGTGTTAGACCCAAAATGGCCCCTGCAACAAGCAGGAACCTCACACAGCCACAAAAAGCCCAAAAAACCAACTTTCACACTTTACACACACAAAATTCCACATACAGATTTGTCAGATTTTGTGTGTTTGTGTAGTTAGAGTGAAACACTACAGAAACACACTAAATCTCAGAAAGCTGCACAAATATTATTTTATTTTTATTTATTTTTATTTTTATATAAAAGCAGCTAAATTTAAAACTTCCTAAACTTTAAATGGCTAGGTCTAAAAAAAGAACAACTAAAAAAAAACCCCAATTAACTATTTTTTTAAAGCTCCCAAAGGGGGGAAAAAACTTACCCAATAGAACAGGGGTCTCCAACCTTGGCAACTTTAAGACTTATAGACTTCAACTCCCAGAATTCCTCAGCCAGCTTTGCTTTGCTGGCTGAGGAATTCTGGGAGTTGAAGTCCACAACTCCCTGCCTGCTTGATTGCAGGCAGGGAGATTCAGTTGCTTGCTGATGCAATGAATTGCAGGGATTACAGCAAGGCGTTGCGACCAGCAGCTAAGGTAAGCAAGCTGAGGGGGGTGGGGAGGGGGAGGGATTTTTGCTACCGATTAGGCAACTCAGCTGGGATCGTCAGAGCTTGGCTCGTCAGAGCCATTTAAAAGAAAAAAAAAGGCTGTGATGATCGCGCGGCTCAGCTGGGCATGGGGAGCGGGGGCAGGGATTTTTGCTACCGGTTCTCTGAACTGCCCGCCGCCATCGCTACCTACTCCCCCAAGCCGGTCCAAACCGGGAGCATTTCACCCCTGGTGAAGTGAGTTATGCAACTTTGGATATACTGAATTCTAATCCCTCTTTTAAGTACAAAACCAGCTGGGTGACCTTAGAACAGTCACCCTCTCTCATCCCTAGGAAGAAGGCAATGGCAAACCACTTCTGAAATCTTACTGAGGAAACTGCAGGGACTTGTCCAGGCTGTTGCCAGGCACTAAGACTGATTCAAAGCCACTAAGAACAAACAAATATCTGCTGCTGAACTAGAGATGAAAACATTCAAGACATATCAAGTACTAGGCTTTATGAACTCCAAAACAATAATTAGCCAAGGTTTTACTTTCCAGAAAAAAATATTAAAGTTTGGATAGGTAATATGAGTTTGCAGCACGCCCAGCAGACTGCGATAAACTGCGCATATTAGCAGCATCTATAGCAATATTTTATGATGCCAAAATGGTGACATATGCATGAAGATGTAATTATGCAAAAGCCACAATTATATACTTGCATCTGAACATACGATGTAAGTACATAAGACACAACATTTGGGCTTATATCATAATTTACATAATTGATCCCTCTGTGAATTGTCGTGCTGGATATATTTAGAAAATGTAAATGGATGTATGAGAATATATAATATACCCTTGATATATTGAGAATTGTTGTTTGATAAGTTGTTTACTATGCCTGCATAGGATTGTTTGTAGAATGTTCTTATATGGACTTTGTTTTCTAAAAATAATTTTAAAAAGTCTTAATTGCATATTTCTCAGTTTCATTCAGTTATACTATTCATTTTAAAAGGTTGGACCAATGCCCTTAATATACAATCATCCATTTTTGATAGCCCTTTTTATATTGCTAT
Organism: Arizona elegans; assembly: GCA_022577455.1. Classification (NCBI taxonomy): domain Eukaryota; kingdom Metazoa; phylum Chordata; class Lepidosauria; order Squamata; family Colubridae; genus Arizona; species Arizona elegans. Next base: position 29,751,954 of record JAKOOJ010000006.1, on the reverse strand, counting down.
TCTTTGTTATGGTTTCAGTATTGCCAAAGGAAAAACATAGAATTTGCACAACCTCTTTTACTTTCCATACAATAGCATTTTTCATTGTTTTTACTTATCACTAAATGAAAAAAGTTGAAAAACATTACACTTCATATGTTATGCTTTATTTTCACTATATTCACTACATTCATACTACATAATGTATTTTCACTACATTAGTATTTTAAAAGATGAAAATATTAATAAAATCCTGAGATTAAAAAAATGAAGAGAGATTTGTTATTCTGATAGTACTAAGTAAAATTAACTTAATGACATGAGGATTTATCAAATGTAACTTCTCAGTTGTATAGATTTATGTTTAATTTTAAATCAAGTAAGTAATTCCTCTGAGCAGAACTACATGTGCATGAACAAACTCATCCAATCCTTTCCAGACACATTGTTTAACCATTAAGAAAAAGCAAAACAAAAATCTGTTTTCACATGGACTGCAACCATTGTTTCTTATGTCTAGTCAGTAATCAGACCTCAGATGGTGAAGCAATTTCAGAACATGGCTTACATGTTAATACTGCAAATCCAACAGATTGTGGTAGAGCCATGATTAGCATAGTCTCCATCAACATCTTAATTAGCCCCCATCTCAGCATGGAGCAGTGGTGACTATCTTTGGAGTCCTGAGAATGTTGTTGTTTTTTTTTCAGGGAAAATATATGCTTCCCAAAGGCTGGGTTTTTTTTCATATTAATTGTTTAAAAGTAGTAATCCAGTTCTAGGAAAAGCGAGGGATGCCTAAAATAATGAATCAAGGGCAGTATACATGCTATCCATTCTAATATAGCAGGCTGTCAAACTCGTGGCCCATGAGCCGGAAGCGTCACAAGCTAGCCACGCCCATGCCTGGTTTAGCAAAGGGGGGAAAAGTCCTGATACGTCATGTGATGCCACCGTGATGCCGTGAGTTTGACACCCCTGTAATATAGCATGAGTTATCTGCATCATCCTACTGAGGTAAAAAGTTCATTGTGTTGAGAAGAAAGAGTAATAATTTTGTGAGTGAGATGGAATATTCATAAAACTAAAGGCAAGATTTTTCCAAGCAGTGGGCAAGAATATTCAATAGTGATTTGTGGATGGACTGGAGTTCCTCATTTCTTATCTGAGCTACAAGTGACATCTTAGCTTTCCTTTCTATTCATGAGTATTTACTTTTTGCCATAGCAGCTGAAACAATACTATAAGATTTAGTTATTCCAGAATAACTTTTTTCAAATCTTCATTCTTATAGATTTTCTATGTAGCTTCTGCTATTCAAGAAGTAATCTTCATTTCATTGTAGAGTACCTTACATGATTAGAATTTCTTTTTTTACTACTTTTTTTATAAAGCACTTTTGGTTCTTAAGTCTCAAATATACAGATAGTTCTCAACTTATGACCAAAATTGAGCTCCAAATTTCTGTTGCTAAGTGAGACAGTTAAGTGAGTTTTGCCCCATTTTACGACCTTTCTTGTTGTTTACAACTTTTGTTGTTAAGTAAAGCACTGAAGTTATTAAGTTAGTAATATGGTTGTTAAGTGAATCTGGCTTCTCCGTTGAGTTTTTTTTTTTTTTTTAAATTTGATTTATATGCCGCCCTTCTCCAGGACTCAGGACTCAGAGTTTGTTTGTCAGAAGGGCCCAAAAGGTGACCTTGGGACATTGCAACCATCATAATTATGAGTCAGTTGCCAAGCATCTGAATTTTGATCCTGTGACCCTGGAGATGCTGCAATGGTCATGTGAAAAATGGTTGTGGGTCACTTTTTTCAGTGCCATTATAACTTCAACAGTCACTTTAATGAACTGTATAAGTTGAGGACCAGCTGTATCTACATGTCTATATATCATTGCCAATTCTACTTTTTTTTAAAAAAAAAGTAGGTCAATTTGAGCATCACTATATAGAATTATTAACAAGGCCAAAAAGCTGCAGTGCTTTTGTAAGTTCAGTTGAGATATAATTAGGAAGTAGAGTAGCCTTTATATTAAAGTACAGAGACAGGTTTAATATCAGTTTAGGATAACTGACTAGATTACCAGATCTGGGTATTCAGAAAACACATTTTTCTCCAAGCTAGTAGTTGTCTATATTTTTGCATCCCAAATTTGGTAGTTCTATGGCAAGTATACAATAAAAATAAAGGGACAAGATGTATTCCAGTCCATTCTCAAGAGTCCAAGATTTTGTAGTTAGTAGCCACTAACTGGCTTGGTTGGCACAAACATCCACTTTTGATTTTTTGGCACAAACATTCATTTTTTATTTTCTCAAGGACTTCTTCTGGCAAGAAAATTGGGAAGAGTATTTTAGATGTTATGTTTTAAGAGTTCTAAACTGTTACCAGTTTAGTGCAATTTACCTAGTATTTTATGCCTACTTGTACTAGTCATAAGGCAATGGTTAAGCAAGAAAAATAATGGAACAAATAGTAATGAAAATAACTGCAATGTTTTGCTTGATGAAATTTCAAACATTCTAAAATGTACCAAATATAACCCTGTAGGAAGATTAAACAAGAAACGTGGAAAAACCTATGAATTTAATAGATAGTGGCATAAAGCAATCCATCTCCGAAAGGTTCTATAATAGGGTTTGGTAAGCCACACATTCTTGTGGTTTGAGAATTTAAAGTATTTTTCTTTCATCTTTAAATATGGCAGATAAAAGCCTCTTTTGTATTTGCAGCAGCAATGTAATGCTTGAATTGGAAAGCTGTAAGAGTGATCAGCTGCCTAACCAGACATGTAAGAATTGCTTTGCTAGAATACAAGAGAAATCCAATAACTGTTAACTGCCAACTCCTGGAAAGCTCAAAAGCAAAGTATAAAGGACAGAACCATGCCATATGCTTTGCTTCTTGTACCTTTTATAGGGATGCTCCATTTTAACTATTACCATAGCTTTATGTAAAGTCAGTTCTATTAATATCGGTAATGCTTTCTAAAATACAAAGATTATGTAATTTTCTTTATACACTGCTTTAAGTTGTTTGGAAGAAAGACCCCCCCCCCACCAACACACACACACACACACACAATTAGTCATTCCAGTTTTTGGAAAATGCTACTAATGTTTCCTTCCCTTCCTGGATTTTGGTCTCCTAGTTGAATGCTTAACTAAGTGTAGTGCAGTGGTGAGTTTTAATCAGTTTTACTACCGGATTGCTTCGCACAAGTGCGTTGAGAAAAAAAAACAGCTGAGGCATGGCAATCCCCTCTGTCGCACCTTACAGCTGAAAAACAAACGAAATAAAGGTAGGTATAGCGCGGGGCGGGGGGAGGGCCCAAATGACATTCAGAGCGAACCGGTTCGCTCTCCTATGAAGATTTCCACTATCGGCTCTCCCAAACTGGTAGCAACCCATCACTGGTGTAGTGAGTCCAGTTTGGGAAAGAGTATTGTATTCATTCAATTCTCTACTAATAATTGTATACTAATAATTGTATTTACTTGGGTTTTTCTTGTAGAAAATGTACGGTATGTGCTTCTCTTTGATCCAAAGTTGGAAAACACTTCATTATTGGGAAGAATAGCTGAAGAAAGTTATGGCAAGGCAAGTTTTCTCCTCTCATGTTTGTTTTGGGAGGGGAGAGTCTTTTTAAAGCCACATTAGGCCTCTATTAATATTTCTACTTATCTTGTGTGTGTTTCCTGACTCAGCAATAAATTGTTAATTTGCTAAAATTAGGCAGTGCTATGTGAATGATTACAGAGACCCATAAAAAATGAGCTTGTGAGCTATAAGAATTAGTCCTATTCTTGCTTTAATCTAACATATTCCTTTTTCAATGCAGTTTTTACTCTATGCCTTTAGCCATAACCTAAATGTGGATGCACCTTAAATTTAAAAATAACAGGCATTTTCAAGGTTTTTTTTTATTGCTTTATTTTCAGTTCATTTTCTAGCATAAAAATAATTCTTATGTTTTAAAAATCAATAATAACTGTTCACCCGAGAGTACTGATTCTTTAAGAGAGGGCTAGAAATCCGAACACCTTAATATCAAAATTAGATCTCAGCTTCCCTTTTATGCAGTATGAAATCATGTTTAATGCCTACTGTTCTGTGTGTTTCCATAGTAGCCATTCAATGGCAGTTATATATGGTGATATAGCTATCTATCTAGGAAAAGTATCAGTACCAAAATAAACATATTGATATATACTAACAGACTTGGTTGACATTCCTAGGTCAAAAAAATATAGCAAAGCATATCCCTCTTCTTTTGCCGAATTGATCATATTTCTTTGTAACTAAGGAATTAATCTGACTGTCCAAGGTCATAAGATTCAGCTCCTTTGTTTTAAGGATGACAGATGAAGATAAACTTGCACAGCAGTGAAATCCTGTCTGGGTTCAGAAACTTGTGAACTTTCTTTGATAGTATTGATCACAAAAATCAAAAACATTTGTATGTGTGATTTTCCCCTCTCTCCCACTAAAACAATAGTCCTAATTTTATAAGATAGTATGGTTTCAGATCAAAATGAAAGATAGGTACATTTGACATCATGAATCTGAGACTTTGTTTCCTACATAATAATATGCGCAAAAGTCCTTTTCTATATGTATTCATTATCATGACTTAAGGAGTTTTCTAAGGTATTTTGAATTTGCAATAGTTCCTTCATGCATGGAACAATGATACAAATCATTGTCAATATAAATTGTTGCACCTGGTGATGTAGTCATAAATGCCTGGAGGGCACTTAGTTGGGAAAAGTGTCATGGAAGGTTTCCAAAGGTCATGGAAAGGTTGAAACTGACAAAAAAATACCTTGCTAGTCTCAAGGCAATAGTGAGGAATTTTTCTCTTTGAGATAGAAGTGGGGAAGTCTTTGTTAGTTTCATTCACTCTATTTCAGGTATTGATATACGTACGTTCATCTGAGTATTTCCTCCGCCAGGAATCTATACATCCAGCTACCAATATTGCTGTTTTATGAGATTATGAAAAAGTATCATATTTTCAAGGAATAAATGAAATACACTTCTATTTAATTTTTTTCACTGAGTAAAAATTCAATATAGAACGGAAGTATTAACGTGGTTTTGTTAACATTTTTATTTTTATTTTATTTAAGAAATTCATTTGATTGTCCAGCTTTTCTATATGAAAATCTGTGTATTCATCAATGATAATGACAATGACAGGATAATAACAGTAATGAACATGATAATACTATGACAAAAATGCCAGAAATTCTCTGTATTATGCTCAGAGATAATTGAATCATATAGAAAACAGAGGGGATACATAATGGCATAGTTTGAAGGAATAGAGACTTACTCCTTCAAGGACCAATATGAAATTGCAGGCATGTCTTAGGTTGTGATAGTCTACAGGAGTTGATAAGATGAAATTGATCTGAGCAATTACAGGCACTTTATAACACTAAGAGTGGAAAGTAAAAGCACACAGAGCTAAAATCAGTAGGATAATATCCTCTACATAAATCAGCAGCAAATGCATCAGCAGAGACTGAAAGACTGATGTATACAGCTACATTCTGATTGGTTTATGAAACTGAACTAATAAAATTGTCTATTGTACTTCCAAATATACAGAATTCCTCAGGGAGAGCAATACAATCAAGAAAGCCCCACTATTGATATGAACAAGGAAACTTTTAAAATTCTTAACAGGGAATGTAAATAAGGTAGATCTTAACAGAATGAGAACAGTATCAGGTTGTTATCAAACAGTATCTTGAAATGACATCAGCCTCCACTGACAAAGCTATATTCAAGAAAATCCTCTCCTTCTCACCTGATCTAAGAACAAATTTACAGGAGATTGAGATAGAAACTAATATTTGGGCTGACCATAACCCGATAAAATTAAGCTGGAAAGGAGTAAAGAAAAAAATGAGATGGACATTGAATCAATCTATACTAAAAGAGAAAGAATTTACACAAACAATAGCAAAAGAAATGATTTTTTTAAAAAAGAAAAGAAGAAAGAAGAGACATCATTGCAAAATGTATAGGATACAGCCAAAGAATATATTAGTGGACTAGCTATAACTTACATAGCAAGAAAAAATAAGGAAAAACAACAACATCAAATGACTTTAAGAGAAGAATTTTAAAAACTTGAGCTAGAACTACAAAGAGATCCACAAAAGAAAACTCTCAAAAATCAAATGGGAATAATAAAACATACATTGAATTTAATAAAAAAGGAAGAATTGGTGCAACAAATCAAAAGAGAAAAACAACTTTTTTGAAAATGCCAACAAACCGGGAAGATGGTTAGCCTATAAACTGAAAAAAGAAAGAGAGAAGAAATTGATAAATAAGTTACAAGATGAGAAAGAATGTATTCAGTTTCAAAATAAGATTAAAAAAATAATTGAAGAATTTAATGAAAAACCATATGATATAGAAAAAAATTTGGAGGAAAAGATAATACAATATCTGTAAAGAGCTAAACTACCAAAAGTGCCTAAGAATATTAAAAATATGTTAAATGAAAAAATAACAATCATGGAGTTGACACAGGTGATAAAAAGGCAAAAAAAATTAATAAGACCTCGCTTTTCTTGTTTTGAACAATTCCTATAAAAATAGAGAATTTTTTGATGAGCTAAATACAATAATTTTAAATTTATTTGGCAAGGGAAAAAAGCTAGAATTAGATTGAAAATGTTGCAAGACTCTAAAAATAATGGAAGTTTTGGGCTACCAGATTGGGGGTTATATTATCAAGCATGTGTATTAACATGGGTTGAAAGAATGGATTATCCAGACATAAAAGATTGTTGTATTTAGAAGGTCACGATCTGCAACTAGGATGGCATGCTTCTTTATGGTATGGTAAAAATAAAATTCATAAGATATTTCCAAAATCACTATGTAAGAAATGTGCTATTTTTAGTATGGGAAAAAGTAAAAGCTAAAATATATATGAAAATACCAGGATGGCTTTCAACAATGGAAGTATTTGTTCACCCAAATCTAGTAAACTTTGGAAAATTTTTAACATATAAAGATATTTTAAATACGGAAGGGAAATTAAAAACCAAATAAGAACTACAAGAACAGGGTGTTGATTTATCGTGGTGGCCACAAATGCAAATGCAATTGAGGTATGATAAAGATGTTAAGATATGTGGCTTTTATAAAGAGCAAACAACATTTGACCAAATACTGTTAACAGTATATGAAAAGTTAATTAAGGAATTATATAACTTTACTAAGCCTAAAAATGGAAGACAAAACAGGTGAAAGAAACAATGATAGTATGGGCAATTTTTTTGGATATAATATAGAATTAGACAACTGGCAAAAACTCTGGGAAAGATACTATAAATTGAAGATGGCAACCACTTATAAAGGAAACTTGTATAAAATGTTTTATAGGTGACACTTACCACCAGCGAGACTAGCAAAAATGTTCAAATATATGTCCATCAAATGTTGGAAATGTAATAAAAAAACTGGGCACATAACAGTATTATCACCTGTGGTGGGCATGCTCAAAAGCAACAAAAATTTGAGCGAAAATGCATATGTGGTTAGAAAAAAATGTTAAAACCCCATATAGATTTTAAGCCAGAACTATTTTTGTTAGGCATAATACCAGAAAAATACGATAAAGGGAATGTGTATTTGATATTACATGTTTTAACAGCAGCAAGAATTGTATTTGAACAACATTGGAAAAGCAAGGAAACTCCTATGGAAGAAGATATAATTTAAAAAATATTGGACTGTGCAGAAATGGACAGATTAACACTGAAGATAAAAGAAAAAGAAGACATAGTATTTTCAAACTTGGGACTTGTTTTATCAGTGGTTGGACAACAGGGGTAGAAATTAGGAACCTAAGAAGTATTACTATGTAAATGAATTGACTCAGACAGTACACTGTTCATTAAGTACATATTATATGCAAAGACAAAACTATATGTATGTGTGTGTGTGTGTGTGTGTGTATACACACACACACACACATACATACATACATACATACATACACACACACAAAATTCAGTTTTGGAATAATGTTCTGAATGCTGCAGCATGGTATGTTTTTTCTGCAGTTTTTTTTTTTATTGAAAAAGTTTTTCAAATACAGATTTTTCCCCCTTTCCCCCACTCCTCCCTAACCTCCCCTCACCCTCCCCTTCCCCTGTGACTTCTTCATAATAAAACCCAAATTCATAACAGATTATATCATACTTTACCATCCACTTACTCCATCTCCATATGCTGACCCTTTCTTTCTAATAAAATTATCATATCACCCTTATACTATACTATACATTTCAAAGTGACATTCTATTATAACATTATCTAATAACTCCTAATTTAACATAATAATATTATTATATCTCCCAATTTAGCGATTTCCGCTCATAATCTACCCTTTTACTACCCCCCATATGTATATCTCTTAAGTCAAATCTTTTATGTATATTAATATAACATTTCAAAACAACCTTCCATTATAAGACTATATAGTAAATCCTAATTTAACATTTATTCAGTTCAGCTACCCATTTCTTCCCCCCCCCATTGTTACTCAAATCTTTTACATATATTCACATCTAAACATAATATCCCTTTTCTTTAAACTAAACAATCAATAACCTAACCTATCTCTACCCACTTTCCTACAAAACTACCATAATTATTCTTAATATCTTTATACTTCTGCCCACTCCACTAGAAAAATATTCCCTTATGTAAATAAAATCCTAAAAAAAAACCTTTAAGCTTGTAATCCATATGATATCTTCTGTAATGTCTTTCAGCTGGATGATAAACTCCATTGCTCATGTTAGGGTAACATCGCATCCTAATTCCAACAGTATTTTCAGTATCTTCAATTACCATCTGCCCCCATCAGTAACAAATATCTTCATATTGAAAAAAAAAACCCACACATATATACACACACATACATACATACATACACACACACACAAAATTCAGTTTTGGAATAATGTTCTGAATGCTGCAGCATGGTATGTTTTTTCTGCAGTTTGTTGATTAAGGTTATAATCTATATGTCTGTAAAGATTCTCAGTTATCCAGGTCATAGTTGTCTCAAAGGTGCTTTTTTAAAAAAAAAAAAAAGTAAAGAGGGAAAAGAAAAATAACTAAAACACATGAAGAAATCTTTCAGAACTTGTGATTATCCTAACTAGGCCTTCATCAAATCCAGAAAAAAGGTCCATCAAGTCCATCCAACAATTTAAATCCAAGAATACACTAAGGCAGAAGCTTATCCACCCCAAGGATAAAACACCCAGACACAAACTGAGCAATGTGATATATGCAATACAGTGCAGTGAGACATGTAGAGATCTACAGTATACATTGGTAAAACAAAACAACCACTTCACAAGTATATGGCACAACATAGATCAAATCCATCAGGATAAGATACAGCAGTCCATGTGCATTTGAAAGACAAAGGTAGTGACTCAAAGCAGAAAATGTCCCATGGTTCTCAGCAAAACGGGGAAATGAAACTGGCAGGCGGAAAAGCTCAACAGTAAAAGAAGAAGAAGAAGAGGTAGGGAGATTATTTTAAAGCACTAGAAAATGGGACGTTGCTTGCCTGAAAGTCCCTTCTGGTCGCGCTGCTGGAGAATCCAAGAGCATGGACAGTTTTCCCTCAGCTAGCCTGATACTGAGTGTATAACTTTAAGAATAATGTTGACTCCGCCCCCAGGACCCGGCTGAGGCTCAGTTTCTTTCACGAAGAGAAGCAGAAATCGAAGAGACAACCGGAATGCCCCAGAATATCAGGCGGTCAGGGTGGGTTGGATTCTCCGGCAGCGCGACCAGAAGGGACGTTCAGGCAAGCAATGTCCCATTCTCTGCCGTGCTGCTTGGAGAATCCAAGAGCATGGGATATACCCAAGCAAGTGTCAGAATTGGGGGGGAAGTGTGAAGGTCCTGGCTGGTTGTATCGGCGATGACTGATTGTAGGACACGTCGTCCAAAGGACGCCTCAGCCGAGGCGAAGGAGTCAACTTTGTAATGCTGAATAAAAGGGGTAATTGAAGTCCAGCACGCGGCCCGGCAAATGTCCAGGATGGAAGCTTGTGTGGCCCAAGCAGCTGTAGTCGAGGCGCTCCTGGTCGAGTGAGGAAGGATGCGTCCAGGAGGGGTTTTATTCTTAAGGGAGTAAGCTGTGGCGATACACACCTTAAGCCACCGACCAATTGTTGCCGAAGAAACTTTGTGACCCATCGAGGCAGGCAAGAAGGAAATGAAGAGCACCTCAGACTTGCGAAACGGAGCAGTCCGTTTGATGTAATACTGAAGTGCATGCCGGACATTGAGGGTATGCCATGCAACCTCTCTGTGGTGATGGGGACGCGGACAAAAGTCCAGGAGAATTAATTCTTGTGCACGGTGGTAGAGCGAATTGATTTTGGGTACAAAGGACGGATCCATCCTAAGCACCACTCTGTCCGTGTGGAAGACACAGAGGTCGGGACGGATGGAAAGAGCGGCAAGCTCGGAGACTCTTCTGGCCGAGGTGATTGCCACAAGAAAGGCAACTTTCAGAGTCATAAAACGGAGAGCGGTGGAAGATAAGGGCTTGAAGGGAGGAGACATCAGCGCCTGGAGGACCATGGTCAGATCCCATGTGGGATACCGGTGGACTACCGGTGGACGGAGATTAGTAGCTCCTCGAAGAAAAATCCTAATCTTCGGGTCCAGCGACAATGGACGGCCCGAGGATCCCGGCAGGACCGAACTCAAGGCCGACACCTGTCGTCGGAGGGTGTTAGGCGAAAGCCCTTTCTCCAGACCGTCCTGAAGAAACTCAAGTATAACAGATACTGAGGCCGTGGTGGGATCGACGGAATTCGTGGAGCACCAGCAACGAAAGGACTGCCAGGTGGCTTCGTATATCCAGACAGTAGAAGCCCGACGGGAGGCTTGCATGGTAGAAATAACACGCTCTGACAGGTTGTCCTTCCTCAGGATTGACCTTTCAAATGCCAGATGGCCAACTGGAGCCATCCTGGCTCCGGGTGTTGAATGGCCCCCTGGCTGAGAGATAACCGATCCTGGGGAATCCGCCAGGGGCGGCTGACTGACAGGTCCAGGAGATCCGCATACCAAGGTTGACGCGGCCAATGTGGGGCGACGAGTAGCACCTCCGCTCCCTGTGACAGGAACTTGCGCACCAGTCTCGGAATGAGTGGGAGAGCCGGGAAGGCGTATAACAGGCCGGGTGGCCAGGGACAGTGGAGAGCGTCTGTTCCCTCGGACCCTGGACTGGGAAACCGGGAGAAAAATCGAGGAAGCTGTTGTTGCAGGGGCTCGCAAACAAGTCCAGCAGTGGAGTTCCGAACCTGGTCAACAGTTCCTGGAAGATCGCTGGATCCAAGCGCCACTCTGCATGATCTATCAGAGAGCAGCTTAGCCAGTCCGCCCGGATGTTGTCCATCCCAGAGATGTGTTGGGCCGAGTTGGAATGCAGGTGCTCCTCTGCCCACGCTAGGAGGGACATGGCTTCGTCCAACAAAGGCTTGGAATGGGTGCCGCCCTCCCGATTCACATGCGCCTTGGCGGTGGTGTTGTCCGTCAAGACTAGCACATGTTGCCCCTCTATTTTGGGCTGAAAGTGTAGCAGGGCCAGATGGATCGCCCTCAACTCCAGCCAATTGATATCATGCCGTAGCTCCGCCGGCGACCAATGGCCTTGCGTCATCATGGAGGAGAGGTGGGCACCCCATCCCAGGAGACTGGCGTCCGTGGTTACAGTCACTCTGTGCGGTTCCTGAAACAGGCATCCTTTCGTAATCGCAGGGGAGAGCCACCAACTCAGGGATCATTTGATCGAGCCGGGAAGACTGATCCGTACCCTGGAATTGCTGCCCAGGGACTTCTGATAAGGCAGAAGGTACCATTGAAGGTGGCGGGAGTGGAGGCGGGCCCAAGGGATGATGTTGATACACGAGAGAAGTTTCCCGAGCAGTTGGGACAGCTGTTAGACGGAAACTTTCCGGGAGGAACGAACATTCGAGATCGCAGTTGCGATGCTCCGACGACGCTCCGGGGCCAGGAAGACGTGACCTGAAGCCGAGTTGATGATCGCCCCTAGATGCAAAATATGAGTTGTAGGTTGCAGGTGGCTTTTCTCCAAATTCAGAGAAAACCCATGCCGTTGTAAGGTGACGCGTACAGTCTCCAGGTCCTTGAGGGCACTCTGGTGGGAGGCAGAAAGGACAAGGATGTTGTCCAAGTAGCAGAGTAGTCTGATGGGAATGAGCTGGAGAGAAGCGGCGACTGCTGCTAAGACCTTCGTAAAGGTTCTGGGGGCCGACGAAAGACCGAACGGCATGGCTTTGTACTGGAAGTCCTGGTTGTCGTAGGAAAAACGGAGAAAGCGTCTGTGGGAGGACCTGACCGGGATGTGGAGGTAGGCCTCCTTGAGATCTATAGAAGTCATCATGTCCGATCGCCTGATGCGGCCCAAGATCGAGTCAAGGGACTGCATTTTGAATTGATGATAAGCGATCAGTTTGTTTAGCTCTTTTAGATCCAATATCCCCCTCCAACCCCTGGAAGACTTTGGAACGAGGAAAAATATGGAATAGAAACCGGTTCCACGATGGTCTGTGGGAACCGGCTCTATAGCGCAGATGTCCAGAAGATGTTGGATTTCCATGGACATCAGGCGTCTTTTCTCTGGATTGGAGGAGACCGGACATCGGACAAATCGATTGGGAGGACAGGAGGAGAACTCCAGGGTCAGACCCAGGTGAATAGTTTGGAGAATCCATTCGTCCGTTGTTGAGAGTGTCCACTGATGAAAGAAGTATCCGAGACGACCGCCAATTGGAAAATGCGCGGTGCACTCATTTCCCCCGTCTGAAGGATCGCAATCCCGCACCACGAAAGGTACGCTTGGCGGGTTGCTGACGTCTATTGCGGTCACGAAAGGTGGACCAGTCAGAGGGATGATCATAGGAGAAAGATGATGGACGGTAAGAGGTGGAGCTGCTGGTCCCCGGCTCGGCTCGAAATGGCTGTCGCAGACTCTATGGAAAATAGCACCGATCTGCACGCCGATAAGAAGACGGCATGATTTTCCGTTTGTCCTTATCCTCTACGAGGATAGGGTCCAGAGCCTCTCCAAAAAGTCGGGAGCCTTTGTATGGAGCAGAGGCAAGCCACCATTTAAACTTTACGTCGGCCCGCCAATTTTGGAGCCACAAGAGACGCCGTGAGGTGACTGTGGACGCCAGCGAGCATGAGGCGAATTTGGCCGCTGCCAGAGCCGCATCGGCGGAGTATTCAGTGGCAGCCACCAGTTTATTAACATCCTGGTGGAGATGCCTATCTTCAGGTGTATTCCGCTCCTGAAGCTGGCGAAGCCAGATCAGTGATGCCCTGTTGAAGAATGATGTGGACGTAGCGGCACGTATGGCCCAGGCCGTCGTCTGGTGCGCCTTGTGGAATACGAGCTTGGCCCTCCTGTCCTCAGACCGCAAACCATCCGCGATGTCAGCTGACAGAACCGCAGAGGAGGTTAAAGCCGCAATAGGAGCATCTACTGTAGGGAGCGCGAGCAGGTCTTGCAGAGTGGGAGCTGAGCAGAACAGCTTCTTGTCGATGCCATTCGGTGCTGCAAGCGCTCCGGGCTGAGACTAGGGACGCTGGATGACCTCAGAGAAGAGCTCCGGACAAGGAATGAACTCCTAGTCTGGTTGGGGGATGGCAAAAAGAGCGTGGTGAGGATTGGACTCGTCCTGGCATTCAGGAAGAGCTTTAGAAGTGGCCAGTTGTGTGGAAGCAATGGCTTTACGGAGTAAGGCCTTAAACAATGAGGGCTGGAGCAGACCCGTAAAGGTAGGTTTCTCAGGCAACTCCTCTCCATCATCCGAAAACTCCATATCACGGACCTCATCGTAGTCCAATTGGGAGTCATCACTGTGTCCCGACTCCTGCAAAGAATATTCACTGGGGTCAACCTCGGCATGACGGACTACCTGCCTGGTAGCTTCGAGGTGACAGGCGTGCGAAGGATAGGCCTGCGAGGGACCCTGGATCTGAGGCCCCAGAGTAGGAATGCCATGAGGAAACCCTGATGCCATCATTCTGGAGAGGGTAGCCGAAATCATGGCCTGAATGTTGTAATAGGCTGGCTGAGGTCTCTCTGACGGACGGAGGCCTGCCGCCGTAGGAGTAAAGATGGCCTCCGGCACATGACGAGATGGGGGAGGCTGGGGCTGAGCAGTGGTGTCTGAAGTTGTAGGAAAGATGACCAATTCGGACTGCTGACCCAAAACAGTGCTTTGTGATGCAACTATGAGTCCATCTGCCTCCCCTTGGAGAGCGGTCGGGGCCTGCGTTGGTACCGACTGATGAGAAGATGTGGGTGCCACCGTGGGGGGGGCAACTGTCGGAGGGTGCGCCTGACCCTTGTGCTGCGCCTGGTCAAAGCGGCACTCCAGAGCATCATGCCTGCGCTTAGCGACTTTATCCTCCGCTGTAGACGGCTTGTGGGCCTTAGATGTAGAACGGGAGGATTTCTTGGACCGCTTCTTTGGTTCCTTCTGAGAGGAGGTTGTAGAAGGCTGGGCTCTGGAGGGGCTGTGCACCTGGTCGATATCTGAGGAAAGGTCTGAATCTCCCATGGTGAATTAGGATACTAATGAAGCAGATATTGGTCTGTTTTTTTTAAAAAAAATTTTAATTTTATTTTTTTAAAGAAAAAGTCCAAGTAAGAAACAGAAGTCACAACGACTGTTGGGAGGGATTTCCCTCACAGACGGCCTGGCGCTAATGCAGAAACCAACGAATCGCTGAGAAGCCTCCGATAATAAAACTGAGGAGAATTAATGGCCGTAGGTAGGAAACAATCGATAGAAAACTTGAAATGGTAAAATAAAGTCTATCAAATGAAGGCCCAAGAGCCAGCCGGCTCAGAGGTATGCAGTCGGTAGTTTGCTTTAATGTTTTAAAGTCTTAGGCCCCTCATAAGCAATTGACAGCAATAGTTACTCACGGTGGCGGCAGCAACAAAATGGCGGCCGCACGGGAAAAAACGGTCGTCCGAAGGCGAAGGTGAGGCAAGAAGTTGAAGGCCAATTTCCCTTCGCACTGCAGCTATGGACAGACGTACAGAGTCGCCGCCGATGTTTGAAGCTGGAGCCTCTGCGTGCAGACACTAAAGAGTGTCCCTAGTGTTGTTGGCCAATAAGGGAGAGCTGAGTATGCCGCGGAGCAACCAGGCAGAAAGCTCTGAACGAAAAACCGCCCGATGTCACAACAGATGGCAATGGCGGTATTGCTGACAAGCCGGGAATGGAAAAACACGGCGGCGGCACAATTAAGAGGCACGCGGAGATGCCGATGTGAAGGCAGAGCTCTGCGGCGGTTCTTCAGCCGAAGAAGCGAAGGCGCGTGGCCTGGGTCCCCAAGCCGACGCTACCCCGCTGATTGAGTCAATTGAACAGAACTCACAGTTCCAATGGAAAATTTTGCCGATGAAAATGTAGTTATGGAAGTAATTGAAATGGTAATAAGAGTCCACAATTGAGGAGAAATAGAAAAAACACACTATCAGGCTTCACTGAGTGAAAGGAACTGAGCCTCAGCCGGGTCCTGGGGGTGGAGTCAACGTTATTCTTAAAGTTATACACTCAGTATCAGGCTAGCTGAGGGGAAACTGCCCATGCTCTTGGATTCTCCAAGCAGCGCGATAGAGAATGTTTAAGGTTGAAGTTTTGGATGTCACAGAGCCTCTAAAATAGACTACTGCTCTCAGAAAGGCAGTGTTGTTCTCTAATGCTGAAGCATGATTTAATTCCTTATTTAGTCCACCTTTGACAAGAAATGGATGAGGGTAGAAATGCCATCTTATGCTTTGCATAGCTGTCAGTAGGGTTTAGGCAAATCTTGTCTTTGGGAGAAAAATACATGGTTAACCTTAGCTCATATACTGAAATACTCAGGAACATTTCTCTCTCTGAAGAAATGAATTCTGACTTTATGACTGCATGTCATAAATTAATGACAGAAAGTTAATAAAATTTTTACGTTGCTTTTCTCATCTGATTCACATTCTTGTATTTTTCACCACTACACTTTTGTTAATACTGCTTAGTGTTTATAGAACTCTGGAGTGGTATATTATTGAGCAATGGAAGGAGCGCTCCGAGATTTTGCCAATGTTTTAGAAACATTTTCTGATAGTTAGGAATCTTTCCCTCTTGCCTTTGGCAATTGGGACAAACTCTTAATTGCTGTTTATTTATGAAATTTACAGCACTAACTACTAAAGTGTTTGTGGTGTTTATAATAAAATTGGTTGTACTGGTGCTATTGGAAGCAAGATTTCACTGCCACTTCACCAGGCCAGATAATGTCATCTTCAAAGTTCTCCCTTAAAAAAAATCATGCCTTTATTATCTCTAAAATTAACTCAAGGCAGTGAAAATACCTAATACAAGGTATACCTACACCTTCCTCCTCCTATTTTCTCCACAACAATAACCCTCTGAGGTGATTAGAACTGAGAGAGAGTGACTGGCCTAAAGTCACATAGTTGGTTTTCGTGTCTAAGGCGGGACTAGAACTCAGAATCTCCTGGTTTCTAGTCTGATGCCTTAACCAAACTGTTTTAAAACCCTACTTTTATCACAGTTTAACAAATGCCCAATGGTAGCTTGATTAGCAAATGAATTGAATACAGGTAGTCCTCGACTTACAATTGCTTAGCAACTGTTCAGTGGGCCTCCCCAGAACTATGTATGACCTGATTTCAAAGTTCTGGTTTTACAAAATTCTCAGTTTTTGCTAGAAACTGGCGTTTACTTCCACATTGGGTACAATTGTTTTCACTTAATTACCGTCATTGACTCTAACAATGGGGATGTTTGCTTAACAATAAATGCAAAAAGGTCCTAAAATTGGGCGTGGTTACATGGGGACCCACTTAATGAATGACAACTGCAATTCCAGATTCAATTTCTGTTGTAAATTGAGGACTACTTGTATGTCCTAGATGACATGCATAGCTGTCTTAAAATGATTCAAAGAATGGTCATCAATGTTTCTTCATCAGATTAGAGTATGTATGGGGCTCAGTCATTAAACTTGTACTCTTCAACATCTTTATGAATAGTTTGGGCATAGAAGTGGAAGAAATACTTATTAAATTTACAGGTTGGTGATGTACTTTAAAACATATAGACAGAAATAAAATTCAAAATTATTTTGAAAGAATAGTGAGCTGAAAATAGATCATGTTGTTTAGTAGAAGGAAATTAAAGTTTTTCAGTTTGGAAAAAGAAATCCAATGTGCATGTTAAGATGGAAATCAGGTAAAATTGTTGAAAAAAAGTATTGAAATAGAAATTGATCAGAAATTAAATATGAGTCAGCAATGTGATATGGATATCAAAAATAAAATTTTAGGCTGTATCAGTAGATCCCCTTAAGAAAAAAATCCCCTTTCTTTCCCCTTAAGAAAGATCAGTATCTTTCTTAAGGGGAAGCAATAACTGAGTACAAATTGTTCCAGTATACTGGAACAGGTCCAAAGGATATTTAAGAAACTGTGAATTAAATCCTATGAGGAAGACTGTAGAACTATTTATCCTAGGGAAAGACATTTGAGGAAGATGATGGCATTACTCAAAAAACTAATGACCTCTGCTCTCTTATCAATTAATATTAGGAAAAACGTAATGAATAATGCTATCTGGGGAATTCTTGGGAGTTGAAGTTTTCACATCTTAAAGATGCTAAGGCTGAGAAATACAGCATAGACAATGATATTTAAGTTCCATTCCTGCGCAGTGATGGAAGTCCTTCTTCTGGCAGCTTTATTTTCTGCTAGGAATTAGAGGTAGTCTATGACTTAACGATTGAAATTGGGACCATAATTTCCATTCCTAAGCAAAGCAGTTTTTAAGTGAGTCACATCCAGTTTTACGACCTTTCATGCCATGATTGTTAACTTCACATCATGTAGTCATTACATGAATCAAGTTTCCCCCGTTGACTTTGCTTGTTGGAAGCTGGCTGAGAAGGTCGCAAATGGTGATCACATGTTAGGATATTGCAACTATAATAAATACATACGGGTTGCCAAGTATGAAGTGACCATGGGGATGCTGTGATGGTTGTAAGTCACTTTTTTTCAATGCTGTTGTAACTTAGAATGGTGACTAAGTGAACAACTACAAATCAAAGACTACCTGCATAGGGTATTTTTTGCCTCAAGATGTGGGGTACTACCTCTGTTATCTGCCCTTTGTTATATCAGCTTGAGGGCAGTCAGTCACTCTGCATGTAGAACCAAGCCCTGCATTTGGGAAATCTTCATAACCATGACTTGTAGTAATTTTCAGTAGAAAGCAAATTGGAATTTCTGAATATGTTACGAGAATTCTAATTCTACTGCATTTTGCCTTCTTCAAAGTCTACATTCTTTCTTTGTATACATATTTATGCTATCCGTACCTTCCGCCGGGCCCTGAAGACTTTTTTATTTCAGCAAGCTGAGCTGGGTTAAAAATCTTTTAATTAGGGAATTTTATGGGTAAGGGGTTTTAAATTGGGGAAGCCAAAGATAAATTTAATTTTGTTTTAATGTATTTTAATATTTGTATTGTGTGTTTTTAATTTTGGTTGTTCACCGCCCCGAGTCCTTCGGGAGAGGGGGCAGTATAAAAATTTAAATAAATAAATAAATAAATAAAATAAATAAATATTTATGATGGTCCCAGCAAAATATGACTTGCTTACAAAATCTTTTTTTTTTAATTGAAAAAGTTTTCAAATACAAGTTTTTCCCCCTTTTCCCCCCCCTCTTCCCTAACCCCCCCTCACCACCCATCCCCCCCTGTGACTTCTTCACAACAATAGGCTATTTCATAACTAATTACATACATAATATCTTTCCTTTCCCTTACTCCCTCCTCAGAATACTGACCCTTAGCATATTATTCTTATAACTCCCATTTTTACGATAATCTGCCCTTTTTCTCCTCCCCTAAACTTATAGTGTATTATTACAATTTAACATTTAATCTTTTATATATATTAATATAACATTTTAAAGCGGCCTTCTCCCTACATCCAAATTTAACATTTATTCAGTTCTATCCACTTCCTCCACTCCCCTAAATATATGACTTAAGGATCCTTTTTCTTAGACTAATCAATCAGTAAACTAACCTATTTCAACCCTTCAATTCCTACAAAATCATGCAATACAATTCTAAATATAATCCACTGCCCACTTTACTAAGATATACACATATCTATATATGCATTCCATTTTGTAAAAAGAAAAAAGACAATAACTTTAAATTTATAATCCATATAATATCTTCTTTGGTGTCTTTCCACTGGATTGTTAAATCCATCACCCATAATAGGGTAAAATAACATGCTGGTGCAACAGTTTGTTCAAAATCTTCAATCATCTTCTGCCCCCATCAGTAGTAGATATCCTCGTATATATATAAAAGTAAAAACAACCACCCGAGTGACATTATAATTATATCCATATATATAGTTGTGGTATTCATCAGGATTGTTAATTCCCATCATCCTAATGGGTAACATCCAGATCTTCTGCATGCCCCAGCGTGACTCTCTTGCCTTGTAACTCAAAATAATTATAATATATTTACCAGTAAAAGAAATCCAGAGTAGATAATTCAAATCCAACAAGGTAAGGCTCTTTTCACATCCCAAAATCACGGCATTACAGAGATCTGCCACAATCCTCAGGATAGTATTAAACAATTGTTCGCCTCCACTATCTTTTCAGATATTCATTCATTTTTTAAAGTCCCTGGCTTCACTGTTGGTTGGTTTAGAAACTGCTGTTTCTATGAGATCTATTTCTTTTCTTTTTCTTTTGCGGGTTGAATTTCCATCCTCGTTTTGTGCCTACCAATTGTGTGTCGGCTGATCGATTTTCATTCTGCTTTATGAGTTGATCTTGTTGGGTTAGTTTTGTCATCTCATCTTTCTTCTCCATCACTTGTATATCAACTGGTTGATTTGCGCACTTGTCTGTGACTTGATGGTTCATCACATTGGAGTCGGATGACACTACTCTCTTATTTATAGACAGTCCAGCTGGGGTATCCAGGGAGTCCAAAGACAATTTATCCACCACAGCCTCTGTAATTTGATATTTTCCTTTTGTTTCCAACTCCTTTTGCTTATCCTGTATTGTGCCTAGAGATGTTAAGTTCATTTTTAAAATTTTTTGATAAAATTCTTCCGCTTTTTCAACAGTGTTCAGTTGATATCTTACTCCTTGGTGTCTCAATATTAAACCAACTGGGGCATCCCACCTAAATAGGATATTTCTTTTTTTTAACTCAGTCACTAGAAAGCCAAATTTCTTCCTCTCCATTAGCATCTTAGGCGGGAGCTCCTTAAAAATCCAAATCTTTCTTCCATGAAATTGCAAAGTAGAATTAAAAGAGTTCTGCACAATATTATTCCTAATTTCTTTATCTGTAAAATAGATCACCACATCTCTAGGCAATTGCCTTTGCTTTGCCAACAGGAGTTTATTCTATAAATTCTATCAATCCTGCAAAACACTTCATCAGGTTGAACCTTTAAAATCCCAGCCAGAATTTCAGAAGATATTTTCCTTAAGTCATCTCTATTATTTGCCTGCAGACCTCTCAGTCTAATTGCATATTCTGTAAAATTATATTGAATCATTAAAACTTCTCTTTCAATCCTCTGTTGTACATTTTCTTCATTACCAGTCTTTTGGTCAACCTCCATTTTAGGTTTGTCTTCTGAGCTATTATCCTGAATGTTTACCAAATCCTTTTTAATTTTTTGAATCTTGTCATCCAAATTCTCCTCAGTTTCCTTCATTTTAGACTCTAATAATTTAGTCTTTGCATCCACCCGAATCAGAAAGTCTGATAAACCATTAGCTGTATTTAAAATCTTTCGATTCAAAAAGTCAAACTTTGATTTCACCAATTCACCAATTTCTTTAATTTCCTGCTTAAATTTTTCAAGTTGCTGGTTCACAATCTCATCCCTTCTTACAATCTCTTCAAGAAGAAATTCTATTATATTAAAATCAGGTTTCTGACACTGGAGAGTTACAACTTGTTGGTGTAATTTATTAATGGGGGAAATTCCCCCCCCCCCCGTTTGTCTAGCTGTGTGAGTCCCGATGCCATTTCCCACACAGACAAGATTTAGTGGAAAAGAGAGAAAAAAAAAGGCTTGTTTCCAACCAAGATCAATATCAGATCCCCAGAAGAAAAAAAAAGAAAGAAAAAGCAAGAGTGAGAGTGAGGTTTTGCCTCAATTACAGCCAGAAGTATTCATTCCGCTACTTTGTAATAGAAAACGGAAGGACTTTCCCTTTTCAACCTCTCTTCAAGCCTCAGCAATCGCCATTTTAAAAATCTTTTTTCCTTTCACTTCTTAAACAACTTCAGTAACTTTTCTAAAATAAGAAAAAAAAAATACTTGCGCCTCAGGGTCAGCGGTCCAGCTCACGTCTTCTTTAATTAGTTTAACAAGTTTACAGGCTTGCTTTTGCCACCTAGCTCTGCGTGTAGCAGAGATCTCCCAGAGCCCGGAGCATCGGCTGGGGATACGGGGAGTCTCTTCCGCTCCGTCCCAAAAGTAAAAAAAAAACTTTTGGGATTAGGCAGAGGACTCAATCCACCCCAGCCTGCTCTATCTCCGTTTCCTCATGGAAACGGAGTTTTTTCGAGCCGCCATTCCGCTATAAAGGCGGCTCTTTACAGGCAGTGGGTGCGACGATCCCAAAGGAGCGTCCAGCGGGGACAAACAGCAAACCGGAAGTGCTTACAAAATCTTTTAAGGAGATACATTGAGCTAATTAAAAATAAAAAATGTCTACTAGCAGCTGTAATACTGAAAAATTGTGAATATGTTAGTATATGGCATGGTTTTAGAAAGAGATAAATTGGTAGTCTGACTGAAATGGGATAAGCAACGGGAAAGAAGAAATCGGCATTTGAGCTGGAAAATGCCTGTGGGTTGAATGTGGGAGAGTAAGTGAACAGTGCTTTCGGTTTTGTTTACCATCTGCATTTTTACCTTTTTAAAAAAGATAATGGGTGAAAAGATTATTGATGTATTGTTGCTGGTGTTCTCTTGAGACCTCTTTTCTACCGTTTGAAATAAAACCTCTCCCCTCCTTCTTTCTTCTCTGCCAGTTCTAGTCATTATTGGTTGGTGCAGAGAGAAAGAGCCTGAGGCCCTGCTTTGTGGGATTCCTCAGGACTTTACTCTCTTGTTATTAGCATCTATATGAAGCTCCTGGGGAAAGGAATCCTTCAACACAGGGCACGGAATCATCTGTATGATGTACAATATACCTCTCTGCCCGGGGCTAACCATGTAAAACTATCAAGATTGTTCCAGGATCCAGTAGCTGTGGGAATCTGGATAGGGAATAACAGGTTTCAGTGTAATCGTAGTAAGACTTCAATCTTACTTTTGAGACTCCTACAATCCAGTGATTTTCCATCTTTATCTCTAAATGGGGTAAGAATCCCCACACAGAGTTGATGTATAATTAGGGGATCCTTCTGGACTCACACCTCCTGCTCAAACTATAGTATCTGGTGTGCCTGTTCCTGGGCCAGAAAATCCTACTCATGTAAATCAGGCCTTAATCACCTCCCAGCTGGAATACTATAATGTGTTCTACAGGGGTGGGTTTTAAATTTTTTTACTACTGGTTCTGCGGGCTGGCTTATTTTGTGGGTGTGGCTTGATGGTTATGTGACAATTATTTAGGATTTAGCAGAGGTACTGGTCTACCAGGCATTTAACTGCTTGCAGAGCTGTACCGATTTACCCATTTATTTTTGCAGGCACTGATCTACTCATGTATTTTTGCAGGCACTGATCTATTCATTTGTTTTCTTTTAACACTGATCAGCTGTAGGGCGGCCTTTTGAAGCCCCGCGGCAAGAGTTTAAACAGTTTTTTTTCCTCTAACCATCAGCTGGAACTCAGGAGGCAGCAATAGATTGGGGGTGGGGCCAAATAAAAGGTAAGAATAACGCAGGGGGTGGGGGGGCGGGGAGGCAGAACCGGTTCAGTGACATCATATCGTTACCGCTACCGGCTTGGCGGAACCGGGAGGAACCCCCCACTGGTGTTCTACATGGGGCTACCCTTGAAGAGTATTTGGAAGGTACAGCTGCCCCAGAATTCAGTTAATAAGATCAGGTTTGGGTGCCTTGTCTGGGGACAAGGGTATTTTTGGGCAGTTCAAACAGTGACATATGTGCTCTGTAAGTTGTACTACCTTTAGTGGTTTCCTAGTCCAAAGCAAGGAACTGGTTTTCAGGTATATACAAATCAAACATATTATAAGGAGATCAGGATACTTGAGGAATGGTTGGTCTCTGGTCATTTCTGTTCATGCCATCAGAACTGGCAGGGTTGGCATGCTTCAGGTTCTGTGCCATGGCCCTGGTCCTCTGGAAGAGCAACCCTCACAAAGAATGGCCTTCATAAGGAATTAAAGACTTGGATATTTTCCCTGGCACTGGGCTCAGGAGGTTACACCAGTACTGTTGGTGGATTTGTTGTATGGTCAGTAGAGATTATAATTCCTATTGTTGTTTCTGATTTTTAAGTCACCAAGCTTAAAAAAATAATATTTTTGTAATACATACAGAACTAAATTGGAGTTCCACTGATTTCAGATGGATAGCAGATGGGTAGTAACTATGCCAAATTGCTTCTTTGGGGAGAAAAAGAGCTAATGATTGTTCAAGTCCAAAGAGACAAAATGATTATATTTGTTACATTTTATGTATTTATTTATGGAATCTCATATAATGTCACTAGGTGACTCACAACATTCAATAGAAACAAAGATAAAAACAAAACCAACTTTCTCTCAGGCATCAGATCATTATTATTTAGTGATAATTATAGTTACTGAAGAAATGTTTCAGTATGAATTAAATCTGTCTGGCTATATAGATAGCCCTTGCTGTCTGACTGCCTCATATAGCAGCCATTCAAAGTTACAGTGGAGCTGAAAAAATAACATTATGACCAGCCCATATTTACAACCTTTCCAGCAACCTTCAGTTGTATATCTGTCATTATAATAAGTATGCATTATTCTATGCCTGACCTGTGGCTTTTCTCCCCCTCCCACCTTGCAGAGCAGAGTGATTGGAGAAGAGATTACAAGAGAGTTAGCAGGCACATAATGAAGAACCTACAGTATTAGGCTGTTAGTGTAGTGCACATGCAATTGCCAGTGCCAGTCCAATGCTTTTAATGTGTATTTCCATTGTGTGCTTGCTTATTCTCTTGTAAACATTTCCTCTGTAGTGAATGTCATTACAAACATTAATGCTGTTCTTGTTAATTATAGCAGCACTGGATGAGCATTCCAAAGGGCAGGAATAGTTAGGAGGCAAAGAAAAGCTGAAGATGTGGAAATGAATCAGTCTTGTTGCTTTTCAGCTGGAAAGCACAGTTGCAGTCATGTGATTTTCCACTTACCAATTGCTTTGTTTAGCGACAGAATTATAGGTCCCAAATGTAATAGTTAGATGAGGACTTCTTTTATCATGTGTAGTAATTTAATAGAATGTAATATTTATGAAGACTCTAGGAACTGGCTCCAGAGGAAAATAGGAAAGTAGTAATAATTTTTCCATTTCTCATATAACCCTCAGGAAACAAAATGGTATATATGAATAGAACATGAAAACATGCCTTTCTTACAATGTACACATATTATATTTTCATTTCCATTTTTTCCAGATATACTAAATTTCTGGGTTTCTGAGTGATAATCTATTCAATGCTTTTAATTAGCACAACATTTCTAAGAAATGTTTAATGTTAATGTTAATTAATGTCAATGCTAGCAGAACAAAATTGTGTGGCTATTTTGAAACTATATGGATAGGGCTATGCAGATTTTGGTTACTGTGACATTTAGGCCAAACTTTCCCATTCTCATTGATCTAATTGAATAAGGTTTTTTATCCTAAGATATGGAATGCTTGATTCACATTAGCTCATAAAAGCTTATAATGTTTTTTGAAAGACCATTTTAAAATTTTCATTTGCACACCATTTTAAACATTTTGTTTTGCAACATGCTGCTTCTATTTCATTATAAAATTTAACATACTTGAGGAAAAATTAGATATGAAGATTCTTCTGATTTATTTAATCAAATGTATGAAATAGCCCAATTTAACTGACTCTGCGTGGATTCAAAGAAAAACCAGTTAAAAAGATGACTAAACAAAAACAACAGAACCAAAGAATAGAAAACTTCTTTGTGTAAAACCTAACAAAAACAATATCTCAGGCCTAGATGTTCAAAGCTAAACTTCAAGGATGGCAGATGTAGAAACTTAAGGAGATAAGCTATTATATGGACACAATTCAGGGGTGGGTTCTTCTTACCTTTACTACTGGTTCGCAATGGAATTGTGCATGCGAGTGAGCGAAGCAAGTGTGCGTGCCTTGCTTCTGCGCATGCGCAGATCACCGATGATGACATCCAGGGTGGTGGGCGGGGCCTCCTGCTGGTTTTACTAACGGTTCTTGCAAACCGGTCCGAACCGGGGGCAACCCACCACTGACACAATTTGAAAGTATAAAAATTTAGAGTCCATAGTTTTCAGGACGTCTACTCTAATATTATGTGTAATGCGGAATATTCCTCTTGAGAAACAGTTAATTATTTTACTTCAATATATACATTTTGTAGCTGGAGCTACAAAAAAACCTTGGCTACGTAGGGAAAACCTGGCTAGAAGAAAAACACACATAGACCCTACGAAGAAGTAAGAAAATTGATACTATGCCTTTACAGGGAGGAGGTGGGTGTGGCCTACTGACGACAGCTAACGAGCTAGAAATGGATCTATTTAGGTCTCCCACCTAGCAGTCAGAGCTTGCTAGGTGTTAGAAAGGAAAAAAGCCCAGAACCGAGTAGATGAGATTCTACTGAGCTGGAGCTACAAAAAAACCTTGGCTACGTAGGGAAAACCTGGCTAGAAGAAAAACATATATATATATATATATATATATATATATATATATATATATATATATATATATATATATATATATATATATATTTGTTTATGTAAGTTTTCACAGGTATGTATGTGTGTATAGTTAATATTTCGGGTTTCTTCCCGTGTAATTGTGGATATATCCCTAAAAAGGTAGAAGCGACGTTTCGACAGAATCCCATCTGCCATCATCAGGCTTATGTCAGTAGTCTTTTGCACTAACAGTGCATAAGCCTGATGATGGCAGATGGGATTCTGTCAAAACGTCGCTTCGACCCTTTTAGGGATATATCCACAATTACACGGGAAGAAACCCGAAATATTAACTACACACACACACACACACACACACACACACACACACATATATGGAGTTCTGTGAGATTTTAAGAACATTCATCTTCTTCCTTCTCTTTTGCTTTTTATCTTTCACTTAATTATCCTAAGAGTTTTTCCAAGTCAGTCAAAATCATGATTGGGGTTTTTTTTAATTTTCAATTTTTTTGTTCCTTTTAGCAATGTCTTTTTCTAAGGCACTAGCAGTCCTTCTAGGTTTTTCTCTACACAGAGAATGTTATGGATTGATTCTATTTAAATCCAAAAGGACAGTTTGAAAGAGTAGAATTCAGATAGGGAAGAGTTTTCATGAAGTTTTCATTAGATGTTATCTGGTTCTCTGGAAACTTCTTAACTCCTTATTTATTGGAGATTACAATTTTTTAACAACTATCCATAACTTCTAATTTCTGGCTGTATGTTATTAAATTTTTTAAAAAATGTTTCAGAACATTTTAAACTGTAGACCAAAGCATCTGGAAGGCACCAGGCTAGGGGAAGCTAGTTAATTATGCTTTTGAAAAATCTCCTGGTTGCAGGTTGTTATAAAAACAGATGATATTTAATAATGGCCAACAGAGGTTGCTCAGACATCAGCAGATTTGACTCCCACAAGATTTATGATATGGGTGGCAAAATAATAAATCTATGGCATTCTGCCATTTTTTTAAATTCTTGATCTTTTGAAACAGTAGTTTTTCTATCAAAATTGACTTTCAAAAGCCTAACTTCACATTTCTGTAAAATAAAATTAATGCTAAGGCCAGTGACATAATTAGGACAACGATAGTTTATGTGAAAAGGAAAGTCTTTAGTAAAGTATTGACTAGATTCCTTACTCTAGGGCTCTGTTGCCTAGCACTGCAGTCAGTTAACTCAAATATTCTGCTAGCCATAATAAGAAACCAATAGGAAAAGGGAGGATAGGCTATTTTCCCAAGAGTTTTGGAAACACAACAGTGCAGAGAATGGAATTAAGCAAAGCACAAATTGTACCATTTAAGTCCATATTTGAACACAGGGCTACTTCTAAGAATAACTTCTACATGAGAAAACATATTGACTTTGATAATATAAGCAGTCCCCAGGTTACGAACATGATTCATTCTTAAGTCTATCTTTAAGTCAAATTTGTATGTAAGTCAGTACAAGTTATTTAGTCATCAGTTAGTAAATGTTTGTCTTAGTACATAAGTATTTATTTTTCCTTTCTATACATATAAATCACTTAAGAAATACTTCTAAATATGCTACATCTTAAACATGATTATACAGTACATAATAAAAATAATATTGTAATAAGAAAAGAAACAGTTCTTAAAACATGAATGGAGGCAAATATATGTATCCCAGGATAAAGTTGCAAGATCCAATCTGGGTCGGTCACCAGGACCAGAGGTTTAATCTTCCAAGCTTTTGGACTCGTGCTGGATCCCATCCTTAGGGAACTTCTCTCTACCAGAATATGTGTTTTGAGCAATTCTCGCCCTATTCTTGGATTTGTATTTATATGGTGCCTTCCTATTGGTTGATTGGTGTGTTGATGACTAGCAATTGGCTGTTGCTTTCTTATGCTGCCAAGTTCTTAAAACAGTTTATATAGAAAGAAAAAAAAGAAATCATGTTTAAAAGTTAACAATAGATGGGCTTGGTATTGAAGAAGATGAACCTTGTACTAGAAATTATGCTTCAGAGGCATGGTAAATTATAAGAGAAAAACAGCAACATGATCTGACTAAATGGCAATGTGATCTTATTAAAATGGCTAACAATATTCTTCCTTGAGCCAATGAACCATTGAAGCTGCACAGTTTTCATGAATTGCTGAAACCAGGCTGCATATTAAAAATGCACATGCTACTTTTTGAGACTTATGGTATTTGTCAGCTCAAGCAAAGAGAAGGCTGTTTGCCATTTTTAGTAATAGACAATCTGTTTGTAAATATGAGCTGTGTGTAAGTCAGATGTTTTTAACCTGGGAACTACATATGTAACTTAGACAGATACAGTCTCTCTCTCTCCCTCCCTCCCTCTCTCTCTTTCTCTCTCTCTCTCTCTCACATACACACACACACACACATACACACACACAGAGAGAGAGAGAGAGAGAGAGAGAGCTTTATAAATCCACAAACCCTTATGTGCATGGAAAACATCAAAGAGTGTGGTGCTTTTAAATATTTATGAAGCAACTATTTTAACAGAAAGTCAAATCATATAACAATATGATTTGGTTTAGGCTTAAATAATAATTTGGTTTAGGCTTAAATAATGAACACATATGATAACAATTCCTTCTGTTAATTTATGATTCTTGGCAATCCCTTGGATAGTTGGTCAGTATATTTAAATTCTTCCCACATTGAAAGAAAAAAAATCCATTTACTATTTTAGCAGGAATGATTGTCTATTATGTACATTTGGAAACCATTACTTTGAATGGTTAAGAATGACTACAGTTACACTCATGCCAGGAAGAGACAGAGATAAATATAATAAAAAGCCTTAGTTAAATTAATTTCATTGTTTGGAAAATGAATAGGAAAGTAATCATCTACAGTTCTACATGATAAAGCAAAACAATATACAATGGCTATTTAAAAGCCTCAATACAATCTTTTCAGGATCAGAATACATGTATCAAATGAATGATGTAGAGAATAATAAAACACTTGGGATAACAGAGAACCTAATAAAATAGCATAAAACAAACATTTTAAATGGTCCTTTAGTATGCTTCAAGCTACATTTGAAATCTTATTTCAAGTTAACTTTTAGAAGACCATAATTCTGGATGTGCATTGAGGGAAAATAATGTTGTTTGCTAATGTAAAAATAGATTTTTCTCTGAAAGATGGTTGGAAAGTATATACTCATCAATGATATTTTATTAATCTGTCATGATTTAATGTGTCATTTCCAACTTTTCAAGTTGCATTTCTGATAATAGGCTTCCTAAATATATAACTTCAGTTCCACTAACTTGAAATGCAAACCAAGTGATTCAGATATTGGTTGTATGAGCACCAGAGGATAACCATGTGATTAATGTGCATAGAAAGAAAAGGATTCAAGCTATTAATGGCCCATTGCTACCCATGCTACTACTTTGATCCCTAGGAAATATATTTTTAATGAGTCATTTACATTTTGAGGCTAAGGAAGAAAATTGTTTCAATGAAGTCAGTGAAATGCATTGTTATCAATTTAACTGACAAGTGTCTTGATAATAAATTTATTATCTCCCCTTTTTCTATATACTAGAAATTAAACCCCAGAAATTTTCTTTGATGAAAATGAATGAACTGAGCCATGTTTCAGTTATCAATTAGGAAGAATTAAAAGTTTGGGAATAAGGGAACAACAGAGTGTAAAGTAGTAATTTGAACCTGGTTGTTAAGATATTAATTGGTGATAAGAATGAGTACTCATGAAGCCTTAGCACAGCTACTTAGTAGATGGTCTAATGCAGAAAATAGTAACCATGACAACCACTCTGTTGAGAGCTAGATGTATGTTCTAACACAGCAATGTCCTAATGAAACGTGTGTATCAAAATGTCAAGACAGTTTCAAAAAATTAACTCTGCTGTGAGAGTTCAAGGCAGGTAAGAAATAACTGAAATATCTTTTCTTTGTAAGCATAGAACTTGTCAAATGTAAACTAATGTGAAATGCTTCATAATGGCTCAAAAACCATAAAGATCATTTTAGTATCCATATTGTAAGTAGTAGATGACAACTTATGAGTAGCACAATATGTAATTATGAACTTCCATTGTGCATTATTCTTTCCACAAACGTTCTTTCGAAACACACTCTAATATAATGAAGTGGGATAGATGATGTTGAGTGAATTAAAACCACAGGATCATTAAACTACAACCAAAAAAAGATCTTCACTACAATTATTCAATGGTAGTAGCCTTAATAGGATCTAAGCTTGAATTAATGATAAGCCTAAGAATAGCAGCTATTCACCCTCCTTTTTACAATACAGTATCATGACAATATGTACTTTGTGTTCACTCAGTGTCTTTTAAGTTTTATGAGCAGTCTGATTTTTTTAATGTGATCATTCCTCTGTAACTAACATACATACATACATACATATATTTCCTTAAAATTAATTAAAATTCATAATTCATAACATTCCAAGAGTAGTAAAATTAAATAAGTACCAATGATGCCACGTACTTGACACCCTAATAACTATAACTCTCTTATAACCAGTAGATATTGCATGACACTTCCAATCAATGCAGAAACATTTCTGTACAGAATGAGGCTTTATTAATACTGCATGGATACTTCAGACACCTCAAAAATATATAATTATTTTTGTATCAAAACACCATTACCACTAAGTATATTCCTTTATTACCAAAATCATGGTATGCAGAGGATGATAATAAATAAAATTATGCTAGCCCTGTGTTAGAATAATTTCTTTAAAAATTATGGTTTATTCATTACATTTAACTAAAATTATGCTTCTGTGTAAAAGTTGTATAAAAAAACCATTGTTCTTCAATTTTCAAAAATTTCTATGAGAATTTTTGTAGTTACAGTGCTGCCACACATTTGGAAGACAAGAAGTTGAGGATATTTTCTTCAAATCATATATACAGGTTTGAGCATAGAATCTAGAATGCCCACTGATTCATTTCACCTTCCTTTAAACTTGTTTGAATCATTCAATATTGGTCCATTGGCCTCCATAGATTGATACCGTCTTCTGAATTGGAAATCTTTTAGAAGATTGCCTTTATTTTTCATGCCTTTACAGATGTTATTGTAATTCTATTTCTTGTCTCTTCTAAAAATTCTCTGAAATTGTTAAGGTCCTTCCTAAGATCTTTGCCTTTCTGGGCTTTGGATTCTCTTATCTTCTTAGCGATTTTCACAATTTTCACAATTTCACAACATCCAGTTTGCTTTTTTCTTCTTTCTTTTTTTAGAATTTGTCAATGGGCAATTCATAGTGTGTTCAAGAGTCAGCCCCTGGCCATCTCTTTGCTGTTATAATTGAGCTCTTCTACCTTCTTCTACCAATAATGTAGTCAAATTGATTTATGTTACTCTATCTGGCAATGTCCATGTATAAGCATCATTTTGGCTATTGGTAATGAAGAAATCATTGGTTTGGCAGAAATTTATAACCTTTAAGCAGGTTATTGACCTGCTTAATTTTCTAAGCCATAGAATTCAACTACATTTTCTTCCTTAATATATTCAATTTTGGCAATTCAGTCTCCAAACCACAAACAGTGTATGTTGCTTATAGGTAATGTCCACAATTGGGATAATTGGACCAGAATTTCCATTTCTAAGCAAGGCAGTTGTTAAAGAGTCATGACCTTTTTTGTCACAGTTGTTAAGTGAATCACTGTGCAGTTGTTAAGTCATTAAGCAAATCCATCTTCCCTCATTGACTTGTTGAAAGCTGGCTGAAAAGGTTGCAAGTGGCAATCACATAACTCTTGGACACTGCAACTGTCCTATAAAATTGCTTGCCAAGCACCCAAATTTTGATCATATGACTGTATTATTTATGACTGTATGACTGTATTGATTTACTTGATAATGTCGTTCCACCCAGTATGAAATAAACTTCAGGATCTTCCTATACTGTCACTGCCAAGTATAGATGCCTGCTTGCTTTAGCTGGGCAACTGGTATGACCTTTATGCCTTGGTTTTATACTTTTGGTATCCCCTCTCTTCCCCACTCCCTTGGCATTCTTCACTCATCTTCCCAGGAATATAACATCCTGCTATGAAGAGATAGTACAGCAGAACTTGGGATAGGGAGGGGGACATGGCCATTTATATAGATTTATGTAACATGCTTTTGAGATTAACATTTGTTATTTATTAATTAAATTTGTTTCCTGCCCATCAAGTCACAAAGGCAACTCTGAGTGGCTTATAAGGTTAAAAGCAATAAAACTATACAAATATAAATGTGTGTGTTAGCAATAAAAATATAAATTATGATTTAAATTATGGTAAAAAGATGGGAAGGGAGAGAACAGGGTGTACAGGGTGAGGGGAGGAGGTGGGATCTGCTATTGGTTCATCAATCACCTCTGGCATGATATCCTCCATTGGGGCCCCAAGCTGACTGACAGAACCAGGTTTTCAGGCCCTTATGGAAGGTGAGGAGGGTGGGAGCAGATCTCACCCCTGCGAGGCTAGCTGTTCAAATAAGGATATTATGCTGTTGCCCTGAGTTATTTCCTATTTCCCTCTCTTTATTTTTTCCGAGTTTTGTAATTTGAAATGGTAGAAAGATAATTTTTACATGATAGACAAAGTGGTCTTTAGGATTTGATGGATAAGTAAGAGAAAATAAACAGGGAATTAAATTAATTCAATACCACACCATGCATGTAACTTCCAAGTATCTCACTTGTCATTTTAGGTTGGGAAAAATATAGCTATCTCTATAGTAATTTGACCTATATCCTAGATGTTAAAACTTTGCTATGGGTAAAATAACATGTAGCTCCCACCCCAGTTTGTGACAGTTTGGAAGCCCAATTTATACATCTGCTTCTTTGTTTCATAGCAATAAGGAGTTTTCAAATAATAGGTATGTAATATTTTGTTGCAAAAAGCTCTGCCAATTCATATCTCTAATAACATAATGAAACTGTAATTCTATATTATTATTTCCCTCATCAGATTTATTTACAATTACATGAAAAATAAGATTTCTTGGTTTATTTTTTTCATTTAGTCATATTATCAAACTAATGTAAACATACGCTGTATCAAAAATTTTCTTTATATCTGTATACATCCTGTTATAAGAAAATATTTTCTTATATTTTGCAAAAAACATAACATTAAACATGGTTTGAGTTTTATCATGTTGTCTATTTTTATTAGCTGCTTGAATATAACACATTCCATTTCATTCACTGAGGAGATACAATTTCAGAAACTAATTTAATTAGTAATTTAATACACATACATTTTTAACCAGAATTGGAGATTTAGTAGACTGTATTACAGAATACCATTCTGTCCAGAGAAAACATCAGCCAAGAAAGATAACACATACTTCCATGTGTTAAAATGTTTTAATAAAATGCCAGAACTATTTTTTCTCTTTGTACTATCACAAATGCATTTGTCTTCTAATGTAGATAAAAGAAGAAATTAATACTCTAGTAACTGTTAAATTGGAATGATATACATTAATAATAGATAATAATAATAATAATTGTATATTTAATTAGGACCTTTCCTAGAAATTTCTCTATTTTTTCAGATATACAATGCTTAAAAAAATAAAGGGAGCACAAGCAGAAGACATCCGAGATCTGAATGAATGAAATCGCCTTATTAAATACTTTGTTCATTACATACAGTAGTTTTGTGTTCCCTTTAGTTGTTTGAGCAGTGTATATTTTCAGGCAAACAATTCAGGATTGGTACATTCCAAGAAATAATTACTAAAGTTAAAAGGATTTATTTTGTTTCTTTTGGAATAAACAGCAAAATGATAACTAGAACTTTGACTTGGAAATGTTATAAATGGACCAAGCGCCCAGATGAATTTGAATTATGATTTTGGAATTAATTATAAGAATCCTTCCTGTTGGAAAATACTTTGTTTTGAATTCCTTAAAAAAACATGATAGGATGGAATTTACAAAGACTAGGAGAGATTTCCCTATAATTTCTACATCATGAAATGCAAGAAGAAGGATAGTGGATTTTGTTGCCCTTATATCACTGGGAGAAGTTCTGTGCATGTGTAGAAGTGAGATGTTTTTCAGCTTGTATGTGTATTTGTACATTTATAAATTTCTGGAGCTGCCTGTAAAAATTCATAGCTTCACCCAGCAGGGATTGAGAGATTGTTTCTCAATGATTCATCCATTCAGAACACAATGGAAATTGATAGCTGTGCATGCTCCTGTGGGCTGTGTTGTTGTTGACTGATGATCTCAGTGTTGTGTGGAGTGGAAGCATAATGGGTAACGGAGTATACCTCATAAAATATAATATTGAAGAAAATAAATAGGTGAATGTGATAGGTGGACTCCAAAAGAATGAAAGAATTGTATTTGAAGGAGTGTCTAATATATGAAGCACAATTCCTTCAAAGGCACTTTTGCACACTTAGGCTAAGAGGACTGTTGCAATTAAGTGGCTTTGATGCAATTTCCACCAGGTGGGCATGGCCTGCCTGTGACACATTTGGCCCATGGGCTGCCAGTTTGATACCCCTGCCCTAAAACAAACAAAAGTTAGAGAGCTTGAATTCATTAATCCATTTATAGTTTATCAAGAAGGCACAGTTTTGTTCTATGAATTATTGAATGCACCTATAATATACAGAATGTTATATTTTTGTATGCATGAATTCCATACAAAAGCAAACAGCAGGACACTTGTATCTAGTGACAGAATGTTACTGTGTTGAACATCAACAGTGGTGAGAAAAAAGCATTCACTTGACCCAATCAAAAGAAGATACAAAATTAAAGATATTGGTATTCAAATTCTGCTGCTGAAGAAATTGCTAAGTTTCATTGAGTACATCTGCTTATTACTTATCCATCACTTGTTATATCAAAAATATGTGTGAGATTTGACACAGCCAATATAGAGAGTCTGTAGTATTAGCCCATTCACAAAATTAGGCAATATGTTGCTTATGTTTCTTGTTAAATTATTGTTACTGGTGGTTTTGTTAGAACCAATGCTGAGTGTCTGGATAAAACCTTTCATGAAGGTACTTTTAGAGAACCTACTAATATGATACTACAGGGGTGTCCAACTTGCGGCCCACAGGCCGGCTGCGTCACACGCTGGCCACGCCCACTCCCAGTTTAGCGAAGGGGAAAAGTTGCAATATGTCATGTGACAACATGACGCTGCAAGTTTGACACCCCTGTGATAGTATAACAAATAACCTTATTCACATCCCTGATATTATACTTGAAATATTATATAGAATTTGGATTGTAATACCTCAGAAAGTTCATTGATGTACTGGAAAATAAAGTTACTAGAGAACTAGCAACATTTTACTGTGCTATATTTCCAAACTATATTAGTTTGTCTATGTTTTCCTTTGAGTAATGTGATGAAGTTTGAATTTCAAATGATAGTAGATAGACAAGGACCAAAACAATATGTAATTTCATTGATGTTTAATTAATTTTAATACATTAGTCAATAATTAAGATGGACTTTAGTCATCATTCATGAAGCTTGTATTTCTCCATGCCAAAAAAAGCTTTATTACTTACCCACATTTGCTTATATAATTGGGTACAATTTCATTTTGAAAGTGCAATATTTTTTATTTTCCTGTAATCGGGCAAAGGCTTTAAACAGTGGAAATGAAACTGACAAGCCTACTCTACTTGATTACCAAGTAATATAAGATATATTTATCTGCTTAATATCACTTGCATTTTATTTTTCTGAGTTTGTAAGCAGGCTCTATTTTTTTCTCCCCACTTCTTTTGCTTAGAACTAGCTCTGTGATAGCACAAAACCTTGATTACAACTTTGGAGCATTTCGTTTATTTATAATAGTTACCATTATAGCATCTTATCTACAACTGTGGTATATATTTCTTCTATACCATTGGGAAATCTTCAGAGTTGGAAGCCAATTTTTATACTGTATATGGGTGTACAGGTTAGACAATTGAGTTAGAAGAATTGTAATTCCAAAACCAAAGCAGGATAATTCAGACAGACCTTTTGGTGCCTGGATGACGTGGGTCAATTCATTTTGGCCTGGACTTCACTTCTGTGAAACCTGAGGCCTGTTTTCAGTGATGATTATTATGGCTTATTATGGTTTGTTTCATGAGGCTTTGTTTATTTTCAGTCAACAGAGTCTCACAACTAGTTCTTCCTGAGTGAAACAGGTTTGTTTGCCGTATTGCATTTTTCCTACTCTCTTACTGTAGTATGTTTAGCATTCTACTTATTATATCTGACTGATGCCACTTTTGTCTTTTGTCTCTTTTGTCATCTATATGTATCGTATAAAAGTGCTGATTCCTGGGTGCCCAGAGTCAACTTTGTGCATTCAAGCTATGGCATCTTCATTCTTCATGAACTCCCTTTCCTTTACACAAAATGCTTCAGCCTAACTACATTTTTAGAAAGAATATTAAAAATATAAGGCATATGGAAAGCTCCTGTATCAATTCCAGTACATTTTTGGCAAACTTGTTCTATTATATTAAAAAAAACAAATTCTCTTGCAGTTTGTCCATAGTTCTTGAAAAGAGTCATGACAATCTCTGCCAATTCCATGCCTATTTCTTTGCTTATCCTGCTGCTGATATCCCATCAATTGTAACTTCCTCACTGTATACCCATCAATCTTTAAGTACTTGCCTGACAGCCCAACTTCAAGTAACCTTCTCCAACTGGTCTCCCTTGTGTCACTGCATATATCTTTGTTTGCTTGCTTACTCACACTTATTATCCAGTAATGATGCCAGCTGAAACAATTAGATGCTGTCTTTGGAAGACAATTAACCAATGGGGTTACTGGGGTGACACAGAAACAGGCCTCAGTCCTTACACTCCAAAAAAAGACAACATCTGTTTAATTCAACTACTTGGCTTCATAGCCCACAGAATGGTGCTATTGTGGCCATTGTTTGAGGACTAGAAGCCCTGTACCAATATTCCCAATTCAGCTCTAATATATCACTCTTGAAACATTGCTTATTCCTTTGGGAAAAGATAGGTGTTTGTAGTCTGAGAAAAAAGAATTATAGAAAAAACATTTTAATTGTGATATATTAAATATGTGTGTGTGTGTGTGTGTAATAAAATTGTCAGTTTTTTTCTTTCTGATTTTCATTTACTGCTCAAACATACACTATCTTGAATCCAGTTTAACACTTACCCAGTACAAAAGTCAAATGGAGACAGGAGCTTTTCATTTTCTACTTAAAGAAAAATTGTCATTATTTCTTAGTAAAATATGAATGGCATAAATGTAATTGGGTGAAATAATTTTCACACACTCTGCATTCCACCTTAGATGCCAACTGTTTTGCATCTGGCAAAAGATTTCCTTCTGATTCACAAGTGCTAATTTATGAGTGGTTATTCTTTTTTCTTTTTTTGCTTTAAGGGACCTCTTGGCAATTACAGATCAGGATAATTTAGCTTGATCTCCACTTTCCTAGCCATAGAACACACACATACAGAAACTGTATTATTCAGAGAACAAACCACTGACATACTGGTAATTATTTTTATTCCGTCACCTGATTTGAAATCCCTGTAATAAAATGGAGATCCAAAGGCAAATAGTGGTTATGGATCTATGCAACTCAGACCAATATTCTGTGTTTTTAAATTAAATTGCTTTTTTTTTTTTTTTTTTTTTTGCTAAATACTGAGATGCTTGTTCTGTTGAAGTTTGCATCTGCCAAAGTCTTCCTGTGAAAGAATAGAAATTAGAAACCATATGGCATTTCGTACTGGGATATTATTTCTCATTACATTATACAATAATTTATAATCACCCATTGGAAAGACTGTATTCTTATAGAAGTTAGACCATTTCCCCACTATATATGAAAACTGGCTGATAGGCCAACAACAAAGAACTGAAGATTTCAGATCTGCCTTTGGATTATGTTTTCCCATGCATAGCCTTGATCCTCCACCATTGAAAACATTTTGCCCGATGAAACAGTCTGTAAAACTGAAAAAAGTATTTTATACTCTACAACTAATATTTAAATCAACTTTGATGCTGAATTCAACTGGTATTTGAAAATGAATGCAATGGATATTCATGAGAATTAATTGCCAACCGCTAAAGCTATAGTTAAGGCTGACCAATTACATTAATTATACAATAATTAAGTATGTCAGCTATTTCTAAAGCCATTTGATCACAGGCTTAGCTTTTATGTGCCATAAAAATAGCTGATTCAGCAGCTGCACCTCCATGAAATGCAATACCTTCCAACTTGCAAGCAGCAATGAGACTTACATAAAATAGCAAAGTAAACACTCATGAGAACCCAAACAGATCAATCCACAAAAAGCAGATATATGCAGAAAGGAATCATATGGAGCATATCTGGTTCATTCTTTTCCCATCCCAATATCTTATCTTTCTGGTGTGGGAGAAAAAGATATTACTCGATATAAAAATGCCTATTGCACTAGAAAACAGTAGGCAATAGGGATGTTTCAGTTACAGAAGCTATCTTATTCCCTTTTTCTTTCTAGAGCTGTGATGGCGAACCTGTGGCATGCGGAGCCCTCTCTGTGGGCATGCGCATCGTCACCAACTGCTCTTCTGGTTTCTGGCGCATTCATACCCGCTGGCCAGCTGATCTTCACATGTGCTAGAGCACCAGAAACCCGAAGACCAGCTGACCGGTGTGCATGCGCATGCCAGAAACCAGAAGACCAGGGGTGAAATGCGCCCGATCTGGTAGCGATGGAGGCGGATGGTTTGGAGAATCGGTAGCAAAAATCCCCGCTCCCCCATGCCCAGCTGAGCCGCACAATCATCAGAGGCTTTTTTTTTTTACTTTTAAAAGCATTTTTTCTACAACTTCCGCCGAAAAAATGCTTTTAAAAGTAAAAAAAAACGCCTCTGATGATCGTGCGGCTCGTCAAAGGCATTTAAAAGAAAAAAACCCTTTTTAAAAAAAATGCTCTGATGATCCCAGCTGAGTTCCCTGATCGGCAGAGGCTTTCAGGGAACTCAGCTTGGATCGTCAGAGTATTTAAAAGAAAAAAAGGGTTTTTTTCTTTTAAATGCTCTGACAATCCAAGCTGAGTTCCCTGATCGGCAGAGGCTTTTTAAAAAAGCCTCTGCCGATCAGGGAAGTCAGCGTGCCTTTTGAAAGCATTTTTTTACAACCTCTTCGCTGAAGAGGTTGTAGAAAAAATGGTTTTAAAAGTAAAAAAAAAAAATGGCCACGCCCACCCAGTCACATTACCCACCACCACCAAGCCACGCCCACAGAACTAATAGTAACAAATTTTAGATTTCACCCCTGCAGAAGACCATTCATGCGCTGGTCACCTGGTCTTTGGTTTTCCGGTGCTACTAATTTCTTGTTTTACCTACTGTATTAATATGGCTGTTTTTGTTTATTTAATAAATAAGCACTGCCTGACTCCAGAACAACTTTAGGGTTGATTTTTATCTTATGATAATCCTACTGCTGCTGCTATATATATTGATCTGTGCTGGTAGTATAAATATTCTAACTGATCTTTATATCTTTCAAGGGACTCTGGATGTTTGGCAGTTTAAACAAGAAACAATGGAATAAATGTTGTATTAACTTTTACTCTGAATTATGGAAAATCTTTATGTATGTATATTGATGGGGCTCCAATTCTGCCTTGTGAATATCTTAAGGGAGAAAAAGGGCAATTTCATTATTTGACTGATATTTTGGCATGAGGATGAATTTTTCTTCTGTTCAGTTATAGCACATTTCTGGATTTCTGAGGCTCTTCAATGTGATTTACACCACACTTAGATAAGTGCAGCTACTGCTGTAGCAAATCCATGATGGGTTTTTTCAGACTTCAGATTTGCTTTTTATAAACCTAGAGATCAAAGGACAAATTTCCATTAGAGTGGAACCTTCCCAGCCAAGGATAAATGTGTAAAAAAAAAAAAAAGTTAAGACTTGGTTTGAGCATGTAGCCCTGACCAAAGCTGAATAGTGTAAGCAAACTAAGTGCCATGTACTAAACCCAACTTCAAAGCAAGAGCTAGAGAGAGTGCAAACAAAAAAGAAAAGAAAATACTATTCCAAATAGAAGCCCTCTATTTGTAAAAAGTAATTTTATTTTAATTCTTTATAGAGTATTTAAAATGTGAATGTATTGCTTTAGCTTTGGGACTAAATTATGTGTGAAATATCAATTGGCTTTTCAATCCCCCTTTTGATTAGTATGATTTCTTGAAAGATAAGGAACAATACCAAGGAATTTTCCTCTGAGTCTCTTTTACAATGGCAGATCAGCAGTATATAAGGTGTCATTTTATTCTCTCCATAGCTTCAATTCTGTCTTTGAAAATGTACAGGTTTTATTTTTTGTTGGTAAATCTCAATTCTTGTTCGAGATTAGGAATGAATGCGCAGAAAGAAATACAACTGAACATTGATCTTTTTACAGCACAGGTTAACTTCCTTCTTTGTAGCTTTAGGCACCACTTTCAGCCTCTGAAACCTTTAAAAGCTTTGCTAATCCTCATGTATGCAGCTTTACGTGCGATTCCTCCCTGATTCCTCCCCCCCTCCCGGCCTTCTCCTGATTGGTGAAGCTATTTCATGGCTTAATTCAGCCCACAAATGCATATCTGAGTTGTAATTTGAAATCGGAGCTTAGGCAGAATCGCTTCTCTGCTGTTGGCGCAGGCTATTATAGGGACAAAGCTGGGAAAGCGCCGGGCGACAACAGGCACCGGGAGGCAAAAAGTTGCTGGCTTGTTGGGGAACTAGGAAACCGGATGGGTTTCTGCTGAACTTCTGGATGGATGGATAATGGAAGCCTAAACATGAAGCAGGTAAGGTGCCAGCGACTTGTTGCGAACCAGCTGGCGATCTCGGGAGATCCACTGAATCCAGCATGACTGGATAAGGACGACTCTTTGTTGTAGGATCGATGAGACTTTTGCAGAGATGGGGCTTTTTACTGAAATCCAGGCTGAGTTAGGAACGCCTTTTCCGGCCGCTCTTTCAGTTTCTAGTCGCTGATAGCTGACGGGATCACTCACAAGTCGTGGTTCTGAGGAGGCGGTCTCTTGAGATCAAGTCGCGTTTGTTTTACGGACAGTTCTGGGATTTCAGTTACCCCAAACTTTGTGCAGTTGAACCTGCGTGTTATCAGTAGCCCAACGCGTATGGTATTTGGCGCTCAGTATTGGCGCGTGCGTGTGTTTAGCATTTTAAAAAAGAAGGAAAACATTTGTTTTCGTTCAAGCTAGCAGATGTAAGAGGAGACAAAAGATCGTGTCGCTCTTATATGTGGTTTCAAATCGAATTCTGTATGGTTTTATAATTCTTGTTAAACACTTTTCAAGTTTTGGATTTCAGTATTTCAAGCTTGGATATTTAGCATCTGAAAATGCTTTTTCATTTCGTGACCTTTGGGATATAACATGCCTTTTGAGTGTTTTATTTCATGAGTAGGAATATCCTCCGTGAGGGTAGGCAAGCAAAGTAAAGAAAATAAAAAGGAAGAAGGAAAAAGATTTGCACCTGTAGAGGAAATGGAATATTTTATGTAATTTAATGAAAACTACAAAGGAACTCTTAACTGTGGTTTGGATAATTTTGCCAGCTGTGAAGGGAAAATTCTTTTTAAAAATTGCTTTTCAAATATTCCTACTTGTGGAATCGTCTTGCTTTGTGGAAAAGCAATTTATTATTTGCTGCAGGAATGATCCAAGTGAGAGCCAGTTTGGCATAGTAAGGCACCAAACTGGAACCCAGGAGTCTGTGAGTTTTAGCCCTACCATAGACACAAAGCCAGTTAGATGATCTTGGGGAAGCCACTTTCTCTCTGCTCTAGGCAAATGGCAAACCACTTCTGAAAAACCTTGCCAAGAAAACTGCAGGAACTTGCTCAGGCAGTCTCTGAGAATCTGACAGGATTGAATGGAAAAAGAAAAAAATGACCCAAGTGGGAACCAGAGCATCATGGAATGTACTGCCACGAGGGGGAGCTCTGCCAAAAAGAAGGTTTTTTAAAAATGCCGCTTTTGAGAAAAGCACACTCATTTTCCTTGCTGAATGTTTAATCTCAGTCTCAGTATATTAAAATATAGTCATCGTTCATTTAAAAACACAAAAAAGTAATGTTTGAGAGGAAATAATAGGTGACAACATTGTAAGATTTTTTTTTAAATGGTTGAGGTTTCAAAATGTTCCTAGATGGAGTTAGTGAGACAAAAAAACAAGCATTTAGATCAGTGTTTCTCAAATTTGGCAACTTTCAGATGTGTGGCCTTCAATTCCTTGAATTCCTCAGTCTGTTGTGGCCAGACTGGGGAATTCTGAGAATTGAAGGCAACACATCTTAAAGATGCCAAGTTTGAGAAACACTGACATTCTGCCTCCTTAGACACTGACAATCTCATTACATATAGGTAACCTTGACTTAGGACAATTGAGCCCAAAATTTCTGTTACTATGTGAGACATTTGTTAACTGAGTATTGTCCCATTTTACGACCTTTCTTGCCACTGTTGTTAAGTGAATCACTGCAGTTAAGTTAGTAACACAGCTGTTAAGTGAATCTGGCT
Organism: Arizona elegans; assembly: GCA_022577455.1. NCBI lineage: Eukaryota > Metazoa > Chordata > Lepidosauria > Squamata > Colubridae > Arizona > Arizona elegans. The sequence continues at coordinate 29,709,243 of JAKOOJ010000006.1, read as the reverse complement.
TCCCCTTTGATTTTGCTTGTCAGAAGTTTACAAAAGGGGAACACATGATCCTGAGACACTACAGCATAAATATGCATCAGTTGCCAACTGCTGAATTTTGATCACGTGACTGCTGCAGTGGTTGTAAGTGTGAAAAACGGTAATAAGCAGGGTGGATTTGATTTAAATAGAGTTGATTTAAATCACAGTTTAAATCATGATTTAAATCACTAGTAAAAAGGCTTGATTTAAATCAACTCGATTTAAATAATAATTTTTAAAGAGCAACTGTCATCTCTGCTATTCCTTTGACCCACTGTTGACTCACCGATAGTCCCAGTGTTGCAGAATATACAGCCTCATGCTACATAACTAAGCTCCTTTTTATGCTGAATAAACTAAATTATTTATGTATCTTAAATAGAAAACTATCTTATGATAGATTTTTACCCCAAAAGTTTTTTATTAAAATAAATTCTATAAAAATCAAAAAAATCTGATTTAAATAAAAAAAATCCGATTTAAATAAAAAAATCTGTTTTTTTTTAAAAAAAAAATCATTGATTTTTATCCACCCTGGTAATAAGTCATTTTTTCAGTGCCATTGTAACTTCTAACAGTCACTAAGTGAACTGTTGTTTGTCAATGACTACCTGTATAGTCTTGCTTACAATTATTTTAAACTAGGTGAGTTATTCATTTTTTCTCTTTAAAAATGTATTTGAACACACCGTTCTCAAACATGATTATTAAAGAATTTAGAAAATAAAAACTACACAAAAGCAAAAACTTGCATGGAATTTGTGATTTTTTTAAAATATATTTTTCGCCAGCATATTAAAGAAAAGTGTTAAATCTTTTTCTTTCTGTGAAAAAGATGCAGTCTATTAGGATTTAATGTGTGTTGCTAAGTATTTAAAAAAAAACTGCATGTTTTCCCTGCTGCTTTTCCAAATGTTGCTCCAAATATGTTAATGGTTAAAAAAAAAAGCAAAGAAAGACTAATGGCACTCCTCATTATTACTAGAATATAAAAAAAGTTTTGATATTGTCCCTTTAATGGAAGAGCCATATGTAATAGGATAAAAGTAAAGCTTAAGAATAGTTTTAGAAACAATCCAAATATGGCTTGAAATCTATATAAATAAAAATGTAAATGTCCGTTTGTACATAACCGCACATCTCCGAAAGTTCTTCACCAATTGCTTTCAAATTTTGACACAACGTTGCATTCGACTACGGGCGTGTTTTTCTATACCTATATTATATACATGTCACACCTGTGACAGGTAAAAACATGAAAAACATTGGAAAACATTGAAAGACATTGACAAACATTGAAAAACATTGAAAAACAGCACCACCTGCTGGACGTAAAACCAACACACCAACATTTTACCACATGAATTTTGAAAATTAAATCACAAATTTTTCACTAGGTATAATTTCAAAATATATCAACAAAAAAAATATCAGCAGTCCAGATACAGAAGACTCAGGTAGCACATACATTTACATGTTTAAAAATGCTATAAAAATTGTTGCTCTGTTCTCTGAGGAAACATACTACACCACAGCTTCAGTTGTGTTTTTTACTGAATGAAATGTCTAAAAATGGGCATTTGCACATATATACCTGAATACTTATAGGAAGCACAGATGAAGGGAATTTTGGGGAAAAGCAGACTGGTGTTGTGGCTCTGTCCTCTGAGCCTATCTTATCGGAGGAAGAAGACTCTGAACATGAAGGAGAGGAGACAGACAGGCCTCCCTCTCCAGGACCCTCCTCTCTGGCAATACCTCGGGTGTCTCCCGAAGGAGAAGAGATTGGCCAGGAGCCAAGAGTTTCTGAGCCGTCGGATAGTGACGAAGAAACATTGTGGTTGGACCCACGCCAGCGTCAGAGAGACAAGCGTGCACAACAGAAAAGGAGGCGTGCCAGAGATTAAGCTGAGTCACTGGACCACACCCCACAGGCTATAAAACGGAGTGTGGTGGCCATTCGGACTCTGTGAGGGACAAAGCTAATCTCTGGCGAGGCACTTTGCACCTTTGGACACAACGCCTATTTGCTGTGGATTTAATTACAAACTGGACTATTCAAACTGTATGTATTTTTGTCTGTGTTATCGGAGTAAAAGTTCTTGGCAGGCAGCCACGGAGTTGCTGCCAAGTTCCTTATCACTGATGTTGAGTGTTTGAAGAGTTTATTTAACCCTCGGCTGGCTGGTTGGGTGTGTGCGTGGTACGGGGACAGAACAACTGGTTATGAAATGTCACTCCATCAATAATTTCCAGGATAGATAAATCACTTAGTAACAAATCTTGGCAATGCCATGAAAGAAAATGAACATTTTACCACATGAATTTTGAAAATTAAATCTCAAATTTTTCACTAGATATAATTCCAAAATATATCAACAAAATAATATCAGCAGTCCAGATACAGAAGACTCAGGTAGTCCTCGACTTGCAACAATTCGCTTACTGACCATTCGAAGTTACAACAGTACTTAAAAAAGTGACTTATTACCATTTTTCATGCTTATGACCATTGCAGCATCCCCATGGTTATGTGATTTACATTCAGCTGCTTGACAACTGACTTACATTTATGACAGTTGCACTGTTCCTGGGTCATGTGATCACTTTTTGCATCCTTCTGACAAGCAAAGTCAATGGAGAAACCAGATTCACTGAACAACAGGGTTACTAATTTAACAACTGCTGTGATTCACTTAACAAATGTGGCAACAAAAAAAAGTAGTAAAATGGGGCAAAACTCACTTAAGAAATTTCTCACTTAGCAATGTAGATTTTGGTTTCAGTTGTCGTTGTAAATTAAGGACTACCTGTATTAAAGATTGATTGGATTCAATTGGAAAGATTTAAAGAGCTCAAAACCACCAGTTGCATCCCTTCCTAGATCGGGATTCCTTGTGCACAGTCAGTCATGCCCTCGTCACCTCTCGCTTGGAGTACGGCAATGCTCTCTACATGGGGCTCCCCTTGAAGAGCACCCGGAGGCTTCAACTGGTCCAGAATGCGGCCGCGCAGGTAGTTACGGGAGCCGCATGGCGCTCCCACATAACACCACTCCTGCGTGAGCTGCACTGGCTTCCAATGGTCTTCCGGGTGCCCTTCAAGGTGTTGGTTATCACCTTTAAAGCGCTCCATGGCATAGGACCTGGATATCTTCGAGACCGCCTGCTGCTACTAATGGCCTCCCACCGACCTGTGCGCTCCCACAGAGAGGGCCTCCTCAGGGTGCTATCAGCCAAGCAATGTAGACTGGTGGCCCCCAGGGGGAGGGCCTTTTCTGTGGGGGCACCTGCCTTCTGGAATCAGCTGCCCCCAGAGATACGAAGAATCCAAGACCTCGGTGCCTTCTGCCGTGCCCTTAAGACCTTTCTTTTTCAGCAAGCTGGGTTGGCTTAACACTTTTTAAAATGTTTTTAATAGGTTTGCTATTGTTTTTTTAACTATGGGGCCAAACGCATATATATCTTTTTAACTGTATTTTAATGTTTGTATTTATGTTTTTACTTTGGCTGTGCACTGCCCTGAGTCCTTCGGGAGAAGAACGGTATATAAATAAATAAATAAATAAATAAATAAATAAATAAATAAATAAATAATAAGAAATAAGAAAAATATAGTGCTACAAACATAGCAATAGAAACTTAGATATAGAAATTCATAATTCTATAAAATATAAATAGTTGTAAATTAAAGTAATGGGCTCTAGTTTAAGATAGGTAGGAGAGTAGAAACAAATATATTGTTAACATAACATGCTGTGGTGCGGAGAGCTGCGAAGGCCTGGCCTGAAAAGGTAAGGATGATGGCGGGAGATGCAGAAGAGGCCGGGCCAGAGACAGAGATAAACAGAGAGAGGGGGAGAGAGATACATAGAGAAATACAGAAAGACGCGGGGGGGAGACACATATAGAGATACAGAGAGCGAGGGTGGGAGAGAGAGAGACATAGAGATACAGAGAGGGGGGGGAGAGAGACATAGAGAGATACAGAGGGGAGAGAGAGACATAGATACAGGGGGGAGAGAGACAGATACGGGGGGAGAGAGATACAGAGAGGGGGGAAGAGAGAGATAGAGGGGGAGAGAGAGACAGATACAGAGTGGGGAGAGAGAGAGACAGATACAGACTGGGGAGAGAGACATAGATACAAAGAGAGAGGGGAGACAGGGAGGATTTTGTGGTTCCCATTGTTTTTTAGCAACCGGTTCTCTGCCTTAATCAGCTGCGTAGGCGTGGCTCGGGGGCTGTCATGACTGATGAAAGTGAGTGACGTCGAGTTGGCCACGCCCACCAAATGTTTGTGGAGAGTTTGGAACTTCAGTCTCGCTCTTTTAGCCCAGCGGAAGCACCAGACTGGGTCACAGCAATGCGTGGCCGGGTACAGCTAGTATGACATACAATTTCATGGCCTTTGTGGATGTGCTGTGAGTGACTTGATGAAGTTAGTGTCTGAACACCAGTCAGTTGTACCTTTTAAGTATTCTGAGTTTTTAAAATGTAGTATAAGAAATATTCTGTTCCAATTCAGCTGTGCCAATATCTGGATAACTTAAACAAATTCTCAATTAACAAAATAATTCTTCTCACTTTCAGTAAGATTCACTGAATTCTATGACATTTCCGAAGCAATTCCTCTTCTTAAATATTATGGAATTTATTCCCAATGTGTAATATTAACTTTGCAAAGTCTCATGAACTGAATGCATATTTAGAACAGAGAACCTTGATTGTCAACTTATGCTTCAACTCTAGTGGACCATTTCTATTTTTGGTAGTCTTCGTTTAAATAAAATATCTTGATCTTTCAAGAATGGGAGTGACCCATCTAAGCACACCAGTGCTCTTGAGAGGATTCTTGGCCAAGACAGGCATTTTTCAAGGGCCAATTATAGGTTCCAGAACCAACAGCCAATTCAAATATTGGAAGTTAATTCACTGAAGCAAAATGTGTCCAAAAGTGATAGGCAGGATATACTAATCTCACAATTATTTCTTTAAAAAATTGAACATAAAAATTTAGACAAAAGCAGGCCACATATTGCTATATACTTTTTCATAATAATGACACTGTATTTGGATTTATTAAATCTCAAGCAGACTGCCATGTCTTTTCTATGAAACAGAGCCCTACATTAGACAGATAAATGATGTTGACTAAAGAAGAATGCAAACCTTCAAGAACAGCACAGAGCCATATTGTTGTATTTGGCAGCTAACTATCATTCTGGGAAAGGGAGAATAAGCCCCAGAGAGGAAATTGTTGCTGCTCATGAGGATAAAATTCAACATTCTTTAAAGAGGAGACAAGCCAGCAAGTTCTGAGGAAACTAGCAATGCAATTTTAATTATATAATTACATTAAACTTTATTTGAAAAACATACAGTTATTTAGTATGCTTAAGGCATATTAAAGAAGAATGTGTTAGGAAAGATTATCAGATTGAACATTTAATAAGGGAATAATTATAGGCACAAAACAAACAATGCCTATGTTGACAGCAATAGAAAGTTAGTTCCCTACCTGGATTTTGAAACTGAGACTTACTGACTTGCCAAAAAACATCATGCCCCAAATAAATCTTCTAACCTTTAACCTTGTTTTTGATAAAGTAGGAAATGACATGTTTCTGATGCAGTATGCTAAATTTAACCTATTTTAGAAGGCTAAATTGTAAAAATCTAGAAAGGCCAAAAATGCTACCATCTTAAACTATTGAGTACAGAGGGATGTATCCTAAAGCATGTCAAGAATTACATATGCAATTGTAATTTTTAAAGACTAAATAAAGATTATGGAAATTCAGAAAGGCTACATTTATAATTGCAACATCTGTTCAGGTATTTTCTTGTATCATACCTTTGGAATCTTTTTAAAGGAATATATACAAACACAGGACTCAATAGTTACTAAAGATGTTGGTAGAAAGGGTTGTCAGGCTCCAAAAACTGAAGTATCTTCTGACAAGGCATGTCCATCCTTTCCCTTTCAATAAAACCATGTGAGGTCATCTTCCCCAGATCTCGTGAGGAAAGCACCTTGCATGACCTTAGAAAGAAAGCCTTCTGCAGCAGTTGCCTATTGTGAATTACCAGGCTGGGCAAGTCATACGTGTCTTCATTCAGTGCTGCCGTTTCTTCAGTCCCTGAATAAATTGTTGTAAGATGAGGACTATATGTATGGTTATTTTATTGTTGATGAGCAGGCAAATACGTTTTTATATATGGTGTTATGTATTTTTTTAAAAAAAATGCACTCTAAATACAGTTTTGGTCAAGTTTCCAGTTAGTGAAGGTTTATATGTATACAATAACACAGGTTTAATTATTTTAATTATCTTGGAAGTTTTTATGGCCATTCATTTTAAGCAAATAATTCTAAATGGTTCACAGTAAAACAATAAAAACAACATAAAAAGCAAGTACAAATAAATGTAAAAATTCAAAACTACCAAGTTGAGGCCCCTCTTATATCCTCTTCAATCACAATAAGAAGCCAGTTTGGTCTAGTGGTTAAGACACCAGGCGAGAAAGCGGGAAACCATGAGTTCAACTCCCATCTTTTCTTTGAAAGGATGACTTTTGGGCACAATTCTCTGAGCCCAACTTACTGCACATGATTGTTGCTGAGGGGAAAATAGGAGGAGGAAGGTGTGTTGGATATGATTGCTGCCTTGAGTTATTTGTAAAAATAAAAAGATGAGATTCAAATAATAAATAATAACGCCTGTGGGAAAAGTCAGGTTTTTATAGCCTTTTGGAAGGCCAACAGAGCTGGGATTATTCAGATTTCCAGGTGACAGGGAGGCTATTTCACAGGGTCAGTGCTGTAAATTCACTGTGACAGTTCAGTAAAGGACACTGAAAACTTCCCTTCAGTGGTTAAATTGGCATAGCTGACACATCTTCTAGAATGTAGCATCTTAGAAAGCTGTCATTTTTAAAAAATAAGGATTTCCTGCTCTGTCTTAATTAACATGATTGAATTAACATGACAGAATTCAACTTGAAAATAGAAAGGAAGAATTTTACTTGAAAAATATACATGGAATGTAGAATGCATACGTTAGTTTAATTAATAGGACATCAATATTTTTTTGAATCAATCAAAAACTGCTGAATAGCAATTCTCTAGTTAAAATAATGTTTGACATTTAATGTGGCCTTGTAGCTCTTAAGTGCTTCATTACCATCTCTATGGAGAACTTAATAGATTTTACTATACAAAACAATAAATCCATAGTTATTATAAGTTGTGTAAATTACATTAATGATGGGTTCTAAAAGGCATGTAATAGGAGATTGGCGTGCTCAATAAATCCATACCAGTGAAAACTATTTTGGCTTCCATACTTCTATAGAATTAAAATGATACAAGGACGATAAAAGTTGGAGGAACCCATTTAGGTCAAGCCACCTGCTCTGTGTTCATAGCCAAATTAAAGCAAATAGTTGTCTAGCCTGTGCCTGAACCTCTCCAATGAAAGGGACTCAACTGTCTCTCTGGATAATTGGTTTCATTGTCAGTTTGGTCTTACTAAATTGTTTCTGACATACCACTGGAATCAGCCTTCCTGTAATTTAAATTATTAAATTATTCTGCATCTTGCACTGTGAAATGAGAGGGAAACTTCTGTGTGACATCTTTTAGGTATTTATATCCTCTCTTAACTCCCACAACCAACGCAATCATCTTAGCTTCTATTTCTTGTTGCCCTTCCCCAAACTTTCTCCAGATTCTCTGAATCCTTTGTAGAATGTGATGATGAGAACTGGGTGCAGTATTCAGGCTGGGTTTTAATCAAAGCAAAATACAGTCATATGGTTATTTCCCATGCTTTGGAAAATGTTCTTGATACTGCCTAAAGTTATATTGCCCTCCCCCACTTTTGAGACATATAACTGTTTGTCCATATTCATTCTGAAGTTTGTATCTAATTGTTAATCAGCATGTCATGGGGCATTTTATCAAAAGCTTTGCTAAAATCAGGATGTATTACCCAGCATTTTCATAATCTTTTAAGTTCTCTTCTCAAAATCCATGTTCTCTTTTGGTAATTACTGCTTTGTTTTCAAAGTGCCTACACATTAAATTATTTATGAACTGCTATAGAATATTCGCACATGTTTATTTAAGTGGGTTGATATGCCACTTCAATCCATAACACTCTGAGTAATGTACATTCCATAGTTCATTAAAAAATGAAAACAATAGGGCCAAAATGATAACAAATCACAAAAAAATGCAAATATTTTTTATCTCAACATAACTCCATGTGTGTTGGAACTATATCTTCAGGAGACAGTTAAAAATTAAGTCCTCTCCAAAGAGCTTCCGCAAGAGTTGAATCTTATTAACCTTCTAGAATCCTACCAGTCAAGAAGCTTCTCTTCCCTGAAGGTAAGCCATTTCTGAGGAGAGGGACTAACACTGAAAATGCTTACAGTGGATTCCCTGCTGATGACATTTCCTAGACCCCACAGTTAGCCATCCCTATTTGATTCAACCACATAATAGATTCAACCCAGAGAAGATGACCCTGCAAATACCCAAATTCTGAACCATTTCGGTTTAAAGATGATGATGATGATGACCAATTCTTTGAACTATATTTAGAAGCATAGTGGCAACCCATGAAACTCCAAAATAGTGGTATTGAATGGACAAATGATCTATCAGGCATTGCATACTCAGACCACGAAATTCTAGACCATCTGAAGGACAATATAGGCTATAATCCAAATGAGAATGACAAGAGTATGCATGATCATAAATACAGTCCAGGAATGATCGTAACTGGTTGCAAGGTAGCTGTGCAAAAGCAATGGCCTCCACCTATTCTGCAAGCATGAGACATGAATTCAGGAAAGATACCCAGATAACAGATAACTTCTGCATGGATAAGCACAACTGTTCACTGCAAAAGATGGAATTTTGTTGTCCTCATATCAGTCTGACTGTACTTCGTTGAATTTTCCTTTATCCCATTTTTTAAAAAAGAAGTATTTGCTTTTTTCTTATCATCTGGCATCTCAACAGTTTTCCAGGATTTTTCAGAGTTAATTTGTAAAGTCTGAGTTACTCCATGAAGTACTGGTAGTCCTCCATTATGACCACAATTGGAACCAGAATTTTGGTTGCTAAATGATACTGTGTTAAGCAAGTCATCACATGACAAGCCATATTTTTACCATGGGAATTAAGCAATTCACATGGTCATTAAGTAAAGCATGTAATTATTAAGCAAATCTGGCTTCCCCACTTGATTTTGCTGGTTGGAAGCTAGTTGAGAAGGCCGGAAGTCATGAATATGTAACTATAAAGTGCTGCAACTACTGTAAATGTGAGCTAGTTGCCAAGTGGTTGAATTCTAACTATACGACCACAGGGTTGTATGTTTGAGAATAGGTTGCAAGTCACTTTTTTCCAAGGTTGTAGTAACTTTGAATCATTGTTAAATGAATTGTCATAGGTCAAGAACTACTTATAGTTTCTTCAGAACTCTAGAACTATCCTAGAGGTTAAAAGTTGCTCTGAATAAAGCATAATTATGTATGTCTGTGTGTCTCAAACTGCAGTGCTTCTCTTCACAAGATCCTTTTTTCTGGAAAAAAAATGAACAAAAAGAGCTCTGCCTTTCTTTTCTTACTCATTAGCTTTTTGCTATTTTCATTACATAGCTTGTATATTTATTTTATTTTGAAAATATTTAAAACTTTTTGCTAAGCTCAGCTTATTTCAACTTTTACGTCCCTGCTCTCTTCCATTTTATTGGATTTTTGTAATATGATTTGAATTGTTTTAGTTTAGTGGTTTTTAGCCATGGGAACATTATTCTGACTATTAAAATCCACTTTTTAAAGTCCAAAACAAGTTTGACTATGCCCAGTTTTAATTCCCTCACAGTAAATAAATCTTGCAGTATGTAATAAATTTCTCCATCAACTTGGTTTACACTAATTTGTATGATCTTTCACATAATTTACACTTTCTTAAAGTTAAACTGACTTAGGTATAAACAAATGAACTGTACAGAACAATATGAATATTTATGTAATAACTACTCCATGAATGAACACACTTGTACTCTTACTATTTTATTTGAAAAATAATATACTTTTAAAAAAAATAAAGTCAGTGACAATGAAAAGCATGTACTTAAATCTCTGCTTTTAGAACCAATGAAATACAAAAGGGCTTAACTATTTGAATTATGCAGTAGGCAATCAAAAAATGTATGCATTTGTTTCAGTTTCTCTTAACTATGGTTTATAGAGTTTTACATTACTCAATTATGAAAGCAAATTGATATTTGGTAGATGGCACACTGATTCCCAGAATTGCCAACCTTCATTGAATCTTTTATTATATCGGTTTTCATTACTTAGACTTTTCAATTTATAATTTAGTCCTTGCTTTCACAAAATATAGGGAGGTGGGAATAACCTCAGCTTTTAGTGAGAATTTTTCCCATCCTTCTCTATTGTTCCTTTGGATTGAAAGAAAAATGTACTTTCTGTCTGAGAATGTTGCTGTTGTATTTCATAGATAATAAAGGGAGGAAAAATGCACAGCCTCTATATGCTGAGAGTGTATCAGTTAATTAGGAGCTGGACATTGCACAGTTGGAAGTCTGGCAAGCTTTGTGTGTGTGTACATGTGTGTGTGTTGTCTGCCTTCTTTGATCACTTGTGTGGTAAATAGACATGCAGAGTAACCATGGCAACATGTGCTATAAGTTTGTGGGAACGGGAGACTCAATCACTGAACAAAGGATAGTTTGTTAGAATAGTTGGTTATGATTACAAAAAGGTGGTAACAATCAGGCTATTTAAAAACATACGTTCTGGGAGGAAAATGCACATTTATGTTGCCAATTTAAAAGCAAAATATGTTTCTCTAGCTACAAATCTATTGCTAAGTGCAAAGGAAAAGTAGAAAGAAGTAAAATAAAAATAAAAATCCAACAACATTTCATTAAATGATGTGGGTGGATGTCCACAGAAAGTAACACAATAAAACAAACTGATTGGTTATATGTTTGTAAGGTTCAATTGGGGGAAACGGTGTGTCATAGGGCAACAAGTTTTTCAACAAATGTACTTCAAATGGACTAACTTACAAAATGTCCTAACCCATTATTCCCACGGGAATGAAAGTTGGAAGGTTACAACTTGCTCTTGCAAGTCTCCACCCCTGCAACTGCCCCAGCTCTTCTGTGTTCAAGCCACGCTGGCCACTTGTTCATCTTTGCTCATCCTTCTTGACCTGCACCATTGCCCCCATAAACCCTATTTGACATCCACAGTACCTGTCATGCCTTGTACATTCTTCCCAAACTCGCAGCACCCCTGTGTAGGAGGATGTGAAAAGGTGTGCCAGAGGCACCATGCTGGTTGGAAGAGTGCAGGGGGGGAGAGGCGCACAAAAGACACCACATGAGTCACGGAATATGCGAAGAGAGTGCAGGGCTACACAAATATTGTTGTACTGTGCAAGTTGGAGGGCTTACATAGGCTTGGGCGGGATTAGGTTACACAAGAAAGTGAGGGTAGTCTAGTTCAGGGATGTCAAATTCAAGGCCTGGAGGCCGGATCTGGCCCACAGGGTGCTTAGATCTGGCCTGTGGGGCTGCCCTAGACACAGTGAAAGACTGGCCCACAATGCCTCTACAAGCGAAAATGGAGCTTGGAAGGGCTGCATGTAGCCCCCCCCCACCAGCTCTGTTTTCGGCTGTGATGGCCACCTACAACCCTCTGTCAGTGAAAACGGAGTTCGGGAGGGCTGCGAGCGCTCGGGCCACCACAAGCCCCCCTGACACGAATGGTGTGAAGCTGGCCACACTCACTCTAACCATGTCCCCCCAGTCCCCTGAGGTCAAATACAACAGTGATGCTGCCCTCAATGAAATTGAGTTTGACACACCTAGTCTAGTTGAATCTAAAATTTAAACCAGTAGAAAAAAATGCAATCTTCCCAAAAAGTTCTGAGAAATCTCCATTTGTTCTCTGCTCTGATTTTGCTGTTTGTGGAATATCCTCAAATTATATTGCTGAAATTAATCTGTACTGTAAGAGTACAGTACTATATGTTTGTAGTTATAAGAGGTGACACAATGGAGTTGTTAGGTTTCTGCAAACATACCCATTATTAAACTATTTTTATCCTAACATTCTACAATCCAAATAAAAAAAAGTTCATCGTTTTGAAGATAAAAATGTAAACCTTTACTGAGGTTATTGAGTGTCTGTATATAACACTAATGGAAAATATTTATTTCTATTTCTTTGCCTTTGGTTTTGCCCAGAACAGTTAAGTTTCAAAATAACTGCATGTATCTAAAACAGGGATTTTATAGTCATATGTTATATATAAGTGAAAAAATTATTTAATTGCAGAAAATTATTCTCATTCTGCAATTAAACCACAATTAAAAGTAATTGCAGTGATCTAACAACAAATGTACATGTGTTTAGACTTAGGAACTCTATGTTATCAAATCATTCCCTGATCCTGGACTATAGTGGGTAGGTAGGTGGGCACAAATTAACCCTAAACTACGGTTTAGGAATTCAAAAAAAACAAGTTCTTCATTCTAGTATATAGGCTTATTTAATGTGCAGTCATTCTGTGTCATTAATGACATTTTTATAAGAAGTTTCAGGAAGCTTTTTTACAGGAAGTATTAGCTGAACTGGTAGCTAACTTTTTATGCAGTTCGGTGAACCAGCTGAATAGCATACCTCGCCATGCCCAGCCCCCCTCTCCTCCCAGCCACTCCTCGTCTAGCCTGAGAAGGCAAGGCCAGTGGTGGGGGAAGGAGACCCGCCCCGGGCCTAGCGCGCTCAGCCAAAGGGCCGCATGGGTGGGGACATGGCGAGGCTAGGCTGCCTTTTGGACATGGCTCTTGGCTTCCATGGGGCTCCGGATGGGAGGCCCAAGAGAAAATGCTTTGTCCGGGTACACACCCCTCCACGACAGACCCCTTCCTGGGGAGCAAAGCCTTGGAAGACCTGATCTGCCCCAAAGGCCTCGAGGGACTCCAGTGTTTCCCCACACCTCCGCCAGCCTGAGCGCCCTGCCTGTTAGATCCCAACGGGGCCACCACTTGCTGGTGGTGATCCTGGCTGGCAGGTGGATGGATGTCTTGGAGCTGCACGTGCACACCTTCTGTACATTAGGGTTAGTGGAGCAGTGGCATCCGCCCCAGCGTGATGCACTTTCCCCAAGGGCCGCCCACCCACTGGCTGGGTTGGCCAGGAAGTGGCACATCCCCCCCATCACAAGCTGGATGTGGGACCCAAGGTGGAGGGGAGGGCAAGTGGGTGGCAGCCTCCCAGAGGCCCTGTGGAAGCTGAGAGCCAGGTGTGAAAAGCAGCTGAGGCAACACATTGGCCAAGCACCGCTGACGCAGAAGGGCACAGGCTACCTCGGGGTGGGGGGGACGACAGGCTTGGCTGGCTTTCGGGCCCAGTTCTCAACTTCCACAGGGCCTCCAGGCAGCTGCCATCCACTCACCCTCCCCTCCGCCTCGGGTCCTACATCCAGCCCGCGATGGGGGGGGGGTTCACCTCCTCTGGGCCAGCCTCTGGGGAGACCGCTGCACTGGGGCAGAGCCATAATGCGGTGAGGTGCACTTGTGCAGCCCTGGGGCATCTGCCTGCCCACTAGGAGCACCACTGCCAGGATCTGGCCCCCTTGGGATCTGAAGGGCAGAGTGTTCAGGCCGGCAGAGATGGGTGGAAACTCTTGAGCCTCTCAAGGCATTTGGGACGGATCATGTTGTCCAAGGCTTTGCTCCCCGGGAAGGGCTCTGTTGTGGAGGGCTGTGTGACTGGACCAGGCACTTTCTCTCAGGCCTTCCGCCACACGGGGCGGGAGGAGGAAGTGTGTGACCGGGAAGGCTGCCTGCAGTTCTTGCAGCCAAAGCTGGGATGTCTGTGAACCCGCAAGTATGTATGAAGTCTTCTTCCTTGAGCAGAAGGTTGAACTAGAAGACCTCCAAGATACCTTCTAGCCTATGATTCTAAAGGCTCCAAGACAAGGGAATTTGCTTAAATTGAGTTTATGTGTGTGTGAGAGAGAGAGAGAGAGAAAGAGAGAGAGAGAGGGAGAGGGAGAGGGAGAGAGAGATGTGGCTTCTTAGGGGTGCATTTTGGTGAAGTCAAGAGAAATGCTAAAAGGGCAATCAGTTTGGGATTAAATTCCAAATGAAATTGGGTCTTCAGGGTAAGGAGACATGAAGGACTTTCAACTGCAGTTTTCTAATCTATTAAAATGAATGTGTAGTAGCAGCTCATTAGTCCAGAGGGAGCAAAAGAGATAGGGTCACAATGAGGGTCTTAACGTATTTAGCTCAGGAAAAAACAGAACAACAGAGTTGAAGGGGACTTTGGAGGTCTTCTAGTGCAACCCCCTGGTCAGGCAGGAAAACTGAGGATCCCAAAATCTGAGTGAAGTTCTGGGAAAGGTGTCAGAATACACTTAGAAGGGACTTTGGGGGGACCCTATACCATTTCAGAGAAATGGCTGTCCAGTCTCTTCTTAAGAACCTCCAGTGATCAAGTACCCAGAACTTCTGGAGACAAGCAGTTCCACTAGTTAATTGTTCTCACTGCCAGGAAGTTTCTCCTTAGTTTTCTTCTCTCTTTGTTCAGTTTCCATTTATTGCTTCTTGTTTTGCCTTCTGCTGCTTTGGAAAATACATTGGCTGCTTCTTTGTGGCAGCCCCTCAAAAGTCTGTTTTGTGAACTGTCTAGCACACTCTTGGGCAAAGCATATGAGCCATTACCTCCTTTCAGTGGGTCAATGAAAATACATCTATGATATGTAGATGCAGATAATAAAGTCGAAAAAAGGTGAACAACATTTTTACAGAACTAAAAATAGGTTGAGGCCTTTGAGGCGAGTGGCCGGGAGGCGAGGTGAGGCCGAGCATGACCAGGAGTGGCTGGAAGGGGAGGGGAGGGGCCAGGCATGGCGAGGAGAGGCCAGGCAAAGCGAGGTGCCCCTTGACGTGAGTAATGTTGAGTTGGCCACACCCACCCAGTCACATGACCACCCAGCGACACCTATTCAGCTGGTCATTAGGGCAGAGAACTGGTTGTTAAATTATTTGAATGCCACCACTGGCTACGAGCTGTTGATTCTTACTGAGATTCAGTCTTTATATCTTACTTGCAAATGTACACAAAGAAAAAGTGTGCAACTATTTATTGTAGAATATCTGTTCTATTTTGATTTTTTTCATTTGCTTCCTGTTTTCATTTTGTTAAAGCTGATCCATCTGCCTTATAAATAAATTAGTACAACCATTTAATAATAGCTATTAGTATTATTATATTATAGCAGAATGAGCCCAACACATTATTCAATTTCTCATTATAATTCTGGGAAATAAATTATAAAAACTTCATCTCAACATTTCTTGAATTAAAAGAATTGAATTGTGGCTCTATTTGGTTTGATTTATCCAATATGGTAATAGAGCAGTAAAGATGAGCAACATTTTAATTTCTCACTGAAAAAAGAAGCTTTACTGCATTAGATAGGTCAATGTGACATGACCTAGTTTTGCTTAGCTACTTAGAAATTATATGTCAGGATTGATTATATCACTTGGGGGGTAAGAGATTTGACATGGTTTTTGCACCACAGTATTTCTGTAATATTTTATATGCTTATGTGCCCTGTCATATAATCCTGCAAGCTAAATTTTATAGTTCTGATAGGAGAAGAAAAGGCCAGTAGCTTTCATTTTGGTGTGTTTGTGTGTGTGTGTATGTTGTGTATGTATATATCGTGTTTCTCCAAAAACACGACCCACCTTGAAAAGAAGCCCTATCACGTTTTTGAGTGCATGTGATCAAATTAAGCCCTACCCACAAAATTAGCTCTAATTAAGACCCCACTCAGCCCATGGTGCAGGGGGTGGGGCGAGGCACACAGGTAAAAAATAAACTAGAGTGGGAATGGTGGGGGTGGAGCTGCCCTACTTACCAGGCCTCGCACACCCTGACACCTGCCCCACCTTATTCTGCAGCCGCTTGCCGCCACTCACACGTATCGCCCTGGCCTCTGTTTTGTCTTCAGATGCCTGCCAGAAGGCATCTGCAGCCGATAACAGAGCTCGGGATCGATCCGGAGCTCTATTATTGGCTGCAGAAGGCTTTCCAGAAAGCATCTGCAGCCGATAACAGAGCTCCAGATTGATCCGGAGCTCTGTTATTGGCTGCCATTGCCTTCTGGCAGGCATCTGAAGGCAAAACGGAGGGCGATACGTGTGAGTGGCGGCAAGCGGCCGCAGAAGAAGTGGGCCAGCAGCAGGCTCCCACTGGGTGGGACTGTCAGTGCCAATGCAGTGAGTTGAGTTAATAATTAGAACCCTCCAAAAAGAAGGCCTAGCCGTTTTTTTTTGGGGGGGGGGGGTGTCAAAAGAAAATAAGACCTGGGCTTCTTTTTGGAGGAACACGGTATGTATATTCCACTTCAAAGACCACACACATTTCTGAGAATATAGAAGTACTGTATAATACATAATACAAACTACTGTCATAAATTGTATCATACATTTACAAGTGATCTGTTTAGTTGTATTTTACTATTGAAATCATGTTGGGACTTCCTGTACGTTGTGTCCTTGAGAATACACAAAAAAGAAGAAATAAATAAATAATCAAGCTAAACCAGGCAAATCTGTTTTGAAGTTGTACTTAGTCTCTAGTTAAAGTTAGTCACT
The DNA here is from genome assembly GCA_022577455.1 of Arizona elegans. Taxonomy (NCBI): domain Eukaryota; kingdom Metazoa; phylum Chordata; class Lepidosauria; order Squamata; family Colubridae; genus Arizona; species Arizona elegans. The sequence goes on along the minus strand of JAKOOJ010000006.1, from coordinate 29,692,487 downwards.
TTCAACAAGGCAGATGAGGATCTGCCTAGTTATAGTAAGTCAGATGCAATCCATTAAATCAGTTCAAATTCAGTTAGGCTGAATTGTATATCAACTCTGGTCAAAGTAAGGGCAACATTGTCATGACATGTTCTAGAATGCATAGCCATTATGATCATCTTCTAATGCATTCTGCTAGCTGAGTTGTGTTATGCAGTCTCAGAAAATACTGGAGTTGTCAAAAGTCTTAAGGCAAGCAAAGCTGAAGTCATCCCCTGGAAATGATCTCGCCGATTTTGAACTTGCTGATCCTGCATTGCAACAGGAGAGGTGATGGACAGTATTTAAGGGCAAAAAACGGCCATTTATTCAAGCTGGAATGATATTGGGGAAAGCGCAACAGAGGTTTGCCTTGTGGATGAGTTGATCTTTGATTAATTGTTCGCATTTATTGGACAGTGGATCCAGAAGAATAGAACATGACCCATTGGAAATTTTATAACTATCTTACCTTTTATAAAAAGAGATTTATAGTTAAAACAAAATTGTCTCACTACTAAATTGAGTATCTTGGAATGTAATCCAATTAAAAATTTCTAAGACTTAAACACCGGTTAGGGAAAGGATACTTTAAAAGTGATAAACAAATGGTCCTTGAACATCAGTTTTATTCTCTTTCCTCAATAGTATGTAATTTAAATAAAATTGGAAATAGCCATTTCTATTATGTTGAATTTTAAAGACATTTCATTACCCAAACTAGGTAAACATCATCAGTGCTAGTAAAGAGTAGGGTTTGCTGTCAGTTTATGTTCTAGTTGTTTGTTCTTGTTCCTCCTTTTGGCTTGTTGATTGTCTCTTTTCCATAGTATATAGATATTGTTTATGTCTATGTGTTTATTGATGGCTAATTTGTCAGAGTGCCAGGCTTCTAGAAATTCCCTGGCATTTTTGGATTTGGCTTGGTCTAGGATAGTCAGTTTCCCAATTGAAACTATGGTTAAGTCTGTCCTTGTCACTGCATTATTTTATTTACCAGCTGAGCTCATCATTTCTGGACTGTCTGACTTTCCGTAGCTTGCCAACTTCTTATCAGTAAGCTACGTGTATCCGTCTACACCCACATTCCTTCACACACTCTTTCCTTTGTTCTCATGCCACGGCTGCCGGTTGCTGAAAAGCAACCGGCCCGAAGTATTTCAAAATGTAGCAATTATCTTTCTTAGTTAGTGAGGTGTTTTATTTTCTTTTATAACAAATAAATGAGTTTTATTAGAGAATTTTTTCTTCGGGTTTTCTTTTCAGAATATTGCAACTTGGAGGAGCCACGATCCATCCTCTAATTAAGTCAGGGTGATTTGTTCCAGTGCCAAATATGGGATTAATCAATGCCCTGACAGTCCACATGTTGTGAAACTAAGGAGTTTCCATAGTATCTTCTGATTGCTTAGTTGGTGTTTATGGATGAGTTCTGCCTATGACTGTCACAGTCATTACATTATATTATGTTATAGGTAACTCCTGTTTTTTCTTCTAGGTTTGCTGGGTCTTTGGGTTTACTTAGGATGTTTTGAAGACTTTAGTTGGCTTGTGTGCTACGCTTGATTCCATGTGGTTGTAGTAGTCTGTTGGTGGTTTCTAAGATGTTCTTGACACATGGCAGGCTTGTGCTGGTTGTACTATATTGGATTGAGTGATCAGGAACTTTTTGATAAAGTTCCATGGATATTGATTTTGTTGGAATATGTTGTATAGATGCTCTGTTTCCTTCTGCTGGTTAGGGTTGCTATAGTGAGTATATTGTGCTCACCTAAATAAAAGTTCTTATGCAACTTCTCTTGCAGGAGGTTGGATTGTTGCTTTGGTAGTGGAGCACTTGGTGTGGGTGGTTTTTCTGTACAGTTGTGTTTCTAGTTTGCCATTGTGGTCTCTGCTGATCAGGATGTCCAGGAAGGGTAGTGAGTTGTTGTTTTCTTCTTCTCTGATAAATTGGATTCCTTTGAAAATGTTGGTTATGTGGGTATTCTCTAATTTTTATTATAGTGAAGGTGTCATCTATATATATGATGATCCATATTTTGGATTGTATTTGTGGAAGTGCAATAGTTTTCCTGTGCGCTGCTCCCACTATCCATGCATGGGTTAATACTTCAGTATTTGGCAACAACTGAGTGAAAGAAACAGAAGGCTCTTCCCCTTTCCGGCCCCCTAGCCACGCCTCTGTTCCCATGATCCCCCAGTCTTCACTCAGTTGCTGGCAACTACTGCAGTGTTTTGTTGGAGCTCCACAGGTTTTAAAATAAGGTATTGTGTTTCTGTGGGGATTTGCTCCTTCCTTTCTATAAAATTTTCTCTTATAGTCTAGGCTCTTCTCTCTTCTAAGCGTTTAGGCATTTTTTTGTGTTTATTTTGAATAGTTGCTTTTCGCGCCCCTTTTTGCCTGGCGCTTCGGCGCGAGGCTTTTTCTACCAGCTGGTGGGGGAGGAGCGGAGCTTCACAGCCGATTCAACTGCCGGCGGGCTCCTTGTTGATCGAAAGCTTCTCCCCACGTGCGGGCGGCCGCTAGTAATTAGCGCACCTCCAGCTGGCCGGCGGGCTCGGATTCCCTCGCCCTCGATCGAGGCAAGCCCGGAGCGCGAGAAGAGGACAGCGGATGGCTTTGCGCTCATCAGCTGGGCGGCGGGTGCGGAAACTCCGGCCGCCCACGCAACGCCGCTCGAACCGCTTGCTGCCAAACCATCTGCCTGGCGCTAGCGCGAAGGAGAGAAAGCGCCAGACGCTGAAGCAGCCTCCCTCTGCAAGGGGAATTGCGCGGCACCTGGTCGGACCCTCGGGCCACCAGTGTAAAACCGTCGCCAGAGTCGGGCACAGCGGAGCCACGTGCCAGCGCCATATTGGTGGACCTACGGGCCGCCATCTTGGACAGACTCTCCAGCCGGCATCCTCAGTGACCTACGAGCCGGCTGCAGACCCCCCCCCCACGCCTGGAAGGGGCCGAGCATCTTCCTCCTCTACCACCTGAGGAGAAGATTTTGCGCCTTTTGAACTCTCGTGGAGAGAGTTGTCTGCAGTTGGCGCAGTGCAAGATTAGGGGGTCTGCCCAGCGGTCTCAAGCCTCAGCCATGTCTCACTCCCCCCCATCATCGGACATGGAATTGGAGCTTAGCCCCCCGCACAAGAGCAGTAAAGGGGGAAAGAAGAAATCAAAGAAGAGGCATACGAGCGCCACCAGCAGAGCTGCTTCTGAAGGAGCCCTTCCCTTCCAGGACAGGGATGCGTTAAGGAGGCACAACGCGCTCGAGAGACAGTGGGAGAGGGCTCAGAGGGCAGCGGCAGAGACACCATCCAGGGAGCCCACAACCTTGGAGCAAGTGCGTGCGCCCCCTAGAGCTGCGGAGTTGGGGATCTCAACTGTATCTGACATTGCAGTAACCCCAAGAACTCCAGAGGTGCTCAGGTCTGGTCACAGCACACCCCGCCTGGAGACAGGCAGAGGGCTCGCAGCGGAGGCCTCACCAACCCTCCCTCCTGCACAACATCATCGGGCCATGGAAGCAACGGGCCCGTCGCCAGGAGCTCAGCCGCAGCCCCAAGGGGGGGCCGGAATGGCTTCCCCATTGGACTTCCAGGCCATGTTTTCGGCCGCACTCTCATCTTTCTTCAGCGCAACCTTGCAGCAGTCGGCTCAGGCTCCAGTCCAAGCCACTCCAAGCCAGTCGCGACGCCACCAGCCCCAACCCCAGCCTCTCCCTAGACGAGGTCAGGATTCCTCCTCAGAGGATTCAGACCAGGCAGAGGACGGGCCTGAGGAGATGGAACTATCAGAGGATGAGGGCCTAGCGCCGGACACACCGGCATTTACAGGCCTCTTCCGCCCGGCCCTATTCAAGTCCTTGCTCCACAAGGCATGTCTCACAACCAATCTCGGAGTGCCAGGGGATGTCACTGCCGCCACCCCACCGACAACGCCCTCATGACGCGCTTTTCAACTCATCAAAGCCGCAGAAGGACTACATCCCGTGCCCTCAGCTGTTTACGGAGGTCATCCAGAATCCCTGGGGACAATCAGCTTCCCTGGCCACACCCAGAAACCTGGACAAAAAGCTCTACTGCGCAGCCCCAGAGTTAGAGGACCTCCTAACGCTCCCTACAGTTGACCAGCCTGTGGCAGCATTGTCCTCTGGATCCCTGATTTCCACCGATCCTCTTGACTCTCTCAAGGCAGAGGAGAAGAGGATGGAGGGGGCCTTCCGGAAGGCACATCAGGCTGCGGGCTGGGCAATCAGAGCCGCGACGGCAACGTCCTTCTTCAACCGAGCGTCGCTTATCTGGCTTCGGCACCTGCAGGACAGACTACCTCCTGAGGACACCAGGCTCCAGCAGGATATAAACAAGATAATAGCCGCCACTGAATATTCAGCCGACAGCTCACTGAACACAGCCAAATTTGCTTCAAGGACTCCAGCTTCAACTCTTTCGGCTAGAAGACTCTTCTGGCTCCGGCCCTGGAAGGCCGATTTCAGAGCAAAATGGAAATTGGCGGCCGCACCTTACAAAGCCCCAGAGCTCTTTGGCGGCGCGCTGGAGCCGTTGCTAGTGGAGGGGAAGGATAAGAGAAAGATCCTCCCATCGACTTACCGCCGCCAGGAACGCCGGTACTCTCCTTACCCACTACAACAGCCCTTTCGTGCCAGCGCGGGATCCAGGGGGTCCTCTTCTCATCGCCCCCACTATCAGGGAGGAGATAGGTTCCAGGACTGGCAGCAGTTCCGAGACCGAGGGCGAAACCAGCAGCCGAGACGCAACTTCCGTGGTGCTGGGTCAAAACCAGCCAAACGAGGGAAATGACTCCAGACTCGCAGGCCCCATAGGGGGAAGGCTCATTCAGTTCCACAAGCAATGGGCCAAATCAACCTCGGACTCCTGGGTAAGGCGTACGACTGGTTCTGGACTTTCTATCGAATTCTCCGGTCAGCCGCCCCATCGGTTTGTTCGCTGTCCAATCCCCCGCTCCGCAGAACAGCGGAACTTAATGTCTCAGGAGATAGAACACCTCCTGGAAGTCAATGCCATCGAAGCAGTGCCGCACGCCCAGAAGGGTTCCGGGGTTCTAACCCTCTTCCTAGTACCCAAGAACTCAGGGGGCTGGAGAGGCATACTAAACTTAAAGCGGCTAAACCTGTCGGTTCAATACCACAGGTTCAAAATGCACTCCCTAAAGTCCATCTTAGCGGGGGTGAGACAGGGCGACTTGCTCCAATCGGTCGACCTCCGGGAGGCCTACCTTCACGTGCCCATTCACCCGGAGCACAGGCAGTTCCTGAGATTCGAATTCACGGGAACACATTACCAGTACCGGGCGATGCCATTCGGACTTTCGTCAGCCCCCCGCACCTTTACCAAACTGGTGGCGGTGGTAGCGGCCAGGCTTCGAACCATCCCGATTCGGTTGCTCTGCTACCTGGACGACATTCTGATCCTGTCCTCCACTCGAGATCAGGCCACCGAAGACATGAGGAGAGTCTTGCAGGTCTTCCAGGATCACGGTTTCACCATAAACTTCGAAAAGAGCCATCTGCATCCCACCACCAGGCTACTTCATCTGGGGGCACTGATAGACTCGGCCAACGGCCAGGTTTACCTATCACCGGACAGAGTCCAGAGCATCCGCACTCTGATACAACAGATCCTGTCGAAGAGGAGAGTTGCCCTGATCCATCTTTCTTGCCTACTCGGAAAGATGGTATCCTGCTTCGGCATCGTTCCGTGGGCACGTAGACATTCGAGACCTCTGCAGTGGTTTTTGCTCCCATTCCAGCGGGCAGGCAGGGCCAACTCCAAACGGGCAGTACTCCTCACTCTTCAGGTCCGCCAGTCCCTCAGGTGGTGGACATCGCCTTCGCTTCTCAAAGGGTCCAGTTTCCTAGAGCCGGACCGTCTGATCATCACCACCGACACAAGCCTTCGAGGGTTGGGAACCCACCTCCACAACCTGGTGGCACAGGGACAGTGGTCCCGGCGGGAGAGTCAGTGCACCATCAACCTTCTGGAACTTCGGGCGATCAGACTGGCCCTTCGGGAGTTCCAATCGACGGTGCGAGGACATCACGTTCTGATCCTGACCGACAACATCTCGGCCAAAGCACACGTCAACAGAGAAGGGGGCACAAGGTCCCGCGCCCTGATGCGAGAGGCCACCGATCTCTTCAGCTGGGCAGAAAACCACCTTCTTTCTATCAGGGCGGATCACATCTCGGGGGCATCCAATGTCAGAGCAGACTGGCTCAGCAGAGAGACTATAGACCAAGCCGAATGGCAGCTCCATCCACAACTGTTCCGGGAGCTTGCCTCACGCTTCGGAAGCCCGGTGGTGGATCTCTTTGCAACTCCGGCCAACGCTCAGCTTCCCCGCTTCGTGTCACGCTACCCGACACCTCTGGTGGAGGACCAGGACGCGTTGCGCTGCAGGTGGCCCGAGGGTCTCCTGTACGCTTTCCCACCAGTGCCTCTAATTCCCCGCCTCATCAGAAAACTGCTATTGGAGAAGGCCGACCTGCTCCTGGTAGCCCCGAACTGGCCCCGGCGGCCGTGGTACGCCGACCTAGTGGCGCTCTCCGTGGACCAACCGTGGGTGATCCCACCACGGTGGCTCGTCCTTCGTCAGGGGGAGGTCACGCATCCAGAGCCCCAGTGGCTGCAATTAGCCGTCTGGCATTTGAACGCGTCATCCTAAAAAAGGACAACCTACCAGATGAGGTCGTGGCCACCATACAAGCGGCTAGACGTCCGTCTACGACCCGCATCTACGAGGCGTCTTGGCAGGCGTTCTATCGCTGCAGTACCCGACAACACACCGACCCGACATCAGCGGATGTTCGTGACATCCTGCAATTTCTTCAAGCCGGTCTTGACAAGGGCCTGACCCCCGCAACCTTACGAAGGCAGACAGCTGCGCTATCGACGGTCATCACTTGCCCCCCGTACCAGTCGCTCGCGCACCACCTGCGCATCAAGGGGTTTCTACATGGGGCCACAAACCTGCGACCCCCTGCAGTGCATCGGTACCCATCATGGGACTTGACTCTGGTTCTGCGGGCACTGACCGGACCCCCCTTCGAACCCCTAAATTCAACCTCTCTCAAGTACCTCTCATTTAAGGTGACCTTCTTGCTGGCGATCACCTCGGCGAGAAGAGTCTCAGAGATAGCGGCTCTCTCAGTCCGCAAGGACTTATGCATATTTCGTGAATCCACGGTGACGCTACGCCTGGACCCAGCTTTCATCCCGAAGGTCAACTCGTGGTTTCATTGGGCCCAGGAACTCATCCTACCGAATTTCTGTCCTTCACCCCGAGATGCTAGGGAGGAGAGGTGGCACATGCTGGACGTCCGACGCGCTATCCGCATCTACATCCATCGGACCAAGCCCTTTCGCCGGACCGAGGGCCTCCTAGTTTCCTTTAGTCCGAGGTCCATGGGTCAGAAGGTATCACCAGCCACGGTCAGCAGATGGATTAAGGCCTGCATCGCTATGGCCTACGATTCAAGCTCCAGGCCGGCACCGGACAGAATCCTTCCCCACTCTACCCGCAGTGCGGCCACGGCGGCGGCCTGGGCCACTCAAGCCTCGGTAGTGGACATCTGCAGGGCAGCGACCTGGTCGTCCCTCACGCCGTTCATTCGCCACTACAAGATCGATGTGTACAACTCCGCTGAGGCGTCGTTTGGCCGCAGAGTACTTCAGAAACTGGTGTCGGAGGACAACGGTGGAGACAGTCAGCCTCCCGCCCAGGGGATTTGAGCTTGGGTATATCCCATGCATGGATAGTGGGAGCAGCGCACAGGAAAATGGACGTTGTCTTACCTGAACGTCCTTTTTCTGGGCGCTGCGTACACTATCCATAACCCTCCCTCTTGGGCTGACTGCTCACCTGGTGACTGTTGGTCTCTTTCGTTCCTTGTTTTCAAGTTGGTGTTAATAAAGTTGAGTTTGTTAAAGTTACTCTTAGTTGACTCCTTGGTAGCTGCGCCTTTCGTTCAGACTGGGGGATCATGGGAACAGAGGCGTGGCTAGGGGGCCGGAAAGGGGAAGAGCCTTCTGTTTCTTTCACTCAGTTGTTGCCAAATACTGAAGTATTAACCCATGCATGGATAGTGTACGCAGCGCCCAGAAAAAGGACGTTCAGGTAAGACAACGTCCATTTCCAAACATTGTATAATGATCTCCGCTATAAGTCCTGAAAGCAGTGATTCCATAGGTATGCCTTTAATTTGTTGGTAAGTTTGTTCATCAAATTGGAAGTATATGGCTAGGCAGAGGTTTATGAAATCCATAATCCTGAGTGTTTCAATATTTGTATATTTGATTAAGTCAGGTGTGCAGTGGAGCGGTGTGGTCATAGATTCTTTGGTTGATTCTGGATCTATGAACATGAACAGGGCTGTGACATCAAATGAAACCATGATTTTGTCTTCATCTATAGTCCCATCTGATTGCTTAAAGGCACTGTAGTGGAGATTTGATGGAGTGGAGTGATTTGCTTCCTCTTGTGAAATGTCCGAGCTTTTTGGTTAATTGTTTTGCGATGTTGTATGTAGGAACCCTGGTAGTGATACGATTGGACGTAAAGGACTGTCAGACTTGTGTATTTTGGGGAACCCATAAAAGCTTGGGAGGATGGGTCCATTACTTCTCATCCATCACTGTTCCTCTTACCAATTTGGTCTTTCTTAATGAGGTCACCTTGATCTGGTTGTCTAGTTTTTGTATTGTATTAGTGTTCACATCATCATCCTACCTGCGGACAAAGTCTGAACCACGGTGATTATGAACATATCATAATATTTACAAAAAGCAAAAGAACTACTAGAAGACAGACAAACTTACATCCCAGTGAACATCCCAGCAATCAATCAATCAATCAATTTAAAACTTATACAGGTAGTTTTCATTTAGTGACCACAATTGGGAACAGCAAATCAATCATTAACCAAAGCAACTGCAAAGTGAAACTACAATTGTGCTTATAATCTTACTTTAGCTTTCCTTTCCTTTCCAGACCTGCGAAGGATGTGAGGATTGGTAAATGTGAGGATTGGTTGCAAAATTACTTTTTCATCACCATTGCAACTTCAAATAGTCACTAAGTAAGACAGTCACTAATCAAGGGCCATCTATAATATTTACCAATAAACTCATTAGCAATCAGTAAAGCAGTAAAGTAAATATTAATTTTGGGTGCAACTGTGCAAGTTTATAGGGAAATGTAAATCAACAAACTATTGATTTTATCTAAATAATTGGCTGAAAAGAATATAGACAATTAGCACTTATGTTGTCACTGAGAATAAGTTTAGAGTTGAGCATATATTTGTTTACTTCAAGGTTTTTACTTTTTTGTTTTTGTCAAATGCTAAAGTGAAAAAACCAATTATTAGCAAAGTAATATATTATGACAGAGTAACGGTAGGTGGAAGTCTGCAAGATTATTACAAAGTACACAGTCTATAAAAACTGAACTTCAGTTCAAACTTTCTTTATAAAGAACAGTATTGCCAGGCTGAGCTCAAGAACAACAAATAGGAATTCAACCAAAGTTCAATCATTTATTTGTTTACACACAATAGACAGAATCTTGCCAGACTGAACCCTTATTACTCTCACCCTAACCCTGGGAAATTCTAGGGAGTGGTTATCCTTATTCTCTTCTTCTGTCTGCTTTCTAGCTCTGGGCTGTGCTGCCTCTTATCCTAACCTCCTTTCTGGGAAACTGCTGCTTCATTGTAGTCCATCTCATCATCTCTCCCTCTTTGCGCACAAATATTAAGCATTACCCGTTTATCTAAAGCAGTGGTTCTCAACCTTCCAAATGCCGCGACCCTTTAATACAGTTCCTCATGTTGTGGTGACCCCCAACCAGGGGTGGGTTCTAAATTTTTTTTACTACCGGTTCTGTGGGCGTGGCTTATTTTGTGGGCGTGGCTTGGTGGTCATGTGACTGGGTGGGCAAGGCTAGCTGGTCATGTGACAGGTGGCCATGGCTATGTGTATAGGGACTACTCAGAGGGCTGAAAAAAGTCATTTCTGACAGGCCCTCGCACTTTTGACTGAAAAAGTTGACTGGTCCTCACACTTATGACCATCCTCACATTTATGCCTGTGCAGCATTCTTAACAACCATGTCACTCATTTCACAACTGCTTCTCTTGAACATGGTATAAGATAGGGCAAAAAACGTAAAATGTGAGGACAGTCATAAATTCGAGGACTGGTCAAAAGTGCGAGGACCAGTCAAAAATAACTTTTTCAGCCCTCTGAGAGTAGTCCCTGTGCACAAAAGGACTACCCAGAGGGCTGAAAAATGTGATTTCTGACAGGTCCTCACACTTTTGACCGGTCTTCGCAGTTATGACTGGTCATCATTTATGCCCATTGTACCATTCTTAAAAACCGTGTCACTCATTTCACAACTGCTTCTCTTCAACATGGTATAAGATAGGGCAAAAAACGTAAAATGTGAGGACAGTCGTAAGTTTGAGGACTGGTCAAAAGTGCGAGGACCAGTCAAAAATAACTTTTTCAGCCCTCTGAGTAGTCCATATGCATAAAAGGATACAGTAATAGAGAGGGATGAAGGAAGGGAAGGGAAATTAGAGTAGGAGTGAGGGTGAGAGAGGGAGGAAGAGAGGAGCGGAAGGAGAAAGGAAGAGGAAGTAGGAAGAAGAAGAAGGGGGGGAAGAGAAAATAAGAAGGAAAGAAAAGACAGAGGTGGTAGGTTTGAGGAGAGAGATTGCTGTACAATAAAAAAGATGAAAGGGAAGAAAGCCAACCCCAAACAAATATAAAGATATTAAGATAAAGAATGAATTGTTAAACTTTAAAGAATAAAAGAGAACAAATAGGAATAAATAGCAATAATTAGAAACACACATACAAACATACAACATATTTTCTTTGAACAGAGTATTTGGCTGGTCCACAAATTTAAACAATTGTAGGAGGTTAGCACCCACCCCTTTCCTAGAAGAATGAAATATTTTGGAAAATGTTAAAAAGGCAGAATATATTATATTTCCCTGGATGAGAAATGGAGAAGCATATTTTACAGACAAATCAGCTCCCACCTTCCTGCCCCCCACCCTTTGTTAATGGCCCAGAGGCAGAAAGTCAATCCTTTGTCAAAGGACATTTGCAACACAATAGCAACAGAAACTAACACAGTGGGCCCCATCAAGCCATGTGATCCTGTCCACCATTAAAACATTTTTCCAAATAGTCTCCATGTTTCCAGTGTCTTTTTCCCCACTTGGAGCAGAACCCAGAAGGATATTTCTTCCAACACAGTATTTAGTCATTTCAATTAAATTTACAATTTCCATATTTCCTTTTTACCATATTTATTCCTCATCTGTTTTTTAAAAAAACCAATATTACCCTTCATCCTCATCTTTAATCTTAATCAAATTCAATGTATGTGACTGGGTGGGCAAGGCTAGCTGGTCATGTGACAGGTGGCCATGGCTATGTGTATAGGGACTACTCAGAGGGCTGAAAAAAGTCATTTCTGACAGGCCCTCGCACTTTTGACTGAAAAAGTTGACTGGTCCTCACACTTATGACCATCCTCACATTTATGCCTGTGCAGCATTCTTAACAACCATGTCACTCATTTCACAACTGCTTCTCTTGAACATGGTATAAGATAGGGCAAAAAACGTAAAATGTGAGGACAGTCATAAATTCGAGGACTGGTCAAAAGTGCGAGGACCAGTCAAAAATAACTTTTTCAGCCCTCTGAGAGTAGTCCCTGTGCACAAAAGGACTACCCAGAGGGCTGAAAAATGTGATTTCTGACAGGTCCTCACACTTTTGACCGGTCTTCGCAGTTATGACTGGTCATCATTTATGCCCATTGTACCATTCTTAAAAACCGTGTCACTCATTTCACAACTGCTTCTCTTCAACATGGTATAAGATAGGGCGAAAAACGTAAAATGTGAGGACAGTCGTAAGTTTGAGGACTGGTCAAAAGTGCGAGGACCAGTCAAAAATAACTTTTTCAGCCCTCTGAGTAGTCCATATGCATAAAAGGATACAGTAATAGAGAGGGATGAAGGAAGGGAAGGGAAATTAGAGTAGGAGTGAGGGTGAGAGAGGGAGGAAGAGAGGAGCGGAAGGAGAAAGGAAGAGGAAGTAGGAAGAAGAAGAAGGGGGGGAAGAGAAAATAAGAAGGAAAGAAAAGACAGAGGTGGTAGGTTTGAGGAGAGAGATTGCTGTACAATAAAAAAGATGAAAGGGAAGAAAGCCAACCCCAAACAAATATAAAGATATTAAGATAAAGAATGAATTGTTAAACTTTAAAGAATAAAAGAGAACAAATAGGAATAAATAGCAATAATTAGAAACACACATACAAACATACAACATATTTTCTTTGAACAGAGTATTTGGCTGGTCCACAAATTTAAACAATTGTAGGAGGTTAGCACCCACCCCTTTCCTAGAAGAATGAAATATTTTGGAAAATGTTAAAAAGGCAGAATATATTATATTTCCCTGGATGAGAAATGGAGAAGCATATTTTACAGACAAATCAGCTCCCACCTTCCTGCCCCCCACCCTTTGTTAATGGCCCAGAGGCAGAAAGTCAATCCTTTGTCAAAGGACATTTGCAACACAATAGCAACAGAAACTAACACAGTGGGCCCCATCAAGCCATGTGATCCTGTCCACCATTAAAACATTTTTCCAAATAGTCTCCATGTTTCCAGTGTCTTTTTCCCCACTTGGAGCAGAACCCAGAAGGATATTTCTTCCAACACAGTATTTAGTCATTTCAATTAAATTTACAATTTCCATATTTCCTTTTTACCATATTTATTCCTCATCTGTTTTTTAAAAAAACCAATATTACCCTTCATCCTCATCTTTAATCTTAATCAAATTCAATGTATGTGACTGGGTGGGCAAGGCTAGCTGGTCATGTGACAGGTGGCCATGGCTATGTGTATAGGGACTACTCAGAGGGCTGAAAAAAGTCATTTCTGACAGGCCCTCGCACTTTTGACTGAAAAAGTTGACTGGTCCTCACACTTATGACCATCCTCACATTTATGCCTGTGCAGCATTCTTAACAACCATGTCACTCATTTCACAACTGCTTCTCTTGAACATGGTATAAGATAGGGCAAAAAACGTAAAATGTGAGGACAGTCATAAATTCGAGGACTGGTCAAAAGTGCGAGGACCAGTCAAAAATAACTTTTTCAGCCCTCTGAGAGTAGTCCCTGTGCACAAAAGGACTACCCAGAGGGCTGAAAAATGTGATTTCTGACAGGTCCTCACACTTTTGACCGGTCTTCGCAGTTATGACTGGTCATCATTTATGCCCATTGTACCATTCTTAAAAACCGTGTCACTCATTTCACAACTGCTTCTCTTCAACATGGTATAAGATAGGGCAAAAAACGTAAAATGTGAGGACAGTCGTAAGTTTGAGGACTGGTCAAAAGTGCGAGGACCAGTCAAAAATAACTTTTTCAGCCCTCTGAGTAGTCCATATGCATAAAAGGATACAGTAATAGAGAGGGATGAAGGAAGGGAAGGGAAATTAGAGTAGGAGTGAGGGTGAGAGAGGGAGGAAGAGAGGAGCGGAAGGAGAAAGGAAGAGGAAGTAGGAAGAAGAAGAAGGGGGGGAAGAGAAAATAAGAAGGAAAGAAAAGACAGAGGTGGTAGGTTTGAGGAGAGAGATTGCTGTACAATAAAAAAGATGAAAGGGAAGAAAGCCAACCCCAAACAAATATAAAGATATTAAGATAAAGAATGAATTGTTAAACTTTAAAGAATAAAAGAGAACAAATAGGAATAAATAGCAATAATTAGAAACACACATACAAACATACAACATATTTTCTTTGAACAGAGTATTTGGCTGGTCCACAAATTTAAACAATTGTAGGAGGTTAGCACCCACCCCTTTCCTAGAAGAATGAAATATTTTGGAAAATGTTAAAAAGGCAGAATATATTATATTTCCCTGGATGAGAAATGGAGAAGCATATTTTACAGACAAATCAGCTCCCACCTTCCTGCCCCCCACCCTTTGTTAATGGCCCAGAGGCAGAAAGTCAATCCTTTGTCAAAGGACATTTGCAACACAATAGCAACAGAAACTAACACAGTGGGCCCCATCAAGCCATGTGATCCTGTCCACCATTAAAACATTTTTCCAAATAGTCTCCATGTTTCCAGTGTCTTTTTCCCCACTTGGAGCAGAACCCAGAAGGATATTTCTTCCAACACAGTATTTAGTCATTTCAATTAAATTTACAATTTCCATATTTCCTTTTTACCATATTTATTCCTCATCTGTTTTTTAAAAAAACCAATATTACCCTTCATCCTCATCTTTAATCTTAATCAAATTCAATTTTTCCCTTCTATTCTATATTACACCCCTTCGCATTGTCATCTATTTTTATATCCATCCTCACATTGGTTAATTATGTAATACAGTTGTTTAATACAAATTCAACATTTTAATATAAATCAATTAGTTATATAACTATCTTTTTTTGTATATTAATCAATATGAACATGAATATTCCAATTATTTCCATGCAATCCAATTTCTTACAAATCAATTAATTATATTTACCAATAATAATAAACCAAATAATTTCCCCCATATATTCCTCCAAACCACAACTTAACCATTTCTGCTTTCAACACAATATGCAATTAATAGTACCTCAATTATTACAATTCCCTAGTTAAATAGAGCTTTTTTTCTTTTGTGTTTTAAAATCTTGAACCTCCTCTTGCCCTAAATTTCCCATTATTTGCAGTTTTGTACCTACCTTTTTTGGTGAGGAAAAAGAAATCTCTCTGCCTCATTTTGTCACGTTGCAGCTAAGACCCTCCTTTCGCTTTCTCTTTTCAGCATAGGTAGGGGGAAAAAAACTTGCTCCAGGAATTTACCTCTTTGCAGCTAACTCTTTGAAGCCTCGCGGCAAGAATTTAAAGTTTTTTTCCCCTCTAGCCATCAGCTGGGACTCCGGAGGGAGCAATAGATTGGGAGTGGGCGGGGTAAGCGAACGGCGACCGGGCGATCCAACAGAGGCAGAGGGGAGGGTGAGTGAAGGCGTGGGGGGAGGGGGATGAGAGAGGGCTTTGGCGACCCCTGTGAAATGGCCGTTCAACCCCCAAAGGGGTCGCGACCCCCAGGTTGAGAACCGCTGATCTAAAGGAAAGATGAATTAAAAGCCTGAGAAATAACAATATTACTTTATTAACCTTGTATGCTCCCTGTCTCTAAACTTTATGGGTGGCTCACAACAATCAAACAAAGCTATTAATAGCAATAGTTTCAATATCTTGATGCTATTTGATATTTCTGGATTTTTTTAAAAAAAAATAGTTGTACAATTTAACAATTCTCATAAATGGTTTAATATTTCTTAAGAAATATTAAGTGACAATTTTGCTTGATAATTAGATTTTCTACCTTAATTGGGGAGGTAATTATCTTGGATAAATAAGGATAACTTAATTATCCATATGTATCTACCTAATATATATATATGTGTGTGTATATATATATATATATATATATGTATGTATGTGGATGGGCAATAACAAAACTTAAGTATAAGAATGTAATATACGCTTCAAATAATTAAATCATAGGTCAAATTAAATCATATTAAGATATTAAGCCATATTCCTTCTGAGAAGGAGAAGAAAAGCCATAGATCTGAAAAAGAATTGGTTACATCTCAGTAAAGAAATTGTCCTCTTACAGCCCTTGGAATAGGAACAATGTATGAATTCTAGTTTCTGGGTGTCAAAGCAAGACGGAACAAACAGAAGAGTGACATCCATTCCACCCTCCATTCCCAGATTGATACTGAGATTCTGAAGTGATTTCATTATGTAATTATATCAATATTGATAACAATATATTGCTAAAATAACTTTGACTCAAACATTAAACTGGTCTGATAATTCCTGTAATATGGGAAACATGACCCAAGCCATAAACTATTTGGAAAGTGTTCCTAATAGACCAGAGTCAGCTCATATGATGACTATTCTATACTGGAAATATATGGGAAGTAACTGCTCCCCATCACAGGATGTCTACAGTATGTAGGACTCTTAATGATTCCCTCTGTCTCTGTCAGGAGAAAAACTCTCTAGTGGATGCAACTATGCTAGCAGGACAGTCCCAACAACCCTAATTTATTAGTCTGTAGTCTAGAAATGTATTTCTGTAATTTCAGACTAATAACATAAGATTCAGTGTATTAACAAGGGAGATCAGAGCAGCAAAAAAAAGCTACTCTGAAAAGCTAAAGAATCAGTTCTCAACAAATGAACCAACAAACATGGGGAAAACTCTTAAAAATATCACCGGTTACGGCAAACCTCCTTCCCAGGCTGAAGGAAATCAACAACTGGCAGATGACCTGAACATGTTTTACTGCAGGTTTGAAAGGAAACTACAGCCACCTATCCCACAACCCCCATCTCAGACACACCAACAACAGCCAAACCTCCTTCAACTGACCCCATCCCATTGGATTCATAACCCCTAGTGATCACAGAAAAGGAAGTGCAATACCTATTTCACAGACAAAAGCCAGAAAAAGCTCCAGGCCCAGACAAGATAACTCCTTCTTACTTAAAAGTCTGTGCTGACCCCATATTCACCCGAATCTTCAATAAATCGTTAGAGATGTGCTATGTTCCTTCTTGCTTCAAACACTCTACTATCATCCCAGTGCTGAAGAAGCCCACCATCAAGGAACTGAATGACTACAGACCAGTTGCTCTAACATAGTTATGTTAGCTGTCCCACTTGAAAACCATCATGGATCCTCTGTTAGACCCCCTGCAATTTGCATACCGAGCAAATAGATCAACAGATGATGCTGTTAATATGGCTCTGCACTACATCCTACAACATCTTGAATCGCCAAAGACCTACACAAGGGTCCTCTTTGTAGACTTTAGTTCAGCATTCAACACCATCATTCCAGACATTCTTCTAAGTAAGCTAAACCAGCTAGCGGTACCTGAACATACTTGTAAGTGGATCATAAGCTTTCTAACAGTCAGGAAGCAGCAGGTGAAGCTAAGCAGAATCACATCAGATACCTGTACAATTAGCAGAGCCCCCCCCTTAAGATCCTCTTCTCTGACAGCAACTGAGAGAACTTTTTCAAACCCATTACTCCTGCTCTGTGCCCTAGCCACGCCTCCCTTTACCCATACAACCCTAGTCTTTCTCTCAGTTGCTGACAGACTGAGGTGTTTTTTTGCGCTCTGTGCCTGGTATAGATATTGCGAGTAGGTTTTTATTTATTTTTGAGTGTTTTGTCTTTTTTCGTGAGTGGAGAGCTGAAGTGAAGGATTTTCTGCCCACGTGTCAACTGCATAGCCGATTGCGTGCCTGGGAATTCCGGGCCGCTCTGTGTTTAGCGTGTGGGTGCTTGCAGCCGCCGGATTCCGACCCTTTGGGGCAGATCCGGCCGACAACTGCCGCCGGTGGAGTGGGCGCTGGGTGGTTCGCCGTCGCATCCCCTCCACCAGTAAGTGATTTCCAGCCAGCTTTCTGTTGATAGAAGCGGCGGCGTGGGCGCCCGTTGGACTGGATTCGGGCTCAAGAGTATCGTGAAGCGGCGCCGGTCCTGTCAGATCAGATCTCTGTGGGCGGCGTCGCCTTTACCCTTCATTGTGAGTCGAGGCAGCGAGTGAGAGAGTGTTGGAGGGTCTGCGCGGCAGTCGCTGAGCCGCCGGCCTCCTCGCTCTTCCCCTGGGTGGCTGAAGGTATTTGTTGGGCGATTGGTGAAAGCAAAGCCCCATGCCTACGCCACCATTTTGGGACCTCTGGTAAAGCGACCGCCAATTTGGAGCCTCGGGGAGGGCAGCCTCCATTTCGGATTGTGCACTAGGTGGAGCGCGTTGGCAGCCTCTGGCCTCCCCTGTTGCAAAAGGGGGGGGCAGCGTACATAATCCCAAACAGGCCAAAGGATAGCCGGACCCACAGGGACTTGCTAGCCTCGCTGGGCTGCAGGCCTGGTTCTTGGCCTCATCCAGTTGGAAGGTTTTTTATTGGCCCCTTCCTAGTTTTTCCAAGACTCTCTTGGGAGGCAATTTGAACAGGTCTCGTCATCACTACGTATTGTAAATAGTTCCTGTCAGTGTATATATAGTTTAAAAAAAATTTACTTAATTGCCTTGCTGTATATAGTTTTACATTTGCATATACACCCGTGTACACGGTACCAAAAAAAAAAAAAAAATCTGAGTCGTGTACCTATTGGGAACAGTGATGGCTGACTCCTCACTGTCATCGGACATGGATCAGGAGACCAGCCCACCCAGGTCCTCCAGATCCCACAAGTCCAAGGGTAGCAAGCGGTCTACTTCAGTCAGCCGCTCGTCCCATCGATCTAAATCGTCTGCTGCGGCTGACAAGGATGCCCTCAGACCCCATAAGGCCTTTGAGTGTCAGTACAAGAAGGCAAGGAGAGCTGCGGACCCTTCGCCAGCCCGCACTGTTCCAGAACCGCATGCGAGAGCTTCCTCTCCAGTCCCTTTGGCTTTGTCAAGGAGGGTATCACAATCATTGCCTGATGTATCGGCCGTGGGCTCGGCCTCTGCTCTGCCGCCTCGAAGACAAGCTCCTTCCACAACCTTTACGCCCACGGCAGCAGGGCTCCGGCCACAGGACCCTCCGGTTCCGGGTGCCCACATGGACTTCCAAGCCATGTTCTCCACGGCTTTGGCCTCGATCATGGCCGCCGGTGCGCAGCAGGCGGCCCAAAGAGCTTCTTCTCCGCCTGCCCATACCTCGACTTCAACTTCTTCTGGGCGCCAGGCCCGTTCCCCTCCCCGGCAGGACTCAGATTCCTCCGTCCTGAAGATCTCAATTTTCGGAGGATAAGGGGTTATTGCCAGATTCCCCGGCCTTTACGGGACTTTTTAGGCCTGCTCTATTCAAGTCTCTACTTCACAAGGCGCGTTTGACAACCAACTTAGGTTCAGTGGGTGCGCAAACCTCGACTTCCCTATCTGAGGTTGGGCCACATGATGCCTTGTTTAAGCAAACTAAGCAGGAGAAGGAATTTATTCCCTGCCCACAACTTTTCAGGACTGCGACGGCCACGTCTTTCTTCAATTGTGCTTCGTTGATTTGGCTGCGCCAGCTGCAGGAACACCTTCCTCCTGAAGAAATGTGTCTGCACCAGGACGTTAACAAAATGATTGCAGCCACGGAATACTCGGCTGACGCATCCCTTAACTCAGTTAAGTTCGCCTCGCGGGCCTTGGCTTCTTCCGGCACGGCTCAGCGACTTTTTTGGCTGCGTCCTTGGAAAGCGGACGTCAAGGCGAAATGGAAACTTGCCGCAGCGCCGTACAAGTCGCCCAACCTCTTTGGTGCTGCCTTGGACCCTGTTCTGGTTGGGGACAAAGATAAGCGAAAGGTTCTTCCTTCGGCTTTTCGTAGACGGGAGAGACGCTATGTCCCTTATACTCAATGACAGCACTTTCGGCCTTATTCAGGGGACCGCGGATCCTCTTCATACCGTCAACCATTTCACCCTTCCGATCGTCCCTCAGACAGACAAAGGTTCGGGAATCGTGGCAGACAACATTCCACTTCGAAGAGTCCCTTTCGTGGCTCGGGCGCCAAATCCTATCACTGAGGCAAATGACTCGCCGCCGCCTGGTCCAATTGGCGGTCGTCTGCAAGCCTTTTATCGTCAGTGGGCGGCGTCAACTTCAGACGCATGGGTGCAACGCACAGTATCCGAAGGACTTTTGATCGAATTCGTAGATCTTCCTCCAAGTCGTTTCGTCAAGTGTCCCGTACCGTGCTCGGCCAAACTTCGTTCCTCATGACAGCGGAGATAAGTCTGTTGGATATCAGGGCGATCAAGCCAGTTCCTGTGGATCGGTTGCGGATGGGGTTTTACTCAATTCTGTTCCCCAAAAGTTCAGGGGGCGTCAGAGGGATCCTCAACCTGAAAGACTTGAACCGGGCAATTCGCTACCACCAGTTCAAAATGCACTCGCTTCGTTCAGTTCTCTCTTCCATTCGGCAAGGGGACCTCATGCAGTCAGTGGATTTGCGGGAGGCTTACTACATGTGCCGGTTCATCCCTCCCATCGCAGGTTTCTACGGTTCGAGTATGTGGGCAAGCATTATCAATACTGTGCCATGCCGTTTGGACTCTCCTCAGTGACCAGAACTTTCACCAAGCTGGTGGCTGCGGTGGCCGCTACCCTCAGACCGATCCCGGTGAGACTCTTATGCTACTTGGACGACATCCTGATTCTCTCGCCGTCCCGGGAGCGGGCGGCTCACGACATGGAACTCGTACTGTCAGCTTCCGGGCGCACGGGTTCACCATCAACCTGGACAAGAGTTGCTTTGTCCCGGACACTCCCATTCTACATCTGGGGTCTGTGATAGATTCAGCCAAGGGACAAGTCTTTATGTCACCCGAGAGGGTGCGGGACATCAGAAGTTTGCTTGACCAGGTCCTGGCCCAGAGGTCAGTTGCGCTAAGGACACTTTCTCAACTGCTGGGGAAACTGGTCTCCTGTTTCCACATTGTTCCTTCAGCGCGGAGACACTCTCGCCCCCTTCAATGGTTTCTTCTGCCTTTCCAGCGGCGAGGGGACTCCAGTTCGACCATGCAGGTGTTCGTTCCTCCTCAAGTGAGGCTGTCCCTTTGTTGGTGGAAGTCACCAGCACTCAGGGAGGGCTGTCACTTTCTGGAGCGGGACAGGATCGTGTTGACTACTGACGCCAGCCTGCATGGTTGGGGGGCCAACCTGGGCAACCAAGTTGCTCAAGGGAAGTGGTCACAGTTGGAGAGACTACACAGCATCAATCTCCTCGAACTGCGGGCGATTCGCCTGGCTCTTCTTCATTTCTCAGTGACAGTTCACAAGCAGCATCTCCTGGTCCTAACGGACAACACATCCGCCAAGGCGCACGTAAATCAAGAAGGGCACGAAGTCTCGCACCCTGATGCTTGAGTCGGAAAAACTATTCCGCTGGGCGGAACGTCACCTGTTATCTGTGAGGGCAGACCACATATCTGGCTTGGAAAATGTTCAGGCGGACTGGCTGAGCAGGGAGCGAATAGACCCGGCAGAATGGCAGCTGCATCCACGACTATTTCGAGAATTGTCGCTCCGGTTCGGAGATCCGGTGATTGATCTCTTCGCCAGTCCCGCCAATGCTCAACTTCCTCGATTTGTGTCCAGATACCCGACGCCACAGGTGGAAGACACGGATGCCCTACGGTGTCGGTGGCCGACAGGACTGTTGTATGCCTTTCCTCCAGTCAGTCTGATCCCTCGAGTTGTCCGGAAGATGGTGGCGGAAGGGGCGGAACTGTTGGTGGTGGCCCCTAACTCGCCTTGCAGACCCTGGTTTGCCGATCTGGTGGGTTTCTCGGTGAGCAGTCCTTGGCTAATTCTGCCCCACAGGGTTACCCTCTGTCAAGGGGCCGTCAACCATCCAGAGCCTCAATGGCTCCAGTTGGCCATGTGGCATTTGAAAGGGTCATCCTAAAGAAAGGAAGACTGTCGGATGATGTGATCGAGACTATTCAGGCAGCTCGGCGGCCGTCCACGACTCGGATCTATGAGGCGTCTTGGAAAGCGTTCTGCAGGTGGTGTTTGGGACGTCATGTGGACCCGACTTCGGCGGTGGTCCAGGACGTCCTTGATTTTCTACAGTCGGGGTTGGACAGAGGTTGGGCACCGGCTACCTTGAAGAGGCAGGTCACTGCGCTCTCTACGGTGCTATCTTGTCCCCCCTACCAGTCGCTGTCTCATCATTCTTGGGTGTGGGGGTTTCTCAATGGTGCTACGAACTTGAGACCGCCTGTGATGCATCAGTACCCTTCTTGGGACCTACCTCTTGTTTTGCAGGCCCTCACGGTTTTCCCATTTGAACCCATTGGATCCATTTCTTTAAAGTTTCTCTCCTTTAAGATTGTTTTTCTTCTGGCTATCACTTCGGCCAGGAGGATTTCGGAGTTGGTGGCTCTTTCAGTCAGAAAGGACCTGTGTACCTTCCATGCTAACACTGTTGTGCTTAGACTGGACCCGGCTTTCATGCCGAAAGTGAACTCCTGGTTTCATCGCTCTCAGGAGATTGTTTTGCCTGGTTTCTGCCTGTTGCCTAGACATCACCGGGAAGTTCTCTGGCACACCCTGGACGTACGCAGGGCTCTGTGACGTTATATCCGGCGGACGGGGTCTTTCCGTAAGACGGAAGCTCTTTTGGTTTCCTTTCATCCGGCGTCCATGGGTCAGAAGGTGTCATCAACTACGGTGGGTCACTGGATCAAGGCCTGTATTTCGACTGCGTATGAACGTCAGGCACGCCAGCCTCCGGCGCAAATTCTTCCTCACTCCACGAGGAGTGCAGCTATGTCTGCGGCATGGGCAACTCAAGCCACTGTTTTGGACATATGTCGAGCGGCTACTTGGACTTCCTTGTCGCCATTTATTAGACATTACAAGATTGACGCTTATGGTTCGGCTTATGTTTTGGCAGACGAGTGTTGCAGAGTGTGGTGTCTGAGCCTTCTGGATGCAGTCAGCCCCCCGCCCCGGGGGTTTAGGCTTGGGTATGTCCCAGCTATGGAGTGGAGATGCAGCGCTCTGGAAAATGGACATTGTCTTACCTGAACCATTGTCCATTTTCTGAGCGCTGCGGATACACTCCATTCCCTCCCATTGTTGGGCTTCCTGCTGGGTTGTTTGGTGGTGGTTGGTGTTGTTTGTTGTGTAATAAAGTTGTGTTGTTCACTTACCTGTGCAGCTCCTTCGTTCAAGACTGGGGTTGTATGGGTAAAGGGAGGCGTGGCTAGGGCACAGAGCAGGAGTAATGGATTTGAAAAAGTTCTCTCAGTTGCTGTCAGAGAAGAGGATCGTACCCAGCTATGGAGTGTATCCGCAGCGCTCCGAAAATGGACGTTCGGGTAAGACAACGTCCGCTTCTCTCTATATACCAATGACTGCATCTTGAATGATCCATCTGTTAAACTACTGAACTTCGCAGATGACACAACAGTGTTCGGTCTCATTCGAGACAATGATGAATCTGCATACAGATGGGAGGTTGAATAACTAGCCTCATGGTGCGACCAGAACAATCTGGAACTCAACATACTCAAAACCGTAGAAATGGTAGTAGACTTTAGGAGAAACTTTCCCATACTACCACTTCTTACAATACTAGATAACACAGTATCAACAGTAGAGACCTTCAAATTTCTAGGTTCTACCATATCTCAAGACCTAAAATGGACACCTAACATCAAAAACGTCATAAAAAAAGCACAACAAAGAATGTTCTTTCTGCGCCAACTCAGAAAGCTCAAACTGCCCAAGGAGCTGTTGATACAGTTCTACAGAGGAATTATTGAGTCTGTCGTCTGCACCTCTATAACTGTGTGGTTTGGTTCTGCAATCCAACAAAACAGACACAGACTTCAGAGGATAATTAGAATTGCAGAAAAAACAATTACTACCAATCTGCCTTCCATTGAGGACCTGTATACTGCATGAGTCAAAAAGAGGGCTATGAAAATATTTACAGACCCCTCAAATCCCAGACATAAACTGTTTCAACTCCTACCCTCAAAACGACACTATAGAGCACTGCACACCAGAACAATAGACACAAGAACAGTTTTTCCCCGAATGCCATCAGTCTGCTAAACAAATAATTCATTCAACACCGTCAAACTAGTTATTAAGTCTGCATTACTATTAATCTTCTCATCGCTCCTATCACTCATCTCCTCCCACTTATGACTGTATGACTGTAACCTTGTTGATGGTATCCTTCCGATTTATATTGACTGTTTCCTAATATGATTTGATTGCTTATTTGTACTCTATGACTATCATTAAATGTTGTACTTTATGATTATTGACGAATATATCTTTTCTTTTATATACACTGAGAGCGTATGCACCAAGACAAATTCCTTGTGTGTCCAATCGCACTTGGCCAATAAAGAATTCTATTCTATTCAATTCTATGCAAGTAACTTCTTCCTTTGGGGTGCTATCATAGCTATTACATTTAAACATATTCCCCCAAATAGTAAAGAACCATGAAACAGGAGTACATTATATATTCACAGGTCATGATTGTCTTCAAATGCAATTTTTCCAGAAAGTACATTGATGATGTTACTAGATTTTCTTCCTCCCCCTCCCTCCCTCCCTTTGCACAATATATAGATTGGAGATATATATGAAAGGCAGGATATATAGTTTGACCCACTCAACCTAGCCTTGTGAGATGGATAAGATTGAGAGTGTGTGACTGGCCCTAAATCACCAACTATATTATATGCCTAATGCAGGACTAGAACTGATAAATTTCTGGTTTCTAGGCCAGCACCTTAAGTACCACACCAAACTAGCTCTCTTCTTCCTTAGTTACATGGGAGATAAAAGTCATGTTTTGTATCCTGCATTAATGAAATTCATAATAAAATTTTTATGTGTGTGCAAACTGAGTCATATGAAGGGACATAATGTTACATGTGACAGACTTTCAGAAGGCTTTTGTTGTCACAACAAAGCTTTGGTAATATGAAGTATAAATGTGATTTTCATATTAATAATGTAAATTCTGTGAAGTAGGTTATGAAAGGATTAGCTATCCACCTGCTGTATAGCAATCCTGGATATGACTGACTTCCAGTTCAAAGGTGGGATGAAGAAGAGAGAAGGTTGAAGTTAAGACCATTTTGTTTTTTAAGGAAAGATTAAAATGTTAGAGTTGATTCTTCTGTTTTAGTAGCAATTCATAGAGACTGAAATTGAAAGAGCTGTTTAAACAGGTCATAACTTGCCTGCAGAAGCCATTGAATTACTTAAGCAAGCATATACATATATTTAAAAATAACCTTTTAGACCTTCCAGGAAATCAGCACGGGAGAGTGAACCTTTGTTCGTGTTATCTTGTAGATACAGCCAAAAGCAAGAGAAAGCATGTGATTATTCCATAGGAAAAGTCCTGTGTGGAAACTATGATTTTGTGTTGTAAAAATCCCTCTCATGCACAGCATATTCAAAGTGAAAGTGGTATGAGAAACAGAACCACCATTTGGGTGTGATAGAGATAATTTGACTCTTCAGTCAAGGTACCTTAGGGCCACATCAGGATTTACTACTAAGTATCTACTTAATTTAATCAGTATTTCTTATTAATATGTTTACAACAAATACTTGCCATGTTTTCAGTTGGATAGGCACAAAAGCGTAGTGTGATTAATCAGCTTTGTCATTAATTACATATTAGAAGGAAGTTGAAAATCAAAAGAAAATGAAAATCTAGTGCGGTCCTATAATGTTGAGATCATGCTGATCACTTTGATAAAAAGTTTTCCTACTTAAAACCTCATTTTCCTAAAGTGGATTTCCTGTACTGAAAACTAAATGGATGCTATAGTGTTTAAGCCTGAAAATGTATTCACCTATCTTTGTGTTGGAGTAATAAGATATTTATGATAAATTTTATTTCTATAATCTGCATGATAGGTTTTTTGCTGTGTTGCTGATTTTACTGAAGGTGATGTTCTTTTCTCAGGGAAAAGAACATCAACTGACACAGGGAAGAATCAGTTCTCTGTGGTGTGATCCTATCCTATGGGGAGTGTGTTTAAATAAATGGTGCATTTATTGGCTGTTCCTATGGTGAAGTCATATTGTGTCATGATGTGCTTTTGTTTTTATATGTGATGAAAAAGGACATGGTCTAATAAATGGTTTATAACAATCTTTATTAAATAATTTTGGAAAGAGTATTATCTTTAGTTTATTCTCTTTTCTTAATGCTTTGAGATGACATAGATCAGGAATTGCTTATTCCCTCAAGTTACTTACATTCACTTACAGGATTACATTGGGGGAGGGGGATTGTCTTTGAAAGCTCTCTGTGCAACTATGGATGACAATAAAAACCAGAGATCAGTTTCATGTATTCTTACTATGCCAGTGCTATTTCAAACAATTCTTCATAAATGTCATGGTTTTGCCTGTAGAAACAATGGTTCTCTTTTTGTCACAGTATTCTAATCTTTATGTAAGAAAGGAAATGATGAGGGAAATTAAATTAGCCTGCAAAGCAAATGAAACTTAAACTTCTCTCTGGGATGAAGAGCAAATGGAATGATGATTTGAGTCACTTTTAAATATGTAATGTGTTTTTCATTTAATAGTAACAACATAAAAAAATCATTGCATATACAAAGTGGAAGCCAAGAAAGTAATTTGTTCCGGCAACTTCTATTTTCTCATGAATTTTTAATGCCTTCATTGAAAGCTAAAAGTCGGGTATGTATATGTAGCAAAATGTCAAAAGTGCTTTTTTTCCTATGAAGTTCTATCAAAGATATTGATAAAACAGTAGTATTGACTAAATTCAGCTCTAAATAACTAAAAATTTCAATTGTATTACAGTAAAGCACATGTGTTTAAAAGTTAAGTGGTTAAAAAAAGAGAGAAGGGTACAGTTAGATACGGGGCTTGTCAACAAGTGCAAATTTATGCTCTTAAAATTAAATGCTACAAAAATATAATAGAATTTCTGTTATAATCAATAATACTTTGCTCTTAGGGAATAATCACACTGAGAGTTCCTAAGATGCCTGAAAAGGCATTACTGAGGAAGAATAAACCATCACTAAATAATGTATTACAGTACTTTTATTCCAACTGATCAATATTTAGAAGGAACCAATCAAACAATGCAGTAATATGAAAAACTTCAAATATAGATCATGCAGTATTTATTCAGTAAACTTTAGCTCTTCCTTCATGTTGGCCATGTGACACAGTTTGCTGGTTCAGGTCACTTTCCCTTTATAGGCATGGGAACTTCATTATTCAACCATGGATTAATTACACAGCAGGCTGAGCTTTTACTTGTTCAAATAATGCGGCTGCCAAGCCCAGTGGCCTTATTACAAACAATGCTGGGTGGTTCTGTGGATGCACAGTTAGAGAATCTGACCCTTGCTGCTTCTCACATGATAGGTGCCGAATACAGAAAAAGAAAGGGGAAAGTTTGCTTTCGTGTCGTTAACAAAAGCTAGCCTGCTTCCAGAGCAGTTTTTAGTCCTTAAACTCTGACGGCGGCAATTAGGTGGAGCTGGCTTTCCTGGAATTGTAGCATAGATTTTCCTGTTGTGCTTCAATATCAACTGTCTCCAAGTTACGAACCCACTCACAGTGCTAAAAGTTTGGGATTACTGCAAGTAGAGAAGGCCACTGTATCTCTCCGTTTTTCACTTTCTGACCAAGAATCAGCGTGCTCAATTATCAGCAATGTTTCAGCTAAAACATTCAGGTCGAAATCCATTGGTGGGTATATAAATATGCAGCTGATAATTTGAAGAGATTTTCAACATAGACAAACTTTTAAAAACAAATTTGTAAAAATGTGATGAGTAAGCTTTATTTCTTTTGACTGTAAACTTTGTTTTTATTTTATAGAAAAGTGAACTAGTTCAAAAGAGCTTTGTAATATTTCTAAATGTGATTTTATGAATAATATTATGTTCAGATTTATGATAATAAACTTAATGGGATATAGAAAAGCTGTTGGGCGATACATGTCTGTAGGGCGATCATTCCTTGTTAAATTTGTCAAATAAGACAAAAATAAACTTGTTTATTTTACTTAAGTTTATTTTTCTGTAATCTTTTTAAATCTACCATTACTTGAAATCCCATAGGAGAAGGAGACCTGTGTTAGATATGTGAAATGTATCCCTGATATTAAGTTTCTTTAAAATGGTTGTTTAATATTAGGATGTTGTTAGTGACCTTTTTTTATTACTGGTTTTTTGACATCCTTTGCGATATCACTCTTAACATGTTTGCTTGGACATGTGATTAATATCTATTACTTTGAATGAGCATATATCTTTGCATAGAAATTAAGCATGTATTTTGGTTATTTCTAGAAATCATTCATTGTTATTAGTATTTATGGTAAACATAATTAAAAAAAAACAAATCTGTATAAAATGTTTTTTTGTGGCACAGATCATTTGGGTGGGAGGAAATTAACTCTGGACTTAAATGTGCAGCAATGTGTTTGAAATGCTTGGATCCTTTTCCTTTTGAGATTACTATGAGAGCAGGGCAGGGGCCAAATATTTT
The DNA here is from genome assembly GCA_022577455.1 of Arizona elegans. Classification (NCBI taxonomy): domain Eukaryota; kingdom Metazoa; phylum Chordata; class Lepidosauria; order Squamata; family Colubridae; genus Arizona; species Arizona elegans. Next base: position 29,664,281 of record JAKOOJ010000006.1, on the reverse strand, counting down.
GCTGCCTGATACTCATGCATTTCTCATATGGAAGCTGATTGGATTGGCACTGAAACTCACTTCTAGTCAAGTATGGAACAGCACATTTTACTTTAAACTTCAGCAGTATTGTTTTAGGAGCTAGACCACACTATACAGCATTACCTCTTTTCTATCTGCTGAATGGTAAAGTCAGTCCTGAATAATGGCTAAGGAAAAGGTTAGTTCTCAATTGAATGTTGTTGCAGATTTTAATTTCTTTGATGCACCAACAGAGATCTTGTCTTACTGTTCTGTTAGGCTAGTGTATTTATCTACTTTATAGATAATTTATAGATAATAGAACTTTTGTTCCATTCCTCTAGGCAGAACAATTAATTGCTTAATGTAGTTTTCTAATTGTTTTGGTGTAAAGTCTGTACAAGTGGCTGCACAAAATAGAAAGACAACTCTGTATGTAGAAGAGTAATGTTTTATAAAGGAAGCCTGTGTATCTACTTTTTTCTCTCTCTCCCCCCACCACTCTCTCTCTGATACATTATAAATATGGAGAGGGAGAAAAAGACATATACATATATAGATCTTAGAAAGTATTTTTCTTATTTGTTTGTATGTAAATGCAAGAGAAATGACTTTTTATCCAGGATGGTTATTACTGACAATCCAATTGGTAGATGAACCTTTGGCAGAAAAATGAACTACAGAAATAAATATTAGATACTAGACCATGCAGTATTTGTTCGGTACACTATAATCTAAGCTATGTAAAACCTCCATTAGTAGAATTTTCTTTGAGATCCCAGATTACCTAAAAAGTTTTTTCTTAAGGAAACACTTGGAAATATTTGCTTTTTTTCATATGATTACACTCTGTGTCTCATAATATCTAGATTCAGAGTTGTTTCTGTTAATTCAGTTTTGTTATATACCATTGAAATCACTATACAATTATGCTGTTGCATAAATTTGTCCTGAAACTGTGATCCAATCTGTAATTCAGTGAATAATTAACACTTAAAAAGCTACTTTAAGACATCAATATGGGATTACTATGCCATAAATGTGCATCATTTCAAGAATGTCTTATTATTTTAATTATTATTTCCCCCATTGATTGATTGCCCTTCCCTCCAAATCCAATTATTTTTTCCAGTTTATATGATTAAAGACTTCCTATGGAAGATATTTGGGAGTGTCAAAATAACAAGCAAGGAATGAATAAAGCTCTAACTTTTTGGGAAATAAGTGTGAAATCCAATAGCACATTTTTCATATTCCTCTTGGACAAATAATTTTTTGGCCTCATCATGAAGTAACTATGAATAAACATTAAAGTCTGACTTGCAACTGTCTTCCATTGTTGAATACTTTTTTTGCTATTATGATTAAATGGCATTGCCACCCCTGAACTGCATCCCTCAGTTTAATTGTGGGGAAGTACTGGTCATTCAAAAAGATTTAGCTTCAGTGCTTGCTAATGAGCATAAAGTTTCCTTCACTCTTAATGAATCAAGATTTCTGTGTTAATTTTAGGGGAATAAAAAGAGAGATGTTTACACAATAGGGCAACCTTACAGAGTACACAACTGGGCCATCTGAAACCGTCTTTTTTATGAGCCACAGAGTTTAAATGGACTGTACTCTTAAGAGGTAGATTTCTGCGAGTGTGAAGCAGAGCTTTTGCTTATGGTTCAGTGATCTGTCTACTTGTAACAATACAAGACCTTGACAAGAGCTTAGGGAAAAAGCATAACGTAGGGCAAGTCTTTCAAAATCATTTCATGTAACATCTTCAGTGAAGGAGGAAATGAAAAGTAGTTTCAGTTATTTTGGGGGCTGATGTTTTTCAGGGGGTGGAATGGCTGCTGCATGCTCCTGAATTCCTTGCTGAGAAAAATGATTGTTGAGTTACACTGCATTTTGGCTAACCAGCAAAGCTGTTAAAAGCAATATTTACACAGTGAAACAGTATTTGTACTTTGTGGCTGGAAAGAACAGTAATTCTTGGCATTTCCTTACCTGTAATAAACAAACAAAAAAAAGCAGATTTTTTTTTAAAAAAGTTCTGTGATTAGCAAATAACATGGCATTCTTGCCAGATTTCTGATTTACTGAAGCACAGTTTCTATTATAATTATGATTTTTCCTCCTAGTCTGTATTGGTCAGCATATTATCTCATTTCACTCTTTATTTGCTCTAAATGTTTGCATATTATTTTGTTTTGTAGTCACAAATTCTTTTAGAGACATATGACTCCTGCACTCACAAGCTAGTGACCATTGTCCTTTGGAAATGCAAATTAATGTGGAACCCAAAAGTTGTAATTTAAGATATAAATAATAAATGAATGGACACATTTCTAATTCCAATGTTACTCCTAAGATCCAATTGCATTAAAACCCTTTGGAGGAGGGGGAGGAAATTAGCTGATTTCATAGTGTGATTGAGTTGAATTGCTATAACAGATTTCACCATGGTGGTGGTAGTATATGTCTGTCTTTACTGCATTGCAGTATAGTTCCTAAATAATATAAAAGTTTATCAAATGTCTGTCTGTAAACTGCTCTGGATTTCTTGCAATAAAAGATAGAAATAGAAGCTTAGGAAAACATATAAGAAAAAGGGGTTTTAAATATCTTGAACACATAAATGGATTCAAAATATGTCACCTTCAGTCTGAAAAAATATGGCCAAATAACTGTAAAAATATAACTTGAAAGAGACATTTGAAATAGAATTTCCTCTTCAGTGTAATTGAATATTATTACTATGCTTTCAGATAGCTGATTGGCTTCCCTGGATTTTGCTGATGACACAGGAAACCTTTGCTTGAAGATGGAAACACTGGAGTCAGAACTGACCTGCCCTATCTGTCTGGAGCTGTTTGAGGATCCATTGCTGCTGCCTTGTGCTCACAGTCTCTGTTTCAACTGTGCACATCGCATCTTGGTCTCCCAGTGTGCTACCAACGAATCAGTGGAATCTATCACCGCCTTCCAGTGCCCCACTTGTCGTTATGTCATCACCCTCAGTCAACGGGGTCTAGACGGACTGAAGCGCAACGTCACACTGCAGAATATTATAGACAGGTTTCAGAAAGCTTCTGTGAGCGGGCCCAATTCTCCCAGCGAAACTCGCCGAGAACGAGCTTTTGACAGCAACAGCATGTCATCGAGTGAAAAAGTTCTCTGCCAGTTCTGTGACCAAGATCCTGCTCAGGAGGCAGTCAAGACCTGTGTAACTTGTGAGGTATCCTATTGTGAGGAGTGTCTAAAAACAACTCATCCGAACAAGAAGCCATTTACTGGACACCGTTTGATTGAGCCTATTCCTGACTCACATATCAGAGGATTGATGTGTCTGGAGCATGAAGATGAGAAAGTTAACATGTATTGTGTGACTGATGACCAGTTAATCTGTGCCTTGTGTAAACTGGTTGGGAGGCATCGTGATCACCAAGTGGCAGCTCTAAGTGAACGCTATGACAAATTAAAGGTTAGTTTTGTCTTAATTTGTTTATACTAAGAAGTATAGTGCCAAGAAATGAAAGATTTTTACCTTATTTGTGTGGCTAATATTTGCATGTGCATCTGCCATTCTTGTATTCAACATACCTGCGAATTTGCTGAGGCCGGTTCTATATAAATTATCAATTTTGAATGAGAAATAAATTAATCTATGTCAAACCTAGATTTTGGTGTAGGAAATTGAAATGTCAATACTGAAGAAAATATTATATATGCTTAACTTTGATTCAGGTTTTCCAATTTAAAAAGGTGTGGTTTGTATATTCATACTGAAATATTTTGAGAATAGTAATTATAGTAATTACAAGTAATTGTAGAATGGGTCTTCATTTGCAGTTATCTGTGGCCTAGTCTACTGACACTTAGAAAAAGAGCAATATTATATGCACACTTTCGAAGCCCAAAATCTTAAGGCAGTGGTAAAAATGCCTTAAATTATTAATATAACTTTAACAATTATCTACACTGGTTACTAAGTTTAGTGAGTCTCAAAATGTTTAGACTGACATTCTAACTTGTTTGATCCCATTGATAAAATGTCAATCTTTGGCACTTTCATTACTTACTGATCTAATCAAGCAAATTTGTTATATGAGCTTTCTGTTATGGATGCACATGAATAGCATTTTTGAAATGTTCTTAATAAGTTTCCCACATTATAAACAACAGCAAATGCAGCAATAGATCAGTGTTGCATATCATTGCAAAAGACCCTTAGGATTCTGCTTCTGCGGTTTTACAGTTGTGTGGAACAGATTTAAGTAGAATAGTGTAATTCCTGTACTGTATCCATCTGCTATTTTAGATGTCACATTAAAAGCAAAAAAAGAAAGAAAATGGGAAAAACAAAAGTCTGTTCTTCCAGTTCCCTTAAGGAAATGCTATTGTGATTGATTGTAGAAAATTACAGTAGGTGCTTGGAGAGGGGAGAGTGAGAACTTTGGCTACTGCGATTTTTACCTTGGAAACAATCTATATCTACATTTACATCGTCTATATCTCTATCTATCTATAAATACACACACACAAGTATAATTTTATGTATCTACAGTGTTTCATTAGAAAATGATTTTGGGAACATTCTTCAAAGTACACAAAAAACTTGTTTTAATATATAGTTCTTAAAAGATAAATGATGCCAGTTTGGTTTGGACTACAGCATTGCCCAGATTTATTTTAAAAGCTGTACTTAATTTTTAGATAATAATTTAATAATTATTATTTATCATCAATAAGAATTAATTAAGAGGTAATAATTTAGGTAGAAAATATGTGACAACTCATAATCTTTTATTATTTGCATGGTTTATGTATTTTTCTTGGCAGTTGTTCATAAATCCATATTGTATTTATTGACTGGATTATTTAATTTTGAGATGTTCCATTATTCTTAGTCCTTTGCAAAGATGGTATGGATTAAAAGAAATATATTTTAAACACTACATCAAATGTATTGTGGTAGGATATAATTTGCATATGCTTTGTGTTCATGTTCAAGCCAGTTTAAGTATACTATTATTTAAATCTTATTTCAACTTTTTCTGTTACATGAGTAACCCTGTACATCACAGTTCTGGCATGCCTCCTGGACCAGCTGGGTTATACCTTATAGGTGTCTATCATATATCTCAGAACATAATTAGTAAATAAAAGAAACATCTTTTTAAATAACAGTTGCATCTTGTAGCAAATTCAAATGGTCACATTGATAAATGAACGTGGATAGACTTGTGACTTGTGACTTATTTCAGAGATTTATTGACATATTTGTGGACTATTTATTTACATTTTAAAGCTAACCTAATCAATTTAAAAACAATTGTAAAGCTTTTTTGCACTTTTGTATCTAATCCATGTTGGATTGTCAAATCCAGGCAATATGCAGATATTCAAATTTCCTTAGTTAAATGTGGGACATCTCATTCTTTTTTAAATTGATAGCTTCTGCTTATTATAGAGAACTCTAGCCATTTCAAATGTTTACAGTTATGCACCAATTTAATCATTTAATATTAGGTATACTTTATTGATTGATTGGTTACATATTCAAATTTTAAAACTCGGCACTTAGTTAAATAAACATGCTGTAGATGAATAATACCTTTTTTTAAAACTTATTTTTCAGGCTTATATGCTGCTTCAGTTATAGCTAATTCCAAATGGCATACCGTATTTTCCGGCGTATAACACGACTTTTTAACACATGAAAATCTTCTCAAAAGTCGGGGGTCGTCTTTTACGCTGGGTGTCGTTCTCTTGTAACCAGGCAGACCAGCCCGAAAGGCTCTGATGAGCCTTAAATGGCTCTGGCGATCCAAGCTCTGACGATCCCAGCTGCGTTGCCTGCTAATCAGGCAACGCAGCTGGGATCGCCAGAGCCATGTAAAAGGAAAAAAGTTTTCCCCCTCCAGCTTGCTTACCTTAGCTGCTAGTCGCAATGCTTGCCTTGCTTCGCTTGCCTGAATCCATTCCATCAGCAAGCCACTCCCTGCCTGCAATCAAGCAGTCAGGAGTTGTGGACTTCAACTCCCAGAATTCTTCAGCCAGCAAAACAAAGCTGGCTGAGGAATTCTGGGAGTTGAAGTCTACACGTCTTAAAGTTGCCAAAGTTGGTGACCCCTGTTCTATTGGGTAAGTTTTTCTCCCCTTTGGGAACTTTAAAAAAATAGTTAATTGGGGTTTTTTTTAGTTGTTCTTTTTTAGACCTAGCCATTTAAAGTTTAGGAAGTTTGAAATTTAGTTTTCCTATAAAAATAAAAATAAATTAAAATAAAATAATATTTGTGCAGCTTTCTGAGATTTAGTGTGTTTCTGTACTGTTTCACTCTTAACTACACAAACACACAAAATCTCACAAAGCTGTATGTGGAATTTTGTGTGTGTAAAGTGTGAAAGTTGTTTTTTGGGGCTTTTTGGGGCTGTGTGAGGTTCCTGCTTGTTGCAGGGGCCATTTTGGGTCTAGCACAGCTGCTTTTACATTGTGGGTGAGCCAGTTGTGTTGTGTTGTGTGTGTGTAAAGTGTGAAAGTTGTTTTTTTGGGCTTTTTGTGGCTATGTGAGGTTCCTGCTTGTTGCAGGGGCCATTTTGGGTCTAGCACAGCTGCTTTTACATTGTGGGTGAGCCAGTTGATGTTTTTTAATTTTTATTTGGTGTGTGTTGGAAGAGGTGTAGTCTTATACGGCGAGTATAGCCCAAACCCTATATTTTAACAGGAAAAGTCAAGGGTCGTCTTATACGCCCAGTCGTCTTATACCCCGGAAAATACGGTATAATACATTTATATTCTGATAATAAGAGTTCATGGTGATGAATTTGCCACATTGATAGTAATAATATTTATCTGTAGAATTAGTGCATTTATAAATCTGTGGGATTTATGATAATATATTCTTGTCAGTATCAGTATCTGCAATCATTGAAAGTCAGTCTTAAAATAAAGAAATTGAATTTTGCTATGTAGTAATGGAATGTTCTTAGGTAAAAGTCAGTAGACCTTCCATTGACTACATATAAGTTTCTTGATCATATTCTGCTGGTCACCAAAATATGATTATTTTTTATTGTTTAAAAATAAATCTGTGATAAGAAATGAATAGTACAAATACATTCAGTATTATATTTTTCTGTAATAAAAATCTAGTTACACCTTTATGATATATGAATGTCGCTAAGATTCATGCATTTTGGATTGGTTTTAAAAGATTTGGGGCTTTTTTCCTAAATTTGGGGCTTTTTTCCTTTGCTTATGTTGAGTGAGGTAAATAAATTGTCCTATATGAGAATGGAATAGATTTTATATAACTTGTGAAATCTGACGCTAAGAAGTCCATGCAGTTTTCTTTTTTTTTTTTTATTGAAAAAGTTTTCAAATACAAGTTTTCCCCCTTTTCCCCCCTCTTCCCTAACCCCCCCTCACCACCCATCCACCCCTGTGACTTCTTCACAACAATAGGCTATTTCATAACTAATTACATACATAATATCTTTCCTTTCCCTTACTCCCTCCTCAGAATACTGACCCTTAGCATATTATTCTTGTAACTCCCATTTTTACGATAATCTGCCCTTTTTCTCCTCCCCTAAACTTATAGTGTATTATTACAATTTAACATTTAATCTTTTATATATATTAATATAACATTTTAAAGCGGCCTTCTCCCTACATCCAAATTTAACATTTATTCAGTTCTATCCAATTCCTCCACTCCCCTAAATATATGACTTAAAGATCCTTTTTCTTTGACTAATCAATCAGTAAACTAACCTATTTCAACCCTTCAATTCCTACAAAATCATGCAATACAATTCTAAATATAATCCACTGCCCACTTTACTAAGATATACACATATCTATATATGCATTCCATTTTGTAAAAAGAAAAAAGACAATAACTTTAAATTTATAATCCATATAATATCTTCTTTGGTGTCTTTCCACTGGATTGTTAAATCCATCACCCATAATAGGGTAAAATAACATGCTGGTGCAACAGTTTGTTCAAAATCTTCAATCATCTTCTGCCCCCATCAGTAATAAATATCCTCGTATATATATAAAAGTAAAAACAACCACCCGAGTGACATTATAATTATATCCATATAGTTATAGTTGTGGTGTTCATCAGGATTGTTGATTCCCATCCTCCTAATGGGTAACATCCAGATCTTCTGCATGCCCCAGCGTAACTCTCCTGCCTTGTAACTCAAAATAATTATAATATATTTACCAGTAAAAGAAATCCAGAGTAGATAATTCAAATCCAACAAGGTAAGGCTCTTTTCACATCCCAAAATCGCGGCATTACAGAGATCTGCCACAATCCTCAGGATAGTATTAAACAATTGTTCACCTCCACTATCTTTTCAGATATTCATTCATTTTTTAAAGTCCCTGGCTTCACTGTTGCTTGGTTTAGAAACTGCTGTTTCTATGAGATCTATTTCTTTTCTTTTTCTTTTGCGGGTTGAATTTCCATCCTCGTTTCATGCCTACCAATTGTGTGTCGGCTGATCGATTTTCATTCTGCTTTATGAGTTGATCTTGTTGGGTTAGTTTTGTCATCTCATCTTTCTTCTCCATCACTTGTATATCAACTGGTTGATTTGCGCACTTGTCTGTGACTTGATGGTTCATCACATTGGAGTCGGATGACACTGCTCTCTTATTTATAGACAGTCCAGCTGGGGTATCCAGGGAGTCCAAAGACAATTTATCCACCACAGCCTCTGTAATTTGATATTTTCCTTTTGTTTCCAACTCCTTTTGCTTATCCTGTATTGTGCCTAAAGATGTTAAGTTCATTTTTAAAATTTTTTGATAAAATTCTTCCGCTTTTTCAACAGTGTTCAGTTGATATCTTACTCCTTGGTGTCTCAATATTAAACCAACTGGGGCATCCCACCTAAATAGGATATTTCTTTTTTTTAACTCAGTCACTAGAAAGCCAAATTTCTTCCTCTCCATTAGCATCTTAGGCGGGAGCTCCTTAAAAATCCAAATCTTTCTTCCATGAAATTGCAAAGTAGAATTAAAAGAGTTCTGCACAATATTATTCCTAATTTCTTTATCTGTAAAATAGATCACCACATCTCTAGGCAATTGCCTTTGCTTTGCCAACCAGGAGTTTATTCTATAAATTCTATCAATCCTGCAAAACACTTCATCAGGTTGAACCTTTAAAATCCCAGCCAGAATTTCAGAAGATATTTTCCTTAAGTCATCTCTATTATTTTCCTGCAGACCTCTCAGTCTAATTGCATATTCTGTAAAATTATATTGAATCATTAAAACTTCTCTTTCAATCCTCTGTTGCACATTTTCTTCATTACCAGTCTTTTGGTCAACCTCCATTTTAGATTTGTCTTCTGAGCTATTATCCTGAATGTTTACCAAATCCTTTTTAATTTTTTGAATCTTGTCATCCAAATTCTCCTCAGTTTCCTTCATTTTAGACTCTAATAATTTAGTCTTTGCATCCAACCGAATCAGAAAGTCTGATAAACCATTAGCTGTATTTAAAATCTTTCGATTCAAAAAGTCAAACTTTGATTTCACCAATTCACCAATTTCTTTAATTTCCTGCTTAATTTTTTCGAGTTGCTGGTTCACAATCTCATCCCTTCTTACAATCTCTTCAAGAAGAAATTCTATTATATTAAAATCAGGTTTCTGACACTGGAGAGTTACAACTTGTTGATGTAATTTATTAATGGGGGAAATTCCCCCCCCCCCGTTTGTCTAGCTGTGTAAGTCCCGATGCCATTTCCCACACAGACAAGATTTGGAAAAGAGAGGGGAAAAAAAGGCTTGTTTCCAACTAAGATCAATATCAGATCCCCAGGAAAAAAAGAAAAGAAAAAAAAAGCAAGAGTGAGAGTGAGGTTTTGCCTCAATTACGGCCAGAAGTATTCATTCCGCTACTTTGTAATAGAAAACGGAAGGACTTTCCCTTTCAGCCTCTCTTCAAGCCTCAGCAATCGCCATTTTAAAAAATCTTTTTTCCTTTCACTTCTTAAACAACTTCAGTAACTTTTCTAAAATAAGAAAAAAAAAATACTTGCGCCTCAGGGTCAGCGGTCCAGCTCACGTCTTCTTTAATTAGTTTAACAAGTTTACAGGCTTGCTTTTGCCACCTAGCTCTGCGTGTAGCAGAGATCTCCCAGAGCCCGGAGCATCGGCTGGGGATACGGGGAGTCTCTTCCGCTCCGTCCCAAAAGTAAAAAAAAAAACTTTTGGGATTAGGCAGAGGACTCAACCCACCCCAGCCTGCTCTATCTCCGTTTCCTCATGGAAACGGAGTTTTTTCGAGCTGCCATTCCGCTATAAAGGCGGCTCTTTACAGGCAGTGGGTGCGACGATCCCAAAGGAGCGTCCAGCGGGGACAAACAGCAAACCGGAAGTCTCGTCCATGCAGTTTTCTTGGCAGAAGTACAAAAACAGGTTTGCCAGGATGTGAAAGATATACCAATTATAGGTAGTTCTCGACTTACACTGTAATGGAATCCGGAATTATGCTTGTGAGTCATGCTGGTCATTAAGTGTGACCAATTTTATGACCTTTTTTGTGTGGCGTCTTAAGCAAATGAAGCAGTCATAAAATGAATGCCACAGTCATTAAGTGAAAACTCCAATTGTCAAGCAAACTCATTGTCCACAATGTATGGGTTTTTCCCCCTCAAATCAGAGATAAATATGAGTTTTGGGGAAAAAAGGTAATAAATTGCAGCCACATGATCATGGGACACTAAACAGCTGTAAATGTGGGCTGGTTGCTATATGCCATAATGCGATCAAATGACTGTGAGGTATGAGTGGCCATCAGAACTTTAAATTAGGATTGTAAGTACCTTTTTGGGAATCTGTCATAACTTCAAATGGTTGTTAAATCACCAGTAATAAGTTGAGGACTACCTGTAATCAGAATAATAAAGGCTTGTTAAAAGCTAATTTACATGATTAATATTCACTAACTATCAGAAATGATGTTCTTTATTGTCCATTACCATTTACAGTCAGTTCTGCCTCCGCCACTACTATTACGGTACTATTATTGAGGTTATTATTTGTGGCACAGGGTTTCATGGATTCTAAACCACAAAATATTTGGGATAATCTGCTACAATTTTTGTTGTGAGACTAAAAGGCTAATAAAACAGCATCTGAGTTCGGCAGTTATGAAGTTGGGATTATATAAGTGAATAATAGATACAGAGCAATGATTGGCCCCAGAACATAAGCCAGGAAGAAATATAGGGAATTTTAACCCTATACTTCTATTGCCAAGCTAATCCAGATCAGTAGGGTTGTCTCTATTTGCACTGGAAGAAAAGGTTCCTTCAATGAGGATAGATACTTGGTCCCTTTGCCTAATAATCTGTATTGGGAACCTATCTAGTTTGATACTGTATTATGAAGCAAAAGGGTAATACAGATTACCATGCTATCTCTTTTTAAAAAGACATTTATTAAATTGCTAATTGTGTAAGTGGTGTTTGTCTAGTTGTTTTGGAAGAAATGGTGCTTAATACATGGTTGAAAGAGGATAATATATTTCAGGAAACAGTATCAAGGTTTGTGTTGTTTTGCAATAATCCTAAATGACATAATCTAGCATCATGCAAGTAAAAACCTGCTCACATAATGGAATTCCCCTTCTATATAGCAATCCCAAAATTAGTTTTCACTTCCAATTCCAACAACAGCCAAACAGCTTAATTGGATTATCCAAAGTAAATTGTATATTTTTTCTCGTTTTCCTTTCCTAAGTTTATTGTAAACTTTGAGTATGATTTGTAGTGGTTAAAATGCAACTTGTAGTGCCTGACAACCATTGAAAAAATAACTGACTGAACCCTATTATTAAGGGGAAAAAATCCTATCCCACGCCCAGCAAATTATGTCTGAGTAATTTTTTTTGAATTCTGCTATTCCATAAGGAGACTTCTACGTATTTAAATGTTTTGTCTGATCCATGATCCCAGTTTATTTGGGTTTGTAAATTATTGAAAATTTCCTACATTTTAATTGCACAGGAACCGGTTCTTCTTGATGAGCAGTTTTTGAGTGTCAAAACTATGTAATTTCTGACATTCTGTCCCAGCAGTGTTGTTAATTATTTAAACAATATTTCATCCTTCATTAGCCAGAAAACAAAAATGTCATTACAATCTAGCTCCTTTTGTGGTAAAATGAAACGGTTTAATTAAGAGCTCTGTACACTTGTCTGATTGAGGTATGCAAAGCTGCACTGGTTTAACAGTGAATGTAATAGCCATTAATTATCAAAATCTGAAAAAGCATATAAAAGAAATGACACTTTAAGGAAAGCACTAAGCCATTTCATTTTTTTGCTAGTGCCCCTGTGAGTTAAAGTGCATGACCTTGATGCACATCAGGTCATGAAGAAAAATCCTTTAAAAAAAAAAGCAATGCTTGCATTTAACTTCTGGAAATAGTATCCAGATGTGTCTTGTGCATGTGTGTGTTAATTACACAGAAAGAATTTGCAGTAAGTAAGATTTTAATTAGGGCATATATATGTAACAGATGTGCAAATGGTAAAGATATATTCTTTTGCACTTTATCTTAACATAGTTAAGAATGTTATTGTTGTGATCATTGCATTAATGTTATTTATACGTTTTTTTCCAGTCTTTTTAAGGCATTAATTTATGTTAGTTAGGAGCCAGTGAATTGAACTCAATTCCTTGTGACCGTATAGACAAACTTTCATCACTCCAATCTAATCACTCAATCCAGCAATAATTGATAGAACTCCAAAGGGCATTCTATTAATAGATCCCATATTTGTCATCTATGCCTTTTTTCAGATTTCCTCAACTTTGCTAAAAATACTTTTTCCTAGAGTTTTATTCCTGAGCATTGCCTCAAGGAGCAATAATTTTATAATCCCAATTTCAAAGGATAATAGTCCATCTTCCTTTAACTTCACTGGTCTCTATTAAATGTTTCTTTGATTACTCTTTAGTATTTGTACCTTAGATATACTGTATATTCTGCTGTCAGTTCTTTGACCTTCTTAAAAAGATACCTTGTTTCTTTCTCTCTCCCTCTGTCTCTCTCTCTCTCTCTCTTTTTGGTATACTCATCTATGTTGACCCCCTTGATTGTTAGACCTTTCTTGGTTCTTTGTTGTTGGAATTGGAAATTTCTCTTAGTTGTCCCACATCTTTTTTGTTACTCAGCACTTCATTTCTATCTTTCTCTCATTATGTAATACCTGAATAATCTCTGAAATTATTTTCAAAATTTTGGAAATATTTTTCATTTTGATTTCAGTTTATTTTTCCTTTTGCTTAATTTAAGCATATTGAATTTCATCTTTAGATTGATGTTGATTTTAACTATGGTTTTTATATCTTGCTTGTACAACTGTCCTCTTTGATTTTCAAATTTCACCCACTATTTGACACAATAATCCTGGTTTTATTCTGTATCCTACACCTGGAAATCCCTTGAACAACAGCTTTACATTGTTCTTGTGTTCTCTATTATGTAATTGATTGGAATCCAGTGTTCTTCCTCCAATATTATCCATGTGTAAAGCCTTTATTGCTTAAAACTAATATTGACCATAATCAAAGAAACTCAGTTAATTTATCACCTATAAATTTAATTCTATGAAGCTTCCTTTGATTGCGTATGCCTCTATTTCTGTATCTTTTGCATTTCAAACATAATTAGTAGCATTAGCTCCCTTCTTGGTGCTATATCTGGCACTTCTTGCAATTTGCCATTGCATTCTTCAATGTCTTCCTTAATTTTTTACTAGTATGTACACTTGTATAATATTGGTGTTCATTGTATACTTACTAATTTTGATAGATATGATTCTGTCATTTATTGGGTTATAGATGAGATATACCTGGCAATTTCCTTTTTGAGTATCCTTTTCTGTATGGTCTCATGTCCTGGATAGAAATCAGATAATGATTTGATTTAAAGTAACTTATTCCAGTCTATTTAAATTCACTTATTCCTAAAAATATAAAATTAGATATGTTTTATTTTTATTTTCACAATTTTAAATTATCCTTGGTTTATATTCTAACTATGTGTATCTTAGAAATAGTCATGCTGATTGGGAAATTCTGGGAGTTGAAATTGACACATCGGGAATTTGCTAAACTTAAGAAATGGTAAGCCAACCATTTTTCATCTGAAAAATATATGAGACATATATACAAAATGAGTCTGAGTCCTCCGTGACTTCAGGTTGTGTGATATTTTTTTCAATTTTTATATTCACCTGTTGGAAGACAAACTGGCAAATGTGGTCCTTCTGGGAAACTCCTAATTTGTCTTTTTGACTTGTCCTTCTCCTAAAGCACAATAAATAAGTATTCCTGGCTTGACATTAACTAGTTAGGGAAATAGTGGAAATATCTGGGAAAGTAACCCTGAAATACTGGTGTTCTTGATATTAAAGGAAGCTAAAACTGACAGTAGTCAAATACATTAACCTGAACTCGGAAAAAACTGGATTTTAATTAACTCAAAGCATAAATATTTACCAAAGCAGAAAACAAGTGGGAAAATAGTCATCAAGAAAAAGTTCACAAAAGAACGATACTAAAAGCACAATCACAATTTTGAAGAAAAAAATAGAACAAATTTACAGTGCTGTAATCTAAAAACTTGACTACATATCTGAAAAGGTGTGTGTGTGTGTGTGTGTGTGTGTGTGAGAGAGAGAGAGAGAGAGAGAGAGAGAGAGAGAGAGAGAGAGAGAGAGAGAGAGAGAGAAAAGGAAGGAAGGAAGGAAGGAAGAAAAGAGGGGGGAAAATACCAAAAAGAGTACCTACAGATGTTTACCATGGCCCTGAATTTTAAAGGTTGCCAAATGAGCAGGGTTTGGCAAATGATGCTAAGAATAACAAAAGGGATCCTTCAGATATCTTCATATTAAAATGACTTCTAAGTGTCAACATTGTTAGATCCCCTCAGTTACGTCAACACTCACACAGACTCTGTTGCCAGGCATCGCGGATTGGCTAAAACGCGAGCGGCTAAACTAGTGGGAGAATTGCTGTTCATGATTGGTTCACGCTTTCTGACAGCTAGCTATTTAAGCAGCTGTCAGACGGGAGTTGTTGTTTGTTGCCGCTTCGCGGAGTTGTTCTGGTTCCGTTATGTTATAAATAAAGTTGGTGTTCAAAGAACCTAGCCCTTTGCCTGTCTGCCCACCGGATTCAACACATGGCGACGAAGGTGGGATGTTTCTGAGGTGAAGGGTGACGGTGACACCAATGGAGTTGAGGCGGCAAGCCGTCAGGAGTTGAGGGTGACGAGTCATCACCTCACGACAAATCGGGTCCAGTTACGATGGCAGCAGCTCTTCTGGCATTCACGCCTTTCAAGCCAGCCTCGGAAACCTGGGATGATTACCTCAAAAGGTTCTAGTGTTTCTTGCAAGCTAACGACCTAGCTGACTTGTCTAGCGCTCGAAAGAGGGGCTACTTCCTTAGCTCGTGTGGCCGAGAGATCTTTGGAACAGCTAGGGCTCTGGCTGCCCCCCCAGTGTTCGCGGTGCCGTGGGAGACCTTGCTAGAGAAGTTGATGCGCCACTACTTGCCCTCTCCCTCGAAAATTGCCAGGCGGCATGCATTTCACCAGAGAGCTCAGAGGGAGGGGGAGTCCATCAACAAGTATATGGCCTCCTACGAACAGCAGCACTGCATTGTGAATTCCGGGAGCTTGAGGATATGCTCCTGGACCAGCCCCTGTGCAGGAGTGGGAACCTTCCAGAGCCCCTTGGGCGAGGGTACACCTAGACCTCGCAGGCCCATTCCAGGATCAAACTTTCCTAATAGCAATGGACGCCCGTTCCACATGGGTAGAACTCGCCCTACTGCCACATCAGTTGCAGTTATTAGGGTTCTGGAGGGTCTGTTCGCGACCCATGGGTTATCGGATACCGTAGTCACTGATAACGGGCCGCAGTTCACCTCGGCACCCTTCCAGCTGTTTCTTGCCCAGTTGGGCATTCGCCATGGCCAGACGGCTCCGTTTCATCCGGCCACTAATGGCCTGGTGGAAAGGGCCGTAAGATCGGCCAAAGAGGGTTGTGCCGTTTAGGCATCGCAAATTGGCACCACAAGATCCATCAGTACCTTTTGGCCCAACACACAACCCCTAGCTCGACCACCAAACATAGTCCAGCTGAACTTCTCATGGGCAGGTGGCTACGGATGACCCTAGACTGCCTGCACCCTAACTACAACCAGGAGCCACGCCCTGGGGCACGCCTACCGGCCAGGGTTTTCAGTGTGTGGGACTTAGTCTACACCCTTAACTTTGATAAAGACGTCCAGTGGCTCCCAGGGCAAATAACACAAATAACCGGTCCCTATTCTTATAGGGTCCAACTCTCCAATGGGAGAGTGTGGCAGCGGCATGTAAACCAGCTTAGAAGGAGGATCGCGGACGCAACCACCCAGCGGCCTAGCCTGGACCAACCGACTCCATCTAGTAGAGACCACATAGGGGGGCTTAACACTACTCCGTATCCTTCGACCACGGCGTCCTCGGCAGATGGCTTACCTGTAAGTGCAGGTCCAGTGGCGAGTTCGAGTCTTCCATCCTCAAACTAAGCACAAGCTCCACCAGTTCCCGAAAGTGAGGAATTGGCTCCACCTTCTACGTCGTCCACGCCAGAGCCTAGACGGTCTGGCCAGTGCCATCGTCATCCGGCATATCTGGAGGACTACACGTGCGCGGTCAGGGTGGAAAGGGGTGTTAGATCCCCTCAGTTACGTCAACACTCACACAGACTCTGTTGCCAGGCATCGCGGATTGGCTAAAACACGAGCAGCTAAACTAGCGGGAGAATTGCTGTTCATGATTGGTTCACACTTTCTGACAGCTAGCTATTTAAGCAGACGGGAGTTGTTGTTCGTTGCCACTTCGCGGAGTTGTTCTGGTTCCGTTATGTTATAAATAAAGTTGGTGTTCAAAGAACCTAGCCCTTTGCCTGTCTGCCCACCAGATTCAACAAACATATCAACTCTTCAGTGAAGATGGTAGAATAAGAGGAATATGCAGACATATACAAAGCATTTAATATGGTTGAAAAGCTGTAAATTATAGGCTCAGGGCCATGTCTTTTAGTTAAATTCATATTTAGTTCTCTAATTGTTCCTCATCAAACTGGATGGAGGTATTAGTACTAAGTTTCAATTTTTAATTTTTTTAAAAAAATAATTCTGATAGGGAAATAAACTTTAAAATAAAAGAATATATTTAATAGAGACAAATTGAGAAATGCAAATGCAATTTGGTTCCATGAGCAGCATTTTCCAGTGTTGAGTACAATATACAGTTCTGGAAATTATTCTTAAAGAATGAGATGGGCATTGAAGAAGATCAATGGGTTAAATCCTATGAGGATAGATTGAGAGAACTAAGGAATTATCTATTGAGATTTCTGTTAAAAAAACAATACTTACAAGATTTCTGGTTTTAAAAAAGACAAAACATGCAAGATATCTGCTGAACCATATTTTTCATTTGTGCCCTGTAAATTATTCTTAAATTTTCTTTCTGATGGGAGCACTATAATCATTCATTTGCAAATGCTACTTAAATTAAAATTCAATCACTTAGGAAATTATATAGTTTAGATAAAATTTAAGCGCAATTGTAACTAACTTTCCTGTAAAATAGCATATTCTACTGCAAAGTAGCTAATTCTGAATAGATTATAAACTTTTCACATCCAGTCAGAGTCACATCTGGCATATGAGCTTAAAAGGGAAATGAGGTCAGAAAACTATGAAATGTTTTCCATAAACTAAGAAGACAAAAAATATAAGAAATCACAAGTGACTCTTTATTCAACATAATCATCCTGAATAAAACTAGGCTTTTCTAACTTGTATCAACACTTATCTCTAAAGGATATGATGACATTTGTAAACTATAGTAACTAGGTTAAGGTCTATGTTGAAAACTATTACATTCCTCAAGTATACACTCTATATTTGCAACAAAATGTTTGATTACAAATTTGCTGTACTTAGATTTAATAATATGCACACTATGCCAAAAAGTCATTCCTTACTATATATCTCTCTACAGTCTCTTAAATAGTATAGAGCAAAACACAAATTATGCATGATAAATTTGTTTTATATGTGGCAGCACATTCTCCTTAATTTTCCATTCCTTAAATAACAAGTACACAGAGGGCTTTCAATATTATATTAACTGAATGCATTCCTTATAATCTTCTCTTCTCATAAGATGCTTTTGACTGACTTTCTTTGGTTGTCATTTTCCACTGTAGCCCTAATCTCACCTCTTTCTTCTAGGACCCTCTGCCTTCAGCAAGCCCGAATCTGGTCTAGATTTCCCACCTCCTAGCTCAAATGCAGGAATTCAGAGTTGTTTTATAATGTTTCTGCTGTTCCTACAGCACAGATTAATATTAGTCTTATTGAGTCATTGGCCTGAATGTCTGAGAGCTGGGGGGTCCACAATAGTTTTAGAACAAAAAGTTAAATGTATTATAACAGTTCTATAGCTGGTATGAACACCAGTTTGGTGCAGTGGTTAAGGTATCAGCCTAGAAATCAGGAGACCATGAGTTCTAGTCTCATTTTGGGAATAAAGCTAACTATATGATCTTGAGACAGTCGTTCCCTCTCAGCCTTAGGAAGAAGGCACTTCTGAAGTCTTGCCATGAAATTGCAGGGACTTATCACATGCAGTCTCCAAGAGTCAGCATTGATTTGAAGTCGTGAAATATATCTATATCTGTCTCTGTCTCTGGCCAGAAAGATGAGGAAAGTGGGATGCCAATTCATAAATTGTTGTCATGTTGATGCAACCAATTGCAAAACAAGAGTCAGATGGAAAAGATGATGTTCTTCATTGGAGGTTTAAGAAGTGCAGTTGAAGCACACATATTTTGTCTCTTCTTGAGACTTTCTGATTCTCAGGATTCCTAGTTACACATTTATATATATTTAGCCTGGGATGAAAATGGAAATTAGGAACCTTGTTCGGACTAAATATGCGAACATTTAATGAGACATATATACATGGGTCGGGAGTTTAGGACTTGGGTGCTCATCCTGTATTCATTGTTAGATTTTATGTCTTTTGACAGATTCATTCATTTGAACTGATTACATATTGTTGTATATTCTGTAAAATGACATCTTGAAGCAGGACTTTAAGCAATTAGACATGATTATTTTGTCATGATGGAGGCAATGTTTTTCTTACAAGCCTGATAGAATGAAACTTGAATCTCAAGTTAGATTCATGATGCCTAGTACATGTAATCCTCGAGCTATGACAGTTCGTTTAGTAAGCGTTCAAAGTTACAACATAACCCCCTCAAAGTACTTACAACACAGTTACAAATATTGCAGCACCATGGCAGTCATTCATCCTTACAATGACCACAGTGGCACTGCAACGTTCACCCTGCCTATGCCCCCCCAGCTGGGTCTCCACTAGAACTGGGCCTGTGGCTACTCATTTTGCGAAGATCTAGCGACCCTTCAGTTTCTTGGCCTGCTTCGGTGCTTCAGGCCTTTGGTGCGTTTGCAGAGAAGGAAGCCCTAAAGTGTACACCAGATCATGTGAGAGCAGTAGCATGAGATCTTGCGCTACTATCTCACATGATCTCATGGTATTTTAGACAAATGGAGGCCTGGATGAGATCTGTGGCAAAGGGTTTTGCAAAAGGAGGGAAGGCTTGAAGCACTGAAGTCTTCCTTCCATTTGCAAAGCCTTTTGCTGTCTTTGCAAAAGACCTTTGCTGCTGAGAATGGAGGCCGGGAGGGGTATGTGTGTCCCTCCAAGCCTCCGTTTACAGCGGCAAAGACTTTGAGGAAAGGCCTTTGTCACAGTAAATGGAAGCCCAGAAGGATGCGTGTTCCCCTCCCGGGCTCCAGTCTCAGTGGCAAAGACCTTGAGGAAAGGCCTTTGCTGCTATAAACGAAGTCCTGGAGGGACATGCACGTCTCTCCCAGGCTCCATTCTCAACAGCAAATGCTTTTTGCACAGACAACTGGAATCTATAGGGACAAAATCTCTCATCCCTGCAGGCCTCGGCAAGCCTTTGCTCAAGGCGGCAAAGAGGCTGGAGAGGAGACAGCTCCCTTGATCATTGAGATCTATGTAAGGTAAGTGACCCAGTTAGGTACGATGGGTGCGGGGGAGGAAGCATGAGTTATCTTAGTGGGTCGGGGGAGGCCTTGGGTGGTCGGAAGCACTATGTCCATCAATGCCTTCCCTACCCTGAGATATCTCATACACTTCATGACCTGCGCATTCAATTAGTAAATGCATGGGCGATAGCAGGGAGTGATCACGTTCAAGTTATAGTCACAATGTAAACTATATAAGATATTCTTGAATAAACCTAGGTTTACTTCTACCTTAAAATTTCTAAATCATAATGAGAAAAGTCTAATTTTAGTTGGTAATATATAAATACAGAAATGAATTTAAATTTGTTAATCTCAAATGTACTAGCATTTTAACCAATTGGGCATGTAGGAACCTACTGCATTTTCATAGAGTTTGCTTCTTTGGTGAGATGGGCAGCTATATAAATTGGACCACAAAATGCCTTCCCCCCAAAGCAGTAATGTATGAAAATTGAAAGAGCCTCTCAAGTGAAATTTGTTTCTTTGTGACTACCTGAAAATAACTATGCAGTTTTCTTGACAATGAAATTTAACTGGTTTTGCACTGTTTTCTTCAGGGATGTTTTTCAATTTTCCACTCCTACAATCTCCATATTCCCTGGGTAGCTAATCCTGTTTAGCTTCCAAGTCCAGACAAGAATTGGCTCATACTGTTAATTTTTCATCATGCTAGTGGTATATTGATTAAAATCAGTGGCAACTTGAAAACTCAATAGATCAAGGCTAATTTGAACAAATGAGTACATTATTTTGTTATGATTATCTTGTGCATTGATGTTTTCTTTCATTAGGGAAAGCAAAGCCTGGTTGTATTTATAATAAGAAACTTAAGGACTGATTAATATTGTCATGTAGAAACAACCAGATCCATACATGAATAGGAAATTTAACCATTTTATTGCTGAAGCCTATACACAGGAATCTTCTCAGACTGATAACTTGCATCTATATTAGATAAGATTCAACGGCATTCAAGGGGCAGTCAGACTTCACCCTTTTATGTCTACATAGAGAGTCCACGCTAATTTTCCATTTGACTCTTCCCTCTGGTTTAGCCAGTCTCTAATAAATATCTACAACAGTGGTTCGCAACGTGGAGCCTACGCCCCACAGAGAGGCAATTTGATTTTTAATGGGGGCAATTTGAACCTTTTTAAAACCAAGTTAATGGCCTTCCTCTGTGTGAGTAGAGTTCACTTTTTGAATAAAGTAAGAGTTATATGTCACAGGGGGAGCATCAGGATTTTAGAGATGCTTAGGTGGGGCATGGCCAAAAAAAGGTTGGGAACCACTGATCTAGAAAGACAAGAAAGGGCGATTAGTATACATAAATAGGCAAACATACATTCATTCTTGCAATCTAATGAAAACACTAATTTATCTTTTCATATAAAATGGGATTTTGTTGTATATTGCATATTACTAATCTGCTGTTATATTAAAGAGCCATATCTCCTTTAAGGTTGGATCAGCCATGTTGAGGATCTCCCCATGGTGTCTGAGGATATATAGAGTATGTAGATACAAAAAATACCCAGGTAAAGCAGGCCTGTTTTTTGCAAAAACAGGATGCACAGAGGGTTTGGGAGGCCTGCAGAGTGCTCCTGGAGGCTGGGAAGGGCAAAAACGCGATGCATGGGGAATTTGGGAGGCCAAAAATGGGCCCGTTTTTCACAAAAATGGGGCCTGCAGAGCAGTAACGGTATTCACTTACCTTTGCTACCAGTTCACAAATTGGAGCGCTCGTGTGCACACCTCTGTGCATGCGCAGGACCTTCTGCGCATGCACAGAGCATCAAAAACAGGATGTGATGACGTCAGGTCAGGTGGGTGAAGCCTCCCGCAGTCGCCACTACTGGTTCGCCCAAACTGGATAAAACCGGCTGAATATCACCACTGCTGCAGAGGGTTTGGGAGGCCTGAAGAGTGCTCCTGGGGGCTGGGGAGGGTAAAAACGCAATAAGTGGAGGATTTGGAAGGCCAAAAACAGGTCCATTTTTTGCAAAAAAACAGGGCCTGCAGAGTAGTGGTGGTATTCACTTACTTCACTACCAGTTCACAAATGAGAGCGCTCATGCGCACCACCTCTGTGCATGCGCAGAGCATCAAAAACAAGATGTGATGACGTCCAGGCGGGTGGGTGGAGCCTCCTGCAGCCGCCACTACCAGTTCGTCCGAATCAGATACAACCGACTGAATACCACCACTGGTGCAGAGGGTTTGGGAGGCCTGCAGAGTGCTCCTGGGGGCTGAGGGAGGCAAAAACATGATGCGTGAAGGGTTTGGCTTGGCCAAAAACGGGGCCGTTCTTTGCGAAAAACAGGCCCATTTTTTTTCCAAAAATGGGAGCGTTTTTGCCCTCCCCAGCCCCCAGGAGCACTCTGCAGCAGGGGTGAAATTTAAAATTTGTTATACCGGTTCTGAGGGGGTGGCTTGGTGGAGTGGTAATGTGACTGGGTGGGTGGGGCCAACTTTTTTTTTTTTTACTTTTAAAGGCATTTTTTCTACAACCTTAAGAGGTTGCAGAAAAAAATGCTTTTAGAAGCCTCTGACAATCAGGCAAGTCAGCTGGGATGGCCAGAGGCTTTTAAAGGCATTTTTTTTCCTACAACGTCTTCGGACAAAGGGGTTGCAGAAAAAAGTGCTTTGAAAAGCCTCTGACGATCCCAGCTGAGCCGCGCGATCATCAGAGGCTTTTTAAAAAATCTTTTAAAAGCATTTTTTCTGCCGAAGAGGTTGTAGAAAAAATGCTTTGAAAAGTAAGAAAAAACAGTCTCTGATGATCGCGTGGCTCAGCTGGGCATGTGGGGGGGCGTAGGGATTTTTGCTACCAGTTCTCCGAACCACCCACCACCATCGCTACCGGATCGGGCAATCCGATCCAAACCAGGAGCATTTCACCCCTGCTCTGCAGGCCTCCAAAACCCTCTGCAGGCCCCATTTTTCACAAAAATGGGACACACAGAGGATTTGGGAGGCCTGCAGAATGCTCCTGGGGCCCAAGGAGGGCAAAAACTTTTTTTTCCTGTTTACCTCTTCGAAATCTTGGTGCGTCTTATACTCCAGTGTGTCTTATAGTCCGAAAAATACGGTACACGGAACTGTGTAAACCCCTCTTTCTTTCTTATGTTTATGTACTTTAAAGACATAATTACTGAGGAATTCAAATTTACTTACATTTATTTCAATTCTCAAAAATTCTGTCAAAGTCCAGATTAATTTTTTTTTCATCTGCTAAAAGTTGTATATATTGTAACAGAAAAGCAAAAGTTCCTATGAAGGTGTTCTCTGCTATGGCTCTACAAATCTAAGTATTTTGTGAAAACAATTCTTTTTCTTGTTTGATCAAAACAAGAACCCGCACAAAAGAAAGACGGCATTTTGGGGGGGGGGCGCTTTGGAATTATTAAATACCATAAACTGCTGAACATGGTTCAGATGTACCCAAGTGTACATAAATATAATTTTTCCTATTTATTTTTTGCATAATGCCACCAGTAATAA
Source organism: Arizona elegans (assembly GCA_022577455.1). Classification (NCBI taxonomy): domain Eukaryota; kingdom Metazoa; phylum Chordata; class Lepidosauria; order Squamata; family Colubridae; genus Arizona; species Arizona elegans. Next base: position 29,640,584 of record JAKOOJ010000006.1, on the reverse strand, counting down.
TTATGGCTATTATACTTTACTAAATCTGGAAATGTTTTGAGTGGACAGATATATAAACAAATCTGTGTTATATATACAAATCTGTGTTTTCTATACAAGAGAGGGTAAGAAGATATATAAATAAAATAATATTCAGAATAATCAATAATTAATTCCCATGGTTTCAAATTTATGCTTCCACTGATGAAGCCAGATAGTGTTTGCATTTTGCATGACCGCATCACTGCTGACTCCTATTCAAATTTCAACATCCTTTTTGCGTGTTCTTAAAACAGATATCCTATTTCCCAAACAATGCATCTTATAGGGAAATGAAATTTTAAGAAATGCTATATTAAAGTGTGATTTCATGGTAAAGTATATATTTTAAATCATTCAAATAATTCTTTAACATTTCAACTAAATGAGTACTATTTCCAACTATTAAATCAATTATACGTCAGTTGTAGAATGTCTACTTAGAAGGAAATTATACAAGGTAATTAAATTTACCCTTAGGTAAATGTATATAGGATTGTGCCCTTTACATTTCTCTTTCAAGACTGAAAGGGGCCTGGAAAATTATATACTTCGGAACTGCACGTTCTATATTGAGCAGGATTAGAAGAGATTTTAGCAAAAGCATTTGGCCTCAAGCTAAACTTTTGCTCCAGCATAAATCTATCCTATTTGCAAGCTGTAATAGCTTGAATTTAGTGTGCCAAAAGAGGAAGAAAAACAGAGAAAGAAGGGTGGAGTTAATAGGTCAGCCAGGGATTTTGTGTAATTTACTTGTTCTTTATTAAACCCAATATGCCTAAGATTTAAAGGGAAAAGATGAATTTATCGTTGGTTTTCCAAATGACATCTTGGCGTTGGCAATTCTACAAAAAGCATAACAGCAAATTATGTAGTTAGGCTATTCAATACAAAAGATTGTGCTCATGCTAATGAGGTACAGCTTTTGTGTTTAACATCTAAGGCTTTTAATAAATTACTTGAGGCTGGAAAATGTTCAACTCAATCATACATTAATGAATAAAGATCTAGCTTTTTAATGGATCTCAGTAGCAGGTCTCTCTTCTTTGAGATGTACCATACCTGGAGTACAAAAATCTGGATGAGTGCACTATGGCAGTGGAGAGTAAGAGCTTTTGCATCACTTTGCTATCATTTATTGATCTCTGGAATTTTGCTGGGCAAATATGGCATATATTCCATGCAACCTGACCCCTCTCTAATTTACCTGTATTGTAATTCTGAAATATGAATTTGTTGTATTAAAACACTTAGCTGGTTAATTGGCATAATAATTTACTCCATATCAAGTATTAAAATTAAACAAATGTTAGATGCCACATGTCTCAGAGTGAAGAGAATGCACAGCAATATATAAAAGAAATGATGCTCTAGGTAGTAGGAAGATTTCACTGGCTAGATTAGCAACTTGTAAGAAATTTCTATTGTTTGTTTTCCAATTTCTTTTAGCCTTACTCTGGTACTGAAATTTGGCAAAGAAACCTAGAAGTATTAGAGTTTGCATTAAAAATAAGGGGAAACAGATGTTTTTTCTGGGTTTTTTTCCTAATTTATGGAATATGATATTTAAAATATTGTTCATATTGTCATATCACCTAGGTCTCTAAATCTAGGTGATCTAACAATATAAATAATAGTTTTTTTAAAAAAATCTAAATGTCTAAAAATGCCTAAATCTAGGTTATCCTAAAATTATCGACATATTTTAATTTTACCTTTGGGCTTTGGTTTTGGATTGGAGCTCTCTTTAAAATGATACAATTTAGTGATAAATTCTGAAGAGGAAAATCATAATAAAAATCAGAGATACTTCAGAGTATTCATGAAGACCAATATCATTTAAAGGTATCAGCTTTTTTATAAACCAAATACATTTTATTTTGTCAGAGCTTTTTGTCTGATTATTTTTGAGATTGTGAACCCAGACAAATTGTATCTGTAATTTCAATGGAATGTGTGTTTACAAATGTGTGGTTGTGTTTCTGAAAAGTACTTATTAATAAGAATATTTAATTTGCAAATGAAATATTGGTTGTAGGAGAGTAACAAATTAGTTGCATCCTATACCTGTAATTGTGTGTGTGTGTGTGTGTGTGTGTGTGTGTGTTGCAGCACTGGTCAAAAGGGTCCAGCAGAAATTATACTACCTGGGACTTCTCAGGAAACAACAACTGAATGAAAAACTGAGCAGTGCTCAGAATAAAGATGGAAGAGATAGAAATAATGACTAACACCTGGGCGGACCACAGTCCATTAAGGGTGATATGGAAGGGGCAGAAGAAAAAAAAGAGATGGACTATGAATCAAGAAATATTGAAAGAGAAGGAATATACGCAAATGATTGAAAAGGTATTGAAAATATTTTTTAAGATAAATACAAAGGAAGAAACATCGATCCAAAACTTGTGGGATACCACAAAAGCATATATATGAGGACTCACAATAGCATACATAGCAAAAAGAAATAAGAAAAAACAAACAAACAAGATAGTTTGCAGGATGAACTTAAAAGATTAGCATCAGACTTACAGAAGGAGCCCCAAAATAACAGAATAAAAGAAAAAAGCGATTTAATAAGACACAAGTTAAATTTGGTTACACAAGAAGAAATGGCACAAAAAATCAAAATGGCAAAACAAAATTTCTTTGAGCATGCAAATAAGTTGGGGCGATGGTTAGCATACAAATTAAAAGAAAAAGAGAAAAGAATAATACATTGGCTACAGGATGAGGAGGGAGTGATACATCACAAAAGAGAAGAAAAAAAATATATAAGACAAAAATTCTTTCAAAATTTATATGCCCAACAAAGTATACCAGAAGATGATATTAAACAATATTTAGACAGGATGAACCTAACCAAATTAGAGGAGACAAAAAGAGAGATACTAAATGGAACAATTATTATAATGGAGGCAAGAAAGAGGCAAAAAAACCCACAATAAAACACCAGGCCCAGATGGACTTCCAGTGGAGCTATACAGGACCCGCTAGAGGAACTATTGTTGGAAATATTTAATGAAGCACTCATGGAAGCTAAAATACCCAACTCCTGGACAGAAGCACTTATCACTCTCATTCCAAAAGGAGATTCAGATCAACAACAAATTAAAAATTACAGACCCATTTCATTACTGAATGCAGATTACAAAATATTCGCATCTATAATTTCGGAAAGATTCAAAGAAGTGTTAAATGAGTATATTCACCCAGATCAAAATAGATTCTTACCAAGAAGACAAATAAAAAATAATATGAGAACTATTATAAACATATCAGAGTACTATGAAGCCCATCCTGGTAAACAAACTGCATTAATCTTCTTGGAAACCCAAAAAGCTTTTGACAACCTAAATTGGAGGATTATCATTTTACAATTGGAAAATATGAAATTTGGAGAGAAATTTGTAAGGATGGTGGAAAAAATATATTCAACACAAACAGCAAAATAATTAAATAATTTAAAAAATTAATATTGCAGAGAGAGTGAGACAAGGGTGCCCGCGATCATCTTTATTATTTATTCTAACATTAAAGGTGTATTGCTAATAAAAATTAGAGGCGAACAAGAAATAAAAGGCCTGAAAATTTAAAAAAATATAAAGTCCAAGCGTTTGCAGACAATTTAGTATTTATTTTAGAACAACCGTTACCGACAGGACCTAAACTAGTGCAACAAATAGAAGAATATGGTAGAGTAGCAGAACTTAAAATCAATAAATCCAAATCAAAGGCAATAATGAAAAATCCCACTAAAAAGCAGGAAAGTGAGTTGGAAGACAGAATGAGCATTCAAACGAATAAAAAAGTAAAATATTTAGGAATCTGGCTATCAGCTAAATGTTCATTGATCAAAGAGGATAATTGCAACAAATAAATAGAATAGAATTTTTATTGGCCAAATGTGATTGGACACACAATGAATTTGTCTTGGTGCAACGCTCTCAGTGTACGTAAAAGAAAAGAAACATTTGTCAAGAATCATAAGGTACAACACTTAATGATAGTGATGGGGAACAAATAAGCAATCAAATCATATTAGGAAACAGTCAATATTAATCATAAGGATACCAGCAACAAGGTTACAATCATACAGTCATAAGTGGGAGGAGATGAGAGATAGGAGTGATTAGAAGATTAATAGTAATGCAGACTTAATAACTAGTTTGACAGTGTTGAGTGAATTATTTATTTAGCAGACTGATGGCATTCGGGGAAAAAGTGTTCTTGTATCTAGTTGTTCTGGTGTGCAGTGCTCTATAGCATCACACGTGGGAGGACACACTCTGGACTTGGTTTTTATCTCTGGTCAGTGGCGGAGTGGTCTGGATATAGGGGATATAGTTATTGAACCCCTGTCATGGTCGGACCATTCTCTCCTGAGACTGGACCTTTCGACCGCTGCACCCCACTGCAGGGAGGCGGAACCGACCAGGTGGTTCCGCCCCAGGCGCCTGATGGATCCTGATAGGTTCCAGAGGAAGCTTGGGCCAGTTCCTGAAACTCTGGCTCACGACTCGGCTGAAGATCTGGTGGCTGCCTGGGATAGGACAGCCGCCGGTGCTCTGGACCGAGTCGTGCCTTTGCGGCCTCTGACCCGACGCCGAACCTGCCCGGCCCCTTGGTTTTCCGAGGAGCTGAGGGGGATGAAGCGCCGGAAAAGACGCCTAGAGAGTGGTTGGAGGGCCAGTCGCTCCGAATCCGACCGAACACTAGTTAGGTCTCATATTAAGACCTATCTAGTGGTGATAAAAGCGGCAAAGCGTAACCACTTTTCCGCTCTTATTGCATCGGCAGATAACCGCCCAGCCGCCTTGTTTAGGGTGACTCGCTCCCTCCTACATCAGGGAGCGCAGGAAGACCCCTTGCAAGGGCAGGCTGAGGATTTTGCACAGTATCTGCACGATAAAATCGCTCAGATTCGGGAAGGCTTGGACTCTGACTGGGTAGATCTCGGCGGGGTGACTGAGGCTGGTCTTGAGAATGTTATCTGGGATGAGTTCGACCCTGTGACTCCTGAGGACGTGGACAGGATCCTGGGGAAGCTAAACGCAACCACATGTTTATTGGACCCGTGCCCCTCCTGGCTGGTACTGGCCACCCGGGAGGTAACACGAGGCTGGCTCCAGAGGATCATAAATGCTTCTTTGAGAGAGGGTTTCTTGCCTCCCGCCTTGAAAGAGGCGGTGGTGAGGCCCCTCCTCAAGAAGCCTTCTCTGGACCCGGCCGTTTTGGCAAACTATCGTCCGGTCTCCAACCTTCGCTTTGTTGCGAAGGTTATGGAGAGTGTGGTTGCGCGACAGCTCCCACAGTTCCTGGATGAAACCGTCTATCTAGATCCGTGCCAGTCCGGCTTCAGGCCTGGGTACAGCACGGAGACGGCATTGGTTGCATTGGTGGATGATCTCTGGAGGGCTCGGGACAGGGGTTGCTCCTCTGTTCTGGTCCTATTAGACCTCTCAGCGGCTTTTGATACCATCGACCATGGTATCATGCTGCGCCGGCTGGAGGGACTGGGGGTGGGAGGCACCGTGCTGCGGTGGTTCTCCTATCTCTCTGACCGGTCGCAGTCTGTGTTGGCAGGGGGGCAGAGGTCGACCTCGAAGCACCTTGCTTGCGGGGTGCCGCAAGGGTCGGTCCTCTCGCCACTCCTGTTCAACATTTATGTGAAGCCGCTGGGTGAGATCATCCGTGGTTTTGGGTTGCGATGCCATCTGTACGCTGATGACACTCAGCTGTACATTTCCACCCCAGACCACCCCAATGATGCCCTTGAAGTGATGTCCCAGTGTCTGGAGGCCGTGCGGGTCTGGATGGGGAGGAACAGGCTTCGGCTCAACCCTTCCAAGACCGAGTGGCTGTGGATGCCGGCGTCCCGGTATAGCCAGCTGGTGCCATCGCTGGCTATTGGGGGCGAGTCACTGACCCCCACAGAGGGGGCTCGCAACTTGGGCGTCCTCCTGGACGCACGGCTGTCTTTAGAAGAGCATATGACGGCCGTGGCCAGGGGGGCTTTTTATCAGGTTCGCCTGATACGCCAGTTGCGCCCCTTTCTGGGTCGGGACTCCTTGTGCACAGTCACTCATGCCTTGGTTACGTCACGCCTGGACTACTGTAACGCTCTCTACATGGGGCTCCCCCTGAGGAGCACCCGGAGGCTCCAGCTGGTGCAGAATGCGGCCGCGCGGGTGATTATGGGAGCGACGTGGCGCTCCCACGTAACACCTCTCCTGCGCGAGCTGCATTGGCTCCCGGTGGTCTTCCGGGTGCACTTTAAGGTGTTGGTTCTCATCTTTAAAGCGCTCCATGGCTTAGGGCCAGGGTATTTGCGAGACCGCCTGCTGCTACCGATAACCTCCCACCGGCCAATACGCTCTCACAGAGAGGGCCTCCTCGGGGTGCCGTCGGTCAGGCAATGTTGACTGGCGGCCCCCAGGGGGCGAGCCTTCTCTGTGGGGGCACCCGCCCTGTGGAATGAGCTGCCTCCCGGAATACGATTGGTCCCGGACCTCCGGACCTTCCGTAAAGCCCTGAAGACGTTTTTATTTCATCAAGCCGGCCTAGCCTAAATGGTTTTTAACTGGGATTTTAAATTTTATGGATTTGGGGTTTTAAATTGGGTAGCCAATTATTTAATTTTTTAATTATCTTAACTTTTGTATTTGTATCTTTTTTAATTTTGGCTGTTCACCGCCCTGAGTCCCTTCTGGGAGAAGGGCGGTATACAAATTAAATTAATAAAAATAATAAATAAAATAGTGTTGTTTTGAGGATAGGAGTTGAAACAGTTTATGTCCAGGATGCGAGGGGTCTGTAAATATTTTCAGAGCCTTCTTTTTGACTCATGCAGTATACGTGTTCCAGGTTGGTAGTAATTTTTTTTTTTTTTGCAGTTTTCCTGTGCGCTGCTCCCACTATCCATGCATGGGTTAATCCTTCGGTGCTTGGCAAACAACTGAGTGAAAACAAAAGGCTTTTGTTCCCCTTTCCGGCTCCCAAGCCATGCCTCTGGTCCCATGATCCCCCAGTCTTCACTCAGTTGCTGGCAAACACTGTAGTGATTTTTTGGAGCTCCACAGATTCTAAGGTATTGTGTGTCTGTGGGGGGTTTTTCTTCTCCCTTTTTTCCTTTAAACTTCTTTAGTTCTTGGCTTTCTCCTTTCCTTTAAGCGTCTAGGATTTTCTGTTATTTTTGAGTAGCTCCCCTTCGCGATTTCTCGTTGTTTTCCGCTGTTGGGCACAGCGAATCTGAGCGGAGGAGGGGGAGTGGAGCAGGGCGCTCACACGCTCGCTCGCTAGCCCCTCAACCTCATACTGGCCAGCTTTCGGCAAGCGCGGCGTTAACGGCCGCTCCGCGCCCGTCTCAGCTGGCAAGGGGCCCATACATCGCTCCCACGCCGGAGCCTCCAAATAGCGGCGGCGCGCTCATCAGCTGGCCGGCGGACCCAGAAGTGCCGGCCGCCCACGCGGCTAGAAGCCGAGGCCCGATCCAAGCCTCGCAAATCTGCACCGATCGAGGGCGCGAGGCAGGAAGAGCGCCGGAAGAGGAGACAGCCCTCCCTACACTACAGAACAACCCCTCGTTAGGGGATAGCGTAGCGTCTGGTCGGACCCTCGGGCTGCCATTGTAAGCCTGCTGCCAAGTCTGCCCCCCGTGGAGGAGCGCACCACGTGGCAGCGCCATATTGGTGGACCTTCGGGCCGCCATTTTGGGCATTATTGTCAGCTTGTGCCTCCCCCCCATCAGGGAGCCAGCTGCAAACCGGAACCCCCCCTCCCACTGCTGGAAGGGGCATCAAACCTCCTCCACCACCAACGTCTAAAGAGGTTTGGGGAGGCCCCTGAGCGCTCAGGCATCGAGCACCTGCGAGCGGCAGGACAGGGTTCCTACCTCAACTTTCAAGCCGCCTCAGCCATGTCTCACTACCCCCCATCGTCAGCCATGGAGCTGGAACTAAGCCCCCCACGCATAAGCGAAAAAAGGGGGAAAAAGAAGTCAAAAAAGAGGCACGTGAGCTCAGCCAGCAGGGCTGCCTCTGAAGGTTCCCTACCCTTCCAGGATAGGGATGCCCTAAGGAGACACAACGCCCTGGAGCGACAGTGGGAGAGGGCGCACAAGGCGGCTTCAGGAGACCCGTCCAGGGATCCTGCACCGGGGGTGCCTACACCCATCTCCCCAAGAAAAGCAGAACAGGGGCTTATGTCGGTGGCCGACATCACTGTCACTCCCAGAACCCCTGAGGGGGCAGGGCCGACTCGCACAACACCCCGCATCAAGATAGCGTCAGGCCCCGGACTGGAGGCCTCAAATTCGCCCGCACCAAACCAGCATCGCCGGGCTAGGGAGCCAAGTGCCACACCGTCAAGAGCAGACCCACAAGGTCACGGCGGACTGGGGCTGGCACCCACAGTGGACTTCCAGGCCATGTTCTCAGCGGCCCTGTCATCCTTCTTCACGGCAACAATGCAGCAGGCGTCCCAGGTTCCCGTACAAACCGCACCGGGCCAGGCACAACCATTCCAACCCCAGCCCCAGCCCCTCACAGAACGGGGTCGAGAATCTTCATCAGACGAATCAGACCAAGCGGAGGAGGGCCCAGAGGAGATGGAGCTATCGGAGGATGAGGGTCTAGCACCGGACACCCCGGCCTTTACAGGCCTCTTCCGCCTGGCTCTATTCAAGTCGCCCCTCCAAAAGGCACGACTCACAACCAATCTTGGAGTGCCAGGAGACGTCGCAACACCCTCCACCTCAACGGCGGGGCCTCACAACGCCCTTTTCAAGTCGTCAAAGCCGCAAAAGGACTACATCCCTTGCCCGCAGCTCTTCACAGACGTGATTCAGAACCCCTGGGGGCAGCCGGCCTCCCTGGCTACACCCAGCAACCTCGATAAAAAACTCTACTGTTCAGCCCCAGAGTTAGAGGACCTTCTGGTGCTCCCCTCAGTAGACCAGCCGGTGGCAGCCTTATCTTCCAGCTCCCTGATCTCTACCGACCCTCTAGACACGCTCAAGGCAGAGGAGAGAGGATGGAATGGGCCTTCCGCAAAGCACACCAGGCCGTTGGCTGGGCAATCAGATCCGCGACAGCTTCGTCCTTCTTCAACAGAGCCTCACTCATTTGGCTTCGTCACCTGCAGGACAGACTCCCGCCTGAGGACACTAGACTGCATCAAGATCTAAACAAGATAATAGCTGCCACCGAATACACGGCTGACAGTTCCCTGAACTCAGCCAAGTTCGCCTCAAGGGCGCTAGCTTCTACTCTTACCGCTAGGAGGCTATTCTGGCTTAGGCCATGGAAAGCCGACTTCAAGGCCAAGTGGAAGTTGGCGGCTTCACCATATGAAGCACCAGAGCTGTTCGGTGCCTCGCTGGAACCCCTACTGATTGAAGGGAAGGACAAGAGGAACATCCTCCCGTCAACCTACAGGCGCCAGGAGTGCAGGTACACGCCTTACCCGCTCCAACAGCCCTTTCGTGCAGGCGCCGGACCCAGGGGTCCTCCTCGCATCGCTCCCATTACCAGGGAGGAGATAGATTTAATGACAGACAACAGTTCCGAGACCGAGGAAGACACCAGCAGCCTAAACGCAACTTCCGTGGAGCCGGCCCTAAGCCTGCCAGAAGGGGGAAATGACTCCAGGCCCACAGGGCCCATAGGGGGACTGCTCATCCTCTTCCATCAACAGTGGGCCAGATCGACTTCGGACTCCTGGGTAAGGCGTATGACCTCTTCCGGGCTGTTCATCGAATTCTCCGGCCAGCCGCCCCACCGGTTTGTCCGTTGTCCAACCCCTCAGTCCTCGGAACTTCAGGACCTGATGTCGCAGGAGATTGCCCACCTCCTGGAGGTCGAGGCAATAGAGCCGGTCCCGCACAGCCAGCGGGATTCAGGATTCTACTCGACCCTCTTCCTGGTTCCCAAGAACTCCGGGGGCTGGAGGGGCATACTGAATCTAAAGCGCCTGAACCTGTCGGTACAATACCGCAGGTTCAAGATGCACTCCCTCAAGTCCATCTTAGCGGGAGTGAGACAGGGCGACCTCCTTCAATCAGTCGACCTCCGGGAGGCTTACCTGCACGTGCCGATTCACCCGCATCACCGTCAGTACCTGAGGTTCGAATACGCGGGCCGACACTACCAATATCGCGCGATGCCATTCGGCCTCTCCTCGGCCCCCCGCACCTTTACCAAGCTGTTAGCGGTGGTGGCGGCCAAGCTCCGAGCCGTCCCGATCCAGGTGCTTTGTTATCTGGATGACATTCTGGTCCTGTCGTCCACGCCCGGCCAGGCTTACAGAGACATGAAGATGGTGATCAAGGCCTTTCAGGATCACGGCTTCACCATAAACTTCGCAAAGAGTCAGCTCCTGCCCACCACCAGGCTCCTTCACCTAGGGGCACTGATAGATTCGGCCAGCGGCCAGGTGTTCTTAGCACCGGACAGAGTCCAAAGCATCCGAACTTCAACTCTGCAGACCCTGACGAGGAGGAGAGTTGCCCTGATCCACCTCTCAACCCTCCTCGGGAAGATGGTATCATGCTTCGGCATCATACCGTGGGCACGCAGACACTCGAGACCCCTGCAGTGGTTCCTCCTCCCTTTCCAGCGAACGGGAAGGGCCAATTCCAGGAGGGAGGTTCGCCTCACCCTGCAGGTCCGCAGGTCCCTCAGTTGGTGGACATCGCCGTCGCTCCTCAAGGGCTCCAGTTTCCTAGAGCCAGACCGTCTGATACTCACCACCGACGCCAGCCTTCGGGGGTGGGGAGCCCATCTCCACAACCTAGTCACACAAGGTCAGTGGTCGCTAGAAGAACAAAAATGCAGCATCAACCTCCTAGAGCTTCGGGCGATCAGACTGGCACTCCGCAACTTCCAGATGACGGTACAGGGGCATCACATCCTGATCCTGACGGACAACATCTCGGCCAAGGCACACGTCAACAGGGAGGGGGGCACGAAGTCCCGTACCCTGATGAGGGAGTCCGCGGAGCTGTTCAGCTGGGCAGAGAGACACCTGCTCTCGATCAGAGCAGATCACATTTCCGGAGCAACCAATGTGAGGGCGGACTGGCTCAGCCGCGAAACGATAGATCAAGCGGAATGGCAGCTCCACCCTCAGCTGTTTCAAGAACTCGCCTCACGCTTCGGAAACCCGGCCGTAGATCTCTTCGCAACCCCGACCAACGCTCAGCTTCCCCGCTTCATATCACGCTACCCGACACCACAAGCGGAGAACCACGATGCGCTGCATTGCAGATGGCCCGAGGGTCTCCTGTACGCATTCCCACCGGTCCCGCTGCTTCCGCGTCTCATTCGGAAGCTACTGGCAGAAAAAACCGACCTACTCCTGGTAGCCCTGAACTGGCCTCGGAGACCTTGGTTCGCCGACCTAGTAGCACTGTCAGTAGATCAGCCATGGGTGATCCCACCGCAGCAGCTCGTCCTGTGCCAAGGAGCAGTCACGCACCCAGAGCCCCAGTGGCTGCAATTAGCCGTCTGGCATTTGAACGGGTCATCCTGAAGAAGGACAGCCTACCAGACGAGGTGGTTGCCACTATCCAGGCGGCCAGACGCCCGGCTACGACATGCATCTACGAATCATCATGGCAGGCGTTCTGTCGCTGGAGCGCCCACCAGCACATCGACCCCATGTCACTCTATTCGGGACATTCTGCGGTTCCTGCAAGCTGGCCTAGACAAGGGTTTGGCCCCCACAACCCTACGGAGACAGACGGCGGCACTGTCAACAGTCATTACGTGCCTCCCGTACCAATCCCTCGCGCACCACCTGCGCATCAAGAGGTTTCTGCATGGGGCCACCAAACTGCGGCTCCCCACAGTCCACCGTTACCTCTCATGGGACTTACCTCTTGTGTTGCGGGCTTTGACCAGGGCCCCCTTCGAGCCCCTAGACTCAACATCTCTTAAGTACCTATCGTTTAAGGTGACCTTCCTGCTGGCGATCACCTCAGCGAGGAGGGTCTCAGAGCTAGCGGCTCTGTCAGTCCGCAAAGACTTGTGTATTTTCCACGACTCCACGGTGACCCTTCGCCTGGATCCTGCCTTTATCCCGAAGGTCAACTCGTGGTTCCACCGAGCCCAGGAGCTCATCCTGCCGGATTTCTGCCCCTCGCCTCGTGATCCCAGGGAAAAGAGGTGGCACACCCTAGACATGCGACGCGCCATCCGCACTTACATCCGACGGACTGCTCCTTTCCTCCGTATGGAGGGACTCCTGGTCTCCTTCAACCCAAAGTCCATGGGTCAGAAAATATCAGCAGCCACAGTCAGCAGATGGATCAAGGCCTGCATCGCCCTGGCATATGATCTGAATGCCAAACCGGCCCCCAGCAAGATCCTACCGCACTCGACCCGCAGTGCGGCCACCACGGCGGCCTGGGCCACCCAAGCCTCGGTCGTGGACATCTGCAGAGCTGCGACATGGTCATCCCTCACACCGTTCATCCGCCACTACAAGATCGATGCGTACAACTTGGCCGAGGCATCCTTTGGCCACAGAGTTCTGCAGAAAGTACTGACAGAGGAGGACTCGGGAGGCAGTCAGCCCCCCACCCAGGGAGTTTAAGCTTGGGTATATCCCATGCATGGATAGTGGGAGCAGCGCACAGGAAAATGGACGTTGTCTTACCTGAACGTCCCTTTTCTGGGCGCTGCGTACACTAGCCATATCCCGCCCGTTAGGGCTGCCTGCCACCGTTATGGCTGAGATTAGCTTATCTTCCCTACGTTAATTTGAGTTAATAAAGTTGAGTTTGTAAGTTACTCTTGGTGTGGTTTCTTGTCTGCTGCGCCTTCGTTCAGACTGGGGGATCATGGGACCAGAGGCGTGGCTTGGGAGCCGGAAAGGGGAACAAAAGCCTTTTGTTTTCACTCAGTTGTTTGCCAAGCACTGAAGGATTAACCCATGCATGGATAGTGTACGCAGCGCCCAGAAAAGGGACGTTCAGGTAAGACAACGTCCATTCTATCCTCTGAAGTCTGTGTCTGTCTTGTTGGGTTGCAGAACCAAACCAGACAGTTATAGAGGTGCAAACTCAATAATTCCTCTGTAGAACTGTATCAGCAGCTCCTTGGGCAGTTTGAGCTTTCTGAGTTGGTGCAGAAAGAACATTGTTTGTTGTGCATTTTTGATAACGTTTTTGATGTTAGGTGTCCATTTTAGGTCTTAAGATATGGTAGAACCTAGAAATTTGAAGGTCTCTACTGTTGATACTGTGTTATCTAGTATTGTAAGAGGTGGTAGTATGAGAGGGTTTCTCCTAAAGTCCACCACCATTTCTACAGTTTTGAGTGTGTTCAGTTCCAAATTGTTCTGGTTGCACCACAAGACTAGTTGTTCAACCTCCCTTCAACCTGTATGCGAATTCATCATTGTCTCGAATGAGACCGATCACTGTTGTGTCATCTGCGAAGTTCAGTAGTTTAACAGATGGATCATTTGAGATGCAGTCATTGGTATATAGAGAGAAGTGGAGAGAGCACACAACTAGGTAGCGCTAGCTGGTTTAGCTTAGTTAAAAGAATGCCTGGAATGATGGTGTTGAATGCTGAACTAAAGTCTACAAAGAGGACCCTTGCGTAGGTCTTTGGAGATTCAAGATATTGTAGGATATAGTGCAGAGCCACATTAACAGCGTAATCTGTTGATCTATTTGCTTGGTATGCAAATGGCAGGAGGTCTAAAAGTGGATCCGTGATGGTTTTCAAGTGGGACAGCTCTAGCCTTTCAAAGGTTTTCATAACTACAGATGTTAGAGCAACTGGTCTGTAGTCGTTCAGTTCCTTGATAGTGGGCTTCTTCGGCACTGGGATGATAGTAGAACATTTGAAGCAAGAACATAGCACATCTCTAATGATTTATTGAAGATTCAGGTGAAGATGGGGGCCAATTGGTCAGCACAGACTTTTAAGCAAGAATGATTGTAGCATATACTCATATGTATGAATAAAATACCTGGTCATATATAATTAACATAATATGGATTCAACAACATTTTCTCACTCAATGAAATGAAATTGCTATTACATCAAACACATGGAAATGTAAGAATTGCATATTTACAACCAGACAAGAAATGCACGCTAATTAATGGAGGCCCAACCCAATGGCTTGGATGTAATAATATTGAATTAATATTGAATTAATATTAATTAATTCAAACAGGGACCATGGTGGTTCACGTGGTAAGACGCTGAGCCTGTGCTCCGTTGAGGCCCATAGCTCGGCAGCTCGATTTCCATGAGCAAATAAACTGCATAGGGACAGGAAAGGAGGCAAGAAATGACCTGAGTGTGTTTTACTTCAGGTTTGAAAGGAAACTTCAACCACCTATCTCCACAACCCCCATCTCAGACACACCAACAACAGCCAAACCTCCTACAACTGACCATTGGGTTCACAACTCCTAGTGATCACAGAAAAGGAAGTGCAAGACCTATTTCACAGACAAAAGCCAGAAAAAGCTCCAGGCCCAGACAAGATAACTCCTTTTCCTTCCTTCTGATTGAACAACAATCTACTAAATAAGGCAGAAAACTTTTGATTATGCTTCATTAAACTCTCTAAGTACATTTGGTGAAAAATGACTTTTTAAAAAAAGTACTTTATAGTATGAATAAGCAACTTGGGATCTCAAATGCTTTAAGATTTGTAAATTCTTAAATTCTTAAATTGGTAAAGGGAGATTTAAATCAAGAACATTTGCAGTGTAGTGAATTCTGTATCTGATGCAAATATTTGATATAAATTCCATTAAATTTAAAAAGAAAGATAAGGAAATGCATGCCTCTCTTTCTTTAAGTTAACAGAGCCTCAACTTTCAGCATCGTTGCAGAATCCAGTCTGGGTTGGTCACTTTTTCTGAACTTTTGGACTCATGCTTGAGCCCATTTTCAGGGAGCTTCAGGAATCCAAAAGCTCAGAAAATAAAACTCTGGTACCAGTGACCGACCCAATTTGGATCCTGCAATATTATCCTAGGACATGTATATTCTCCTTCATTCTTTTCAATGTTGTCTCCTCATGCCCTTTTTATGGGATTCCTTTTTCTTTCCATATATAAGACTGGGATAACAAAACAATATTTTAGACGTATTGTTCTGACCTAAGATAAAGGTAAAAGTTCCCCTCGCACATATGTGCTAGTCATTCTCCATTGAGAGTGGAGACAGCAGCCAGGATGGGTAGCAGCAGCCAATCAGCGTGAAGGACTGAGTCTATCAATAACATCAAGTCCCGCCCTTGTTGCCGGGCAGACCCGCTTTTGACTCAGTCCTTCAGCTTGATCTGGCATGTGGGTCTTTAGCTCTGACTAAATCTCTGGCTATTTAGCTCTATTTGGATGTTTTTTCTGGCTTTTTGACTACGGATTTCTTGACTACGTTTTCTGAATTTCCCTCTTATCTGTTGGATCGACCTTCGGACTGTTTAACGATGTGTGTGGTATTGTTGATTTCTACTTGCCCTTCTCCACGGGGCGTTTTCCGTGGTTTTAGCACCCCTGGGAGGGGGCGCTTGCCTTCCCTGTTTCATTGATTGGGCTGGGAGGCCTTTCAGAGGTACTTACTTGATCAAACGGCCGTTTTAGCCTCCGTTTTAAATTGGGCAGCAAGAAATTACTTTCGGGAAGTTGCGACGGCCATTTTGTTTTCTCCTTGGTCAACCACTAAGATTCCCCTCATTGGAGCCTGCGGCAGCCATTTTAATTGCCCTCAGAAGGTTCTGGCTTCGAAATAGGAGCGGTGGCCATTTTGATTGCTTCCTTTCTACTGAGATCTACTTGCCAGCAGAAGTTTGGCTTCAGAGTGAGGGCGGCGGCCATTTTGACTGACTTTTTCATCACTTCTAGCCTCAAATTAATAAACATAGCTTTCTGTTCTGCCTGCTGCTGTTTAACAACCTTAAGACTACTGAATTTGTTGATTGGGACACAGTACTAGTGGAGCCTCTGCTCCCATATAGTGACCAAGCCACCTGAATCCCTTTGCACTCCCTGCCTGGTGGAACTGAATTTGGCCATTGTTGCAAGCCTTTGTGGAGCTTTTACGCCCCCTGGCCTGCTTGGACTGTGACTTGCAAAGGGCTTACCAGAGGAGTCTATGCTCCCTTGTTGTCTTGGCCTGCTCACATTGACTTTGTAGTCTTATGGAGTTTCCTGCACTCCCGTTGCTGTTGCAATTTCCGCCCTTTGCTTCCTGCTTCAGTTGTGAGCTCCTTGCCAGACACCATGCCAAAAGCGCTGACTAAATCAAAGCACGGTCGTAAGGCCGGAGTCTCTGACAGTGATTGGCCAGACTCTTGATCTGCTGACCAGCCTTTAGCTCGGGAGGCCTCTCAGGAGCCATCCCCGGTTTTACATGCGTCTAACGCCCGTCACAAGTCTGATGCACAGATCTCTACTTCTAGAGCTGAAAAAAGAAGGGACAAAGTTCTAAAGAAATTATGCGACAAGGCCTGCGCTAATCTTACCTGCGTTGTCATTCAGCCTTCTACAGTACGGGTGACCTCAGCCCCCTCGACACTTTCTCGCCCGGTCACTCCGGATCAGATGTCACTCCAGGATTGTCCCGTTACCATCTCTACTGCAAACCTCTGGGGCTCTGAGACCTCTGGCCAGCCGGTTTCCTCGAATCCGGAACCTGCACAGATCTCTTCTCTGTCTCCTCCTCCGGCTGCCTCTGATCCTGAACCTGTGCCTGTTCATGTTCCTGGACAGCTTTCCCCGGAGCAGATCCAACACATGTTTGAAGCAGCGGTGCAGAGGTCTCTAGCCGCCCGTTCCTGTTTTTCCAGCCGTGCCGGTTCCGTGAGGTCAGCCTCACCCATTTCTCCGGAACGGCCGGCTCCTGAAAAGGTGCAATGCAGGGCTCCTGATTCTCCGTCCTGCTCTCATTCTAGTCAGCCTTCGGCCTTGGCGGATGCTGAGTATAGCGACTCGGGCCTCTCAGACGATGATAATCTTCCTCCGGATCAGACCCCCTTTACGGGGTTGTTAACGCAATCATTGTTCAAGTCGCTACTGTTTAAAGCTGTTTCCACAGCTCGTATGTCCTCTCCAGTCGTAGATCCTGTGCCCGCTTCTTCAGCTGACTCATTGGACCCCATATTTGCCGAACCTGCTAAACCAACTACATCTGTGCCAACTCCACTGCTCTTCTTGGACACAGTGAAGCGGCAGTGGTCTTCTCCAACTTCAGCTGTCCTGCCCTCGGCCAACGACCGGAAGAACATTCAGGTGGCTACGGAATTGGACTCCATTCTTCAAATTCCTTCTGTCGACGTGCCCATCGTCGCCTTACTAATTAATGTCAACATCCCAGGGGATCCGGACGAAGCACTACGCCCGGACGAACGTACATTGGACTTGGTCCTACAACGAGCACACCAAGGGTCCGCCTGGGCTATTAGAGCTGCAACCACAGCTTCTTTCTTTAACCGGTCTACCCTGCTCTGGTTGAGGCAGCTGCAGGAAAAATTGTCACCTGATGATTTGCGGATCAAACAGGACCTTAACAAAATTGTTGCAGCTCTGCAGTTTTCAGTGGACTCTTCCTTAATTGCCGCCCGCTTCACTTCTAAAGCTCTTGCTTCCTCCATGGCTGCCCGCCGCTTAGTATGGTTGCGTCACTAGCAAGCTGACGCTAGACCCAAATGGCGCCTAGCCTTGGTTCCCTTTGGGGGTGCCAGGTTGTTTGGAGACGCTTTGGAGCCTTTTCTCACTGAAACGAGAGACAAAAAGAAGATCTTGGCACCTATCTTCCGCAGGGGGGAGTCCCGTTTTTCCCCTTACACCCCTCGTTCTCAGTTTAGAGGTAACGATGCGGGTGGGTCTTCCTCCTTTGGTTTTTCTCGGCCCTCCACTAACTTTAGTAGATTCCGGGGTTCTCAGGATAGATCGGTTCGTGGTAGGCCCTTTGTTTCTAAACGGCCCTTTCGGGGGGGAGGAGGTCGTTCCTGCCGGCGCTGTCGCTAGTTGCATCTCAGGTCCTCCCATAGGCGGCAGATTGGCTCTCTTTGCTGCCTCTTGGGAGAGATCTACTTCCGATAGATGGGTCCTGGCCACTTTAAAATCTGGTTTGGCCATTGAATTCCTTTCCCCTCCTCCAAGTGTCTTTGTTTGCTGTCCGATTTCTCGTAATCCGGAAAAATGAGTCCTTATGGACGCTGCGGTACAGCATCTCCTTTCCATCAGGGCTATCCAACTTGTTCCTCCTGATCAACGGGGTACGGGATTCTATTCCCGGGTTTTTCTGGTGCCTAAGTCCTCGGGGGGGGGGGGTGGAGACCCATTCTGGACCTTAAAAGGTTGAATCGGTATGTAGTATACCGAAAGTTCAAGATGCAATCTTTAAAATCCATCCTTGATGGCATTAGGAGGGGCGATCTCCTTTCTTCGATAGTTCTAACTGAGGCCTATTTGCATATTCCAATTTGTCATTCCCATAGGCGTTATTTGAGATTTTGTTACGGGGGGGTCCACTATCAATACAGGGCCCTTCCCTTTGGCCTCTCCTCTGCTCCCCGCACCTTTACTAAGGTGTTAGCTGCCATAGCGGCTTCCCTCAGGGTTCGTTCAGTTAGGTTACTCTGCTACCTGGACGATATTCTTGTTTTGTCCTCGTCCCTCCAACAGGCTAACCGGGATCTCCAGCTCACTCTGGAAACCTTCGCTTCTCATGGCTTTTTGATTAATCTTGAGAAGAGCCACTTAATTCCCTGTACCTCCCTGGTCCATTTGGGGGCCCTATTTGACTCTGTCCAGGGGAAGGTTTTTCTTTCTTCGGAGAGACAGGATAGTCTGCGAGGGTTGATATCTAGGATTGAAAGGTGTCGTGCTGTTTCCCCTTACGTTCTTTCCCAACTCTTGGGGAAGATGATTTCGGCCTTGACCATTGTTCCCTGGGCTCAGCTCCACGCCCGGGAGCTTCAATGGTTCCTTTTACCTTTACAGAAGGCGGGCAGAGCCACGTCAACCAGGCCGATTCCTGTTCCCTCAGCAGTTCGCAGGTCCCTCAGGTGGTGGACATCGCTGACTCTCTCGGCCGGCTCCCTCTTCCTCGAGCCTCAACAAGTGGTGGTCACCTCGGATGCCAGTCTCCACGGCTGGGGGCTCATTGCCAGGGGCAGATAACTCAAGGAACTTGGACTGTCCGAGAAGCCGCCCATCCAATCAACTGGCTGGAATTGCAGGCTGTCTTCCTTGCTCTCCGGGCCTTCCGCCACCTGGTGTCCGGTGCACACGTTCTGGTGCTCACGGACAATGTCACTGCCAAGGCACACCTCAACAAATTGGGAGGCACCAGGTCGAAGTCTCTGCTTTCAGTGGCGCTGAAGTTAGGTCTCTGGGCGGAGCGCCATCTCAGCTCCCTTCACGCAGAACACATCTCTGGAACCAGCAATACTCAGGCAGATTGGCTGAGTCGTCAACAGCCGACTCAATGCGGAGTCGGACAATGCGGAGTGGCAGCTTCATCCTCACATGTTTCAAGATCTGATTCATCGATTCGGCGTTCCTGTGATCGACCTTTTTGCCACGCATCTGAGTGCCCAACTACCGCTCTTCTTCGCCCGATACCCGGAGCCTCAGGCCGTTGCCACGGATGCTCTGCGATCCCCTTGGCCACGGGGCCTATTGTATGCCTTTCCTCCGACTTTGCTGATTCCCAAGGTCATTCGCAAGATCCTGACAGAGCGGGCGGAGGTGATATTGTTGGCTCCCCACTGGCCTCGGAGGCCTTGGTTTGCGGACCTTGTGTCTCTTTCAGTCACCCCTCCTTGGCGCCTCCCGCATGATCAGGACGTTTTCATTCAAGGTGCCTTGTACCATCCAGTTCTGCCTTGGCTCAGTCTGACCACCTGGCAGTTGAGCGGCGCTGTCTGAGTGACGCAAACATTCCAGGCGACGTGATTCAGATTATTCAAGCCTCTTGCTGCCCTTCGACAGAGCGAGTTTACTCAGCTACCTGGCGGGCTTTCTGCTCCTGTTGTGCCCATCATGAGGTGTCACCCCTTCAGGCATCTATTGTGGACGTATTGGTGTTCCTTCAAGAGGGCTTCTCGGAGGGCCTTTCACCTAACACCTTGAGACGCCAGGTGGCGGCTATTTCCTCAGTACTTCACTGTGGTTCTCTCTCTTCCTTGGCACAACATCCTCTGATCCGCCGTTTCCTCCGGAGTGCTTCTAACATGTCTCCTCCAGTTTTGCACCGCTATTCTACTTGGGATTTACCATTGGTTTTAAACTCGCTTATGGGCCCTCCTTATGAACCTTTGCAGACGGTGAGCCTCTTGTTGTTATCTTGTAAGGTCACCTTCTTGGTGGCCATAACTTCAGCCCATCGTATATCAGAGATTGCCGCCTTGTCAATTCGCTCTGATCTCTTTATTTTTCATGCTGACCGTGTGGTACTCTGGCTAGACCCTACCTTCATCCCGAAGGTCAACTCGGTGTTTCATCACTCCCAGGAGCTTATATTACCTAATTTCTGTCCCAGACCGACTCATTCTCGGGAACGCCGTTGGCACACCTTGGATGTCAGGCGGGCTCTGCGAATTTACCTAAAGAGAACAGCTGGGGTTCGCCATTCGGAGTCGATTTTTGTATCCTTCTTGCCTGTTTCCCTGGGCCTCCGAGTGACATCATCTACAATCGGTCGCTGGATCCGACAAACCATTGCTTCGGCCTACGACCTCAGTTCTCTCCCGCGACCGGCACGTATAACAGCGCATTCCACCCGCAGTGCATCTACGTCGGCAGCCTGGTCTACTCAGGCTTCATTATTAGAGATTTGTCGGGCGGCTATGTGGTCTTCACCTGTTCCCTTCATTCGGCACTATAAAATTGACTCCTTTGCATCGACGGAGGCTGCGTTTGGTAGACAGGTGTTGCAACAGGTTGTTTCTGGGGAGGACGTTTCGCACCAGTCTGGTCCCACCCTGCCTTCGGGACAGTGAACTGGGGTATGTCCCATCCTGGCTGCTGTCTCCACTCTCAATGGAGAAGGAGCGTTGGTCCTACCTGATACGCTCCTTCTCCTTGAGTGGAGACAGCAGCCAGACCCTCCCTTTAGTGTTTTTCGTCAGTCTGGTGCTTTCAACCTTGTTTCTTCTGGACTCTGTTCTTCGTCTCCCACACGCCGAGTCTATCTCTTCAGTTCTTCGCCAAAAGCGGGTCTGCCCAGCAACAAGGGCGGGACTTGATGTTATTGATAGACTCAGTCCTTCACACTGATTGGCTGCTGCTACCCATCCTGGCTGCTGTCTCCACTCAACGAGAAGGAGCGTATCAGGTAGGACCAACGCCCCTTTCCAACCCTAGGGGGTGGTGCTCATCTCCGTTTCAAAGCCAAAGCCAGTGTCATCTGAAGATTTCTCCGTGGTCATGTAGCTGGCATGACTAAACACCAAAGGCGCACAGAACGCTGTTACCTTCCCACCAAAGGTGGTCCCTATTTTTCTACTTGCATTTTTTACGTGCTTTCGAACTGCTAGATTTGGCAGAAGCTGGGACAAGTAACAGGAGCTCACCCTGTTACGTGGCACTAGGGATTCGAACTGCTGAACTGTCAACCTTTCTATTAACAAGCTCAGCGTCTTAGCCACTGAGCCACCGCATCCCTAGGTTTCCCCAAAAAGCACGAAGCAGAATCCTGGTCCCGACAAAACTCCTTTTATTAAACAAACAGTGAATTCCTGTCATTCACCTTCAGCAAAGTCTTTCAAGGGAGAATTTACAGTCACAGACCTTATCTGGCTTGGAGAGCTGCCAGGCCGATATCTTCAAAACTTGGCAGAGTGTTGGAGAGTCACAAACCAATTAGGTGAACTAATTGTCTCCTGCAAACTCCACTCCCTTTTTGCTCCTCTTTTATTCCCTCTGGGAGGTGCCATTCATCATCCACCTGTGGCCTTACTCCCAAATCGACCCTTTACTCCCAGTTCTTTAGCAGTTCCCTTCGTCTGGCAACTTTGCGCATGCGCACACTGGGAATAGGCTCAAGCTGTTCATCTGCCTCACTGATGTCTGACTCCAAAGGCAGCTAATAACTGGCATACGGCTTTGGCCCCCTCTCTGCCTCCAACGCAGAGCCCTCATCAGAGCCTTCCCCAGACTCCAGGACTGGCCCATGTTCCACCCCAAACTCCTCACTGTCCGAATCTGCTGCCAGATCCACTGGCCACTGGCAGGCCACAACACATATATCAAAGTAAGTCTCATCCTAATCTATCAGTGAGCAACCTAGATTAAAAGGGAGAGTGAACATAAAACATTTCAGAATGCATTCCTTTTTTAAAATTTTGGCTTTTGAGCTCATTGCAAGATAATGTAGTATGAGGAATAAAAGTGACATTTTTGGAAACAGTGCAACTTTTGTTACATTTTCTCACTTCATGAAAATGCTGAGGAACCCCAAAAAATGTCAAAAAGGTGTCATCCTTTCCCCTCCCCAAGCTAGCTGAAATGCTAAAATGTATATATATATATATGTATAGAATGTGCATTTTCCTCTCCTCTCCTCTCCTCTCCTCTCCTCTCCTCTCTCCTCTCCTACCCTCTATCCACTATTCCTTCTCCTCTCTCCTCTCTTTATGCCAGGAGGACATGAAAGGACTGGTGTTTGTCTGCTTGCCTCTCAGATCACAGCTGGTATACAGTAAGTGGTTTCACAAAAGCACATTTGCAATTTGGCAACCTTATTTGGCCTGGGTTTAAAAGGCTGACCTGCTTATGGGCTTGTGGAAGAATTTCTCTAAAGCAAAATACACAAACTATCTCTCAAAACACAGTTTAAGGGTACCTCACTTCAAAGGCTATGGTAAACAGTGTTCAACGTCTTAAAAAAATAAAGTTGGACAGAAGACAAGTGACTTTCCTAGAGCAAATATGGGCTGTCCTTTCATCATATGTGCATTGAGTACTGGAAAAAAATAAATAAAAGGCTTACTGCTTTGATTCTCTTCAAAAGCAATTATGGAAGCCTTTGTAAACGGCCAACCCCAATGGATTGTTTTTGGCACATATAACTGGTCTACTTCAGACCCACTTCTTACAATATGACAAAAGAAGCTTGTTCCCAGTTTTGGCACATGTTTTCTTAAACTAAAGCCAAGAGTAAACTTGCTGCACCTTTAATACAGATGAGATAGGAAACACTTGTTTTCCAATTCTTGCTATCTAATCCACTTGCTTTCCTCTCATGTTGGCCCCACTTCTCTCAATAGTCTGCTTCATGTTCATTTAAACAGTATGTGGCTCATGGTTTGTGAGAGATTATAAAAATGTAATTATCAGACCATAAGCTATCCTGATTCAAATATGAAATGACTGAATTTGGTTGGGAAGAATCTGTCTGCTAGATTGATAACATACAAATTGCTCCCAACATAATTTTGTTCTAACGTATTTCCATATTAGTTTGAGTTGTGTATGAATTGTTATTGAATAATTCAGAAACCAATAGAATAATTTCATCTGGGAAGTGTAAATTACATAAACATTACATCTTATTTCTGATATAACACCTGCCCACCATGAGATTCTTAAAGCAAGAAGGGAGATTCTTTTAGTTGATCAAATGCATTCTCAGTGAGAGAAGAAGTTTTGTATGGTTTCTTTCTTTCTTTCTTTCTTTCTTTCTTTTTTTTTTTTTTTTTTTTTGCTTTGATTTATATGCCGCCCTTCTCCGGAGACTCAGGGCGGCTTACAATGTGTTAAGCAATAGCCTTCATACTTTTGTATATTTATACAAAGTCAGCTTATTGCCCCCACAGTCTGGGTCCTCATTTCACCTACCTTTGAAAGGATGGAAGGCTGAGTCAACCTTGAGCCTGGTAGGATTTGAATTTGCAGTAATTGCAAGCAGCAGATGTTAATAACAGTTAATAACAGTGCATTAGTCCACTGTGCTACCAAGGCTATATGTGGTCTAGGATGAATGTCTTTCAGAGAGTACTCCTCCATTTTCTGGAAATATGGAATATTGCTCCAGAATGTGTGTGTGTGTGTGTGTGTGTGTGTGTGTATTTCCATTGTTTAAAAAGGCAGTTACAACATTTGCATTGCTAAGCAAGGCAGTTGTTAAGTGAATCATCCCCCATACAACCTTTTTGCCATGGTTGTTAATTGAATTATGTGGTTGCTAAGAGAATTTGGCTTCCCTCATTGAATTTGTTTGACAAAAGCTGGCTGGGTAATGGTAATCACATGACCTCACATGACCTGGGACAGTATAACCATCAGAAATACATGCTAGTTGCCAAGCACCAGAATTTTGATAAGGTGACCATGGGAATGCTGCAATGGTTGTGTGAGAACTGGTCATAAGTTATTTTTTCAATGACGTTGTAACTTGAATTCTCACTAGACAAATTGTTATAAGTCAAGAGTGACATGTAGTCATCTCGGATCTAGCTTTCAGCTGAATGCCTTCCAGACTTCACTTATTCCAGGAGATTCCCGATTCCTTCAGAAGCTCAGGCAGCTTAGTATCTCCTTAAAGATAACTAGATTGCAGCAAGCCCAGCAGCAAGTTCTCTCCTGGACATTACATCCTTCTGAGTTATGTAGTTGAAAAATTCATCTGTCTTTCTATTAAATTTCTCCTCTCCGCACATCTGCCTAACAATCTGGCTGCCAAGTTTATTGGAGCATCTCCTGTCATAGTACAAATTGATTCTGAAGCTTTTCAACAGCAGCATCTAACCACATTAAAAATACACTGAGTTTCTAACTGTTCCCTTCCGCTATGAGAGTACTGTATTCTATCGGTCCCTTATGCATTCTGGAATCTCAGCAATTCTAGCAAAAGGGCAGGCTTGTGTATTGATTTATTGGAAAGCCTACACAGACATTCATCGTGCACCTGTAACGCACATCATTCAACTTTTGTATTCATGTATCCTCAGAAATTGAAAGCACATAAGTGGTTGTATAATTGACATTTCTGAAGGTTCCAGTCATTCCAACACTAAGGAAGAGAGGGAGTGGGTAGAGCAAGGGAAGGAAGTTGTGTCTCCAAGGAGGAAGGCACAGAGAATAATGTTTCTTCAGCCTCTAGACTAGAAGAGATGAATCTTGAAAGGATTTAGGTCTTGTTATCATCAGCAGAAGAACAAATGGAGACTGAAAACTTTTCTAAAACTTCTTCGCTCAGTACTATCTCCATGGAGATGAAGCAGGGAGGAGAAACACCTTTGTTCTGAGTCATGGAGAGAAGGGGATGGTCCATCTAGGTAATAGAAGGGCGAAAATAGAGATAGAGAGGAGAATAATGGGAGCAATAAATTTAGAGCCAGTAGTTTTTTGGGCAGAAATCTTAGCTATGCTAACAATAAAGATGTATTGGCTTCAAGATCATGATGCACAGGTCAAAAGAATCTATTTAAATGTGGGAAAAGTGGGAGGAAGAAGAATTTAGGTGCATGTGAGAACTGCACATTTATAGTGACTGTGTATCCAATCAGTTTTCAAGTGAATCTGCATAAAATTGGGAGCCTGAGATTTACTGCCAAATTCTGGTTCATTATGAAAATTCATAATTGTCCTGCTAGATTGAGTGAATCATAAGGGGATCATGTCAAAAGAAACCTCAGCTTAATTTTGACAGGTTGTTTGCCAGGTAATTTTGCTGTATTACCTTAATATTTTATACAGAACTATTTATTAGTTAGGGAGGTTGAGGGTTAAAATAATTAGCAAAATGTAAATTTGCAACAATTGTGAAAAAGAAAATAAACACTTGCTTCACATACCATTACTTTTTAATTAGAAGTAGTATGATTATTCTCTTTCGAATAAAAATAATTCAACACATAATTATGTTAAAGAAATTTATTGTTATATTCCAGCTTTGCAGTCAAGGATTTTTCTTATCTGCATATCAGCAAATTTGCACTTTGAAGAAGTGAAAAAGCAGCCCCTCTCTTTACAAGTGCTTGGAGTAAGATTGGCCTCATGGTTACAAAAGTGTTTTTTCTATTTTGCTTTATCTTCTTCTTTCCTATGGTTGGATAGATTAAAATTACTATTAATCAAGTAATTAATGGATAGTTATCTCCTATGTTGAGAATTTTTCCAAATAGAAACTGTCCTATTTACAAATGAGTAATAACTACACGGATTACTACATAGAGAATATATACACATTGTTTTATAATTTGATTAAGATCTAATATCACAGTTGTAAATCTTTTCTACTATCCTAACAGAAGGCATGCTGTACTTCTGGACAAAAATCCAGATCACATGGAATTAATTGACCACCTTCCATCCAGGTGCAGTTTAATCTTGTTCCAGTTGCAAAGGCTTTTGAAACTTGGGAACTCATTTCATAAGTAATAACATTTTTGCAAAATGGTTTGATTTCTTCACTGATTGATGGAGACATTGCTACTGCCTTATCATCGAGGGAGAGCACACTATAATTAGCTGCTAGCTAATCTGCAAGTATAAAAATTCACAGTACAGTGATGTTTTCTTAGTAAGAGCAACTTACTTAAACTCTGTTTCGAATGTAAAATTGAATGTTTGAATGGCAGACTCTACAAATTTTGAAGTTCCAATAAATTTATTCAGCCAGTCAGAATAAATAGATGGCTTCAAAAGTAATTATGTTGCCTTTGGGCTAATTGTCCTATTCTTGACACAGTCATTTGAACTAAATCAAAATAAACTGGGTTTATTAGGAATACCAGTCTTTCGCTAAAGAACTTCCTCATAAAAGTTTCCCATCCCTATTTAAAAAACAGAGATTTGTATATTTTTGCACAAAAAAGCCTAGTTTACATATACAGTAATAAGACTGTATAAATTCAGTGCATCTATTGGCTATGATGGTTTAACTTGAGAGATAAATGGAAAGAACAAACTTAGAATATCAGATCATCTTACAGTGAAGCATTTGTCAAAATGTGACTATTTAACTATGTTGGGGTTTGTGAGTTACCTGTTTTAAGTTTTCTAAGACTCTATTGGTATTATTTTACAATATCTTTTATCTTTTTTTCCAATTTATATACCGCCCTTCTCCCTGAGGACTCAGGGCGGTATACAGCCAGAATTAAAAAACATGAAATACAAATATTAAAAAACAATTAAAATATATATAAATTTGGCCCAAAATTAAAAATACAAACCAATTAAAACATTTAAAAATTTCTTCTTAAGCCAGCCCGGCTTGCTGGAAAAACAGGTTTTAAGGGCACGGCGGAAGGCACTGAGGTCTTGGATTCTCCTTATCTCTGGGGGCAACTGATTCCAGAGGGTAGGTGCCCCCACAGAGAAGGCCCTCCCCCTGGGGGTCACCAGCCTACACTGATTGGCTGATGGCACCCTGAGGAGGCCCTCTCTGTGGGAGTGCAAGGGTCGATGGGAGGTCGTCGGTAGCAGCAGGCGGCCTCGAAGATAGCTAGGCCCGATGCCTAGCTAAGCCCGATGCACAATAGTGAATTAATAAAGAATTTATGATCTTCTGATTCCAAGTACTAAAATCACTGTTAACATGTGTAATGTGTGCTAGCATAATATCAAAAATTACAGTAGTAAACATATTTTGTAATGGAAAAAGTACATATTGCATAGGAAACTGGAATGGGATAAAGCATTCTATCAGTTGAATT
The DNA here is from genome assembly GCA_022577455.1 of Arizona elegans. Classification (NCBI taxonomy): domain Eukaryota; kingdom Metazoa; phylum Chordata; class Lepidosauria; order Squamata; family Colubridae; genus Arizona; species Arizona elegans. Next base: position 29,612,921 of record JAKOOJ010000006.1, on the reverse strand, counting down.
GATCTTATGTGAGCTCTAAAACACATTGGATTCAATTTAATTGAATAAGACAGTTGTATATAGTGAACCAATTGTGTTTTTCTTGTTATATAATGTGCATAACTTTTAGTTGCCTGCCAGTTGGCATGACCTAAGTTTAAAAGAGTCAGTCAGGCTTACAATGAGTTTACAAAAGAAATATGATTTCTCAGAGGGTTAAACTAATGCTTATACTCTGGACTCTATTGGTAAGAATTACTTTTCTGTTATTCTTATTCTCTTAAGTAGTCAATGAATTGGTACATTCTGAATACTATAATTTTATAAAAAAAAAAAGAGCAGTTTAGCCAATAAATGAATTCATTATTAGGTTATATTTTATAATGTCATACAAGAGTAGTACTCAAGCCAGTTAACAAAGTTAAATTTGGAAAATTAAAGGAGTCAATCAATAAATTAAATCAATCAACAAATAAATCAAATAACATAGTGAATAATTAAAATCAACAGAATTAATAAAAAACATGCCTAAACAAAATTGCTTCCAACTGTAGAAGAAGTTAAAAAGACATGGCCAAATTTTCACAGAGGAAAACTCTACAATTCTGCAACTTTGGAGGGGGACAAAAACATTGTATCTCCATCTGATCATAGGGCATAATCCAGATAATATAAGAAGGTATGGTTCTTAAAGTACTTAGATGCATATTAGTATGTATGGCAGAAATTCTTTTTGAACAGAGTACAGTTGATCTTCATTTTCATCTTGATGGGAATAAATCTGTTTCAGATCAAAGTTCTTGGAACTTTGGAACAGCCTTGTAACATTCTGGATCGGGACTCGTTATACACGGTCACTCATGCCCTTGTTACCTCCCGCCTGGACTATTGCAACACTCTCTACATGGGGCTCCCCTTGAGGAGCATCCGGAGGCTCCAACTGGCGCAGAGTGCGGCCGGATGGTAATGGAAGTGACATGGCGTTCCCATGTAACACCTCTCCTATGCGAGCTGCACTGGCTCTCGGTGGTCTTCCGGGTGCGCTTCAAGGTTTTGGTTACCACCTTTAAAGCGCTCCATGGCTTAGGACCTGGGTACTTGTGGGACCGCCTACTACCACCAATAGCCTCCCACCGGCCGGTACGCTCCCATAGAGAGGGGCTCCTCCGGGTGCCGTCGGCCAAACAATGTTGACTGGCGGCCCCCAGGGGGAGAGCCTTCTCTGTGGGGGCATCTACTATCTGGAACGAGCTCCCCCCAGAGATACGGAGGATCCCGGATCTGCGCACCTTCCGCCGCGCTTTAAAGACCTTATTATTTCACCAGGCGGGCCTGGCCTAATTTTCTCCCTCTTTCATAAAAGATTTTCAATTTTTAAATATCTTTTAGTATTTTATACATTCAATTTTAAAATTGGTTTTAAATAGTTCGGGGTTTTAAATTTGTCGGAGCCAAAATTATTTAATTTGATTTTATTCTACTTTTAAATTTTGTATGGATGTGTTTTATTGTCTGGCTGTGCACCGCCCTGAGTCCTTCGGGAGTAGGGTGGTATAGAAATCGAATAAAATAAAAATAAATAAAATAAATAAATTTAGAATTTTATTATTTTATTATTTTTTTTATTTTTTTTATTTTATTTTTATTATATATTATTTTATTAGAATTTTATTTATTAATGCCTGAAAAGCAAAAACCAGAAGGCTTTATCAAAAATATTATTACTATTCTTCAGTTTAAGAATGCTAAGGAAAGATATTTTGTTGCTTGTGAATATGCAATTTGTGAAAAGAGTTGAACATAACTTTAGTTATTTTTTGTTGCTTCTCTCCTATAGCGGTGCCATGGCTTAGCAGTTAAGATGCTGGACTTGTCGGCTGGATAGCCGTCAGCCCAGGTTCAAGACCTAAGCTCCACACAATAGGGTGAGCTCCCATTACTTGCCCCAAGTCCTGCCAACCCAGCAGTTTGCAAGCATGAAAATGTGAGTCAATAAATAGGTACCACATTGGTGAAAAGGTAACAGCGCTCCATGATGTCATGCTGGCCACATGACTGCAGTAATGTCTTCGGACAGCGCTGGCTCAATGGCCTTGAAACGGAGATGAGCACCACCTCCTATAATTGGCAATGACTAGCAGAGTAAAATTCGCAGAGACTCCTTTATCTTACCTTACCTCCTATAGCTAGGGAAGAATCACTAAGTAAAGACTTAGACTTAGAAGAAGACTTAGAATAACTTTATTGTCACTTTGAATGTACACTAATAGGCATATATTAAAATGAAATTTTGTTGCATACAGCTCTCAAAGGGTCACCACCTCCAATGCACACTACATAAACATAACAAAATACATACATACATACATACATACATACATACATACATACATACATACAAAATTATGCATATATCCACATATAATGACACTGAGAAACAATACAGTCTATTTCTGATGTATGCATGTATATGGTGAGAAAAAACAATCATGCAAGTTTACCAGAGGATAGCATAGGGAACAAAGCTGTTACAGAATCTGGTAGTCTGCTAGACATATTTTGAAACCTCCTCCCAGAGGGCAGCAACAGAAACAGACCGTGAAGTGGGTGTGTGGGGTCTCTAACAATGCTTTGAACTCTAAGTACATAGCGCTTATAAGCAGTATCCTGAATGACAGGAAGCCAGCTTCCTATAATCTTGCTTGTCCTTACCACTCTCTGAATGAACTTTCTCTCTGAGGCACTGCAACCACCAAACCAAACAGTGATGCAGTTTGTTAAAATGCTCTCAATCGTATTTCTGTAAAAAGTGGCCAGGATAGAAGGAGAAAGATTTCCTGCTCTCTTCATCCAACACAGGAAATGCAGACGCTGGTTTGTACGCTTCACTAAGGATGACGTGGGGAGAGACCAGTTCAGAGTGTTAGTTATCTGCACCCCCAGATATTTAATACTGTTGACCATCTCTACAGCTGCATCCTTGATACTGAGTATGACCATGCCGGCTCTTTCTAAAATCTAAATTGATCTCCTTTGTTTTATTAACATTTAGAACCAAGTTACTTTTATTGCACCAGTCCACCAGAGCCAGCCTTCACCTCTTCCCTATAAGCATCTTCATTGTCGTCCTGGATAAGACCCACCATTGCTATATCATCTTCATACTTCACAATATGGTTTGTAGCAGACTTGGCACAGCAGTCGTGGGTCATCAAGGTGAACAGTAGCAGACTCAAGACATAGCCCTGTGGGGAATCTGAACACAAGGAGATGGAATTGGAAACTTTTATTCAAATTCGCACAAACTGGGACCTATCAATAAGGAAATCCAGTATCCAATTAAATTAAGGCATTATTAAAACTTAATAGGTCCAGTTTGTTCACCAAATGCTAAGGAATGATTGTGTTGAACGCCAAACTAAAATCAAGAAACAGCATTTGCACAGGAGTATTCTTCTCCTCCAGGTGTGCCAAGCTAAGTTGAAGCACATAGGAAAATGCATAATCTATAGAGTGGTTCTTCCAATAGGCAAACTGTAATGAGTCAAAGGGGGAAGGGGGAAGGCATGAAACCATATAGTCCAATCTCTCAAAACACTTCATCATAATGGAAGTGAGTGCAATTGGACGGGAATCATTTAAGGCATGCGATATAGTTTTTTGGGGCATTGATACAATGATGGCAGTCTTAAAACATGATGAAACCATGGTCTGATGCAACAAGAGGTTGAAGATGTCTGTGAGAACAGTGGCCAGCTGGTCAGCACACTCCTTAAATACTCACCCAGAGATATTATCAGGACCAACAGCTTTCTGGGTATTGACTTTCCGCAGGATCTTCCGAACAGCAATTGTATCAAACCTGACTGCCTGCTCATCAAGGAGGGGAACAGCCTTCCTTGCTGGAATGTTGATTGTGGCCTCAAACCATCCAAAAAACATATTCAGTTTATTTAGAGAATCTGTGTCACCCTTACATGTCAGGAAAGCTGTCTTATATAATGACCCGAATACCTTGCCTCATACATCTCGAGTCCATAGGAACTTGAAAGAAGTTCTGTACTTTCTGACTATATGCCCGCTTTGCTGTTTTTTTAGCATGTCTCAGATCAGCTCTTGCTATTCTAAGTGCTGCCACATCACTTGATTTGAAAGCGGTGTTTCTCACCTTCAACATCACACAGACCTTCTGTGACATCCAAGGTTTCTCATTTGCTCCTATGACAAAAGGCTTAAAAACACTGACATCCTCCATACCCTTTTGCATATAAGCAGACATAGTAGAAGCCATTATATGGGAGGAAATGATATTGGTCTCAGAAGATTAATTTCTAAATTAATATGTAAAGAGTGAAAAGTGTCTTTTCCAAGATCATCCAGAGAATTTATATCATTTAACTAGAAGTGTGAAAGACCAGAAAAGCAAAAAATTGCAAGAAGAAATCCCATGGGTTTTTATGCTACTATTTCCTAATGGAAAAATGGATTATGAGATATTTCCTAATATTTCATTTATAAATGATATATTACAATTAGAACATAGGTAAACAGTTTGCAAAAAAAAGGCAATTTGGGATTGTATGATCAATAAAACACAGAAAGGCTCATTTAATTCTTTCTACATTGTATTAAGCATAATAGCTAGTTCTGCTTATCACTGTTAAGGAGGAATTAGAGAAAGTGGAACAGGTTTAAAGAAGGACAACATAAACTACCAAGATTCAAAAATGTAAGCTCTTTTAAAAGAAAATTAAGGAACCTGAAATGGTTAGCTTTGAGAAAGGAGAATGAGGACAATAATGTGATATAACTCTTTAAATATCTGAAAAGAGGCATACGGAAAATTTCAGGACTTGTCCTCTGCCACTCCACAATAAATGAAATAGAATGATAAACTTAAGTTACAGGAATGTTGATTCAGATAAAATTTTACAAACTTCCTAAATAATAGCATTTGGTTGTTAGAATCATACGGCTTCTCTTTGACAGATATGTTTGAGGAGAATTTGGGTAGCTCTGTCAGAACGTATTTTTTCAATAAGTAACAGCTGGATTAATTAGTGTATACATTTCTTATAAACTGAAACCCCACTATTCCTTTATTTAATTATTAAATAATAAAGAAAAATAAGCTTCTATTAATACATGTTTTTATTTAAAGACAATAAATTGAATTATGTTGCATATACCATATTAGATTTCTATATTTGGAGTCTCCTTTGAGGCTTTTATTTTATTGCCCTTTTTCTTCTGTAAACTTTATTTTTATAATAATAAACCTGTGGTATAAAATTAAATCATGTTTTAAAAACTGTAGTGTAATTTACTTATTCCAACCATCCAATCTTTAAAATGGTATTTTTTTTCTTTCTATTAAAAAAAACCGAGCCCAATTATAGCCTTACATAAGTAAATCCAATTTTATATACCAAATTTTCCAGAGATAGGCATCTGTGATTGACCTGTTTAGACTAATATTCATCTGGCATGCCTGACTGTAAGCTATCATTGGTTTAAAGATGCAGATTTCATCTAGTGTATAGTGCTTATGGCCAAATATCTAGTTATGCAACCAATATAAGTAAAATGCAAGAGAGATACTCAGGCACCAATGTGATAAAGATCTGACATTCTGTTTAGACATTCAATGTTTTTTAACCTAACCTATCAAGGTAGTTGTACACGGAAATTGTATTTTCAAATTGTTTATATCATGTAGCAAAATACGGAAATAAGATCTGAATATTATTCTTAGCATGCTGCTAATTTTTCTATCACTCTGATTCAAAAAGTCTCTTTCAAGTCAAGCCCAACTTTTGGTAACTACTTGAAACATATCTCTTACAGTTTACTTGACAGGAGTATGGAAATGTTTTGTCAATGTTTTCCCAGTTTACCTTTAATCCTTATATTCTGGAGATTCCTATCCAAGTATTTTCTAAAGTTGATTCTGATAGAAGAGAATATTTGTAGCTCAGGATTAAAGTGTGAGGTCCTTGGTGCTCTCTGAATTTAATGGGGGTTTTTTGTTTTGTTTTTGTTTTTTGCAGATGTTTCATTACCAAACTAGGTGCACTCACTGTTGATGTTACCTAGTTTGGTAATGAACTGTAAGAAAACCAACAAGCTCAAAGAGCACCAAGTACCTGAAAGAATTGATCCTGCTTAGCTTCTGGTCCAAAGCCTGTCATAAACTGCTGCCTGCTGAAACTCAAAGGAATATACATATTTCACTCTCTGTATGCTATACAGTATATACAACACACACACACACACACACACACACACACACACACCTCTTTATCTTTGAACCAGATATGTGAGATTATTAAAAAATGGTCAGAGTGTAATTTTTTTAGGCATAGGTAATGTTACTTTTCTTGTTCTTTTCACCAGTTTTCTTCCATTGGTTTATTACCCCTCTTAATTCTACCTTGTGCTTTATTGGAAAGGACTAATATAGAAAATCTAAATAACACAATTATTTGGGAATTCTATCCATAGGAAATAGAAATAGAAGTTAAAATATATCCCCTTATTTAATAAAAATGACAAGCAGAACCACTTGGTGGTCATGTCTTGACATTACTGTACTCCACTCTGAAACTTGCCTAGTAAATATACAGTTGTGTTTATATAAATGCCAAAAAAATGTTGGTATAATATAACGCTAGATAAATAGGAGAATGCATGGATGAAGGGACTAAAATTTACATTAAATTATACTTTGAAAGAGAACTTATATAAAATTATGTATCATTGGTACTTAACCCCAGATAGACTAACCAAAATGTATAAAGGGATTTCTAATCTGGAAATGTAGTCAAAATCCAGGTTCATTTTATCATATGTGGTTGACTTGCAAAAACTTGGTTTTGTGCTTGGCCAGAAGCCCTGTGAGTGTGATATAGTCTTGATGTTGTTGAAGATTTTTAATGAAACAGCTGTTATTGTGAATTATATATTTTATTATAAGCCACCCAGAGTTACATATTTGAGATCAGTGCTGCATAAATCAAAGAACGCCTGATAATTTAATAGATAATTGTACAGTGAGTATGTGTTTAAATGTTCTGAAATTCTTTCTTGGGCTTTCATGTGCTTAAGCGTTTTATTGGTTTATTATTTTGAGTTGGATTGCTGCAATCTCCATAAGTAAATCCTCCTTCAACAATAATGTTCAGAAGTGCAGTTGGCAGACAAAGCTGCAGAATATTAGTACACATTCCAACATTGATTGGGATGCTTCCTTGAAAATATATTCTATCTGAAGTTTTATTGCTAACACATAAGATCTTGAATGTTCATGGGCATAAGTACTTGTAGAATCTTCCTTTACTTGTTTGACACAACATGGCAAGCAAACATTGTATGTCTTTGAATTAATCATTATAGTGTTTTGATATTTTTCAATTGAACAGATTTTTTTATATTTGTCAAAAGCCTTCATTGTATATTTCCACATAAAATAAAAATGAAACACAGGACTGAGTTGTTCCAGATAGCGTCTTGTTGACTGCATCTATAAAGCTTCCAAATTAATAGGAGTAGAGATGGCCTGCCTGACTCGCATCACAGGCTGGATCTGCAGTAATCTATTTGGTTTTCTGTTGATCCTGATGGCAGCTTTTCTTGATAATTTTTAATCCTCGATAAATAGCTCATTAATGGGGTTGTGCATGGTTTGAACAATACGCAACAATGATTGACCTATAGTTCCCATATTATCCTTCATCTCTGACAGACATCTAGATTTTTGAGCAATGAAAACAATAAAAAAATAACCACTTGTTTTAAAACATTGATTTCCCAAAAAAGCAATGATTAACTGACGGGGTAACTACAATAAAACACATTAGTTTTTAATAGATGTTCTGCTGCTCTGAAAATAATATTTCTTCAGAAGTCAGCTATTTAAATACACCTTGTGTCAGTTTAATTTCTTTCCTAGTATGCTGCTGACTGAGAATTATTTTGGGACAGGTGGAAGGAATGTCACCAGATTTAACAACATAAATCCAGAGGTTCAAACAGGCATCATCTCCTTTCAGTTTTGTTAAATGTTAGAGAATGAAATAGAGTCTTCAGTCTAAAGACTGAATGTATTCCCTTTAATGAATAAGAGTAATACAGAGTAAAAAACAAGGTGTATTCATCATTTATTAAACAAATGATGTTTGCAGGCAAACAGTAATTTACTTATATTAATATAATTCATTAATAGTGCTATTCAGTGAAATGGGGGAAATGAGTAGTACATAAGTAAAAGGATTTGGTGCACAATTCTGTTTTCCCCTGATCTTTCTGAAATCTGTATCTTGAATGTATAGAGGCCTTATTCTGAAGAGAATTTGGTGTGTGGATGGAAGAGCAATGGTATAACTTGTCTGAAGAAGTTGGGCGTGCTTCTTTTTAAACATTATGTGAGTGTGAGCATGTCTCTCTGTGTATATGTGCGTGTGTATACAGTATATACATTAATCTGCTATTGAGAAGATATATAGTAATAGATATTAATGAATGTTATAATTATGGCTTCTACTCTAATTGAATTGAGAGGACAATCCTGATGTGAGGAGACCAGGATGGAGAGTTCCAAGTATATATGGAATATATATTTTAGCCATTATCTATCCACTGCAGGATGAAGGCCTTTTCTGCATGTTTCCAACCAATACAGTCTTGAGCTGTCTTTTGCCAGTTGGGCCTATAATACTTACTGGTGTGGCCGATCCATCTTGTTTTAGGTCTCTTTCGGGGGGTGGGGGAAGAGAGAGAGAGGGAGAGGGAGAGAGAGAGAGAGATATGTATTTACATGTACTTTTTTTTTATTGGATTATATGTAATGCCAAATATTATACTAACTCTTCTTTTTTTTTAAACAGCAAAATTTAGAAAGTAATCTTACCAGCCTTATCAAAAGAAACACTGAATTGGAAACACTTTTGGCTAAATTAATTCAAACTTGTCAACATGTAGAGGTAAGTACTAATTTCAGTGATATTTAATTCACAGTTCTTTCTGAATATGTGACATTCTGTTTTACAGACTTTTAAAATAATCATAATATTACCGTTTGAAAACATATATTTATTTATTTTATATATACCTATTTCTTTTTGTTTTAACCGTTCTGTTGTGTCTGACTTTTGGCGACTTTATAGGCAAGTATACACCTATTATAAAGTTGAATATAGACCAAATAGATAATTTAGTATCTTCTTTATAGAGCAATCAAGTAAATGTCATGGAGATTTCACTGTTGGAAAATATATATAATTTAGTATTGAATGAAATAGCATTTGTTTATTGTTAACACACTTGTAAAAAAAAATCAATAAAAGACAAAATATTTCCAATAGTTAAAGGCAGATTATATAAAAACCATTTTAATGTATGTATACAATTCATTTAATGGTTAAATGATAAAATAAAGGAAAAAATAATTTTTGTTTTTCTAGAATATATTGTCCTACCAGTAGAAAAAGTAGAATGATCAATTATTTTATGTTAATATATTGTTTTAGTTATATTCTCTGGTGGTTTCTTTGAAGTCTGGTAGAAATAAAGTTGGAATGAACAATTGGTAACATGAAATACAGATTGCTTCCTGCAGTAAACAAGCTGTAAGGGAATTCATACATGATGACAAGTGAGCCCAAGAGATTTCACAACATCCTGGCATGAACTAACTATATGCTGTAAAATATCCTCCATAATTCTTTGTGGCACACAGAGGCTCTTTAACAGATAGATTAATGTGGACAGAATTCCCTGAAGATAAAAAAAATTGACCTTCATAATTAAAATTAATTAGAGCATCTTTTGGAAACTTCACAGCATTATTTCCAATTTTAACTTTCCTTAAGTGTCACATGGCCTCTGTTTTACTCTGACAGTCATATTAAAAAAGCAAATTCAATTGCTAATATAGTATTGCTATTTATTTATTTATTTATTTATTTATTTATTTATTTATTTATTTGCTGCTCATCTCACTATAACTTTATATATAACTCGAGAAAAAATCCACTGTTAATATTTTATTAATTGTCCATAAAAATAATCAGTTAATTTAAGAAATATACGGCAATTTTCTATTAGGATCCCTGATGGCGCAATGCAATAGAATGCAGTATTGCTGTGCTGCCCCACTCCCACACACACACACACACATAAAGCAAGAGTTCTACAGTTGTTTATTCAGACCCCACAATCAGGTCATTAGAAAGTATCCCCATTACGTAGGTTTGGATTCCAAGCTCCTCATGGCAAGAGTCAGTGGGAACTGAGTCCAATGGGCGCACATGAAGTCCAGGAAAACAGTCCATGAGTCAAACAGGTCAGGATATATGGCACAAGCACACAAGGCACGGAACTAGATACGTTGCTCCAGCAACACTCAAGTCCTTGGGGCAGGATTAAATAGGCGATGCTGGTGCAGCCCTTCCCAAAAGGTGAGGTTGCCTCCTTGCAAGTAGTCTAGCCAACCAGCATTGTGCCTATCTCCTCTCTGCCCTATGTTTCCTTGAATCAGGAGGAGGTATAGACTCATCTTCTTCCTTCACTATGACAATTGCAGGGAAATTCTACCCACAGTCTGGAGTTCAATTCTGATGGGGCTTGAAGTTGACTCAGCCTTTCATTCTTCTGAGGTCGGTAAAAGGAGGACCCAGATTGTTGGGGGTAGTATGCTGTTTCTGTAAACTGCTTAGAGAGGGCTGTAAAGCCCTGTGAAGTGGTATATAAATCTAAATGGTATTGCTATACTGTAATTTTATTATAAAAGTAAATATGGCATAATTATTTTTTTTAATTTAAATTTTAATAAACTTATCATCTCAAAAATAACTGATACTGATTTATAAGTAAGTCTAACCCTGAATTACAATAAAGGACTCATAATTAAATGTGCCCTAATATTTTTCTAATTTATTAGAAAGTATAATCATGGCTACCTTTAGTTATACTGTGTAATAAACAAGCACAGTAATAGCATAAGAAAAATGGAGACACTCCATACTTCTAAATGTGTGACTACTAACAGTTTCAGGACTTGATCTGGAAGTTGTTCAGATTGGAGAAAGCTGATCAGTGACCATTCAAAGTTAAAAGTAGGCTACCTCTTTCTGAGCTGCTTTTGGCCACAATGCAGTGTTAACCCTAAACAGTGTTAAATGCAAATTAACAAACTCAGCTCTGTGATCTTAATTAATCTATTCATGACTGCTGCCTGTAACTGACAAGACTTTAATTAGTTTTCCATTGCACTGCTAAGTCATTTCATTTACATATGGGATTTCATCATCTTCCTGTCAGTGACTGAGCATGGAGTTTCCTCAAATCTCTTAACCACGCCCTCTCTGCTCCTCGTCTCCCCAGTTATTTCGCTCAGTCTACTTGTAGGAACCTGTTTCTTCCCTCTGCTCGAGTTTTCAGTATATTGATTAGGGAGCTTTAGGTTTTCTTATTTTTGTTGTGCTTTCTGGGCGATTTGTTAGTGGAGCCGAAGACTTACATTGGGACAGCTTGCGGCTGCGGCTGTCCCTCGTTTACGGCGGTGGATGACTGGATCTGGGGCTCCAGATCATCACCCCCGCCTCCCAAAGTGCAAGAGATCAGAGTCTGACCCGGCTGGGCAGCTCCAAAACGGCCCGCACTGTTTCCTTGGCCGCCGGCGAGCGCGTCAGTTCCGGGTGAGCCTGGTTAACCGTGGCCACCATTTTTTACGGCTCCAGTTAGTGTAAGGCGGCTCCGGAGTTCCTGGTAGCCTAGCTATTCAAACTCTGTTGATTTCTTTGCCTCACTGTCGACGCTGGGAAGCAGAATTTCAGGCGCTCTGGTGTTTCGCCAACACTGATCGTCCTGGAGCAGCTGCGGGGCGCTGGGAGCCGGTAACTGTTTTTGCGCCCATTTCGCTTTGAATTTGATTGACAGTTGAGGTGTTGGCGGTGTGAGGGGATTATTAATCTCGACCGCCCTTGTTGCCTGCCAGCTGAGGAGGGGGACAGAGAGTAACGACTGTTTGGAGGATTTCTAATTCTGTCTGAGGTACCTTCCTTTGTGACGGTTGGCTGGGATGGCCATTTTGTGACTCAGATTTTGCTGCCAAAACTGTTTCTACTTATCTGCAGCCTGCTGCCGTTTGGAATAACTTTACCATGGCAGATCAGGAATTCTCTTCTGACAGTGAACAACCTCACTCCCCTCCCAAGGCAAAAAAGAACAAGAAATCCAAAACTAAAGCCTCTGCTATTTCAGCCAGACAAGACCCAGAGGCCTCCTCATCCAGACCTCCCCCTTCTGCCTCAATGGACAGAGACGCCATTAGAAGGCATAATGCATTGGAGAGACAATGCGAGAGGGCTCAAAAGAAAGTTCAAGCTTCCTTGGCTCCACCTTCTCAGTCTGAGGTGGAGGATGACTTGACTCATATAGATCCAATAAGGCCTCCCTCTACCTCGCAGGTTTCTCAGCAAGATGGTCTGGCTCCAGCTCAGAACATGGTCATGGGTGTGCAGGCTATGGATATGAACCAACCTGTTAGTTTTCAAACCATTCTTACCAATGCTCTAGCCCAGGCATTTGCTTCGGGTTTTGGTCAACAGATGCCTGCTGCCCCTGCTACTTGCCACCTACATGCCAGCCAGATGCCCGCTACCTCTGCTGGCTGTCATTTTCATGCCAGCCAATCCTTGCCTAGACCTAGTCAGGCCAGTCAGGTTATTTCGCAGGAACCACTTGATAGTGAGGAGGCAGGGCAGCTTGAGGGAGAGGCTGAGGAATCAGAGTTCTCAGATGACGAGGATGTTAACCAGATAGACCTGCATTCACTACCTTATTTAGGCCTGCTGTGTTTAAAACGTTGCTTCGTAAAGCTAAATTGGCAACCAATATGAGCTCTCTATCCAGTTCTCATGACCAGGACACTGACACTCAAAAATCTCACAATGAGTTATTTCCTGTCCCATCCCCGGATCAGGACTTCATCCCCTGTCCGGAGTTATTTTCTGGGGTCATTAGAAAACAATGGGAACACCCGGGGGCCCTTTCTGCTCTCTCTGGGCACGATAAAAAAATTTACTGTGTAGACCCTTCCTTGGAGAGTCTTTTGGCTCTTCCGACAGTGGATCCTCCAGTAGTTAATTTATCTTCTTCTACTATTTTCTCCTCAGATGTCATAGAGGTGCTCCGCTCGGAGGATAGGAAATTGTACTCTATTGTACTCTAATTAAACAGTAAATATTTTTACACATAAGAATTTTTGTATAAACTGTATAAATAATTAGATAATTGACTAGATACCACACTTGTAAATATACAATATGACTACACGTTGCTGAACCGTATAGTTTGAATTGTAATATGTTCTTAATTCAATAAAATTTCATTAAAAAAAAAAGGAAAGCGGAGGTCGCTTTTAGGAAGAGCCACCAGGTGGCAGCCTGGGCGGTAAAGGCCGCCACTTCGGCTTCCTTTTTTAATCGAGCCAATCTTGTTTGGCTCAAACAGCTTAGAGACCGCCTGCCCCCGGAAGACCTGCGTCTTCAACAAGACATCAATAAGATGGTGGCTGCAGCCGAATATTCGGCTGACGCTTTTCTTGACGCAGCTAAGTTTGCGGCCAGGGCAATGGCGTCTTCGGTGACGTCTCGCCGGCTCCTCTGGCGGCTTCGCCCTTGGCGTGCCAACTTGAAGGCTAAGTGGAAGTGGAAGTACCCTCTATCAGGGTACTAATTTGTTTAGACCTGCATTAGATCCCATTCTAGTTGAGGGAAAAGATAAGAAGAAGGTCGTACCGGTGTCCTATCGGAGGACGGAGTGCCGTTTTACGCCATATTCCCAGAGACAGCCCTTTCGTCAGGATCCAGGACCCAGTGGGTCCTATGCTGCTAGACCATATTCTCAAGGATTCGACAGACCAGTTGACAGACAGTGTTTCAGGGACAGAGGCAGGTTCCAGCTCACCTCTAGGAGACCCTATAGGGGTACCGGGTCCAGACCCGGAAGGCGTGGCAAGTGACTCGCTTCCCCTGTCTCCCATAGGCGGACGACTCAGCCACTTTGTCAGTCAGTGGGAGGCTTCCACGTCTGAGGATTGGTTCCTTCGGACTGTGAGACTAGGTCTTACTTTGGAATTCCGAACCAGGCCCCCCAACCATTTCATTTCCTGCCCCATTCCTCATCAGCCAGAGAAACACCAGCAGTTGAGGAAGGAGATTCAACACTTAGTAGATATAGGAGCAATAGAATCTGTTCCTGCAGGGCAAGAAAGGTCGGGGGTGTATTCAATTCTGTTCCTAGTTCCCAAGGCCTCGGGGGGCTGGAAGGCCATCCTAAATCTCAAATTTGTCAACAAATTCCTTCTGTTCCGAAAATTCAAAATGCAGACTATTTTAGATTGCGTGCAGAAGGACGATATGATGACATTGCTGGATCTCCAAGAGGCTTACCTGCACGTACCTATTCACCCGGCCCATCACCGCTTCCTGAGGTTTGCATATGCGGGTGTACATTACCAATATCGGGCCATGCCCTTCGGTCTCTCCTCTGCACCATGAACTTTCACCAAGTTGTTGGCAGTGGTAGCAGCTTCTATCTGGCTTGTTCCGATCAGAATACTCTGTTATCTCGACGACATATTACTGCTTTCTCAGTCTCCTCAACAGGCTCTCCAGGATCTGGAGACGGTGACCAACATCATCACTCGTCACAGATTCTCCATAAATCATTGAAAGAGCCTTCTTCAGCCTACAACCAGAATTGCTCACCTTGGGACGTTGATAGATTCGGAGGAGGGACTGGTTTTCCTGTCACCGGAACGGCAGAATGACATCAGGACTTTAGTTCGACATGTCCTAGATCATCCACAGGTAACATTTCTAACCTTATCAATGTTGCTCGGGAAATTTATTTCTTGTATCTCAATAGTGCCATGGGCGCAACGGCATGCATGCCAGCTCCAGTGGTTCCTCTTGCCAGCGCAGAGGTCGGGCCAAAGCACATCAGCATCCAAGGTGAGGCTTCCTCCCAAGGTACAAGCATCCCTCAGGTGGTGGTACTCCGAGGCGATCAGCAAGGGTCGCTTTTTCCAGGAACCCAACAGGATTGTGGTGACATCAGACGCGAGCCTGTTGGGCTGGGGCGCCCACCTGGGGTCTCGGGTTGTCCAGGGTCGGTGGTCTCCCATAGAAGCCATGAACAGTATAAATTGGCTAGAACTTTGCTCTGTACGCCTTGCTTTGAGACACTTCCAGGACATGCTTCTGCACCAACATGTCCTGGTTCTGACAGACAACACAGCCACCAAGGCCCATATCAATCGCGAGGGAGGCACGCGCTTCCCCTTATTAATGACAGAGACAGACAAGTTGATGACCTGGGCAGAGACTCATGTTTTTTCCCTGAGGGCGGAACATATTTCAGGGGCTTCCAATGTCCGAGCTGACTGGCTCAGCCGGAAGCAATTAGACCCCTCCGAGTGGAAGCTCCACCCGGAACTGTACCAGTGCATCATCGACAGGTTCGGCCTTCCGACTGTAGACCTGTTCGCCAGCCCGGACAATACTCAACTTCCTCGATTTATTTCAAGATTCCCGAGTCAGGGGGCACTCAGTTACGACGCCCTTCGTTGTCAGTGGCCTCAGGGTCTGCTATATGCCTTTCCGCCTCTGGGTAATAAGGAAACTGATAGCGGAAAGGGCGGAGGTCATCCTGTTAGCTCCTCATTGGCTAAGACGGGCTTGGTTCGCCAACCTGGTGGCCCTATCGGTGTCGCCTCCCTGGAAAATACCTTGGGACCGGATCTCTCTCAGCCAGGGAGCCGTTCAACATCCGGACCCTAGTTGGCTGCACTTAACCGTGTGGCATTTGAGAGGGTCCTCCTGAGGAGGTGCAACGTTCCAGGAAAGGTGATTGGCACCATTCAGGCCGCCAGGCGGCCCTCTACCACGAGGATCTATGAGTCATCTTGGCAGACGTTTTGCAATTGGTGCCGTCTACACCATGTGGACCCTATGTGTGCCAGTATTGCTGACATTCTGGTTTTTCTGCAGGATGGGTTTGACAAGGGGTTGGCTCCTTCTACCTTGAAAAGACAGGTGGCTGCTTTATCTACTGTTTTATCCAAGGAAGCTGCTCACCCGCTAACTCTTGACCCGAGAATTATGGTGTTTTTGAGGGGAGCTTCAAATATTCGACCTTCTATTATTCATAGGTATCCAACTTGGGACTTGACATTGGTTGCAAGCCCTTACTGCTCCACCGTTCGAACCTATTGGTTCAGCCAGTCTCAAGTTTTTATCGTTTAAAGTGACTTTTTTCTTGGCCATTACCTCTGCCAGGAGGGTGTCTGAACTGGCAGCATTATCAATTTGGCAGGATTTATGCATTTTTAAGCCTAATACGGTGGTTCTTAGACTAGACCCGGCTTTCCTGCCAAAAGTTCATTCCAGCTTTCATAGATCTCAGGAAATAATTTTGCCAGATTTTTGCCCTTCTCCCAGGCATAGGTTGGAAGATCAGTGGCATACGCTTGATGTTCGTCGGGCGCTCAGAAGATACATCGCACAAATGTTGTCCTTTTGTAAGTTGGAGGCCCTCCTGGTGTCCTTCCACCCTTCTTCTTTGGGGAAGATTTCATCTAGGACGGTGGCTTGTTGGATCAAAGCGTGTATTGCCCTCGCCTATGCCTCCAAAGACAGGTCGGTTCCAGGTAAAGTGTGGGCCCACTCTACGAGAAGCGCTGCAACTTCTGCTGCGTGGTCTACCCAGGCTTCGGTGGTGGACATTTGCAGGGCGGCCGCCTGGACATCTCTGACGCCATTTGTTCGCCACTACAAAATAGACAGTTTTGCGTCTGCTGAGGCGTCTTTTGGATGCAGAGTGCTGCAACAGGTGGTTTCGGCGTCCAGTGGAGGGACCAGTCAGCCTGCCTCCCTTTGACTTCTGATGCTTGGGTATATCCCATATGTAAATGAAGTGACTTAGCTGCGCAATGGAAAATGGACGTTGCTTACCTGAACGTCCCTTTTCGTTGTGCTGTTTGTCACTTCATCCCTCCCTGTTGGCTGCCTGGTCTCGGGCAGTGGGATTGTTTGTGTTTTTATCATTAGATCTTTTGCATGACACGCGACTTTGCGAAACAACTGAGGAGACGAGGAGCAGAGAGGGCGTGGTTAAAAGATTTGAGGAAACTCCACGCTCAGTCCCTGACAGGAAGATGACGAAATCCCATATGTAAATGAAGTGACAAGCAGCGCAACGAAAAGGGATGTTCAGGTAAGCAACGTCCATTTCATCCTTTCAGTTTTGTTTGCCCCCTGAGTGGCTCTGGACTTGGAGGTGGGAGCACACTAGGCAAGGAGCCATCCTAGCACATTTCTTTTGAAGTGTATCATTGTGTGTCTGTTTACTTTCTTGTAATCCTTTCTTCTCTAATAAATGTAAATGCAAACAATTATCTTCTTGCTTATTATCCCATAAGTGGGGGCAATCATTCCAAAGGGTGGCAGAGTGCAGTAAAAGTGCTATATTTGTCCTATTACCCAGCTTCCTCATGACGGAAATTTCCGGAAATTTTCCCTACCATTTGAGCTTGCCTAGCTGTTTGGAATTGTAGCTTTAGGATGCTGAAAAGCAAAAGAAAGCTGAAATAAAATTGGAAGCACAATCACAGTTATACATGATTTTCCACATAGCAACTGCATCATTTAGCATCTGAGTTGTCAGTCCCAGTTGTGATTGCTAAACAACTAAGGAGCCATGGTGCCTCAGTGATTAGAATGCAGGCTCTGCCCAAAGCCAGGAATTCAATCCTGACCAATTTAAGGCTGACTCATCCTTCAGAGGTTGGTAAAATGACCCAAATTGTTGGGGGCAAATATGCTGATATTTGTAAACCACTCAGAGAATTCTGTAAAGCACTATGAAGTGGTATATAAGTCTAAGTGCTATTGCTATAGTGCTATTGCTAACCAAGGATTACCTGTATAGTAATTCTGAGAAACAAAGCCTGGAAGAACTTTTGAGAACTCTCTTGCTTGGCCCAAACAAAATTGGAGCAGGAATCAAACTTTAGAATGGCTTTTAGGTGATAGATAAAACTATGAGTTACCTGTCAAAATAATTGAATAAATTGTTTTTAAAAAGTGGGGCAAGGGTTACACAAATACTGTATATAATTGGACGCAATCACAATATCACAGATTTTGAGAACCCCTGTGTTACATCATTGTCAGTCTTTGGTAACTGCAATAAAATCCTATTAATCCTGGTTTACCAACAAAGTTTATGAATTTAGGTGTTTAGGTGTTTTATATGTGTATTATGATACTTTGAAATACTGATATTTTCCTGTGGATTGGATTTCAGCCATTTTCTAACTTCTAAAAGAACTACTTTCCTTTTCGTAATGGCTAATATTTTATAAACTACATATAAAGAAGCTTCCTTTTTAATTTGTGTGTGTCTGCGTGTGCGCTAATTTGAGGCATAAAAAATTAGTTTGTATTTAGACTTGACATACCCAGACCAAGGAATGAAACCAGAATATTAAACTAGAATAAAGAAGAATGGAAAAAGAAAAGAAACTTGTTCCCAAGATATTCCTCCCTGTCTTCTTAATTTATGAAAATTAATGATGGTGTCAATTGCTTTTTATATAATGACAGCAAACAAGTATTAATGGTTTACTGGTTTTGTGTGGGGGGAACACCATGATGGCCTAAAGTAATTTCCAAGGGGCAGAATATTTCAAATTCTTCATCCTACCAATTAAAGCCTTCCTGCAGTTGAATGACATATGAATCATGAAAATAATTACCTAAAATTATTTGCACCCACATGTTCACAGTAATCATTATAATCATGTCTTAATTTATTTTGCTAATTTCTAAGGCCAGTGGGCCTTTATTGGGTTTGTCCAGAGTATAGCCCAGGCAATTGAATGTTGTTAGTGCCTGGCTATTTTCTCCAAATTTTCACTTATTTATGCCTATGAAAATTACTCCTAGTTAGCTGGAGTTTTCTTTGGCTTGGAGAGATAGAGTTGGCTGGAATTCCAGACAATTTTAGGCTCGGTTTACCTCCAATTCAGCCATTACAATATCAAATGGTAGCTCGGTGGCTGTGGAAGGGCTCCTGAATCAAGATATATTTCAAACTGGGAGTGGTCTTTTCAAAGAAATGCAAGAATTTGCAAAGATGAATTAATAATATTTGTAACATTATATATTAAATTATAGTTTATATTTTTATATTCTAAATATAAATATACTAAAATACTGTTCAGTTCATACATTTTCTCAAGATTTTACATGTACTCTTGAATTCCTGCAGATATATCTTAACCATTTAGAATTTCAGAATGAGTGGGGTAAATGTTTACACATCTCTAATATAATTTTTTTTTCTGTTAGAAAGAAGGGTAGATTTCAATGCATCTAAGATAAGCTCCCATACAGCCTACCTTACAACTTTGAATGGATGAAACAGCTCTAACATTAAAATCAAGAGCTGAGGGCAAGTACTTTGATTAGATGGGTGCATATTGCTTTATAACATTACAGATTATAAACAAAATACCCTTTTGTTGGAAAAGAAGAATTTAGGTAAGCTATACGAACCAATTCAAAATTAGCGTTTTTGTATCATTGGTATTTCTGATGATCTGAAGTAAATGTGTAGATATTGTTTCATATTATATCTTCTTTTCAAACATTATATCAAATACATGACTCTTGTTATATTTAATCCACCCTTTATTTACAGTTCTTCAAACTGTATCAAGAAAGAAGCTGAGCTGAACCCTAAACCAGGGGTGTTAAACTCACGGCCCGCGGGCCAGATGCATCATGCGCTGGCCTTGCCCACCCCTGTTTTAAGTGAAGGGGGGGGAAGTCGCAATATGTCACATGACAACAACATGACAAT
The DNA here is from genome assembly GCA_022577455.1 of Arizona elegans. Classification (NCBI taxonomy): domain Eukaryota; kingdom Metazoa; phylum Chordata; class Lepidosauria; order Squamata; family Colubridae; genus Arizona; species Arizona elegans. The sequence goes on along the minus strand of JAKOOJ010000006.1, from coordinate 29,593,010 downwards.
GCAAGTTTGACAACCCAGCCCTAAACTTTAAACATATCATCTTAATAAGAAATTAATCCAGTAGTGTTACCTGTCGGATCATTAACCACAGCTTTTGGCTAGTGAGAAACTTGTGCAGCAAAAATTCAAAACTGAGCTATTTTTTGCAAGCAGCTCTAATTTCTTACAAGAGGGAACTTGCATTTCTTTTCTTCCTTGGCTTTAAACCTATTGGCCAGATCTTCCCTTTTGAGCATTGTAGCAGCTATTGAAATTGTATTTTTCATGAAGGGCACAAGTCAATCATATCCACTTGGTTATCTGAGCAGAGATCAGGAATCCTCACTGTGTCACTTGCTAAAGGACTGCTGGAAATGTGGACACAGTCTCCTTTCTCTATATTGTGTATGTTGGTCCAGCAAGGGGGAGAGAATGTTTTGAAATGTGTTTGGCATTTATGAAAATCCTGCATTATTTAGTCAAGAGAATGAAATTGTTTCAGTCTGTTGCACAGAACATAATCGGAACACAGCTGTGGAAAAATCAGGAACAATTAGCCAGAGAGAATGGGGAGGAAACCTGTTTTCCTGGACTGTAGCTGATTTAAAAATCACAATTTTAGCCAATGTTTCCTAACCAACCATGGGATCACGTACAAAAATCATTCTTAGATTATACAGCACCGGAAAAGCAATTTTACTCTAGGTCTTGAAACTCAGCTGTGCTTATTCTATTTTTAGTGAAAACACTTTTAAGTTAGTTATAGACATCTATCCACATACAAGACGTGGGTCAAAAGAGATGGTTTGTTTTAAGTCCAAGTTTTGTAAACCCTTGAGTACAAGGTGAACAGGTTATCTTGATAAAGCTGTCCTGCACTGGGGCTGCAAACCTCATTTATGGAAATCTTCAGGGCAGGATAACATTAAGCTTACAAGGAGCATTAGTGCTATTTAAGATACGTTGCTTATGTGCTAGTCAAGTCAAAAATCCCCAAAGAAAAGGAGAATGTAGGAAAGTGAAACAGAGATGGATGTTTTTAAAAAAGCAAAACAGAATTTCATTACAGATAACGTAATTGCCAGTATTTTCAAAAGACTTCTGTCCTGTAACAAAGACGTCTTTTAAGTCCAGTCAAAATGGGTCTCTGCCTTCAGTTTTTCCATGAAATAGACTAAGAAAAATCTCTTGTTTGTGGCTGAGCAAAAATTAGAACTATGCTGGCAGCCTGTACCCAAATACACTACATTAAACAATAATAGGGTTTTGTTTGTGGCAAAACAAATAATAATGTTCTCTATGTCTTCTTTATGTGGAACAGCACTGTTCTTTATCTTTTTTTAAAAAAAAAATACAAATGTAAATTTTTGAACAGTTCAACTGTGTTTTACAGAAACAAAAGAAGCAGTAGTAATACAAAATGTTTGCAAGTAGTCCTTGACTTAAGTTGGGACCAGAATTTTGAGTGCTAAATGATAGTCATAAAGCAAAACAGCACATGATTACATCGCTTAGCAATAGCAATTCTGGCACTCCCTATTACAGTCATTATACAAAGGCAGCCAGCCATTAGCTGAGAACCTGTCCCAATCCTGTCAAGCCAAGCCATTTCAGGCTTGGTTCCTTCCAGCCCTGAACCTCAGTAAAGTGAGGAACTGCCTCCCCTCTCCCCTAGCTGCTTCTCATCCCTGCCATTTTTGTCATGCTGCATCCTGCCTTACTGGGCAGCAAGCAGGCCCAGAACCATGTGGTTACGGGATTGCAAGAAGCTCCTGAGCCATCGCACAGCATGACACCATGGTCAACCGCCTCAGCTTTGCAGTGGAAAGCTTCAACATCCAAGAAGCCCCACAAAATGCCAGCAAACATTCATTCACCCAGTTGTCTTCTCTCCCAATTCCCTTTGCCTTTTGTACCCAGCTGCTGAAACAGATGCTACTTGATGGTTTTGTTTTCTTCTTTTTGGATCTGTGGTCCAGGTTCTCTGGTGAACACTTTCTACACAGGGCTTCCCAGCCTGCCCCAGCAGCACAGTGCCAGGGTGCAGACTGGGGAGGGCCCAGCAACTGCCATTAAGTGTCAGCAAGCATTTGTTTGCCCAGCTTCTTTCTCTTCCAGTTCCTTACACTGACCTGTTATGGCTGAAGCAGGATCAATTCACAGCCTTCGCTGTCTGCTTTTCACTGCCTTTGCAGTCTCTTTTCCAGACCAATGACCACCATGTCACCCTGGACACTTCAGCTTTTCTGGCAAAGACATGGTTTCCCAATCTGGTCTAGCAGCACAATACAAATATGAATGTCAGTCAGTGGGAAGGCTGGAAGCTGTTTACCTAATGAAAAAAATGCCAGGGGTTGGCTTGCGCTTCCTGCATGTGGTTCTCTGAGACAACCTTCAGCATTTTCCCATTGGGCCAAATCCTCACTTGGGCTTCCTGGGTGCTATAGCTTGCTGGGGAGGTATAGGGCTTCCTTTGTGTCATATGCTAGGGTGAGTTCAGGTAGATGAGTCTTCCAGGTGGCTTTATGTTGCACCGAGGCTTAAGGGTTTCTTGCAGCCCCAGAAGTACGTGTGTGCAAGCAGCTGCAAAGCCATTACAGATATTATAAAAATTATAAAAGATGATTATAAAGTTGTGTGTGTGTGTGTGTGATAAAGGGAGGAGAACTTGTGGCTCAGAGGTTAATACAATTGCCTAATATGCAGGCAGCCCAAGTTCGAATCCGAGTAAGGGTATGGCTAGCTGATGAGAGCTAAATAGCTTGAAATAGATCTATACTAGTCTTCCTTTATTTCTTTATCAGCAAATACAAATTTGAGATATATATATATATATCAATATGTATATGTGTGTATATGTGTGTGTATGTATGTATGTTTGTATGTATGTATGTGTATACAAACATAGGTGAATAAATGTTAAGATGTGTAAATGCCAGTAAAATGTAGTGGTTAGTATGTGATCTTGTGAATAATTAATTTTTGTCAGAGAACTTGAAAATGGCTGTTAAAATTTCACTGTGCTATATGGAAATAAGGGTTGGGGTATTAGCAGAAGTAACAATAAATTCAATGCATAGAATATGCAGAAATGAATAGACTAACACTAGCAATTAAGGAGAAAGAACAAACAATACTAAATGACATGGGACTTATTTTATCAATGGTTAGATAACAAAAATGGAAGTTAGAAACAGGAAAACAAAAGAAAAAGATGAGTGAAATAAAGAAGATATGTTAAGATCATTTTAATATTATAGAATTAATGTTAATGTAATGAATATGGTTGTAAATCTGGATCATTATTTTACAAAGATATTTGTACCCAGATGACACACTGTTTAATTGAAGATGGAATTATTATATTAAAAAATAATATATATACATATACATACATACATACATATATATATATATATATATATATATATATATATATATATATATCCCAGTAAATTCAATGCAGTGTAAAAGGAATACATAAGTATAAATAGAAAAACAAGAAAAGGAAATAACATTGATATTTTTATTGTTTTGTCATCTCAGTAATGAAATAAATGAGATAGCTACCATTTCAAAAAAAATTCCAATTTATTCTGATGAAAATTAAACAGGAAATGATATGTAGAGGAAACAAAGGATGAGAAAATTATATTGCATAGAATCAAAGTTACATTCATTCAGTACTGGATATCACCCATATATTATAATATTTAATTAATTAATTAATTAATTAATTAATTAATTTTTATACCGCCCCTTCTCCTGAGGGACTCAGGGCGGTGAACAGTTAACAGTTAATTATAATAGTTACTTGTATCAATATTATCTGAGAAAATATATTGTTTTCAAGAATTCAAGCATTCCTTCAAGTTTAAAAGCATTTTAAAACATGGGTGTGTTAGCTTTATCTTGTTTTGAATGTTTTTAAATTTATTCAGTGCAATAGCTTGATCTCTTCTTTAGGTGAATGCGTCTCGACAAGAATCCAAGCTGATGGAAGAATGTGACCTGCTTATAGAAATAATCCAGCAAAGACGTCAGATAATTGGAACAAAAATCAAGGAGGGAAAAGTAAGAATTTTATCTTTGAGATTCTGAAATAGATTAAGATTCTTACTAAATAGTTTATGTTCTACAAAATATCTAATTTCTTACTTAAGTATTCTATAAAATGCACATCTTGAAATCCCCTTGACAGCTGCTTCATTTATTTGTTTGTCTTATTTGTTTGTCTGAATTTTTAAAATAAACATTTCAGTCTTCATTTAAAATCTGTTGAATGCCTGTTGAAAGATAGCATTTTATGTTATTTTATCTTTCTATTATATGACCCTTTATATAAATAATAACTGTACAAATGATATTTGCAAGGGAAATTCTGCTTTATTCACCAGAATAATTTATATAGTAATATTCTAAAATATTGATGCTTTGTTTGAAAAATTTCCTAGGGCAAAAATTGACTATAAAATAAGAATTAATAACGTATAATCATCTATATAGATATTATAAATAAGTATAAGTTATTATATCTATTAAAGACACACAAATTAACTTTCTTAGTTTGCTCTGTAAGAAAGCAAGGTCATGAAGCATATTGAAGGAAGTTGGGACCATTAGTGTTTTACAGAAGTAGAAATTTAATGAAATATTTTATTGTTAATAATATACTACACATATTTCTGATTTTAATCTCTGTGCAAGGTAAATCTCAGATAGCCACTAAAGCTTGGTTACCTAGCTAAATTTGAAATCAGTTTCACCATGATCCTTGCTTTGTTTATGTGTTTGTTTATGTGTGTGAAAGAAGGAGGAAGGGAGGGAGAGGGAGAGAGAGAGAAAGTGTGTGTGTGTGTGTGTGTGAGAGAGAGAGAGAGAGAGAGAGAGAGAGAGATTTTAGTGCCTAGTATACTGTAATGTGCGTGAAAGAGAGAGGGAGGGAGGGGAGAGGAGAGAGAGAGAGAACATATGCAAGCTACCTACTGTAGTACTTTACTGCTAAAATAGCTTGAAGAAATCAAACAAACTCCCTATGTGAAAAAAAAAATTGGCAAGAAATAATGTCAGAGGCAGGTTAAACAGGCAGGTTAAATGGTTCACTTAGCTGTCAAGACACTCCAAATAACTTAAAATAGAAAGCCCTGGAGGCAAGGGCTGTTTCAGGACCATAGTTCTTTAGGTTATTGTTTGACAAGTCCTGAACTTCTTTACACTATTAACAAGACTCAGGTCCACCTGACAACCTTCTGTATAATCTCCTTGGTTACTTAACTGTAGGGCGAATGCATATTCTACCACCAAAGTTCATACACTTTTTACAAAATAAAAAATGCTGTTCCATTCCAAACTTTATGTTTACATTAAAGGAAAGGATGGGTTTCTTTTTTATTAACATATGTGCTCATTACTGTACTTTATGCTTTGGGGGGGGGGAATAATTTAACAAACCCAATACATTCATTCCCAAACAAGGTATGTACAGCGGTTAGTGGTCATGACAGCCATTTCCAAATAAGGACAATGTGCCTTGCATTTTTCCAGCAATTTAAGCAAGTGTTTCTACCAGCTGCTTTAGCATTATGAGTATGTAGTTAAGCAGTAGAAATGGTATATCTTGGAATTAACATTTCATATAAATTGTCCACTTTCTCAGCCTAATGTCAGTAAAAGGCACTACAGAGTCTGGAAGGGTATTCGAAATAAAGGCCTGATATCCACATGCTAGATTTATAGACTGTTTTCTAAAGTCTCAAGCCTTACCAAGTTGCACGTAATTTGAGGAGTTCTTTTGTTTCTTTAGTGAAGAATGTCAAAGATTCAAATCTACATGATTCAGAAAATAGATCTTGTTTTTGTTAGCAATATAGGATGCTTGAGTTGAAAATAAATACAGGTAGTTCTCAATTTATTATCATTTCTTTAGTGACAATTCGAAGTTTAATGGCATGGAAAAAAGTGATTTACAACCAGTCTTCACCCTTAAAACCATTGCAGCATCCCCACGGTCATGTGATCCAATGACAGGCTTGCAACTGAATGTATTTATGATGGTTGTAGCACCTTGGAGCCATATGATTGTCATTTGCAACCTTCCGAGCTGGCTTCCAACAAGCGAAGTCAACAGATTAAATGTCAAGTGAATTGTTAAGTCGGATTCACTTAACAACCACACAATTCACTTAACTGCAGTGATTCATTTAACAGTTGTAACAAAAAGGTCATAAAAGTGAGAATGGCTCACTTATCAACTGCCTTGCTTAGCACTGGAAATACTGGTCTCAATTTCTGTTGTAAGTATAAAAATAGTTGCACTGGATTAGACACAGGGTTTATTTAATAAGCTATTCTATTCCCAGAGTCTCAATGGAAAGCTCTCAAGCAGGATATAACAAAAAAGTTATTTTTATTGTTCGGAGAATTGCAGTCTTGAATGTAATGAAATGTATGTTCTTGTCAAGTTGCTAAAGAAGGAGAGCACTAGAAAAGATTGAGGTGGTCTTTATGTTCCATTACTCTTCCATTTCAGATGTAATTCAATACTGCCTCAGTAGGTTCATCTGAAACATAGTTGCAGTGAAAATAATCTACTAATTCAATTGGATTTACTGTTAAATAAATGTTTAGCATTGCAGTGTAATGAATATTAAAAGTGAATTGGAATTAAAACGTCCCATTTGTATCACACTGATTATGCAGTATTGTACCCACTTTTGTTAATATACCCCACTTAGCTGGAAAAAAAATCCTCCAGGAAAAGACATTTCCAAGGATAAAGATTTGTTTTATTGTCAAATTATTCCTTTTGTTCTGAGGTCAAGAATTAAAGCACCTTGGCAAACACAGTAGAGCCTAATGGCAATTGAGATTTCCTATTATAAAAAAAAAGAGAAAGAAAACAAGTTGTGGTTATTTTGGATTACCCCATTCTGGATAATAATAAATACTTTCTTAGAACTTAGGCTCGTATTGAAATAGAAGAGGAAAGCAATTGAACTGTTTCCTTTGGTACTCAATTTGAGTTATGGCTATGGTCTTGAGCTATGGTCAAATGTTAAAGCCCATTTTTGTGTCCACAGAAGAAACAATTTTCTTTTTTGCTCCAGGTTGGGAGACTGAGAAAACTGGCCCAGCAGATAGCTAATTGCAAGCAGTGCATTGAACGCTCCACCTCTCTCATCTCACAGGCTGAGCAATCTTTGAAGGAGAATGATCATGCACGCTTCTTGCAGTCAGCTAAAAGTATAACTGAAAGGTAATGCCATAAACTGAAGAGTCTTGAGAATTAGATAACTTTGCTAACTAACCATTTTCTTTATAATAATGACAATCGGGTGTTTCAAGGAGAAATCAAATCTTTGTGATGCTCAAAAAAAACAGACATTTAAAGAAGTATATAATGCAGGTATAAAACATCAACATATCCAACAACTGGTATACAGAGGCAAAATGTCAAAGACAGATTAAGAAACATCATTCTAGAAAAATGTTAGAATACTTCCATATAATTGCATATTATGACGGTGGTGTGGCTCAAGAGTTAAGATCCTGGACTTGTCAGCTGGAAAGCCAGCCACCCTGGTTTCAGACCCAAGCTCCATGCAATGGGGTGAACTCCTATCCTCCCACTAGCTCCTGGCAACCTAGCAGTTCGAAAGCATGCAAATGCAAGTAGATAAATAGGTACCACTTCAGTGGGAAGGTAACAGCACTCCATGTCGTCATGCTGGCCATATGACCACAGAAATGTCTTCAGACAGCGCCAGCTCAATGGCCCCCTATAGTTGGCAACAACTACTGGAGTAAAATCCACAATCACTCATTATCTTTTCTTGCATTCTTCCATATTTTATGCTATTAAAACTCTTATTGTGTTTATCTATTTGTCCCTTTGTATCCTCAAACAGTAGTTCAGGTGGTACATTATACAATGATTTTTTAATCAAAATCTGCTAACCTGAAGAATGTGTAAAAATCCAGGTCTCATTAGTCCTGTGGAATTGAAATTTCCAATGTTCAGGCCAGTTTTATTTGCAAAATTGTGGCAGTTGCAACCTCCCTGCGATCATCTGATCATGATTTCTGACAGCCCCTGCCAGCTGCCCACAAGCCCAGCCAATGGGAAGGCCAGCAGAAAGTTGGAAATCATGTCCATTCTCACTGGTTTTTTGCCTGTCTGTGATATTTTCTGTTTATCTGCTTAAGTAACAAAATATTGACTCATTATTAAAGTTAGTTCAATAACTAACTGAAATGCAATCAGTTGTAATGAAGTTCGGTCTTGAGATTTCAGATTTTAGATGACAATTCTTTTCCTTGGAAGCATTTGAAGCTTTTTAACATAGCTCATTTCATGAATGGCAAATTAGCAAAAGATACTGAAAATGTGTAACACCTAAGTATATCAGTCACTTTTAGGAGAAATTATGGTAAAGTAACATTGTTCATGGATTCCATTATAAAGATCACAAATTTAATTCCCAGCAGCTACAAACAAACAGGCAGTACCTCATGGTATTAGATAGTTTTCTATATTCTAGTTGACATGTTGCTGATCAGGGATATGAAACTTACATTAAATGCATGTTAACTTATTTTAAAAGTAATGTTTTAAAATTTTGCCTTATGTATCCTCACCATGTAAAATAATTTTCAGAACTAAATCACTAGTTTTTTATCTTGTAGGGTTGCCATGGCAACTGCATCTTCCCAGGTTTTAATTCCTGAAATTAATCTTAATGACACTTTTGATACATTTGCACTGGATTTTACCAGAGAAAAGAAACTGCTTGAATGCCTTGATTATCTGACTGGTAAGAATCTAACTATATGTAGGAACATGTGTATTTGTTTTAACATAGAGAAGAATCCATGTGATAACATTCATTGGATAAAAAAGAGGTTATTGTGATTTAGAGAAAATAGCATTTTAATGAATAATCTTGCAATACTTTTTTTTGAAAATGTGTAGATGTGGTACACAATCCTTCCCAGTTGCCAGATTTGTTTATAATAATATCAGTTTAGCTATGTTCAATAGGTTCATACAAGAAAGAGATGCTTAGGCAATGTTCTCATTTAATAGGATTTATAAGGATCAATCAGTAATTGTAACATATTCTGCAGTCTGTTTTGACCTCATGAGAAAATAGTCCTGAAATCTGAGATCTCACTATTCAGTCAGCATTAACTAACATCATTGCGGTATTTTCTCCAAAATAAGTTTGTTTGTTTGTTTATTAGTTCAATTTATATGCTGCCCTTCTCCGAAGACTCAGGATGGCTTACAATGCACTTATAGCAATAGCCTTCATTCTTTTGTATATACCTGCTTATTAGGGCTTTTTGGCCCCCCTATAAGCAGTGTTTCTACAAAGTCAGCTTATTACCTCCACAATCCGGGTCCTCAATTTACCTACCTCGGAAGGATGGAAGGCTGAGTCAACCTTGAGCCTGGTGAGATTTGAACTCGCATTAATTGCAGGCAGCTGGAAGCTAAGTGCTACATAATAGCACTTAGTCCGCTGCACCACCAAGGCTCCTTAAAGCCTAAGTTTGTGTTTTATTACACAAGCTGAAGGCATTCAACATGAATATTCTCAAACTGTTACCATATCAGAATACCATAGGTAAAAGTAATACCAGTCTTGGGATGGGATTTGGAGAAGATACAGAAGCAGGATTTGAGAGGTTCAATGACATGAGCAGCAAGATCCATTCTGCATGGAAATTCCATACTATAAACAATTGTTTGTAGTATTGTTTCCATACTATAAACAATTGTGTTTCTGCGTTGATGAATTATATAAAGGATCTTCTTGGTAATATTCTTTCATAAGTTTATGCAATGATATCCAACATGTTTTTTTTCTTGTTTTCATATTTTTGTGATAAATGGGAAAATGAATGTCTGAACTGTAACAACTCATATAAACCTTTTTCAGCTCCAAATCCACCAACAATTAGAGAAGAGCTTTGCACAGCTTCTTATGACACAATCACAGTTCACTGGACTTCAGATGATGAATTCAGTGTGGTCTCCTATGAACTGCAGTATACTATCTTCACTGGACAAGCTAATGTAGTTAGTAAGTACAAAGCACTTTGCATCCAGTTTAATTTTGACTTCCACTAAATCATTTTCCAACATATAAAACAATGAGCAAAATAAAGATAGAGAAATGTACTTTACATTTTCATTTAGAATCTAAGGCTATAAAAATGAAGCATTGAATTTGAGCAACAAAACATTCTATTATCTAAGAGATTTATGGGGAGCTTTTAGAATTTTCACAAAAAAGTGATTTAAATAGAAGCACAACTCAGAGGCTAAAGATATAATAGCAAAAGCACTTAGACTTATATACCGCTTCACAGTGCTTTTTCAGGCCTCTCTAAGTGGTTTACAGAATCAGCATATTGTCCCCAACAATCTGGGTCCTCATTTTACCCATCTCGGAAGGATGGAAGGCTAAGTCAACCTTGAGCCTGGTGAGATTAGATCTGCCAAAATGCAGGCAGCCCGCAGTCAGTAGAAGTAGCCTCCAGTACTGCATTCTAACCGCGGCTCAGTGCGGTTCATAATGCTTTAACAAGATAAAATTATAATTAAACAGCCTTTAACAATATAATTGATATGCAAATTTATTATAATAGTTATTTTGCAAGGGATATGGCATGGTGTTATGCTAATTTGATTTTAAAAGAGAGAGAAATTGCTCTACTTCCCCTAATTTCACTACAAGGTATACAAAAAGGAATCCCAAACTTCTGAAGGCCCCCAACCTTTCACTATAGGCATAGAAATTGGTACATTACAATTCATATAAAAATGAGAAAGAGGCAGAGTTGTGGAGAAGTTATGTATCATTTGCATTACACTTGTGAAGCAATTGTGTCTGCAAAGGGAATGTTTCATAGCTATTTATTCACTTTTACTTTGCAAATGTCATAAAACTTGGTTCAGTTCTTCATTTTTCTTAACTTAAATGGGCAGCAGAATCATTGGCTTTTCTGAAACATATTCAAAAAGTATCATAAATTCAAACTTTTGAAAAGTAAGCTGAAGTATTTATGTAGTCACATCAAGTTGCTATACATTGCTGTCAATGTATACAGGATTGTGAAAATATTTCTGTCAGTGCATTAATACTATATCAGATGAATTTAGCAACAGGAATCCTTTGGGGAAGTTGATTCAGTTTGATCTTTTGTTCATGCTAAATGTCTTTCTATGAAGTCTTGTTTATTTTGTCATGAATCAATTTAAACTTGTTACTCAACAACTGAATACCATTATCTAGTCATTCACCTAGAAAGTTACACTTTCCATATTCTAAACTGTTTAATGATTTTTTTCCACCATGTTCTTTAGTTATGAGAGAATGTTACTTAATTTTGAACATTAAAAACTTTATTTTTGATTTTGATCTTCACTCATTTAGATTAATATATCATGTCATATCATATCATATCTCATGTAACCTTACTTTAATTACTTTTGAGCCAATCAGTCTTTCTCAGCCCAACTACCCAAAGTTGTGGTGGAAAATAGTTAGCATTATGTATACACGTTGATCCCCTGCTAGAAAACATGGGCTATAAATATAATAAATGAATGCACTGGGACTGCTGTCTTTTTATTTTATTTGTGATACTTTTTGTAGGTTGCTTTACTACCTTGGCTGTGGGTTTTTTACATTTATTTATATAAGATAAGGTCATATGTTAAGTGTTTCTATTTTACTATCAGACATCTTACATGCTTATGGTAAAGGTAGCTGATTTATTTTATTTTTATTGAATATTTAAACTATATAAACATGCATTTTGTCTTTGTTTAGATTGGGTAGATTTTTTTTACAGTAAATAAAAATAATGAGGCAATGAGGGAAATCTAATTCAAATTCTTGATTAATATCAAATTTCTTAAGTGATACTTCATAGATTTTTTTTTAAATGGTGCTTGTCTGCCTCCTGAAGTAGATATTTTTGCACTTTTGTTTTGTTCTTCCAACTAGAGGTGGAATTAAGAGATGCAACAACTTTTTTCTTGCATCTCTTAATTGCACAATGTATATCTTGAATGTGTGTGTGTGATCATAAGAATTATTAGAACTGGACTGGAGAAATTTATTATTATTTTTTAGTACTCATTTTATTTCAGTTTGTGAGCTTTATATCATTCATTTTCAAAAGATATTTTTAAAAATCTGTGTATTAAAAGTAGTGTATGTTACTAAGTAATGTCTTAATGCTGAAATATATGTTCTTTGTAAATTAAGAATATTCTTCTTATATTTGAGAAATGATCAAACTGGCTCTTCACTTACTAACCAAGTGCATTCTGTTGAAACATTATAAATTGGATTCTAGATCCAGAATCTAATTTACTTAATATTAACCTAAATCAACTGTTCCCAACCTGATAGGAGGATTTCTGATTAGTGAAGTTAAGGTTTAGCTTTCAAGAAATTCAAGGAATTCTTATGTCTGCAATAGCAGCAACCGTGCTTGGTCTTGATGTTATCACCTTACTGGCACTTCTGGGGGTAGCCTAACCTTCTACCTGTTAGTAGGCAACTTCCTTGTTTACAAGAAAAATGGGATTAGTATTCAGTAGCTAAGCAGAAATCTATCCCAAGCTTAACCCGATGTACCCATCTTTCACGTTGCTTAGCATTTAATGGTTAGCATTAGCTATGTTTTAAAAATATTTTTAAATATTTTTTATTTACCTTGGTTTGGTTTAGGTTAAGCATCAAGTTTTAACCTAACTTTCAATGTATGGCCAGCTATATTTCAAATCACTATATTTCAAAATATAAAACAAACACATTATTTACTGATGGAAAAAGATTGTATTAACCTGGTCACCTCATATTCTTGTTGAATGGTTTAATAATAAAAACCAGTGATTAATTCCATATTAAATAATGATGAAACATGTTTCCTAACGCTAAACATTGAAAATTGAATGTTTTCTGAATCTTCTGGATACTACTTAAGCTACATCATCTATATGAAAATATCCAATGAAAGTGGGCAAAAACAGGAACATACAAGCTGATGATATAGTTCTTGGAAACACGTATTTTGTAGCAAGCCTGGATGTAAAGTTGAGAGTCTTAAATAGCAATTAGAGCAAGACAATAAAGTGAAAAGGCTGTGAAAGAATTCAACTTTCTTAGATTAATCACTAGCAGGCAGGAAAAGCTAATTGCTAGTAAACTGTGCTTCACTCTGACCCACTTTCTGCCTAGCATTATGCTGATGGAAAGCACACTGTGTGGTGAAGACAATACATCAGCTGCAAAACTCTGAAGAGAGACTTTAAACAAAGCCTCTATTGTGGGGAAAAGAGCTGAGGATGTTATTCCAGTCTTAATGAAGTAAAGCTTCATAATGAATCAGCATGAAATATTTTGCCTTAATAGACTGTGAGGGTGGCAAATATTTATTGTATGATGTGGTTGAGATAGACTTGTCATTTTACATAACTTATCACAGTGTGAAATGTGCAAAGTATGGTGTGACAAGTAGCTTCTGTTCTGTATAGTTGCATTAGTGTGTGAACATTTGGTGCCGACTCCCCTTTCTTTTTTGGGCAGGCAACTTAGTGATCTCTTGAGGTTTTGGATGTCATTCCTAAATGACTGTGCAAATGATGCTTTAAAGCACTGGGGGACATAATGTCAGATACTTTTAAGTAGAATATTTTCATACTGAATTGTTTTGAGAATCGAGACTAACCAGTTCTAATGATGTTTCTTGTTCTGCTGTTTTCTATTATAGCTTACAGAAATAAAAATAACATTTTAGTGAACTAATTATGATTAATTGTGTTTATATCTGGCTTGCCCATCCATACAATACTGAGTATCCAAAAAACAAAACAAAGAACAATCAATGTTAAGGATATTGTTGTTCTGTTACCAACCAGCAGAGTGTAGAGCACAGAAAAACGTTGCTGAGAGCAGCTTGGTTGTCCTCATGTATTACAATTGGATAATCCATCTTTAAACCAATATCCAACATTAATTGTTTGTAATAAATTAGATCAGTACAAACTAGTGACAAACATGAGAATTCTGCCTCCATAGTAGATAGACTAATATGTTTTTGACGAATTGATTTTCAGCCAATCAAACAGTTGTCTAACATGATAACTATACCCGATGTGGACTTTCTGGTGGTCACATCAGTAGCAAAACTGGCATCAGCATATGCACTCAATACTAAACCATTGTTAGGTTCTAGATACAATGCATAATGCATCGTCATTTTCAGATACCTTAATATACGCTTTGCGGCCTGCCAGTGCCTATCAGTTGGCTCTGCATTATATCTTACTAATTGGTTTACTCCATATGAAATATCAGGTCTCGACCAATTGCTTATATAAGATAGACTACCTATAAGAGACTGGTAGATCTCCTTACTAAATTTAGGACTTTGGATTTCTCCTTGTTGAAAATCCTGTGCCATAGGCGTTTTAGCTGGCTTACATAGCTCCATGCCATAACGTTTCATCATTTGGCTTATTTTGCTAGATTGAGATACTTTATAACCTCTAGCTGTTGGATTGATATCTAGACCCAAATAATGCCTAATATTTCCTAAATTTCTGATTTTAAATTTGGTTTGTAACTGTTTAACAATATCTATGGCTTCCTTGTCAGTTATATCATCTGTAAACAATAACAAAAATGATACTACACCATTATTTTCACTTTTTTTTTATTGAAAAAGTTTTTCAAATACAGATTTTTCCCCCTTTTTTCCCCTCCTCCTCCCTAATCCCCCCTCCCCCTCCCCTCCCCCCATGGCTTCTCCAAAAGTAAAATCCAAATTGATATCAAATTATATAATAATAATAATAATTATTATTATTATTATTATTATTATTATTATTATTATTATTATTATTATAATTTTATTTCTATACCGCCCTTCTCCCGAAGGACTCAGGGCGGTGTACAGCCAGTTTAAAAATACAAGACACAACAATAATTAAAAATTAAAATAATTAAATAGAATTGGCTGATTTAAAACTCTAAAAATTAAAATACCCCAATTTAAAATGATTATATTGACAGCCCTGCCTGGCGGAACAACAAGGTCTTCAATGCGCAGCGGAACACCCGGAGGTCGGAGATCTTGCGTATTTCCGGGGGCAGTTCATTCCACAGGGCTGGGGCTCCCACAGAGAAGGCCCTCCCCCTGGGTGTCGCCAGCCGACATAACTTGGCTGATGGCACCCTGAGGAGACCCTCTCTGTGGGAACGGACTGGTCGGTGGGAGGCTATTGGTGGCAGGAGATGGTCTCGAAGGTACCCGGGTCCTATGCCATGGAGCGCTTTAAAGGTGGTAACCAACACCTTGAGTCGCACCCGGAAGACCACTGGGAGCCAGTGCAGCTCGCGCAGGAGGGGTGTCACGCGGGCACAACGGGTTGCGCCCATAACCACCCGCGCGGCCGCATTCTGGACCAGTTGGAGCCTCCGAGTGCTCTTCAAGGGGAGCCCCATGTAGAGAGCATTACAATAGTCCAGCCGGGAGGTGACAAGGGCATGAGTGACCGTGCGCAAGGCGTCCCGGTCCAGAAAGGGCTGCAACTGGCGGATCAGGCGAACCTGATAGAAGGCCCCCCTGGCCACGGCCGTCAAGTGCTCTTCTAAAGACAGCCGTGCGTCCAGGAGGACACCCAGATTGCGAGCCCTCTCTGTGGGGGGCAAGGATTCACCCCCAATAGTCAGCGATGGCGTCTGCTGACTATATCGGGATGCCGGCAACCACAGCCACTCGGTCTTGGATGGGTTGAGTCTGAGCCTGTTCCTCCCCATCCAGGCCTGTACGGCCTCCAGGCAGCGAGACATCACATCAAGGGCATCGTTGGGGTGGTCTGGGGTAGAGATGTACAGCTGAGTATCATCAGCGTACAGGTGACACTTCACCCAAAAACCACGGATGATCTCACCCAGCGGCTTCACATAAATGTTGAACAGAAGAGGCGAGAGGACCGACCCTTGTGGCACTCCCCATGCGAGATGCCTCGAGGTCGACCTCTGCCCCCCTGCCAACACGAACTGCGAGCGGCCGGAGAGGAAGGAAGAGAACCACCGCAAAACGGTGCCCCCTACTCCTAACCCTCTCAACCGCTGCAGCATGATACCATGGTCGATGGTATCAAAAGCCGCTGAGAGATCTAATAGGACTAGGACAGAGGAGCAACCCCTGTCCCGGGCCCTCCAGAGATCATCCACCAACGCGACCAATGCCGTTTCTGTGCTGTGCCCCTGCCTGAAGCCCGACTGGTACGGGTCTAGATAGATAGCTTCATCCAGGTGCCTGGGCAGTTGTCGTGCCACCACACTCTCAACAACCTTCGCCACAAAACAAAGGTTGGAGACCGGACGGTAGTTAACTAATTCAGCCGGGTCCAGGGAAGGCTTCTTGAGGAGGGGCCTCACCACCGCCTCTTTCAAGGCGGCGGGAAAGGCACCCTCACTCAAAGAAGCAGTTATAATCCCCTGGAGCCAGCCTCGTGTAACCTCCCGGGAGGCCAGTACCAACCAGGAGGGACACGGGTCCAATAAACATGTGGCGGCACTAATCCTACCCAGAACCCTGTCCACATCCTCGGGAGCCACAGGATCAAACTCCTCCCAGATAATATTCTCAAAGCCTGCCCTCGTCTCCTCCCCCGGACTCGCCCAATCGGAGTCCAAGCCTTCCCGAATCCAAGCGACTTTATCGTGCAGGAATTGCACAAAATCCTCAGCTCGCCCCTGTAAGGGATCCTCCCGCACTTCCCCCCAAAGAAGGGAGTGGGTCACCCTAAACAGGGCGGCTGGGCGGTTCTCTGCAGATGCGATAAGAGCGGAAAAATGGTTAGATTTCGCCGCTTTTATCGCCACTAGGTAGGTCTTGATATAAGACCTCATCTGTGTCCGGTCGGAATCAGAATGACTAGTCTTCCAAATGCTCTCTAGGCGTCTTTTCCGACGCTTCATCTCTCTCAGCTCCTCAGAGAACCAAGGAGCCAATTGAGATCGGCATCGGGTCAGAGGCCGCAAAGGCACGATCCAAAGCTCCGGCGGCCGCACTCTCCCAGGCGGCTACCAGGACTTCAGTCGAGTCGTGTGTCAGGGTCTCAGGAAATGGCCCAAGCTCCGTCAGGAATCTTTCAGGATCCATCAGGCGCCTGGGACGGAACCATTTAGTCGGTTCCGTCTCCCTGCGGCGGGGGGAAGCATTAGGAAAGTCCAAGTGGAGGAGCGAATGATCTGTCCATGACAAGGGTTTAATGTCTAAGTCCCCTCTACCAAGATCATTCAACCACTGACCAGAGATAAAAATCAAGTCCAGAGTGTGTCCTCCTATGTGAGTTGGGCCTTGAACTAACTGGGTCAGGTCCATGGCCGTCATGGAAGCCATGAACTCCCGAGCCACTTCTGACGTCTCACCCGCGGATGGAAGGTTGAAATCCCCCATGACAATAAGTCTGGGGGTATCCACTGCCACCCCGGCAATGACGTCGAGTAGCTCGGGCAGGGTCGCTGCCACGTGGCAGGGAGCCAGGTACGCAGTCAGCAAACCCATCTGCACCCCACGGCCCCACTTCACAAAGAGGGACTCACATCCGGCTATCTGAGGAACAGTGGTCTCCTTCGGACAAAGACTCTCCCTAATAATCACCGCCACTCCCCCACCCCTCCCCTGGGCCCTTGGCTGATGAAATGCACGAAAACCTGTTGGGCACATTTCAACGAGGGGGACCCCCCCCTCTTGGCCCAACCAGGTCTCCGTAATACCTGCCAGGTCCGCACCCCCCTCTAAAATAAGATCACAAATGAGGGGGGCTTTATTGACGACCGACCTGGCATTACATAACATCAGCCGTGGACCCTGGGCTTGAGACTCTGCACAACCCAGGCCACGAGATGCGCATTGGGGACCAGAGTGCGCAATTGCTCGTAAACAGCGTATGCGCACCCCCAGCACATGATATGGCCCCCTGCGCCCGTCATACCTGCCCCTCCCACTCATTATTTCAATTGCATTGCCCTTCTTGTTATCCCCCTGCTCCCCGGATAAATTTTCTTTCCTGACCCCTCTGCTGCAGCCAATCAACCTGTCACCCCGCTCAGTAGCTATCTGGACCCCCCCAGGTCCACTTTCACAGCCCCCTCCCTTCCTCCCGGGTCCCCTTAAAATTTTCTTTAAAAATTTAAATAAAAAACCCCTCAACCCCCTCTTCGCTACATGCCATCTCTCGGGATTCCAAAATCCGTCATCAAGATAGGCCCTCGATAGCGTGGAGGGCCAGGCCTGCGAGAGGGGGGAGTCTCGCAGTGCAAGGAGTTCGGCAGCCGAGTGCATCAAGAACCGGGAAGGGTGAAATATCCTCTGGCTGAGGTTCCATAGAATAGTCTAATCGTCCTAGGGCATGGAGAGGCAGCAACTCAAGACATGGAAAAACTGGATTCCACTGTCCGCTCATGACAGTGGAAGAAGTCTCGTGCAATTTCGACAAAACTCAGAAGGTGATCTTAATACTTTACCATCCTTTTACACCACCCCCCACATGCTAACCATTTCTTTCTAACATTGTTATTATATCCCCCCTATACTATACATTTCAAAGCAACCTTCAGCTATAAAACTATATAATAACTCATAATCTGCCCATTTCCTCCACCCCCATACATATATCTCCTAATTCAAATCTTTTACGTATATTTATATCTAAACATAACATCCCTTTTCCTAGACTAAACAGTAATCTAACCCATCTCCACCCATTTTCCTACAGGTCTACCATACATAATATTTTTAATATCTTTGTTCTTCTGCCCACACCACACAACTAAAAGATATTTCCATATATGAATAAAATCCTCAAATGACTTTAGATTTGTAATCCATATAGTATCTTCTGTAACGTCTTTCAACTAGATTATTAATTCCATCGCCCATGTTAGGGTAACATCAGGTTCAGCTTCCAACAGTATATTCAGTATCTTCCATTACCATCTGCCCCCATCAATAGTAAGTATTTTCATATATAAAAAACCACCCGAGTGACTTTATATTTATATTCCATATAGTATCTTCTTTAGTGTCTTTTATCTAGATTATTAATTCCAACCACCACATTGGGGTAACAACCAGATCTTCTGCATGCCCCAATCCCACAGTTCCCTTGCCTTATAACTCAGCATATACGTAATCCATTTTTCAAAAAATCCAAAATAGAAAGTTCCAATCCACTCAATCAGAGGCCATCTTCCACATCCCAAAAGCACCAGCACTGCAGAGATCTGTTATTCTTCTCAAAATAGTATAAGTCAATAATTTGCCTCAATTATATTTTCATGTATCAGCCATCTATAAATCCCGCTTATTATATTTAATCGTCTCTTCAGTAACTGGCATTAGACTGTTGTTTAGTTTAAAATTTTTTAGTTTTGTAGAAGCTGCTTCTTCTTTTCTTAACTTTTTGTGGTTTAGATCTCCATCCTAGTTGCCTTTCTAGGACTTGTATATCAGCTGATTGAGTTCCATGCTGGTCTGTAACTTGATAAGACATCTCATTAAAATCCAAAGCCGCCTCTCTTATATTTATAGGTAATCCAGCTATAACCTCTGAAGGAGAATCCAAAAGCGGCTCGTCCAAAAGGGCCTCTGTAACTTGTTGTTTTTCCATTACCTCCATCTCCACTGCTTGGCCTGAGTTTCAATCTCTTGTTCATTTTGCTTTTCTTTATTCCCCTCCTGTGTTCCTGACACTAATGGCATACGTGGAGATGTTGAATCCATTTTAAAAACCTTGTAGTAAAATTCTTCTGCTTTTTCAACAGTATTTAGTTGATATCTTTCTCCTTGGTATCTCAATATTATACCAACTGGGGCATCCCACCTAAATGGGATGTTTTGTTTCTTTAGCTCAGTCACCAAAAATCCAAATTCCTTTCTATCTTTTAACATCTTGGATGGCAGCTCTTTATATATCCAAATCTTCCTTCCATTCATTTCTGGAATGGAGTTAAAAGACTTTTGCACAATATCATTTCTTATTCCTTTATCAGTAAAGTAAATCACCACATCTCTAGGCAACTGCCTTTGCTTTGCAACCCAAGAATTTACTCTGTAGGCCTTATCAATCTTACAGGATACCTCTTCAGGACTAACCTTTAAAATCACAGCCAGAACTTCAGCAGACATCTTTCTCAAGTCCTCTCTGTTATTTTCCTGTATTCCCCTCATTCCGACCGCAAATTCCATGGACCTATATTGCATCATTGTGACTTCTCTTTCAATCCTTTGTTTTATATTATCTGCATTGTAAGTCTTGTGGTCAGCTTTCTTTATTTTAGGCTTTACTTCTGAGCTATTTTCTTGAATATTTATCAAATCATTTTCAATTCTTTGTATTTTATTGTCCAAATTATAAATCTTATCATCAGCTTCCTTCATTTTAGACTCTAATTCTAAGTTGGTATCTTTATCCATCTTTATAACTATTTCTGAAAAAGTTTTCAAAGCTGTTACAATCTGTTGTTTCAGATTATCATACTTTCGTTGTACCAACTCTTTAATTTCCTGCCTGAATTTTTCAAGATTGTGGTTCACAATCTCATCATGTCTTGCCATCTCCTCCAAAACAAATTCCTTTAGGTCTTTAGAGCCATTCTTCTGAATCTGCAAACTCAAAACTTGCTCATGTGATTTGTAAATGGGGGAACCCCTCCCCCCACAGCTTGGTTGTCTGGCTTTGTCAGTTTTAACGCCATCCTTCCACACAAACAAACTCTTTTTTTAAAAAAAAGGACTTTTCTCCAAACAATATCAATATCAAGTCTCTAAGAAGGAAGAAACATGAAATAGAAATTTTTCTATTCAATTCTAGCCAGCGCTATTGTTTCAGACACTTTGTAACGTATTAAGCTATTCAAACGGAAGGACTTTCGCTTTCAGCTTTCTTCTTCTCAAGCCTCAGCCAGTCGCCATTTTAAAACTTTCTTTCTTCGCTTTTAAAATCACTCATAGGATTGTTAGAAATACTTGCGATTTAGAGTCCCAAATCCGGATTTCATCCTGTTTGTTCAGACAATCTGTTAAATTTCGTTAAGTGGATTGGTCCCATCGCCTGGCTCTGCAAGAAGCAGAGTTCCCCTGATGCCCAGAGCAGCGGCGAGCTGAATAGGGAGCCACATTCTGCTTCCTCCCCAAGACTAAAAAAAAACTCTGGGGTGTTCGCAGAGGGCTCTACCTGTTCTCGCCAGCTCTATCTCACGTCTCCTTAAGGAGACGGAGTTTTTCGAGCCGTCTCTCAGCTGTAGAGACGGCTCTTTACGGGCGGCGAGGCTGGCGATCCTGAAAGACCGTCTGGCGGCGGAAACCAAACCGGAAACCCATTATTTTCACTTTTAAAGAGACACTTATCCGCTACACCTTCATGAAAACCGATCTTACTCAGCTCTTTAACTATACATTGCTTCCACTCAAACCCTGATTGTCTCAAACCATAAAGGCTTTTATTTAACTTCCAACAATCAGTGTGGTTTTGTGTTTCAACTACTAAAGGCTTCCTCATATAGATGGTGTGTCTCAATAGAGCATGCAAGTATGCTGTCTCTACATCTATATGGTTAATACTATATTTATACTTAGCCACCCACACTAGCATTGTTCTTAAAGTACTAGCTCGTAAACTAGGAGCAAAAACCTCATCAAAATCTTTTTCGGTCTGAGAAAAACCTTGAGCTACAAGCCGAGCTTTATGGGTTACTGTCCCATCTATGCTTTTCTTAATTTTGTAAACCCATCTACAACCTATTAATTTTTCACCAGGTGGCAATTTCACAGTTTCGTAAACACCTAACTTAGTTAAAGAATTAATTTCCTTACTCATTGCCTCCTTCCAAGCATTCTGCTCCTTTTCAGGATAAAGCTTGATATCCTCGTAACTTGAAGGTTCTATATTAACCTGGCAAACTATGATTGCTTTATATCGATCAGGTGGATGCCTTTCCCTAGTAGATCTCCTAGGTAATACGGGACTTACTGCAGATGGTTCATCTGACTCGTCCCCTAAAACTACCTCCTCTAAACCTACTTCCTGTTCTTCATCCTTGATAGAGGATTTTACATCATCTAAATCCTCAGGAATATCATCAGGAATATGATGCTCTATACTAACAGTATTATTATCATGTCTATAACCTGCACGCTCTAGTTTATCCCATCCTTCGTGCTCTAGGAATTTAGCACTTGCACTACAGTAAACACTAGTAGTTCCCTGTGCCCAAAATCTAAAAGACCTATGATTTGATTCATAGCCAACAAAAAACATTTTTCTGGCTCTCTGTTGATCCTTTCTCCTTAAACTAGAATATTAAACTAGACCGTTTATGCTGGATCCCTGCATCCTGCAAAAACTTTTCCAATTTTTGGTTGGTAAATTCTGCACCATTATCAGTCACTAAGCATTTAACCTTAAATTTCTGTTTCCTTTCCACAAAACGTAGCCAGTTGTTAATATGCTGGAATGTTTCACTTTTTGTTTTCATAAGATAACAGAACCCGTATCTTGAATAATGGTCTACTATGCTCAGAATATAGCAGGCACCTCCTATGCTGGGTTTTTTGGGTCCAATTAGGTCTACAAACACTACCTCTAATGGCTTTTTGGTTTTAAAACCATTAACACGGTTTGCTGGTGTAACCCTACTTTTCTGCTGACTACAGGCATTGCAATTTAGATATTTACTACATGCTTGTGGTTTTATCCCTTCAGATAACTGAACTGTTTTCTTTAACGTCCTGAAATTTAAATGCCCAAGTCTCCGGTGTAACAGATGAATACATTCATCATGTGGTTTAACATTCTTATAAACAGACTTAGACTTAGCCACCAATACCAGGTTATCTCTTAAAATAAATAAATCATTTTCTAAACTTGCAGTAACAACCTTGCCATCTTTCCCAATAAAACACTTATCATTTTTAAATGTTACTGTAAACCCAAATTGCAGTAATGATTTAACAGATAATAAATTGAATTTTAACCCAGGAATATATAACATAGGCAATGGTTCATTACTAAATGACCAACGAGCAACACCCTTCCAGCCATTTGCTAGTTTAACATGTTGGTTACTCTTCTCCATTTTAACAAAAAATTTTCTATTTCTAGAAATTGATTGAGAAGCACCACTGTCAACAACCCAACAATTCTGGTTAACATCAGTAGTTGAACTGGATATAGCTAAATTACAACCCTTCTTGGGTCTAGTATTGTCCCTTACAGACATTTTCTTATTCTTACAATACTTAGCTATATGCTCTTTAGCCCCACAAGCAAAACAACGTTTTACAAAATAGGCAGTTGAATACATTTTTTCTTCTTTTGGTTGTTGCACTCTCAACTGATCCCTTTCTTGTCTTTTTTTGGATTCTTCCAATAACCTACCGGTTATGCCAGCCAATGTCAGTTCATCTCTGGACAAAACCTCTAACGAAGAAACGTAGTCGTCATAACTATCGTCCAAAGAAGAAAGAATTATATAAACTTGTTGTAGTTCTGAGAAAACAAGTTCCTTTTCATGCAGCTCCTGGAAAATTCTGGTCATGGATTCCAAATGAGCCATCATATCTCCACCTTTAAGAAGATGTTGTTTAAATAATCTCCATGTGAGATAAATATGAGCACCCACAGAGTCATGAACATATAGTCTCTTCAACTTGGTCCAACACCTAGCAGCAGACTCTTCGCCACGAATATGGACAAGCTGCTGGTCACCCAGTGTCAGTCCAATAATGTTCATTGTCTCTGTTAAACTTGGCTAATATCTTCGCATCTTCCTCATCAGCAGGATTCCATGCTGTTACATACGGCGGATTATTAACTATGTCCCACAGTCCTTCTCTGCGCAAAAGTAGATTACATTTTGCAGACCAGGATACATAGTTTGTTCCATCCAGGCGGGTTATCATGGAAAAATTTGCTGCTTGTTCTAGTGCCATCTTCACTTGGATTGTATATCACAAACACAGTTTGTACTATTCACATTAACTCTCAATTTAGCTCTTAACAATCCTAATTAGTTCTGGTTGGCTCTGGGCCTATAACCAATGTTAAGGATATTGTTGTTGTGTTACCAACCAGCAGAGTGTAGAGCACAGAGAAACGTTGCTGAGAGCAATGAATAAGAGATGTGCAAACT
Source organism: Arizona elegans (assembly GCA_022577455.1). Lineage (NCBI taxonomy): Eukaryota > Metazoa > Chordata > Lepidosauria > Squamata > Colubridae > Arizona > Arizona elegans. The sequence goes on along the minus strand of JAKOOJ010000006.1, from coordinate 29,568,798 downwards.
GGTTTATCAAAAGTTTACTTTATAGTGAAAAAACAATCTCATAGTCTTTAAACAAATCCAAGTCTTTGCCAGTTAAATCAGTCCAGTGATACAAGAACTTCTTACCACACAATCATTAGTTGGTTAGAATAACAAACTCACTCTGGTTCACAAACCACGATGGTAGCAAATCCATCCAACCAATGATAGCACAATGGTTGCAACTCCACACACAATGGTAGCTTATCATCAACTGAATATGTTACAGTACCTTTCTTAAATACGTTCACAACTGACTCAGCATTACAATGAATCAGCAGGTAAACTTTAAAGTCACACAATACATATTCATATTAAAGTCACAGAACACATATATTGCCTGGACAACTTGTTAGGCTCAAACCATATCCTAACAAGTGAGGTTGTTACAGAGATGCCATTTAAACTGAAGTAGTGTGTATATTGTATACAGTTTTAAATATATTTACTAAGTCTGCACTACTATTAATCTTCTCATCGTTCCCACCACCCATCTCCTTCCATTTATGACTGTATGACTGTAATTTTGTTGCTTGTATCCTTACGATTTATATTGATATTGTTTCCGGATTGCTTATTTGTACCCTATGACTATCATTAAGTGTTGTACCTTATGATTCTTGATGAACGTATCTTTTCTTTTATGTACACTGAGAGCATATGCACCAAGACAAATTCCTTGTGTATCCAATCACACTTGGTCAATTAAAAAAAAAGATCTAATATAGGTAGTTTTCGACTTACAACAGCTTATTTAGTGACCGTTCAACGTTATAATGGCATGGAAAAATGTGACTTATGACTGTTTTTCACACGTATGATCTTTGCAGCATCCCCATGGTCACATGATCAAAATTCAGATGCTTGGCAACTGGTTCATATTTATGCTGCTTGCAGTGTCCTGGGATCAAGTGATCAGCTTTTGAGATCTTCTGATAAGCAAAGTCAACGGGGAATCTAGATGCACTTAATAACCGTGTTACTAAGTTAACAAACGTAATGATTCACCTAACAACTGTCATAAAAAGTCATAAAATGGAGCAAAACTCACTTAACAAATGTCTCACTTAGCAACAGAAATTTTGGGCTCAATTGGGTCTATCTGTACAGAGGTACAGATAGAGGGCTCCCTCTATAGTTTTGTAAACTTTTCTTTTTAGTACCTGTGCACAATATTCTTCACTTGTTTTGACATTTAGTACTTGTCATGGTATTAGGTAAGCAAGAAGTTGAAAGTGAATATTTTGTCATAAATTGAGAGTCATGATCATTGCAAAAGAAATGGAAAAGCTCATCAATCAGCCGATGCATTAGCAGAGAAGTAATAGCTGTTATTTGATATGCAATGACTACATATTTATTCTTTAGAAACAATGTTTTGGTTAACATCTGACCATATTTAAAATTTAGACTATTGAAGTGTCCTAGAATTTGCTTTCCAAATTCTCATATTAGATCAATATTCATCATCCATAGGCCAATTAGTAATTTAAAATATTGATTTTTTAAAAAAAGATGAATTAATATCTAATTTTTAAAAAAGATGTATTAATTTCTATCCATTGCTTCTTGTCCTGCCTTCATGTATTTTGGAAAATACTTTGACCCTCTATTCTTTGTGGCAACCCCTTAGATATTGGTACACTGCTGTCATGTCACTCCTAGTGCTTTGTGTAATGTGTAATGACTTTGTGTAATGAACACAACTAGTAACATCCCTTGTCCCTTTCCTTTCCATTTATTATTCATATTCTTTATAAACTTCCCTCTAAAAGTCTTCCAGCGGGGATTTTCCCGCTTGTTAAGTCAATGTCATATCTGTAACAGAATAACAGATTTGGAAGGGATTCTGTTTAATTGGATGTGTTGATTACTTGGATGTATTAGGTCTGTTTTTAGTAAAAATGTTTTTTTCTTTACTTTAAAAGAGTGATTGATTGATTCTTTATAGATAAATTCAGATAATTTTCCCTTTGCAACTATGTGCATAATGGCTCAACTGGCTATAAGAGCCTGAAATACATTTAAGAAAATAAGACTTTACAATTTGTCAAAAGTACTGAAATCTGGAATCTTGGTAGAAAGCTTTCTAATGTCTCTGAATTCATCTGGTAGTTATATTTGAATTATTACTCTGTCTCCCTAATTAAGCACAGATTTAAAGCTCATTCAGTCACAGTGATTTTCCTGCACTCATATTACCATTATGTTTACTTAGTGCAAAAACATCATATATGGCCAACCTATTACATATTTGTGCCAGTGACTTTTCAAAAATCTAATTACATGGATTGATGAATTCATTACCAAGAAATTATAGCCAAAATGGGATGCTACAATTATATACTAACACAATCATTTCCTTTGGACTATGTAAGGAAAGGGAAAGAATCCAGTCTACATATTGAGCTCTGCCTCCCCACCAATTAGGAATGGAAAATGCTATGGTCAATTGCACTATAATCTTTAATTAGAGTCCATTTCATTACTACTTAATGAATAATTAATAATAAAATGAATAATTAATAAGAGCCGAGGTGGTGCAGTGGTTAGAGTGCAGTACTGCAGCTACTTCAGCTGACTGCTAGTTCAGCAGATCAGCTGATCAAATATCACCGGCTCAAGGTTGACTCAGTCTTCCATCCTTCCGAGGTGGGTAAAATGAGGACCCAGATTGTTGGGGGCAATATGCTATTTAGTATACTGTGTTTGGTGTAAGCCGCCCAGAGTCCTCGGAGAGTGGGCAGCATAGAAATATGACAAATAAATAAATAAATAAATAAATAAATAAATAAATAAATAAATACTTAATATTATTTGGTTAATAATTAATATGCTTCTAAACATGAACATGTGCATGAATTCTGCAGAAAACATGAGGGCATCCAGCAAATTCCAATTTGTCTGTTGGCCAGATAACATTTGTTTATAGAGATATAGGTGGATTTGGGCGCCCCAATTGGGAAATATATTACAGGGCAGCTAAGCTAGTCTGGATAAGAGATTGGATCACCCTGGAAAACGAGAGGATTTTAACCCTAGAAGGCCACGATTTACAAAAAGGGTGGCATGCCCACATTTGGGAGGTAGAGAAGAAAAGGAAGACATATTTTCATAGACATAAAATTAGAGACTCATTGATACAAACATGAACCCCGATTAGGCAAAGATATTACAAAAAAGTCCCAAGTTGGCTCTCAACGATGGAGGCTCTGATCTACCCCAATAGATGGGGAATGGAGAAAATGGGCAGGTACAAAGATATCTTAGACGAAGGAGGGAATCTTAAATCAAATGATACTTTAAGAGAGCAAGGAATAACTTTAGATTGGTGGACCTATTTACGAATAAAATCTAGATACCAGAAAGACAAAGAACAATTCGGCTTAGAATTTGAACCAAATGGATTGGATAAAGTCCTGATGGGAACAGGTAAAAAGACTTTGGCTAAACTATATAATTATTTATTAGATGACGATAAGTCCGAGGATATAACAAAGAATCAAATAAATGCATGGGAGAAAAATATTGGACAAGATGTAAATTTTGGGGAATGGGAGGAGGCATGGAATAGGAACCTTAAGTTGACCAGAGCGGCGACATACAAGGAAAACTATTACAAAATGCTCCATAGATGGTATCTAGCCCCGGCCAGACTAGCCAAGATATACCCTAATATACACCCCAATTGTTGGAAATGTGGCCACGGTCAAGGCACCTTCTTTCACATGTGGTGGACATGCCCGGAAACGAAAGGATATTGGAGTAAGATTAGGAGATGGTTATACGAAATAATTGGCGAAGATATTGAATTAACACCAGAGATATTTCTCCTGGGAATAGTAAAGAAGCCATACGGAAAGGAAAAGATTCATTTAATGATTCATATAATTACAGCCTCCAGACTGGCATACGCACAGTATTGGAAAGAGAAAACCAAACCACCAGAAGAGCTTATAATTAGGAAAATACTGGAGTGTGCAGAGATGATCAAATTAACTCATGAATTAAACGATGATGAGAAATCAGATTATTATATTGAGTGGGAAAGGTGGTATAAGTGGATGCATGATAAAATGAAAGAAAGACCAAAAGGTGTGTTAAATAATGGTAAAAAGTAATTCGAAATTATCACCAGAATATTATTTCTCTATATAGTTAAAACACTGCACATCTGATGTAAATTGAGAATGTTAATATATTTATGTTTTTTTAAAACTCAATAAAGTTTTCCAAAAAAAGAAAAAGAAATATGACAAATAAATAAATAAATAAATACTTAATATTATTTGATTAATAATTAATATGCTTCTAAATATGAACATGTGCATGAATTCTGCAGAAAACATGGGGGCATCCAGCAAATTCCAATTTGTCTGTTGGCCAGATAACATTTGTTTATAGTGGATCATCTTCAGGATACTTTGCTACAATATATATAGTTTTATTATTTATTTATTTCAGTTTATATGGCCATCCATCTCAGATTCATGACTCTGGGTAGCTAAAAGCATTAAAAGAAAATATAAAAGATTAAAAAAAACAGAAAATCACCTGTCCACAACATACACAGAAACAATGATCAGGGTAATAACAGAGGCATTAATCACAAGTCAACATAACCAATGTATGGACCAAGCCACACCTTTCTGATCCCCAATAGTAAAATATTACCAACTGTAAGTTAAAATATTAAGAAAACATTGATTAATATATATGATTAAACAACATGAAAAAATAAAATAAAATAAATACATATAGAGAAAAATTCTTTATTATTATTTTCAACCACATAGGAAAGAAAAGCATCACAAGCTTAATAAAGAGCTTGACAATTGTGCATTCTTAAAGATTATCTATCTACATATATGTTTGTGTGTGTGTGTTGTATTTTAAATAATTAAAATGTGTTAGTATTACTAATTGACTCTTACACTGATGTTTTTTATAATTAAATATTACATATTATATCATTAAATATTACAAGGATTTGCCAATGATTTTCTCCCACCCACCAACTTATTTTTGGAACTTTTATCACCAATAAATTTTTGAGTAAAAAAAAATATAAAGGATTATTTCCAGATTAACTTTCCCTTCCAGGTTCTCAGAATTCTGCCTAAAATATCTCATTACAGCCAGTGTACTTATCTTTGATTTGTACTTATAGAGTATTTAAAATTTATACTGTACCATATGAGATAGTTTACTATCCTTGCTTTAATGCATTTCTTTTTAAAATCAGAAACATGAATTTGTTTATATGATCAAACCAGAATGATCGATTCCAAATTTTGTCTTATCTCATTGTCATCACAGTAGCACAGGCTCCCAATATCCTATAGATGGTAATACCTTACAAAAGAAATGGAAACTCTATAATATCCCTGTATTATACTGTTGAAGGGAATTTGGAAGTTGTTAACTTTCCCTTAAGAGTTTTAGTTAACTGAAAAACAGATGGCAGGACTGAAACCATTTTCCCAAAATACTTAAAACAATTTATCTGATTAAGTTACAAAAATTACCTATAAGTTTATACCACTTTTTGAAATTCCTAGCCTTTTTTTTAGGTCCATCCTATAGTCCATCCTTCCCCCTCCCTCCCTCCCTCCTTCACTTATATCTTATAGGAGCCTTTTATATAACTAATAAACTTCAGCCTAGTTGTCATCTCATTAGAACAGTAAATTGCCCCCAATACAGACTGGCTCTTTTATTTCAGTTTTTTTTTTATTATTCTTGAGATGGAGTGTGGATCTCATCTCACAATTAATGGAAAACCTACCGTTGATTGGCCAGATGCTTAACTGTTCAAAGAAACAAAGGACTTCTGCTCCTTTGAATTCTTGAACAGCTTCAGGTTCACCTTATTTCAGGGGTAATGAATGAATGCTTCGTAAAACAATTAATGATTTTGATTTGAAATGCAGGTCTGTGTAATTCAGCCGACAGCTGGATGATTGTTCCAAATATCAAACAAAACCATTACACAGTGCATGGCCTGCAGAGTGGCACCAAGTACATATTTGTTGTTAAGGCCATTAATCAGGCTGGCAGCCGCAACAGTGAACCTGGAAAGCTGAAGACAAATAGTGAGTAGTTTTACATTAACCTAAATGCATTTGTTTCTCATCTTGATCTGACTCAGTTAGACACTTGAAAAGTACAGAGATAATGTACTCCCTCCCATTTTAGTGTTTTCCTGTACAATTCTTATTCCATTCAGCAGAAATGTTTGCTAAAGTCTTTCAGCCTGACAACTTACTATTAATATTTATGGAAGCACCTAAACTCTGAAGCACCATGAACAATTTAGGGAAGGATACAAAGGGAATACTATTTACTTTTGCTTTCTAAAAGTTTCCATTCTATGCTAACTTTTATTTATTTTTATATACTGCTTATAAGCACATTCAAGGTTTCAACTTACAAAGGTCAAAATAGCAATTACTGAGAAAACAAGGCAACTACAAAACATAGCAGGACCATTGAATAAATTAAAATAATTGGGAGTGGGAGAGGACTTATGGGAAAATAATCAAATAGCTTATTAGGGTCTTCATCAATAGAAATTAAACACTTTTTCATGCATGCTTAAAACTGTTACCTTGTTCATATTCTAGGTCAGCCATTCAAACTGGATCCCAAGTCTGCTCATAGAAAGCTAAAAGTGTCTCACGATAACTTGACTGTGGAGCGAGATGAAACCTCTTCTAAGAAGAGCCACACCCCTGAGCGTTTTACCAGCCAAGGCAGCTATGGGGTAGCTGGCAATGTGTTTATTGACAGTGGACGTCATTACTGGGAGGTGGTTATCAGTGGAAGTACATGGTAGGTGGGTCAACCCAAAGAAACTGACAAACTATTATAATGCAGCTTTAATCTGTGGGTTTTGTTGTTGGTTTCTGCAATAGTAAAAAAAAAGTTTACTGTAAAGGCATCAGCAGTTCAGATTATATTAATATCTTAAATCAGACCTGATGAGACCAGTTTACAATGTTTCTAGAATCAGGACTGAAATCATAGCTTCTAGGCAGAGACATTTCCGGTTTGGGATTCATAGCCTTTTATAAATCCATTCTATTCCAGAAACCATATCAGAATTTAGAAGAATGAAGAAATAAATTTGAGAATAGATATTCTACTAGTAATTTTTTTAACTAATAGTTCAGAATAGGGGGGGCGCAATGGCTCAACAGGTAAAGATGCTGAGCATGTCAGTTGGAAAGCTGACAGCCCGAGTTTGAAACCTAAGCACCACATGATAGAGTGAGTTCTTGTTACTTGTCCCAGTTCCTGCCAATCTAGCAGTTTGAAAGCATGCAAATGCGAGTAGATAAATAGGTACCACTTTGATGGGAAGGTAACAGCATTCTGTACACCTCTACATATAGCCATGCTGGCCACATGACCATGGAAATGTCTTCAGACAATGCTAAGAAACAGAGATGAGCACTGCCCCCTTTATCTGTAATAGTTCAGAACAGTTGTTTTAACCTATGTAAGCTAAGCCTTTTTCATTTTGACTGCTACAATTTTATAACATGGCTCTTTTTATAGCAGAGAAATTTTGGACAATAAGATTTGCATGAGTTGCCTCTCACAGAATAAGGAAGAACATGAACTAAATATATAGTGTTCTTGAACTGCAAAAGTCATTTTTAAAGGACATATGGCTTCAGAAATACAGCAAATACAGTAAATGACATGAATTATATATTTTCTTAATTTTGTTTTTGTAGGTATGCCATTGGTGTTTCTTATAAGTCTGTACCAAAACATGAATGGATTGGAAAGAATTCTGCTTCATGGGTTCTTTGTCGCTGCAACAATACATGGGTGGTGAGGCATAACAGCAAAGAAATTCCAATAGACCCTGCACCCCATCTTCGCCGTGTTGGCATTTTGCTAGACTATGACAATGGTTCTTTGGCCTTTTATGATGCCTTGAATTCTCTACATCTTTACACTTTTGATATTACATTTTCACAGCCTGTGTGCCCAACGTTCACAGTCTGGAATAAATGTTTGACAATAATAACAGGCCTTCCAATCCCGGATCATTTAGATTTTATTGAGCAGATGCCATGATCAATACTGAATGAAGATGGATGATGAATGTCCTATGGACCTTAACTATACTTTTACTGAACTTTGATTGAAAAAGGGAAATACATTTCATACAAAAAAGAAGTCTTTACCTGTTTTTAGCCAACAGTCAAAACAGGAAGATCTCCTTGGACATTACTATTTGTTTTGTATTAAAAGCAAGATATGGCTTTAATAATTTTTCAGATTGTTTTTGTATCTAGTCTCCTTCAGAAAACTTATAAATTATTTATATTAAAAAAAAAACCCTTCTAACAGGAACCCCCAATTTGGTATTTGCATCTGAGCACCTCATAACAAAGACTTCTTTTTGCACATGAAGAGCTGTGTCACAAATGTTCCTACTAGATGTCTCCAATAATTTTATTTTATAATAGTTATTTGGAATTATTTGAAAGAAGGATACAATACTTATTCTTCAATTTTGTTCTTATGGTGCTTTCCTAGCAATCACTTTTCACTCCATGAAATACCGCTTCAATTTGGAGCGTATTAAATTATACTTTAATGTATAAAGTCAGTGTCTGAATCAACCAGCAGTCAATATTATTGATAACAATTTTCTTAAATACTAATTATTCACCTCTGTCACCGTTAGGAATATGTATTTTGTATTTTTCTTTTTGGTTTCAGAAAACCGTCAACTAGAATGAAACAACTAAGATAGATCTAATGTTATGTATTAGATAAAAGTATCACTAAGATCAAATGATGATCAATTTCTGATGGTATTGATTTGGATACATATCATTGAAAAGGTACACAAAGCAGCCACATGCAGTGCTAGGGATAGGCAATGTAAAACTGATTTTAAGTTTAAAAATGAGTTTTTGTTATGTTATAGTATATCAATAAAAATAGTAAAAGGTATCTGTTTTGTAAACAGTGCCGGAAAGAGCCATTCTTCACTTTATCATTCTGTGGGACTTTGAAGGGATCCAGGGTTTCAGTTTTCTTCTTAATTCATTTCTTTTGAGGAGTAAGGTCTATAGGATCAAGTTTTTGAGGTCATGAATTTTTTTCAGCAAGAATTCCAAATGAAAATACTTAATTGTAAAATCTTCACATAAAGACTGAAAATACTTTTACTTTAAAAAGATACATTATTAAACCAATGTATTCTGCTGAAAAGATATTTTTTTTACCTGAATGGAAGATCAAAATAATTATAGAAAGTATGAGGGTCACTAAAAATATCAACAATGAGGTAGTAAATCTTTTTTGTCTATTCTTGCTTTTTCAGAATCATCTTCCTTTTGGATAAATATGATAATTTTGTGTATTTATGAAATATAAATGATAAGTTCAAGAATCAAACAAGTTGACTAGATATGCAATGGGGGAGAAGTCAAAACTGTAAGACATGATCAAAACCACTTCTCTCCTTTTTTTTATTGAAAAGTTTTACAAAAAACAAAAATTTTCTTCCACCCCACATTTCCCCCGCCCGTTCCCTCCCCTCATCCCACCCTCCCCCCCAGACTTCCCAGAGCCAAATACAAGGTATTTCATTTAACAATCATAAACTAGATTAAGCTATTTATCCTCAGACTACTAACTCCCCCCCCACCCGAAACCTTAACTCCACTATAGATAATTAAATACTTCTAATACTTAACATTCAATCATAAGCTACATGATATTTTCTTGTCTGATACTTATTTTGAATATAGTCAATCCATCTTCTCCATTCCGATACATATCTTTCTTGTGTATAGTCCTTTAAGTATGCTAAGATTTTCGCCATTTCTGCTAGGTTCGTTACTTTCAGTATCCACTCTTCAATAGTAGGCAAAGAGTCCTTCTTCCAAGATTGCGCTACCAAATGCCTAGCTGCTGATATTAGATTCAAAATCAATTTAGTCTCTACTACTGTACAGTCCATAGTTATACCCAGTAGGAACAATTGAGGAGTAAATTTCAACCTTCTTTTCAAAATATTCTGCATCACCCACCAAATTTTTATCCAAAATGCCTTGATTTTCTTACAGGTCCACCATATATGATAATAGGTTGCATCATTACATTCACATCTCCAACATTTAGCTTGCAAATTAGGGTACATACATGACAATTTTTTAGAATCTAAGTGCCATCTATAAAACATTTTATAAAAATTCTCTCTCAGATCAAATCCACTTCTCTTGTATGTAGTTGTGCCCCAACACACGTAAAATGAATGAACATTCAGTTACAACATGGGGCTTGCAGGTTGCAAAATCTTGCAGGTTTTAATATACTCACCCCTGCAAACATTGGTGACCAGGTTTCTAGCCTAGATTAAACAAGTAAACAAAAGCTGATCAGCAGTTTCTGGTCTGGTTGTAGAAAAAATGCTTATAAAAGCCTCTGACGATCCCAGCTGAGCCCCTCGATCATCAGATACTTTTTTTTTAACTTTTAAAAGCATTTTTTCAGAGGTTGTAGAAAAAATGCTTTTAAAAGTAAAAAAAAAAGCCTCTGATGATCGCGCGGCTCAGCTGGGCATGGGGGGAGCAGGGATTTTTGCTACCGGTTCTCTGAACCACCTGCCACCATCGCTACCGGATCAGGCGATCCAGTCCAAACCAGGAGAATTTCACCCCTGGGCTGAACCCTTCACTCGCTTTTTGGTCTTTATCCAAATCGGTACTTTAAGTAAATAAACCCTATAATCACATTATCTGCACAAAAATGCTCATAAGAATAATTAGCCAAACTAAATTTCAGGAAAAAAAAATAATTAAAAGTTGACATAATGGCAGCCAACCAATGACTATGGAATTTAGTCCCTTCTTCTATCTCCTTGTGAATGTTTATCTGTGTATCATGCTGTCATAATGTGTACATTAACATTTCTCCTGTCCCTTGCTTTAATGTTTTTCAATCTTGGCAGCTTCAAGATGTGTGGACTTCAATTCCTAGAATTCCTCAGCAAGCATGTACACATGTTGAAAGTTGCCAAGATGGATAAACACTGTTGTAGCTCAACTGCTGGCCAAGAAAAAGAACCACTATAGGAATCTTGCACTATACCAGGGTTTCAAACTCGATCACATTGCGGGCTGAATCGTGACATATTGTAATGTTTTTTGCCTTTGCGGAGGCGGGGTGGACGTGGCCACAGGGGACATATCCAGCCCACGGGCCTCCTGTTTGACAGGCCTACATTATACTTTCTAGCAAAACAACAAATTCCTAGTATTTGTTAGAACTATTAATAGCTAAAACTACCAACTTTTTTCCTCCTATCTTACCTCCAGGGCCTTTTGCTTTTTTTTTTCAGTATAAGCATATTTACTTTGTTTTATCAGAAAACAGAAAAACTAACAAAACAAAAACATACGTCCAGCACTAACAACAAAAAAGACCAAAAAAATGATGTACAAAAGAAAAAAATGTGATCCAAATAACAAATAAATTTAGCATATAGAATCCACCTTGGGTGGATGTTGAAAAAAAGAAAAAGCAGTAAATTTTCCTCCCCTTTTACATACATACAGTAAAAAAAGACCTACCCCGCAAAGAAGCCCTAGCCCGATTTTCACACCTGTGCCTAATATAAGCCCTACCCCCCCCCAAAATAAATCCTAGTTAAGTCGCCCCCCCCCCGTCTGGTTGTATGAGGTGGGGCAAGGAGCAGATATAAAAATCAAGTTAGGGCTGTCCCATGCTCCCCGCACCTGCCTACCTTACGACTGCTGCAGCCAGGCCTCCTATACCTCAACACCTGTTGCACTGCTGCCTGACTTCTGCAGCTGCTTGCAGCAGGGCACTACGTGGCACATCGTGCTGGTGCTTCCGCCTATGGCAGAATGCCACAAGCCTTGTGCCGGTGCTGCAGCTCGCAGCGGAACACCACAAGCCTCGTCGCGCTGGTGCCCCTGCTTGCAGCAGGATGCTGCAATGTTCATTGCACCAGTGCCTCTGCTAGTGTGCATTGGCACAACACACCACGCAGCCTCCTGTGAGCAGTGGCACCGGCACAACTAGTCACGCGGTTTCTGGCCAGGACTGGTTGCGAGCAGCTGCCTGTTGTAGATGGTTAGTTTGAAGAGGTTGATTCATTAGAGCTCAGTAAGTCCCCAATAAACTTTCAAATGAAGGGGCAGGAAAGAATAGCATGGGACGTTTTAGGCCCATGCTTTCTGGCCTTTTCACTGTCCAAGGGTTACCTACCTGAAAATACTGTGTAAGAAGATGCAATACATTCTGGTAGTCTGGTGCTTTTTTCCCTGCATGTCTCCTATTTAAAAGCTAATACTTTTAGAAGTTTAATCATTTCTCCATGTTTATGGCTTCTCAGAAGAATTTAAACATTGAGGAATGAAGATGCTGGGTGTAATTCTTCATTAAATCTGAGCCACTCTTCAGAGTAGATCATTAGGCTGGCACCTTTCTGTTTCATCAGATAGTCTGTAGGTTTTAGCATGACCTTCAAGCTCCAACTAGCACTGCACAGAACTATTACATTCTTTGTGAGTCAGACACACAAAACTCCTTTTTAAGCAGCAAGTTGGTTAAGGTTTGCCAAAGTTTCTCAACCATATTTTCTTCAATAATGGGTAGAGGAGATGACAGCATATTTATTCATCTTGCCAAATACTTGAGAAAGGATCATTTTTAATATTCTTCAGGAATGCCTTTCAATTCTTTGTTTTTATCATGTAAATGACAGTGCTATTAATAAATATGCCTTGGTAAAAGAGAGATCACTTTGTCAGGGAGCAAAGTACACTGGCGGCCTATGAAACACCACTTACAATTACAGGTAATCCTTGAGGTATTTATTTATTTATTTATTTATTTATATTTCTATACCGCCTTTCTCCCGTAGGACTCAAGGCGGTGTACAGTCAAGAAACATATAGACACACAAACATAAATAAAATTGCTAATTAAAATTATTACTTAGTTTGGTCAATTAAATAAAACCCAGAATTAGATAACATTTAAAAAATCATTGACATGTTCGTATGTTTAGCCCCCCCTGTTGGAACATCAGGATCTTGAGGGCACGGCGGAAAGCACGGAGATCAGGGATATTCCGTATCTCTGGGGGCAGTTCATTCCAAAGGATTGGAGCCCCCACAGAGAAGGCCCTCCCCCTGGGAGTCGCCAGTCGACATAATTTGACTGACGGTACCCTGAGTAGTCCCTCCCTGTGAGAACGAACTGGTCGGTGGGAGGCTATTGGTGGCAAAAGACGGTCTCGTAGGTACCCAGGTCCTAAGCCATGAAACGCTTTAAAGGTGATAACTAACACCTTGAATCGCACCCGGAAGACCACTGGGAGCCAGTGCAGCTCGCGTAGGAGAGGTGTTACATGGGCGCAACGAGCTGCGCCCATAATCACCCGCGCGGCTACATTCTGGACCAGTTGGAGCCTCCGAGTGCTTTTCAAGGGGAGCCCCATGTAGAGAGCATTACAGTAGTCCATACGGGAGGTAACTATGGCATGAGTGACCGTGCGCAAGGCATCCCAATCCAGAAAGGGACGCAACTGGCGGATCAGGCGAACCTGATAAAAGGCATCCTTGGCCATGGCTGTCAAATGATCTTCTAAAGATAACCGTGAATCCAGGAGGACACCCAAGTTGCGGGCCCTCTCTGTGGGGAGCAAGATCTCATCCCCTATTGTCAGTGATGGTACTAGCTGACTATACCGGACGCCGGAAGCCACAGCCACTCGGTCTTGGACGGGTTGAGTCTGAGCTTGTTTCTCCCCATCCAGATCCGCACGGCCTCCAGGCAATGGGACATCACAGCAAGGGCATCATTGGGGTGGTCTGGGGTGGAGATATATAGCTGTGTGTCATCAGCATACTGATGAACACTCACCCCAAAACCACGGATGATCTCGCCTAGCGGTTTTACATAAATGTTGAACAGAAGGGGTGAGAGGACTGACCCTTGCGGCACCCCACAAATAAGGTGCCTCGAGGTCGACCTCTGCCCCCCTGCCAACACAAACTGCGAACGGTCAGAGAGGAAGGAGGAGAACCACCGAAGCACAGTGCCCCCTATTCCTAACCCCTTCAGCCGGTGCAGTAAGATACCATGGTCGATGGTATCAAAAGCCGCTGCGAGATCTAATAGGACCAGGATAGAGGAGCAACCTCTGTCCCGAGCCCTCCAGAGATCATCCACCAATGCGACCAATGCCGTTTCCGTGCTGTATCGTGACCTGAAGCCCGACTGGAACGGATCCAGATAGACAACTTCATCCAGGTATCAGGGTAGTTGTCGCGCCACCACACTCTCAACAACCTTCGCAACAAAGCGAAGATTGGAGACTGGACGATAATTTGATAATATAGCCGGGTCCAGGGAAGGCTTCTTGAGGAGGGGCTTCACAACCGCCTCTTTCAAGGTGGCGGGAAAGACACCCTCACTCAGAGAAGCATTTATAATCCCCTGGAGCCAGCCTCGTGTAACCTCCCAGGAGGCCAGTACCAACCAGAAGGGACACGGGTCCAATAAACATGTGGCAGCGTTAAGCTTGCCCAGAATCCTGTCCACGTCCTCAGGAGCCACAGAGTCAAACTCTTCCCAGATAACGCTCTCAAGATCTGCCCCTGTCTCCTCCCCTGGATCTACCCAATCGGAGTCCAGGCCTTCCCGAATCTGAGCGACTTTATCACGCAGGAATTGTACAAAATCCTCAGCTCGACCCTTTAAGGGATCTTCCCGTACCCCCACCTGAAGTAGGGAGCGGGTCACCCTAAACAGCGCAGCTGGGCGGTTCTCTGCAGATGCAATAAGAGCGGAGAAGTAGCTAGACTTCGCCGCTCTTATCGCCACTAGGTAGGTCTTAATATAAGATCTCACCTGTGTTCGGTCAGATTCAGATCGGCTTGTCCTCCAATTGCTCTCCAGGTGTCTTTTCCGACGCTTCATCTCTCTCAGCTCCTCGGAAAACCAAGGAGCTAGACGAGATCGGCATCGGGTCAGAGGCCGCAAAGGCACAACGCGGTCCAAGGCCCCAGTAGCCGCCCTGTCCCAGGCGACCACCAGGTCCTCAGTCGAGTTGTGAGCCAGAGCCTCAGGAAATGGCCCAAGCTCCATCAGGAACCTTTCGGGGTCCATCAGGCGCCTGGGACGGAACCATTTGGTTGGTTCCGTCTCCCTGCGGTGGGTGGAAGGGACTTGAAAGTCCGTGTGAAGGAGAGAATGATCAGACCATGACAAGGGCTTGATGTCTATATCCCCTATTCTTAGATCATTCAGCCACTGATCAGAGACAAAAATCAAGTCCAGAGTGTGATTCCCCAAGTGGGTGGGGCCTTGAACTACCTGGGTCAGGTCCATGGCCGTCATGGAAGCCATGAACTCCCGAGCCATCTCCGACATCTCACCAGCGGATGGCAGGTTAAAATCCCCCATAACAATCAGTCTGGGGGTTTCCACCGCCACCCCGGCTATAATGTCGAGCAGCTCAGGCAGGACCGCTGTTATGTGGCAGGGAGCCAGGTACGCAATCAATAGGCCCATCTGAATCCCCCGACCCCACTTCACAAGGAGGGACTCACATCCGGCTATCTGAGGAACAGTGGCCTCCCTCGGGCAAAGACTTTCTCTAATGATTGCTGCCACTCCCCCACCCCTTCCTTGAGTCCTTGGCTGATGGAATGCACGGAAACCTGGTGGGCACATTTCCACAAGGGGAACTCCTCCCTCCTGGCCTAACCAGGTCTCCGTAATCCCTGCCAGGTCAGCACCCCCCTCTGAAATAAGATCATGAATGAGGGGGGCTTTATTTACCACTGACCTGGCATTACATAACATCAGCCATAGACCCAGGGTCTGAGACTCTGAACAACCCGGGAAACGAGCAGTGCTTTGGGGGTCGGAGTGGGCAATCGCTCGTAAACAACGAGTGCGCACTCCCGAAACATAATATGGCCCCCTGCAGCCGTCATATCTGCCCCTCCCACTTACTATACTAATGCCCATCACTTCATCCCCCTGCATCCTTGTCAGATTTCTGTCCCCATTCTCCCCACCATGATTATCAGACCCATTACCCCTTTCAGTGGATTTATGGATCCCCCCAGATCCATTCCCACAATCCCTCCCAGAACCCCTTAAAATAGAACTTAAAGATTTATCTAAAAACCCCCAAAGCCGTCGTTTTTTTGCAAACCACCTCTCAGGGTTCCAAAACCCGTCCTCAAGGGCGGCCCTTGATAACTGAGAGGGCCAGACATGCGAGAGGGGGGAATCTCGCAGTGCAAGGAGCTCCGCAGTTGAATACATCAAAGATAGGAGCGAGTTGAAGGAGATGAAGGATCATTTTCTTCTAAGAGTGTTAGAGATGGTTAAGACAGGTAATTTAAAATAAGGGAGGAAATAGATGTAAAAGGGAGACCAGTATGTTACAAATGTCAATACATCGGAACATCATCGCCCTCTCACGACGATGGGAAGTCTTGTGGTTGTAGTAAGTCCATCCAAAGGAGGTGGGGGTAGAGGTCTTAAAGGGTCGTCCTCTCACAGCGACCAAACCATTTGAAACAAACAAAGAGAAGGTTGTCTATCTCCCCATAATCCAAGACTCTCAATGTCTGTATCTCCTCCAGTCCTGATACCAGCGATGGCCGAGGATTAGATCAAAAAAAGTAAGGCAGAGCCACTGGACAAAGTATTTAGGGTTAAATAATCAGGGTAATTTGGGGAATAGGTGGTAAATAAAGCTGCAGATCGATCTAAGATTGCAGGTCAACGCTGAGTGGTCATAATAGATCTAGATCTGATAAAGGAGAGAGGGACAGTTGAGGGGGAGAGTAAGTCATCATCTCCTGTTTGTAATCCTCAGTCCCTATCCATCACCTTGCTCAGGCTACTTAGTTCAATTAGTTTAATAAGTCCTCAGAGTTTCAAGAAAGAGGAGTGCAACAGATCCCTAGAGGTTGAAGGGATCCTAACATTTATAGCCTTTGCAGCATTGCCCTCTCCTCTATTAACAATGAGGGCTTCCGGGCTTCCGGTTTGCTGCTGGCCGCCGCCAGACGTTCCTTTGGGATCGTCAGCTTCCTTTGCCTGTATAGAGCCGCCGTTACAGCGGATGGCGGCTCGAAAAAACTCTGTTCCCAAGAGGAAACGGAGATAGAGCCGGCAGGGGTGGGTAGAACTCTCCGCAGTGTCCCAAAAGTTTTTTTTTTACTTTTGGGACGGAGCGGATGAGAAGCCCCATATCCCCTGCCGCTGCTCCGGGCTTTGGGAGACCTCTGCCTATGCAGAGCCAGGCGTCAAGAGCAAGCCTGCGAATTCAACAGAATAATTAAAGAAATGACGAGCTGGACCCTTAATACTGAACTGCAAGTATTTCACCCTTCCAAAATCTATTTAAGAGAAAAGAGGAGAGGAAAAGAGGGAAAAAGAACCTTTTAAAATGGCGTCTGCTGTGGCTGGAGAAGGGCTAAAAGGGAAAGTCCTTCCGTTTCTCCTTACTACAATGTAGCGGAATAAATATCACTGGCTACATTTGTAGATAAAACCTCGCTCCTGTGCTGTTGATTGAAAAGAAGTTTTTTTTTCTCTTTCTAAGGGAAAGTCCTTTCGTTTTCTATTCTCTCTTTTTTGCTAAATCTTGTCTGTGTGGGAAATGGCATCGGGACTTATACAGCTGGACAAATGGGGGGGGGGAACTTCCCCTCTCAAGAAATTACACCAACAAATTTCAACTCTCCAGCGTCAGAAACCCGATTTTAATATATTAGAATTTATCCTTGAAGAGATTGTAAGAAGGGATGAGATTGTGAACCAGCAACTTGAAAAATTTAAGCAGGAAATTAAAGAAATTGGTGAATTGGTGAAATCAAAGTTTGACTTTTTGAATCAAAAGATTTTAAAAGCTACTAATGGTTTATCAGGCTTTCTGATTCGGGTGGATGCAAAGACTAAATTATTAGAGTCTAAAATGAAGGAAATTGAGGAGAATTTGGATGACATGACTCAAAAAATTAAAAAGGATTTGATAAACACTCAGGATAATAGCTCGGAAGACAAATCTAAAATGGAGACTGACCAAAAGATTGGTAATGAAGAAAATGTACAACAGAGGATTGAAAGAGAAGTTTTAATGATTCAATATAATTTTACAGAATATGCAATTAGATTGAGAGGTTTGCAGGAAAATAATAGAGATGATTTAAGGAAAATATCTTCTGAAATTCTGGCTGGGATCTTAAAGGTTCAACCTGATGAAGTGTATTGCAGGATTGATAGAATTTACAGAATAAACTCCTGGTTGGCAAAGCAAAGGCAATTGCCTAGAGATGTGGTGATCTATTTTACAGATAAAGAAATTAGGAATAATATTGTGCAGAACTCTTTTAATTCTACCTTGCAATTTCATGGAAGAAAGATTTGGATTTTTAAGGAGCTGCCGCCCAAGATGTTAATGGAGAGGAAGAAATTTGGCTTTCTAGTGACTGAATTAAAAAAAAGAAATATCCTATTCAGGTGGGACACCCCAGTTGGCCTAATTTTGAGATATCAAGGAATAAGATATCAATTGCATACTGTTGAAAAAGCGGAAGATTTTTATCAAAAAATTTTAAAAATGAATTTAACACCTTTAGGCATAATACAGGATAAGCAAAAGGAGTTGGAAACAAAAGGAAAACATCAAATTACAGAGGTTGTGATGGATAAATTGTCTTTGGACTCCCTGGATACCCCAGCTGGACTGTCTATAAATAAGAGAGCAGTGTCATCCGACTCCAATGTGATGAACCATCAAGTCACAGACAAGTGCGCAAATCAATCAGTTGATATACAAGTGACAGAGAAGAAAGATGAGATGATAAAACTAACCCAACAAGAACATTACATAAAGCAGAATGAAAATCAACTAGCAGACACACAATTGGTAGGCAAGAAACGAGGATGGAAATTCAACCCGGAAAAGAAAAAGAAAAGAAATAGATCGCATAGAAACAGCAATTTCTAAACTATGCAACAGTGATGCCAGGGACTTTAAAAAATGAATGAATATATGAAAAGATAGTGGAGGCGAACAATTGTTTGATACTATCCTGAGGATTGTGGCAGATCTCTGCAAGGCCATGGTTTTGGGATGTGAAAAGAGCCTCACTTTGTTGGATTTGAATCATCTAAAATTTTTTTTTTTTTTTTTTGGTAAATATATTATAACTATTTTGAGTTATAAGGCAGGAGAGTTTCGCCGGGGCATGCAGAAGATCTGGATGTTACTCAGTAGGATGATGGGAATTAATAATCCTGATGAATACCACAATTATACCATATGGATATAATTATAATTATAATGTCACTCGGGTGGTTGTTTTTGCTTTTATACAGATGCGAGGATATTTACTACTGATGGGGGCAGAAGATGATTGGAGATTTTGAACAAACTGTTGCACTAGCATGTTATTTTACCCTATTATGGGTGATGGATTTAACAATCTAGAGGAAAGACATCAAAGAAGATACTATATGGATTATAAATTTAAAGTTATTGTTTTTTCCTTTTTTACAAAATGGAATGCATATATAGATATGTGTATATCTTAGTAATGTGGGCAGTGGATTATATCTAGAATTGTACTGCATGATTTTGTAGGAATTGAAGGGTTGAAATAGGTTAGCTTACTGATTGATTAGTCTAAGAAAAAGGATTCTTAAGTCATATATTTAGGGGAGTGGAGGACTTAATAATTCAGTGGAAAGATACTAAAGAAGATATATTTTTTTCTCTCTTTTTTTTTTCTTCTTTTTATAAAATGGGATGCATATATAGATATGTGTATATTTTAGTAAAGTGGGTAGTGGATTATATCTAGAATTGTATTGTACTGTATGATTTTAAGTCATATATTTAGAGGAGTGGAGGAAATGGACAGAATTGAATAAATGTTAAATTTGGATGCAGGGAGAAGGTCGATTTAAAATGTTATATTAATATATATAAAAGACTAAAGGTTAAATTGTAATAATACTCAATAAGCTTAACATGTTAAGGGTCAGTATTTCGAGAAGGGATTAAGGGAAAGGAAAGATATTATGTATGTAACTAGTTATGAAATAGCCTATTGTTGTGAAGAAGTCACAGGGGGGGTTGGGTGGAAAGGGTGGGTTAGGGAAGAGGGGGGGAAAAAAAGGGGGAAAAACTTGTATTTGAAAACTTTTTCAATAAAAAAAAAAAAACAATGAGGGCTTCCTTGCAGCCTCCTGGTGTTGCCGTCGCCGTCGCTGCCATTAGCACCATTCCCCTCGCCATTGTGGTAACCCCCCTTGCCATAGACATCATCGCCGCCGTGTTGTTACATGCAGCGCCTATTAGCCCAGGCATCATTATCAACACCCTATCCGGAGTCGCTGTTGCCACCGTCTCGCCAACCATTTCATCAGCTGTATTAGACTCAGTGGTTGACCCGGTCATGACAGCCAGGCTTTGATGTTGACATTCTCCCCACCGCCCTCAGTCTTTTTACTGACAAACAGCTGATCTTTGGGCTCGGCTCGGGTTTTATCCTTGGGCTCCATCCACAGCTCTATTGAGCCGAAAATACCTCAGCATGCTGGGAGGGGGGTCTGGATGGTTAATTGACCCCCACACTCTTGAAAATGTCAAAACATCTCCCTCCTAGCCTCGGAGTTTCAGCTCTGAGCTGCCATTTTGTTTTGCAACTGTCAAGGTATGACAGTACATTCAATGAATGTTCAAAATTACAATGCACACCTGAAATACTAAATACAAATTCATTTCAAAGTTACAAATTTTGCAGCCTCCACACACCCCCACAGCAGTCATTCACACTTACAACCGACTGCAGAGATGTTGCAGCACACCTATCCACCTACTTCCCTCCCATCTTACATGTCCAGATCCTTAGAGGCCCCTAGAACCCAGTATGTTGGACTGTTTTGCCAATATATTGGGAGTTGTGGCCCACCAGCTGCCAGCGGAGCTGATGGCAGACTTAGATGATGAGGAGATTGGGGAGGAACTTGGGCCAGTTCTGGAGTCTGAGAAAGGCTCTGATGGATGCTCTGCATCATATGCAGAGATAGAGCCAGGGACGTCCGACATTTCTCAGCCTCCAGAGAAGGAGGCTGCCTTTGGAGGCTGATATGAGTGAGGAGGAAGAACAGCTGGGGCCTGTTTCGGATGCACGTATGTGCAGAGCAGTTAGGAAAGGTGAACAACAGAGGACAAGGAGTTGACTCAGGAAGCAAATCACATGTGGATGCTGAATGGCCCCTCCCTGGCTGGGGAATAAATAGAAGGAAAGGGGAGTGGTGATTGTAGGAGACAACAGTTCATATTTCTGAAGATTTTGCTCATTGTGTTTCGTGCCACAAAGACTGCTTGCCAGATTTTCAGCCTTTCGGTTGGAAACTCACAGCCTTGCAATTATTGCAAGGAACTGATAAAGTCTGTTACTGCAGTTAACTCCTTGAAGGACTATTGCCTGGACTTTTCAGTGGGTGAATTCAATTAATTCACAAGAGGTAAATAAAGGAGGTTTTCGTGACAAGGAATCTGTTTCTTGCTTCTGCTAAGGCTGGGTCATAACAGTGGGTTCTATGCTTTCCTCCCCACCCCCACCCCCACTCCCATCACCATTCACTTACTTATTTTTCAACAAGCTCAGGAAGTCACCATAGAGAAGGCTTCTCCCTTGCCGGGCCACACACATAATCAAGAATAAGAAATCTGATCTCTTTTGCTTCCATTGCAATCCTTTGCTTTCCAGCCAGCATAAACTACTACGATTTCTTCTTAGCTTCACCGGCACTAGTTTTACGCTAAGAAGCTAAGAAGAAATTGTAGTAGTTTATGCTGGCTGGAAAGCAAAGGATTGCAATGGAAGCAAAAGAGATCAGATTTCTTCGTGATTATGCCACCTGGCCCAGCAAGGGAGTGGCCTTTTCTACACTGACTTCCTGAGCTTGTTGAAATGTAAGTGGTGACGGAGTGGAGATGGGAAGGAGGCTCACAGGGCTTTGGGGAAACCAAGAAGCAGGAGGCAGAGCATGGGCTATCTTAGAAGATGAGGGAGGTAGCCTATGAGTGCCTGTGCCTGCACTAGGCCTCCCTTGGTTTCTCCCACCCCTGAGTGCCATGCTCTTCCTAACGACCTGTGCATTTGTTTCATGAATGCATTGGGGAAAGCAGGGATAGTGAAGTCATTAGGTGCTTCGTTTAACATGGTCCTTGACTTCCGATATGAATGGGAAGGCTCTATTAATGTCCTAAATCGAGGACTACCTGTATGTGGCAAGTGAAAACTTCTATCTTTTCAATACCTTGATATCTCTCCTGCCCTCTGTTCCTCCTTGTCATAAGCCAGCTAGCACTGGTTAATCCCTCTGTTGCTTTCCTCCCTAAATTCCTAAATCAATGCTTGAGGGCCAGTTTGAAATCCTAAACTGAACAAATCTAGTAGGATACACATACACGTCCCTCCAGGGCTTGAGTTATATATCACTTATTTAAGGGGTCCTGCTTCAAAGCTATTAGTCTTGATTAATCTGCACTGTAAACAGGGACTAGACCCAAGCTACTAATCTTGATCAATGTCATTCCAAAGAAATCAACAGTCCAATTGAAGCAGACGCCATGCCCAACAGGAAAATTAGCACTCATGTACAAGTGCTGTCTGGCTGGTACTGATTAATTTGCAGTTTTTGAGAGCAAGTTGAGAGCTATTTGGGAAACAAGTATTGATAAGCAGCTCTAAAAATTTAGTAAGAAAGCCATGCTGACCTGCAAGTTGTTATCTCAAATGACAACTATTTTTAACTTAAGAATAATGGTTGGTTCATTATGAGGGTTTAACATGTTTTATGTAGCCAAGAATAATCTTATTTTTTAATATACAATTGAACCCCATAGATTTAAAATAGTGCTTCTTCAAGGATGAACTATGATTTACTCAATATAGGAACCAGAAATTGACTGACTAGGGTGAAAACTTCTACTTTCTTTAATGTGAAATGTTAGCACAATCACTCAGGGCAACGAAACTTCCCTTTTGGGGGACAGGTAATTTTAGGTGGGAACATGAAAAAAGTTCAGTGTGGTGGCTTTGATTGTGGTCACAATTGCTTGACTTTTAAAACTTGTTGCACATTGGTGCAAAGCAAAGGGTTCTAGCTCTTTGGTTCTAGGGTTGCTTAAGATAAAATCTGGATTCTTCTATAAACAGTCCCCTATAAACAGTCTTTTTAAAATGCATATTCACACAAATTTCACATACAATTATATCAATTTTGTTGTACCCTATTGCATCATCTTGTCTGAAGTAATATTTTTTCTTGTCCCATGGGTCTTTCCGTTTTATATTTAAATAAACACTATTTTATTGTTTGAGCCGCCCTGAGTCCTACGAAGATAGGGCGGCATATAAATTAAATAAAATTAAATAAATAAATAAATAAAACAGAGTGGAACTGAAACTGAAAGACTCTTCTGACTTCTGTTCCAGATCCTGTTGATTCAATATTTAAACATCATCATGGGCTACTTAATTGCTTAAGTATGGCTATTATTGCTTCCTTGTTTATTTTGTATAAATTAGCCCTAACATCTTAGCCTTTCTACTTAGTTTGCATATGCAAACTTTCTTGGATGAAGACATTATTTCCTAAAAGAGACTCTGAAGGACCATTGCATTTATGACCATACTTATAGCACCATAAAAATATTTTTTTTAATTAATAACCCATACAAGTCTACGTATGTGACTAGGTAAAGAGCCTTAAAGAAGTAATCCTTACAAGTTTGAGATATTACAATCTGTTTCATTGGCTCTTCTTAGAAGCAAAACAGATTTCTTTAATGAATGGAATTAAAATAAGGCTATGCAAACTAAGGAAGAATCCATAGCTACTTCCAAATTAGTACGTCAAATGAACTATTTTATTTAAATTTTATTTAAATATATCCCAACTGTTTATAGTCATGAATATTGCATAGCAGTTTCATACAATGGTAGAAAAACAACTTCAATAGCATTATAAAAGATTACCTTCATCATTATATTCTAAAGAACACACTATTGCTATCCATACAAAATCTAATGGAGAAAGGTCATCATCTTCTCAGCAGCCTGTTTTCCATTCCACTACTACTCATAGCAAAATTTGCAAGGCATTGGCACCTGGATGATCCATTTGTGAAAGGAATGAAATTTTGTAGTTTTTGGCCTAAAACAAACAAAATGAATCACCAAATCCTGGAAGCTACTTGTTCTAATTTGTGGGAAAGACCCATAATTGTACACCTATGTAATGTCTGTCCTATCATTTCATTCAAACAAAAGGTTATAGATACTTACTTATACATTCTATAGATATTATAGAATTTGAGGTTCTCTGCACTACATTTTCCCACATTGAGTGGGAGAACTTTTCCTTCAGCTTTAGCTAATACACAGTGATTAAGAATGATGAGAGTTGTGTGTGTACAATTTTTGAAAGGCTCTAATTTCCCCATACTTTTAAAGTATGATTAGAGCAGGAGAAGTTAGATTCAAATCTCTGCTCAATCATGAAGCCTGAATCATTCACTGAATTTTTGCCCAGCCTACCTAACAAAGTTGCTTTAAGCTTCAAATAAGACAGAATCATGAAACCTATTAAGTTAAAAAGTAACAAACAGAATATAAAATACAATCACAGAACAAAGGGTGGCAAAATAAAATTATACCAGTATTGCATGGTATGGGTATAATTATTTCCTAAAAGCACTATATATAATTAGACTTGATTAACTAATGCTAAACCATTATTTTTAAATGTCTCATTCACCAAATGCTAAACCAAAATAATAACATCCTATTCCACTTATGGCTTAGTATACAGTAATATATGCATACAGTCAAAGGAATAAAACAGTCTGGGAATTTGTTGATTTCATGATGCTGCTCTGTGGGTGTGTCACTAGTGTGTGATGTGTAATGAGAACTGCTACATTTACATAGTTGAAAACAATAATGCTCTGTGAGAAGCTGAAGCCAGAGAACCAAAGGTACATGGTAAGTGAGCAATATATTTTTGAGAAATCAGACAAACTATACACTTTTAACTATCTAGACTAGAGCTACTAATATTTGAGCTGCAACATTTGGTAAATTAGTAGATGGCAACAAATATGGATGGATATGCTGCTATCTACAGATCTTGTGTTCTGAAGTTCTGATCTCATAGCCCTCCATATTTAGGTAATATGGCTTTAGTATTTTCTACCATTTTCCCCCTTCATGTTTAGTGGAGGCACAGAAAAGAGAGCAGGTAAGTAACTCTCTCTTTACAGCAAAGAGGAATGTAAGATTTCATTGCTAAACTCCAAATGAGAGAACTAAGCACTTCCTTCATGAATAAACTAGGACATCTATTGTCCAAGTTGATTGTTTTAGGTAACTTTCATAGTACCAAATTTGACTTTTAAAATCTCAGAATAAATAAATAAGAATTAAAAAACAATAAATAAGATTTTCTTCCATTGTTTTGAACACTAATTAAATGTTGGAAAGTATATTTGAACAGTTTGTATCATGGAACTAATTATGTGGATCTTCTTACTATGGTTCTAATTATATCTCAGCTGTGTTGTTAGCATCAGAACATGAAGCTTTCCTTATTCTGCTAGTTTCATCTGTTAATTTATAAAAGATTAGATTTCTTGGCATGCCATGAAAAACAAAAACATCAAATCCCTATATTATAAGAATAAAGACTACCAAAAATGGAACTGGGATCTTTTGTATCCAGACCTAGGAGAATATACATTTCATATATGTGTGTGAAAGGTCAGCTTAATCTGATCTCTGCAAAGAGAAATCTGTACATTCAGGACAGGACACACTATTGTTGCAGCAACTTGCAGCAGGATATTGCAAGTAACCAGCTGGTCAGAAATTTCCAGGAAGGAGAATTATTTCCATCCTACCTCTGCTTCAGGAAGGGTATATATTTGTGAGCATTGCCTCCTCCTTTGCTTTTGGGTTAGAAAGCAAATTCTCTGTATCATTCCAACCCATTTTCTAGAGACAGATGAGAGCAAAGCAGACAAGCAGACAGAGTAAGCTGTACTTAACCTCAAGGATGACTTGCAATTAATGAGCTATACATGGTAGAGTTCACTAAATCTGGACTCCAATTTGCAATTGACTTTGAACTGCTGCAGACAGTAGTTTAAGCTTCACCCTACTTTATGAAAGTTCTTCATATCTTCTCTGTCTTCTGTGTTTGTTGTTTATAATTCATCTTTCCATACAGGTAGTTCTTGATTTACAACCATTTGTTCAATGGCCATTCAAAGTTATAACACTGAAAAAAGTGACTTATGACTGGTTTTTCACACTTATGATCATTGCGGCATCCCCACATTCACCTGAGCAGAATTTGGATGCTTGGTAACTGGCATAGATTTATGATTGCTGCAGTATCCCAGTGTCCTATGATCACCTTTTGCAGCTTTCTGACAAGCGATATCAATAGGGAAGCCAGATTCACTTAATCGCATTACTAACTTAACTGCAGTGATTCACTTAAAAACTGCGGCAAGAAAGGTTGCAAAATGGGGTAAAACTCACTTGGCAACTGTCTTGATTAGCAATGGATATTTTGGGTTTAATTATGGTCATAAGTTAAGAACTACCTGTACTTCTCACCAGTCTGGGTGGCATACAAATGTGAAATCAAAAAAATGTAACATCAGAAAATAAAAAGAAAGAAAGAAAATATCATTCTGTAGAACAAAGATGATTCCCTCCAGGAAGGGAGCCTGTATCATAACTTAGCCTGGGAAAAGAGCCCCCATTCAAGGCTTCTCTAAGGAAAAGTTGGTTGGGCTCATTCAAATATCTTGGAGATGCTGTTCCAAATGGAGGGACCATAACAAAGAAGGCATGTGTCTTGGCTCTCATCAAATACCATTGTTGAATAGATGGGACCTGAAACATTCCCTTCTTTCAGATTCTGTAGAATGGGTAGAAATAATTAGGCTGTATGTCATAAGTAGTACAAGTAGTCCTCAATTTATGACCACAATTGAGCCCCGAATTTCTGTTGTTAAGTGAAACATTTGTTAAGTGAGTTTTGCCCCATTTTACAATGTATCTTGTCCCAGTTGTTAAGTGAATCATTGCAGTTGATAAGTTAGTAACCAGATTGTTAAGTGAATCTGGCTTCCCCATTGATTTTGCTTGTCAGAAGGTTGCAAAAGGTGATCACATGACCCTGAGACACAGCAACACTCATAACTATGAACCAGCTGCCAAGCATCTGAATTTTGATCACATGATCATTGGGATGCTGCAAAGATCGTAACTTTGAAAAATGGTCATAAGTCACAGTGTTCAATGCTGTTGTAACTTTGGTCACTAAACGAACTGTTGTAAGTTGTATAGTAGGCATTTTGATTGTGCTCACAAACCTTCTGATAACCTTTGCAGGTTGCAAAACAAAAGTGTTAAAAAGATATTTTGTGGCATGTCCATAACTACTGCCACATTTTGAACCAGCTGAAATATCCAGATGGTCTTCAAGGGCAGCCCTATGTAGAGTGCATTGCAGTAGTCCGCATATCACAGTCAAAACATGAATGTTCATGAGAAGACCTCTGTTTGATTTGAAAAACATTTCAAAGAATGCCAGTTTCTTTAGTCTGGCTATGTTCACTCATCAAAAAGCATAGGAAACATTTAAGAAAAATGTATTTGGTGGCCAAATTAGAATGCTGTAGAACTATCCCAATATTTTTGAAGAAAGTATTGCAGTAAAGTTATGTTTGCAAGATGCACAGAAGAATATAAGAGAAGATGCATTTGAGCAAAAAGGTCCAGGGAGCTTACTGTATGGTTTGAAATTCATCTGGTGATATGGAAAGTAGAAAAGTGGAAATGAAGAAGCAATTACAAAAGACCTTTGAAAAATAATCTTTAGAATGATGTTTTATATAATTAATTTGAGTTCTAAATCACAGATTTGGATTTATCATTTTTTTGCTTGTCATGGTTGTCTGTCACTTTGGTAAAACTAAATTAACTTGGGCTAACTTTAATTTTGTCTTTTTTCTATTTGGGGATGGTTTCATTTTACCATATAATTTAAGTGGATAGTTAACATATAATTGCCATTCTTCAGAATTACACGTTTACTTATCCTTTTCAAACATATCCCTTGTAACATAAACTATACTCTCCGGTATTAATTTTACAATCTAAATTGATCATTATTACACTGTATATACTTCCCTCCTACTGAGAAATGTCTATGGAGATTTTCAGTAATTCAGATCATGGTTGTCCCAAAGGTGCTTTTTCAGGAGGCAACTGAACTGTCTTGTTTTTCTTTGAAGATGTTTCACTTCTCATCCAAGAAGCTTCTTCAGCTCTGACTGGATGGTGGGGAATTGAAGGATCCTGTCAGAATTTTAATTTGAGCTATCTGGAGTATACACACTGTAGCTGCTTACACCTAGACTATATATTTTGTTTGTTGAAGCTAAAAGGCAAACAGGAATGCCTATGCACCCTGGGAAAAAGAGAAGAAGCTGGCTCACTCTCCTTCTTTCAAAATCATTAGTGTAAGGAATTATGTCTCAATCATGAATTCTCAAATAGAACAAAATATTTAACACTAACGTTACACTGCATTCCTGAACACTTGCCTCACAGATATGCTATGCAAAATGTCCACATTGCTATTCAGTCTAGTCCATGCCAGGGCAATGGTATAGTTGTTAGTCACCCATTAGCACTTTAAAATAAGTACATATGATTTAGATGAGCCAAGGATAATAACAGGATTAATGAGACTTAGGTTCTGTTTTTTTCTGGCACTGACACACCTACAATGCATAATTAACAATTTCTTGAAATTCTTGAACATAACATCAGCCATGGTATTTATAATCCTGCTGTATTTTCTTTCTTTTTCCATTCCAATCCCAGAAGAATGTACAGTTCTGATTGCAGCTCAAACAGATTTTGTTCCCCTCTCTGAGCAACATATAAATGCATTATTTAAAATTAAATGCCAAAATTGCATTCCCGTTAAATATGTTGCGGAGGCAAAATTCTGAAGTTTGCTGGTGGATCTTGGCAGGTTTAATTGTTTTTTTATCCTGATATGAACTACCAAGAACTTGATCTCTTGTGACTGAACTGCCCAAGGATTTAGGTCTAATAGCATATTGTTCTGAGAAAATTTGGCAAACCAACAAAGAAATAGGTAACAACAACAACAAAAAAAAAACCCTAATAACCTTACACTGTTAAAAGCATGTGGGTCACTTGCCTCAATCATTTTATGTAATGTGATGTATGAAGACCCTTAAGGAGGCAGAAATAAAACTACCAATGTGAGTTTATATTTTGTTTTCATAATATGAGCAGAAAATTGTTTAAATAATGAGTTTTATACAATAGGTCTGATTGATTGCATCTTGTCCACTGAATCAACATCAGCTTTATCCTGGAGCAATGTGAGTAACTTCCAATCAATTGTGGATAGCTTCGCATTTCCTTAGATGGAATGCTTGAAGATTCTTCCAGTCATGTTAGCTACTATTCAGAGATTATCAATCTCCATATTTTGGGACATCTCCCCCCCCCTCTTTTTTTTCTTAATGTTGTTCTATCATGCAGAATTATAAGCTGCCCAGTGCACAAACACAAAACAAAGGCAACAACTTTCCTTTAACTTTATAAACTTCTCATTATCTAAATAGATAACATTTTCAGTGCAAGAGAATGTAGTGTTTGTACCCTGTTTATATACAGTAGCTTGCCTGCCAGGTTTAGTGGTTTAGTTGGGGGGGGGGGGTTTCCTTGGTAATTCCTTGATTAGGGTATTGTTGTCAGTTTGATTTTTGTCTGGTGTTAACCTCTGCTTATCTGGGTGTTGGCTACTTGCAGAGTATAAAAATGCTTTTGAATATCGAAACCTGTTTAAGCTCCACTGGGAACATCTTACTGACCTGAGCAAAAGCACTGATCCTCATATAAAATCAAACAAGGTGATGACTAGCTCTGTTTTAGAAAGAATGAGCTAGACATTCAAGGCACTAAATTCCTGAGGGAAAATGATAATGTAATGTCAGACAGCAAAGTTGCATACCACTTTGTCTGGGGTTTTTTCTTGCCCAGTCTAATATTGCTGGTAATGTTAGAAGATGCAGTTGTTTCCCCACCAATTTCTGTACTTGAATGAGGAGAGATATTCTCTTGCTGTTTGCTTCAGGCTGCAAGATACCTCAGTGGGCCCTAGCTATTCATTCTAGTGAATAAGTAGTAGTATAAATTGGAGAGTGTTTAGTTTAGTTAGTATAAATTGGAAGTATTTTATAAAGGTATCATATTTTCTTGGAGCTATGTTTAATTTTTAGTTACTATATGATCATGTCTGTGCTTTTTTAAAAAAACCAGCAATATAGAAAGTCGATTTTTCCAGGATGTTATTTCCAATTTCCCAGCTATTTTATAGTTCTTGAATTTTATGATGCTCTGTAATCCAAATTCTAAACTGACTAGATCCAATTTACTTTTAATGTCACACAATTTGAAATTAATTGTAGACTTAGGTATTTCTTTCCAGAAAAACAATGAAATAACAGCCTTCCCACCCTACCTTCCAAGTTAAAATGGCCCCTTCCTTAATAACTTGCTCAAAAACCAGTAATTATGATAATAATCAGGGGATTTCTGAGTGATCAGTGGTATTATTTATACATGTTTCTTGCTAAATGTATACAGTCTGTAGGCATGCATTTATTTATTCTTCTGTAATCCATTTAGAGTAATTTGAAAAGGCAACGTATGAATATAGTAAAATAAATACTATATATCTGGTACAAGACATAGGGGCAGAGCTAATCAGAGTCAAGTGGTCCAAATGTTATTGCAGAGTCTGTATCTTTTCCATAGACTGAAGGAATTGAAATACTCAAATGAATTCCACCAAGAATAAAATGGGATGATCCAAGAGATATTGCTACTGCATACAGTGAAGGCAATCAAACATTTGGTTATAAACATCAAAGGTTATATCTTAGCACAATCAGAGATCCACATCAAAGTGCTATACAGCAGTGCTAGAGCCAACAGAAAGTAAAGTGGAAATAAATTTACTATTTTGATTGCCATATCCCTATAGTAATGATGTTGGTTACTGGTTAAGTAACATAGAAATGATTAGTGGATCCTCATGGAGTCATTTTTCCTGCCATGAAACAAGGAGTGCTTTTCCCTTCACATGTAAAAAAATAAATAAATACATCAAACATAACATCAACATGGGTGGTCATGGAATGGATGAAAACAGATAGGTGTTGGAACAGTGTGTTTAACACCCTGTCAAACTGGCCAATAAACAGACCATATAGACAGCCATTAGGGTGCAATGAGCCTCTGACCAGATTATTTCTGAACAGCAGAAAAGCACTTCTGAAAGAGTGCTAAACATATGAGCTAAAATAGGTTGACTGAGAGATCACAGCATGAAAGAAGGTGTGCAACCAAAGTGGGAGGAGTCAACTCATAGTGGCTTAACTAGTGCTACAAGGGAGTAGGAGGGCTGACAATGACTCCATTTCTGTCCTTATGACCAGCAGCACCTAGAAACAGATCAGTGGTAGGTTTCAACCGGTGTTACAACCGGTTCGCTTTGCTCACGCGCTTTGCGCATTGCATTTCAGAACAGCTGAGGTGCGGCAATCCACTCTGCGCTAAAGATGAACGAATATAGGTAGGTATAATGCAGGGCCGGATGTGAGGGCCCAGTTGATGGTTGGAGCGAACCAGTTCGCTCTCAGCTCACCTTCGACACTACTGGCTCGCCCAAACTGGGGCAAATTGGTAAAAACCCACCACAGATTGTGGCTGGAGATGGAATGGAGAGGACAAGATAATATTGTTCCCAAGTAATAAAACATGTATTACTACTTATAGGCAGAAGCAGACGCAGAAGCAGAAGCAGAAGCAGAAGCAGAAGTAGAAGCAGAAGCAGAAGCAGAAGCAAAGATATAATGAGCCACGGTGGCGCAGTGGTTAGAGTGCAATACTGCAGGCTACTTCTGCTAACTGCCAGCTGCTTGCAATTTGGCAGTTCAAATCTCACTAGGCTCAAGGTTGACTCAGCCTTCCATCCTTCCAAGGTGGGTAAAATGACAACTCTGTAAACTGCTTTGAGAGGGCTATAAAGCACTGTAAAGTGGTATATAAGTCTAAGTCCTATTGTTATTGCTATAATGCACTCAGGGGTGGAACACTCAGAGGACACCCACCTGCCTTTTGTGGTTTAAGCAGACTTTGGAGGCAGTGCAATCCTAAAGCTCTTTCAAGAGAACTTCAAAAGATCCCTCAAGCGGTCTTTCAAAAAAGTGTTAAGCCTGACAAGTGATTTGAAACTGCATGACCAAGTACTGACCAAGTACGTACTTTTGTGGAAGCCAGTCGGCCCTTCAGTTAAGCAATGACAATGCCCAACAACCAGCGGAGCGAGTGGTCTTTACAGCTGCCTAAAATGTCCAGTAGGAATTGAATGATATCATTCTTGATCACATCAACAACCATATCATTAATGAAGCACTCTGGATCATGTGTGCACAAAAATTGTCTTGGGAGAAATGGAAATATTGTAAAACTTGGAACAGCAAAAGACAACATTACTCTCAGCTAGAGATGAACACGATCTAACATCATGAGGACCTAGCATTAAAAAGTAGGTTCCTATGTAGGTTTATGCTATAGTTAGGAGAACATGAGAACAGCCACTCGGTATTTACGTATTCAGTTTCTCATTTTTAATCTAAAAAATTTATCACAGCAAAACTGATCTCATAAACAGAATTCTTATGCCAGATCTATATTAGAGCAACTAAGTTTTTTGTTTTTTAAAAAAAGCAAGCTTGCACAATGTCTGTGGAGATTCTCAGTCATCCAAGTCATGGTTGTCCCAAAGTGCTTTTTCAAGAGGCAACTGGACTTTCTGATTTTTCTTTGAAGATGTTTCGCTTCTCATCCAAGAAGCTTCTTCATCTCTGGCTGAAAATGTATAAATCCTTCCATTCCCTACCATCCAGTCAGAGCTGAAGAAGTGAAATGTCTTCAAAGAAAAAACAGAAAGTCCTGTTGCCTCTTGGAAAAGCACCTTTGGGACAAGCTTGCACAATCTTTGTTTAGGTTCATTGCATTTGTTCAATATCCATCTATTTCTTCATTGAGTGAAAGTTATTTCATGGTTTTATGGAAAGGTAGCAGGAAGACTCCTCCCTAGAGCCAAATCTGTTGGATTTCAGGAAAATAATTGTATCTCATGTTTCTTTCTCCCAGATTTGATGCAGCTTTCATAGTTTCTGAACAGAAAAAAATATCTGATTACATGTGGCTTTTTTTCTCCACATTCTTATAAGAAAAATATTCCTTAAATTATTCTCCTCCTCCAAATGTGGAGCAAACAAAAAATATTTAAAAAATCAATGAAAATGAAGTATCTCTGGTGTTCCATTTTCAACTTTAATCTTGTTCATTAAAAAAAAAACCACCAGCACTAGTGTGGTCCTTGAAAGCTTTCTTTGTGAAAAGGAAATTTAATAACCTTGCTGCAAGTATACCAGGTATTCTTGACTAACAAGCACCAATGATAGAGTGATGTTTCATTCTGACAATGACCTCCCCAAGGTATTCTAAACTTTATCCAGATGCAAAATCGTCCAGCATTACTAAATATCTGATCAAGCCATATAATTTTATTATAATCCAGGGTTAAGCATACTGAAATGGTAGCACTTAGGGAACATTTGGAAATATAATAAGGTTGATGTTCTTCATGGGAAATTTTTAAGATGTTTAACAGCTTCATAAAATTGCACTTTTATCTCACCCTTTAACATCAGATATAAATTCTGGCATTAGTACTGTTGTAAAACGTAGTAACAGAAACAACAAATCCAAGTTTGTATGCTATAACTGAAGTAAAGTTTTGAGTTCAAATTGACTATAGCAAAAGCAATTAACTATCAAAGCACAGTTGAAAATGATGTCAAAATGTAGCACTTTTAAGTCTTACTGATTCCAAGAGATCATAAGCTTGTGTTATTCCCCCCAAAAAACAGTTAAAAATGCACACACTTTGCAAATTTCTGTTTATTTATGTGTTTCACAGAGTCAGTTATCTTCCCAATCACTTATTATTTACCTTATATCAACAATAATATTATGTTGCAACAGTATTAAAAAAGAAAAAATTAGAATTTAAATATGACATATAGAGAAAAAAGAAAATAAGACAAATTTTAAAAATATCTCCTTAATTTCCCATTTTTAATATGTTTGCTCTGGAATCTGTAAGAAGTTGGGAGGCACAAGATGGCATGCAAAAAAAAAAGAGAAATGAAATAAATCATCTCTCTTCTCTCCCTCCCTCCCCCCCCCCACCCCTCAGACACACACATTTAAATCCTCTGGAAGTATTGATTGTATCATCTGGCTTTAATTTTCCCACTGATGATATTCAGATCTATGGTTTATTTAACCTTTCCCACTGAAGCAAATAACTGCATTTTTTTCTCCTAAACATTTTTTCTCCTGCTAGACATTTCATAATTTTTTACATTAAACATAAAGAATTTGAAGATTTAGTAAACCGGAACTGGTAGTTCAGATTAGATTTCAGAGCATGAGTTTCCTTAATCTCTCTTGGAAACTATGGGGATATTTTTGCTGCCAATTTTTTTATCTAATAATTCCAAGAACAGAAGTGTCACTGTAATGAATAACCCAACTATTTGCACTAGCCCACTGGAAAAATTCATTCATTCATTCATTCATTAATACCTTTGGATTTATTTGTCTCAACTATATGAATTTTTGGTTAATCCATATATAATAGGAAAATAAGCAGTTAGAAAGCCATGAATGCAGCACACACATACAGTATACAGATAGTCCATTTGGTGACCACTCAAAGTTACAATGACACTGAAAAAAGTGACTTATGGTCATTTTTCACACTTATGACTGTTGCAGGTCACGTGATTTACACGTGAGTGCTTGGAAACTGCCTCATATTTATGACGGTTGCAGTGTCCTGGGATCATGTGATCACCTTTTGCAGTCTTCTGACAAGTAAAGTCAATGGGGAAGCCAGATTCACTTAACAACTGTGTTACTAATTAAACAACTGCAGTTGATTCACTTAAGAAATCTGGCAAGAAAAGTTGTAAAATGGGGCAAAACTCACTTAAAAAATGTCTCACTTAGCAACAAAAATTCTGGGCTCAATTGTGGTCATAAATTGAGGACTACCTCTATTATCATTTTTTCGGCAAAGTGTCAGTTCACATATAAGCTACTAGATAAACATTTTAAAGATCATTGGATTCCTAACTTTGCATGTAGGAATTGGACAACTAAATAACATTCTAAATTATTGGGGGGGGGGGTGTTGTTGGCTTGCTTTTTCATTTTTCCAACATAACATGAAAAAATGTTTCCTTCAGTCATGTACAGTCAATCTGTTGTAGTTTGCTTAAATTAAGATATCCCAATATCCTCAGAGATCTGCTAGGAATTCTTTAATAGGTTTGCAATTAGGAGCTAAATGAAATATCTTTTGTTCTGATTTTGCTCCTGTTGTTTTACTTTTATTTACCTATTTGTACAGTAAAAGTATCCTTAACTGATGAGATTTAGCTAGATTTAGTAGGTACGTATCATTGGCCTATCTATTTTTGGGCACAAATCCTGATCCTATATAAAATGAGGAAATCTGACTAAACCTTTAACTTTTTTTAATGAAAGAAAAAAATAGGCTTAGATTTGCACAAATTGCTCATAGATGCTGAATAGAATAGAATAGAATAGAATAGAATAGAATAGAATAGAATAGAATAGAATAGAATAGAATAGAATAGAATAGAATAGAATAGAATTCTTTATTGGCCAAGTGTGATTGGACACACAAGGAATTTGTCTTTGGTGCATATGCTTTCAGTGTACATGAAGAAAAATAAAATACATTCATCAAGAATCATAAGATACAATACTTAGTGATAGTCATAGGTTACTAATAAGCAATCAAATCATACTAGGAAACAAAACAATATAAATTGTAAAGATACAAGCAACATGGTTATAGTCATGAGTGGGAAGAGATAGATACTAGGAAGAATGAGAAGAATAATAGTAATGCAGTCTTACTAAATAATTTGACAGTATTGTGGGAATTATTTTTTAGCAGAGTGATAGCCTCAAAAATAATGAAATACTTATAAATATGTTTTTTTATTTCTAAAAATCAAATGATTTCATAAAAATCATTTTCTAACCATGAGGACAGAAGAACATAGTGACAGCAAAGGGGAAAAATATATTTTTCATTCAAGAATTATATATGAATTCACAAGGGCATACTTCCAATCTCAAAGTATTAATGTTAAAATTGGAGCAAAACTAGACACACTTACCTCAGAAAAAAATCTTCGATGAAGGGCTGGTAAAATACTGTAGCTGATAATAGCCAGGAGTTACTGCAGGTTTGTAGA
Organism: Arizona elegans; assembly: GCA_022577455.1. NCBI lineage: Eukaryota > Metazoa > Chordata > Lepidosauria > Squamata > Colubridae > Arizona > Arizona elegans. The sequence goes on along the minus strand of JAKOOJ010000006.1, from coordinate 29,532,161 downwards.
AAAGATCAAGAAACATTTACAAAAAGAATATGATAGAAGAGAAACATAATATGATTCTTGGATTGGACTAGAAGACCTCCAAAGTCCCTTCCAACCCTATGATTCTATGAGTCTTTCCATTATCCTCTGTAGAGAGTCTTAAAAATGGCCATAAAGGGCAGGAGGAAGAGCTGCTACCAAGGTAATGTTCAGACAAGTGAGGCTTGAACCCATTGCAAGAAACTAATCTGAAACAATATCTTATATAAACCCCACCTTAGTTCTCATAAAGATAAAGTAAATGAGGGGGAAATGCTTTCAGACTTGCAAGATTCCATTATTATATCTGCAACAATAAAAGAAATCCTGTCTTATACAGCATTCTTTTCTGAACCTGGTTTATCTTATAGGAATGATATCCTCTTCTGTATTTTAAAGACTACAGAGAATCCTTCACTTACAATAGTTGACTGTTCAAAGTTACAATGGCATTGAAAAAGTGACTTATGACCATTTTTCACACTTACAATTGTTGCAGCATCCCCATGGTCACTTGATCAAAATTCAAATGCTTGGCAACTGATGCATATTTATGATGGTTACAAACTCAATTGTGGTTGTAAATTGAGGACTATCTGAATCAAAAATGAAAGGGCAAGAACCAAGATGTCATTAATTTTTGAAATAAAAGGTTCAACACTGAGAATTTCTCACTCTCTCTCCTCCGAAATATGTATAACAAAGCTCATATATTGCCATTTAAATCCAAGCACTCTAGCTTTTAAGTGGATTCACCATTAAAAATCTCTCTGAAATTGTCTGGCTTCCATTCTTTAAACTTAAAAAAAGGCTGCCTGATATAAAGACATGCAGGATGTTTCAAATTATTGAAACTGGATGAATCCATATAAAATACACAGAGTAGATTTACAATAGTTATTCGGGGAGACACAATATTCTCACAGGTTTCTGGTTTTCTGGCAATGAAAATTAATATGAATTAATCTTTCTTATTCACATGGAGTGATTAATTAGATTAAGGAAAAGTAGGAATGGATGATATGCCCATGGGAAGATCATTAATCAACTCACTATTAGAAAATGTCTTTTAAATGCTTACAGATACGTCAAAACAGAGTTAGTAGGACTGAAATCACAGGATGAGGAGCAGGAAATTAAATCCATACTACACTCCAATGTTAAAAGGAATGTTGGCTGATATCAGCTTTCCCAAATCAATGCCTTTGAGATGTCTGATAGGCTATGAATAATCTGAATAGTCTGATTGGCTATAAATTAAAAAGAGAGAAAGAAAACAATTTGAAACAAGAAACAGCAAAAAAAAAAAAAAAAAAAAAACAGAACCAGTAGAATGTTCCTTTATGTTTCATGTTCAGTTGAAAATATACTCCTTGTTCCCTCAGTTTTTTGGCTATTGTTTTTCCCCATTGTTACTTCACCTAGCTATAAAGAAAGCAATAAAAATAGACCAACTGTTCTTTGATATTTTGTCAGCATGAAAAAGTTCATCTCATAGGTTTTTTGGTAGTTGAAATTACATGGAACAAAAAGCTGTTATTGGTTTTGAGCTCAGGGCAAAATGAAAGTTTTATTTAAGCTTCTGCTTTTAATAATTCCTCCCAAAAGTTGAATCCAGTAAGTCTGGACATGCTAGTTGAATATTCTGGAAGTCATTTTCCCAGCACAGAAGAAATGATATTCATGAAGGAATGTTCCTAAATAGTGTTGACATCATTTTATAAATTTGGCCAATGTCTCCACACCTTTAATTCAGCTTAATTACTACAAGGTGGCCAAAATGCAATGAAAATGACTTTATCTTGTTCAAGAATATTATAATTGGAGAATACTTTGGATTCCCCAGTATTGATTATTTTAAAAGCCTAGTGAATAGTTTACCATAGTACAAGTGAGATAAAATGGACCCATGCAAAGTTGTTCCATTCGTTAAATTTGCAGGTCTCATTTAGTCCACATCTTCCTCTCTCTGAACCTCTGAGCATTCCTCCAGAGGAATGATAAAGAGACATGTTTCACTGCTCTGGATTCAGCTTTGTACACAGTTTTCTTGGCAAGATTTTGGAATTGGTTTTCCATTGCCTTCTTCCTAGGACTGAGAGAGAGTGACTGGACCATAATCATCCAGTTAAGTTTGTAAAGAAGAACAAGAACTCTTAGTTTCTTGATCTCTAGCCTAATACTTTGAACTACTACACCAGGCTGCAATATGTTGGTTTATTGCTATTACTGATTTATTAGGCGTGCCCATCATCATGACTGAGTAACTGTTACTCAGTTAGCTAGAAATTCCTGTGTATGTTGTATAGTGGAGTAATTTCTTCTGAAGTTTCTTAAAACAGGCAAAAAGAAAACTTAAAAAGACAGTAGTGTTTGTAGTGTCTTTTTAACTGATTAATATAAAAGACATACAGAATTTAACAAATTATTAAAAGATTATTAACAGACCTTCTAGGTCATCCAGTCCAACCCCTGCCCAAGCAGGAGACCCTACACCATTACTGACAAATGGCAGACCAGGATCTTCTTGAAAGCTCCCAGTGATGAAGCTCCCACAACTTCTGAAGGCAAGCTGTTCCATTGGTTGATAACTTTGTTCCAATGGAAATAACTGGTATCGTAGAAAAAGGCCCTCAGGTTTGAGCAGCAGAATAGCTAGCTTTATTTGTAAGATAATGGATTGACAGTGCTATAGATAACTAGTTGTTGGTACAGAAAGTCTTGAACCATTTTTCAAGCAAATAAGAAAATGCTGAAAGAAGTTTCCTATTACATTTAGTATTAAGGGAGAACAAAACATATAGCTTATTAAGTAGCTTAATAGTACCATAGTTCAGCTTTGCAGTATTGGTATAAAAAGCTGTTGATTTTTTTAAAGTGCAAACAAAAAGGGATTATTAGAATATATATATATCTGGATGCTGCAAATTTGACTAAGGATTAATGATGCATTGAGAAAACAATTAGTTTGTGGAATTCTGGGAGAAAACATTCCAGTAAGACTTCTAAAGAGGTGTAATTAACATACAAGAGAACATTTAAAATTGTTCTCTCTACATGCTGCTAGAAATACTGCAGCAATGTTCTCACCCTTTGAATGATTTACTAGAAACATGGGAATGAACAAAATAGAGCAAACAAGTTTCACTGAAGTAAAAAAAATATGTATTCAGACATGATGCTCACACGTTTCTGTGAAGCTGGTTTGCATTGCCTAACAATATGGTATCATCATGCTATGGTACACATCTTGAAAGAAACAGGGAAAGCTTAGTTTTCAAATCATACTCACAGCTGTGGAGAAAATATTTACAAAATAGGCAGGAAGCACTGAATGTGGTTTGGGAAATTTTCAATGAACAAAGGAGGAAATCTAACTTCATCACTGATCACCAGATACTACTTAATGCCAAGCTTCAATATAGCAGCTAATCAAATGCAGTATTGGATTTTATTTCTTGGAAGATACAGATATGAAATAGAAATCAAGAGAACATACAACAATGTAAATGTGTCTTGTTTTCCTTCGGGATTCCTTTGGGATGCTTTTTTTCCTCAGCAAGATGACAGTTGAAGGGATTAGGACAAAGTTCTATAAAGAAATACAAAAACAATTGGAGATATTATTATTGAACATATATAATGAAACACTAGAACAAGCAAAACTACAATGTCAACTATAAAATATTTGTGACAATAATGGCAGAAAGAGCCAAAAAAAATCCTAAATGAAATTATCTATTCTGACCAAAATGGGTTTTTGCCCAATAGACACATAAGAAACAATACACGGATTATTATGGTCACACTAGAACACTATGAGGTTCATCTGGAAAAACAAGCAATGTTAATGTTTGTAGATGCTCAAAAGGCCTTTGACAATTTAAGTTGAAACTTTCTTATTAATCAATTAAAAATTATGAACTTTGGGGGAAAATTTACAGGAATGAATAGAGAGATCTATTTCAAACAATTGGCGAAAATAATAATAAATGGGGAAATAATGGAGGAGATTAGTATAACTAAAGGAGTAAGGCAGGGATGCCCCCTATCCCCCCTATTATTTATACTGTCATTGGAAATATTACTGATACAAATTAGGCAAAATCAGACAGTAAAAGGAATGAAATTAAACAGGAAGAATATAAAGTACAAGCTTTCGCGGATGATTTGGCTTTTATTATAGAAGATCCCTTAGAGACGGGAAACTTATTAGTACAGGAAATTGAAAAATTCGGTAAGCTGGCAGGGCTCAAAATAAATAAAGAAAAAACTAAAATACTAACTAAGAATCCTACAAAAAGTCAAAATGAGGAATTGGAAGAGAAATTAGGGATCCAAATTGTTAAAAAAGTAAAGTATTTGGGAATTTGGTTAACAGCAAAATGCTCCTCGATAAAAGAGGACAACTATGACAAATTAGTACAACAGATACAAAAGATTTAGACAATTGGACAAAATTACAAATATCTTTAATTGGCAGAATCGCTACAATAAAAATGAATGTACTACCCAAATTGTTATGTCTCTTCCAAACAATAACCAATAAGATTAGGGAAAATTTTCTTTGAACAACTAAACAAAATAATAGGTAAATTTATTTGGTTGGGGGAAAAAGCCCAAATAAAACTGAAACGCTTACAGGATTCTAGAATTAAAGGAGGTTTTGGCTTCCGCAATTGGGAACTATATTATCAAGCGGCGGCAGTAACGTGGCTTAAAGATTGGGTTCAATTAAAAAACAAAAGGGTATTAACGTTAAAGGGCCACGATCTCCAACTTGGATGGCATGCATTCCTGTGGGAAAGGAAAAACAAAATCCATACATATTTTCAGAGACATCTAGTACGAAATAATTTAATAAACATTTGGAACAAAATTAGAAAAAATCATTATATGAAAGTTCCAATTTGGATATCAACAATGGAGGCAATAATTTATCCAAATGTATTAGACCTAAATAAGGCGATGAGCTATTCGGAATTATTAGATGGACAAGCAAATTTAAAATCGGATCAGGATCTAAAAAATCAAGGAATAAAAATTGATTGTGGCCATACCTCCAAATTAGAACAAGATATAAAAAAGATCAAGAACAATATGGCATTTATGGAGAACAATTGGAACTTGACAAAATATTATTAGGAAGGGGGGGGGAGAAATGATTACTAAAATATACAATTTTTTACTAAGATTTAAAATGGAGGAAGAAAATGTGAAGGAGACAATGATAAATTGGGCTAGAAATTTCAGACATAGTATTGAATTAGAGCATTGGGATGAGTTATGGAAGAAGAACTATAAACTAACGATGTCTGCTTCTTATAAGGAGAACCTCTATAAAATGTTCTACCGTTACCACCAGCCAGATTGGCCAAAATGTTTTTAAATCGATCACCTGAGTGCTGGAGATGTGGGTACGAACAGGGAACTTTCTACCACATGTGGTGGACCTGTCCGAAGGCCAAAAAATATTGGCAAAAGATAAGAAAATGGTTGGAAGATAGAATAGAACAGAAGATAGAATTGAAACCGGAACTATTTCTTTTGGGTATTTTTGATGAGAAAATGGATAAAAATTTGCAATATATAATGTTGCAAGTGACGGCAAGTAGAATCGTCCTCGCACAGAATTCAGGTCGCACAGACCTGAAACAGGTCAATACCCCTCCAGATCATATGATAATAGGGAAAATTTATGAGTGTGCAGAAATGGATAGGCTGTCCATGGAAATGAAGGCGAGAGAAGAAACCGAGTACTACCAAATTTGGAATAGATGGTATACCTGTCTTGAAAATAAGCATAAAATTTAAGGTATAAGTTGTAAAAAGTAGAATATATAATGTAAAATGTATAAGAAATCTATAATATTGATGAGAAAATGATTGTAGGTGAGTAGATAGTATTATAATTTAAATGATGATATAATATAGGATAGTGATTTATAGAAATAGAATTTATGTAAATATGATTGATGCGAAGGATATTGTCACTGATATGGAAAAGCTATAATGAGTGTAAATTTGTGTTTTGTGTTTTAAATGTTGGAAAATGTAATAAAATTATTTTTAAAAAAGAACAAGAAGAGATTAGGACAGGCCTTACACTTGATAATACACAGCAATCCAGAATGGCTGCAAAATCTTATTTAACAGGGGTTTAAGAACAGCATGATAACCTTAACTGTGATGTTCGTCCATCATGTTCGAAGAGGACATCTAACAAGTTGTGGGCTGTCCACAATGTGTCCACAGGTGGCTGGTAAGGCTTATACAGGCACGAAATGTTCTGCCACATGTCAGGCAGATGAGTGGGCACCATTGTTGCAGCATTTGAACTTCTGGCTTTGTGCTTGCTTCTCTTGTGCTATGGTTGTTCTTCTGTCCTCAGATGTCTGGCAGCCTTGGTGGATCAGCATGCCCCATGTCGATCAATCTTGTGCCAAGGTTTCCCAGGAGATGGTGTCGATATCCAGGGACTTGAAGGAGGCTTTCAACATGTCTTTGTATCACTTCCTTTGTCCCCCGTGCAATCACTTTCCTTGAGACAGCTCACCATAGAGGAGCTGTTTAGGAATGCGATGGTCTGGCATCCCTGCAACATGGCCTGCCCAGCATGTCTGGGCTTTCATCAGCAGGGTGTGAACTGATGGCAGGCCTGCTCTGACAGGACTTCTGTGTCTGACACCTTGTCCTGCCACCAGATCATCAGAATTCTATGGAGGCAGGTCATGTGGAAGTGGTTCAATTGCCTAGCGTGCCTCCTGTATACAGTCCAGGTCTCACTGGCATACATCAGGGTAGTTAGCACTACTGCTCAGTAGACTTTGAGCTTTGTAGCAAGGCTTATTCCATGGCGGTCCCACATGTTTGTCAGTAGTCTGCCAAATGCAGAGCTTGCTTTGGTGATTCTGCAGTTGACTTCAATGTCAATTGTCGTTGCACTGGAGAGGGTGCGGCCAAGATATGTAAATTGGTCCACTGCTTGCAGCTTTTGTCCCTTCACTGTGATGGTGGGCTCTTGGTGTTGGGCTTTTGGAGCTGGCTGATGCATCACTTCAGTCTTCTTTATGTTTTTTTTTTTTTTTATTGAAAAAGTTTTCAAATACAAGTTTTTCCCCCTTTCCCCCCCCCCTCTTCCCTAACCCACCCTTTCCACCCAACCCCCCCTGTGACTTCTTCACAACAATAGGCTATTTCATAACTAGTTACATACATAATATCTTCCCTTTCCCTTAATCCCTTCTCGGAATACTGACCCTTAACTTGTTAATCTTATAACTCCCATTTTTACGGTAATCTGCCCTTTTTCTCCTCCCCTAAACTTATTGAGTATTATTACAAATTAACCTTTAATCTTTTATATATATTAATATAACATTTTAAATCGGCCTTCTCCCTGCAACCAAATTTGTTCAATTCTGTCCACTTCCTCCACTCCTCTAAATATATGACTTGAAATCAGACAATACAATTCTAAATATAATCCACTACCCACTTTACTAGAATATACACATATCTATATATGCATCCCATTTTATAACAATCAGTAAACTAACCTATTTCAGCCCTTCAATTCCTACAAAATCATGCAATACGATTCTAAATATAATCAACTGCCCACTTTACTAAGATATACACATATCTATATATGCATTTCATTATGTAAAAAGAGAAAAGACAATAACTTTAAGTTTATGATCCATATAATATCTTCTTTGATGTCTTTCCACTAGATTGTTAAATCCATCACCCATAATAGGGTAAAATAACATGCTAGTGCAACAGTTTGTTCAAAATCTTCAGTCATCTTCTGCCCCCATCAGTAGTAGATATCCTCACACCTGTATAAAAGTAAAAACAACCACCCGAGTGACATTATAATTATGAATATATCCGTATGGTTATAGTTGTGGTATTCATCAGGATTGTTAATTCCCGTCATCCTACTGAGTAACATCCAGATCTTCTGCATGCCCCAGCAAAACTCTCCTGCCTTATAACTCAAAGTAGTTATAATATATTTCCAAGAGAAAAAAAAAGTAAATAAGAAAAAATTAGATGATTCAAATCCAACAAAGTGAGGCTCTTTCCACTTCCCAAAATCATGGCCTTGCAGAGATCTGCCACAATCCTCAGGATAGTATCAGACAATTGTTCGCCACCACTGTCTTTTCTAATATTCATTCATTTTTTAAAGCGCCTGGCTTCACTGTTGCTTAGTTTGGAAATTGCTGTTTCTATAAGATCTGTTTCTTTTCTTTTTCTTTTTCGGGTTGAATTTCCATCCTCTTTTCTTGCTTACCAATTGTATATCTGCTGGTTGATTTTCATTCTGCTTTGTGGATTGTTCTTGTTGGGTTAATTTTATCATCTCATCTTTCTTCTCCATCACTTGTATATCAACTGATTGATTTGCGCACTTGTCTGTGACTTGATGATTCATCAACTTGGGTTCGGATGACACTGCTCTCTTATTTATAAACAGTCCAGCTGGGGTCTCCAAGGAGTCCAAAGACAATTTATCCATCACAGCCTCTGTAATTTGATGTTTTCCTTTTATTTCCAACTCCTTTTGCTTATCCTGTATTATGCCTAAAGGTGTTAAATTCATTTTTAGAATTTTTTGATAAAAATCTTCCGCTTTTTCAACAGTGTGCAATTGATATCTTACGCCTTGATATCTCAATATTAAACCAGCTGGGATGTCCCACCTGAATAGGATATTTCTTTTTTTTAATTCAGTCACTAAAAAGCCAAATTTCTTCCTCTCCATTAACATCTTGGGCGGGAGCTCCTTGAAAATCCAAATCTTTCTTCCATGAAATTGCAAATTGGAATTAAAAGAGTTCTACACAATATTATTCCTAATTTCTTTATCTGTAAAATAGATCACCACATCTCTAGGCAGTTGCCTTTGCTTTGCCCACCAGGAGTTTATTCTATAAATTCTATCAATCCTGCAATACACTTCATCAGGTTGAACCTTTAAGATCCCAGCCAGAATTTCAGAAGATACTTTCTTTAAATCATCTCTATTATTTTCCTGCAGACCTCTCAATCTAATTGCATATTCTGTAAAATTATATTGAATCATTAAAACTTCTCTTTCAATCCTCTGTTGTACATTTTCCTCATTACCAATCTTTTGGTCAGTCTCCATTTTAGATTTGTCTTCCAAGCTATTATCCTGAATGTTTATCAAATCCTTTTTAATTTTTTGAGTCATGTCATCCAAATTCTCCTCGACTTCCTTCATTTTAGTCTCTAATAATTCAGTCTTTGCCTCCATCCGAATCAGAAAGCCTGATAAACCATTAGCAACTTTTGAAATCTTTTTATTCAAGAAGTCAGACTCTGATTTCACCAATTCACCAATTTCTTTAATTTCCTGCTTAAATTTTTCAAGTTGCTGATTCACAATCTCATCCCTTCTTACAATCTCTTCAAGGATAAATTCTAATATATTAAAATCGGGTTTCTGACGCTGGAGAGTTGAAATTTGTTGGCGCAATTTCTTAAGGGGGGAAATTCCCCCCCCCTGTTTGTCCAGCTGTATAAGTCCTGATGCCATTTCCCACACAGACAAGATTTAGCAAAAATAAGAGAAGAAATAGAAAACAAAAAGACTTTCCCTCATTAAAAAAAACTTCTGAGCAGCACAGGAGCGAGGTTTCTCTAGAAATGTAGCCAATGATATTTATTCCGCTACATTGTAATAATGAAAAACGGAAGGACTTTCCCTTTTAGCCCTTCTCCAGCCACAGCAGACGCCATTTTAGAAGGCTCTTTTTCCCTCTTTTCCTCTGCTCTTATCTTTTAAATAGTTTTTGAAAGGGTAAGATACTTGCGGTTCAGTATTAAGGGTCCAGTTCTTCATTTCTTTAATTATTCTTTTAGATTCACAGGCTTGCTCTTGACGCCTGGCTCTGCATAGGCAGAGGTCTCCCAAAGCCCGGAGCAGCGGCAGGGGATATGGGGCTTCTCATCCGCTCCGTCCCAAAAGTTAAAAAAAAAACTTTTGGGACTCTGCGGGGAGTTCTACCCACCCCTGCCGGCTCTCTCTCCGTTTCCTCTTGGAAACGGAGTTTTTTCGAGCCGCCATCCGCTGTAACGGCGGCTCTATACAGGCAGAGGGAGCTGACGATCCCAGAGGAACGTCTGGCGGCGGCCAGCAGCAAACCGGAAGTCCCCCCAGTCTTCTTTATGTTGATGAGGAGGCCGAAGTTGTTGCATGCTGCTGTGAATTTGTCCTCACTGGCTTGCATTTCCTGCTCTGATCCAGCATTCAGGGCACAGTCATCAGCAAAGAGGAGGTCACGTAGCACAGTCTCTTTTATCTTGGTGACAGCCTGGAGTCTTCACAGGTATCTCAGGCTAACTCCCAAGGAACTGTTCTGGAAGGCGTCTGACAGCATGGCTGAAAACATTATGCTGAACAAGGTGGGTGCCAACACTCACCCTTGCTTGACACCATTTGTAACAGGAAAGGCCTCTGAAGCTTCTCTGTTGTCCAGAACACGGGCCATCATATCATCGTGGAACTGATGTACCATCAGAATGAATCTATCAGGGCACTCAAACTTCGACATGATGCGCCACAGACCTTCGCGACTGACAGTGTCAAAAGCCTTAGTGAGATCTTAGTGAGATCCTCAACTGTAATATTATGATGGAGGGACTGAGAGTCATCATATCATCAAGCTAAAAGCACTAGTAGTGGACATATTGCAGTAATAAAGATGAAGGCAGTAATTCCTAATTTTCTTTGGAGTGGAAGAAAATAAAAAATACAAGTTTGCAGAAGGTGTTTTCTTTTTTTCAGATTTACTGCTGCAATTTAATGTAGGGGAGGAAAAGCAGATGGTGACAATAAATATCTGACTGTCCTGGTTTGATAGGATGACTTAGTAGTAAAATAGAGAGTGATAGAGCTACATTTCCAGATATATACATGCAGTTATATTCATTGTGTTCTGATGTTTAATAGAGCTACAAATAGTTAAAATATCTAAGATTACTCTTGGGTACTTTTAAATAGGACTGGTAAGGACTGAAAAACTGGAAGAGGGAGTCAACTCTCTTTTGATATATTTAAGAACATTTTAATATAAGAAAGAAGTTGAGAAAAAGCTATTTTATCATTCATTGTGAAGTCCATGTTTTGATTAGCTTCACATGGCATCACGGTATAACATTCTATATTGCATTTCCCTGGAACAGAATGCTATTTTTAAAAAAAAAAAAAAAAAAATCCTATTTACTAACTAAATGTGTGTCTCCCCAAATCTGTAATAACTTGTTACATTTTAATTATCTATCAAAAATTGATTTCAGATTTATTTTTGTGCGCTCTGTGACTTTTTTCTTGATGCTTCCAAAGTGTAAAATATAGTTCCTCTTTTTCAGGTAATCAGTGTATTTTGAATTATACCAGTATAGTGCACTTTCTTAGAAGTTATATTCCTCAGTAGATTTTCTTATGGTTATCTTCTGGAATAATAAAACTTAATGTTTTCATGTTGCCTTCATAGTTTATTTTCAAGCAAACAAACCACTTGTCAAGTGCTGCACTCAAAATTAGACATTTTCTTTTTCCCCAAACTACTTGATTTGACTTATTCAGTTCTAATTACATTGCCAATCTACATATGTCTTTAAAGTTTTCATTACTATAGTGCTACAGAGAACATTTTAGAGACTTTAAAAATCTTGATAACTTCAAGATGTTTTCTATGCCAATATGCTATTGTGCAGAATGTACATTTTTCTTGCAAGGACAATTGCACTTAGTTTATTCATATTTATATATCATATAATGCTATGTTTCTGAAGATTGCAATTCATTTTTCATTCACTGTCATTTCTACTTATGGAAAACATATGTTGTATAATGCTCTGAATTTTCTTTTGGATAAATATATTATCCTGGTTGGTGATACATTTTTCATATAATGCATAGTTTTCTTGCTATCTAATTCAGAGTTTCCTTTCATGTTCCAATTGTTTTAAAAACATTGTGCTAGACAGGAATGCTTAACCAACTTTCATAAGCAATCAAGGGACAACATGTAACCATAAAATTTCTTAAATAGTTTGGATAAGGGAAGGATATCTCTGCATTATTTTGACAGGAGTTAGGGGAAATACTGACACATCTAAAGGAAAAAGCTCTGGAATGGAACTAAATCAATCACAAATAAATCAGTCAGAACTAAATTTGTGAGACTGAAAGAAAAGTAGGTTGCCAAAAGACTAAGCAGTAGCAGTATACTCTAACACATACTTTTACTCACAGTGCATAACACACTGTTTGTTTTCCAGGGGTGTTTACACAAACAGGAATCTCATTTTTAAAAAGAAAAATGCATGTTGGGACACAGAAGATGACCGAGAAATAAAGATGATGTTGGAATTTGCCATTTTGCTTTCCAACATGTTACTTGTGACATTTAAAATATATTATGTTTCATACAAAATAGGAGTGGAGCATAGGCTTCACTCAGGTCCACCAAACCGGCGGGAAAATACTCAAATCTCATTGGCCGATCCGTCTGACAGCTCCCTATAAAAGGGCAAAAAGTCAGATGAGCCGGCTGCTGGGTTGAACCGATCTACTAATAAAGAGCTGTTGTTACTGTTAGAGCTGTGTCCTGCCTCTTCCATCGCCCTATCTAACATATTAAATGATTAGTTTAAACATTTTTAAAATCTAGTACGTCAGAGAGTCAGGCAGATATTAAGTATGTCTTCTTGGACATGCTAAATTGAAGAACAATGGGTACCATGTTGTGGACTCTAAGAATAAAATTATACATTGTTTTAAGTATTTGCAGAATCTATATATGTTTATATTATTATACTAATATTATAGAAAATTAAGAGATCCTGAATATATTCAGAATGATCTTAATGTTTATAAATCTGCAACAATGCTACATATATTATAAGATAATCAAATTTGATCTATGGGTACAAAGTTCTTGGCATTGTAGAATTATGATGACCTTTTGAATTTGGATTTCAAAATCCAAACTGAACTAATTTTTCTTGTTATTGGTTTAACATACTCTGCGCGCACATACACACATATAAGCACTCACGCATCACATATACATCCCATAGTTTACAAATCATAGTGAACAACCACAACATGACTTTAAACAATAGTAGATCAGGACTTTGATGAGCGCAAGAGGTAGAGTGAGCATAGGATGATAATACAAAAAGGGAGTCATTTTGTTATATCATCGTTGCTTGTTAGCACAGGAGCAGAAGCCTTTGCAAAATGAACAGTTTACAACAGAATGATAAAACAAGTGGGTCAAATCTTAAACCCATTTTTGAGTAACAGAGACAGGGATATCAGACATATTTGTGTGCATCAGCACAAGATATGTACAAAAGAGTGGAGTCTGCGTCACAATCAGTAGTGGGTTTCAATTTCAGCCACTACCAGTTTGCTCGTGAACGCGCATGTGACACTTCTGGGTGGAGCCTCCCACAGTCACCACTATCAGTTCACCCAATCTAGGGCGAACTGGTAGCAACCCACCACTGGTCACAATACTGCAATGCTCATCATTTATCAGTTTAAACTCCACCTCTGACACAGATGTTCATGGGAAGTTGGCACATAAGACAGTTAGATTAGACTGCTTGTGTGTAAATTGCTTGTATAAATCTACAGCAGTAATTCCCGTTTTCTAAATCTGAGAGTAGGTTCTCTCAGAGTAAGAAAGAGGCATTTGTATGAGATGAATGATGGCCCACATTAAGTTTTATAAGCAGCTCCTTGTGTTAGACTGTGTTAACATACTTTCCCTCAGATTATCGTGGGTATTGAAACTTTAAATGCATTTTTGAGTGAAACATGCAGAAATATCAGAGTTGAAATGAACTGTCCTAAACTTTTCATTTCCTATGACCAGGAACCCTTCTGGCAAATTTAATAGGGTACAGTTCTTTTCTTCAGAAAACTATTACTTAAGATGGTCTTCAAAGACGCAAAATAATAAAATAGTACTATTTTGGTACTATGGTAAATTAGAACATCTGGTCATAGGGCTTCTACCTTAGCAAACAAAGGCACTAAACTTTCCCTTTGATTAAATAGGTAGGTGTGAGTGGAATTCTCTGTTTTTCATAGTTTTTTTCCTACAACTTTATGCATGGCTCTTTTTCAGTTCCTGAACACATAAGCAGAGCTACAAGCAACAACTAGCTGAAAGACCTAATTTGATTTGCAACATAAGCTATAATTAGACTATGTCTATTCAATTATAGAGCTTTTTTTCTTCAGCGGCATTCAAACAGTTCTTTGCTTAAATGTCATTTAATAGCAAAATACAAATTTCCAACTATTCCCTTATTAGGAAATATTCTGAATAGGGGATGGATACAAAGTGAATTCAGATTCAAGAAGGTTTTACCAATGTCTCAATGGTATGGCATTTTCTACTTTACAAAATGCTAAATAACATGTTTTTGTTTCCAGACATAGCGTATAGGTAAAGTGTCCACTGTGCACCTATTTGGTAGCACAAATCCATGAAGCAGACATCTTCTGTTGTATAACTATCACAATTCTGTCTTTCCATCAAATACAGTCAGTTTGATTAAAAGACTTCTGAGGGCAACTGCCTCTTTCTCTGGTGATCTTTGTGCACAATGTGAGCCACATCAAGTTGGCTGGCTTAATAACCACATGTTGGCTTGCCACACACTCTACTAACCTATGGATCAAATGATTGAACAGTGCACCTATCAACATATCATAGTTTTAGGGCATTAAAACACACCAGTGCAAAGGCCTGAAATTAACAAAAGGTAATCCTCTACTTACAACCATTCATTTAGTGAATGTTTGAAGTTACAATGGCACTGAAAAAAATGATTTATGACCTTTTTCACACTTACAACAGTTTCAGCTTCCCTACAGACATATAATCAAAATTTGGATGCTTGAAAACTGGCATGTATTTATGATGGTTGCAGTGTGTCAGTGTCATGCAATTATCTTTTGCGACTTTTTTAGAAGCAAAGACAACGGGGAAGCCAAATTCACTTAACAACAACTGCAGTGATTCAGTTAACAACTGAACAACAACTGTTGTTAACAGTTAACAACAACTGTAGCAAGTAAGATTGTAAAATGGACAAAACTCACTTAACAACTTTCTTTTTTTTTTAATTGAAAAAGTTTTCAAATACAAGTTTTTCCCCCTTTCCCCCCCTCTTCCCTAACCCCCCCTCACCACCCATCCCCCCCTGTGACTTCTTCACAACAATAAGCTATTTCATAACTAGTTACATAATATTTTACCTTTCCCTTACTCCCTCCTCAAAGTATTGACCCTTAGCATAATATTCTTATAACTCCCATTTTCACGATAATCTGCCCTTTTTCTCCTCCCCTGAACTTATAGTGTATTATTACAACAATTTAACATTTAATCTTTTATATATATTAATATAACATTTCAAAGCAGCCTTCTCCCTACATCCAAATTTAACATTTATTCAGTTCTATCCAATTCCTCCACTCACCTAGATATATAACTTAAAAATCCTTTTTCTTAAACTAATCAATCAGTAAACTAACCTATTTCAACCCAAATTCCTGCAAAATTACCATACAATACAATTCTAAATATAATCCACTGCCCACTCTACTAAAATATACACATATCTATATATGCATTCCATTTTGTGAAAAGAAAAAAGACAATAACTTTAAATTTATAATCCATATAATATCTTCTTTGATGTCTTTCCACTGGATTGTTAAATCCATCATCCATAATAGGGTAAAATAACATGCTGGTGCAACAGTTTGTTCAAAATCTTCAATCATCTTCTGCCCCCATCAGTAGTAGATATCCTCATATATATATAAAAGTAAAAACAACCACCCGAGTGACATTATAATTATATCCATATAGTTGTAGTTGTGGTTTTCATCAGGATTGTTAATTCCCATCATCCTAAGGGGTAACATCCAGATCTTCTGCATGCCCCCGCATGACTCTCTTGCCTTGTAACTCGAAATAATTATAATATATTTACCAATAAAAGAAATCCAAAGTAATTCAAATCCAACAATGTAAGGCTCTTTTCACATCCGAAAATCACGGCATTGCAGGGATCTGCCACTATCCTCAAGATAGTATTAAACAATTGTTCGCCTCCACTATCTTTTTACATATTCATCAATTTTTTTAAAGTCCCTGGCTTCACTGTTGCTTGGTTTAGAAACTGCTATTTCTATGAGATCTATTTCTTTTCTTTTTCTTTTGCGGGTTGAATTTCCATCCTCGTTTCCTTCCTACCAATTGTGTGTCGGCTGATTGATTTTCATTCTGCTTTATGAGTTGGTCTTGTTGGTTTTGTTTTATCATCTCGTCTTTCTTCTCCATCACTTGTATATCAACTGGTTGATTTATGCACTTGTCTGTAACTTGATGATTCATCACATTGGAGTCGGATGACACTGCTCTCATATTTATAGACAGTCCAGCTGGGGTATCCAGAGAGTCCAAAGACAATTTATCTACCACAGCCTCTGTAATTTGATATTTTCCTTTTGTTTCCAACTCCTTTTGCTTGTCCTGTATTGTGCCTAAAGATGTTAAATTCATTTTTTAAATTTTTTGATAAAATTCTTCCGCTTTTTCAACAGCATTCAGTTGGTATCTTACTCCTTGGTATCTCACTATTAAACCAACTGGGACGTCCCACCTAAATAGGATATTTCTTTTTTTTAACTCAGTCACTAGAAAGCCAAATTTCTTCCTCTCCATTAGCATCTTAGGCGGGAGCTCCTTAAAAATCCAAATCTTTCTTCCATGAAATTGCAAAGTAGAATTAAAAGAGTTCTGCACAATATTATTCCTAATTTCTTTATCTGTAAAATAAATCACCACATCTCTAGGCAATTGCCTTTGCTTTGCCAACCAGGAGTTTATTCTATAAATTCTGTCAATCCTGCAAAACACTTCATCAGGTTGAACCTTTAAAATCCCAGCCAGAATTTCAGAAGATATTTTCCTTAAGTCATCTCTGTTATTTTCCTGCAAACCTCTCAGTCTAATTGCATATTCTGTAAAATTATATTGAGTCATTAAAACTTCTCTTTCAATCCTCTGTTGCACATTTTCTTCATTACCAGTCTTTTGGTCAACCTCCATTTTAGGTTTGTCTTCTGAGCTATTATCCTGAGTGTTTACCAAATCCTTTTTAATTTTTTGAATCTTGTCATCCAAATTCTCCTCAGTTTCTTTCATTTTAGACTCTAATAATTTAGTCTTTGCATCCAACTGAATCATAAAGTCTGATAGACCGTTAGCTGTTTTTAAAATCTTTTGATTCAAAAAGTCAAACTTTGATTTCACCAATTCACCAATTTCTTTAATTTCCTGCTTAAATTTTTGAAGTTGCTGGTTCACAATCTCATTCCTTCTTACAATCTCTTCAAGAAGAAATTCTATTATATTAAAGTCAGGTTTCTGAGACTGGAGAGTTAGAACTTGTTGAAGTACTTTGTTAAGGGGGGAATTCCCCTCCGCTGGCTGTTTGTCTAACTGTCTAAGTCCCAGTGCCATTTTCCACACAGACAAGATTTAGTGGAAAAGAGAGAAAAAAAAAAGCTTGTTTCCAACCAAGATCAATATCAGATCCCCAGGAAAAAAAAGAAAAAAAAAAACAAGAGTGAGAGTGAGGTTTTGCTTTCAATTACAGCCAGAAGTATT
This sequence comes from Arizona elegans, assembly GCA_022577455.1. NCBI lineage: Eukaryota > Metazoa > Chordata > Lepidosauria > Squamata > Colubridae > Arizona > Arizona elegans. The sequence continues at coordinate 29,514,393 of JAKOOJ010000006.1, read as the reverse complement.
CATTCCGCTACTTTGTAATAGAAAGCGGAAGGACTTTCCCTTTCAGCCTCTCTTCAAGCCTCAGCAATCGCCATTTTAAAAATCTTTTTTCCTCTCACTTCTTAAAGAACTTCAGTAACTTTTCTAAAATAAAAAGAATACTTGCGCTTCAGGATCAGAGGTCCAGCTCACATCTTCTTTAATTAATTTAACAAGTTTACAGGCTTGCTTTTGCCACCTAGCTCTGCGTATAGCAGAGATCTCCCAGAGCCCGGAGCATCGGCTGGGGATACGGGGAGTCTCTTCCGCTCCATCCCAAAAGTAAATAAAAAACTTTTGGGATTAGGCAGAGGACTCTACCCACCCCAGCTGGCTCTATCTCCGTTTCCTAATGGAAACAGAGTTTTTTCAAGCCGCCATTCCGCTATAAAGGCAGCTCTTTACAGGCAGTGGGTACGACGATCCCGAAGGAGCGTCCAGCGGGGACAAACAGCAAACCGGAAGTCCACTTAACAACTTTCTTATTTAGCAACCCCAACTCACACAAAAGAAGCTGTGTCCAGACCCTCTTCAGAAGGGCCAGGACATACTGCAGCACCACAACACTAAGAAAAGTGAAAGGGAAATGGCTGCTTGATGTCTTTCTCCATTATAGCTATCCAGAAAACTTATCTGACACACAGCACCCAAACCACAACATAGACACACAGCCAACCACCAGGCAAAAACTAACCCTACCATACACAAACATGGTGTCAGAAATGACAACCTCTAGGAAAAGCAATAGCCCACAAACCCAGAGCCACACTCCACCAGGAATTATCCAGAACCAAAGACAAGATATAGAAGGTTGAAAGAAACAATGTAGTTTACAAAATCAACTGCAACAATTGCAACCAATTCTACATGGGACAAACATCACGTCAATTAAAAATGAGGATCCACGAACACTGGCTGGCTGTCAAAGCCATAATCTCAAATCCTTAATCTCTACCCACACTGACACCAAACAGCACCAGTTCTATTGGAGCAGTACAAAAACCATTGGCTACGCTACCACCTGCCACGCTCATGAATTCATCAAAGACTGGCACTCCACAATGTGTCAGTGTGTCCTACAACCAGCCTACAAACCCCTCAGAATCCAAATCAACCACACAGCCAACCTGAGTCAGTACCAATCCTCAACCAACCCATGCAAACACCACCCCAACCAGCACTTCCAATGACCCTCATCTGACATAACTCTCCATCAAAAGACCCATCACAAGACTCTGACCTGATGGGACATCACCTAATGTGACCTCACTGTCACAAGATCTACTGACCACCGAAAGCCTTTACAAACAGAAGAAAACTGACACTGACATCCCTTAAACTCCACTGAAGATGTTACCTAGCTTGCTAATGAAACATTCAGAAACCAACCCACAAGCTTGGAGAAAGAACCCTCATCCTACACCCAAGCTACAGGTATTCATGACTATTGCAAATAAGATGGTGCCTTTAGTCTATTTAGCTATGTGTTCATGCCATTTCAAATGTTCTTTGAAGTTCCCTTTTGTTTGGAATAGCTCACTGTACCATATGATATATAAAGCAATATTTAATAAAAGTATGAAATCTTTTTTAAATTTAATTTGAAAATTTAATTTAGAAAACAGACTACAGATTATCTGGTTAGAAACATCTCCCCCCATTTTATTGTCAATCCATGCAACATAAATATACTAGATAAGTGACAACTGTGCTGAACTAGCATCATCCAGCTGTTCAAATATTGTTACAGAGCATTTCAAGTTGAATGGGAAAAAAGTAAAGTGTTGCCATAGCTAACTTTTCTTTTGTGACAACTTATAATAAACTTAGACAAAAAGAATTTCCTTCCATACTTCCTTTCTGGTTCCACTTCTAACAGACTTATGTAATTGCAATTTAAGGAAAGGAAGATTGTAGATGTTGTTCCCAGCAAGTTTTTATTGGAAACCTGACCTACCATTTCCTCTGCTGATTGGTGTGGGAGGACACCTCCGTTCAAGTGTCTCTGTGATGGAAATCTGTGAAGGTTTGGGTTAACAGGAAGGAAAGGGATGAACAGTTATTTGCCAATGGAAATAAATCAGTGACATTTTGATATAAATAGTTGCATATAGGAGCTGATTAGCAGCTAGAAAACATCACTAAAAATGTGAAAGCATGCTCTTCTTCCTTGCCAATAAAAATTGGAAACAGTCCTACTTGTAACAGTGTTACACTAAAAACAACGTTTTGCTCCTATTTAAAGGCACATGTGCAATAATCACTCCATCCAAGTCAATGGCAATATTTCCATTAATCATATTATATTGTTCCAGCAAAGTCAACTTCGAAAGGAATGCTAATAATCTTCTTTTTTTTTTTATAAATTTTTATTAATAATAAAAAAAAGAAAAAAACAAAACCAACATAAATACATTAAACAGCATACAAGACAAACAAACGTCAATTCAGTCCAATGACTGACTCTTAGAAGTTACTACAACGGTGGGTTATTTTTCATATTTCTATTTGTATCAATATCTACAATCACCTGTTTACATGGTTATATATATATATATATAATTAATTCCTTATTTATTTCTATGCATTTCTATTAAATAGTCAAAAATTATCTTTGTATTCCTATTTTTCCCTCCAGCCAGCTGTACCATCTTTGCCATACTAAATAGTAATCAGTATCGTCTTTCTCTTGTATTTCTTTTGTAAGCTTATCCAATTCTGCACATTCTGTAATTTTAGCTATTATTTTGTCTTCTGTGGGTAACTGTTCAGATTTCCAATGTTGGGCAAATAGTATACGTGCTGCTGTGAGGATATGGATGATCAGGTATTTTATTTCTTTGGTATAGTTTGCTGTGATTATTCCCAATAAGAAGGTTTCCGGTCTCATTTCAAGTTTTTGTTTTGTGATTTCTTCAATCATTGTTTTAATTTGTTGCCAGTATTGTTTTGCCCTTCGGCATAGCCACCAGAGATGATAATATGTCCCTTTCTGTGATTTACATTTCCAGCACATCGGAGATGTATTTGGGAACATTTTGGCTAGGCGCGCCGGCGGAAGATGCCATCGGTAGAACATTTTGTAAAGGTTTTCCTTGTATGGTATGGACAATGTCATCTTATAATTTATCTTCCACAAATTCTCCCACTTATCCAATTCAATAGTATATCCTATGTTTTTGGCCCATGTTATCATATTCTCTTTGACAACCTCCTCTTCCAATTTGTATTTTAATAGGTACTTATAGATTTTGGTAATCATTTTCTCATCTGTACTTTGTAATATTTTATCCAATTCATTTGGTTCATTTTGGAATCCGAATTGTGCCCGATCAGTTTTATATCTTGATTCTATTTGCATGTATGGCCACCAATCAATGTCTATACCCTGATTTTGTAGTTCTTGTCTTGTTTGTAATTCTCCTTCACTGTTCAATAATTCTTTATAAGTCCTCATTTTATCTATATCCATGGCATTGGGATATATTTGTGCTTCCATTGTCGATAGCCATCGTGGGATCTTGGTATAATGTTTCCTAACCTCTTGCCAAGATTTATACAGTGAGTCTCTGATAATATGTTGCTGAAAGTATCCATGGTACTTGTCCTTTCCCTCCCACAGAAAGGCGTGCCATCCGCGTTGTAATTCAAAGCCCTCTAGTGATAGCATTCTTTTATTCTTAAGGTCTATCCAGTCCCTTATCCAATTTAGCGACGCTGCTTTGTAGTATAGCTCCCAGTCCGGTAGGCCTAAACCTCCTTTTTCCCGAGTATCCTGCATACATTTTATTTTGATTCTGGCCCTTTTCCCATTCCAAATAAATTTTGTTATTATTTTATTAAGGTCCTTAAAGAAGTTCTTTCCTGGCCAGATTGGGGTTACTTGGAAGAGGTAGAGTAATCTAGGCAGTATATTCATTTTTATGGATGCAATTTTCCCTAGGAATGACAGTTGTAATTTGTTCCACGTTTCCAGGTCTTTCCTGATTTGTTTCATTAATTTATTGTAATTGTCTTCTCTAATTGTTATTGCTTTAGCAGTAAGCCAGATTCCTAGATACTTTATTCTCTTTACAATTTGTATTCCTAATTTGTCTTCTAGTTTTGTCTCTTGTACCTTTGTCAAATTCTTTGTTAATACTTTGGTTTTTTGTTTGTTAATTTTAAGCCCTGCGACTCTTCCATATTCCTCTATCTTCGTTAGAAGTTTGGTTCCTGTTATTTCTGGTTGCTCCATTATAAATACCACGTCATCGGCAAAGGCTTGCAATTTGTACTCTTCTTTCCGTGTTCTCAAACCTTTTATTTCGGCATCTTTCCTAACTCTCATTTAATAATATTTCCAATGAGATTATGAACAATAGTGGCGATAAAGGGCAGCCTTGCCTCACACCTTTTTGTATATCTAGGTTTTCAGTCATATCTCCATTAATCATAATTTTGGCCGTTTGGAGGGAATATACTTTTCTAATCATTTGTAAGAATTTAGCACCAAAGTCCATGGTTTCTAGTTGCAATATGAGGAAGTTCCAATTTAAATTATCAAAGGCCTTTTGTGCGTCTAGGAAGATTAAGGCTGCTTGTTTATCACTTCTTTTCTCGTAGTATTCCAGGACGTTGATAATTGTTCTTATATTATTTCTGATCTGTCTTTTTGGAACAAAACCATTCTGATCTGTATGTATGTATTTATGGATAATTGTTTTCAGTCTTTGCGTTATAACCAACATGAAGAGTTTATAGTCTACATTAAGCAATGAAATCGGTCTATAATTTTTAACTTGTGTAGGGTCTGTATCTTCTTTAGGGATGAGTGTAATAATAGTTTCAGTCCAGGATTTGGGAATTTCTGCTTCTAATAATGCATCATTGAGGACCTGGAGTAACAGTTCATCCATTGCATTTTGACAGTTTTTATAAAACTCCGTTGGTATTCCATCCGGGCCTGGGACCTTGTTGTTTTTTTGCTTTTTCCTTGCTTCCACCAGCTCAGACATCGTGATTGGTCTGTTTAGTGCTTCTCTGTGAGACTCCTCTAGTTTTATAATGTTTGTTTTACCTAGATATTCCTTAATGTCTTCATCCCGAATCTCTTCTTTCTTGTAGAGACTTTGAAAAAAGTCTTTGACTATACTAGATCGGAGATATTAGGGACTTGGAGAACGGAGAGCCGTTCCTTTCGTCCCTAACCCGCTGACGTCACCGCCGGAAGTCCGGAATGCTAATAATCTTCTAATGGAAGTGAAATCAGACTTAATCAAATATTTAATGTTTGCATTAAGTAAAATCAGTTTATACAATACATGACCATATCTCAACTCTCTTGAATTAGAACAAATACAGATCTTGTATAAGCCTAATGGTTTACTTTTATGAAAGATTAAGACCTTTGAATTCTAGTTACTTAGAAACCATAGTTATTAATTTCCTTCGTATATGTAAACAGCGGTTATCCTCAATTCATTCTTGTAGTACTAAAGAACATTTTTGGCTCTTTTAATATTTCAGTGCTATTATTACTATTTTGTAACAACACTGTTCATAACAATTTTATGTTTGTCATCTTTCTACACTGACATTTCTTTCAACAGTCTGCTCACTTTTTAATTTAGAAATTTTAGTTTCAGAAAACCTAATAGATATTTCATCTCATTATACTGATGTGTTTTACAAAGTTTCTAAAAACATAAAATATATTTTACTACTTATTAACTGATGGCAGGCGGTGATAATCACATAATATATTTATGTTGATTAAAAATTGAATTTTGTTTTCATGTCAAAATCCATCATCATAAATCTGAAATGTCATTTGGGGTAACAGAACCTAACACACAATTTATTTTTGATCCATTGGCAATCACTCTTTTTAAATTGTTTTGACTTGCTCTGAATTACACTAATTTTGCAATTTACTATAGTGTATTTTTTTTACATTATTTATTTTTCTCTATGATCTTTTGTTCCTCGTTCTTCTACATCCTTATTGCTCAAATTTCAATTAATAGCTATATTTTCAAATTCAGTCTTCCTTTTGAATGTAATTGGATATATCTATATGTTCCAGAGATGTTCTGTGCTATTTTCAATGAAAGTCCCACTGTCACAAATTAGGTGCTTGCTAAAAGTTTGAATCATGATTATGTAGCTGAATCCTTTGTTAAAATATGTGTTTTAGTTGCCATAATATCACTAGAATATTTAGGACAGCCTGAGACCTTTTTACTCTGAGTTTTTGAACTTAAGGTACCTATCTAAGTTACAAAGAAGAAGAGCATTTAACTTTTTAGTCGTTATTATCAATAGGTAATTAGTGAATTGTTTTAATTATTATGCCATTATTCCTTTATATTAACTATATATTCAGGCTATCCTGAAGTACTGTTTACATCAAATTTTTGTACTTGGATACCTATCCAATTTTCAAGGAAGGAATATGTTTAACTGGTGCTATCCAAAGATGGCACAAATATCTTTTAAAGAAGCTTTCAAAAAGTTCCCTAATTTATGTAGGTAAGGACAACAAAGAATTTATGTTCCTTTAATAATAGTTTTATTATTATAGTTTATAGTTTATATTTAGCTAACTGATTTCTACAAGTAAAATATGAGGCAGCTCTCAGGAAATTTGCCTTAAGAAAAGCCTAATTTTAAAAAAAGCTAAAACTTATGATGTCCCATTTACCAAAAAAATAAAAAATGTGTATTATAAGACATTTTGCAAATCAAATGCTTTTTCATTTCTTAATCTGACTCACTAAATCAAGCTGATCCTGATTAGCAAGCTGATCCTGAGCTACTCACCACTTTATAGATAGAAAGTTTGTAACAGCAAAATGATTCATGCTGAAAATCAGCCAGTATCACTGTCAAAGTATTCCCAGCTCATATGAGAACATTCCATCCATTCCCAAGAATGTGTTCTGACATTTGATCAAATTTGTTTTGCTTTTTGTCTGTCTCCTGGATACAAGGATTGTGTTCACTCTTTAACTGTGCCACAAATTCTCACTTAGTTAGCAAAGTGGAAAGTGATAACAGGGATAAACCTGACAGTTTATTTTTCTTTAATGAATGGTCTTTGCTGTTTTGTAAAGCACAGGAAGAGTAAAACTGTGAGAAAGATGGTGGCATGCTATTCCATGTATAGAAGAGTTTGTAGTATAATATGGAATTGCATCAGTACATAATAATCTGTATCTTCCCACCCATAATCTTTTATTAAATAATAGGTGTGGTATTTGCATAGGATAAACCCACAACATTTTGCTGTGGAAAATGGAAGTATTCCCAACTCTCATAAGTCAAAAGCACCTGAAACAGAAAATCTTGTAGATATCCGTTTCTCTCACAACAATAATGAAACAAACAGATAGAAAATTATAACTCAAGTTACTCTGAATAATTGTTACAATATTTTTAGCCTTAAATGATTTACACAAGCTTTACAAAAAGTTTTTCATGATTTTGTCCATTGTAATTACATGTCAATTTCTGTACTCAGGGATTGTCTTAATTATTAGGTTGTTTATTTCTTACAAATATTCTGCATATAGGACTAGAATATGATATCTAGAGATAAATAACAAGGATTCTTGTGGCACCCTAAGACTCACAAATTTATTATGGCATAAACTTTCCCTGACAATTGTTCACTGCAATAGATGAATGAACTGCACTGTGGAGTTATTTTATAAATATTCATAATTGTTTGAGAGATTGTAAACAGAATCAGCAAGAAATTAAATGTGAAGTGTTCAGAGATAATAATCTTTTCCTCTAAAAATGTTTATCAGAGCTCATTCTCATATGAAAAAGAAAATATATTTTAGTGTTATTTTTAAGAAGGTAATATAGAGCAAGAGGTAGTTTAATAGAATTAGAATCCATTATACTATTCACATCAGATATATATCACATCAGACATTGGTCTTCTGTAACAATCTGTATTTTGCGTCCCAATAAACGTAACTTCTACTTTTTTGTTAAATTAAAAAAAATCCTCATCAGTCACTGATAGTTTTGATCTTATTAGCTTGTATGAGTAATAAGATGATTTTTATGAGGTGGTGTGGATATAAAACTGAATTTGACCATAGATATAATTATTAATCTGTGCTTTTTGAAACTTTCTTTGGAATATAAACATATGGCTATTTGCTATAATTGTTTTGGAACTGTTATATTCCAGACAGTGACACGGGTAAGTCATTTCAATTTTGTCATAGCTAAGACTTGACAATGACTTGATGGCACATAATCAATCAGTCAATCAATCTAACCTACATTCTGTTTAAACTTCTTCCTCCCATATCCTTGTTTATTTGACTTACATGAAGACCCAAATAGTTGGGGGCAATATGCTGACTCTGTAACCTGCTTAGAGAGTGCTATAAAGCACTGTGAAGTGGTATGTAAGTCTAAGTGCTATTGCTATTGCTGTCTCTGAAGGGCACATGGTATAGCAATTAGTCTGTATACAGTAAGAAGGATTGCCAGATATTAGTTTACAGTAAACTGGGCCAGCTCTAGCCCTTAGGAAGTCATGGAATTCTATTTTTTAACTGTCTCTCACAGCTTCCTACAACTCAGTGGAGCAGCTGGAGGGTTGCTAAACTGTTCTGAGGTGAGAATGGCAGTATAAAAAATTGTAGTTAAAAATAATAACAAACTGTCCAGAAATATGATAGCATCTCTTTTTTGAATCAGCAGCCAAATGATCAGCCAGATTTAATTGTAAGAATGTTTAACTTGAAAAGAAAGTTGTTTCCAAAGAATTTTACTGGAACACATGGTCTTTCTGGAAGGTGTATTGCTTAAGTATGGGACCCCAAAAGCAGAATCTGCTTCATTTGCACTTTCTGCTGTGGTTTGGTGAAGCATCCAAGCCAAGCCAAGATTATGATACATTTGTGGAAGCCAAAAAAACCAGATCCAAATAAAGATTTTGAGTTCCATAAATTGGTATTGAAGCACATGATCTTTAATAAACTGGTTTTCTTTTTTAATATTAAAACCAAAACAATAGCAAGCTACCTCTAGTCATTTTGTTTTTCTATTTAGGTAAGGAAATACTTACAAAAGGATGATCTAAGGGTCACAGATTGTCTAGTTAAGAACAAAGAGGATATTTTCAGTCTTTCCAGAATCAGCAGTAGGCCACAACATGTCACTATCTAAGTAGGAATAATTAATGCACTCCCCTTCAGAACACTGGTCTAAAGCCAATTAATTAGCACAATCAGAAAATCTCACTTTTTTCCTGGCAAAGGAAATAAAATGCAATATATTAGCAAACAATCTGTTCTACTTTCATGACTTCTAAAATCTACTGGTTGAAAAATCCTCACTCTGACTGATGGTAGAATTAGCTTAGACCATTTTTCTAAATGTTGTTATTTGCTGAATACTCATAACTGCATTGTAATCCAAGGACAAACATTACAAAAAAAATTAAAAAACCAAACCCCCCAAATCAATAAACCATTGTTTTCTGTTTTCAGACCCCCTTTTTATAAATAAAGATGACAATATTGGCCTAATTCATGGTGTTTTAAAAGTACATTCAAAAGATCATACTATTTTAATACTGTAAATTATTACATAATTGTAATACAGTACAATAAGATTTTAATTTTTTCCATAAGCAGATACAACTGCCATTTCATACTTGTTTTGTCTAATAATCATTAACATAAAGTTAAAGGTAAAGGTTCCCCTCTCACATATGTGCTAGTGGTTCCCGACTCTAGGGGGCAGTGGTCATCTCCGTTTCAAAGCTGAAGAGCCAGCACTGTCTGAAGATGTCTCCATGATCATGTGGCCGGCATGACTAAATGCCAAAGGCACACGGAACGCTGTTACCTTCCCACCAAAGATGGTCCCTATTTTTCTACTTGCATTTTTAATGTGCTTTCGAACTGCTAGGTTGTCAGAAGCTGGGACAAGTAATGGGAGCTCACCCCATTACGCAGTACTAGGGATTCGAACTGCTGAACTGCCGACCTTTCGATCAACAAGCTCAGTGTCTTAGCCACTGAGCCACCACGTCCCTAATTACTAACATAGGTTATGGCTAAAATGAGACTCTCCATCTCTTCTGGCATTTTATTTCTCACTATTTCTCACCCTGAAAGGTTGTATTTGTGCTGCTTTCTTAAATTATAGGTGAAAACCAGAATTTATCTCCATGGATCATTAACAACTTGCTTAGTTTTTATAGCATCAATCTTCAAGCTTTCATAAATATTCAGCTCATGATCTGGAAAGGAAATGGTGGATAGCAAGCTTAATGATTCATAGATTCCCAAATGCCAGTTCATTCAAAAGAATACACACACACAATCATTTAAAGCACAAATCTTATTTTGAAAAGATAATTGCCTAAAATAAATGTCTGCTTCCTCAAAAACAGTATTCTTAACTATAAGTCAGAACTGGAGTACCAAGAATTTGACATCTTGTCAACTGTTCCATTTGGCACATTCAGCAAAAGGAACTCCTAGCTCTTCAGAATGACCAAGCTTCATTGAAAGACCCATCTAGGCACAGCAGAAGCAAAGGCAGTTCTGGGATTTTCCCACAAAAACCCACATAGATAAAACTCCTTTTTCCCCTCTGGGCCACTCACAATTTATAGTTCAGCAATTATGTTCAGTTCTTTTGTTTTGGGAAAAACTGCAGAGCTCAAACATTCTTCATAACTTGATCTTGGATTACATCTCACCGGCAACAGAAGGCTCTCATGCATTCCATAGCCTGCCCCCCCTTAGGAATTCACCACCTTCCTCCTGTCACTGTTTAGCAAATTGCAAGCAAAAGTAGGTGCAGGCAACTATGGAACTGAGTCAAGTTTGACATGCCAACCCTCCAGAAAAATGATAGCCCTGGAAAATAAAACACAACAGTGCATACAACATTAGACATTCATGTCCACTTCCAAGACCCCCAACACTTGGACAACCTGGATGCTCAGCATGAAATTTGCACAGTAACCTAGCTGCCTTCACATCTATCACTGCCACCCATTCTGCATTGGCTAGATGATAGCCTTTCTATAATACTAAATACTGCAGTTTCCCTGTATGGTACCGGGAGTTAAGAATTTTCTTAATCTCATAGTGTTCTTCTCCTTTGACCAGAATATGAGGAGGAGGCACTTCCGCAGCAGGTCTTAATCCCAAACTGCAGAAAGTTTTCAGTAGGCTGCAGTGAAATACTGGGTGGACTCACCTTAGGCTTTTTGGCAGCTGCAATTCTACAGTAACTAATTTGAAAAGATCCTATATACTTGGGACCCAGCTTCTTACAAGGCTACCCCAGGTTGAGAAATTTTGTAAACAGAAACACTTTATCTCCCACATTTAATTCCCCCTATAGTGCCCTCTTTTTGTCTGCCTGTTTCTTTTGTTTCTTTCTCTAGTTTTCTGTAATTCTCTGCGCACTACCCCCACATTTTAAAAAAAGTTTCCATCCACTCAGCCAATGATACCAAGGACGGTCATCCCTGAGGGATCTCTGGTATTAGCACAAACTCCACCCCACTAGCAATCCTGAAATGGGTAAATCCCGTGCTACTATGCATGGAGTTATTATATGCCACTATTCAGCTCAATTGGTCTGTTGGTAATTGACATAACACTTTAGTACTGCTCTAACACTGAATTGGTTCATTCACAGGCTCCATTGGTACTGGGATGGTAGGCAGAGCTGAGGCGCTTAAAGGAGCCAAACATCTTTAGGAATTCATGCCAAAATTTTGTGGTGAACTGCACCCCATGGTCTGAGATTATGCGCTTTGGGACTCTATGCAGTCAGTAGATATGTTGTATGAATAGCTTTGCCAGGGTTTGGGTGGAGCAAATCATTGTGCACATCACGAAATGTGCTTGCTTGGAGAATAAGTCCATAATGATCCAAATTACAGTATTCCCCACGGTCTCTGGTAAATCCACCATAAAATTCATGGAGATCTCCTCCCAGGGGTTCATCAAGTTGGCTATTAGCTGCAGTAACCCAGGGAGCTTCCTGGGCATTAATTTCATTGAAGCACACATAGGGCAGTTGGCCATGTAGGTGTCTATGTCCCTTTTCATTTTTCAGAATTGTCTCTTCACTAGGTGCAGGGTCTTTACAAACCTGCTGCCCTTGCATCATGACCTGCTGCCTTTGCAAAATGTCCTGCTGCTCTTGCATCATGACTCCTCTGTAAAATTCAGGTCTGCTAGCTGGCTGGAACATATATTTTGGCACCTTTCCACACCAGCCCCTCCTTCATAGATAGGTTGAATTGTGCTACTGGAACATTCATCTCTTATTAGGGGCCTCTTATAAGGGTTACACTAAGTCTTGGACTGGCTCCAGCTGGGGTGTTGCTTGTAGGGTGAGAGCCAGTGCTGCATGCTGCTTGGATGGGATGAACATCACCACTGTCTCTCGGATGCTATTGTACTCTGGCATGCAGGAGAGGGCATCTGCAAGGAAGTCTGCCCCCCCCCCCCAGTCAGATACTGGAGAGTGAAGTTGAACCAGTTAAAGTATTGGGCCCATCAGACCTGCTTAGGGGATAGTTTCTGAGAGGTCTTCAACACTTTTAGGTTCTTATGATCCATCCAGACCTCGAAGAAGGTCTGCTACCCTCCAGGAACTATCTCAATGTTAGGAAAGCCCATTACACTCCTTTTCTCAGATAGCCCAGTGCCTTTTAGTGTCGGACAACTTGTGAGATGTGAAGGTGATCAGTAGGACTATCTGGGCAAAGGTGGGGATGAACTGGTGGTAAAAGTTCACAAAGCCCAGGAAACTGTATTTGCGTTCTGGTCTGAGGGGGCTCCCACTTCAGTATTGCCCTCACCTTACTGGGATCCATCTCTATTTGGTATCCCAGGTACTCTAAGCGGGTCTTGTGGAATTCACACTTAGACAGCTTCCCATAGAAGTAGGCTTTGTGCAGTTTCCTAAGTATGGCTCTGACCAGCTTCCCGTGTTTTTCAGGGGTCTTGGTGTATATTGTTTTATCACCAAGTACACCGAGACTCCCTTATACAGGTGCTTGTGCAGGACCTTATTTATCAGTTGCATGAATACAGCAGGAGCCTCTTGCAGCTTGAATGGCATTACTCGGAACTGATAGCAACCTAGGGGGAAATTAAATGCTGTTTTCCACTCATTTCACTCCTTAATTCTCACTCAGTAATATGTCTCCCTCAAGTCCAGCTTCATGAAAATGATGCTGGATAAGAAACATATTAAGCTTCTTCTAGTTCTCCCTAAATATCTTTCTCTATTCCTCCCTTTCATCTAAGGCAGTGTTTCTCAACCTTGGTAGCTTGAAGATGGGTGGACTTCAACTCCCAGAATCCCCCAGCCAGCAGTGCTGGTTGGGGGATTCTGGGAGTTGAAGTCCACCCATCTTCAAGCTGGCTGGCTCCAAGTAGGGCCAGTTTTGAATGAAATACTGACAACTTTTAAAATGTCCTTGAGAAACCCTGATGTCACCACCTCCTACATCTCTCAGCTTATCTATTTCTTCCTCAGGGATTCCAAAATGACATACAACCAGAGATTCTATTTTCTTCCCACCTACTTTTGGAAGCAATAGGAAATAAAACAGAAATGATCAACCACAGGTGACAAATTGTCTACCATATATGCAATTCTAGAATCAACATTCAGCTTGAATCAACTGAGGACTCTTTCTAAGCTTTGTATCACCACTCCCACTTTCGGTAGAATATAGATATGGTGTACTATGAGATGTGGGATCAAGTATGGGGAAATGGTTTCTTTAATTATTCTTTTAGATTCACAGGCTTGCTCTTGACGCCTGGCTCTGCATAGGCAGAGGTCTCCCAAAGCCCGGAGCAGCGGCAGGGGATATGGGGCTTCTCATCCGCTCCGTCCCAAAAGTTAAAAAAAAAACTTTTGGGACTCTGCGGAGAGTTCTACCCACCCCTGCCGGCTCTATCTCCGTTTCCTCTTGGAAACGGAGTTTTTTCGAGCCGCCATCCGCTGTAACGGCGGCTCTATACAGGCAGAGGGAGCTGACGATCCCAAAGGAACGTCTGGCGGTGGCCAGCAGCAAACCGGAATTAAAGAAATGAAGAACTGGACCCTTAATACTGAACCGCAAGTATCTCACCCTTTCAAACACTATTTAAAAGAAAAGAGCAGAGGAAAAGAGGGAAAAAGAGCCTTCTAAAATGGCGTCTGCTGTGGCTGGAGAAGGGCTAAAAGGGAAAGTCCTTCCGTTTCTCATTATTACAATGTAGCGGAATAAATATCACTGGCTACATTTCTAGAGAAAACCTCGCTCCTGTGCTGCTCAGAAGTTTTTTTTAATGAGGGAAAGTCTTTTTGTTTTCTATTTCTTCTCTCATTTTTGCTAAATCTTGTCTGTGTGGGAAATGGCATCAGGACTTACACAGCTGGACAAACGGGGGGGGAATTTCCCCCCTTAAGAAATTGCGCCAACAAATTTCAACTCTCCAGCGTCAGAAACCCGATTTTAATATATTAGAATTTATCCTTGAAGAGATTGTAAGAAGGGATGAGATTGTGAATCAGCAACTTGAAAAATTTAAGCAGGAAATTAAAGAAATTGGTGAATTGGTGAAATCAAAGTCTGACTTCTTGAATAAAAAGACTTCAAAAGCTGCTAATGGTTTATCAGGCTTTCTGATTCGGGTGGAGGCAAAGACTGAATTATTAGAGACTAAAATGAAGGAAATCGAGGAGAATTTGGATGACATGACTCAAAAAATTAAAAAGGATTTGATAAACATTCAGGATAATAGCTTGGAAGACAAATCTAAAATGGAGACTGACCAAAAGATTGGTAATGAGGAAAATGTACAACAGAGGATTGAAAGAGAAGTTTTAATGATTCAATATAATTTTACAGAATATGCAATTAGACTGAGAGGTCTGCAGGAAAATAATAGAGATGATTTAAGGAAAGTATCTTCTGAAATTCTGGCTGGGATCTTAAAGGTTCAACCTGATGAAGTGTATTGCAGGATTGATAGAACTTATAGAATAAACTTCTGGTGGGCAAAGCAAAGGCAATTGCCTAGAGATGTGGTGATCTATTTTACAGATAAAGAAATTAGGAATAATATTGTGCAGAACTCTTTTAATTCCAATTTGCAATTTCATGGAAGAAAGATTTGGATTTTCAAGGAGCTCCCGCCCAAGATGTTAATGGAGAGGAAGAAATTTGGCTTTTTAGTGACTGAATTAAAAAAAAGAAATATCCTATTCAGGTGGGACATCCCAGTTGGTTTAATATTGAGATATCAAGGCGTAAGATATCAATTGCACACTGTTGAAAAAGCGGAAGATTTTTATCAAAAAATTCTAAAAATGAATTTAACACCTTTAGGCATAATACAGGATAAGCAAAAGGAGTTGGAAATAAAAGGAAAACATCAAATTACAGAAGCTGTGATGGATAAATTGTCTTTGGACTCTCTGGAGACCCCAGCTGGACTGTTTATAAATAAGAGAGCAGTGTCATCCGAACCCAAGGTGATGAATCATCAAGTCACAGACAAGTGCGCAAATCAATCAGTTGATATACAAGTGACGGAGAAGAAAGATGAGATGATAAAATTAACCCAACAAGAACAATCCACAAAGCAGAATGAAAATCAACCAGCAGATATACAATTGGTAGGCAAGAAAAGAGGATGGAAATTCAACCCGAAAAAGAAAAAGAAAAGAAACAGATCTTATAGAAACAGCAATTTCTAAACTAAGCAACAGTGAAGCCAGGCGCTTTAAAAAATGAATGAATATTAGAAAAGATAGTGGCGGCGAACAATTGTCTGATACTATCCTGAGGATTGTGGCAGATCTCTGCAAGGCCATGATTTTGGGATGTGGAAAGAGCCTCACTTTGTTGGATTTGAATCATCTAATTTTTTCTTATTTACCTTTTTTTTCTCTTGGAAATATATTATAACTACTTTGAGTTATAAGGCAGGAGAGTTTTGCCGGGGCATGCAGAAGATCTGGATGTTACTCAGTAGGATGATGGGAATTAACAATCCTGATGAATACCACAACTATAACCATACGGATATATTCATAATTATAATGTCACTCGGGTGGTTGTTTTTACTTTTATACAGGTGTGAGGATATCTACTACTGATGGGGGCAGAAGATGACTGAAGATTTTGAACAAACTGTTGCACCAGCATGTTATTTTACCCTATTATGGGTGATGGATTTAACAATCTAGTGGAAAGACATCAAAGAAGATATTATATGGATCATAAACTTAAAGTTATTGTCTTTTCTCTTTTTACATAATGAAATGCATATATAGATATGTGTATATCTTAGTAATGTGGGCAGTTGATTATATTTAGAATTGTACTGCATGATTTTGTAGGAATTGAAGGGTTGAAATAGGTTAGTTTACTGATTGTTATAAAATGGGATGCATATATAGATATGTGTATATTTTAGTAAAGTGGGTAGTGGATTATATTTAGAATTGTATTGTCTGATTTCAAGTCATATATTTAGAGGAGTGGAGGAAGTGGACAGAATTGAATAAATTTGGTTGCAGGGAGAAGGCCGATTTAAAATGTTATATTAATATATATAAAAGATTAAGGTTAATTTGTAATAATACTCAATAAGTTTAGGGGAGGAGAAAAAGGGCAGATTACTGTAAAAATGGGAGTTATAAGATTAACAAGTTAAG
Organism: Arizona elegans; assembly: GCA_022577455.1. NCBI lineage: Eukaryota > Metazoa > Chordata > Lepidosauria > Squamata > Colubridae > Arizona > Arizona elegans. The sequence goes on along the minus strand of JAKOOJ010000006.1, from coordinate 29,497,659 downwards.
GGTCAGTATTCCGAGAAGGGATTAAGGGAAAGGGAAGATATTATGTATGTAACTAGTTATGAAATAGCCTATTGTTGTGAAGAAGTCACAGGGGGGGTTGGGTGGAAAGGGTGGGTTAGGGAAGAGGGGGGGGGGGAAAGGGGGAAAAACTTGTATTTGAAAACTTTTTCAATAAAAAAAAAAAAAGTATGGGGAAATGGTTTGTGATGAGAGTCATATAATAGTCTCTAAACCAGGGCTCTCCAAACCTGGCAACTTGAAAAGTTGTGGATTTCAGCTCCTATGCTGGCTGAGAAATACTGGGGGTTGAAGTCAACTGATCTTAAAGTTGCCAAATTTGGAGACTCTTGCTCTAAACATATGTACAATATTCCTGATTAACTATAGTAAAAGATGGCTAGATACATAATTCCACATACTTTCTGTGGAATTAATGTTAAAGTGTATTAGTATTTACAGGTATGGGAATCTCACTGAACATCAGTGAATTTACAGTATGGAGAATTTTGTATGCCAATCTGATGTTCCATATGACTGCATTTCAAATTGGTTTACTTATAGCTTTAATAGGAAATCACTTGACTGTAATGCAGCAAATATCAAGGTTCTGACTAACGAGCCAACTCTGAATATTTCCGGTGGTTTCAGTATAGTTAAAATAGTATATGATCGCCTCCACAAGTGTCATGTTGTCCAATTAGGTTATTGGCAGGCTTCTTGGGCACTCCTATCCATCCCCACATGACACCTGTGGAGATGACTTTGGTTCCCATGAGATAGATCAATGTTGTACCTGACAGTGCATTCCAGCCATCTCCCCCCCCCGCCCCGCTGCCATACTGTGTGGCAACTGAGAACCAACAAAATGGCTTCTGCCAGGTTCAGTTTGAAGTTGACAGTACAGGTAATCCTCGACTTGCAACAGTTCACTTAGTGACCTTTGGAAGTTACAACAGCACTGAAAAAAGTGACTTATGACCATTTTTCACACTTATGGCTGTTGCAGCATCCCCATGGTCACATGATTTACATTTGGATGCTTGACAAATGATTCACATTTCTGACAGTTGCATTGTCTTGGTGTGATCCCCTCCTGTGACCTTCTGACAAGCAAAGTCAATGGGGAAAGCAGATTCACTTAACAACAGTGTAACTAAATTAACAACTGCTGTGATTCACTTAACAAATGTGACAACAAAGTTGTAAAATGGGGCAAGATTCATTTAACAAATTTCTCACAACTTAAATTTGGGCTCAATTATTTATTTATTTTTATTTTATTAGTCATATTTCTATGCCGCCCACTCTCCGAAGACTGTGGGTGGCTTACACCAAAGACAGTATACTAAATAGCATATTGCCTCCAACAATCTGGGTCCTCATTTTACTCACCTCGGAAGGATGGAAGGCTGAGTCAACCTTGAGCCAGTGAGATTTGATCTGCTGACCTGCTGAACTAACAGTCAACTGAAGTAGTTGCAGTACTCCACTCTAACCACTGCGCTACCTCGGCTCCTCGTAAGTTTATGGTCGTAAGTTGAGGACTACCTATATATCTTTGAAAAGACACTAGAATAAATCACCCAATTTTTGCAATAATTTTATTGAAGATTATATTATATATATATAATTAACACCATCTAGATAATATAAAAACATATAAAAAGAAAGAAAAACATTTTTTAAAAAATTAAAAAGTGCAAAAAAAATTACAAAACCATTTGTCAGACATGTATCATCACAAATTTTTAGTAATTTTGCAGTGAAACATGAAAAAAGAAATTTTAGTTAAAAAATAAACCAGCATGTCTTGGAAGACTTTAATTACAGTATAAAGGTCAGGGGATTTCCAGTCCAGATTACTTTGGTTATTTTTCCATCCATGCCCATTTATTTTATAAAAGCTTTGGCATGGAAATCTTGAGGAAATGAGCTTTCTTGTAAAATGCAACATTAGAATATTTTGTTACTTTCATTTGTGGTTACAGCCCAATTTGATTTTGCTGAAAAGTATCAAATCCATAAAAATGTTATCTTGAATTTTACATTAAAACATGGTTCTTCTTGTAGAACAAAATACATTGAGTATGCTTTTTCTAAGAAGGTTAGACGTTTTCCCGTTTAAATGATGTACCCTCGTCCACTGCATCATCTGAAACAAAACAGGAGAAGTAAAGAAAACCCTTAAGGATCCTGTGACATTCATCTTATGCCAAAGATTCAGCTAGGGTATTTCATATCTTCAAATGATCTTAATATAAATTTGTAGAAAATGATGAGATCTGACACTGCATTTTATAGTCAGAGCAAGGCCAGAGAAAATACAGTCAACAAATCTGTAGGTCTACAAATTTGCAAATTTTTCATCACAGAAATGACGCATAATTCTGGATATTTAAAAGAATGGATTATATTCTTCATATTGTTCTCTAGATGTTAAAATGTAGCTATTTCAAAATATTTATATTCAGACATAGAAGAATGTTCCAGATCTAAGGTGGGCATTGAGTATTTCAGAATGTATTTATTGCAAAATGTTATAGAATTTTTATCCTATGCATTTACTGTTCTTAGCTTCTTGGTGCGTAATATATAAAATTACTACAACTGCTACCATTCTCCCAAAGATGCTTTTTCAAAAGGCAACTAGACTTTGTTTTTCCTTGAAGATGGTTTATCTGTGCTTTCTAAGTGGCCTCAACAACTCTCAGAAAGGGTGCTAATGATTGCAAGGAATATAAATCCTTCCCTCCTCTACCATTCAGTCAGAGCTGAAGAAACTTTTTGGATGAGAAGCAAAATGTCTTCAAGGAAAAACAAAATCCAGTTGGTTTTTGAAAAAGCACTTTTGGGACAATCATGACCTGGATGACTGAGAATATCTGTTACTATTATTATTCAGGCCAGTAAGATGGAGAGTGCTGAAAGAGAATGAAAGAAATCACTGCATTTACTCTTTCCACCTGCACTGTGCTACAGTTTCTTGAATCATCAGTTGAAGCACAAGCAGACCTAAATTAATACTATCATAATATCTGGGATGTCTTCATTTGTTAGTCTTTCTATGAAATATTCAATTAACCCTTTTTCATCAATTTATATCCTGTGCTAAAAGCTGAGACTCAGCAAGTGACTCAATATTTGCCCTGTACTAGTGCTTGTCTGGACCTTCAATTTGAGCTTTCAAGAGGGTCAAAAAAATAACAGACTTGTCTAAGTCAGGGCTGTTCAAAATCAGAACAGGTTTTTATACTTAACAACTCTCTCAGGGATTAGGATAATGACAAATTCTACATGGATTCCATCTATAATGATGTCATCTGTCTTAGGAAATGTATAATGCGTATTGAGAAAGGAAGGCAGTAGATTAGTTTAAATTCCAGATCATAATTACAAAGCAATGAGATAGGTATGCAATACTGGAGATCCAATTCAAGTCTGGAATTTCACAGAAATGTGTGAGTCATTTTATTTTGTATATTAAAAGGTTCTTTATATGTTGATGGAGAAGATGAAAACTTCAAGAATTGAAATTTGCTAAAAATTGCTGCAAAAATAAATGCAATGCGCGGAGGCCGAAGAGTGGAAGCTGGTGGGTGGGTGGGGCTTTTGCAACATTTGGTGTATAAGACGCACAGATATTTTCCACCCACTTTTAGGGGGGAAGTGTGTCTTATCCTCCGAAAAGTACAGTATTCATGGTTATAGTTTTTAAGATTCTGTTGCTGTTACTGTTATTCACATGAATTTCCTTGAACCTGATGCTGTATTATCAACTCAAGGTGCTACATTGCAACACTGAAAATGTTGAAAAAAATTAAGCAGAATTCAAAAACATAAGAAGGAAATTTTACTGCAATATGACAAGCCAGCTAAGATGGATGAAGATGGATCTTACCATTTTATACTATCCACTTTATAGTCCAAACCTGATATCACCTGACATCCATCTATTCTTATCATTATAGGAATAAAATTTGATTCATGCAAAGAGCTAGAAAGGGCTGTCAGAGCCTAGCTGAAGAGGCAAAGTGTGGAGTTCTTTTGTACTGGCTTTAAAAGCTTGCTTTTTGTTAGGGAACGTGTAGAGAATGTGTGGAGAATAAATACAGTAACAAAAAAAAAAAAATCTCATTTCAACATTTATTTTTCTGCGTCATACATGAAAAATACCCCAATTTAGTTATGGAGGTGGAAGCATTACTTTTCAACCAACTTTCAGTGAAATGCCCCATTCTTGAAATATTTATGTCCATGACTGGATGAGCTATTGGAATAGCTGCTCATGAATTACTGTCCTTCCCTTTTTATGACACGAGGTGCTTTAAGCTAAGAACTTCCTTCTTTAGATTGGCCTGAAAAGGAGGCAGTAGATTTTCTGTTAGAGATTTGGTCCGCTTATAACTTCATAAAAAATTCTGTTCCTTTGTAATTGCAAGCAGGAAACGGTGAGTTTAAATTTGGTCCTAAAGTTAATATATAGACAAGGATCAGAACACAGTGGGTGATGATAGATGTAGCAGTTTCAGGTGACAGCAATATAAGGAAAAAGGAGTATGAGAAGGTGGAGAAGTACCAAGGCCTGAAGGAGAAACTAGAGAGGATGTGGAAAGTAAAGGCCAAAATGGTCCCGTTGGTGGTAGGAGCTCTTGGGTCTGACTCCTATGATGGGAGACTGGCTCCAACAGAGCTCTCTATTCAGAAAAATGCAGGGCTAAGAAAAGCTATGATACTGTGCATAACCCTCACACTACTAGGCCTCTGACAGAGGACCCAAAATTGAGGAAGATACATACCACCCAAAAAGATGAGAAGGGAATTTTTATGAATTAGTACTTGTTTATTCCTATCATTATTGTTTATTCCTTTCTTTAATAAAACTAACTCATTAGTGATTTGCTATTTATGTTAAGGTGACTGGTGTTATAATAACATCCCTGAATGCATTGTTGCATAATAATTTTATTTATTTAATAAAATGTATTGGCCACCCTTCTTACCATAGGATAACTCTGGGTGGCTTACAGTTACATATACAGTTAAAACATAAAGAAGCATTAAAACCAAGGACACATGGGGAGGGGAGGGATGGGGGAGAGAAGTGGGATCTGTTGTCTCAATCAACCACCTCCATTGCACTGTTCCTCCACTGGGGCCCCAAGCCAACTATCAGAGCCACGTCTTTAGGCCTTACGAAAAGATAGTAAGGTTGAGGCCAACCTCACATTGCAAGATGTTCCATCACATTCCAGATAATAATGATGAGCGAGTGGTGGATAATTTATTTTATTTATTCATTAAATTTACTTGGCATTCTTCTCATTTTGAAGTGGCTCTCAGCAGTTTACAGGAACTATCTACCAGAATGGGAAAGAAAAGTAAGAGGCAGAGAGCTTGCTTTCTCTCCCCAAAATCTATGACAGAACTTAATTACTCCAAGCCTCTTAAACAGCTTAAATTGGATGACTTTATGGAGAGGTGTAATCCAGAACCCCAATCTGAACTTCGAACTTTGTCTCTGTCGACTGTATCATTGGGAGAGGGAGATACAGAAGGGGAGTTTTCTTCCCGGATTTCAGATTCAAACTCGCCTGCTAGAATGGGTGATTTTTCAAGCTCTATCCCCTCTCCTACTTCTAGCTGCTTAAAAGAAGTTCCAACATATTCAGACCTCAGAGAGATGGTCTGTATTCAGAGTATGTTAACTGCGCACACAGTAGATTCAATATATGACTTACTGACATCGATCAAAAGAGACATCGAGAGGATCTTCCAATTCTTAAATGGCCCTCACTCTGCAGCTAAGGAGGGTGAGATTGCACACCGTCCTGACGCGCGGAGAGAGTGGGAGGGTGTAAGACCTCAACCCAAACAACAAAGCATTGCAAGTACTGATGCTAACCCTCATCAAGGAAGAAGGTTGTTAAAGAAACAAATCGCTTTAAGGATACGGAAAATCCCATGCAATAGAGGACGATGGACTTCAAAGGAAAGGATAACCCTCTCATTTGCACAGCTATTGAAATTTGATCCTTTATTAATAGATCTACTCAGATATGAAAAACTTCCCCAGCATAGCAATTGTGTTCGACTAATACTGCATTTTGACAGCAATACTATACCAAATGGTGTAATGAAAAGAAAAGGATTCCTGCTCAGATTTGAAGTCATTCCTACAAGAGTCTTCTCGAGTGGGCCTATTAAACCGCTTTTACAAGGACTTAACCAAACATCAAAAATGGTACCTAGGAACCACTCTGCTACCTCCAGGGTCTTTCCTCCAGAATCCGGAGAAACTATGGAGGCAGACCAGATCAGGGAGGTCCCACATATGAAGGCAAGCACCGACAAACCAGAGGGTGTTATAATCAGCGAATTTGTCTCCTTGTCTCCAAAGGAGCAAAGGTCGATGTTAAATGAATTTGATTTATTAAGATCTTCGCTAGCAGAAGCCTGTAGTTCAACGAGAAGGCTATCCAAGTCGGAAGAACGGGGAAAGCATGTGCAGACAAGGCCTAAAGTCGTTAAGTCCGTCCAGCGGGATAGAAGGGAAGGCAAAAGTCTTTTCAAAGAAACAAAGACCATGAACGTAGCGGCAGAAGTTCACCCTCCCCCAACAGTGCAACTGCCCTCACCTGTCTCATCTTCCTTAAGAACGGAGGAGGCACTTCTGCAACAAACAGAGGCCACTTTTGACTCCTTTGGCACTCCAGAGAAGGCGGTGGTAGTAATTCCGGACCCCTCCACCAGAAGGGTGGAGGAAGAGACACAAGGAGTAGTGCCTCGGGGTGACTGACTAGACAACAAATGGCCAACAACTAGGGTATCTTATATCCCTAGCCTTTCCCTCCTGTCCTGGAATATAGCGGGCTGGAAAGGCATTGCAAACCGGATGGATTTTATAAAATTGATTTCAACACATCATCTCATCCTCCTTCAAGAAACCTGGCTGACTACTAATGATCCACAGATCAGCTTACTGGGTTTTGCCTCATGGCATAAACCGGCAGGCAAAGTCAATTTAAGAGGGAGGGCAATTGGGGGCTTAACCACGTTGGTCAAAAGGGATACGGGATGGAAGGGTGAAGAAATTTCTTTAGATCCTCAATTCCAATATATTCTGCCTATTAGATGTACGTTCAGGGGGATGGACTTAATCTTAATTAATGTATATATCGCTCCATTTTCATTCCACCTTCTAGGAAGGGATTTGTGGGATGAATTAGATTCAGTATTAGCTACCTTAAAGGAACGCTTTCCCCAAGCAAAAATTATATTAGCTGGAGATACTAATGCAAGACTAGGTCCCTCAATGAAGAGTTATGCTAACCGAGGCCTGGTACCAACTGTTTACTTTTATAATGAGTTCATTTGGTCCTCAATGGACAAGAGGACCAATAAATATGCCCAGAGGTTAATTTCCCTGCTGTTTATGAATGATATGCAAGTACTTAGTGGCTCGAGTGATGGGTATATATATCCCTATACTTTCTCGTCCAACAAAACCTCAACCTCTATTGATTATATCTGCACTTCCTCTAGTTTAGTACACCATTTTTCAGAAGTAAGAGCTATATTTAGAGAGGAAAGCGACCACTTTCCCATCACAGCTCTGGTTTCACTCTCTTCAGAAGTTAGGCCTCATTCAAGAGAGGAAATTGACACCTTAGCAAACGCCCGGGTTTATAACTATAAAAGGTTATATTGGCACAGACTTGATGTCAAATCTGTCACCACTTATTTGGGCTCAGACGAAGCCAGACACCTAGCAAGGGAAATCTCCCAATCTAAGCCCGGAGACAACACCCCAATGCCAGCTTATACAGAGCTAACTTCTATTCTTAGGAACTTAATGATCCAGAACGATAGAAAAGTAGATGGGATCTCTAGAAAGTGGTTTGATGATGATTGCCTAAACTTGAGGTCAAATCTAAGAGCCGCAGTTAAGAAAGTTAACCGATCCAGACAGGATGGTGATTATTCAAATATGGTTCAACTCAGGAGAGCATACAAATCCCTACTAAAAAACAAGAAAAGTAGCTATAACACCAGGATGTGGAAAGAGGTAGAAATGGCAGCGAAATCCCAATTCCCTACCATCTTTTGGCATAAGATAGCCGGTATATTAAAACAACGTTCCCCATTTATGGACACTGATATATCAGCAGTAAAATGCGAGAAGCATTATCTTGCTTTATTGGATGGTAACAATACAACAAATGTCTTGCAATTGGATATCCTCCAGCAAGAATTAAGGAAATGTCCGGAATGGACACCAGTTACCCCTACTGAAGTTAAGCATATAATTCAATCCTTAAAGGCCGGGAAGGCCCCTGGAGAGGACTTGTTGCCTCCTGAACTCTTTAGGTCCAACATTGACTTTTGGGTACCAGTGCTGGTAGCACTGTTTACTTATATCGATAAAGTAGGGATAATCCCTGAAGGGTGGAGGTTAGCTATAGTTTTTCCAATTTTTAAGAAAGGTGACAGAGCTGCCCCATCCAACTACCGACCCATCAGTCTTCTTAATATAATTTCAAAAATGTATACGAAACATCTCCTAAATAAAATAGAGGACTGGTGCTTGGATAAGGAAATTCTGGCAAATGAGCAGGCAGGTTTTAGATCAGGGAGGTCTACCATAGACAATTGTTTTGTCCTTTCCCACTTAATTAATAAATACAAGACCCAGGGGAAAAAGCTGTATACCGCCTTTATTGACCTTACTGCTGCTTTTGATTCTATAGATAGGAACCACTTGATGAGGAAACTACAAGTTATGGGGATGGACCCCAGACTTATTTTGTTGATCAGGATTCTCTATACTAATATGGCAATTAGAGTCAGATATGCAGCAAATGGGGCCTCAACAAATAGCATACCGACAACTAGAGGAGTGAGGCAGGGCTGCCTGCTGGGCCCTACTCTTTTTAACCCTTATATAAATGATATTCCAGCGCAGCTGGATGATCTTCTGATGCACAGCCCCCAAATAGACTCTAGATTTATTAACGTATTAATGTATGCCGATGACTTAGTGTTGTTTTCTAGAACCCAAATCGGAATGAGGAGACTTCTTGACAAGCTCACACGTTACTGTACTGCAAACCACTTGACTATAAATGTAGCTAAATCAAAAGTTTTAGTCTTTGGCAATAAGAATAAAAAGCACAATTGGCAGATTAATGACACAAAAATTGAGCAAGTTACCCAATATACTTATCTTAGAATTGTTTTTTCCAGTGCAGGAGGTTGGACTCCGCACCATCAATACCTTTCTCAAAAGGTCAGAGCAGGAGCAAGCCTTGTATCCAAATTAAGTAAACGAATCCAACCAACCTCCATTTTACCTCTTCGTAAAGTCTTTCAGGCTAAACTTGTTCCGATCATGCTCTATGGTGCTGAAATTTGGGGTCTTACAGAGGCCCCCATATTAAAGAGAACTCAAAATAAATTGTTAAGGAGGATGCTTGGGGTAAACAATTCCACTTCAGCTGCAGCCATCAGAGCTGAATTGGGACATTTCTCACTGTACACCTATACAATCACTAGGGCGGTAGCCTACTGGCTAAAAATGACCCAGATGGATGCCAGCAGACTCCCTAAAATATGTCTAGAGGAACAGCAGATTTCAAATCCTCAAAGGTATTCCTGGCTAACCCGGCTGTCAGAAATATTGAACCGATATGGCGTAGGGTTCCCGTTGTGTGACACACTGAAGCAAGTTAAACAACGGATTAAAGATATACATGGGCAAATGGACATGGCAACCCTTTCAACTAATCATTCCCTTAAACTGCTGACAGCAGTTAAAACAACTTTCACTCTGGAAAAGTATTTACATTTAGAAATGCCATCAGTGGAGAGACAGTTATTTGTTAAGTTTAGATTCAAACTTCTAGATACCAACATTAGATTCGGCGGTTATCGGAAAATCCCGTATGACAAAAGAATATGCATATGTGAGGTAAACGTCGTGGAGGATACGGCGCATATAATATTCGAATGTAGTCTCTATCAAGAAGTAAGAGAACAATATCTGTCCCCAATTATAAATAAATTTCCCCACTGGAATATAAGCCAAAAATTAGCATTTCTGTTGAGGGCTGACTCTCCTCCCCTGGTAAGAGCGATCACTCAATACCTTAAAGGAATGACGGCAATACGAGCCAGTTATATCAAAAAAATTTTTATCGATTGTAAGGAAGATGAGCTCAGTTAGAGAGGAGCTATCCTATTTGGGTTATCTAGTCTTGGCAACTTAGCTATTGAAATTTGATATTGTAAAATTTTAATGTCATCTATCATATATTTTTAGATTGCTATTTTTGTAATTGTTTTATCTTTTTCCCTTTTTCTTTTCTGTTTTGTTTGAAAAGGCCTTTGGGCTATTCAATAAACTATACTATACAGTTTACAGCATTCAAAAGCATTAAAAACATAAAATAAATATTTCTAAAATTATACCTCAGGCAACATTTGTTAGTTTACATTGCAAGTCTACCTTAGGAACCAGTTGAAACAGCATTCCGTGTTATGAGTAAATGCCTAACTCTGTACATATCAACACACGGGTTGACCCCTCCTCCCTCACCTAGCCCTTCCCATGACCCCTCCTTACCTTGACTCCACCCTCACAGTATATAAGCCCGTGCACAGGGACCCACCAGTCCAGTTCCAGATGTGTACCTGAAAGATAAAGAAATGGTGTAAATAAATACATTTGAAACTAAGATAAACCGTGTCTGTGGTTAATGGGCAAGATCCTTGGAACATAATTCACAAGATGGTAGCAGAGGATGGTTATGCCCAATAACCAGGAATAATAACTAAGATGGAAGGAAGAATGAACACAAGGTCCATCACCAGATTAATGGCAGAGCTGCAGGAATCCGAAGGTGCCACAGCCAGAATTCCAACTGCCATGGAAGTGGGAGACTTGGACCAGACAAACAGAAGCGTGAGGCCAAGAGAAAATGCAGCCAGGCATGTCAGGAATGAATTGCCCGAGAGAGATGAGCTGAAAGAGACCATACAAAAAATGATGGAGGCCTCCATCAGCAAGAGGGAGCTTCTCGCGAAACTCCGGGACCTGCTAGATGACCACGGAGCAGCAATGAGCCCCCAGGAACAAGACTACGAGACTGCCAGACCGGTAAGGGAAAGATACCCCCTGACAGGGACCCAGGACCTAAATGACTCCAGTTTCGCGCCATGCTCCCGGCAGCCATCTTGGGATGGCCGCCGACCAATGGGGAGCCAGGATTCAAATTTAATGGCACGAAACGAAAGAAACCCTAAGTCAAATGGGGGGACAACCAAAAACATCCCAGAAGGGAGACACCAAGGCATCAGGGGCTCGCCTGCCGAGCTCGAAGCCAGAAAGACACCTGAGGCCCCAGCAACAGCAATCGGCCCTGCACGCAACCCTCTCATGCCAGCCATAAAGTGCAGGGAGACAACCGCGAGCCGAGGGGACTTCAAGGGGGCCATCGGTGACGATACATCACCCCAGCTCCTCCACCCGAGGACCACACACCACGAGGGCGATCGCCAAGAAACCGATCGCACACGAGACATGCCGATGGCAGGACTCCAACTCACCACCCAACGCACCGGCAACACGAGACCCGAGGGAAGGGGGGGCGCCGGCTACTCACCCTCCATGCAAACTCCGCCAGGCTTCCTCACACGTCCAGGGACCAGCGACCAGGGATCGGGACCTCTCATCGCCGCCGCCGTTGTTGCCGCCGCCGCGCCACTGAATTCCAGAAGTCCTCTACTTACAACCTCCTCGCCTCCGCGCCTCTCTCCAGCTTCCAGCAGGGATCCAGCCACCCATCGATGGATGCCTGCCTCACCCATCGACTACAGACGTGAAATAGGCTTCGCGCATGCTCAATTGGCTCCTGTAAGAAGAGAAGAGGAGAACATAAATACAAGTCAGTACAGAGTCGCAAACAGCATCCCCAAGCCATATTGTGAGTTCCCTCACCTGAGATACCATGGACAGCAACAGACTGTGAGTAATTTGCCACACAGCTCAGTAAATTTACCAACTAACTTTCCCACTCTTAAATTAGATGGATCAAACCTTATGCAGTGGAATCATCAACTCCAGATTTTGTTTTTAAGGGAGAACATGTTGTTTTTAATTGATGATCCCCCCCACAAAACCTTGGACTTTAGAAATAGACTGCTTGCACCACAGGGCTTACTATATAGTCATAGCAAGTATTTCACCAAGCATATACCCCAGCCTCAGCCATTATCTGACTGTATCCGAAATACAGCAGAAAATATTTAACTTGTTCTACAGTAAGAGCGCTGCCACCACAGCCAAGATATCCAGGGAATTCCACTCAGCTAGACATAAGGCAGGGACTCCCATGGGTGAACACATACTAAACCTGAATGCCACAAGGGCTGAGTTGATACAAAGGGGGGAAGATATATCAGAGCAGAGTATGAAGAGCATTGTCATCAACTCCCTGGACTCCAGCTGGGATAACTTCATAATGCAGCTGGATAGCATAAGCCTAGGCCACCTCACACTTGAGTCACTGACAAACAGAATAATTGCAGAAGACAGCTTAAGGAGGAACCACTCTATCAGCCACAGGGACAGCAAACCAACAAAGAGGGTTGAGTTCCAAACCAGGAACCAAGACTACCCAGAATGTTTCACCTGTGGTTCCAAGAACCACTATAAACGGGATTGTCCCCAAAACCAAGGGGGAGGGACCACACCTACCGCAGGGAAAGGGAAGGTAGGAAGCCAGGACTCCCCGATAGATCCCCATCTGAGAACAGATATAGGCGCAGAGACTCCCCCAACCCAAGGGACAGAAGGGGAAATAGGGACAGCTCCAGGGACAGCCGATCAGGATCCATGTATGGGATCGGGGAAAACACACCCACACACCCACAAACAAGAGAGGGAGAAGCATGGCTCATTGATTCGGGAGCCACCAACCACACTACTCATGACAGAAAGATACTGACTTCATTTACAGAGGAGAACTACCACATTAAGGTGGCCAATCAAAACAAAGCCCTAGTAACAGGGAAAGGAAATACATTCATAAGCGGGATAGGCAAGATAGAGGGGGTATTGCTCATACCCAAAATACCCCACAATATTTTAGCAGCGCTCAAACTCAGCAAGGACATGGATATATAGACCACCTTCAAGGAAGGAAAGGCCTACATGACCAAGGGCAGGGAAAGCATCGGCAACATAGTCATTGATGGAGGACTAACATACCTCCATCGTAAGAGGAATAGCCAGACCTGCATAATCGCCCAACTAGAAAACACAGAGAACAAAGCCAATGCCCAAGTCGAGATAGAGGGGGACAGGGAAGATGTTTCCACCGAAGACAAACACAACCGCAACACAACATACAGAGGGAAGTTGTTAATTGGCAAACCCATTCATGATAACTGTGCCCACTTGCTACATAGAAAGTTGGGCCATGCCAGCTTCCCAGTCATCCAAAAAATGACAGAATGTACCAATGAATTGAAAATAAAAAGTTGTAAAAACTACTTAGAGTGCTCCGTATGTAAATCCTCTAAGATAAAGACCAAACCTAGACCTAGGAAGGCCACCTGCACCACCAACTCTATCTTCCACCTGGTACACATGGACATTGTGGGCCCCATGAAGCCCTCTATAAAATACAAAAAGAGATATTTTCTGACAATAGTAGATGACTACAGCCGCTATGGCTTTGTGTATACCATTAACCATTATAAGAGCGAGGTATTTCAAAAATTTAAGGAATTTTACAAGAGGGTGGAGATGCAGCACAATACAAAAATAAGACAAATAATGATGGATAGGGGGTCTGAGTTCCTGTCAAGGGACTTCTCGAACTGGTTAAAGATGCACGGGATAATACATTACACGACTTCTCCTTTTTCCACGTTCCAAAATGGAGTCGTAAAAAAAAGGAACGGAGTCCTACAAACAATGGTGAGATGCTCTCTAGAGGATGCAGGGTTAGGACAGCCATTCTGGGCAGAAGCACTCACCGTCTCAAACTACACACTGAATAGACTCTGGTCTAGCGTAGTAGAGAAAACACCTTACGAGGTGATGTACAAGCGAAAGCCAAAAATTACACACTTGCACATATTTGGGGTCACGGCAGATGTACATATCCCCAAACAGCTGAGGCGAAAAGGAGACAAGGTCTCAAAGAGATTAAGGTTCATGGGATATGAACCAGGCACAAAAGGGTTCAGATTCATAGACAGAGACAATAGGTTCATCATATCCAGGACCGCGGTGTTCCACGAGAAAACCAACTGGTCAAAGATACATCTCAGTGAGACACTCATCAGACAGGAAGACACAGACAAATTAAGGGATGAGAGCAAACATACCACATTAGAAACAGATACATAAGAAAGGCAAAAACCGAGACACCACAAGATAGTCACTAAAGGGTGGAAGGAAGACCATCCCATCATTAAGGTAGATGCAGTCACAGAGAAAGAAGCTAAATACATGCATGACACCGATGCACGACCAAACAGGCCCATAAAACACAACAGAAATAGAATGCCAAAGAGATTTGAGGATTATGTCATGTCTATACACCCAAATAAAATGACCCCCAACTCATACGAGGAGATAATCAGTCTACCACAAGAAGAGAGAAATGGGTGGGAACAGGCTATGGAAAAGGAGATGGCTAGCCTAAGGGAACTAAACGTGTACACCCCCTCTAAGGTCCCAGCCGACAAAACACTCATAGGTACAAAATGGGTTTTCAAAATTAAGGAACTCAAAGACAACAAGACTCTCTACAAGGCTAGGCTCATGGCTCAGGGGTTTGCACAGAGGTATCCAGACGACTACAGAGATACCTATTCACTTACAGTTAGGGCAGAAAGTGTCAAAAGCACCCTAGTAATAGCATCCGTCTTAGGCCTAGAAGTCTATCAATTCGACGTTCAAACCGCCTACCTCCATGCAAAGCTAGACAAAGAAATATATGTCAGGGCACCCCCAGGGAAGGACATGAAAAAGGGAGACACTTGGTTACTAAACAAAAGCCTGTACGGGTTAAGGCAGTCAGGAAAAAGATGGTATGAGTGTCTAGCCAAAACACTCAGGGACATGGGCTTCACTGCCACCTCAGCGGACCTCTGCCTCTTCGTCAAGAGGGAGGGCACATCAGTCGAGTACGCACTCATTTACGTAGATGACATTCTATACTTAGGACAACACAAACAAAAATGCGATGAATTTGCCAAAGAACTGGGGAAACACTTCACACTCAAGACCCTGGGGAGAATCAACAAATATCTAGGGGTGCAAATTGAGAAAACAGAGAATGGGTTCAGGGTATCACAAAAGGAAAAAATATTGGAACTTATACACAAGTGTAACATGAAGGATGCTAAACCATGTGAAACACCCATGCAAACATTTAAGGACAACACTCTGTATAGATCCGTCATTGGATCCCTCCTATATATTGCCAATTGGACAAGGCCAGATATCAGCTTAGCAGTTAACCTGTTATCCAGACACGTCAGTGAACCCAAGGTATACCACTGGGAAGGTGTAAAACGAATAATTAGATACCTGAAATATAGCATAGATGCATATCTATGTCTGGAACTGTCCAAGTCCAAAGAACCCATGCTGACCTGCTATGCGGACGCTGACTGAGCAGGTGACACCAAGAGCAGAAAAAGCACCTCTGGTTACATATTTCTCATCAATAATTGCCCAGTACATTGGTACACCGATAAACAGAACCTGGTTGCCACATCCACAGCGGAAGCAGAGTACATCTGCCTGTCAAAAGTGGCTAACAATTTAGTGTGGTTCGATGATCTGCTTTCCGACATATGGACTGAACCAGTTTACCCAATAACAATTCACGAGGACAATAAAGCAGCCATAGACATTTCCAATGCGGACGCAGTAGGTCAAAGATCCAGACACATCGACATCAAGCACAAGCACGTCAGACAGTTATCAGACGTAGGTTTCATCAGAGCCATACATTGTGAAACTTCTGAACAGGCTGCAGACATTCTGACAAAACCATTACCGAGTAAACAACACACATACCTGACATCAAAACTAGGAGTAGCTATTCCTTATACGGAATCAACTCCAAACGTTAGTCATTTAGAGGGGGATTTGTTATGAGTAAATGCCTAACTCTGTACATATCAACGCACGGGTTGACCCCTCCTCCCTCACCTAGCCCTTCCCATGACCCTTCCTTACCTTGACTCCGCCCTCACAGTATATAAGCCCGTGCACAGGGACCCACCAGTCCAGTTCCAGATGTGTACCTGAAAGATAAAGAAATGGTGTAAATAAATACCTTTGAAACTAAGACAAACCGTGTCTGTGGTTAATGGGCAAGATCCTTGGAACATAATTCACATTCCGAAGAACATATCTTATACATATTATAGCAGCAGACATCAAATTAGGGACTGGAAGCATATCAACAAGCAGAAATTGTGACCGGGTAAATTAATCTAGCAGCAGCATAAAGAAAATGTCTTTGGCAAAACAATGTGGTCCAAAATATTAAAATTTATGACATATTGTTGCACACAGTCCTAAATACAACAATGGTGATAAATACATTCTTTGTGCATGACACATAACACTTTTCATTTTCTTTGAACTCTGTCTCACATTTCATAGACTTTATAGATTTCCTTATAATATATGATCAGCTGAGAGATTATATAAAAGCAAGTGTTCTAAAAATGCTCTGCTCGTATTTTATATTAGGAAGAAGAAAATAAGAGGACTTCTATGGATTATGTGATTTCAAAAAGGTTCTAAGTATTAGTAGCCAAGATGATCTCACTCAATTAAACACCACAGAGCATATGAAAATTCTGTTTCTCTGGTGCATTTCTCTTATTGTGTATCAGCTAAGCTAACCCAATATTTGAATCAAAGTAACCATTTCCTTCTCAGATAATTTTTTTCTCCTTTTTCCTCTTTCCCAGGCTTTACAGATGTTACTGTTCTCGGCTCCCCTGGGACCGTGTCCACACCCAAAGAATACGCTCGAGGCGATGTCGGTGTATCTTCATTTAATTGTGGCAAACAGCTCTTACAGAAACCGGAATGCAGAACATAACAAAGACGCAGCTATCATGCACTAGCAGTTGGTTTCTTATATAGTTCCTTTCTTGAGTACAATCAGCTGAGCAGGTCCTGTATTTCCTCGTTTCCTCCAGGCACGCCAGGATGATGTCATCTTTATGAAGCGTTCTCAGGTTTGTGTTCTATTCCCCACGCGACCCCATAATACACCCGTGCTCATGAACTCCTAAACGGTACGTCTATCCCAGCACCAGCACCCATGTGAGTCAACCCCCTCCCTGCCGATCAGGTATCCATGGCTTGCATCTCATGGATATGATGTTGAGTGCTTCTTGACGCTCGACAGGCGGCTCCCCCTACCAGGTGTCTGTCTAAGAGAGGAGATAAAAGGAAAAACGTTATTGGTCACGCAATGGGCGTGGTTTATGGGGGTTTCTCTTATGGAATCTTTTCAGCAAACTTGGGGCGTTTATATCTTTTATAGGTACCCAGGATGCCTCACTGTCAGGATACCCTGTCCATCGAATTAAATAGTATAACCAGCCTTTACGTAGTTTGGAGTCGATGATGTCTTTTACTTCATAATGGGTTCCAGTTACTGGGCCGGGGGGTGTTTTCGGTGTTGTAGTGGGTGTGGTGGCGGGTTTCAACAGACTAGAGTGGAATACAGGATGGGTTTTCCCCAGTAAGGGGGGTAGTTTTAGCATGAATGTCAGGAGATTTATTATTCTAATAATAGGAAACGGGCCTATATATTTGGGTCCTAGCTTTCTATTCAGCAAGCATAGCCTTAGATACTTTGTCGACAAATAGACTAGGTCTCCAATCTGGAAAGAGGGACATGTAGTTCGTTTTTATCTGCCTTATATTCCTCAGCTGCCTGTGTTAATGCGTTTTTCACATGAGGCCAAACGGTTTTCACATTAGTAGACCAGTCATTAGGGCTTGTAGGTCTTGGAACGGAAAGGTCTAGTTCGGGAATAGCATGGAATTCTCTCCCCATTACCACTTGAAACGGTGTGAATCCGGTGCTCCAATGCACCGAGTTGTTGTATGCCGTTTCAGCGAATAAAAGGTAATCCACCCAATCATTTTGTTGATAAGAAATGTAGGAACATAAATATCGTTCCACCATGGCATTAGTTCGCTCAGAGACACCGGTTGTGCTGGGGTGATACGCCGAACTAAGACCCTGGGTTGATCCAATATCACGAAGGAAACCTCTCCAGAATCTAGCGGTGAACTGTACCCCTCTGTCCGATATAATCCTTTTAGGCACTCCATGCAAATGGTAAATATGTTGTAGAAATAGACGTACTAAACGTCGGGCAGAGGGTAATCCCTTACAGGGAATAAAATGGGCTTGTTTTGAAAAAAGATCGACTACTGTCCAAATGACGGTATAGCCTCTACTACTAGGGAGGTCTATAATGAAGTCCATGGCTATTTCATCCCACGGTCTACTCAGTTCAGCTATGGTTTGTAACAGACCTAGCGGTTTTCCAGGTCGAGGCTTGGATATGGCACATATGTGGCAACTCCGGACGTATCGGTCGATCTCTTTCCACATTTTAGGCCACCAGAACTGTCTCCGCATTAGGTGCAGTGTTTTAAGAAAACCGAAGTGTCCGGCGGTTTTGTTATCATGACACTGGAGTAATACTTGCTGTCTCAACGTTGATGGAATATACAGTTTATCTCCTCACCATGCTAAACCATCGCAATGTGTTAGGGACAACCTGTTTTCTTGGGCCCATGTGTCTGTTTTTAGTCTTTTTTGTAATGTCGTTAGCCAGTCATCGGTTTGCGGGGTTGTCAAGACACATGCTTTCAGGGGTGAGATCACTGCTTGTAGAATCTCATCTCTTTTATTATGATATTGCAGCATCCTTGATAATGCATCTGCTAAAAACATTCCTCTTGCCGGTTTGTATACAAGGGAGAATCGAAACCGTTGGAAGTATTGTGTCCACCTTACCTGTTTTGGGGATAGTTTTCGGGGTGTCTGAAGGGCCTGTATGTTCTTGTGATCCATCCAGACCTCAAATGGAGTGGGGTTTCCCTCTAATAGATGCCTCCATGTCTGTAGTGCCCATTTTACGGCATAGGCCTCTTTTTCCCACACTGCCCAGTTCCTTTTTGTGGTTGTGAACTTCCGGGAGGTGTATGCACAAGGCCTTAGAATACCGTTTACATCTTTTTGCAATAGGATAGCTCCTACTGCCACGTCACTGGCATCCGCTTGTATCACAAAGGGTTGTGACGTGTCGGGGTGTATCAACACTGGTTCAGTGGCAAAGGCACGTTTGAGGTTCTCAAAAGCTTGTTGGCATTCAGCTGACCATTGCACCCTGTATCCCGGCCTGGATTTCTTTCCGGGAGCCACCACACCTTTTGTTCGTAGGAGCTCCGTTAATGGTAACGCTGTTGTAGCAAAGGATGGAATGAAATGCCGATAAAAGTTTGCAAAACCCAGGAAGCTTTGCAATTGTTTCCGGGTTTGCGGAGCTTTCCACTCCAAGACCGCTGTCACCTTTTTTGGGTCCATTTGGATTCCTGTACTACTGATCCGAAAACCGAGGTAATCGATCTCCTCCCGGTGGAACTCGCATTTCGAGAGTTTTACGAAAAGGTGTGCATTTAGTAGCTTGGTCAGGACCTGTCTAATCAGCTGGATATGTTCTTTCATCGTATCAGAGTAAATCAAAATGTCGTCCAGATAGACTAAGACTCCACGATATAGGTGCTCATGTAAAATACCATTTATGAGCTGCATAAAAACAGCCGGTGCCCCTTGTAGACCGAAGGGCATTACCAAAAACTGGTAACTGCCGAGGGGAGTGTTGAACGTGGTTTTCCATTCATCCCTGTGGCATATCCGTACTCGGTAGTATGCTTCACGAAAGTCTAGCTTTGTGAAGATTTTCCCCGATGCCAGGGTTGCTAGCAAATCAGTCATTAACGGCAGAGGGTACAGAGGTTCCACACAGACGGCATTTAATTCTCGGTAGTCAACACATAAACGCAACCCCCCATCTTTCTTTCCCCGGAATAGGACTGGTGTCGCCAGATGTGAGCGACTGGGGCGGATGAACCCCTGGGCCAGGTTTTTATCTATATACACCCGTAATTCCTTTAGTTCCTGAGGTGTCATCGAGTACATCCGAGATTTTGGTAGTCATGCCCCGGGAATTATCTCGATACCACAATCCGTGTCTCGATGCGGGGGTAAGGTGTCACATTCTTCCTCACTAAACAGCCGGGCGAGGTCGTTATATACCTGGGGGTATGTGCCTGGAACCATTATGTCTTGCTGGAGAGCTGCGCTCTCTTTCGTAATTGAGGGTCTGAGTTTACGATAACCCCCCTCCCACCATATGTGTGGTTCCAACTTATCTAACCATGCGAGCCCAAGGATGATGGGCTCGATCATCTGTGTTACGACTATGAATCGGATACTTTCCTGATGGGCTACTATCCATAGGAAAACTGGTTCGGTTATGCTGGCGGTAGGCATGCCGCCTAGGATGGACCCGTCCATTTGCTCAAACTTAATGGGGGTGCGTAGGGTTAGGATCTGAAGCCCCAAAGCCTCGGCAACAGACCACTGAATAAGGCACCGAGTACATCCTGAATCAATTAGAGCTTTCTGTTCACATTCTTTCTTAGTGACAGGATGTCTAAGGGTCACTGGTATCAGGAAGGGGTGTATGGGGTGACTTACCATAGGATCCTGCACCTCGTTCCCATTGTCGCTTTCTTCGGATACCTCGGGGACATGAGCTGTCCCCAGCACGCCATTGCCGGAGCGAGTCGTTGTCTCTAACAAGAACGTCTGTGTGGCTGCCCTAGAGCATTATGGCGTCCGTAGGGATCGATCATGTGGTGTGGTAGGTGGAACGGGTGGCTGTGGAGTCGACATTCGCGGGGCTGTGAAGGAGCAGTCAGCAGCTCTATGACCCTCCTGGTTGCATCGAAAGCAATGAAACGGGTGTCTGCTCGCCTCGGTATTGGTGGGTCCAAATGCCGGGGTTCCTCTAAACACACTGCGTTCACTGGAACGGCCTCCTGGACCACGACGGGGTTGGTTCTGTGGTGCGCTTCGGGGTCTGAATTCTCTCAGTCCAACGTCTAGGCTTATCGCTGCCTTGTTCTATATAAAACTTATATAGAACTTGAACCCCTCCCTCCCCCTTATAATTTTTTTTATCTTCATTACATTGAAATATTTCTATCTTGATATATCATTTTCAAATAAAAGCTATTTGATACTTCCTAGTTTGATATTTGTTCTGAACATAATCTATCCACTTTTTCCATTCCCATTCATAAGTCTCTTGTGAACAGTCTTTTAAATATGCTGAAATCTTCGCCATCTCTGCAAAACTGGCCATCTTCAAAGTCCATTCCTCAATCGTGGGCAAAACTTCATTCTTCCAGTATTTACCTATCAATAGTCTCGCAGCTGTTATCATGTACAATATCAACTTTGTTTCACCCGAAGTAAAACCCTTAACTATACCCAATAAAAACAATTGTGGAGAAAATTGAATTTTTTTCTTCAAAACATTCTGCATGAACCACCAAATTTTTATCCAAAAAGCCTTAACTTTCCTACAGGTCCACCAAACATGATAATATGTAGCATCTAAACAGTCACATCTCCAACATTTTGGCTGAACATCAGGGTACATACACGACAATTTTTTGGGGTCTAAATGCCATCTATAAAACATTTTATAGAAATTTTCCCTCAGATTCTGCGACTGTGTGAATTTAACATTCTGAACCCAAATTTCTTCCCATGTTTCCAACATCACTGGCTCCTCAAAATTTTGTGCCCACTTAATCATACAATCTTTAACCAATTCAGTTTCTGAATCCTTTTCTAACAAAACATTATAAAGCCTTTTAATATGCATTGGACCTTTCTCTTTTATATGTCTAACCAATTCTTCCTCATGCAACATAATACCAATTTTTTGGTCCTCTTTCCATCTCAATTGTAATTGATTATATTGTAACCAAGTTAAATTAATCCCTTCGTCCAACAGTGTCTGTAATATCTGCAACTGCCATCTGCCCGCATCTGTAAAAAGAACCTCTTTGTATAACCCCCCCCCCGAGTGACATTATATTTGTATTCCACATAATATGACCAAGATCCAGCCATAGCGGTATTTTATAATCCCATTTGAATCGGTGCTTCTTCCAAACTCTCCTCAAAGAGTCTCTAAGTATATGGCTTTGACGCTTTGTTGTCATAAAATAAGTAAGCATGCCATCCAAATTCAAGATCAAAACTTTCTATATTCAGTATTCCAGTCTTTTTCCTTCCAAACCAATCACTTGCTAAAGTCAAAGCTGCTGCTTCATAATATAACTGTAGGTTTGGAAGTTTAAGACCTCCCCTCTCTGGAACATCTTGCATAATTTTCAATTTCACTCTCGGTTTTTTCTCGTTCCAGACAAACTTATTCACTCCAGTTTGCCAGATTTTCAGTTGTTTATCACTTTTGAGCACCGGAATCATTTGAAACAAAAAAAGAAATCTTGGCAAAATGTTCATCTTAACTGCTGCTATTCTTCCAAGTAAAGACAGCTGCAGTTTTTTCCAAGTCTCCATATCTTTCTGCACCTCTCGCCACAACACCTCATAATTATTTTGAAACAATTTCATGTTTGATTCTGCAACCTGAACTCCTAGATATTTTACCTTTGGTACAATCTCAAAACCTGCCCTCCTTTCAAGCTCGTGTTTACGATCTTGTGTCATATTTTTAACTATCATCTTAGTTTTTTTCTGATTCAGTCTAAAACCTGAAACTTTACCATAGTCTTGTATAATGTCCTTCATCTGGATTATTGATTCCATTGGCTGTGTTAGGGTAATGACTAGATCATCTGCAAATGCCTTTATTCTGTAATCCACTTGCCTTATCATTATACCTTTCAAGATATTAGAGTCCCGTATTGTATTTAACAAGACTTCTAGTGTTAAAATAAATAACAATGGGGACAGCGGACATCCCTGTCTTGTTCCTTTTTCAATTTTAAACTCTGTTGTCAAACTTCCATTAATAATAATCTGTGCCTTTTGCTCTTGGTAAATTGCTGAAACCGCCTGTATAAATTGATCCCCAAAGTCCATCTTTTTTAAAGTCTTTAGTAGAAAGTTCCAATCCATTCTATCAAAGGCCTTCTCTGCATCCAGGAAGACCAGCACTGCAGGGATCTGTTTATTCTTCTCAAGATATTCCAATAAATCTATTACTTGCCTTACATTGTCCTTCATGTATCTACCCTCAATAAATCCCGCTTGATCATCATGAATCACCTTTTGAATTACTGGCATCAACCTGTTGGCTAATACATTTGCATAAATTTTATAATCAGTATTCAGAAGAGATATTGGTCTATAATTCTCCGGTTTTTTTGGACCTGCTTGCTCTTTTGGTATCAGAGAAATATAAGCTGTTGTCCATGATGGGGGTATTTTACCCCCTTGTTGAATATTACAAAACAGATCTCTAAGTTGTTCCACCATTTCTGCTTGCAAATTTTTATAATACACTACAGTCAAGCCATCCATTCCAGGAGCTTTAGCTATTTTTAATTGTTTAATTGCTACTATTATCTCCTCCTCTGTTATATGATAATTCATTCTTTTCTTTTGTTGGTCAGTAATTTTTGTAACTCTTTTATTATCTAAATATTTTTCTATAAGTCCATTCTGCACATCATCTTTAGCATATAGTTTAGTATAATAGTCCAAAAAAGCTTCTTTAATTAATTTTTGTTGAAAGATTTCTTTCCCTCCAATATCAATACTATCAATAGTCCGTGTACTCTGCTTTTTCCTTAATGTGTAGGCCAACCATCTGCCCGGTTTATTGGCATTACAAAATGTATTATGCTTCGCATATTGTAAGTTTGTTGCAACTTGTTCCGCCATAAGCATTTGAAATTGGTCTTTCAAAAGTTTTATAACACCACGTATTCTTTCATCTGTTGGGTTTTTGATAAGTAGCTGTTCTTTATTCTTTATTTCTACTTCCAATTCAGATCTTTTCTTTTGTCAAATCATTCTATGTTTAGAGTTCATATAAATGAGCACCCCTCTCATATAAGCTTTGCTCGCATCCCACACAATTTCAATTGGGGTACCTTTATTCAAATTTATTTCAAAAAATTCTTTCAAGTGCTTTTTAAGTTCTATTATATTTTTTTCATATCTGAACAAGTTTTCATTTATTCTCCAAGAACGTCGCTCAGTCTTGCCCATCTCAATTTCTATCCATACAGGGCTATGGTTGGTCAAGGTTCTTGGGAGAATCTTCGTTCTTTTTGTCTTAACAAGTAGATCATCTGACAACAAAATAAAGTCAATCCTAGAGAAGGATCTATGTCTGTCAGAAAAAAAAGTATAATCCAATTCTTTTGGATTATGTATTCTCCAAATATCTTTTAATTCCAAGTCTTCTTTCATATCAAAAAAGGTCTGTGGTAATCTAATCCTAGATTTTGCCAAACTCTTTTTATCTAGTTTAGAATCAATTACTCCATTCCAATCTCCCATAATTAGAATAGATCTATAGTCCCATTGCAGTATTTTAATATGTAACATTTTATAGAAATGGTCCTGTTGTTGATTGGGAGTATAAATTCCAATCAGAAGAATTTGGCCATTTACTGTAAGCAATTCAATTGCTATAAACCTACCATCTTCATCTGCTTCTATAATTTTAGCTGTTAATCTTTTGTTTACATAAATAACCACACCATTCTTTTTTTGCAAAGTTGAAGATATAAAATGTGTTCCTAATTTAGAATTTATCAAATATTTTTGATCTTGAGTTGTGATATGCGTTTCCTGTAAACAAATTATATCATTATTAAATTGTCTCAAGTATGCAAATAATTTCTTCCTTTTCTGTGCTGAATTCAACCCATTCACATTCCAAGATAAGCACTTAATTGTCATCTTTATCTTTCTGAAGCAACGAGCAGACTAACCGAATATCTTCCGGAATCTTCGGTCTCGCTCCCCCCATGGCTCCAGTCTCTTGTGTAGCACTCTTAGCTCCCTTTTCTTGTCTTTCCTGTTGTTGCTTTTCTTTAACTTGCTTAGATTTTGCACGAGTTATGCGCTGATCCTTAACTTCAACCATCCGAACCGGGTCCAAGATTGGAGAAGATTCCAACAGGGGCTCATCCAAAAAACCTTCTTCAGCACCCTGCGTTTCCTCTAACTCCACCTGCTTAGACTGTTCTTGCGGTTCTTGTTGAAGTTGCTTCTTATCACTCTCCTTAATCTCCAGGACTGTAGATGTACGTGGAGATGGTGTTCTTTCTTTAAAAATAGTAGTGTAGAAATACTCCGCCTTCTCCACAGTATTCAAACGATGTCTTTCTCCCTTGTATTTCAAAATTATGCCAGTTGGGGCATCCCACCGAAATGGTATCTCTTGTTTTTGCAGTTCTTTTACAAGAAAGCCAAAATCTTTTCTGGCTTTCAACATTTTAGGTGATAGTTCTTTATAAACTCCAATTTGTGCGCCCCCCACTTGCACAGAAGTAAGAAAAGATTTTTGCAGGATATCATTTCTTATTGCTCTATCCGTAAAATATATGACCACATCTCTAGGCAATTGTCTTTGTCTGGCCACCGAAGAATTCACCCTGTAAATTTTATCTATTTTGTAAAAAACCACATCAGGATTAATTTTTAAAATCACTGCCAGAGCCTCAGCACAAATCTGTCTCAAATCCTGTCTGTCATCCTCTCTAATTCCTCGAAGCCTTATGGCAAATTCCATTGCCCTGAATTGCATCATAACAATTTCATTTTCAACTCTTTGCATTTTCTCGTCAACATCAGAAATTTTATAGTCATTGTCTTTCATCTTAACATTGACTTCTGATTTAAGTTCTTCCACTTTAGAATCAACTTTAATAATAAATTCTGCAAGGCCAGACGCCACATCTGATATTTTTTTAGTCACCTTGCCATAATCCTGTTTCACCATATCTTTAATTTCATTAATTTCCTGCATAATTTCCTGTTGAGATTTTTGAAGTTTATCATCTATTTCCTGTTGGGATTTTTGAAATTTATCATCCAAAGCTTTAGAAATAAATTCTTTTAAATTTTCAAAATCAAAATCTTTTTTCTGAGTCTGTATCTGTTGAGCAGGGGGAAGCTGCGTTTCATGTTTGTGTGTGTGGGATCCCCCCCCTGCTGTCTTTCCTTCCTGCTTCTTTGAGGCCATCCTGCCACGTAAGCTAGATTTTCTGAAAAGGAAAGTCCCTTTTCCTTTTCTACCTCCACAGAGACTTCTAAAAAAGTCCCCCAGGTTTAATCAAATAAAAACTGGAATAAAGCAAAGTCAGATATTAAAAAAAGAGTTTTTCTTTTTTCCCCTCTTCTCTTGTTTCTCTTTATTACAAGTGAAGCAACTTTGTAGCAACTTTGTAACTTTGTAGCAAAGCAAGACGACTTCACAAATCCACTCTCGCTAGCTCATTAACTCTAGTGCTGGGCGCCATATTTTTTCCAAATCACTTTCACTCGCTCGTATGTTCTCTTGAATTAAAAAGTCAACAAAGCACTAATACTTGCGATTTCCGAGTTGCAGGGTTCAAGTTAGTATTTCTGCTGCTTATTAAGGTTGGTTCCATTCACTTTAAACGTTTGCTGCAGCCAGCTTGTTCTGCTGAAGGTAGAATCGTCCCACGCCGCCCGGAGTCTCAGCAGGTTGGGAGGGAGCCGTGCCTGTTTCCTCCCCAGAAGCAATTCCCTGGGGGCTTACAGGGGCTCAACCTGTACCCTGCTATCTCTCCTCCTTCAATCCTCTGGATTTCGGAGTTTTCGAGCCGCTTCTCGATTGCGAGGTGGCTCTACAGGCGGCGGGGCTGGCGGTCCTTAAAAAGGCACCGTCATCGCCGAAGACTAGCAAACCGGAAGTCAATCGGATACTTTCCTGATGGGCTCCTATCCAAAGGAAAACTGGTTCGGTTATGCTGGCGGTAGGCATGCCGCCTAGGATGGACCCATTTGCTCAAACTTAATGGGGGTGCGTAGGGTTAGGATCTGAAGCCCCAAAGCCTCGGCAACAGACCGCCGAATAAGGCACCGAGTACATCCTGAATCAATTAGAGCTTTCTGTTCACATTCCTTCTTAGTGACAGGATGTCTAAGGGTCACTGGTCCAACAGTCCAACGTCTAGGCTTATCGCTGCCTTGTACCACTCAGACAAGCGCGGGCCTAGACCCCGGTATACACAGGCTTGTTTTATCTCCCTATCAAGTCCTGCCTGGAACTGATGGATGAGTAGTCGCTCCGGCCAAGAGCGGAGCTTCCCAGCCAGGTTGCGGAACTCCTTGACGTATTCCTTGGCGGGGCGGCCACGCTGTCGCAGATTGACTAGTTTATCTTCGATGACTTGTGTCCGGGTCTCATTCTCGAATCTATTGCGCAACACCTCTAGGAACAGGGCCAGATCCATTAACTTGCGGGCGTGTTCACTGTGCAAATCAGTGACCCATTCAGCAGCCTCCCCCATTAACACTGCCGTCACTGCGACTACCATGGACCACTGCGAAGGATATAGTCTGCCATAAAGGTCCATATGCCTTATTACCTGGCTCAAAAACAATGCCACTTTTCCCGCAGTCCCATCAAATGCAGCCTGCACAGGAGGTAATCCCCAGGGGTGTTGCTGGGGTGGTGCCCAGGGTCCCTGGCCCCACACTTACAACGGGTCTAACTGGCGT
This sequence comes from Arizona elegans, assembly GCA_022577455.1. NCBI lineage: Eukaryota > Metazoa > Chordata > Lepidosauria > Squamata > Colubridae > Arizona > Arizona elegans. The sequence continues at coordinate 29,469,775 of JAKOOJ010000006.1, read as the reverse complement.
TGTTGCGGTGGTCTACTCCCTATGCCATGTGGTTGTTGCAGGTCGTCTCTCACGGGGTCTGCTCTTCTCTCCCTACTGGGTTGCGCAGCGGTTCTGGGGGTTGCGCGTTTGCCCTCACCACCGAACAACGGTACGGAGCTCTTCCGCTCTCCACCCACCCAACGTTGTTCACGTCACTCAAGTTTCAGCTTCGGGCTTGCAAGGCGAAACTTGCTGTCAGAACTACCGCCCGCCGTGCTGCCTCCTGGCCAGGAACCTGCTGCCTCCATGCTGGGCGCCCACGGTTGCCATGAGGACGTGTTGCAGAAACTGGCCTCTCCGAAACAGTCACGTAGGATATCCATGGTAGAAGCCCCCGGGCCAGTAGAGTAACTCCACTCCCCTTCCTCATCTTCAAGCCACCGCCATTCCTTCCAGCCCTGAAACTGGGCGCCAGCATAGGACAGAGTGTGAAGATGCATCCCAGCTGCCTTGGGGCCGGGCGTCTCCCGGTCTTCGCGTCCTACCTCCCTCCGTTCCTCCGAGGCATCGTCAGCTTCTGGCTCACGCCGTTTCGGTCGCACCACCGGCGGCTCGCTTGCCCCATCCATCTTGGTGTTAGCCGCCCCCTCCGCTTTGTCCTCATTCTCTGATGTCTCTACCGGCAGCGCGTCTGCCGCTACGCCTTCTGCCATACCGCTCCTCTGTGGGGTGCTCCAGACGTATGGGGTTGTGAGAACTGCGTCTTCCTCTCGGCTCCCCTGGGACCGTGTCCACACCCAAAGAATACGCTCGAGGCGATGTTGGCGTATCTTTGTTTAATTGTGGCAAACAGCTCTTACAGAAACCGGAATGCAGAACATAACAAAGATGCAGCTATCACGCACTAGCAGTTGGTTTCTTATATAGTTCCTTTCTTGAGTACAATCAGCTGAGCAGGTCCCGTATTTCCTCGTTTCCTCCAGGCACGCCAGGATGATGTCATCTTTATGAAGCGTTCTCAGGTTTGTGTTCTATTCCCCACGCGACCCCATAATACACCCGTGCTCATGAATTCCTAAACGGTACGTCTATCCCAGCACCAGCACCCATGTGAGTCAACCCCCTCCCTGCCGATCAGGTATCCATGTCTTGCATCTCATGGATATGATGTCGAGTGCTTCTTGACGCTCGACAACTGTGCTTAGCTAAAATAAGTCAGTTTCCAGAACTTTGAATACTGTCTGTTACTGAGGCATTTGTATAGGAGATATTTTGCAAAATAGATAGAATTTACTGCCACAATGATGGGTTTTTGGGGCCAAGAGTCAAATATAAAATGGGTCACCACATTTATTTGTATTTTTAAAATTGCCTGTAAGATTTATTTTTCTTAAGTAATTCTATTTTCCTGCTCTTTGTTCTACATATAGGCAGTTATGTTTGTTACAAAAGTTCAAGTTGTAACAATTTAAAATAAGATAGTTAATAGATTTGTGAGCATTTGATTATTAAGATTCCATTTGGCTCTTTTCAAGAAATCTATTTCCAAAGTTGTAAGACAAATGTGGAAGGATAATATACCTTTGGTGTAAAATATGTTTGTTTCCTAAGAGATATTGACTTGGATTCACACGAAATTGCCAATTTTATCCTAAAAGAACAGAAATGTGTAACAGAAAAAAACCTGTTGAATTGCCACAATAACTCATCCTGGCTTTAAAAAGTCAAAATGCTAGAAAGCGCTGCATTCCACAGCTTGCAGTGTTGAAAACTTCGAAGAAAGTTTTTTTTCTCTCATCCAGATTTCAGCAAAAAGAGGGGGAAATCAGGTCAGAGGTTGAGTGTTTAGAAACTAACAATCCCCAGATGACATCTGAGAGTTTTTTTAAAAAAATTAAACTTTCTTCTAAAACTTTCTTCTTCCTTTCTTTGGAAAAATGTTGAAAAATGATTTAGGAAAATAATTAATTTCTAACATTAAAGGCATCCATGAGAGGTAGTAGTTATGAGAGACAAGGCACAAAAAACGAATTGTTGTTATGAATGGTATTTAGTTTCCTTTCACTCCTCAGCTTATTAAATCAAAGAATGATTCAATAATATTTTAAGGAATCAGTATTCCTACGGACCAAATATTTTTCATTATCAGCATTGTCTATTTTAGTAAAGTGACCCAGTTTACAATATCCAGTGAATATCCAGTGAAGAGAGTTATTTGATTATGTGCCACAAAGTTGTTCTCAACTCTTAGCAACTACATATAATTCTTCATGATACAATAGCTACACTATTGTAGCTTCATAATCTTTTTTTAAAACCTTCAAATGTTATCTAGCTTTCAAACATTAGGATATATTTTACAAGTATAGCAATAAAGTAATAATCCCCAGGAATGTAAATGTATATATACAGAATATTTGGTTTTTCAATCCACAATTAATTAATGTATATAGTTTTAACATGAAATTCCCCATTTATTCTTTTTTATTTCCTTGGATTCACTCTTTTTCTCTCCCCCCCTCCGTCATTTTTCTCGAGACAGTACTGTTGACCTGGTGCAGAGGTTTGACCGCTCTTTTCAGTCAATTCTTTGGAATAACTTCTTTCACAAAAGTAATTACTTGCAGACATTTCTTGGTTAATGTTTGTAGCTGAGAAATATTCTTAGTCACCTTGCTGGCACTACAATCTCTTCCCAGATTTTTAATTTTATTCAACTCTGGGAACTATGAAGATTTCTTGCATTCAAGAAAATCTTTACTTTTCTGTCTTTTAAGTATATTTATTTATTTGTTTGTTTGTTTACATCTGCCTTCATTATTTATACAAATAACTCAAGGCAGTGAACAACATCCTCCCCCTATTTTCCCACAACAACAATAACAACAACCATGTGAAGTGGATTGGGCTGAGAAGGAGTAACTGGCCAATATCCAGCTAGTGTTCACAGCTGAGGCTGGACTTGAACTCATCATTGTCTCCCACTTTGCAGCTTGCAGCCTTAATCATTAGACCAAACTGACTTTGTTTCACAACTGATTTGGAGATACGTCTTGGACTGTTGTCTTCCTGAAATATTCTTTTTTGCTTCAGATTCTTCACTAATGGTGGAACTTTAATTTCTTGGGTTTTTAAATATTTGGCTAAATCAATTCTTTGTTCCACAGACACAATATTTCCTGTGCCACTGGCCACCACATAATTGCCAAGGTACACTAAAACATCCCCTAGACTTAATGGTCAGCAAGATGAATTTTTTCTTCAGGTGCTCCAAACTTTTTTCTCCTGATGTATCTGCTCTCATATATCATATGGTGAGTAATAATTCATGGCCTTCTTGCTTATCCCACAATGCTTCTTGTGCATAGATGTAGCATTTGATGATGGATTGTTCTCTGAGAAACCAGGGTTTTTGTTTTTATACATCACGATGCTGCGAGTGATATCAAGTGGCTTAAAATATTAATATTCAGAAAACCAGTAAAATAAGGTACTAACTTAGCTTGGCATCCAGTCCCAATAATATGAATTCATGGTGAGGGCAGGAAGCTCTGTTTCACCAACATGGTGCCAATTTTCTGCACCAACTGCCCACAAAACTAAATTGGCAACTCAATCACAGCCTTGTGAAGCTTCTGAGTCTAAAACTCTTCTGTAGGACCTTTGGGAATTGACTATTCATGACTGGTAACTTGCACTGAGGAATTTTGTAATGTATAATTTGTGTTATATTGTTTTTATTCTAATATTTTTTTATTTATGGTATTTTGAGGTTAGGAGGGTAATGTAATTGAGGTTTTATATTTTACAGTTGGTTGTTGTAGTCTACTGGAGTCTGAAAGGATTTGGTAATGTACATAAAAATTTGATAATGATCATAGAAATTAAATCAGAATTTCCTCTGATGCATAGATAACTAGTTTAATAAGCCATACTTGTGTATGTATGGGAAGGTGGTGAGGGGCATGACAGGAGCTCATAGCTGTTGCATCCAGTACAGCAGAGTTGGGCCATCCAGTTCATGTATTTTGCCTTTCACACAAAATTCAGCCATATAATCTGACATATCCTAACTCCTACACTTCTCAAAATATTCCACTTCTTCTTCTTTTTTTTTTTTAAGAAATTTTATTGATTTTCCAAAACAAAAAAAAAGAAAATATACAATCAATCTCTGCTATCGGAGGTACAGTGTATTTACAGTAAAGTGAAACAAATAATGGTAAACATAAGGTTTCAGTCTTAACTATACATGAACTATACAATATGACTATACTACATGTGCCAGGTCAAATTTCAAAAGTCATGTTTTCGTCTTATTTTTAAGCCAATGGTACCAAATACCCCATACATCATAGTATCTTGAGTTTTCCTCATTTTTTAGCTCGCTTGTCAGTTTCGCCATTTCTGCGCACTCTAAGATCTTATTTATTAGAGTATCTTCTGAGGGTAAAAGTTTGTTTTTCCACCATTTTGCGAAGGCTAATCTAGCCGCAGTTATAATCTGAATTATCAATTGGGTTTTGTTGTTGTTTAAGGCCTCTTCAGTTATGCCTAGGAGGAAAAGTTCCAGGAGTAGGGCTACCTCCTGTCCTGTTATTTCACAGAGCCAGTGTTGAATTTTGGACCAATACTTTCTAGACTCAGGGCAAGTCCACCATAGATGATAGAAGGTGCCAACCGATTTTCCACATTTCCAACATGTGGGAGAGAGATTTGGGAACATCTTAGCTAGCTTCGCTGGGGCTAAATACCACCTATGAAGCAATTTGTAATGGTTTTCCCTAAACGTTGTCGATTTAGTTATTTTATAATTTCTATTCCAAGCTATCTCCCAATCGTTGAAATTTAATCTATATCCTAAGTTTTTTTCCCAGATGTTTAATTGTCTTTTTGCTATAGACTCTGCCTTATCTTCATCTAGTAAAAAGTGATAAATTTTTGTTAACATTTTTTTTTCTGGTCCCCAAATTATTTTGTCAAAATTTCCATGTTTCGCTGCTATTCCAAATTTGTCTCTGTCTTTTTGAAATCTTGAATTGATCCGAATATAATTCCACCAGTCCAAACTAAAGCCCTGCTCTCTCAATAGCTCCAGGGATTTTAGTTTCCCTTCTTCATCGAGGATGTCTTTATATGTACCCCATTTTTGATCATCTCTCCTGATTGGAGCCGCCAGTGATTCTATAATAGAGAGCCAAATGGGTACCTTAGTATAGATCTTCTGTCTAATTTCGGTCCATGTACAGATGAGGGTCTCCCTGATTTTATGCTTATGAAAATAGGATTTTTTCTTATTCTTTATATCCCAGAGATGAGAGTGCCATCCTTCTAGGAGGTCATGGCCTTCCAAAGTCAGGGTTCTCCTATCCTGTAACTTGATCCACTCCTTGATCCAAATTAATTTTGCAGCCTTTTGATATAGTTCCCAGTCAGGGAGCCCAAAGCCTTCCAGATTCCTTTTCCCTTGGAGTATCTTAAAAGAAATCCTCGATTTCTTACCCTCCCACAAAAAGTTCCTGATGTGTTTGTTCAGGTCCAAAAAGAATTTCTTGTCTAGTGTTAGCGGAATATTTTGGAATAGAAACAGAATTTTTGGTAGGATGTTCATTTTGATCGCTGCAATTTTACCAATCAGAGACAATTTGAGCTTTTTCCACCTTTCAAGGTCTTGGTGTGTTTTCTGTAAAAAGGGAGTGTAATTATCCTCTTTTAGTGAGGAAAATCTCGCGGTAATCCATATTCCCAGATACTTTATTTTCCTAACTATCTGGAGGCCTAATGATTTTTCCAGTTCTTCCTTTTGTAAATCTGTCATGTTTTTCACTATAATTTTGGTTTTATTCTTATTGAGTTTTAGGCCCGCCACCTCTCCATACTCCTGGATTTCCTGCATTAACTTTACACCAGATTCTAGTGGGTCTTCCATTATGAGGGCTACGTCATCCACGAAAGCTTGGGTTTTGAAGGTTTCATTCCTAATCTTTAATCCCTTAATCTCTTTGTTGGTTCTTATCTTTCTGAGTAGCACCTTTAGCGCCAGGATATATAGTAAGGGAGATAAAGGACATCCCTGTCTCACTCCTTTTTGGATCTGGAACAACTGGGTTCTATCTCCATTCACTAGAATGTTTGCCCTCTGGTTTTTATATATGTTCTCAATCATCTTCCTAAAGTTGGTGCCAAATCCCATTAGATCAATTTGATTTATCATAAAGGTCCAATTCAAATTGTCGAATGCCTTTTGGGCATCGACAAACATTAAGGCCAGCTGTTTTTCGGGATGTTGTTCGTAATATTCAAAGGTGTTTAGAACTGTCCTCAAATTGTCCCTGATCTGTCTCCCTGGGAGAAAGCCATTTTGGTCTTTATGAATCCAGCGATTTAATATTTTTTTGAACCTCTCCGCAATTATATTCATGAACAGTTTATAATCTGCATTCAACAATGAGATAGGTCTATAGTTGGATATCTGTTTCGGGTCGGCACCTTCTTTCAGTATAAGCGTCAAATACGCTTCCCTCCACGAATCTGGGATTGTGATACCCGCCAGGGCCTCGTTTAATATTTCTAGCAGCTCTAATTTTAAGGTGTCATCAAATTTTTGATATAATTCCCCGGGGAGACCATCTGGGCCTGGAGTTTTATTCTTCTTTATTTTAGAAAGGGCCGTTTTTAATTCCTCTATGGTAATTTTTCCATTTAACAATTCCTTTTCTTCTTCAGAAATTAGCGGTAGTTTAGCTTCACACAAATACTGTTCTACCTTGCTTGACGCTATTCCTTCATTTTTGTATAAATCTTCATAAAATTTTCTTATACTCTCTAATTTATCCTCTTCCTTCGTCAGCAAGTTGCCCTTAGAGTCTTCTAATATTAGTATTTGGTATTTTTCCTTCTCTTTTTTTAGTTTATACGCCAGCCATCTCCCCGATTTGTTAGCGTTCTCGAAACAATAGTGTTTGGATCTTTTTATTTTCTGTGCCAATTCCTCCTGGTCCAATAGGTTCAATCTAGGTCTCGTCATCGACCACTGTTGTTTGGACGCCTCATCTCCTAGGCATTGCTGGAGTTTATCTTCAGCTTGCAATAGCTTATTGGTGAGCTCTTCTGTGATCTTTCTTTTTTCCTTGTTTTTGAAGGCAGTATATGATATGGCTACCCCTCTCACGTAGGCCTTCATAGCGTTCCACACGATTTCTTTAGCTGTCTCTCGATTTCCATTTTCTATGAAAAAGCGTTTGACTTTTTCGTTCAATTTCCTAATAAACTCTTCTTCGTATAACAACTTAGTCCTTAAACTCCATCTCTGTTGTGTTTTCTTTATATTGTGGTGCCAGCTAATCTCGAGGAACTTATGGTCTGCCCAAGCGTTTGTGCACATGTTAACGTTTTTAATTTCAAGGCCCAGTTTTCTGGTAGTCCAAACCATATCTATTCTGGACCAGGAGTTATGTGGCATTGAATAGAAAGTGAATTGTCTGTCATGGGGGTGTAAAGTGCGCCACAAATCGATTAGGTTAATCTCATCCACTAAATCAAAAAAAGTCTTTGGTAGGGGAGATCTTTTTTTCTTTTTAGTTATATCAGATTTATAATCATATTTAGGGTCTATAATTCCATTGAAATCCCCAACCGTACAAATTTCATTGTTTGCCCATTTTGCTAGCTGTTCATGTAATTTCCGATAAAATTTCCCTTGTTTTTTATTCGGGGCGTAAACCCCCACCACTAACACCTTGGAATTGCCTCTCGTTATCTCTACTATCAGTATTCTCCCTTTTTCATCTTTATATTTACATTCTGCCTCTATTCCTTTCTTAACATAGATAGCCACCCCCCTTTTTCTTTTCTCTGCTAATGAGAAGAATACTTTACCAAATTTGGTATAATTTAAATAGTTGGCTTCATCCTTTTTTATATGGACCTCTTGGATACAAATTATATCAGGCTTCTGTTTCATCAGATTCGACAGTATTATCCTCCTTTTTTTATAATCCTTTAGACCGTTCGCATTGAGCGATAGGATCTTAGTATCGTTCATTGCTGTAGCTGTCCTCTAGTAACTGGTTTTTATTTGCCTTTTAGTGTTACTGCTCTCACTGGTCTAGATTTTTTCCCTCTTTCTTCTGTGTCTTCCTTTTTCTTCTCCTCTTCTATGTCTTCTCTAGTGATTTGTTCTTGCGATGTCTCTTCTTCCGTGTTTTCTATTTCGTTTTCCTCCTTACTGGTTTGTTCCTCTTCACCTCCCCTTAGTTGTTCTAGGAAATCTTGGGCTTCGCTTACACAATCAATTCTGATTTTCCTCCCTTGCCACGATATTAGCAATCCTTCTGGGAGGAGCCACCTAAATATTATGCTTCTCCTGTTTAATTGGTTTGTCAAAAACCTATAGTTTTTCCTCCTCTCCCTCACTCTCCTTGGAATTTGTTTTAAGATGTTCACTTCTTTTCCCCCATATATGATTTTTTCCTCCCTAGCTATGTTATACAGAATGTCTCTCACTTTTTTCCTAGAGAAGCGAATATGGACTTCTCTAGGGAGCCTGTTCCTTCTCACATAGTTGGTTTGAACTCTGTAGACCTCGTCGATCTCTCGGATTATATCTTGCTTGTCCTGTTGGAGCGTCTCTGCAATCAACTCGGCCATCCTATCTCCTAGGTCCTCTTCTTTGTCTTCCGCTATGTTCTGGAAACGCAAATAAAACGAGGCCTTGTCCATCTCGAGTTGAATTAAAGCGTCTTCTGTATCTTTATTCTGCGCCCACAGGGACTTCCGGCTGGTGACTTGCAGTGACAGGGTGTGGAGTGAGTGCTCGCTGCTCCTCCACACCTCTTTTCATCGCGTTTTGGGGATCTCTTAAGGGGCGTAGGACCTGGAGAGTCCCGCGGACAAGAGGGGAAGCCAGGCAAGTGGGAAAGTGGGGTGCGACCACTTCTCGTTGAACCCGGCAGCTCTGTCAATTCAACGCGGTGAGCCGGCCGCTAATGGCGGGCCTGAAGCTGTAATAGCCAGCAAGAGACAGGAAGCTTAAAAGGAGATCGGAGGCGCGGTGTTTGATCTAAAGCCTCATTTCTTACCTTGGAGCGATTTTGCGCTGAAAGAGGAGGTCAGCGGAGTCGGGAGAGGAGTGCTCAACCTGAAATCAGGCGGCGACGGCGAGGGTGTAAGGAGACTACATCTACGAAGACCCGACAACCTGATGAGCGGTTGAGATCCACGGAGGGAGAATAAAGACCTTTATAAAGAGCTCCAGATGGCGTGGTGAGAAGGGAAAAGATTTTAAAAAGTCAATCGGGGTGGTTGGGTTGTTTTTTACGATCGAAGTGAAAAAGAAGAAGGAGAAATTTGTGATCTGCTTTTGAAAGCTTTAGAGAGCTCTGGGGAAACAGGAAGTGCATCCATTGAGCCACAAGATTGAAGCAGCAGAGAATTGACAAAGAGACGCTCTAGCGGTGAGCCTTACCACTGAGAAGCGCTGGATCTTAGCAGAGCTAAGAAGCAAAGACTTAACGCTGGGAGTTTACCATATCCCTCATAGATATTCTTCTATTTCTTTTCTCTCCCCTGATCCCTCGAGTAGTTGAAATTTCAATACTCAGAACTTTGACTTTGCCTTCGATAAGATATAAGAAAAATATCTATTTATATATATATACTTTACCTTCAACTAGATTTGTTTTAGGTTAGGAAATTTTGAATATGTAAACTTGAGTATTTAAGTATTGATCTTATTAAATAGTGATTGGATATAGTTTTATATAAGGTTTTAGATTTGCATTAATTGAATTGATACAGTATACATATATTTATCTAGATATATTTATTCCACTTTTTGAATTTATTTAATCTCAAATATCAAATAGCTTAAATCTTAAATATTTATTCTGGTTGGTAATAGCCTTTTATATATTTATTTATTTGATAGTAATATCGTATACTATAGTAAGAGTTCAATTTAGATACTTAGAAACTATTAAGAGAATTTATCAAGTTATTAATTTATTATTACTGTTTAATTAACTTATTGATTAATTTAATCCTTCAACTGTCTAACCTATTAACGTATTAACACATTTATAATTAATAATTATATTAAGATTCTATTTAGTTCTATAAGAACCTTATCTGGACTTACTGCCTAGAATTCCCATATCATACTAATCTATAAACTAAGCTCTAGCTGAATCATATTAAGAAATTAGTGGGATTTAATTAAGGAGGAAGGGATTTAAGATAGTCTCTTCGAATATAAGGTGGCAAGTCACATTGGATGATTATATGGTGTAAGATTGAGAATATAATTAGAGACCAAAAAGCACTCCTGAAAGAAATGGCAAGTTTGACATCCACAATTGCAAAAACCAACAAAAAAGGGCCATCCATTCCCACGATTGCAATGTCATCGCCAGCTATCCAGAAAGTAGTAGAAGGTTCACAGAAAACTGACAAACCTCCAGCAACTCCAACGTTGCAAACATTACAATCGTCGCTACTAACAATACAAGAAACAATGCTTGCGATGCAAGAAAAGCTTTTAAACAGCCACTCCGAACTGAAACTCGATATACATGGACTGGATGCTAAAATGAACGAGATCCAAACTTCGATTGCCAGCAACGAGAACAGAATCCAAAAAGCGGAACAAAGAATAGAAAAAAACGAGAAGAAACTGGTCAAAATATTCCACTTCTATTAAAAGCCTTTGAAGGAAACTTCAGTCCACTCTTGAACAATGCTGAAGATAATCAATAAGCAACTAGTTATTTCCTATATATTTTTTAAAATTTTCATCGGCAGTGGGAACAGTATTGCAAATACCATGTGCCATCTCTGTTTATTTGATGTCAAGTATTCTGAGTTAAATGACATTCCCAAATTAGTGTATATTGAAAGATGAGTTCTTGTCTCCAGAGACTCCTGTCAACTTAATTGTATTGCCAGGAAGAAACACTCATTCCTTCCTTCTCTATGCCATATGAGAATTGGGCCAAATTCTCAAATCGCTTCAAAACCTCATCTTGAGCAAATTACAAATGCCCTGGTGTCATGCCTATTCATATAAACATAGAGTGGTTATCTGCCATTCATCTACAAAACAGATCCTCCTTTTATGAGGAGAGATGGTAGTCCTTGAAGATATTTATTTTAATATACTGACCTTTCACTTTATAAAGATTAGAGATTTGTCTCAAGAGATTCAAACTGCCTACTGTGAAATTTAAAGGCATTTGGGAATACGGTTCACTGTATTCATTGAATAGCATATTCAGAATATATGTGTGGACATAAAAACATGTTCAGCTTTTGATTTTTCCATTATAGAACTGTTCTAGTCTCTTATCTGAAGTAGTACAAAGTTTACTTGTGGTGCAATGCTTGACTTGGACTGTTAAGATTTGGATTCCAACCGGTCCATGAAACAGGTGGGTAACTTTACATCAGTTTTCTCCTCTCCTTCTCAGTTTAGTTTAATCCATAAAACAAAATTGTTATATGAATAAAATATGAAAATTCCAGTCATATTTCCCAACCTAATCTTTAAAAAAATGTGAGGTCTAATTTTAGTTAATATATAATGATACATTCAGAAGTAGATTACACTGATAGAAAAGAATACACTTTTTCTAATGTATATGTGCCCCTAATGGTAACTAAAAATATAGGATTTTCTATCAAAAAGTAATACTGATGTATAAAATACTTACAAAAGTGACACTGCATGGAAACGAAACAATGAACTTTAATGAAGCAGGATAGGAAGTGTATTGACACTTTTGAACTTTGGTATTGTAGAAGACTCCTGAGTATACTGGAGACAGCCAAGAAAATAAACCAATGGTGATAGGAATAATGAAAAGATTAATAGTAATAGTAATGCAGAAGTCTCCCTGAGTCTCCAGGGAGTGAAGTCTCCCTGAGTCTCCAGAGAAAGGCAGCATATAAATTGAATGAATGAATGAATAAATAAATAAATAAATAAATAAATAAATAAATAAATAAATAAATAAATAAATAAGTTTGACAGTTTTGAGGGAATTATTTGTTTAGCAGAAAGATGGTATTTGGGAAAAAACTGTCCTTGTATCTAGTTGTTTTGGTGTGTAGTGCTCTATAGCGTCGTTTTGAGGGTAGGAGTTGAAACAATTTATGTCCAGGATGCGAGGGGTCTGTAAATATTTTCACAGCCCTCTTTTTGACTTTTGCAGTATACAGGTCCTCAATGGACTGCAGGTTGGTAGTAATTTTTTTTCCTGCAGTTCTAATTATCCTCTGAAGTCTGTGTCTGTCTTGTTGGGTTGCAGAATCAAAGCAGACAGTTATAGAGGTGCAGATGACAGACTCATCTATCTATCTATTGCAGATGCATAAAATGAATAACTAGATTACATATAGAAATCAATAATTTAACCATTTAAATAATATTTTAATATTTATTTGTAACATAAATTGCAAATGTAAAATATAACATGCCTAATGTTATATTGGTCTTAATGTGACTTGCGTAGCATTAAACATTTACAGGCATAGTATAATTCTAGTTATGATCAAGGGAATATTTAGGTAATGTAATAACCTTCCAATTTTTGATAAGGCATAACAGTGTATTTAGAATAATTGATAAATGGATTGTATTGTAAGAGGCCTAAATAGACAAAATCCATATGTTGCTTCCTAAACTCATTCCCATATAATCCTTCATATACAATGGTGAATTACCTGGTGAAAGCTAATCTGCACCTTTTTCATTCAACCACAGAAATCTAGGGTGTCTGGCTACTGAATGATTACCTAATTGCTGGTTAGATCCAGGATATCAGAAATGGAACATTTTGCTTGATTGGGCAAAGCAGCAGTTAGTCATGCTGTAGAAGAAGATTTCCTGTATCCTCTGTATTCTCTGAAACCGAATGTGCTCAAGAAAAACAAACAGCATATGTAAAAAAAGCCCATCTCTTGGCTGAAATCTGAACACCAAAATCCATCATCTCATTCAGTCACATAATATTTTATTACTTCAGTTATGACAACTGAGATTATTTCATTTAGATTTTTAAAAAATATGTAATTGTTTTCTTCCCAACTCCTCATGAATGACTGCTGAATTATATGCATTTTTAGGATCAGCACAAGATTTCTTGAGTTCATGATTTCTGGCTTTTGGCATAAAAATTGAAAGCATATATTTTTCCTATTTTCTGTCATGCTCAACTGGAAGGAAACTAGTGACTGCTTGTTATGACTGTATTTTATTGAGGAACAAACAAAAATCTGCCAAGTGAATTTTTAAATTATTCTCAAGGAAGTCAACAACTTTTTATAAATATGAATGCATTTGTGATAATAAAAATGTGATACATTTCAGGGAATATTTAAATTATAATGAAACTCTTACAGAGATATGTTTACTCTTGTAATATATGCTAGCAAATATAGGGAAAAAATGATCTTTTTCACTTATCTCTTATTGTGCTTGTTTAGAAAATCTGATGTGGAGACAGCTGCCTATTAAAACAATGTTAAGGGAGGGAAATAAACAAAATTTCTCATTTCCATCATTATCAGGCATTTTCAAAACCTTTGTCTTCCTGAAAGAATGGTCTAAGTGGCACATCCCAGAAATCTGGACTTGCAGTTGAATTATATTTCATTGTGGTGATAGACCAGCATCTTTTATTACATCTGAGCATCAAAGGATTGTTCTTTGTATCTTGTACTTCAAGATATCTCCACTATTTTGGGTGCTTATGAAGGATATATGTCTTACTTTTGTAGCAGTGTGCCTTACCAAAGATTGTTCTGTACATCATATACATAAAAAATAAAGAAGTAAATCTGAAGATATTCAGGATACAAGATAAATTCTACAAGTTATTATAAAAATTGTTCAGAATTTTTCTCTCTGGCTGTATAAGGAAAACATCCAATTAGAATCTAAAGATATACTAACTTCCATTTAGAACTCCCAATGCTGACATCTATAATTTAACAGCTGAGAATATAGAGCACAAGGATGTGGCTTTTCCCTTAAGGGTGAAATACTATTCTGTGTGGGGGAGAAAACTATGATAAACTTGTTTATCTTTAAGAAAACTGGCATATGTCTTTATTACAAATAGATTTGTACTAATGCCATTCCAAAGGATAAACTGTTTATTTAAAGTAGCTTCACATGAGGTAGCACCAAATTTAGCTATCTCAGTGCAACAATTCTTGTTTATGGAGAGAGTAAAAGTCCTGCAATTTTATCCTGGGCCATTTCATATAAATAGATATGGAAAGGGAAGGATCCATTTTTCATTTGTGACCACAGTAGCAAAATTAATTTAATTAGATTAAATTAAATTAATCTGAATTTAATAGCACTGGAGCTATGGAAAAATATGCTTTTCTTTTCAATAATTTTGTTAAGGATTATATCAAACAAGTAAAAATAATGCAAAAGTCTTGAAAAATATAGAAATATAATATATATATCTATATATCGATTAATCATCATCCTACCTCTATCTGTTTATTGAAAAAGTGCAAAGGAAAAAGGTTTAATACCAAATAAAATTATATATAAATATATTTCCATGCATATATGAAAAAAGAAGGAAAAATTCAAAGAAAGTTCCCCCTTCATCCCCAGCATTTATAACAGGGGCGGGTTTCAAAACCTCTCACTACTGGTTTGTCCATGGACGTGCACGCACATGGGTGCACGTGCACACAACACTTCTGTGCATGCAGAGAAGCATCTGAGTGGGTGGGTGGAGCCTCCCGACGCTACCACTACCGGTTCGCCTGATCTAGGGTGAACCAGTAGCAACCAGTGGTGAAATCTAAAATTTGTTACTACCAGTTCTGTGGGCGTGGCTCGGTGGGGGGGGTAATGTGACTGGGTGGGCGTCGCCAATTTTTTTTTTTACTTTTAAAACCATTTTTTCTACAATCTCTTTGGTGTAGAGGTTGTAAAAAAATGCTTTCAAAAGGCTCTGACGATCCCAATCAAGCAACTCAGCTCGGATCGTCAGAGGCATTTAAAAGAAAAAAAAACCTTTTTTTCTTTTAAATTCCTCTGACGATTCGAGCTGAGTTGCCTGATAGTCAGAGGCATTTAAAAGAAAAAAAGATTTTTTTTCTTTTAAAAGCCTTTGATGATCCCAGCTGAGCTGCGCGATCATCAGAGGCTTTTTTAAAAAAACTTTTAAAAGCATTTTTTTGGCCGAAGAGGTTGTAGAAAAAAATGCTTTTAAAAGTAAAAAAAAAAGCCTCTGATGATTGTGTGGCTCAGCTGGACATGGGTGGGCAGCAGGGATTTTTGCTTCCGGTTCTCCGAACCACCCACCTCCATCGCTACCGGATCAGGCGATCCGGTCCAAACCGGGAGCATTTCACCCCTGTAACAACCAACCACTGATTTATAGTCAACATTATAACATCTTATCATTGACTCTTAATGTTATGTTGGGTGAATGAGGACGCAGCAAGCCAGAGTAGTTAGTGACAACAGCTCTTTATTATATAGTGAGACTCCAGCAACTGACCCAGGGAGCCAGCTCCCTTTATATACCTTGCAGCTGTGGTGGTCAGCCAATCAGCTGAGGGTCAGTTAATTCAAACTTCCCACCAAGCAAACCTATTTACATAACACTCCTCCCCTCCCAGAAGTCACTTGGGGTGTTATTTACATACAAAGTCTCTCAGGTGACTAGGGCGTGTGCGAGTCCTAGTTGTTGTGGCCCCGCCCTCTGAGCCTGTCCCATCGGAGGAAGAAAGCTCCGAGCATGAGGAAGAGGAGTCAGCCAGGCCTCCCTCTCCAGGCCCCTCCCCTCTGGCATTGTCTCAGGTGCCGGCTGAGGGAGAGGAGATCAGCAGGGAGACAGCTGGTTCGTCTCAGAGTGATGAAGAAACATCATTCCTGGACGCACGCCTCCGAAGGCGTGATAAACGATTGCAGCAGCTTAGGAGGCGTGCTAGGGATTAGAACTGAGTCACTGGACCACACCCCAGAGACTATATAATAGAGGGTAGTGGTCAGGGATCCTTGTGACGAACAAAAGTAAACCTTGGATAGTCACTAAAGCCTCGTCCGGAACTGCTGGGAGGAATATTATTTCTGCTTGGACTTTTTTGTACGTTAGTATCTTATCCTTCTGTTTGTGAAAATAAAGTCACTTGGCAGATGGTGTGTCTATCGCTGCCAAGTGGGAGATAAGACCTGGGTGCGTTCCAAAGTGTTTCCTTAACCCTCGGCTGGCTGTGTTTGTGTGTGTGTGGGGACGGGGACAGATCACTAGTTGACCTGCGCAGTTCAGTCGGAGGGGCGGCGTCGAGCAGGTCGGAGGGACTTTCTGTTTCTCCCTGGTCCGCCAATGAGGCCTCCGGGACCTCCTCGTGGGCAGCGACTTCTCCGGCTGTTTGGACTACTTCGATGGGGCGGCGCTGGATACCAGAATCCTCAGCTAAGTCCTCCGCTCCACTCGGGCTCGTAGTTTGTGTTTCTGGTTGGTAGTTGTGGTCAGAGATGGGGTCGTCTGATTTGTCGTCGGTGTCTGCGGTTACCCATTTTCTTAGTTGGTCAATATGTCTGCGCCAAACTCTCCCGTCCCCCATGTCTACCCTGTATGATTTGGGCCCCGTGATTTCTGTGATTGTCCCGGACTCCCAGAGTGGGCCCTGTCCATAGTTTCTAGCGTGTACTGGTGTTCCTATGGTGAACTCTCTAAGCTTCCTCTCCCCCCCGCTTGAAGACCTCTGGGGAGTAACTGGGGTTGAGCCTATCTAGTATTCCCCAGAGTTTCCGCCCCATTAATAGTTCTGCCGGACTTCGGCCCGTGGCTGTACAGGGTGTGGAGTGCTGAGCTATTAGAAACTTGTCTATCCTTTCCTGCCAGTCTCCGGGGCTTAAACGTGAAAGGGCCTCCTTTGCTGACCTCACAAATCTCTCAGCCTGTCCGTTACTAGCCGGATGAAACGGAGCCGAAAGGACATGTCTGATCCCAAGTCCCGCTAAGTAACCCTCGAACTGTGTTGCGGTGAATTGTGACCCGTTATCTGACACTAGGACGTCCGGTAACCCATGAGTGGCGAATAACTGTCTTAGCTCCCTGATGGTTGCGTCGGTGGTAGTGGCCTTCATTAGCTTGATCTCTAACCACTTGGAGAATGCGTCTACGACGACCATGAAGGTCTGTCCGTGAAATGGGCCTGCAAAGTCAATGTGTATCCTGGACCAGGGTCCCTGGGGCCTTTCCCACTCCCTCACGGGTGCCGTTGGTGGATCTGATCTGGACTCTTGGCAGGGCTGGCATCTCCCCACCCACTCGGTAATGTCTGTATCCATGCTGGGCCACCAGACGTAGCTCCTGGCTAGCCCCTTCATTCTTACAATCCCAGGGTGCCCCTCATGCAACAATGTTAAGACTTTTTCCCTTAAACGTGAAGGAATAACAACCTGATCGCCCCATAGCAAACAACCCCCTTGCATTGTCAACTCGTCCCGTTTTCCTGCGAACGGTTTAAACTCCCCACTCCCAATCTTTTCCGGCCACCCCCTCATAACCCAACTTGCGACTGTCCGGGTCACGTGGTCTTTGGTTGAGGCTCTCGCAACCTCGGCTGATGTTATGGGCCCAGAGTCCAAAACGTCTATCAGCAGGATGGGGATGCCGGGTGTGGGGTCTTCTAGGCTGTCGGGTAGTGGGCATCAGCTGAGTGCGCCCACGTTGCCCATGTCCGCCCCTGGTCGATGTACCAGGCGATAGGAGTATGCTGCGAGGAAAATGGCCCAGCGTGTCATCCTGGGCGATAGTGCTGCCGGGGTTGGACGATCTCCCGCGAGGAGACCCAGGAGCGGTCGATGGTCGGTGATTAGTTCAAAATCCCTCCCGAACAAGTACTCGTGGAATTTCTTTACTCCCGAAACGGCGGCGAGGGCCTCCTTGTCGAGCTGGCTATAATTTCGCTCGGCGCTTGATAGAGTTCGGGAGTAGTATGCGATGGGCGCTTCTAGGCCATTCGGGAGTCTATGGCTCAGGATGGCTCCCACCCCGAACGGGGACGCGTCACATGCTAGAACAAGGGGAAGCATTGCGTTGTGTTGTATTAAAAAGCTTTCAGCTGATAGCAGTTTTTTAATGCCGGCGAATGCCCTGTCTTCAGCCTTCCCCCATTTCCAAGCCTTCCCCATTTTTGGCTTTCTTGGTTAACAGTCTATGTAGGGGTTCTGCCACTGTTGCCTTGTCTTTAAGGAAAATGGCGTAAAAATTTAATAGTCCCAGGAAGGCCTGTAACTCTGCCTTGTCTTTGGGGGTGGGTGCTTCTCTGATTGCCCTGATCTTGCTCTCTGTGGGGTGTATGCCGGTGCCATCTACCCTGTATCCTAGGAATTCGACTGAGGGGACTGCGATCATGCATTTGTTTCGTTTTACTCTGAGTCCTGCGTCCCTGAATTTCCTTAGGACCTCCCTCAGCCTTTCTCTTAGCTGCTGCTCATTGTCGGCGGTAATGAGCACGTCATCAAAATAGGGCACCACCCCGGGGATTCCCTGTAGTAGCCGCTCCATGGTACTTTGGAAAAGTCCGGGGGCTACGCTTACTCCGAATTGCAAGCGGGTGCACTTGAAGGCCCCTCTGTGGGTTACGATAGTCTGTGCCTCTGTAGTAGCGCCATCTACCGGCAGTTGCTGGTACGCCTGCACAAGATCGAGTTTTGCGAAGATCTTGCCGGGGCCCAGGGAATGCAACAAATGGTGAACGATGGGCACTGGATAGGCGCTCTGCTGCAGGGCCTTATTAATTGTGCATTTATAATCAGTGCATATGCGCACTGATCCATCCGGCTTTACCGGTGTCACAATTGGGGTCTCCCATTTGGCGTGGTCGACTGGAACGAGCACCCCTTGTTTGATTAATTTGTCCAGTTCAATGTCAATTTTGGGCTTCAGGGCGAACGGTACCCGCCTAGGCTTTAAACGGATGGGTGCAATATTGGGGTTGAGGTTAAATGAAATTGGGGCCCCCACATACTTGCCAAGCCTTTCGTCGAACACGTCCTGGAACTCTTGCATCAGGTCCTCTTTCAGGGTGCTTCGAACGTTCCTTACTCGGGTGAATCCCATGCCTAGGGCTCTAAACCAGTCCATGCCCAGGAGGCTTGGGAGGTTGTCGCTGACTATGGTGAGGGGCAGTTTCTCGGTAAACTCCCCGTACTGTACTTGGAACTCGCCTCTTCCTTCGACGGGTATGCGGTTCCCTTGGTAGTCCTTCAGTCTGCGATGCTGTGGCTGGAGCTGTCGCTTGTGTGCGCTGGGGATGACTTTCTTTAGGTTCTCCCAAGACATGATGGATATCAGCGATCCCGTGTCGATCTCCATCTGGCACTCCCGTCCCTCGATCTCGACCGTGGTGTAGGTCTTCTCTCCGGGCGAGGTGCAGGTCTGTGTGATGCGTATGGTGTAGGCCCCAACGTCTTCAAATTTTGCGCCCTTCTAGTTTCCGCCATCTCTGTTGGGCCTTCGGTGTGGCGCTGGCTCGGATTGGAAGGTTTGGCCACATGGTTTGTAGCTCTGGTGTGTCTTGGATCTGCAGACCCGAGCGATGTGGCCCCTCTTCTCACAGGAACGGCAAACGGCATCCCTGAACTTACAGTTTTGTCATGAGTGGGACCTTCCGCAGCTGGCGCATCCGTCTCTAGGCTCCCTCCGTGCTGTGCGGGACTGCTCGGTGCGGTAGACCTCTTCTTCAGACTCCCCCTCGCTCGCGGTGCTTACGGCCTCTCGGTGCACTGGCGCCGTCTTTTGCGTTGTTTTGGTTAGGTGGGAGCTCTTTAGTTTCTCTGCAGCCTTTACTGACGACTCTTGCGCTCGTGCCTCATCCAGGGCGATGTGTAGGGTCAGGTTTGACCTCGCGAGTAGTCTTCTCTGGAGCCGGCTATCTCTCACTCCGCAAATTAGTTGCTCTAGGAGCATCTCATCCAGGTCTCGGTACTCACATTGGGTTGCGGCTTTACGCAGGGCAGCGACGCACTCGCTGATCGATTCGCCCTCCTGCTGGAGCCGTTGCCTGAAATCGTAGCGCTGGACGTACTTCGATGGCGTTGGTGCATAGTGGTCTTTCAGCAGGGTCTGTAGCGTCGACCAGGAAATGTTGTGGACCGAATTCAGCTCTGACAATGCCTCGGCTGTGTCGAAGACCCTTGGCCCGCAGTGACTCAGGAACAGGGCTTTCTTCCGAACGTCCGGTAGCCCTTGCATGTCGTTTGCCACCATGAAGCACTCGAACCGAGACATGTAGGATCCCCACTTCTCTTCCTTGGGGTCGAAAGGCACTGGCGGGGTGTAGGCAGACATCGTTTCGGGATTCTCCTGTGCTCCGCTCACTCGCCTGGCTGGATTCGGATGCAGTCTCCGGTCCCCTTCTCCGAACGTGGCTTCAGCTCTTTTTCTCGAGTGTGGCTTCAGCTCTCCTCTGCTTCTGGCCTCAAAATCCCATCCTCGTCGCCAATGTTATGTTGGGTGAATGAGGACGCAGCAAGCCAGAGTAGTTAGTGACAACAGCTCTTTATTATATAGTGAGACTCCAGCAACTGACCCAGGGAGCCAGCTCCCTTTATATACCTTGCAGCTGTGGTGGTCAGCCAATCAGCTGAGGGTCAGTTAATTCGAACTTCCCACCAAGCAAACCTATTTACATAACACTTAAGATTTCATTCCATTCCTCATCCCCTTTTCTATAAAACTCTAAAGCTTCAATTCTCCTTATTAATCAGGAAAAGTCCAATGAGGGCTACCAGAAATAACAATTTAAATATTCATCTCTCCATTTCCATTTAAACAACTTCTCCTAATAAATAAATTAAACGAAAAAATCACATACTACAATGGTTTTTGTAAGTAACAAATATTGAAATATTAAATGTGGAGCAAATCAGTCATGTTTGCTCAATACATACATGCCTCCCCATTATAATTTGTTCATCCTTTATTTCATTATATGTATATTTATACACATGTTTTGATCACAAACTACATCACTACTCATAAAAGTGTTGATACTGGTATATCATTTTGTTTGGTTTGCAAACTGTAAATGTGAGTCAGGTCATGCAAGCAAAAGCATTTCTCTCAAGTGCTCAGAGCTACATCTTACTAAGTTAGTAGCCCTGTTAAAACTATATCCTCACAGATCTTCCTTACCTGGGTCTCACTATATCACAAAATACTTTGGTTACCTCTTTTTAATTGTGTCCTCATGAATGTGTCTTTATGCACAGCCAGACTGTTATGTCAAAGTGCCTTTTCCTGTTTGGGGGAGAGGGTGGGGTGGTAAGAGGGAGGGAGCTGCTTTGGGGCAATGAGACAGCCAGTCTTAGCTGTGGGCTGTGGATGAGATGAATGCCATGGCTAGGAGACATGAGGACAAATCCATGGTCTCATTTCCTGCTCTTGGCTTCAAGTTATTTTTTTTTGAAAAAAGTTTTTTTTAAAAAAAACACAAACATAAAACACATCTTTTCCAAAATGAAGCATTGATCCGGTCACAAATTAGTACAAATCACTAACAAATCTTAACTTCTAATTAACACAACTTAATATTTTACTCAGTTATTTCCCTAAATTCTATCAATTTAACTATGCCATTATCCCAAAAATCCATTACTTAAATCTTAAATCCTAACCAAATATCATTCCATTTTTCTCTTCCTCTTTGCTTAGATGGATATATTTTAACAATATAAATCATTACAGTTATTGTAAACATTTAAAAAATATTTTAATTATTACTCCCAATATAATCATCTTCATTAATTTACTATTAATCCCAACACAATCATTTCATTTTTACTGTTCCCAACATAATCATTTTTATTTTTTGGCTGTTGATTCCAACATAATCATTTTATTTTACTGTTAAACTCAGCATTATCATCTTTATTTCTGTTGTTAAATCCAATTTATACATTTCATTTTTACTGTTAATCTCAACATACTCCTCCCTATTTTTGCTGTTTTACCCAGCATAATAATTTTTATTTTTGGCTGTTAATCCCAGAATAGTCATTTTATTTTTACTATTAAACCTAACATCTTTATCTCTGTCTTTGTTGTTAAACCCAACATAATCATTTCATTTTTGCTGTTACTCCCAGCAAAATCCTCTTTATTTTGTTGTCCTACCTAACATAATCATTTTTGTTTTTTGGCTGTTAAACACAGCATATTCATTTTTGTTCAAGTTATTCTTAATTGTACATGATTTAAAGTATGATTTCCTCTTCTCCTAACACAATCTATACCATGGATGTAATTTGGCACACTGAATTGATTGCTGATTCACACACAGGTTAAAATACACTGAATTGTCCACTTTAGGCTGCTATGAGAATATCCCTCAGTCACTCTGCATGAGTACAGTATTTTGTTTCATTTGAGGCTGTCCAAAAGAACCCTTTTTAAGGTCAGCTGCCTCCTCCTGGGGAAGGAGGAGATTGAGGTCCACCTGAAGGGGTGTGCTGAGGAATTAGAGGATTTTCTGGAAGATAAAATCACTCGACTTCATTACCAGTTATATGCTGGCATGATTGCTGGTCCAATGGAAGCCCCTGAGGCAGGTTCTTGCCCTGTTATCTGGGAACAGTTTGGCCCTGTTGCTCCTGAGGAAGTAGTAGGGAGTATGAGCGCAAGCACCTGTGTTTTAGACCCATGTCCCTCCTGGCTTGTGATAGCTTCCCAGGAGGTGACAGGCGAGTGAATTCTGGTGGTGATTAATGCTTCCCTACAGGAAGGGGCTGTGCCCCAGCACTTTAAGGAGGCTGTGGTCCACCCATCATTGGACTCCACCCAATTGGATAATTTCCAACCTGTCTCCAATCTTCCCTTTTGGGGGAAGGTTGTTGAGGAGGTGGTTGCGTGGCAGTTCCAGAGGTTTCTGGATGAAATGGATTATCTCAACCCCTACCAGTCAGGATTCAGGCCTGGATTTGGGACAGAAACAGCATTTTGTCGCACTTTTGGAAGATTGGGTGGGATGGGGTAGTGCACTCATCCTTGCTCTACTTGACTTCTTAGCAGCTTTTGATACCATTGACCATGGTATTCTCCTGGAGCGGCTTTGGGGGATGGGAGTGGGAGGCCTTCTGCTATCCTGGTTCACTTCCTTCCTCTGTGGCTGCTCTCAGTCAGTGTTGATAGGAGGGGAAAGATACAGCCCACGCCCATGGCTTTGTGGGATTCTTCAGGGCTCGGTACTCTGTCCGCTCCTGTTCAACATTTATATGAAGCTGCTGGATGAGATCATCCATCACCATGGACGAAATATCACCAATATAGTGATAATACTCAGCTGTATGTCTTGGCTCATGGTGAGTTAAGTGATGCTGTGTCATCCCTCTCGCAGTGCCTGGAGGCCTGGAGGATGGGGAGCAATAGGTTGAAACTAAACCCTGGCAAGACCAAGTGGCTCTGGGTTTGGGATTTGTTGGCTCAGAGAGAATTGCCATCTTTGGTCTTGGATGAGGTGGCACTACCCCAAATAGACCCTGTGCATAATCTGGAGGTTCTCCTGGACTCACGTCTCCTGTTCAAAGAGCAGGTGGCCAGAAGGGCCTTTGTGCAACTGCGGGTTATGTACCAGTTATGCCCTTTTCTGGACCAACAATCCCTACTCATAGTTACTCATGCCCTAGTCCAGGTATCGGCAACCCATGGCCCAAGAGCCACATGCAGCTCTTTGACCCCTCTCCTGTGGCTCCTTGCCAACCTGGTCATGTGATCTGCTCTGTGCCCTGAGAAGGCACGAGCCTCTCCACAGAGCCACGTGGCTGAAGCGCCCCTAGCATTTTCTCTGCACTGCCAGCAATCGGCTGCTCTTTGCAATTTCGCATCCTTCGCAGGCAGCTCAATGCCAACAACGGTCTCCTTCATATTGGCTCAGGAAGGAGGGGAATGGGGAGGAGCAGGATCAGCTATTTCCAGATGGAGGGAGGGAAGAGCTCTAGCTTTCTTGTGCTGCGCAGCTCTCCTGCACAGTGCAGCAGTCTCCTGCACAGTGTGGCTCTCCTGTGCAGCGCAGCTCTCCTGCACTGTACAGCTGGTTACTCACCTCGCTGTGCAGCGGGAGGAGGAGTCTCCATCCCCGCCACCACCATAATCCCAGCCCAGGAGGGTATTTCACTTGTGCACGCGTGCGCACATGTGCAAGAAAGAGATGAGAGAGAGAAAAGGGGAGAAAAAGAAAGAGAGAGAGAAATGAGAAAATGATGGAGGGAGAGAATGAGAGAGAGACAAAAGAGAGAGAAATAATTGAGAGAGAGAGAAAGGAGAGAGAGGGAGAGAGAAATGAAAGAGAGCTGGAGGGAGAGAATGAGAGAGGGGGAAAAGAGAGGGAAACAAATGAGAAAGAGAAGGGGGAGAGAAAGGAAGAGAAAGAAAGAAAGAGAAAGAGAAAGAAAGAAAGAAAGAAAGAAAGAAAGAAAGAAAGAAAGAAAGAAAGACCTATGATGAAAGCAATTGCAAGCTAGATCTCTTGCCAAGAACACTGCAGTTTGCAGGAAGAAAGGAAGGAAGGAAGGAAGGAAGGAAGGAAGGAAGGAAGGAAGGAGAGGGAGAGGAAAAAGAGAGAAAAACAGAAATGAGAGGAGTGGGAGAGGGAGAGGGAGAGGGAGAGGGAGAGGAAGGGAGTGGGAGAGAGAGAGACCCATTTCCCACAGAAAAGAAAACACCGGGAGCCACAAAACCTGGGTAAGCGTGGCTGGGAGAGGTCATGTGACTGGGCTGGAGTGATGTTGAGTTGACCATGCCCACCCAGGTTTTGTGGCTCCCGGTGTTTTCTTTTCTGAGGAAAACAGGTCCAAATGGCTCTTTGAATGTTTAAGGTTGCAGACCCCTGCCCTAGTCACTTCCCGTCTTGACTATTGCAACATGCTTTACTTGGGGCTTCCCTTGAAGAGCATCCAGAATCTCCAGTTGGTGCATAATGCAGCGACTCACATGGTTTTGTGCAAACCACGGTGTGCACATGTATCACCTCTCCTGTGTGGCTGCTGATTTGTTTCTGGGTGCAATTCAAGGTGCTGGTTGTTACATTTAAAGCCCTTCATGGCTTGGGACCAGGTTATCTGAGGACCGTCTCTTGCCGGTCACATCTACCTGATCCATCAGAGCGGGGAGGCAGGGAATGCTGCGGGTCCCATCCCTGAGGGAGATACACCTGGTGGGACCCAGAAGAAGGGCCTTCTCCGTGGTGGCTCCCTCTCTCTGGAACATCATTCCCCCAGAGATTAGAATGGTCCCACTATAATACTCTTCCAGAAGGCACTGAAGACCTGGTTCTGCCAGTGAGCCTGGAGAACCCAGAGTGGGATGGAGCCCATTAAATGGCTCGTGTGATCTGCTGTCGCCAGGGCTGGGAGCTGGGGACTGATTTTATTATATTATACTATATTAATTTATTTCATTCTTTTTATTAGTTGTATTGTTTTAAATGTAGTTTTATATTCTGTAAGTCACCTTGAGTCGCCATGGGCGAATAGGCAGCAATATAAATTCAATAAATAAATAAATATAAACAATGGCCTTTGTCCCTGTAATGCACAACTGGCTATTTTAGCCAAAACAAGCTTATCTTTTCAGATTTCTCAGTCATGTGTTTCCACATAAATTCTGTTCTGATTAACAGCATCAAGGTACAAATAAATTCTCCACAGCTACCCAAGATTGTTTAGGGACTAGCAAATAGTATATGCATTTTTAGAATAAAGAATATTTGTTTTTCTTCCACCCTGTATGCCCAATTTTCTTTATCCACAGAAGAAGATCATCTCTACAGGATACATATTATCAAATTGGATTGATCTGAAGGGAATTCATTCGCTCTCAGGAACAGGGCATCTGCTAACAGTTTAATCTTTGTTCACCGACTGTCACTCTAGATCTGGAAGACGATTCCAGACTTCATGCAGAGCAGCCTGTTTGAAAAAAATTCATTGTCTGTCAGTGAGAATTTTAAACTAATGTCTGCTGCAAGTGCTTTTCAAGGCATTGATAGACAGTGTTCAAACCAGTTTTTATGTAACAACAGGGGAGACCAGTTGCAGAAAAAGAAAAAGCATTCACATACCAATGCATTATCTAAAGCAGAGAACCATTTTTAAAACTTAAACTCTCAACATGTTTGTATGGTTAGGGACATTATTTATTATTTATTTATTAAAGTTTTTTATTTTAAACATAGTTAAAAAGACATACATAGACATATAACATATACAAGAGTCTTAATTTCTTTTTCAGATACATAACAGTCATCCATTTCTTACTATATATAAATATTTACAGATATTATAATGTTAACTTATTTAGCCTTTTTCTCCTATTATATTTCATTTCTATTAACATGTTAATTGATCTATCACATTTTTCTCTTTCCCTTCTTCATTCCTTTAATTTATTTCCTTATTTTTCAGCCATTCATACCAATTATTCCACACTTTATAGTATTTGGTATCCTCTTTCCCCTGAATTTCTTTAGTTAGTTTATCCAGTTCTGCACATTCCAGAATCTTTTTAATTATACCCTTATCTGGTGGTAATTCTTCTTTCTTCCAGTATTGCGCATATATAATACGTTCTGCTATCAATATATGTAGTATGAGATACTATGTTTCTTTAGTATAATTTTCTACTGATATCCCTAATAGAAACTGTTCAGGTTTTCCCTCTATTGAATTCTGAATTATTTCTTCGATCCAATTTTTAATTTTCTTCCAAATTTTTTTCGCCACTGGGCATGTCCACCATTGGTGATAAAATGTTCCATAACTAATCTTACATTTCCAGCATTTCAGAGAATTGCTGGGGAACATTTTCGGTATTCTCGCTGGTGGAAGATGCCATCTGTGAAACATTTTCATCTGGTTTTCCTTGTATGGGGTTGAGATTGTTAATTTCATATTTGTTTTCCACATCTTCTCCCACTTCTCCAACTCTATTGAATAGTTAAAATTTTGGGCCCATTTGATTATCGTTTCTTTCATGGTTTCCTCTTCCAGTTTATCCTGCAATAGAAATTTATATATTTCACTAATTAATTTTTGTTCATTCTTTAACAGAATTTTATCAAGGTCGGTTAGTTCTACTCTAATTTGATCCATTTTCTTCTCCTCAATATATTTTGATCTTATTTGTAGGTATGACCATCATTGTATTTCTCTACCTAAGTCCTGTTCCAATTCGTGTTTTTGCTTTTAGGGTTCCCTCTTCATTAACAATATCCGTATATCTAATAATTTTGGACCAGTCTAATAAATTTGGGTGTGTTAATATTTCTTCTGGAGAGATCCAGGATGGTACTCCTATATGGTGATGTTTCTTAATTTTGTTCCAAATTGTTAATATTAGAGGGACATGATCTTCATGTAGGGTGGCACGCATTTCTAGGGGGGGAAAACAGAACACATATGGATACTTCAAAAGACACATAATTAGGAACTCACTCTTAACGGTAAGGGACATTACTTTAATATGTAACAAGAATCACAATCAATATTATGCCCATTTTTAAAGCCCCATCCTGCATGACCGTCAGCCCACTTCTGCTTGCTTGTAGCCACAATGGAGCAGGAGGCTAAGTGATGTGCTGATGCTGCAACATGAGGCGGCATGGTGGTAGAGCTGCCCCATGAACCCCATACTGGCTTACCTTAGGGCCCCAGCAGCCGGGTCATCCAAGCCCCAACACCAGTTTCACCTCACGGCTGCAACACCAGCACAGTCCTCCTAGTCCATTGTGACACAAGCAAGCAGAAGAAGTGGGTGGGTGGCCATGTGGGCTCCTGCTGCACCTGGGTGTAGGTGCTGCCACCGCCAGGCAGTTGTTGGGGCTGGCTGCATGGGCCCTGAGGTAAGCCAGTGTGGGATATGTAGGGCAGCTCTACCACCACCCTGCATTGCCTCGTGGCTGCGGCACCATGAGCAACCATCTGGTGCAGGCAGGGAGGTGGTTGCTCCGGCTCCTAAGTATGGCTTATTTTGTTTTAGGGCTTATATTAGGTGCTCACATTAAAATATGCTAGGGCTTATTTTTGGAATAAATCTTATTTTCAGGGAAACAGGGTACTGCAATTGAATAAGCTATATCTTCCCTCTCTTGAACCACTTTAACTGGGATAGAAATAAGAGTTCTCCAAGCATTTGATTCAAAATGTTGAGATAAGCAATCCTGACTCCACAAGAGACAATGTCAAGACTCTTTTTATGTTTCCACAGAATAAAGCATCAATATTTGATGGAAAATGCAGATTTACATATGTTTAGCTGAGGTGAAGTGGGGAAACAGTCCTATTTTCCTTAACTCTCCCATATCTCCAATAAGCCAAAAATGAAATGAAAAATAAATATACAATAGATTGTAAGATTTTATTTTATTAATTACTTATTAAAATTTGTTAAACAAAAACGAGAACAAGAATAAAAGAAAAAAATACAATGCACTTATGCATGACCCCTCTATTGATCACTTAAGTATGAAGTAAGGTCCACGGAGGTCAATTTGTGACTGAAACTGTGAAAATTTGTAGCTGGGACAACTGAATGAGGTAAAGCATTCCAGACTATTACAGAATCATATTTTTTACAGTCAAGTTTAGAACGATTTACATTTCATTTTATATGAAATATCCTGATCTCTGGAAGCAGACACTGCCACATAAAGATAGATACCAGTAGCAAGCAAAGTTCATTGCTGCCCAGTCTACATTTGCTGGAAAAGCATTATGAATTGTTGCATAAAAATTAGTAGTAGATTTCATGTATTATTTATAAGGTTATTAAAAACAGTGATCGGTCTCATTTGAGAGAATGATGAATTCGCATACAGACGGGAGGTTGAACCTCATGGTGAGACTGGAACAATCTGGAACTGAACACACTCGAAACCGTAGATATGGTGGTGGACTTTAGAAGAAACCCTCCCATACTACCACCGCTTACAATACTAGATAACACAGTATCAGCAGTAGAGACCTTCAAATTTCTAGGTTCTACAATAACTCATGTTAGAGAAAAGTTATTTCTCAGTTGCTGTGCCTATTAATGGCATTTGGAATGGACAAGTAAATAAGCCAATCAGAAAGCAGCTAATGGGTTTGAAACTCCCTGGATTTTATATTCCCTCCCCTAACTGTCACTGTGACAGTAAAAAAGGAGATTCTTGACAGAAAACAGTTGGCAGTCCAGAAAGCAGTTCAGAAGGCAGTTGGCAGTTAGGAGTGTTCTGTTCAGCTCTTCTGTTAGAAAACTGGGCAGTTTGGAAGTCAGTTATAAGGGCAGTTCTGATGAAGTTCTAATGGTTTACAAGACTATTTCTTCTGAGGAAGAATAGCTAGAACTAACATCGCTTAGAGCGATTACATATATAGAAAGATAGATAACAGGATATTTAAGCAAAGTAATGAAATACTATTTAATATTTGAATAGATTTTTTTTTATTTTTATGTAAATAAAAACATTTATTGTTAACTGCTTCAGAGGCTCATTTGTTAAAGTAGATCTTAATAGAGATAAAGGTTTACGGTACATTGATTTATTTACACCTCGACAACTCAAGACCTAAAATGGACACCCAACATCAAAAACATCATCAAAAAAGCACAACAAAGAATATTCTTTCTGTGCCAACTCAGAAAGCTCAAACTGCCCGAAGAGCTGCTGATACAGTTCTACAGAGGAATTATTGAGTCTGTCATTTGCATCTCCATAACTGTCTGGTTTGGTTCTGCAACCCAAGAAGACAGACACAGACTTCAGAGGATAATTAGAACTGCAGGAAAAAAAAATACCACCAACCTGCCTTCCATTGAGCACCTGTATACTGCACGAGTCAAAAAGAGGGCTGTGAAAATATTTACAGACCCCTTGATCCTGGACATAAACTGTTTCAACTCCTACCCTCAAAATGACGCTATAGAGCACTGCACACCAAAACAACTAGACACAAGAACTGTTTTTTCCAGAACGCCATCACTCTGCTAAACAAATAATTACCTCAATACTGTCGAACTAGTTATTAAATCTGCATTACTATTAGTCTTCTCATCGTTCCTATCCCCATCTCCTCCCACTTATGACTGTATGACTGTAACCTTTTTGTTGATATTCTTAAGTTTTATATTGACTGTTTCCCTATGACTATCATTAAGTGTTATACCTTATGATTCTTGACGAATATATCTTTTCTTTTATGTACTCTGAGTGTGTATGCACCAAGACAAATTCCCTGTGTGTCCAATCACACTTGGCCAATAAAGAATTCTGTTCTGTTCTGTTCTGTTCTAAATGAGAAAACAATGAATAAACTGCAAAGGAAAGTTGTAGAACAGACAAAACTACTGTGCAATGGTAACAGTAATATCTGTGTACAAAGAATATAGCACACATACTGCAATCTATTAAACAAACAATACTAAAGCTCCTATGACAATTACAGATGTTCCTTTTTTAAATAATGGCATAGAAAATTTAAACTGATGCTCATATGTCTACTCCAGATTACACTTGATATGTGGTGGCAGCTTGAGCTAGGTGAGTTTCACTCAACCTCTGTTTTCCTATCTAAAGTGACCTTGCTCCAACCCAGTTAATGCTGAACAGGAAAAATATTTTCTACTACAGGAGCTTTCAGTCTGTAGCATAAAACACCTGCTAAAATCATGAGGCAGATAAATTCTCCCTCTTTTCAATAACCAAAATGGAGATGTTTTGCAAGTTTGCTGTTGCAGAATATTCATTGATTTAACTTCGCTGTATGATTTTTACTTCCTCCCTCTTGTTTTATCATCCCAACTGATTTTAGAAGAATATCTACTTTGCACAGATGAGGAGTAGCAAACTCCTCTACAGATATTATTGAATTTTAACTTCTAGCTTGCCCAATAGAGATGATTGCCAGTAACTACTCTAAATGGTGCTCCAGATTGTATACAATATCAGATCTATCTTAGTGCAATCAACATTGTACATCCAGAGTTGGAAAAGGTCCTGGTTCATAAAGACATTGAGATTTGCACTGGCAGCAGTAAATTGCATGTGTGCAAATAAATAAATTAATTAATATACAGTTAATGTTTAATTTACCTGAAAAGGGTCAAATAAACAAAAAAGAGGAAATCCCACAGCAAGATTCAGAAAGGCTACAACAGATTTATACATTTCATATGGTTAACAGGCCAAGAAAGATGTTCAATCTTTTTACTTCAGCGACACAGACAATAAATTTAAAGCCCCCCCCCTCTCTCTCTGAGAGAGAGATCAAGATCTTATAGGAAAAAAATGCTGAAAAGAATGGGATGAAATATCCAAGAGAACATATTTCTTTCTTCAAATCATCCCTCATCAGAAACAGCTTGCGTACTTTAAAGCAGCAAGAAAATTTTATCACTTTTCCAAAGAATCAACATTATCTATTGATTTTCTTTTATAATTACAGTAAAATAAAGATATAATTATACCCTCATTTTACATTATATAAATAATGCCATTGCCTATGAATAGTGTGTGAGGTAGATACTTTATCTGGAGTATTTGCATGCCATCTAGTGGACTCATGCTACTTTAATAACAACTAACATTTGAGCCCACTCTCCATAAGATGATTAATTATATGAAACTTGCAATATGATGATTTCATAGCACCCAAAATAAAATTTTATTTTATAAATGAAATGGTGTACTGAGGGAAATATTAAAAACATATAAACAAATGTCTGGTTATGAAGCTTTCTGGGTGACATTTTTAGCTCTCTAAAAGGATGCTTTTTCTACTTACTACTATAACAGTTTTTATGATACATTGTTGGAACTGAGTTAGAGTACTATAGCCAGGAGACTTTATTGACTACCATTTTTATTAACACTTATTACAATTATATTTTATTAAAATATATATAAATTATGCTGAAATACGTTAGTCTGAAAAGGGACTACCTGAATCCTGATTTTCATGATAAAGAGATCCTTTTACACCAAACTCTATAATTCTTCCCTCCCTTGTCATTTCCCAAATGAAGAAATGCTACTTTTCCTTCTGACATCTGCAACATTTTGTGTAATGTTGTTATTTGTTTATTTATAAAATTTATTGGCCACCCATCTTACTACTGGGTACCTCTGACAGGCTTGCAATCATAAAATTGGGAACTTATATTGGGAATTTAAGCTCTGCTCCTCTGGTTTGTGGGACAGCCTATGGGAACAATTCATCTCTGATATGCCCTTATTTCTTCTACACTGCAGTTCTTCAATAGACTTCTATAATGTTGCTTTAGCATGATAGAATCAAGTGGCAGACATTTTGAAGGGTTTGGAAAAGTTGAAAGAGCAGCCATTATAATATTGTCCCACTTCAGATCTTACACTCTAGTGATGTAATGTAACCAGGTATTTTTGTCCCTTGTTTTACCTGTCCTATATTTTACAAAAACTTTTAAAAGCTTCTTTATAAGGCTATAAGTTTTATTTTGGTTTGATAAATTCAGAATTATTTTTAACTTTTGCTTTGAATTCATGTACATGACAAACAATAAGGTTATCTGAAAATGGGCTCCAGCACGAGTCCAAAAGCTTGGAAGACAAAACCTGTGGCCCCGGGAACTGACCCAAATTTGATCCTGCAACAAACAATAAAGTTATTAAAGCTGGTGTTGACAAAGGTTTATAATTGTGCTCAAGGTGAAGAGTAATTTCCTATCTGCTCTGACATGTTTGAATCCATGGTTGTATAGTATATTAAATTTATGAGGAAAAGAAAGACAGTAACAGACAAATTATCATGAACCTCCAAAGGGATTGATCTATATACTTTTTGGGTTTGGACTTTCTGTTGGTTTCTGCATTTGAATGACAGAATAAGATTTTGAAAGTCCTCTTGAGTTTTCATGATCGTGACTCTCCAAAACTTGCTGGAAGACCTTTCACTGTTCTACAGTATGCAAGACAATGCAGTATGTTTTCAAGAACACCTATTGGCCTTAAAAAAGCACTGAGACCTCTAACACAGTACTGCAAGTAAGATAAGTTGGAACGCAATTATCAGAAAAATAAAATCATGGTATTTACCAAAAGGCCCAAGATGCATTCATGGACTAGAGTAGATTTCCACAAGATTGAGCAATAGTCCTTCATTCTGCACAGTAGGAAACTCCATGAGGACTAGGTTGCTGAAAACGCATAAAGGAATTCATCTGCCATCCTCAAATTTCTCAAGAAAAGCAGTGGCCACTATATGCCTTGCAGCACTCAAACTATTCAAAGCAAGCCAATAGTGTAAGTTCTGTAACCCCACTGCAACTTTGCACTATTAGAACTTGCTCAATCCAAATTTCTTAAGATTGTCATTTCAAGTCCAAAAAATGTGTCTCTAATGCCACCTTGAAACTAAGACAGGCCTCATGAAAGTAGAGGCTAGAGTGTGGGTTATCTTTGGCTCAAACTATTCTTTTCCCCCTTTACCTTGCTTCATTAATTATGAGTGCTGATTTTCAGTCCACATGGAAAAAGGCAATGGCAACTAAAATCTCATAACTGGGCTTCTCTCTGGGTTTTTTTATTCAGCATGGAATATGATCAGACCATTAATCAGTATGTAGCAGACACAGAGCATCAATTGGATCTAGGCAGATCCCTAACCTTATAGCCAGTGAATCCAACAGAAACTCTTCATTTATTATTACATAAATACCTAAGTACTTAGGACAATTCTACACCTCCTTGCTGCTTTAATATTCTAACCCTGCTACAGTACATAATGTTGCCATGTTGCCATGTTCTGGGCAGCAGCACTTAAAATCCATGAGATCATGCATGACCTGTGCCACAATCTAGTCTTAATGGGCACCTTAACAGACACCACAATCTAGTCTTAATGGGTACCTTAATGGGTACCTAGTTCATCATACTAGTACTGCTCTGTACTGTGATAGATTTAGTTTGCCACATTTTTTTATGCTACCCTATACTCATCTCCCTCTCCTTTTAGATTTTTCTTAGACTTTTTTTTATATATATACCTTTTAAAAATATATATTTTAGCTTTTTACAATTATTTTGTATTTTAACTTGGCACTCCACTCTCCTTATGCTGGGCTTTGACCATAGTAAAGATTTTATTTAATACAACTGAGAAAATTGCACAGAATTCTATACTGCACTGTCTTTCTTTTCATGCTGTCTCGAAAATAAGTGGGGATTGAAATGGGATGTCAAGCAAAACAAACAAACAAACCCATTAATTTTAATTTTATTTTCTCAGTGTTTGACTACATGACACTGCACAGTATTTTACTATTTACCATTTATATGGCTCCATGAACATATGAGGGTAATAAGGGTTCTGTTTTAAAATAAGACCTTCTTGTGTCTGTGACCCACATTCATCTCAGCAGGATTACTGTAGTGTATTTTCCTTTAGTTTTCTCTGTCCATTTGAAAGTGGAAGATATTACCAGGCTGCTCACTGAAATCTGAAGTATATACACAAATTTCATGCTGCTCTTTCAGTGTTACTATACTGAACAAAATGCCACAGTGGTGAGTTTAACATCTGTCCTTAATGAATGCATGTCCTAAGCTGCAAAATGAGCAAACAGGATTTATAGCCAGCAAGTCATCACAAAGGCTTATCAATTTATGTTTTAATCAACCCTGCAAAACATGTGGCAGAAATGCTTTGCATTTTTAAGGCATACGTTATAATAAAGCAGAGAAAGCTGTGGTGGGATTCAGCAGTTCACACCACTTTGGGAGAACCGGTTGTTAACTTTCTGAGCAGTTTGGCACACTGGTTGTTGGAAGAAATCATTAGGGCGGAGAACCAGTTGTTAAATTGCCTGAATCCCACCACTGAGAGAAAGCAACTATTAGCTTTCTATCTCTTTCAAGACTTTCTGATATGGAGAAGCAGGAAAGAGAATCTGCATTATTGGCACTATGAAATATTACTGTAAAGGTAGTCCTCAATTTATGATCATAATTGACCCAGAATTATGGTTGTAAATTATGCTGGTCATTAAGTGGGATATCACATGACTGAAAATTTTTACAACTTTATTTTGTGGTGGCATTAAGCAAATTCATGGGTATTAAGCAAATGCTGCATTTTTCAAGTGAAACCATTGTCCAGAATGGGTGGTTTTTGCTGGAAACCATAAGTAAAAGCTGGTTTCTCTTTTAAAAAAAAGGCCATATCACATGACTGCAGGATGCTGCAAAGGGTCATAAATGCAGGCTGGCTGCTACGTGCCAAAAATGCGATCAAGTGACTACATGAACCATTGGAATTTTGAATTCCGATCACAAGTACCTTTTCTTGGGTCTGTCAGAATTTCAGACAGTAACTAAGTCATAAATCAAGAATTACCTGAATGTGGCATCTGCTTTAAGAACAGAAAAAGTCACTTCATTAGCTGATGCTTCCAGCTAGGCTAGAAAAATATCACATTTACAAGGCCCAAACATGTGAATAAAATAATCTAAGTTGAAAAAAATTACCATGTTTCCCTGAAAATAAGACCCTCTCTTATATTTTTTTTGAACCCTGAAATAAGCGCTTGGCCTTATTGCCATGCACTCGAAAGCCCAATTGGGCTTATTATCAGGGCTTAGTCTTATTTTGGGGGACACAGGGTAGAAATTACATTCTCAGAGAAGATACTTTTCTTTGGTGTAATACAATTGTTTTAAAAAATCTATTGGTAGCTTACATTATCGTGAAAGGTCTCCATTCTCATCACAATACAGTTGATTAAACTGTAGATTGATAAGAAAGCTAAGCCCTATCTCCATATAGTGTTTGGTATCTACCCTAGTTTGGGAGTAAACAGCCACTGGGTCTCATGTCAATTGACAGAATCATACTTTGTAGGATTAGATATAGTAAAGAAATGACTGAAGTTGTAATCCTTTGCACAGTTGTTTGACAATGATCGAAGCCAGTGGGATTTAGTTTACATTACAAGAATAGCAACAATTTCATTATCTGGACTTGTAAAGCTTTGCTTTGATTTCAACAGGCTTACTGAACAACATATATAAAATACTTTATAAAACTTTTATTAATTTAATTATTTTGGGCAACTGACAAGCATTGTGCACAAAAACATCTCTTGGGATATGTATCTAACTACTATACCACAATTGTTGCACACTTAACAGATTATTATTTTTAAAAAGCCCAATAAACTAGAAAGAAGTAGAAAGATTGTTACACTTGATCTTCAATCCCTTCAAATTATGTCCTAAAACTTAATTTCTTTTCATTTTCCTTTGCCCCTTCTCACAAAATTCTTTAAAACTTTAACAAGCCTCTTTTGTAAATGCAATAAAGAAAAATTATCCAGGTCATCCTCTTGGTTTGTTATTTTTATATCCCTTTTAATTATTAAGATAACAGCTGGTTTCATTTTGTAGTCCAGTTTAACATCTTTTTTCAAATCATTCTTATAGCCTATCATTTTTAAATCCACTTTCAAATCAATTTCTCTTGTCCAGTAAAACCCGTTGCTCTTCCATTACATCTTTTAAACATAGTCTAACTATAGAGGCAGACTTTTTTAAAATTAACTTCTGTATCCATTGTTCAAAAATACCTTCAATATGACTAATGTTAAAATATTTTTCTCTGTTCTGTATTAGTAAGTCAAATTTAGATATTCTCTTTTAATTGTAATCTTTAGTTCCTTCTAGTTCCTAATAGTGTCCCTTCAAAGTTCAATTTTATCATCTATATACTCAGTGGTGGGGTTCAAATAATTTAACAACCAGTTCTCTGCCCTAATGACTGGCTAGGTAGGTGTGTCTGGGTGGTAATGTGACTGAGTGGTCATGGCCAACTCAACATCACTCATGTTGAGGGATGTCTCGCCTCACCTAGCCTTTCCTCACCATACCCAGCCCTGCCTCAGCCCTCCGTTCCCCTCCCAGCCACTCCTTGTCACGCCTGGCCTCTCCTCAACTTATGACCATAATTGAGCCCAAAATTTATGTTGCTAAGTGAGAAATTTATTAAATGAATTTTGCCTCATTTCACAACTTTTCTTGCCACATTGGTTAAGTGAATCACTGCAGTGATTAAGTTAGTAACATGGCTGTTAAGTGAATCTGGCCTCCCTATTGACTTTGCTTGTCAGAAGGTTGCAAAAGGGGATCACATGACCCTGGGAGACTACAGCCATCATAAATGTGAGACAGTTGTCAACTATCTGAATTTTTATCACGTGACCGTGGGGATGCTGCAATGGTCGTAAGTGTGAAAATAAGTTTTTTCATTACCATTGTAACTTTGAATGGTCACTAAATGAACTGTTATAAGTCAAGAATTACCTGTAGAAAAATACAAATAGCTTCTTTGCTTGCAAAAAGCTGCCCTAAATACCAATCATTAGATTAGAAATGGGGGAAAACACACTGAAGATCAATGACAGTCACAGACATCATGGAAACCTAAACCTTTCTGTGAATACCTTCCTTTTCATAAGCAATACCTGCAACCCAGAGTTACAAATCAGAGAGAGTGCCAGAGCACCTTGAGAAATTAAAATAGTTAAAATGCAATGATAACTATCAGCAGCTAACTCTTGCTCATAAAGTGAAACCCTTTAGCAGAGAGGTCATTTAAGCTCTCCAGAAAGTGGGTGGACATACTTGGGCTACAAAATGCCAAGCTAAAGAGACAAATTAACAAAGTATATAGGGGACCCAGGTTCAAATCTCTGCCCTCCCAAGCTTCTCAGGGTCACAATAACATTAGTACATGCCACAGATATTTAAATAAACTTCAAGCTTGGTGCCATGTTACTAAGTTTTATTATCATGGGAGAAAACTAAAATGAACTGGAGGATCCAACCCCTACCTCCTTTTTTTAAAAAAAATCTTACTATCATTGAGCAATCATGTGCCTTGACCATTCCAAAGCAATGCAAGAGACTCCTATCCCAAAGGTGCTTTTTCAAGAGGTAACTGTCAAGGTTCCAACCGATGCCCTCATTAAATCACGACTTTCTGTGGGTCTCCGTGGAGATGGCCTTGATGTGAAGATGGCTGGAATGTGCCTTTGTTTTGACTGAAGTGCAATTTCCTCACTGTAGCTGCGAGGCTGAGTTCCCCATCTCCCTGCCTATGGCAACTCGAGAGCAGGTCAGGAATGCTTCGCAAGTTGACAGCAACTGAACTTTCTGGAAACCAAGGAAGTCCAGTTGCCTCTTGAAAAAAGCACCTTTGGGACAACCATGACCCAAGGATGACTGGAGAATCCCCATAGACAAGAGACTCCTGTGCTCAGTGAACTGAAAAAGCACCCTTTTCCACCCAGGAGAAGCAATCCTTAGATCCATTTGCACCACTTAAAGATACCAGCTGGTCTCACTCACCTCACAAATATCCTAAGGAAATCATCCAGAGTTAAGGAAAGATTGTGTTGGAGGGAAGAGGGAAAGACGCAGCTTGAAAAAAAAAAAATTTCTAGGCAGCATTGCTTAACTTGATCAGGCAAGCAGTGATGGTCCCAAAAAAATACCTCATTGCTTTTCCATCAGTGGGGGTGGGAAACCTCCCAAAGCCCCCCTTTTTGTAACAAACAAACAAAGAAGTCAAAGACTAGCCAGAGCACTCCGTTTAGAGAGGATTATGGAGCCAGGGAAGAAAGAGGCCTGCAATCGCCTCCTCCCAGCCTTAATTGGGGACGGAGGAGGCAAGGAGTGGCTGGAGGGTGGGGGGATTCAGCCATGTTGGAAGTACACCCTAAAAGACAGTCCCAGAAACCACTAAAGCAGTGTAAAAAGCTTAAAACAACCCTTCCCCTTTAAAAAAGTCAAGCCCTGGAATAAAAGTACCAGCAAAGGAAAAAAAACTCCAGAGAAGCTGCTCAGGCTATAGAAAGTCTGGGCGTACTGCCAAGAACCATTAACAGCTGTTACAATGTAAGAAGGCTTAACCAAAGAGACAGTTTCTGAAAACACTTAAGCAGAGCAATAAAGATAAGTAGGATTAGGCTAGAAGCAACATACAGAGACACACTAGAAGGTCTCCTTCCTGCCTTCCTGACAGGATTAACCTCTTTAGGTGGGAAAAACAAAAGGCTGTTCGAAGATTTCTTCCAACAAAGTGTGGCCCCATTGCGAACCAGTAGTAAAGGTAAGTAGAATCCATCCCTGGTCCTGAGAACAC
The DNA here is from genome assembly GCA_022577455.1 of Arizona elegans. Lineage (NCBI taxonomy): Eukaryota > Metazoa > Chordata > Lepidosauria > Squamata > Colubridae > Arizona > Arizona elegans. Next base: position 29,430,615 of record JAKOOJ010000006.1, on the reverse strand, counting down.
CCAGATGCGAACTCAGCCCCAAATGCTGAACTGCTGGATGCTTCAAGTGTGGGAAGCATCCAGCAGGTCAAGCTGCTGACTGCCAAATCAACAAAATGACCCCAAAGACCAATGACAACAGTGGAAAAAAAGTGGGAAAAAACATCCCAAATCCCTATAAAATGGCATTAGAGGAAGTTGAAGTCGTAGAGGAAGTTGCAGCCCTCCTAGCTGCAGGGGGTGGGAAACTCCAACCACCCCAGAGAGGAACAACACCAACTCTGACAATGATCCCCTGGTAAGTTGCCCTGTGTTCCCTATCACCATCCCAATAGAGATGAATGTGCCATCGTCAGGCATTCAGGGAAGGTATTGGCCTTACTGGACTCAGGCTGCACCAGATTATTATTATTATTATTATTATTATTATTATTATTAATTTAATTATATACCGCCCTTCTCCCAAGGGGACTCAGGGCGGTGAACAGCCAAAATTAAAATACATACAATACAAAAGTTAAGATAATTAAAAAAGATTAAATCAATCAGCCTCCCATTTTAAAACCCCAAGTCTATAAAATTTTAAAAATCCCATTAAAAACCCTTTAGGCTAGGTAGGCCCTCGATAGAGTGGAGGGCCAAGCCTGCGAGAGGGGGGAGTCTTGCAGACCAAGAAGCTCTGCTGCTGAGTACAACTTGACCATAACGGGTAAACACGACCATATCCTGAGGGTCCCTAGAAAAGGACCAGGGGAGAAGACAAAGAAATGGGGGATCTCGAAGACATGTTCACAGGACCAAGTCCACTGTCCCCTCACAACAGAGGACAAAGTCCAGTTCCAAGACGACCACAATCCAAGTGGGGGGGATAGATCCAACCACCCTCTCACGGTGGTTAGGTCAGCTGGTCAGCCCCCTCTTGTGGTGAGATGACAGCAATGAAACCGATGCAGACAAACAGCGTCCAGGGATCAGGTCCAAAAACCGCCCTCTCATGGCGGTTGGTCCAATGGTCAAGTCCCCTCCGCTGACAAAGTGCATAAATATGTGAAATCATCCCGGTTCAGCTCCCAGGGGCCCCAACACCAGGCCACCCTCTCACGGTGGTTGAACTGATATCCAGCCCACTCAGCCGACAGGATGCAGCCATGTACCAACCTCCAATTCAGATAGAAATAGCCCTCTCCACAGTCAGCGGGGTTCAGATGACAATAAACATAGTGACACGTGAGTCCCACAGGCTAACAGCTGGTCCAGGTGGGCCCAGTCCTAAAAGGGGAATGCTGGAGGAAAAAGAAATGGGGCAGAAATGGGACAGTTGTCTCAAGCCCCCAGCCCCCGCACAGCCACAATTTGAGGCCTCCCAAGGCCTGGGAAAAGATATCACACCAGGTCCTAGCCCCAACCTTGGTTGCAGGTCTCCCGGTCTTGTTGTTTCATTGCCCCCCCCCAACTCCAACTCCAAGGGGGGGTTGCCAGCGCCCTCTGACTGCCAGACAGCTGCCACCGCCATCACCGCCACCGCCGCGCCATCGTTGCCAGCACCACAAGAAGAGCCTGGCGGCGTCCCAGAGGTCTTTGGGGGTGCCCGACACATCTTACAACTCTTCGGGCAACCCCCCCAGGCTTGGAATCTCACCATGCGGTGGGCGCCCCTGGTGCAACGCTGCTCCGACATTCAGATGGCCTCCGGCTGTGGAAAACACTGCCACCATCCAGCTGAGCAGCCTGCTGCTCCCAACATCGCTCTTTCCTCTCTGCTCAGTCATGGAGGGAAAAGAAAACCCTCTCCATACTGGCAGGGAGCTCCCCTAACTGGTCCTGGGGTCATGGGTCTTTGAAACGACCCCCAAAAGACCCAAAAGGTAGGTCGGTGCCCCGCCCTCAGATCACGATCCCAGTGGGCGCCGCCATCTTGGACGTGTGCATTTTGGACAAATTTGGACAAAGATGCATGGTAAGCCCTGAGGTGGTGGAAAAATTAGGACTCAGACTCCAACAGTTAAAGCATTTTGCCAGCTAGATGGGACTATGGCTGGGGAAGCCCTGGATCACTCTATAACAGAACCAGTGGAGATAAGGATGAGCAGTCACCGGGAGACCCTGAGTTTTATTAAGGTTCTGGGGATATAGAGACCCCTCTTGCTGGAGCTAGCAATGCTCCAAAAATGGAATCCCTACATGAATTGGTGAAAGGGACTGTTAAAAATTGGGGGGGGGGGGAACAGGACCTGAGAAAGGTGAGACTTCTCTCTGGAAGATTAGCAGCCAACCTACCCAGGATATGTTGGAATTAGCCACAGTAGCACAAAATCAACCAAGGCAGGATCTGAAAATCCTCAGGGAATATCCTCAGGGAATAACCTAAAGGACATTTTAGTTAGAAAAGTCCAACACCACACCAGTTGGCCAATTGCACCAAGATCCTCCCCAGGGCTACACTGCCAAAACCCAAGCTGTATTCCATGACTCCCCCAGAGAGCTGGAAGAGCTCCATGCATTCATAGATTAAAAACCTGCAATGCAGTTTCATCCAGTTGGCCACACCCCAGGTAGCTGCAACAGTCCTATTCCGGGAAAGGAAAGATGGCTCTCTCCATTTGTGCATGGAGTACCACGGACTCAACGTGGTCTGTCTGGAGAATGTATACCTCCTACCACTCATGAAGGACATGCTAGTCCACTTAGCCAAGGGGAAGATTTTTACTAAACTGGACTTATGCAAAGCGTATAATAGGATTAAGGAGGGGGATGAGTAGAAAATGGTTTTCAACTGCCCCCTAGTATATTTCCAATGCCAGGTGTTACTGTTTAAATTGCAAGGAGCCCCTGCCATGTTCATGCAGCTAATAAATGAAGTCCTGCATGAATATTTATACAAAGGGGTGTTGGTATATTTAGATGACACCCTGATCTACTCTAAAATAAAGGATGAGCATGTTAAGCTCATATGAACTATGTTTAAAAAATTGCAAGCAACCGAAATGTATGCTAAACTTTCAAAGTGTGAGTTCCATAAAGACAAAGTTGAATATTTGGGATAGCAAATCTTGCAGGAGGTGTGGAAATCAATCCAGAAAAAGTCAGGGCAATCTTGGAATGGGCCCCCTCACATCAGGTGGCAACTCCAAAGTTTCTTGTGGTTCACAAATTTCTACCGACACATTTTCCTACTTTTGCCCAAATCACCCTGCCCTTTACAAATCTTCTGAAAAGAAAAGAGGAAGGAAAACTCAAGCCTAGCCAACCCTTAAAGTGGAGTATGGAATGCCAAGAGGCATTTAAAAAGCTCAAGTATTTTGGCATGAATTTTTAAAACTCATGGGGACCACCAAAGGCTTAAGCTCCTCCCACCAGCCCCAAATGAATGGGGGATGCAAATGAGCCAACTCAGTACTGGAACAATACCTCAGATGCTACATTAATTATCAACAAGATAATTGGACTGATCTTTTACTGTTTGCAGAAGTGGTGTATAATAATTCAGTGCATAGCACTGGTTTACTTCCTTCAAGGTAGCTTCAGGTCAGGACTTTGTAGCAATCCCAGAACTATCTTTGGACAAACCCCAGAAACCTTCATTACAAGAATGGATACAAGAACTACAAAATACATGCCCAATAGCGGTCAAAGCGCTCAAGGAAGCATGAGAAGCCTACAAACAGCAGGATGATAAAAAATGTGCCAAACCAAAAGAATTTAAAGTGAGAGACAGATTATACCTCTCCACAAAGTATATATAATGTATCCAACAATCAAAAAAACTTGGCCCTAAATACATTGGTCCCTTCTGAATTAAGAAAATTATCGACTCAATCACAGTACAATTACAATTGCCCAAAAATCTGAAAAGAATTAACCCCATATTTCATTGTAGCCTGCTGAAACCAAAAGTAACCTCTCCCCTTCGGCCACCTTCTCCCACACCACCCCTTCCTATTTTCATAGAAAGGGAACAATATTTTGAGGTGAAAGAAATTTTGGAGTCTCGAAAACAGAAGGGCAAGATCCAGTACTTGATTGCATGGAAACATTTCCCTGCTTCCCAATCCAAATGGGTTGATAGACACCATGTTTGAGCTGACAAACTCCTTTCCACAAGAAATATCCCAACAAACCTAAAATGTCAGACCTCAACTGAATACTTAAAATTTTCTTTTCTTTTCTCTTTTAGGACAAATGCTTTGCGAAGGGTCCCCAAAGGTTAGCTCATTTTTGCTTTCTTTGAAGCTTGCTAGCAATTGCCATAACCAGTGGGGAGGGAGCATCTGGGATGAGAAGCATGCTGGAGGTGTGAAAGAATGTTATGGAAAATTGGGGAGTAGGAACACTAACAGGAACCAGACGTGCTAAAGCGAGCCATCTGCCGAGCTTCAAGGCTGCCAGTCATGGGAAAGGAATTTACAACAGTGCCTGAGGCACCAAGTTCCCAAAACATTGGAACAAGACCTGATTGGATTGCTCACCCTGGGGGACGGTTTGGGACATGGGGATTGCTTTCAATATACGATTTTCACATGGTTTTTCCTCAGTGTTTTCCCTCATCTATGCTGCATCTTTAGTAAAAGTACCTTTTCTCTAAAACCTATGGAGTCAAGGCTTCTTCTTTCCTAGAGAGTAGCTGGAGCCAGTCTGGCAGTCCCCAACTATGAGGGTCCTCATTTTACCAATCTCGGAAGGTTGGAAGGCTAAGTCAACCTTGAGCTAGTCAGGATCAAACTCCTGGCAGTCGGCAAAGTTAGTGTGCAATACTGCATTCCAATTACCGCACCACCATGGCTCTGCCAAAAATGTAATTTATAATGTAAATTTTGAATTTATACTAGCTATTGCTTATTCTGAATCTAAAGGACAAAACTGAAGAGTTTTGCACATTTCAATTACTAACATACTCATTTCGGTTTAAATATCCAGACTGAAGTTGCACAGAAAGTGATACTAATGCAAAGATAGAAAATGAAATCTGCTTCCTAATACAATTTTAAAACAGTGAATTTCTTCCTGTTTAAACACACACTGTATCCCAAATGTAATTTTCCTCCTTCCCCACATATGTAACGACAGTGCAACAGTGTAACAGAATAGCCATTGCCAAACTGATGGCATTCAAATGTTTTGAACTTTCATCTTTCTGCCACACATCTGGACAAGAATAATAGGGGTCTATATTTTTCAAAAGTTAGAACACAAATTCTGCATTAAGATACACTCTGGAAGGTAGTAAGTATGAAATTTAGATTTCAATTCAAACTGAATTGTCAAATACAAGGAACTCAAAAGATCTTCGTATTTTTGTTTCTTCTGGTTTGTATCTTATGTAATACACAAATTGTGGGATTTGCAATTTTACTGTAATGTTTAACCTACTTTAAAATTTACATTTTAATAAAACAGAGCAGTTTTGACAGTTAAGGTATATTAAATCAGGATAGAGCTACATGAAGTACAGTTTTTCTGATGAGGTTCATTTACCAAAACCTTTTTATTCATTTAGTGAATATATGTAAGTTCAACACATAAAAATGAGAAATAAGAAATTTCGACAAATCTATTATTCATGGTTGGAATTCAGAATATATTTTATCAAGCTGGGCTTTTCTTCTTCAGAAATAACATGAAACAGAAAGATAACTGCTTTTGATAATTTTTTAGCATATATCAAACAAAAAAAGCCATGGGTTGCTCATAAGTTATAGGTTAATAGTTTAACATAAGAATGTATATAACTAAAATATCTAACATATTTTCCATATTTATTTGTATGTTGGAAACTATCGTACTCTTTTTGCATATAAGAACCATGTTGATTGTTACATTGAACTTCCCTCTGAATACCTTTCAAAATGTAATATTTATCAGCTCAATCTCCCACATTTCCACTCTGTTCCATGTGTTGTACAGATTAATTTGTTAAATGTATTAAAACTATATTTGGATGTCAAGGAGAAAAGAATTTAAAAACAGTTTCTAAAAATGGTTCCATTGTGGCTTGGTTATGCAGACCCACATAATGCTAGCTTTTGTCTCCAAGCACACACTCAAATTCACACACGTTCTCACAGAAGAGCCATTTCTTTGTATTAAAAGGTAGGGATGGTTAATAACTTTTGGAAAGTTGGATAAATTTTATTATTTTCCTAATGTTATTATTCTATTATTTTCTGTCATTTGAAGAAGGTAAGTCTCCTCTATCAATTCTGAAAAAAAAAATCCTGTCAATTATTAGAATTATTGTTATTCCCAGTCTCTAAAATTGGGTGACAATCAGCTGAATACACTTTGTTTCATGTGTCCAGACAGTGATATATTGATGAGTCTTAAAACCAATACCATGCAGCTTAAAACCAAATCTTTTTTTTTCCAGGCATTAAAAACCATGGGTTCTTCAATTGGGTAATCTTTTAGCAAAATATTGAACATGCTCACACAGGAAGTAGGTTTCAGGTATACATCAGTCAATAAATTTATCAACAAACCACATAATATAGAATATGTGCTAATATTAGTGGGTTGACAAGCTGGGAAACCATCTTAATGTTTCCTGGAGCCCATTTAAACATATTTCTTCCAGGAACCAGTAATAAATGACTATCTTAAAAATCATATGCCTGAGACGTGTAATATGAAGATTATCTATAGCAGATATTTTATTTATCATATTCATGTCCAAACTTCAAACTCATTTATACTTTTTTAACTATAAAAATTAGTTAAACTGATTCTAAGATGGTTTATAAAATATTTCATACTGTAAAATCTATTTGTGACATAAAATAAATATACAATAATTCCACAAAGAATGAATACATTTTAAAAAAACCCTGAGTGTTAATATGGGTTTTTTTTCTCTAGGGAAAAAACAACAATCTCTCTTTTTTTTGTCTATGAATACTGAAGCTTATTGTTTAAAATACTTTTTAACAAACATTTGTGGCCAGAATTGCAATTTAATGTCAGTTATTCTGTAAAATATATAACCTATGTGCTCTACCTGACATCATACTCGTGTATGGGAACATGATAAAAAGAAAATTTCATCATAAAAAAAAGAAAGAATTTGCAGATTATTTCATCCTATTACAAGTGAACAGAATAACTCAGACGAAACAATAGCACTAAAAGTTAACTGAAGTACCTTTTACTTCTACGATATCTATGAACTTCTACAAAAATAGTAAAAGCAAGAACATTCTTCACAAAAGTATGCAACTTTAGAAAATAACTTAATTTGGGAACCCAAATAAAATTTAAGAAATATGAAATAGGGCATGTGCAATGAAAACATTTGGCATTCTTGATTATATTGTAGGCATACATATGCTTGCTGTTTTTAATATCTTTTATCAAGATGATATGGCTTCTCTCTGCTCCCAAATTTTTGTAAAGATGATTTTTCTATCCTCATCAAATCATGAGGAAAATGCATTTATATTAATGGGATATGGTAGGCAGGACAAGGCAAAAAATGTGCCATGGTAAGAACTGTATTTATCACAAGAGAAACATGTTCCCAGGAAAAATAGCCCATAGCTGAATGGAATTTTCAAATACCTTTACCAACATAACTCAGATGTTCAATTTGCTATAATTTTCCCTGGGTTTTACCCTTAACAAAGTTCTTTTGATTTAAATTTTATTTTAACAAAAAATGAAGAGCTTATTCAAACTCCTTTCAATCAGTTCAGTAGGAATCTTTTCTTTAAGATTTGGGCCTCTCTGCTGGGAACAGCCTAATTAAACATGATGGATTCTGGATCTTGATTTGCCATTTGAGCCATATGCCTTAACACGTCCTTTTTGGTGATAATGCCCAGGAGCCTCCTAGAGAAGAAGGGAAGGAAAGAAACAAAATTGTGATTAATCATTAACCTGTCTTGTTCATTTTTCAAATTCTGCTGCAGGCAAAACTTAAACACAAAACAATCAGTTTCAAAAAGACACCCTGCTCCTCCCTTCTTTAAAAACCAAGAAACTGGATTTAAAAAAAAAAAGAATGATTTACATTTACAAATTGAAAAAAAAATCATCACAATGAATTTGCTTTTATGAATACAGAGCTTTCATTATATTTTTCTCAGCCTTTGGCAAAGAGATAAAGACGCCATATTCTATCCAGCTGCATTCTTCAATGCACTTAGTTAAGGCTGTTTCTTGAGCGGGCTCAAACTTGTCCAACTTGACATCATCTCTCTGAAAACATTTGCAGAAACTGTTGGGATCCTCCAGGCCAAAGCAGAAGAAACTCAGTGCAGGGCATAAAAAGACCGATACATCAAAGTATTGCAAAAACCTTGAAGGCAGAGGCTCCTGAACTATGACCTGAATGCCAGTGCATCACATTTAAAGAAAGCTTCCTGCAAAACTACTGAATTATATGCTCTCCCACTTCTTTTGCAGGCATGCTATTATGCAAAAGGGTGGAAGCTCTCAAATATCTGTTCATTCCATCTATCATGAGTTTTTATTAATTATTTTAGAGTGGGGTTGCTATAGCTGTTAAGAATACTGAAAAACAATGGTAAAAATATATAAATAAAATTAATAGTCCAGCTAATGTTAACTGTATGTAATACAGACTTGCTAACTTATCCTGATAACAAAACCCTTTGAATAATCAATGCTAATTATAACAGTCCAATGCCTCATATAATTGACCCTACTGTTTTAAACATTCTATTTTAAACACTATATACTATAATTAGGGATGAAGGGCAACTTTTCATTCCTTTTCATTTCTCAAAGGATTGGAAAAACAGAAAAAGAGGATAGATATGCTATTATCACAGCCCCAAAGATATATAAGAGCAATGCAATGTCTGGATAATTTTTCTATTTTAAAAATATTACACTATGTCCTTTACATAGTATTAAATACTGCAAGATATGGGAATCATTTCAAATAAATATTTATTTATTTTAGTGCAGTTATGAAACATCGGGATTCCTTTAAAAATCTGTCTGGTTAAGAGTATTTCATTATTGTGGAGTTTGGTCATTTATTTTTATTGAATATATGCAATTATAGTTTGTTAGACAATATCTTGAAGTAAAACGTTATAGAAAGTAAAGAATACTTTAAATAGTGTATTTTAAAATATTTATAATAGGCCTCTTTCTACCTTGAACTTTAGCCATAATCTGATATTACTTTCACAAAACTAGATTTTACTTAGTTTTTATCTTCAAAACCCAGGATTCAGTACATCCAATGTTTAAAAAAAATAAGTTACATATAATACTTATTGATCTAAAACCATGGTTTCTTTTTACCAATATTTTACCTGCTTTAAAAAACAACCTGCCTAGTATACAAAGAATTTATCAAAATGACATGTTTAGTAAACTCATGTGCTTTCCTGATTTTACATGAATTGAATCCCATTGAGATTAGCATTGGGCAAAAACAACGAAGTTTGTTTGATCAACAAATTGACTTTTGTTGCCTCCAAATGGCTCAATTTTTCCCCTCAAGCTAGTTGTACAAATAAATACAGGTAATCCTCAACTTCCGACCACAATTGAGCCCAAAATTTATGTTGCTAAGTGAATCACAACATTTGTTAAGTGAATCACTGCAATTGTTAAATTAGTAAGACAGTTGTTAAATCAATCGTTAATTGACTTTGCTTGTCAGAAGCAAAAAATGATCATGTGTCCCCGGGATGCTGCAACCATCATAAATATGAACCAGTTGCCAAGCAGCTGAATGTAAATCACGTGACCATGGGGATGCTAAGTGGTCATAAGTGTGAAAAATGGTCATAAATCACTAAGTGAACTGTTGTAAATTGACCACTAGCTGTAGCCTTCCTGTCTTCTCTACACTTGGATATTGCTCTGTTTGCAACATCTTTCTATGTCTGGGTCAAATTCACAATGTTTCAGGCATTTAGTATCTTCTAAGTGTAAAGGCAAGAAATTAAAAGAGGCTTGCTCCTGGGGAGGAAAGCCATGGCAAATCTAGACAGCATACTAAAAAGCAGAGACATTACCCTGCCAACAAAAGTGCGTATAGTCAAGGTTATGGTTTTCCCACTTAAATGTATGGCTGTGAAAGTTGGACCATAAGGGAGGCTGAGCACTAAAGAATTGAGTTGAGAATTGAACTACGGTGCTAGAGAAGACTCCTGCGAGTCCCTTGGACTGCAAGGCAATCAAACTGGTCAGTCCTAGAAGAGATCAACCCTGATTGCTCTTTAGAAGGCCAGATCCTGAAGATGAAACTCAAATACTTTGGCCACCTAATAAGAAGGAAGGACTCACTGGAGAAGAGCCTAATGCTGGAAATGATTGAGGGCAAAAGAAGAAGGGGACAGCAGAGAATGGGGTGGCTGGTTGGAGTCACTGAAGCAGACGGCATGAGCCTAAATGGACTCTGGGGGATGATAGAGAATAGGAAGGCCTGGAGGAACGTTGTCCATGATGTCGCGGTGGGTCGGACACAACTTCACAACTAACAACAACAAAGTGTAAAGGCAATAAGTTTTCATTAATTTTAGTTTTCATATTATCAGAATAGCGATGGGCTGTCTGCTAAAACAAAGGAAGGTTATGGCATACACTTGAAAGGAGACCAGGAAGCCTGTAATTGTGGAGTCTGTCTGGCAAGAACAAAGAATGCTTATTCACAGGGAATAGGCACGTGTAAAGCTTGTAACAATTCTAGGTGGTTAGAGTAAAAGTAACCAAGAGTTAGGCATCTTGCAAACCTCAGCTAGAAGTTAGGAATAGGGATGGCCTGGAGCAAATAGGATGTGTATTAGATAACTCCTGAAGCATTCATTAGCCAAGGTTTAGGAATAGGGACGGCTAGAGACCAATAGAATAATTGCTAGATCATTACTAAAATGTTTATTAGATGATATTTCTTATATATCCTGCCCAGAGGTGAAATGCTCCCGGTTCCGACCGGATCACCCGATCTGGTAGCAATGGCGGCGGGTGGTTTGGAGAACCGGTAGCAAAAAGCCCTGCTCCACTCCCATGCCCAGCTGAGCTGTGAGATCATCAGAGCAGGGGTGAAATGCTCCCAGTTCAGACCGGATTGCCCGATCCGGTAGCGATGGCAGTGGGTGGTTCGGAGAACCGGTAGCAAAAATCCCTGCGCCCCCCTCCCCCACCATGCCTAGCTGAGCCACACGATCATCAGAGGCTTTTTTTTTAACTTTTAAAAGCATTTTTATTACAACCTCTTCTGATGAAAAAATGCTTTTAAAAGTAAAAAAAAAAAGCCTCTGATGATCGCGCGGCTCAGCTGGGATCATCAGAGGCTTTTCAAAGCATTTTTTTCTGCAACCTCATGGCCGAAGAGGTGGTTAAAAAAATGCTTTGAAAAGTCTCTGGCAACTCCCAGCTGAGTTGTCTGATCGGCAGAGAGGTATTTTTAAAAGAGCCTCTCTGACGATCCCAGCTGAGTTCCTGATTTAAAAAAAAAAAAAAGTTGGCCATGCCCACCCAGTCACATTATCCCCACCCCAAGCCATGCCCACAGAACCGGTACTAACAGATTATACATTTCACCCCTGCATCAGAGGTTTTTTTTTTTTTACTTTTAAAAGCATTTTTTCTACAACCTCTTCGGCCAAAAAAATGCTTTTAAAAATTAAAAAAAAAAGCCTCTGATGATCTCACGGCCGAAGAGGTTGCAGAAAAAAAAATGCCTTTAAAAGCCTCTTGTGATTCCAGCTGAGTTGCCTGATCGTCAGAGGCTTCTATAAGCATTGTTTTCTGCAACCTCTTAAGGTTGTAGAAAAAATGCTTTTAAAAGTAAAAAAAAAATGTGGCCACGCCCACCCAACCACATTACACCCTCCCCCCAAGCCACATCTACAGAACCGGTAGAAACAAATTTTACATTTCACCACTGATCCTGCCTAAATATCCCTCTAGCTTTGCAAATGTTCTTTATAGCTTCAGAAGGCCTTCACTTTCCAGCACTGCAACTTGCTTTCTCTCATTGCTCCAGAATGTTTGAGCTTTTGAGGGACGTACTGTATATTCTATATTCAAGGCTCTGTTTCATTCGATTTAGCTTCTGCCTCTTATATTTTTCATTCCTTACCTTCTTATAGGCTTATAAATCCTTTATAAACTTTAAAACTTTCAGTTTGTAAAAAAATAAACTTCCATTCGTTAATTCCTTTAATGTGTCATTGATGCAGGGATTTCCATCGGTATTTGAGGCACATTTAGTCTGGATAAAAGCTAAAATGTTAGCAAAACTTTTGCTAACAATTATATTCGGCTGGCATTTCTCCCTAGCAGCAGTTTTTTTTTTCTTAGATTAAAAATAATACATATTTAGCAGTAGCTTGACCTAAATATGAAGCTTAATTACATACATGTATTATAAATTCTGCTCTGTCAAAAGAGCAAAAATAAAATATATTGCTCTGAGCTAGAGGGTAAGACTTTGCTAGCTAAATGAATTATAAAAAGCATTAATAGCTAACAAATTTGGGAATTCATTATTTTATTTCAATGGCATCTTTTCTTTAAGTTCTTGTTTTAATATTGTTACTGAAAAATTATGAAGGTGTTTCAAATGCACCCTTCTTTTACTTCAGTTTAGTTTTAACTTATTTTTTAAAAATTGTGTTGTTATTTTTTTATAAACTCAAACATGAATCCCTTGTAATCCAACCCATCTTGTTTTCCTGGTCTAACATTACATGTATCTGGAGAGGATTGGAATTATTTCTTCCAGAAAATAAGCCCCTGTCCTTCAACAGAAATACCATATTTTTAAAAACAAAAATAATTTATATACTTACCCACTGCGTGTAACAAGACACTGCCTGAGTCCAAGTTTTCGAAAAATGTCTACCACTGTTTCCATTGGTGTGTGGTCCGTGACAGTGAAGGGGCTCAGATTCAAAATACGCCGGAGCTTCAGCATATGAGGGCTATTGGCAGGGACCTCTGGAGGCTCTTCAGTAAAATATACAATTGAATTGCTTACTACACCATCCTGGCGCTGCCTTGCATTTTCTGTATGAAAAAATCAGACGAATAAGGACTATTGCACATCCATCTCAGGAAAGAAATAGTTACTGTTTTCTGATGATCCTTTAATGGTTCTTGTAAGATCAGGATGATTATTAAGTACATCTGTATAGCAGTGCCAGCACACTAATGCTGATGCCAGATTTAGCCCAGCTCCCTTTTTTAGGGATAATCTTGATATGGAATAATTTATCTAGAATACCACATTGTTCTATATGATCAGCATCTTTTCATATCCGAGGCCATAAGGTTCAGGCCTATAGAAATCCATCTGCATGCATTCATACAACTTACACAGGCTCAAAAAAACAGAGGCAAATATGACTTTATTCCTGTTGTTCAAATTAACTGATTTGAATCCCTTTAATGGGAGCAAAGGAGAAGAGATGCTACATTTCTGCTTTCACTGGTCACAAATCAGTGGCTTGTTGTTGGCTTAGCACTGTGATTATTGAATAGAATTAAATGTCAAATTCTTGAAGAGGTTGCCAATGGGTAAACTTAATCAGCTTAAACCTTATTTTAGGAAAGTGCCCATTTGACTTTTAAATTACACTCTTCATTAAGCTCAGCATTGACATATATCTTTCAGCTAACTGAAGCATATATTATTATTATGATTGCCCTTTTCTCTCTAATCTGTGTGCACAGCAATATCACAGCACAATTACTGCTGAATAATGCATTCATTTCCCTTTCCTTTCCTTTCCTTTCCTTCGATTTTCAGTGTGTAGAAGTGCTAAAACCTCCAGAACAACAATAGGCTTTCTAAAAATATCCTCTGTTCAAAAACAAAGGCCAACTAACATTAATAATATTGCCTCTTGCTTGATGCTAATCTTCAGAAGAGATTTTAAGTGCAAGTTTCTCTCTCTCTCCCTTTGAACTATTTTCCATCAATCATGGAGCTGAAATCAACTCTTGTCTTCTAAACAACAGAACCTTGTCAGTTTCTAACACATTGGCGTTGTACTGTATTATGTCTCGCTTAAACTCATCTTTTAACAGCCATGAAATGAAAATGACCAAATCCCAAGCTGCTATCATCTTCCAATCAGCTTTCAAGCCTACATGTAATTTATTACATTTCATATAGATTATTGACTTTTGCCCTGTCTTCTTATGGTAAACATGCCTAATTTTGTAATTGTAGTGTTTGCTTTCATCTCTGTCATCTTCCTCTATCCATCAATTTACTTTGCTTTAACTTTGAAAAGAATAAGAAAAAGAAGACAGAAAAGTTATATAGACATTCATTTATAATGATAAATGTATAATTGTTAATACATATATATTGCAACACTTCTTTTGTTACAAAAAGTAACAATAAAGAAGCTTTCTGTTATTCTTAAAAGAATCAAAATTTTCTAAAGGCTAATTTGGAAAGGGAAAATTAAATGCATAGACATGAGAGGACATGATATTGGGATCTTTTAAGTTTGGAATAGTATTGCACACAATTAATTTCTTACCTAACTTTCTTCTAGGCCACCTATAAAACTAATCACCTCTATGTGAAACAGATGCAACTCACTTATTGCAAGAATCAAGTCCCGTCTCTGTGCAAAGCCAATAAGACGCTCTTTAGAAACCACCACTGGAAAGCCATTGTAGTCTGTTTCTTTGATTAATGTCTCCACATCTTCCACTGTCATGCTGTCTTGGGTCAAGACAGAAAGAGGAGGTTCTCCACGCCTGGGCCTCATAACATCAGTAGCCAGTGTTCTGTGGGTAAATTCATCTTTTACATCCAGAAATGGATAGCCGTTCAAATGGATATGTGCCTCGTAGATCCCTTCTTTGCCAAAAGCATCAGCAACCCACTTGCTAGTAACAGCTGCAGCCATAAGAGGCACAATATACTCTAGTCCTCCTGTTAATTCAAACATGATCACGACAAGCGAGACTGTCATTCTGGTAACTCCACCTGTCAAGAGAAAGAAATTGTTGGGTAGGATTGTCATAGAAGAAGCCACTCTGATTTTTTGCAACCTGACATGCATTTTCATAAGTGAAATCCACTATAAAATGTTAACATTTTTCCATAAACCAAAACACAAAGGCAGCTCTGCAGTTGTACTGTATGGTATCCAAAGGCATCATTCATTGAATTAGTATACAGCCTTGGTTTTCTTCATTCCCAAATGGATATGGTGCCTTCATTCCAAGAAATCTTTAGGTATAATATTCATGAATTTTAAAACTGCAAAATTTAGGGGTGTAAACCGATACCATGCTATATCATACAGAACAACAATTAAAACAAAAGAATAATACAGGGTACCTAAGCACGCAGCAGCTCCCACCATTGCATATAGTCCTGGAGTAACACAATCAGCTCCTGGTCTACACCAGTTTCTGAAGATGATCCAGTCATGATGATGGTAGGCCAACTGTTCCACACCAATCCCAACAATTCTACCAGCTATTGCTCCTACAGCCATGCTGGGTATAAAGAGACCTGAAGGAATCTCAAATAACATAAAGTGAAGTTAAAACCAAATTACAAGCAGAACTTAAATCAAATAGTCCTCAACTTACAACAGTTCTTTTAGTAACCTGATCAAAGTTACAACAGCACTGAAAAAAGTGACATGACCACAGCAGCATCCCCATAGTCACATGAACAAAATTCAGATGCTTGGCAACTGGTTCATATTTATGATGGCTGCAGTGTCCTGGGGTCATCCTCTTTTGTGACCTTCTAATGAGCAAAGTCAATGGGAAAACTAGGTTCACTTAATAACTATGTTACTATGTTACTAACTTAACAACTGCAATGACTTGCAACTCCAACTGTGGCAAGAAAGGTCATAAAATGGGGCAAAATTCACTGAAAAAATGTATCACGTAACAACATAAATTTTGGGCTCAATTGTGATCATAAGTCGAGAACTACCTGTAGTACATATGGTAAAGATGATTTCAAAGTTTACTTTAAATATAAATATATTACACTTCTTAAATTTAATAAATAATTTCAGTGGCAACTGAAGTCTTCCTACTAAACATTCTTGTTTCTTATTACTTCAGAGAACTCCATTATTTTTGTTCACTGCAGAGACTTATCACCTTGCATTTCTTAACACCTTGGCTATTTTCCAAGATTGTTATGAATTCTGTCTTTCACAACAATTACTCAAGCAAGAGCAGAAGAGACAACACATGAAGGAATCATAGCATGAAAAAATAGAATTTTAATTACCGCTATGATTTTCCCCATCAAGGTATTGGTAAAGAAATAAATACCAAATTGTTTTTGCATCATATTTTCTTAGAATTAATGTCAAGCAAGTTCTAATGGCCCTGCAGAGATAATTTTTCTTTCTTTTGAAAATAAAATAATGGCAAAAATAAAAAGCCCTAAAAATAAGTAGTAATTTATTAAAAAGCAATTACTATATATTCAATGTACTGTCAACAATTTATGTCTGTATGTTATCAAATTCTGCTAAACATGGACTCTGAAGACAACATTTAGTATAAAATAAAATGCTGATTAACCTGTCATTTAATGTTGCTCAGCAGACCAAAGTGAGAGCAAGAACTGCCCAGTGAAGGTAGGAATTTATGTTCATGTAGTTACAAATTGGTAGAAGAATAAAAAGTGAACTCAAGAAAGAAGGAACAATTTTAAGAAATGTACAGAATTTAAAACATTTGTACAATAAGCAAGATCACTTATTAGGATATAATGGAAATTTATTCCATTTCCAGGCACACAGACACACACACACACACACACACACACACATATGGAAATGGAATAAATTAAAAATGATATAGTGTATGCAAAACTTCATAGAAATAATTACAGTACAACAATGGGAAAATTATGGGTAAAATGATAAATACTTCACATTATAATTTAAGGGGAAATTGCTACAAAATGTTTTATAGATAGCATATAACTCTGTCAATTATTACCAAAATAGACAAACTATACAAGAAATGTGAAAAATGCCATAACAAAGAAGGAACATTTTATCATATCTGGTGGTGTACAAACAAAATTCAAGAGTACTATAAATAAATATTTCAAAATATTCAAGAATTCTTTAAAAGCTGAACTGAAACTATAAACATTTTATGTGGTATAAATTATTATTTTTAGTGCAATCTTCCCCTTAGTTTTACTTGGATAAGTAAAAGAAGGAGCTCTGATGGCACCATGGTTAGAATGCAGTATTGCAGGCTAACTCTGCCTACAGCCAGGAGTTCAATCGAGGTTGACTGAACCTTCTATCCTTCTGAGGTCAGTAAAATGAGGATCTAGATTATTGGGACAATATGCTGACATTGTAAACTACCCAGAGAGTGTTGTAAAGCACTATGGAGTGGTATATGAGTCTAAGTGCTATTGCTATATTGCTATATTTGTTTCAGTGTATCAGATCTTAGGTGACTACAACATTTCTTAGACTATGCTTGATTTTCCAACTTACCTTCATGCCAAACGTGAATATGGTAATGATGATTTTAAAAACCAAAGCCAGAGCTAGCTGCCACATAGCCATGTATACTCCTGTACCAGCTGGTCTGTCGGGAATATCATCCACAGGTCTAGTCATGTTGGGATCGTTTATGTAGTCACAGAGTTGCGATGACTCCAAGGCTCCACAGTCATTGAAGAGTTCAGAGATGAGCTCACTGGTGCTTCTTCGTGTATAAGGATTTGGATAGGCAATAATAGCAGTTATGGCAGTGACTGCAATGACCTCTAAGACTGGATACTTTCCAAGCCTGGTAGTTTTACGCCTCCTGCACCATGCAATGTTGCATCGAATAAAAAGTGTCCCCCACAATCCTCCAAAAACTCCAAGCAATATAAAAGGGAAAAGTTCAGCCATGTACCAAGGGGTGTGATATTCCACATAAAAGAGGACCAGGCGACTGTTACCAAATGGATTGATGGATCTCAGAGTAAAGGCTGCAACAAGTGCAGCAAAGAAAGATCTCCAGAGAGTCTTCAGGGGAAAATAATAACTCACCTAGGATAAAATAGAATCCATCAATAAGTATTTCCAATTTTTTCAAAGGGTTTCCTTTGCAGATACTTGTGGAAGTGATATATTATTATGCATTAATAAAGATACAGTCCAAGGATAGGATTGTAGAAGGTTAAAAGTGATGAAAAATTACACTATCTTTGAATATATTATTAGAATTACACAAGCACACTGCAGAGATAGAACAAACAAACAAACAAGCAAACTACTTTCACATTTTCAGGTGATACTAGGATACCATAACCACTGCTATTAAAGTACCAAAGAATTCTACACGTACACAATATCCATTTTGTGAAAAAAAGAGAATATAGGGGAAAAATTTCATCATATACTTATATTTCATCATATAATTTTATATAATCGTTTATATAATCATTAATTTTTACTAGTAGCCACATTCAATTTAATCAATTTATTACAGTGTTAGACCAGAGACCAGAACAAATAAAAATGCTCAGTAAATATACAATTAAAAATTCCAGTATAAAATAATAAATAACAACTAAAATCTATAATAAAATCCGGTCTGTCAATTATACATGGACTAACTATACTACAATTACAATCCATAAACTGTGTAGTCTGGTGTAGGTTCAACAATAAAAGGGAAAAGACTAAGCAGTGCAAGGGGTTTGTCGCATTTGTTATATAACATAACTATGGTGGAAAAGACACATGTTTGCGACGAATCCCCAGTGCTGCTGCACAGAATCTGGTCACTTGCACTGTAGTTATGGACTGTTCAATATTAAGCAGCCACTGAAGATAGGAAGATCTAAGGAGCATCTGACCCAAGTCTCCACCTCTCCTGAGCCACAGGAACAGAGTCTTTCCGTCAATAGTGTCCTTTTATATTTGCCATACAGGACAGCTGATGGAAGTGCATGGCATCGTGTGAGCGAAAATGCTTTCTGGTGGTTTGCTGACTCCAACTGATTAAGATAGCTGGCAGGAGCAACAAGACATCTAATGGCATCTGGAGCCAGAAACAGCAGAGCTTTCCCTAAGTCCGCCTGCCTCTCGATGTCCTCTACCCTTTGTCTTGCTAGGTCATACTCCATCTTGAGTATTGAAGCTGGGGAGAAGCCTAGTTTGGCAAGGTTGGACTCGACAGCCTTGATCCATGATGAAGAGAAATTGTCTTGGAGGATCAATGGAGCAAGAGCTTGCAGAAAGAAGTTAAGCTTTAGCCAGAGTTTAAAGGATGCTATACAGATTCTTGCTCTGACTTTTGTCAATCCTGTCTCCAGGCGCAGAAGTGCATTTGAGACACAACGCGACATCTGGAGAATTGATCTAATAAATTTGGATTGAACTTTTTCTAATGGTGTAAAACACAAAGCTGATGGTCCAAGCAAGGTCCCATAAAGAAGCTGTGCTAGTGACTTGGCCAGAAAAAGCTTAATTGTGGCAGGGACATAATATCCTCCCTTTGTGCAGAAAAATGTAAGGATGGTGCTCGCTGATCTTTGGCCCAAGGCAGTCGCATATTCTCCAAATGCTTTTCTTGAACCATTGGCCTGAATGACCATCCCCTGGTATTTGAAGGTGGTTATCTGCTCTATTTTGTGGCCATTTAGATACCATGAATAAAGTTTTGACTTTTTTGCAAAGGCCATGATCTTTGTTTTTTCTTTGTTTATGTCCAGTTTATTGTAATTACAATACTGGACAAGGGCTCACAAGGCTCTTTTAAGGCCTACTGGTGTCCTGAAGAGGATCACAGCGTCATCTGCATAGAGCAGGAGGGCAATGCTTCGATCACCTATTTTTGGTAATTTGGTTTGTTTAGCCATTTTACCATGTCGTTTATATAGAAGTTGAAAAGCAGGGAGGCCAAAATGCACCCGTTTAACCCCCTTTTGAGTTTTAATAGTAGCCACATAAAAATTGGTTTGATACAACTGTGAAATTGATATGCACTTTTCATAGGAAGGTAATCTTACCATATGGTTCATGGATTGCAAAAGAGAATTGCCTTCTCACTTGCTAGTTATTTTAAAGAATCAAATGAGGGGAAGTACATTTGTACTACGTTTAATAAAATAACTGAATATTAAATGAGGCATATGACAGATTGTTGTCTTTTCAAGATACTATATATCTATTGTAAAGCCACTTTTACCTAGCAGTACCGTGGTTCCTACCATCCCTACCAATTTATAATATGATATTTCGGTACTATCATCTAAAAAGGATGTATGTGTGGTAAGTTATTCTTTCTTAACAACATTGTTGCTATGCTACAGGTTTCTACAATACCAAGACTGGATGTTTTCCATGCATCTTAAGGCATTTCATTTTGTTCTTTATATACCCATGTAAATGTATTATTTATTTATTTATTAATTCAACTTGTATACCGCCCTTCTCCCCAAGGGGACTCAGGGAGGTGAACAGCCAAGCTTAAAACACATATAATACAAAAGTTAAGAAAAAACTAAAAATAAATTAAATCATCGGCATTTCCAATTTAAAATCCCAGATGTACAAAATCGAAAAGTTCCCAATTTAAAACCCAGAATCAATAAAATCGAAAATTTAAAAATGACTTAATCCTCCAGGCCAGCCAACAGCAAGGAAGCATCTGGATTAATGGTATATCTTCCTGCCAAGAAGGGGCTCAGAGAAATACAAAATATTACAATTGAGGAATATAGTAGTCCTCATTTAGCTACTGCCTTGTATAGCAACAGTTCACAAATACAATGATGATGAAAAAGCAACTCCTTGTATTTTTGATTTTCATATATAAAAGCAAAGGAAAGCTGAAGTAAGAACATACAGTAAGAACAGTTCACTTAGTGACTGCTTCACTTAATAACTAAGTTGTGGGACCCAAACTGTCACTAAAATACAATTGAAGATAAAACAAAAAAACTGTTTCTGGATAATCTTACTTTTAGGGATGTTTTCAACTGATGTAGGGCCTTGCAAGCATAAGAACAGCAGTTATCAAAATATTTTAATCAATCAGGATCAAGTGGTCTAGCTCCCTGCTCAAGCAGGAGACCCTATATCATTTCAGACAAATGATTGTCCAGTCTCTTCTTAAAACACCCAGTGATGAAGTACTCACAACTTCTTCTTTTTTTTATTGAAAAGTTTTACAAAAAGTTTACATATTTCCCCCCCCTTCCCTACCCCAACCTCCCCCCTCCCCCCTCCTCTTCCCAGAACAAATTACAGGGTATAACCTTCAACAATCATAATCAATCCTAGTCTAAATAATTATAACATTCCACATCTCTTGTTCCTTCAATTCCCTAATTACCCGCCTAGCTTAATTACTTAAAGACACACCAAATATCTATATAATCATTCATAACCTATCTGCAATTTCTTATTCCGGTATTTATTTTGAATATAATCTATCCATCTTCTCCAGTCTCTTAAATATCTTTCATTTGAATGATCCTTCAAATACGCCAAGATTTTTGCCATTTCCGCTAGGTTAGTACTCACAACTTCTGAAGGCAAGCTGTTCCACTGGTTAATTGTCCTCACGGTTAGGAAGCTTCTCCTTAATTCCAGGTTGCTTCTCTCCTTGAGAGAGATTTCCTTGAGCCAGATTTCGCCTAATCTGTTCTTGTAACTTTGGTTTTTCCTGCCCAGGTGTAAAACCTTGCTTTCCATCCATTGTTTCTTGCTCTGTCCTCTGGTGCTTTGGAAAATAAATTGACTCCCTCTTTTTTGTGGCAACCTCTCAAATACTGGAATTCTGCTATCATGTCCACCCTAGTCCTTCTTTTCTCTAGATTGGCCATACCCAATTCCTGCAACCATTCTTCATATGTTTTTGTCTCCAGGCCTTTAATAATCTTAGTTGCTCTTCTTTGCACTTTTTCCAAAGTCTCAACATCTTTTTTGTAATGTGGTAACCAAAAATGGATGCTGTATTCCAGGTGTGGCCTTATTAAGAGTTTATAAAGCAGTACTAATACTTCACATGATGTTTATTTATGCCTCTGTTTATACAACCAAGGATTGTATTAACTGCCGCACATTGCTGACTCATGCTTAAATGATTGTCCACTAGAACTCCAAGATCCTTTTCACAGTTACTGTTTTTGAGCCAGATTTCGCCTAATCTGTACTTGTAACTTTGGTTTTTCCTGCCCAGGTGTAAAACCTGGCTTTTCTCCACATATTAAATTTCATATTGTTGGATAGGGCCCATTGTTCAAGCCTGTCAAGATTTTTTTGAATCCTGAGCTTGTCTTCTGGGGTGTTGGCTATTCCTGCTAACTTAGTGTCATCTGCAAATTTGATTAGTTCCCCTTCTATTCCCTCATCTAATTCATTTATGAAAATATTGTTGAGTACCGGGCCTAAGACAGAACCTTGTGGTACCCACTGCTTACTTTCCTCTATGTAGATGTAGCACCATTAAGGACTATTAGTTGAGCACGGCTTGTCAGCCAGTTACAAATTCATCTGGTGGTGATGTTGTCTATCCCACATTTTTCTAGTTTACCAAAAAGTAGGTTGTAGTCTACTTTGTCAAATGCCTTCCTAAAGTCTAAGTATATTATGTCTACAGCATTTCATTGGTCTACTAATTTAGTCACTTTGTCAAAGAATGAAATAATATTGGTTGGCATGATCTAACCCTAACAAACTCATGCAGGCGACAGGTTATAACTTTATTTGTTTCTAGATGTTCGCAGATCTGATTTTTTAAAAATTATTTTTTCCAGTACCTTCCCAGTATTGATAGACTGATTGGACTGTAGTTTCCTGGGTCTGTTCCCCCCCACCCCGCCTTTTTTTTAAGATGGGAACCATATCAGCTATTTTCCAATCCTCAGGTAATTTCTTCTTATTTCAGGATTTTTAAAAGATATGGTACAATGGTTCTGAGATCTGGCATCTCCTTCAGATCTCTGGGATGTAATCCATCAGGTCCTAATGGTTAGTATTCATCAAGATCAGACAGATGTTTTCTAACCATTTTCTTGCTTATTTTACTTTTTATTTCTAGTCTGTCTTTAAAAATTAGATTTTTAGTAGGTTTGGCTATAATTTCTTTTAGCTTCAAGACTTATGCAAAGAATGAGTTAAACAGTTCTGCTTTCTCTCTGCTGCCTGTTACTTCCTTGCCATCTTCTCTCTTAAGTGGACTTACTGTTTCCTTGACTTTTTTCTTGCTATTTATATGTTGAAAGAAACTTTTAAAATTATCTTTGACTTTTTTGTAAGTCTTTCTTCATTCTGAGCCTTTGCTTTCCTGACTTCATCTTTGCAGATTCAGACTATCTGCTGATACTCTGCCTTACTTATGTGTCCCTCTTTCCATTTTTTGTATTTGTCCTTTTTGTTTTTCACCTTATCAGAGAGATCTTTGTGCAACCATGTTGGTTTCTTCTTGGATTTCTAGTTTTTCTTTTCAGTGGTATTGTGTTGGACTAGACTTTTATGATCATATTTTTTAGAGTTTCCCATGCTTCTTGAGTTGTTTTCATCCATGGAATTTTTCTTAGGGTCTCTCTGAGTTTATTAAAATCAGAACTTTTGAAGTTTAAGACACTGGCTGGGCTATGTTCTATTACTTGTGTTTGCATTATATTGAATTCCAGCTTCTAGTCACCAGCTCAGCTCAGAGATGTCTACCTATTTCCATTCCTTCTCTAATGATTTCTGTCCCTTGAGCTGACTGCCACCCACTGTCTAAAGCAAAACAATGCAGGAACAGCTGCCAATAAAATATGCCATACAAAGCATTTGCTCAGTTTATGACATTAAAATACTTCTTACCTCTTCTAAACTAAAAAGAACTCCCCCAATGGGTGCACCAAAGGCAACAGAAACACCAGCAGCAGCTGCAGCTGACAGCACCTAACATGGAAACATCAATCCACATGTTAGTAATCTGTGGAAAATATTCACAGAATATTAGGTGAATGAAGGAAATGGTGAAACTACCAGTACCTCTCTCCTTTTTCCTTCATTCTTGCTATACTTGGAGAAAAGGCTGCTAAAGCAGTTGCCACAGCAGCAGGCTACATGCACGAGAGGCCCTTCTTTGCCAAGACTGAGTCCAGAGGATACCACCAGAACTAAAGTTACAGTTTTGATTAAGAGCGTCCACTTGCCTAGGTATCCTCGAATAATGAAGCCACTTAAGATGGTCTTTATCTGGAAGAGAAAGAAGAACAAAAGTTGGTTGATCAGATTTTTGTGAAACTATTAGAAAGTCTACCCAGGTCAGCAATTATTTTGCTTTTTCAAGATAGATGAATATTCTGTGCTGAAAAACACAAACCAAGTGGCCAGCTTTAAAGTCAACAATTTCCTTTCCTTTTCTTACTTTCATTTCCATTAGCAAGGACTGCAGACTGAGTTTGCCTGAAATTTGCATTGTAGAAAATTATTCCCTCCCCTCCCACTCCCAGTGTCAAAGTTATATAATCAAGTAAGGAGACATTACCTCTGGAATTCCAGATCCACAGGCATAAGGAGCAAACACCCTCACAAGGGAGACAGCCAGGAAAACAAACAACAATGCCCATAAGATGTATAGGAAGTAATTTAGAATGTAAGCACTGGCACCCTAAAAAAGGGAAAAGAAACAAGAACAGATTATTTTAAGACAGTCCAAAAAAGGGCATATTTATGGTGGTTGTATGGGAGAGTGGGAGAATATGAAGCACCATTTCTTCATCAACTATGTTATAAGATTGTTACAGTATATTTTTCATATTTGGCTTATTCAACCACACAAATATTTTCCTTGAAGTCTGCAGTCTGATGCAATCTGTATATTACTAAAACTCTCCTGTCTCTTTGTCCATTTATAACCTTGTCTTGTCAATTAGGCTAGAAGGAGCATCATAGAGCAACAAGTTTTGAACCAAGGTCATGGGTGTCAAACTTGATCACATCACTTGACGTATCATGACGGTTTTTGCCTTTGTGGAGCCAGGGTGGGTGTGACCTGCATGTGACGCATCTGGCTCATGGGCCACCATTACTCCCACATAATTAAAATAGATGAGCAAGGAAAGATGGCATATCTCCACCTTCTTTCCTGCCTTATTCTGACCACTGCACCAAATCAGCTGTCAGCAAGGTCTGATGGGTAGTTAATGTACTTCTTTGGAATGGAAACCAAAAATTGAACTCTCTTAA
Organism: Arizona elegans; assembly: GCA_022577455.1. Taxonomy (NCBI): domain Eukaryota; kingdom Metazoa; phylum Chordata; class Lepidosauria; order Squamata; family Colubridae; genus Arizona; species Arizona elegans. The sequence goes on along the minus strand of JAKOOJ010000006.1, from coordinate 29,405,488 downwards.
TAATAGTGGGCAGTGAGGGAATGATTAGGAAGCAATTTGTATGCCTACTGGCAAGAAAGGTATAGCTGGATAGAGCTGGCTAGGTAAATCCACTGGAGAAAGGGGTCCTTGGGAGCATGCTGGAATGGGGAGTAGGCATGCAGTTTTCCTTGTGGTCTTCAGCTCCCTTTATTCTCCCCCACCTCCAGTAAAGTGGCAGGCAGATCCATGGGTCAGCTGAGGAGAAGGAAGAGGAGGTTTCACTAGGAGGGTTGTGAGGTAAGGGGAAGCAGCACCAGCCTACATTATATGTGGAAGAAGGATGACCCAACAGGTATGCAGTATTTACCTGAAAATAAGTCTTTTTGATGTCAGAGAACTTACTTCCAAATAAACACCTACAGTTTGGGACTGCATGTCTTCCAACATGGGACCTCAATAAGGCAATTTATGGAAATTGCAAATATTATTTCAAAAACATACAAGGAAACATAATGCATTGCAAAAAATATTAATCACTGAAGCCTAAATTATTGCAGAGGTACTGTAGCCATAAATTAAGAGGGCAGGTCAGATTAAAACAATTTTAAATGAATTGGGACTGAAAACGGCAATATTTCCCATTAAGGCTCCTTCATTTCAAATCAGTTTTGTTTGCTTTTGTAAACTATCTGCCTTAGTAAAGTTAGCAAAAGTTACAGTCTATATAAAAAGCGGGGGTGAGTGGGGGAAATTAAGTCTGTAAAATAGTAGACTGGTAAACTATTTTAAATAAATGCAGTGGATTGCTGAATATTTATAATGCTTTTTGAAGCTTTAATAAGATGCTTTGGGGGCAATGAAAAGAATGGCATTTCACATAGGCATATTTTTTTGAATTTTTTCAAGTCTGGCAAATAATTAAAAATTGTTATTATAACAAATGTATGTTTCCCACTTATACTCTCACCTATTGCACAGAATGATGGAGATTCTTCTGCTAATTTTGACATCTGGGTTTACTTATTCAAGCCTAAAACATAGATGAACTGTCAGATCTGTCCTAATCCAACCTCTTAGGAAAGAAAAGGCCTCAACTCCATTTGGCTAAAGCAAATGGTTCTTTTACTAAGAGTGATAGTTGCAGTAAAGTCAAGTGAGCTCTGAAACTACCATACTTGCTGGATACAAAAATAAGGTGTAGGTTTGTCCCTAGGCCATCCCTCCCCTGGTGACCAGTCCGTTTCCAGCCAACCGGAGCTCGCCAAGATGTTTTGAGTATTTTGAGATGTTCATATATAATTTGTATATTTCTCAGGATACCTGGCTGTGGGATGCTGGTACAAACAGGATCTGGCTGCTCTGGTCCTTATCACCTGTCATCGCCGCCACCCGATTTCCTATCTCTTTATTGCCCTTTCATCTTTTCCTCTTTCATCCTTCCTCCCTTCTTTTTTTTTATGGCAGGATGCCTGTGAGGCCCTCCAAGTTGAGCCTGGCAGATCTGAAATGAATGGCATCTATTTTGATGCTTTGATTCCCTGAGTAATTCTTATTTTTACAGATGTCATTGCCTATTTTTAAATAAGCTATGACAATAATCTTCATTCCTTCACAGGATGAACTTTGTTTGAAAATTACAGTCCATAACAGAGTGACGGGGGAACAGTTTCAACACAAATTCTTTCCTTGATAAATAAGTATATGGGGATGTGGACAATGAATATTCGTCTAAGTTTGTCACATATAAATTAAGATTTCATCCAACAAAGCATATAAGCAATATTTTTGATTTACTGCTATGCTGAGACAGTGATGACATATTGATAAACTAAATTTATGTAAATATGCATGCAGTCCCCTTACAAACTATAATTCCTTAACACTGAGGCAACTAATTATTTGAACAAACTACTATAAGATTAAAAAACAGACATAAAATGAACAAAGATAGAGATATAAAGATACATAGAGATATAAAGATAGAGATAGATATATGATAGATAGATAGATAGATAGATAGATAGATAGATAGATAGATAGATGCAGACCTATGCAAGGGTCCTCTTTATAGACTTCTGCTCAATATTCAATACTATCATTCCAGATATTCTTCTAATTAAACTAAATCAGCTAGCTGTACCTGACCACACTTGTAAATGGAGCTTCCTAACAGACAGGAAGCAACAGGTGAAGCTAGGCAACATCACATCAGATACTTGTACATATAGCACAGGAGCCCCCCAGGGCTGTGTGCTCTCTTCACTTCTCTTCTCTCTATACACCAGTGACTGAATCTGAAAAGATCCCTCTGTTAAAGTACTGAAGTTTGCAGATGATACAAAGTGATTGGTCTCATTCGAGACCACGACGAATTTGCATACAGACAAGAGGTTGAACAACTAGCCTTGTGGTGCGACCAGAACAATCTTCAACTAAACACACTCAAAATTGTAGAAATGGTGATTTTAGGAGAAACCCTCCTATACTACCACCTCTCACAATACTAGACAACACAGTATCAACAGTAGAGACCTTCAAGTTTCTAGGTTCTATCACATTTCAAGACTTAAAATGGACACCTAACATCAAAAACAACACCAAAAAAAGCACAACAAAGAATGTTCTTTTTGCGCCAACTCAGAAAGCTCAAACTGCCCAAAGAGCTGCTGATTCAGTTCTACAAAAGAATTATTGAGACTGGCATCTGCACTTCTATAACTGTCTGGTTTGGCTCTGCAACCCAACAAGACAGACACAGACTTCAACAGATAATTAGGATTGCAGAAAAAACAATTGCTACCAATCTGCCTTCCATTGAGGACCTGTATACTGCACAAGTCAAAAAGAGGGCTGAGAAAATATCTACAGACCCGTCACATCCTGGACATGAATTGTTTCAACTTCTACCCTCAAAACGACACTATAGGGGACTGCACACCAGAACAACTAGACCCAAGGACAGTTTTTCCCCGAATCCATCGCTCTATTAAACAACTAATTCCCACAACACTCTCAAACTGGAGCTTTGGTGGCGCAGCAAACTAAAATGCTGTTAAGTAGCACCAGCTGCCTGAAATTACTGCAAGTTCAAATCTCACCAGGCTCAAGGTTGACTCAGCCTTCCATCCTTTCGAGGTAGGTAAAACGAGGACACGGACTGTGGGGGCAATAAGCTGACTTTGTATAAAAAGAACACTGCTTGGGGGGGGGGAGCCCTAAGCAGGTATAGACAAAAATATGAAGGTTATTGCTTAATGCATTGTAAGCCGCCCTGAGTCTCCGGAGAAGGGCGGCATATAAATCGAACCAATAAAATAAAAAATAAAATAAACTATTTACTAAGATTGTATTACTATTATTTTTCTCATACTTCTTATTACCTATCTCCTCCAACATGACTATAACCATGTTGCTTGGATTTTTACGATTTATATTATTCTGTTTGTTTCCTAGTATGATTTGATTGCTTATTAGTAACCTATGACTATCACTAGGGTGTTGTATCTTATGATTCTTAATGAATGTATTTTTTTCTTTTTTTCCCCTTTTACATACACTGAGAGCATATGCAGCAAAGACAAATTCCTCATGTGTCGAATCACACTTGGCCAATAAAGAATGAGAGAGGGAGGGAGGGAGGGAGGGAAATGACATAATTTTTATTTTCTGTCTAACTGAAAGGAAATATTAGAACTATGTGCTGCAAAACTTTAGATTATTACTATACTAGAGGATTATTGTACTTCTTTGCTATCATCTAGGAATGATCCAAATTTCTGTAGCCTAGATAATTACACACAGAGCATTTTTCAGTTTAGTGTAACATGTTTTCATGACAGTGCCACGTTAAAACATTAAACAATTAGTGTGTAAATTACAGCAAAACTATAACCATACCTCAGATTCGTTAACTAAAAGTTCAGACCACTTTTGCCACTGAGGACATTTATCCCGGTCTTCAAAAGTAGTTTCATTGGATGTCCAGCAACACTGCTCATGACTATACCAAAAGGCTTCTAAACAGACTCCTTCTTTCAAATCAGTCATCCAATCCACTGCTAAATCTATAACTCCAGCCAATGTGCCTAACAGGGAGAGAAATAGATGTTAAAGAAGGATCCAAATGATAGATGCTGAGAAATGAGTTTGAACATGCTCTTGCAGAAGTGTCTCTTGAATATGAGTTGGATACATACTGTACGTAACTCCGTATTAAGTCACCCCCCAAGTTACCAAAATAACAAGTTAGGAGAACTGTCCACCTCATAGCTATAGGGTGTTTTCAAGAGATTTATTACACATGTTAGCACCTACAACAATGAGCAAGTGAATGAAACCTGCCAAATAAAAGATGAGAATTGTTTCCTTGTATCTTTCTATAAGCTTTTTTATGCAATGTAGTATTTTTCTTAAAATACGAATTACTTTTCTTGGCTCACTTCTAAGAACTTGTAAACAATACACACAATTATTAGTTTATAAGTTTAAAAACTTATTTAAAGTTTTTAAAGCAAGAAACTATATTCTTATCTAGAACATTCCATGAGCAGCTGAAATTGATAAAGTCAAAACTTGGGTTTGGGATTATTGATCAAAGTTCACAGTAGGTTAAGACCACTAGTTGAACAAGTAGGCAGTGTGCATGACTGTTACTTTCAATATACCGACCTAAAAGCAGACTCTGATTCAATAAAAAATACCATAAATAAAAACTTTCTTTTTACAACCCTGTAATCCCTGAATTTGGGATAGAGTTGGGGTGACTGGATGGAGCGGAAAGTTTACTGGCCAGATGCCCTTCCTGACGTCATGCGAAGTTAGCAGCAGATATTCTTTCTTTGCGCCCTAGGAGAGAAAAATCTGCTACTGCCTAGGATTGACTCTCCATTTTCCAAGCGGGAAGTGAGCATCTTCAACACTAGGCCACCACATCACTCAAAAAACCCTTTTTTATATTTTTTTAACATTTATTTTTATATATTTATGGTAAAAACATCATAAATTTGAGGCATTAAATATTTATAATTGGCTTATATTGTATTATAAATACATATACATTTTATGCTTTCCATTTTAACATTGTAATATTTTTGTCTTTCCATTCCAAATAGTTGGCACTTTTTAAAATAACATAGTACAACAGTGACATCAAGTGGTATCTCATGATTTTTTATTTTTAGTTAATAATATATTATTAATGATAAATCACAAATAATTATAAATCATTGTGTTATTAGCATTATTAATCATAATATTATGAATGTGTTTTAGTACCACAATTCTAGCGATTTCTCAGAATGTTATCAACTGCTCTTAATGGTGCAGCAAATAAACCACAATACAATCTAAACTAACTGCTTAGTATATTTTTTACTTACTATAATACCTATTATCTTTATAAGAGATATTTTATGTTTTCTAAAGTAACTTCTCATGTGAAGGGCAGCTATATTAATTTAATAAATAAACATAACGTTTTGCAAATTATTATCAATTAACCAGAAAATTGTTGTTATTATTACTAGTACTAGATCTATTTCAGATTTTAAAAAAATTAAAATTCTACATCACAATTGTTATTCCCTATTTCAAATTATAAATATTATTATTTCTTTATGCTATTATTGTCAATATTCTACATATATATTTAGCATTTCTAGCCCCAAACAAAAATAGTATTTAGCCCTGAAATGCTGAAATGAAAGATATCACATTTATATAGCCAGCATAAACAACTGTCTCTACAGCGCACAACTTTTAATAAGTAAATATGAGTTAACATTTGTTTGAAGTTACCTGCCAACAGTCCTATAAGTAGCATAACAACCCATCCTGACCAAGCATCCAATAAACTCTTTATGAATTCCCAGATGGACTCCTTGCTTTTATTTGTAATCTGGAAAAAATATATTATTTAATTGAAAAAGTTGCAATGTTGATATTTCATTAAATATAGCACCATAATAATCAAATAATCTAACATAAATATATCTAACATAAATATATGTAAGCTGTAAAATCAAATAGCAAAGTATTTGGTAGAGAAGATGAGGCAAGAGATATGATCATTATTATTATTTTAATTATTTGTATCCTGCTTTTATGAAAAAAGCATGTTCCATAAAAGTGTTGAAGCAATCTGTGGAGGCTAGGAATCTTTCCCATTACCTAGAGTTAATTATAGTGAAAATTTATTGAAGAAAAAAAGTTAAATTAAGATGAATCATTTCCTGAAATGTATGTCAGATTGACTTTTGGGGAAAAATGATCTATCCTTATAAAATCTATAAGGTTGACTAAGCCTTCCATCCTTCCATGGTTGGTAAAATGAGGACTCAGATTGTAAACATCCTATCTAGATCCGTTCCAGTCGGGTTTCAGGTCTGGGCACAGCACGGAAACGGCATTGGTCGCGTTGGTGGATGATCTCTGGAGGGCTCGGGACAGGGGTTATTCCTCTGTTCTGGTCCTATTAGATCTCTCAGCGGCTTTTGATACCATCGACCATGGTATCATGCTGCACCGGCTGGAAGAGTTGGGGGTGGGAGGCACCGTGTTGCGGTGGTTCTCCTCCTTTCTCTCCAACCGGTCGCAGTTTGTGTTGGCAGGGGAGCAGAGGTCGACCTCGAGGCCTCTCATCTGTGGAGTGCCGCAGGGATCGGTCCTCTCGCCCCTTCTGTTCAACATTTATGTGAAGCCGCTGGGCGAGATCATCCGTGGCTTTGGGGTGAGATACCACCAGTACGCTGATGACACCCAGCTGTACATCTCCACCCCAGGCCACCCCAACAATGCCCTTGAAGTGATGTCCCAGTGCCTGGAGGCCGTACGGATCTGGATGGGGAGGAACAGGCTCAAGCTCAACCCTTCCAAGACTGAGTGGCTGTGGCTCCCGGCATCCCGATATAGTCAGTTGACTCCATCGCTGACTATTGGGGGCGAGTCTTTGGCCCCCACTGAAAGGGCTCGCAATCTGGGAGTCCTCCTGGATAGGCAGCTGTCTTTGGAGGAACATCTGACGGCTGTTACCAGGGGGACCTTTTATCAGGTTCGCCTGATTCGCCAGTTGCGGCCCTTTCTTGATCGGGATTCCTTGTGCACAGTCACTCACGCCCTCGTCACCTCTCGCCTTGACTACTGCAACGCTCTCTACATGGGGCTCCCCTTGAAGGGCACCTGGAGGCTCCAGCTGGTCCAGAATGCAGCAGCGCGGGTAGTGATGGGAGCAACATGGCGCTCCCATGTAACACCACTCCTGCGCGAGCTGCACTGGCTCCCGGTGGTCTTCTGGGTGCGCTTCAAGGTGTTGGTTATCACCTTTAAAGCGCTCCATGGCATAGGGCCTAGCTATCTCCGAGACCGCCTGCTGCTACCGACGACCTCCCATCGACCCGTGCGCTCCCACAGAGAGGGCCTCCTCAGGGTGCCATCAGCCAAACAATGTAGGCTGGTGGCCCCCAGGGGGAGGGCCTTCTCTGTGGGGGCTCCTACCCTCTGGAATCAGTTGCCCCCGGAGATAAGAAGGATCCATGACCTCAATGCCTTCCGTCGTTCCCTGAAAACTCATCTTTTCCAACAAGCCGGGTTGGCTTAGAAGAAATTTTTAAATTTTTTAAATTAGTTTGTGATTCTTAACTTTCGGCCCAAATTTATATATATTTTTAAATGTTTTAATATTTGTATTCTATGTTTTTTATCTTGGCTGTACACCGCCCTGAGTCCTCAGGGAGAAGGGCGGTATATAAATTGGAAATTAAATTAAATTAAATTAAAGTTAGGGATTGCAAATAACACTGACATTGTAAACTGCTCAGACAGTTCTGTAAACCACTATGGGGCAGTATGTAAGCCTATGTGCTATTGTTATTGCTATATTTCTAATAATTATAACTATAGAGTTTAGAATAAAATTAAAAATCTGTTGATTAATCAATCTGGAATCATATTTTTATTGGAGTCAATATTGTATTTCTGGTATAACTCTCACTGCTAATATTTTACTACAGTTCTTTCTCTTTACTCAGTATCTTGTCTACTGTAATAAAAATTATGTCCTATAAACATGAAATTTAGTAAATTCATATTTAAAAGACATCAGGAGATACATGGGATTACAAACAGTAGTTCTTTAACTTTCTTCTCCAAAAATGGTACCTTAGCCAATTGCTGGATGTTTTTATACAAACTATATGTGATAGTTTTAGGTTAGGATAGTCTTAGGGTCTGGCAATATCCCATATCCGATATCCATATAACTTATAATGCTTCTTTTTAAGCACTCTTTTCTAAGCACTCTTAAGCAGACAGCTTAAAAAAATGAGGAATAATAATTTAAAGAAATTAAAGGCAAATGATAAGAAAAAGGAAAGGTAAAATTGCTAAAACTAGCTTATAATTGATTCACTGTATGTATTTGTACTTTTCTACCCTTGAAACTATCCTTACTCCCACCACATCAATGTGTCTTTTATCTTTTAAACTTTTCTCCTCTCTGATTTTGAGAATTCCAACTTTCTCAGTATATCCTTTCTTTGGTTCCATTTATTTTTTAAATGTAATTATATTATGACTTGATCTTCACTTGGCATGGGAAAATGAGATTTTTCATTTGTGCCATCTTTTTTCTTTATTTTTATGTTTTATTGTAATTTCTCTGATTGTTGTGAATCAACCAGAATCATTGAGAGTCAGTTGGCATAAAGGTTTATCAATTATTAAATTATTGTTATTTTTACTTGTTTACCATTCAGGCTGAAGTAACCTATCCCCAGTACATTCAGTTGGCCCTATTTTTCTTGACACTCAACTGTCCTTTCAATAACAAAGTAGGCAAAAGGATTCTCTTATACCAAGTTTTTTTTTTATTTTGTTTTTCAACAAACGTTAATTGCCTTCAGCACACCATCCAACCTATCTTTCTATCAGAATTTCATTTCTTACAGTTTCTCTATGCAGTTTCCTCTCTTTGGTGAGTATTCTACCATGAGCAGATGTCCAGTGCATTCAGAAAGTATTCAGACCCCCTTCACTTTTGTCAATTTTGTTATGCTGCAGCCTGATTCTACAGTTGTTGAAATTCATTTTTTCCTCATTAATCTACATTCAGTACCACATAATGACAAAGTGAAAACAGAATTTTAGAAATGCCTATAAGTTTATTAAAAAGAAAAAAACTGAAATATCACATTGGCATAAGTATTCAGACCCTTTGCAACAACACTTGAAATTGAGCTCAGATGCCTCCCATTTCTCTTGATTGTTGCTGACATATTTCTACCCTTTGATTGGAGTCCAACTGTGGTAAATTAAATTGGTTAGACATTAATAAATATCAGCTGGGCACTAATGATGACTCCACAACAAGTGGATAACACCTGAGGTAACTTCTTTATTTAACACAGAACAGGACACTTGGAACACAGTCTCCTCAGAACCGAACAGAGAGAAAAGCCTGCTGACAGCTCTTATATACTAGCTGTCAGCCCAGCGAACCAATCACAATGTAATAGCCCATTCATGCATTCCAACAGGGGGCACAACCCAGGGAACCTGCTCAATACACAACACCCCTTTATCCCTGGAAAGCGCATGCGTAATCTTGAAGGTGAGTCGGCCTTTGCCGGAGTCGGCCCGAACGTCGGGGGCCTTCTAGGTCTGCAATTTTGTCTGCACTCTTCACGGCTACGGGGACAGTGGCTACCGGGTTTGGACAGCCTTCCATGGCCTCAGGTAAGGACCGTGCTTGTTCATTTGTTTGGGCAGTTGTAGCATCTGCTTGCGACTTTCCGGACTTTTGCGGGGTTGCGTGTTGGCCTTCGTTGATCAGCTGTTGTGACCCGACCTGTGTGTGTGTACGGGGCCTAGCCATCGAGTGATGTTCGGGGGCATCAGGTGGCATGTCATATGGGTTAGCTTTAGTTACTTCCCCTTCTCCCCCGACCCTGCTCGTCCCAGTGGTCCACCTCCTTCGTATTTGGTCTTGGTGCCGTCTCCAGACCTTTCTGCATCCCATGTCTATCTTGTAAGAGCAGGGGCCTGTAACAGCTACAATAACTCCCGGCACCCATAGTGGTTGGCCCGCATAATTACGGGCATATACTAAGTCCCCCTGCTGAAAACTGCGGTGGGTACTGGATGAGTCTAGAGGTTTACTAGGGGTATAGGAGGGATGTAATCTGTCAAGCACAGTTCGCAGCCGGCAGCCATAAGGAGCTTTGCCGGGCTGCGGTTAGTCAGGGGGCAGGGGGTAGAATGTTGGATAAGTAAATATTCTGCAACCCGGGTGGCCCAATTTCCTGTGCCCATGCGGCCCAATGCGTCCTTAGTAGATCTCACTGCCCTCTCAGCCAAACCATTACTAGCAGGGTGGTAAGGTGAAATAAGTCAGTGTCGGATTCCCAAGCCTGCCAAGAATATCTCAAAAGCGGATGCCGTTAATTGAGGCCCATTATCGGATACAATTTCGTCGGGCAGACCATGCATAGCAAACAGCGCACGCAGGGCCCATATTACCGCGTCTGCCGAGGTTGAATGCATAGGAATTACTTTGACCCATTTGGAGAATGCATCAACAAGGATCAAGAACATCTGGCCCTGTAACGGTCCTGCAAAATCAATATGCACGTGGGACCAAGGCCCCCTTGGGTCCTCCCACACCCTAGGTGTTCCTTTAGGTGGCATTGGCCGGGATTCTTGGCACTGAGGGCAGGTGGACACCCAGCTATTTATACATTCATCTAACTTAGGCCACCACAGGTAAGCGCGTGCAAGGGCTTTCATCCGCACTATGCCCGGATGGCCCGCATGCAGGGTTGCCAGGATAGTATTCCTCAATGGAGCGGGGATCACCACCCGATGTCCCCACAGTAAACACCCCTCCTGAACAGCCAATTCAGTTTTACAGATGGTAAATGGCTTCCACTCGGGGCCCACTTCCTTTGTAGGCCACCCCTGTAAGACCCAATTCCGAACAGTAGCAATTTCGTGGTCCCGACTAGAGGCCAGAGCAACGTCGGCAGCAGTTGTCAGTAATGGGGATTCATCAATTAGGAGTACTGCTGACGCGGGTGCTGGGTCGCATAGAAAAGTTTTAAGAGGGCAGCGGCTCAATGCATCAGCATGGGCCAAATGTTTGCCCGGTACGTAGGTCAGTGTGTAATTATAAGCAGAGAGAAAAACTGACCATCGAGTGAGTCGGGGGGGGCAATATGGGAGGTGTCTGGCGGTCCCCAGACAAAATACCCAGCAGAAGTTTACGATTGGTTACTAGGGAAAAATGCCGCCCATATAAGTAATCATGAAGCTTCTTAACCCCTGCGACCAAAGCCAAAGCCTCCTTATCAAGTTGCGAGTAGTTCTTCTCCGCTGGGGCCAGAGTGCAGGAGTAGAACGCTACGGGAGCCTCCCGGCCATTTGGCAAAGAGTGACTCAGAATGGCACCAACCCCGTAGGGGGAGGTGTCGCAAGCAAGCACTAAAGGAAGGGTCTCAGAATATTGGATAAGTACAGAGTTCGAGACAAGTAAACGTTTGACAGCGGCAAAAGCAGAGGATGCCCGGGCATCCCAGGTCCAGGTGGCCCCACGATCGAGTAGCCGGTGGAGAGGCTCCGCGACGGATGCCTTATGAGGCAAGAAAATGGCGTAGAAGTTAAGTAAGCCGAGAAATGCTTGCAGTTCCGCCTTGGAGGTTGGTGGAGACTTCTAGGATCGCCCGTGTCTTCACGGGAGTAGGGTGGATCACCTTCGCGGGAGTAGGGTGGATACCTTGGCTGTTGATCAAGAATCCCAGGAATTCCACCTCCGGGATAGCCACCAGACACTTCTCCTTTTTTACAGTGAGGCCGGCATGTTGAAAGGCAGTTAAAACGCGGCATAGTCGTGACAGTAGTTGCTGGACGTTAGCGGCGGAGACAAGGACTTCATCGAAGTAAGGGGCGACCCCAGGGATGCCATGGAGTAACTGCTCCATTAAACTTTGAAAAATCCCTGGGGCCACGGAGACCCTGAATTGCAGGCGGCGGCAGCGGAAAGCCCCGCGATGCGTAACAATGGTCTGCGCAACTGCTGTCATGTCGTCCACAGGCAGTTATTGGTAGGCCTGGGATAAGTCAAGTTTCGCAAAAACAGATCCCCGCCCCAGAGAGTGCAGTAAATGTTGGACAACTGGGACGGGGTAAGCATGACTTTGGAGGGCAAGGTTGATGGTTGCCTGGTAGTCAGCACAGATTCGAATCCCTCCATTTGCCTTGATGGCGATTACTGTGGGGGTCTCCCAACGGGCGTAATCAACAGATTCCAAGATACCCTGTTGAATGAGCTTGTCTAGCTCAGCGTCCACCCGGGGCCGCAAAGCAAATGGCACCCTGCGCGGTTTGAGGCGTCTTGGCGGTATGGCAGGGTCAAGACTAAATGACACCGGTGTCCCAGTGTACTTTCCTAACGTGTCTGTGAACACTGAGGGAAATTCTTTTGCCAAAGCATCCAGTTCAGAGGAGTGGATAGCATTGATGCCGTGGATTGTAAGGCCCAGAGCAGCAAACCAGTTTAAACCGAGGAGGCTCAGAAGATGGCCATCCACAATCACAAGCGACAGCCGGCCATTGAATTCGCGGAACTTTACTCTAAAGGTGCCAGTTCCCACTACTGGAATGAGAGCGCCCTGATAATCCTTTAAAAGGAGAGAGCATGGCTCCAATTGTCATTTAGAAAGCTTAGGCACGAGCAGTTTGATAGTGCTCCAGGAGGCAATGGAGGTGGCAGAGCCCGTCTCCACTTCGATTTGACACGGGCGGCCCTTAATATGAACAGTCAACAGTCTGATTTCCCGCGTTTCTAGGTGGCATTACTTTGTTGACAGCTGAGAACCCCTTCTGCGGCCGCGCATGCGGGCCGGGCCTCCTTTGGGAATATCCCTCAGTAGGGAATTTGGAGCTCATCTGCGGCTGCGCCGACCGGCACACTCTGGCAATGTGTCCTCGGCGTCCGCAGAGTCTGCATACGGCCTCTTTAAATCTACAAGATGCCCGCATGTGGTCACCCCCGCAACTGCGACATTCCAGGTGCCTGCCAGGCAAGTTCCTAGAGTCAGGGATCTTATTTTTAGTCTCTCTAACGCGGCAAACTTCAAGCTCATCCTCTGAGTCAGAATAATTCTTGGCTGTGATTTTGTTAGCGCAGCTTATTCCCTTCTCCATTTTAGGCGGGCTCTGACCTCGGGGAAGTTCAGCAATAGACAAAGCGGCTAATTCTTCAGCGCATGCCTCGTCCAGCGCCACCTGGGACGTTAATTCATGGTTGGCAATTAAGCGCTGTTTTAAGTTCTGATCTTGCACCCCACTAACGAGGCAGTCAAGCAAGTAATCGTCCAGATTTACAAATTCACAGTGGCGGGCAGCCCTACGTAACGCCACAACATATTGATTAATGGACTCCCCTGGAGCTTGGTCGCGGTGATAAAAATGTTGGCGCTGTGCTATTCTGGATGGAGCTGGCGCGTAGTGCCGCTTAAGCTTGCCCATGAATTCCTCCCAAGTCCCGGAATGTATGGATTGAAGGGCCATGAGAGTCATGGCTGTGTCAAACATTTCCGTGCCACAAAAACTTAGGAAATAAGCCCTCTTCCTTTCAGGCGACAAATTAGTGTAATCGTTGGTGATCAAGAAACATTCGAATTGTGCTACAAAGGCGTCCCACGTTTCCTTTCCTTGAGTGAATGGAGGGAAATTGTGCGATGCTGCCATGGTGTCTAATTTCACTGTTACCTTTCTCAGTTCATATACAGCCGTTTATTCTGTCAGGTTCAGCAATCCCACCTTCATCGCAAGTAATAAATATCAGCTGGGCACTAATGATGACTCCACAACGAGTGGATAACACCTGAGGTAACTTCTTTATTTAACACAGAACAGGAGACTCGGAACACAGTCTCCTCAGAACCGAACAGAGAGAAAAGCCTGCTGACAGCTCTTATATACTAGCTGTCAGCCCAGCGAACCAATAACAATGTAATAGCCCATTCATGCATTCCAACAGGGGACACAACCCAGGGAACCTGCTCAATACACAACAGACATGATTTGGAAAGGACACACCTCTCTATAGATGTTTCGCAAATGACAATGCATACTGTAGCCAGGGCCGGATTTAGATGAAAAGAGGCCCTAGGCTATTCCACTTATGAGGCCCTTTCACCTGAAAGTGAAAGTGAAAGTGTAGTTTTAATTTTGCTAACAATTTGAATGTAGGTCCCTCTTGATCTTGAGGCCCTAGGCTGAAGCCTAGTTAGCCTATAGGAAAATCCGGCCCTGACTGTAGCACATTTCTGGTGAAGATGGCCAACTGAATACACGCCCAGGGATGGATCCTTGAAGGGTTTTTCCCTGGGCTATAGCTCTTCGACTACTAACAGAAGGAACTGGCATTCCTTCAATTTATATGACTCTCCTGGGTTAGGAAAAGTCTTTAGAATTATTCCTTAAGATCCTCCGATACAGCTGAGGTCTACAAGTAATTTCACGAGATGCGCTTTGAAGCAATTGTGTGCTGAAAGCTGGGAGAGGGGCTGCAATCTGTTCATCATGGAAGAAGCAGCCGCTTTGAAATTTACTTTTCAAATTGACAGTGCCTTTCTTTTTTTTGCTTTAATTTATATGACGCCCTTCTCCGGAGACTCAGGGCGGCTTACAATGTGTTAAGCAATAGCCTTCATACTTTTGTATATTTATACCAAGTCAGCTTATTGCCCCCACAATCTGGGTCCTCATTTTACTTACCTTTGAAAGGATGGAAGGCTGAGTCAACCCTTGAGCCTGGTGAGATTTGAACTTGCAGTAATTGCAAGCAGCAGATGTTAATAACAGTGCTTTAATCCACTGTACTACCAAGGCTCCTCCTCCTTTCTTTTCTTAAGCACCTTTAAGGACTATAAATCTTTACTAAATTGAAAGAGGCTCTTTTTAGTCATAGCCTGCTACTCCTTTTTGAAGACCTGAGCCATTTTGGGGACTTTTTCAATGTTAAACAACCAGGAAGAAGGCTGCTATGGCAAGCCAAAATAAGGAAGCATGGAGCAAAAAAAAAGTTGACAGAGAAACATAAAGGCAGAAAGCTGTGGCTTTAGTTTATTATTTGTAGTCATTTGTAGTTTGGTCTGCTTTGCTGTGGGTGGCTAAAACTTTCTGATATTTATGATTCGTGAATGGCTAGCAATTTCTACGTGACTTATAAAAAAGCTACTTTTTGATCAAAAAGGGAGGAGCAAATTATTAGAGATTTATTGGATTTTTTTCTAAATAAAATTCACCAGTTTGTAGATCAGCTATGCTCCAAGGATGCTAAAATTTTTTTTCTCAAACTACTTTAGAGTTGCAAACATGTGTGGAAGGTTACCAAACTACCAAGGCATCTTCACAAGTAGCTGAAAGTGCAGAGGAGTGAACTGCAATTTTGAAATATAAAGCTGACACCAACTCTTATTATGATGGTTTAAATATAAATCTCTCAACACAACTGAAAGAAGACCTTCATGAAAATCTGCAACTTTTAAAAGGACAAGATTGTGACTTTTTCTTTAAGGACATTAACAAGTTGAGAAATACTTAAGAAAAAGGGAAGCCTATAACTAACTACTTGATAAACTTTCCAAGAAGAAAAAGATTTACTCCATGAAGACAAGCTGGAAGGAGTGAATTAAACTTATCGAGTTAACTGCAATTAGGATGGATTTTTATCTGTTTGATATTTGTAATTGAAATAAAGTCTTAATCGCAATCTAAAATTTGAAAATGTAACTATATATATATATATATATATATATATATATATATATATATATATATATATATATATATATATATATATATATATTTTTCTTACTTCTTCGTAGGGTCTATGTGTGTTTTTCTTCTAGCCAGGTTTTCCCTACGTAGCCAAGGTTTTTTTGTAGCTCCAGCTCAGTAGAATCTCATCTACTCGGTTCTGGGCTTTTTTCCTTTCTAACACCTAGCAAGCTCTGACTGCTAGGTGGGAGACCTAAATAGATCCATTTCTAGCTCGTTAGCTGTCGTCAGTAGGCCACACCCACCTCCTCCCTGTAAAGGCATAGTATCAATTTTCTTACTTCTTCGTAGGGTCTATGTGTGTTTTTCTTCTAGCCAGGTTTTCCCTACGTAGCCAAGGTTTTTTTGTAGCTCCAGCTCAGTAGAATCTCATCTACTCGGTTCTGGGCTTTTTTCCTTTCTAACACCTAGCAAGCTCTGACTGCTAGGTGGGAGACCTAAATAGATCCATTTCTAGCTCGTTAGCTGTCGTCAGTAGGCCACACCCACCTCCTCCCTGTAAAGGCATAGTATCAATTTTCTTACTTCTTCGTAGGGTCTATGTGTGTTTTTCTTCTAGCCAGGTTTTCCCTACGTAGCCAAGGTTTTTTTGTAGCTCCAGCTCAGTAGAATCTCATCTACTCGGTTCTGGGCTTTTTTCCTTTCTAACACCTAGCAAGCTCTGACTGCTAGGTGGGAGACCTAAATAGATCCATTTCTAGCTCGTTAGCTGTCGTCAGTAGGCCACACCCACCTCCTCCCTGTAAAGGCATAGTATCAATTTTCTTACTTCTTCGTAGGGTCTATGTGTGTTTTTCTTCTAGCCAGGTTTTCCCTACGTAGCCAAGGTTTTTTTGTAGCTCCAGCTCAGTAGAATCTCATCTACTCGGTTCTGGGCTTTTTTCCTTTCTAACACCTAGCAAGCTCTGACTGCTAGGTGGGAGACCTAAATAGATCCATTTCTAGCTCGTTAGCTGTCGTCAGTAGGCCACAAAAAAACCTTGGCTACGTAGGGAAAACCTGGCTAGAAGAAAAACACACATAGACCCTACAAAGAAGTAAGAAAATTGATACTATGCCTTTACAGGGAGGAGGTGGGTGTGGCCTACTGACAACAGCTAACGAGCTAGAAATGGATCTATTTAGGTCTCCCACCTAGCAGTCAGAGCTTGCTAGGTGTTAGAAAGGAAAAAAGCCCAGAACCGAGTAGATGAGATTCTACTGAGCTGGAGCTACAAAAAAACCTTGGCTACGTAGGGAAAACCTGGCTAGAAGAAAAACATATATATATATATATATATATATATATATATATATATATATATATATATATATATATATATATATATATATGTAGGTCTTTGGTTATTCGGGTCTTCTCCCACGTAAAATTGGAAGTGTCTTGGCGACGTTTCGACGAAGTCTCATTCGTCATCTTCAGGCTGGTGTTCTCGGCTTCGTGCTTCCAGGAGCAATGCACTTCCAATTTTACGTGGGAGAAGACCCGAATAACCAAAGACCTACATACAAACACCCGCGAAAACCTGAGAATATATATATATATATATATATATATATATATATATATATATATATATATATATATATATATATATATATGTAATGCCTAAGGAATTCCAAAAGTATGCAAAATGTTATTGAAAATATATTTGAGAGTATCTGTGTTAAAAGAAAGTTAAAGAAAGTGATGTATTAGTTTAAAGAAAAATTTAGAGTTTTAAAAAGAATGTATACAAAAGAAAGAAATATTATTCTATGAGGTTAGTTTGGGTAAATTTAGCCCTGAATTTTAGAGTATGTATGTTAAGTAGTTAAAAGAAAAAGATGTATTAGAAACTTTTGTTTTCAGAAATGTGTTTAAAGAAAAGTTTAGTCTTTTAAAAAGGATGTAAAAAAAAGTATTTTTCTCTGTAAGGTCAAAGAATACAGTGTACCTTGCAATATAAATGGTGATAGTTTATAAAGATGATTAGATGCAAATAAAAATACATATTATTTCCACAGCAAGGAAAATAAAGCAGAAATGGTTACATAAATTATTTTATTCAAAGAGGAGAATATATTTAAGTACGGTTTTCATTTGGATATCAGTTCTGGATTTTGTGCTTGTGATGAAAAAAATGAAACATTGACTTTGGTTTTGTCGATTAGATAGATTTGTCATTATAAAAATGGCAAGTTATATACTAATGCCCAAAAGTAAAAAATTGAAGCTGGAGTGTTTTTATCTTGTATTGTGCTAAATAGAATTGGAGGTCAATGCCTTTTTTTTCTTTTTTCCCTGGTACCTTTTATTTTCTTTCCCCCCTCTCTTTTTTCTTTCCCTAATTTCCCATTTTTATTTCTCTTTGCACTTTATATATAGACAAAACAATAAAAGCTATGACTTAAAATGCATACTGTAGCAAAGCAAAAGCCATGAGGTCAAAAAAACTTCCTGCAAAGCTCAGAAACAGAATTGTTGCAAGGCACAGATCTGGGGAACGCTACAATAAAATTTCTGCTGCACTGAAGGTTCCTAAGAGCACAGAGGCCTCCATAATTCTCAAATGGAAGAAGTTTGACAAGACTTTTTCAAGAACTGGTCAGCTGGTCAAACTGAGCAATCGGGGGAAAAGGTCTTAGTAAAACAGGTAACCAAGAACCTAATGGTCACTCTGACTGAGCTCCAGAGATCCTGTGTGGAGATGGGACAGAGTTCCAGAAGGACAACTATCACTGTAGCCCTCCATCGATCTGGGCTTTATGGCAGAGTGGCTAGATGGAATCCTCTCCTCAGTGCAAAACACTTGAAAGCCTGCTTGGAGTTTGCAAAACAACAACAACAACAACACCTGAAGGACCAGACTGTGAGGAACAAGATTTTCTGGTCTGATGAAACAAAGATTGAACTGTTTGGTCTCAATTCTAAACATTATGTCTAAAGGAAACCAGAGACTACTCATTACCTGCCCAATGCCAACCCAGTGGTGGCAGTATCATATTGTGGGGGTGTTTTTCAGCAGCAGGGACTGGGAGACTGGTCAGGGTTGAGGGAAAGCTGAATGACACAAAGTACAAGGATATCCTCAATGAAAACCTGTTCCACAGCACTCAGGACCTCAGACTGAGCTGAAGGTTCACTTTCCAACCTGACAATGATCCTAAGCATACAGCCAAGACAACACAGGAGTGGCTTAGCGATAATTCTGTGAATGCCCTAGAGTGGCCCAACCAGACCCCTGACTTGAACCCTATTGAACATCTCTGGAGGGACCTGAAAATGGCTGTCCACTGAGTCACCATCAAACCTGACTGAGTGAGAGGATTTGAAAGGAAGAATGGCAAAAAAATAAATAAATCCCCCAATCCAGGTGTACAAAGCTTGTCACATTATTCCCCAAAAGACTCAAGGCTGTAATTGCTGCCAAAGATGCGTCAACAAATTATTGAGTGAAGGGTCTGAATACTTATGCCAATATTTCAGTTTTTTCTTTTTAATAAATTTACAGACATTTCTATTTTTGTGAATTCTGTTTTCACTTTGTCATTATGGGGTACTGAATTTAGATTAATGAGAATAAAATGAATTTCAACAACTGTAGAATTGGGCTGCAGCATAACAAAATTGACAAAAGTGAAGGGGGGCTGAATATTTTCTGAATGCACTGTACCTATTTCTTTTATTTTTAATATTTATGTATATATTGCATTTATTCACTTCACAACTACCTTGGTTTCTGATACATTAATTTCTGATCTATACTCCTTGTTGCACCAAACAGTTATTTAATGATTGCTGCAAATAATTATGTTCTTCTTATTCTTATTTAAATAATTCTTATTTAGCAACAGCATTATCTGCATAGAAAAGAATATGCATGTTAATTTCCTTAACAATACATCTGTATTGTCATTTCAAACACATTGTGACCATGGCTTTGGAATAACAGAGTTAGAAGGGACCTTGGAGGTCTTCTAGTCCAATCCCCTGCTTAGGCAGGTTTCTACACCACTTCAGACAAATGGTTATCCAACATCTTCTTAAAAACTTCCAGTGTTGGAGCATTCACAACTTCTGAAGGCAAGTTGTTCCACTGATTAATTGTTCTGTCAGGAAATTTCTCCTTAGTTCTAAGTTGCTTCTCTCTTTCATTAGTTTCCACCCATTGCTTCTTGTCCTATCCTCAGGTGCTTTGGAGAATAGCTCGTTATACTAATTAGTGTAACTCCTTACACTAATTTTTTTTTAATTGAAAAAGTTTTACAAATACAAATTTTCCCATTTCCCCCCCTTTCCCTCCCTAACTCTCCCTAACCCTCCCCCCCATGACTTCCCCAAGGTGAAATCCAAATCCAAATCATATTGTATCATACTTTACACTAATGTTTGATAAGCCTTTATTTCAATTGCTTCTAAGGGCAAAGAATCAATAAGCCAGAAATCTAAAAACCATTATTTGTGAGAATGACCAGGTTGAGCCTTCAAATTCATCTAGAAGTGAATCTGGAAATATATGTTCCATGCCATGTCAGTTCCTTAAATCAGTTTTCCATCATATTGCTATACAGGTAGTCCTCAAATTACGACCATAATTAAGCCCAAACTTTCTGTTGCTAAGCAAAACATTTGTTAAGTGAATTTTGTCCCATTTTACAACCTTTCTTGCCACACTTGTTAAGTCACTTACTGCAATTGTTAAATTAGTAAAATGGTTGATAAGTGAACCTGGCTTACCCATTGACTTTGCTTGTCAGAAGGTCGCAAAAGGTGATCACATGACCCTGGGATACTGCAACTGTCATAACTATGAGTCAGTTGCCAAGCATCTGAATTTTGATCATGTGATCATGGGGATGCTGCAGTGGTCTTAAGTATGAAAAATTGTCATGTCACTTTTTTCAGTGCTATTGTCACTAAATGAACTGTTCTAAGTCAATGACTACCTGTATTTCAGACTTATAACTATTAATGGAATAAAATTAAAAAGCAATCACTTTAAAGTTTTATCTTTTATTTACCTTTCTATGTCTGTCTGTATCCCGAGATTTCTCCCTTAACCAATCAATGGTATGAAAGTCTTCATAAGTGCCAACATCAGGAAAGGGTTCATCCAAAAAATCCATCAGATTTCCAGAACCATTCATATTTCCTGCATTAACCATATTAGAACCTAGACAATGAAAAACAGGAGCAAGGTAGTATGTTCAATATTAAGACATTAGCATTTCTTTTACATCATGCTTACACCATCATACTCATCAAACCCTTTCCTGCAAAGAAGAAATTATTTGCAATATGATAAAGTAGGGGTGCCCAACCCCCGATCCGTGGACCAGCACCAGACTGCGGCATGGCAGCAACTGGGCTGTGCAATCAAGTGAAGCCCCATCCACAGGATGAAGGCAGCACACAAAACCACGTCCCCTCCAGTCCATGGAAAAAGCTTTCTCAGGGTTTTTCTCAATCTTCTGATGCCCAAAAGATCGGGGGCCACTACTATAAAGCATGCCTCACATGCAGGTTTAGTGACTCAATAAGAACTTGAAAGATGAGGACAAGAATTTTCCAATAGACAATTATTTTAAAAACAATATCCAGACTAATCCTTGGTAAACTAAGAATGACTAATATATTTAATAAGAGATTGGAGAGATAATCGTGTGTCTGACCAATGGCATTATAAAGATGTCTACGGAGATTCTCAGTCATCCAGGTCATGGTTGTCCCAAAGGTACTTTTTCTAAAAGGCAACTAGCATGCTATTTACCTAGCTAATGGTTGAACCTTCCTTAAAGTTATGGAAATTTTCCTGTCTTCTTAAATTTTGCTTAAATTATAACAGCATAACACCAAATAGAAAATCAATCCACAGGAAAGTTCAGAAAACTCATCAAATGGTATGAGGTACAACAAATCAAAGTGTGCGTTTTTTTCAGTTCATTTAATGTCTCTGTAGATTTATTAAAGCATAGTTACTCCTGAGTGGTTACATCAGATTAATGATAATGTACTAACTGTGTGAAATTGTGGAATTCCTTAAATAATTTTTTTCTTAAACAATATATTAAATACGTTTCAGGTGTATGCTTAAAAATAAATACAACTTTTGTTTGTATCTTCTTTGTGGTCTACAGCATAGGCAAAACAGCAATCTTCCTTGTGTGGAGGTGAATGAAAATTGTAGCCACATCAGGTAATATCGTGATTGAGAGCAATCCTAGGCTTACATAGGATAATACAATCTTTGCTATAAAAAGGAATTTGGCAGGGGTGGGGTGAACACATGGTCTGTTTCAGCTATCTGATATTAGACAATGCAACATTTTTGGTAATAAAAATGAAAATTATTTTTTAAATCTGTGATTTAAGATTTTTAAATGATTTGTTTGAATTTTACGCTGCTTGACATCTTAAATTATAGAGGTTTTTGGAAGAGGAAATAAAGCATAGTCATTTTTTCCTTGCAGTAGAAAAAAATCAGTGCTCATAGTTATACAGCTGAACATTCTGTTTCAACAAAATAGACAAAATTATTAGAGAACTGCCTGCCTTTTTAACTAAACCACAAGTAATATTTTCTCTTTATGCAGACAGATTTCACCATGGCATTTTGAATGGTACAGAAATTGAGAACTCTTACTAATTTCTTGCAGTTATTCTTTATTCGATCCATTCTACCAAATACTAGGTTACGTATTATCCCATTCTTCAACACATTGTAAAAATATCCGTATCTTAATAAGTATTTCCTTTCACATAAACTGATTGTGGAACACACTTCTTACCTACTACAAGGAAAAAATAATGAAATAGGCAATTTAACACTTCCTTAGGCAAGCCATTCAACTGAAGATTTTTTTTTTCAGTAAGCTCCCCAAGAACAAATGAAACAGAATTTCCACACAAATAATGCCAGAAATTTAGAGTTATGTTCCCTCTAAAACAAATATTCTCCGATACCCTGGAATATTGCAAAGAGCCAGTTCATGTATCTGAACACAATTGTTTCATTCCAGCCGTTTGGACAGAATGAAAATACAGCTTCCTGCATACTAAAAAGGTCACATAATAGGCACTGACAATTGTTTGTCTTTGTCAGCTTTAAGACCTCATTTGTCAGCATTATTTTTAAACTTCTCATCTGAATGTCTGGAGACCCATCAAACAGCCTCTGCACCTGCCGGCTTCTGATTTGTAGAGGCCTAATATAATTAGGATTTATTTTTAAAGCCCTCCTTTGACAATGGTTGATTTCAGAACAATGCCTATTAAAAGCTTAAAAAATAATGGAACAGAACAAGGTTTTCTCTTACCCGCAATGCAACATCATTTAGTTCTGCTCTAAAGATCCTGACAGC
Organism: Arizona elegans; assembly: GCA_022577455.1. Taxonomy (NCBI): domain Eukaryota; kingdom Metazoa; phylum Chordata; class Lepidosauria; order Squamata; family Colubridae; genus Arizona; species Arizona elegans. The sequence goes on along the minus strand of JAKOOJ010000006.1, from coordinate 29,382,349 downwards.
ATCCTTTCTTCGCTGGTATGTCTGCAAAGGCAATGATGTCATATAGAGGAAGCAACTAGTCACATGATCACATGCCACATTGGAGAACTGCTAGAGAGGCAGGCAAACGGGCAGGAACTGAGCTCCTTCAGGATTAAGCAAATACTCCTACATCTTCAGAGCTGGCTGCAAAGAAAGGGAAGAAGGAAAGAAGGAAGGAAGGAGGGAGGGAGGGAGGGGGAAGGAGGGAGGGAGGAAGGAAGGGCTTTCAATTAAAAAGTATTCTTATCCAGAACAAGTCAATTTTCATTGCTTAAAATAATAGAAAGGTGGCTATGAAACTAAGTCGTACTTTATTTAGGACTGATTCATGACAAATGCAAAAAAGAGAAATAAAGGCTATTTGTATTTTCCTGAGATTCCATAGAACCATAGGGCTTGAAGGAACCCTGGAGGTTGTCTGGTCTAGAACCCATAACTCTGGGAGGCAAACTGTTCCATTGATTAACTATTCTCACTTTCAGGAAATTTGTCCTTATTTCCAGGTTGCATCTCCCTCTTTTGAGCTTCCACCTGTTGCTCTTGTCATGCCCTCAGATACTATGGAGAATAAATTGACCGATACTTCCCTGGGACAGCCTTCAAGTACTGGAAGACTGCTATTACTTCTCCCCTAAGGCATTTCTTCTTCTTCTTCTTCTTCTTCTTCTTCTTCTTCTTCTTCTTCTTCTTCTTCTTCTTCTTCTTCTTCTTCTTCTTCTTCTTCTTCTTCTTCTTCATCATCATCATCAAGACAGTATACTAAATAGGTTAAATGTACCTACTTATCTTAGCCATTCATCTCACAATTTAGCCTCTAGAGCCCTTATCATCTTTGTTGCTCTTCTCTGCACCCTTTCTAGGGCCTCAACATCTTTTTGGTATCGTGGTGACCAGAACTAGACACAGTATTTCAAGGTGGCATCACTAATTCAGTATAAAGTAGTGCTATCACTTCCTGTGATTATGATGCTATCCCTGTAGACACAGTTTAGGGCCGTGTTGGCTTTTTTGGTGGCATATTGCTCATACTTGAGTGATAGTTCACCAGGACATCTAGACCCCTCTCACAGGCATTATGTTGAGCCAGATACAACCTAACCTGTACTTGTACATTTGGTTTTTCCTGACTAAGTACAAGACCTTATTTTCTCACCACTGAACTGCATCTTGTTGTATCGAGCCCAGTGCTCTTCTGTCAAAATCCTTCTGAATCTTGAGTTTATTTTTCAAAATGTTGGCAATTCCCTCCAGTTTGGTGCCATCCACAAATTTCAATCCCCTCATATAAGTCATTTATGAAGATTTTGAAGAGTACTGGGGCAAACACAGAACTTTGAGGTACCCCATTGCATGCTTCCCTCCATGTAGATGTGGTTGCATTGAGGACTACACACTCAATGTGTAGTGTAATCGGTCAGCTAAATCCATTTGGTGCTGGTACAGTTTATCCCACATTGTTTTATCTTCCCAAGAAGTTGGCTGTAGTCTTCTTTATCAAACATCTTACTGAAGTCTATACTATTTCCACAGTATTTCCTTGGTCCAATAAATTAGTCACTTCATTAAAGAAGGCAATAAGGTTTGTTTAATATGACCCGTTTTTAACAAACTCATGCTGGCTTCTAGAGATCAACTTGTTCATTTCTAAGTACTGACAAATCTGCTGCTTGATTAGCTTTTCCAGGATTTTTCTAGTTATTGGATGATTTATATTTAAGAAGATGGTTGTAATACCTTAACAAGTGTCTTACATCATTTTTTCCTTACATACGCTATTATGTATTCGGAAGTGGCAAAATTGTCACCATTGGGACAGTGAGAAGTAGAATGCAAAATGTGCAGAACGTTTGCAATAGCAGCCTTAGAAATGAAGGCAAATATACATGTCCTTTATAGGATCCAATCTGAGTCACTCACTGGGACCAAAGATTTATTCTTCCAAGTTTTCGGGCTTGTACTGGAGTCCATCCATGGAAAAAGAAAAGTTCCTTGAGAATGAGCTCCAGCATGAGTCTGAAAGCTTGGAATAAATCTTTCATCATTGGTAACCAACTCAGATTGGATAGCAATAGCAGTTTTAGATTATGGGGTCCATGGAAAACTGATGTGATACTTGATTTTTGATGTTAATCATGAATAATAACATCCATGTTATGAAAATACATGATCTCAAACCATTAGGGTCACTCCCTAATTTACATGAGTGGAGTGCCGATAAGTATGTGAGTAAATGTATTTTTCCAAAAATTGTTATAGATATCTCCAAAAAAATTGGCAGCAGTTGACATCTATAATTCTGTAACCAATTTTTTTCTTGTGGACATTGCAGCGACACAAAATTTTGCCACTGCACAGGTGGTAGCTGGGTTTGAGTCTTGGAGGAGAAAGCCTACATAAAAGTCATCTGTCCTCCCTGGCAATCTCTCTAGTCAGGGGAGAATATATATTGACCTACATGCTCTGTATAACTCACAGTACAATAAAACATATGATATATCTTCGACTTCTCCTTTTCCACATATACATACCCATGCTGCTATTGGTGTTCTCTTGTACCTACCCTGGAGAAGTGCTGAGGGGAGAATATTAAATCTGGCTCTGAAGAAAGCTATTCTTTGTTTTGGGAAGATCAGATCATTTAGATATCTTGCTGATTCCCACACACCCTGATTGATTCTGTCCTATTGTGGGACATATATAAAAGTACTTACCATAATTTATAAATGAAAGCAAACAGCAAAAGTTAAATTATGTTCTTTATTAAATAACTTTATGATAAATACTTCATATTCATGTAAGTTTGGAAGGAGTCTCAAGTGGACAACCTATTCCTACAACCGCCATCAGCCTACACCTCGGCAGATATTTTGAGCAATTATTTTTACCACAACTAAGCTGAAATATGTAAATTTAGGAAAGTAAAGCACAACTCAGGGTATAAAAGGATGTAAAAAAGAACACTGGATGCACCTCTCAAATGCCAAATTACTGTCAAGGTATAGCTCAGCATTCCTTAGGAATAAGTTTCATGTATCAGTGAGAATTGTCCCTTTGTTTTGTTTTTTTTTATTTTTATCTTCTATTTCAGGAACTATAACATAATAATTAGGGTCATAGTCATTGTACTACAAACTTCTGAAGAGCATGATTTGACTGTCTCTGCATAGAAAGCAAATGTAGATGTCCAAAAGTTGTTACCAAGTTATTTTTTCTATATGGAATGTGTTAGACAGTCATCAAAGCTATGCTTTCCTGATGGCTAAGAGGCTTTTTCAACACTTGTGGGTGAGGGGCACCACTATCTGCATACCTGAAGCACCAGCAATCATATCCAACCATGCATTTGCAAATCTATTCCATAATTTTGTACAGTTGACTAGATACCATATTTTTCAGAGTATAAGATGTACTTTAGTTTTTTGGGGGGAAAATAAGAAAAAAGCTGATTGGCAGGTGGATCAGCCTACCGGAATACCCCCAATCAGCTGTTCCCAGAGGTGAATTTTAGCAACAGATCCCTTGGTTGTGAGCTCTATGCCTTGCTTTTTTTTGCTTTTTTTCCTGCCTCTGAAACTTCTGAAGTGGAGCTTCAGAAAAAAAGCCTCTGAAGCTCTGGGGGCTTTTTTTCTGAAGCTCTGTTTGGGGGCTTCTTTTCTGAAGCTTTGTTTCTGGTGCTTTTTTCAGCCTCTGAAACCTCCATTTGAGAAGCTGGGCAGGGCTACATTCGGAATATAAAACGCACCCAGATTTTCACCCTCTTTTTTTGGGGAAAAAGGTACGTTTTATAATCCCCCCCAAAAAACAACAACCACGGTATATAGTTAGTTTCTGTTTTAGATGAACACCTCATATTTCCTGTGCACATATATTGCAAAAATCGGACTAAGGCCACAATACACCTACTTGTATTTTAACATGTTAAAGGTGAGTGGGGATATTTTCATTCTGGGAGCGTTTAGAAAATATTTTTAAATGCATTTAACTTAATATGCAAAAGCAAGAGCTGAAAAAGCTTCTTGGGTGAGAAGCGAAACGTCTTCAAAGAAAAACCAGCAATTTGAGTTGCCTCTTGAAAAAGCACCTTTGGGACAACGATGACCTGAATGATTGAGAATCTCCATAGACATTTAAAACGCAAACAAACCTGCTCCCCAACCTTGATGCAAAAATGAAAAATTCCTGTATTACCATTGATTTTCAGTGATTTGAGTCTTCAGATAGCTTTAAAGGTTATATATGTTTTTGTGAACTGCCAGCCCTTTTGAATAGCATTTTTGAAAAACTAAATAATTTACATACATTTTAAAATAATTTCTAGATGGTTTGTCTGTCTACTTACAAAGGATTCATGCTTGAACTCTGATAATAGTCCAGATAATCTGGTTCATCTATGGCACTCTGTAATTGATCCCTCACCCTCAACAGTTTTTGTTAACGAAGAACCGTTGGAGAACTCTTTGGATCCAGAGGCCTACTGAAGGACTCCAACAGCTTCCTTCAAGGCTTCCAGCCATAACCCATCTCACAAAGAACTGTTGTCAATTTTCAAAATCCACAGAATAATTCCCCCTCCATTATACCAAAAAGGCACAAAGGACAAGGGTCTAGACCACGGACTGCAGTGGTCATCCTGGTGAGTACCTTATCCACTTTCTCAGAAGTTACAGGGAGAAAAAAAGTCCATATAACTTGGCAAGTAGTTGTTTCAATTACTACTACAGATCCTGCCCAAGTGGAGTCAAGACTCAAGTGAAACAGGACTTTATTAGTGATATCCAGTGGTAACTGGTCTTAGCAGCCAGGAGGAAGCTCTTGGAGCTGCTCCTTTCCAGAAGGAAAGTTGTTATCCTAAAAAATGCTCCAAGATGACAGACCAACATCCCCACTTTCATTCAGTCAGGTTTTAGTAATGCGCTCCTGGTATGCCTTTTTATCATCAGATCATGAATGGGCATAGCTTCGTTACAGATAATGTGTTTACTAGCAACACCTTGAGGCAAGTCCAATTACAGGTCCCAGGGAAGGACTACTAGTAAACATGAAGTTCATTCCAATCCCAATAACTTCCAATACATTCTAATCCTACATTAAAGGTAGTCCTTGATTTACAACCAGAATTCAGACCAGCATTTCCATTGCTAAGCAAGGCTGATGTTAAGTGGGCCTTGCCCAATTTTATAACTTTTTTTTGCCATGGTTGTTATGCAAATCACTGCAGTTGTTAAGTGAATTATGCAGTTGTTAATCAAATCTGGCGTTCCCCATTGACTCTGTTTGTTGGAAACTAGTTGGGAAAGTCACAAATAGCGATCATGTGATTCCAGGATGCTGCAACCATCATAAATGCATGTCAGTTGCCAGATACCTGGATTTTGACCATGTGACCATGAAGATGCTATGATAATCACAAATTCCTTCATCCCTACCTATACTTACCAATCAATTAAGAAATTCATAAATGGCTTTCATAAGGCAGAATGACTGACATTATAAAAATGGACATAAGAATATTATGCAGAAAATATTTTATAAACAATGTAACAACCATATATATGTATGTATGTATTGCATACTAGTCAATGTCACAAGATGTAATGTAAACTTTGGAATACAAACTATAAAAGTTTAATGTAGCTAATCCAAAACAAATAAAAGCCTTTATAAGATCACTTGTTTTGCATTTTGCAAACTCATAATAACTGTATAAACATAAGCTAACATGCTAGTTAACTGTAAAATAAATGCACAACATGAAGACTTTATAGCAAGTATATTTTTATTAATTTCACAGAATACTTTTCAAATACAAATGACAATCATTCAGAAACAAAGACAACATTAAGGAATGAATACTGTAGAGGATAACATACTGTAATAGTATTAATGTGGGCAGTCATGTTCTTATTCCCCCCAAACAAATACTGAATTTATACTGCATAGTCACTACAACTATTATCCACTAATATCTTTCTATTTGGGATCCCAAAACACATTTTCTGTCCAAATACCACATATTCCATCCATAATACACACAGAAGCTGGTCACAATTGGACCTAATAGATGACAAAATATTTATAGTGACTGCTTTTTATCAAAAACAATTAGTACAACACAGGTGACAAGGCAGTGCTTCATATCAGAAGTAATATTTTTTTCTTCAGATTGGGTAGAAAAAGCCCTTTCTCAGATATGTTTCTCAAATGGATTAGAGCAGGGGTCCCCAACCCCTGGTCCACAGCCCAGTATCAGGCTGCAGAAGGGGTGGGCGAGCAGGTGTGCACATGCATATGAAGCTGCACTTGTGAAAGTGGCACACATGTGAGCAAAACCATCCCATCTCCCTCTGCCCTCCCATTGCTGCCTCCACCAGTCCACCAAGCCAGAAAGATTGTGGACCATTGCATTAGAGGCCAAATATATTGAATTATGCAGCAATGTAAGATTAACCCATGACAGCAGCTAATATATATAACAATGTTTAAGAATTTGATCACCTATTTTTTCATTATCCTTCTAATCCAGTTCCACACATTTATTCCTGTATGTTTCTGGGATAAAATTTTTCAAACACTTTTGTAATCTATTATCACACCCATAAGAATTTTATTAGAAGATAATGGCAAATTTTCATTTAATCATGCCAACCAATGGAAAAGTGTACAGCATCCATTATGAATTATTTGATTTCATGTAAGTTCTTGTTAATTTAATGGGTTTATGTTGTCATACTATGCTTACAGACATCATATGAAGCCAGTGAATTCACTGGCTCTTATTTTTCAGCAGTGTTGAACTCTCTTTAATCTGGATTTTAAAAATTGCCCAATGTAGGATTGATAACACTGCCCAGCTCTACAAAATACAATTTAATGGTTACTGTTTCATGATTTTAACATGAAACACTATTTCAGATTTGATAGAAACTGTTGATTTATTGGAGTTAACAAGTTTTTTGTTATCTGGCTTCCTATAGGAGATGAAGAGGCTAAGGGAGGGGTCAAATGTATCATCAATCTCAAATCCCTCATGCCCACAAGATATCTAAGCCCACCCCACCTTCAATTTCTCTGACTTTTATCTACCACCATTTGCTTTGACAGTAGCTCAGATTCTTGTAGAGAAACACAAATAAAATAAGCATACAATAAAGCTATATTCATTTGAACTGCCTGGACTCGTAATTTCCTGTGCTTGACACTTCTTTACATCATTGTTAGATTTTTAACCAAAACAAATTTTTGATTTTATAGTATCCTATGTTAAAATTGCATTTCTTATTAACACCCCCAAGGTATATTTTATATTATATAAGAGCATAATTATTTGGGTAACTGAAGCTGAATATAACAACATTATAAACAACATTGCATACATTGCAAGATATAAAAGTGGCTTTCTCAGGAATTTAAGATGACAGACCCTTAACTGTAAAAACCTATGAGCAAAAACCTTAAAATGATTTTTTTTAATCTCCAAAGCAATGGCATTCAACTGAATACTATATTGTTTTCAAAGATAATATTGAACTATTTTAGCCCATATGTTTAACATCTCTGCCTTAATGTTGAGTCAAAATATCACCACTGAATAGCTAAAATCACTATTAGCACTGGGAAGGAACAGTATTTAAAATTTTCCATGAAACAAAAGGGCAGAAGAAGTTGCCACTTTATAAAATTTGCATTATAATTTTCATAAAGAAAAATAAACTATAATAATGAAAATGTAAAGTAATGAACCAAGAAAAAAGGCCATTTAAGAATTTGACAATAAAAACAGGTAACAAATATGCTATTATCATACAGTAGCATTTTTGTGGAATATCAATTCTAGGAATAGTCCATGTAGTACTTAAATTTGGTATAGATATGGAATTTAAAATAAACAAGCCTTTTCACTAAAAGGATGGGAAAAATCTGAATGTATAAAAGTGATATCTGGTTTAGAACTGTATTGTATATAATAATGTTAGGATTAACCACTCTCAAAATTCATAACAATTTTCCTGAGATGCATTAATTCAATAATCTATATGTCACAACCTCGTCAGACAGGTTCTATCTAGACATAACATATGGCTTTTAGCTGTATTGGTTAAAGATTATAGGAGATAAAAATCTAATAAATCTGGGGTTCGAAAGACAGATGCCTTTCTTTTCTGGATGAATTTGAGCTTTTTTTGTGAAATAATTAAATTTGGGATGCAAGACTTCAAAGAAAATGTATGAAAATCACAGTCCTATGATATTTGAAGTTTTTCCTAAATGAGTTCCAGATTAATTTCCATAACAATGAAACTGTCCACATATTACATTATTTGTATAGTTCACAGAGAATTATTTTCCTAAAACAACAGCTAAAGAAAGATCTGTCACCTTCTTCCTTCCCTCGTTAAACTGAAAAGCTAGTTAAAATAATAAGATACACCTGACACAAATAAAATAAGAACAATCTACTAGTGCACAATAAGAACATGCAGTCACACTCTGCAATGTTTCAGTAACATTTTCACTTTTTGAAAAAAAACATCGCAAATGATGTGTAGCTACAGACAGTGCCCGAAGTACATTATATTGTATGATGCAATATAAATCAGTAAAGCTGATTTAAAAAGTACAAATTTAGAGTATTTTCAGTTCAGCTATCAGAAACAAAACCTGTTCAATGTTTCCATTCTACTGTATGACAAACACCAAGTAACAAAATTTATGTCATTTAAAATACATCTTAAAGTAAATATTTTCCTTCAAGGAAAACACATTACTATAAATAAATTACAATACAGTGAATTTTCCTGAACTCACTTTGTTTCTGCCTTCCAGCCCTTAAAATAAAATAAAACAGCAAAAAAAGAGAAGAAAACCACCCTTTACACTTTCTGACATGATAGTCTTTTTTAATATAAAATAAGTTGTTTTCAGAGAAATTAGTTTCACAACAAGGAAAACCCAAGCCTTGCTGCAGTCACTATTAAAAAATATATGTGTATAAGTGTATCTATTTGTGTGTGTGAGGTGTGTGTGTCTGTGTGTGTGCGTGTATACACACAGTATATATGTATACCTTTCTAATTTTTTTTACAAAATGTGTATATTAATAATCTTTGCATATTTTTTTAAAAATAAACTTAAGTAGTTCAATAACTTCATTTTAAAATAAGAAAAGGCAGATAAATACTTCATTATACATCATCAGCTGGCAGAGGTGGGACATTGATCCTTGGCCTTGTAAAAAATGCCATCTTCTCCCTGTCATATATGGGAAAAATATTGTACAATTATTTTATAGTTTAACTCATTTAACAAACAAACAAACAAGCAGAATACTATATCATTCTCCCACACCAAAGTAGCAACATAAGACTAGAAAAATTATAAACAGGTATTTTGGATGTCCTCAATCCTTCTCATACTTGCAGAGTCCCACTGGATGCTATCTTAATTACCTCAGAAATACCCAATGTATTTGCGCAATTAAGCATACTCTATGAGACTTCAAGAATCCAGGCAAGATGAAAAAATTAAATCAGACTTCAAATTCCAAAATGCCCTCCCTACAGGTATTTTTAATGGTTTATCTTTATCTGGGTGTGTGTGCAAATATGTGCATGTATGAAAACCAGGAGATTTAGTATAGAACTAGGAGCAGGAATGGCCCAGTATTACATTTCCCCTCCTTGGGTGACTCAGGATCACTCAGTCTTGGCCTGAAGTATCTGATTGTATCGTTATGGAGAAAAATTAGCATGAAACATAGGATATAAATATGAAGAGTTAGTGTGTGTGTGTGAGACTATGTATACATTCTTTGTTTACATAAAAATATCATTAGCCAAACATGTACAAAAATTTTAGATTCATTAGTACTTATAGACATGAATTTGATTTTATATAATTTATCTGCTTATATCTAAAAGCAGATGCCTAGCAAGGTCAAATGTGAAAGTGTACTATGTCTGATAAGACTCTAAAAGTTTTAGATCTATATTCATTAATCCTGTGATTAAGGGAAAGCCTGTAATTTTTCTCAAGCCTAGTGATCATTAAAGTGGTAACTCATATTTAGGTTTTATCACTTATAAATGGAAAGTCTTTTATTTTCATTCATTTTCACTTTTTATTCCATGTAGTCTATGTTCAGAAGGAAATAGTATGTGTAGAAGAAATAAAATAAATGTGTGCTCTTTTCAATTATGACATTAACTATCATTAAATAGTTTCAAAATAATTTAAACCATTCTTAATAGTTTACCGGAAAGTCTGCACCTGAAGAGGTTCCTTTTGATTTTGACCACGCAGTTGGTATACTTCTTTGGAAGCTTTTTTAAGCAATTTTTCAGCTGCTTGTTGTTGACGATGCTCAAATTTTGTTTGCCTTGTCTAAGGAAGCAATTAATTCCTTAATTTATTTATTGAATTTATACCATAAATTTCTCTTGGTATAATAAGCAATCTAGGTAGCTTATAACCATTCAAACAACTACATGAAATATAAAACATTATCCCACTAAAATCAATGTAATCCATTTGAAAAAAATCAATAATTACGAACTTTGGCAAAAGAAAACTCTTTTCTGCCATTTTCCTTAGAGTGCAGTTTGTAGCCTGAGACTTACACTAGGAAGCAACCAAGACTGTATGACTTCGAACACTGATGATATACACTGGTCTAAGTAATTAGGCTGGTTCATAGTGAGAGCCAGTCCCTCAAATAGTAAAGATCTAAGTTGCTATGGAGTTTTAAGGTCAAGACCAGCATCTTAAATTGTTCTCAGAAAGTTACTGGCAAGTAGCTATCTTTACGTACAGGCATCATGTAATCCCTGTATTTTACACATTGTTATCTGATACTATTTGAGACATTTCGGAAGGGCAGTATCAAGGAAAGAACATTGCAAAACAAGATGCATGTAACCATGGTTAGGTCAGACTGGTTGAGAAAGGATCATGCTTGGTGCACTAGCAATAATTTACATGTATGCCATTTGAAGCACAAATGCCACATGCAAATTCAATGACAATTGGGGGTTTCTGAAAAATTCCCAAACTGTAAACAATGCTTTCCAAGGAAATGCCACCTCAGCCAAAATCAGCTTCACTTCAAACCTCAAGTTAAGCTTTTTCCTACCAACAATGCCTCCAATATTTTCTAGATTTATTTACTTATTTAAAGCATTTATATGGTCATCCACTCACTTTCAGTGACTCTGGGCAGCTTACAAAAAAAAGAACAAAAAAACAATGTACAATCTGTAAAAATAACAATGTCCCCTTTTTATTTTCTAGATTTAATGTCATCTTGAAACAAGTCAAGATTAGTGGACCTTTAATTATATCTATTTTTTTTGGTGGGTTATGACATTCAATATTTAGTAACCGTTTTCCTATTTAAAAAATGGAGTGATTTTTTTTCTTGTCTCCTAAGCTTTAAAGAAGTAACAGCTGGAAGAAGGGATGCCATTCAAAGTGATAGCTATCACCTTCATGGCATATGGCTGGTTATCTAAGGGACTGCTTAAAGATAAGGGACTGTTTCTGCCCATCCTATATGATTGGACAAAATTGGCATGCTTTAGGTCCCATCTATCATCATCTATTGGACAATGTCATCTATTGCAACTTTTCTGCTGCAGTGCCCACTGTCTGGAACAGCATTTCCCCTGCCCCCGAGATCCATACAGCTCCCACTCTGACAATGTTTAACAAATTCTTGAAAACCTGGATTTTTACCTAAGCCTTGTGATAGGATAGGTGTCAATAGCATTCTATTGATGAGAAGGAAATGGAGGTCTTTTGGTTAATCCTTCTTTTTAACTGCTCTTACTATTTTTAATATGGCATACCGCTCAGAATCTTATGTAGTTGGGTGGCCTCTTAAGGTGAATACATAGATAAATAAATGACCACTAATTTGGTTTAAAATGCATAGAAAGACAACAGCACAGCAAAAAAATGGACATTTCTTCAGCAATTTCTCTAACAGAGCCATTCCTAATATCAACTTTTCCTAATTGGTTCCTATGGGCCTAAACTCCTATTAGACTATATATCAATGGAAAATTCAATATCTCACTCTTTTTTTTTTTTTGCCAGCAGATCTATTACGATTAAAATTATACTCACTGTTAAAGCTATATTTAAGATATGAAAATGCATGACACTGCTAGTAAAAAATTCCTCCTCCCAGAAAACAATGTGACATAAATTCAGCTATCCTATAATCATTTTGATACAAATCTCATTTAGGATTTTAGGATATAGATCTGAAATGTATACATTACTAGATGTAAATCTACTCTCTCAAACATAAAGACTATCTTATATTATCTGAAAAGAATTGTGAATCCAAATATAGACTTCTCAATAGCTCCACATAATTTTTAAAGAATATCTTTAAACATTAAAAATCTGATAAAAACATATTTTTATAAGACCACTTCAATGTGAGTGCTCATGTAGCTTGACACTGGTTTTATTTTCTACTTCTTTGTAAGTGCAGAAACAATTTTCCACATACTCCCAAGGACGGTTTGTTTTTTAATCTTATTTCTGGAGTGTTCCATACCAGTAGACTTAGCAACAGATATGAATGATTGAGAAAGAGAAGGGAAATGCCCTATTTTATATTTTAAGGGTGAGAGGGGATATCTAAATAAACTTCTTCCAGAAGTAAAAATCTGCCTAAACAATTTAAGTCCTGTTTTTCCCTTACTTTATACAATAGCATTACTTCAAACTGTTAAATTATTTATATTTGCTGTTCAATAATTTATTAAATATTTATAGAAATTAAACATTATAAATCTGATTTCTGTATCTCATTGCTGTATGAACAACAAAAACAAGCTGTAGTAAATGTTTAGATGATTCCATACCTGCCTTTCTGCTTCCTTCAGCAAATTTCGGAATCGTTCATCATGAATGACCCAGTGAGGCAGATCAGTTTGACCACTAAGCTGGGCATCCTCCAGACGCTGCCGTAATTCTCTTAGAATAGATAATTCCTCATTTAAGTGTCTCTGCCTTGTTCTTGATGCCTGAAGATCCAGCTCCAGGTCTAGGGAAGTCCTTTCCATAAGATCAGCCAAAGATGATCTACATGAATGCTACAATAATATAAAAATTATGTCAATGCCTCTAACCGTCTTAGAAAGAACTATAAGGCTCTAAACTATTTCACAGATATACAATTGTTGCAAAATGGTGAGCAAAAATAATAGGAGAAAATTGATTCAGTTGTGTTCAGGCAGAAACTGGTCCGCTATAGGTTAAATGGGACAACTTTAAACCACATTTACACAATTAGGAGCTGGCACATATTCTCTTCACCACATCTTATATTAAGAATGTTTTCCTTTCCTTCTTAGTTTAATTTTATACTTACATTTGTACTGACATAATCCCAATTAAAGCTAACAGGAATTTATCATGAAATTGCTGGGATTAAATTTCAAGAAATATTGAAGCAGTGGAAGAAAGCTCCTCTTTACTTGGGACAAATGAAAATTTCAGAAAAACTAAAATACGATACTTTACAAATATAAATACAAATATAAAGTTACTTGATTTGTTCATAAAATATGTCCAATGTATACAATTTGATAAATTAACCCATATCATAATTTTAAAGTTATTGATAAATGTTATTAAACACATTTTTAATTTTTTTTACTTCAAGTTGATACATTTTAAGAAATTAAGCATTTTTAATGTCTGTCTTTTAGAAGAAACCAGCAGACAACAGGTCCAGTTTTAAAAACAGTTTATCTGTGTTATAGTAGAAACATATGGAAAATGGGAAAGGAACCAAGGTTCAAAGTACACAATATACTGTATCACAGGAATTTTCCATTTTATTTTTTAATCTGAGGTAGTATCTACTGTTAGTTTCAGCTTCTATTTATCCTTATTTTAATTATTTTGTGCCTTATAAAAACTGATTTTTTTATCTACCATGTCTACCTATTCCTGTTTGGTTTCTAATTTGGTATAAGTATTAATTCTTAACCATTTTATGAACTATTTAAAAAAGTATTAGGAAATATTTTCTACTATTATTCCATATTTTTTCAGAAAACAAAAGAAAATGTGGGGGGGGGGGGGGACGACCACAATCCTTTGTCTGTCTACTTGTAATCCATGTTTCAAATGATGGATGGATAAAATTTTATTTCTGATTGCTTATATTTGGCATAATGTTTATCATCAGCCTTCCTTAACTTGTGTATCCAGTATGACCGTTAAGCATTCTCATTGGGTATATAAGCAATATTTCTTTGGTTTGCAAACTGCAAAATGAATTTGCAAAAAACACTGACATTACCAAAAATGTTAAAGCATGCACTACTGTTCTTCAATTGTGGTTTTATATAAGACTTGTCTTCCTCAGTCTGATGTCCAAGCTAGCTTCTATATGCAGCTGACAAAGAGACTTTTTGAATCTTCTTGATACCAATATTAATCAAGACATTATCTAGCGACTGAACGTATAGTAAAATAATCAACTCAATAGAAAAATGTGGCTATCATCTGGCCTTCTTTTAACAATGACAGGGTAATTTACACAAAGTGATGAAAAGTCTAGTCAAATATATAATAAAACTATTAGACAGTATCAACAATAAAAGGAGTTATATGCAACAAATAAAACACAGCAACAACTAATGAACAACCTTATTGCAAGCCTTTATGATTAACATATGAGCATAAACTATAACATTTATCATAAGATCACACTATTAAATACCTGCTTATAACGCAGCGTACGCCTTTCCAAAGTATTCCGTATAAAAGGTGACTTTCTTTGCAAAGTGGAACTGTCGCTATCACTACGATATAGCTGACAGAAAGATGTGAAACACTGATTATAGTCAATCTTAATACAATTTAAAGTTTAAATACAGTAATTTTATTATAGTTATCCACATTAATTTGAAATGATTTCCTTTAGATAATCTGATGCAAATTTTAGTTTTATCATTCTTGTATTGTCTATTATTGATTTATCAATAGCAACAAAAAACAATATTTTTTCAAAAAACAAATTAAAAATCAGTGAAATATTGAATTGAAAATGGGCTGCCCATTCTATATTTTTCCTTATCTGCAGGAACCCCTTTCTCTGATCAGCTGAGTAAAATGACTTTTGTCCTATAGGTGTGGCACAATTAAGGAATGATATTTTCAGAAGCAGATTCTGCCGTAACTTTCCCATGAAAAATTTCATCAGCAATACTGGAAGATATAAGCAATGCTTGTGACAACAGTAAAAATCCTCAGAAGGAAGAATATAGTCAGTTGGGCAAAATATAGACAAAAATTACCTGTAATGTAATCTGTGGTATGGGTTAATACTTAATACATAATATTTGTTAATTAAATTATGTTTTATGCTTTGGAAGAATGTACTTTGTATAAAAAAAAAACACTGTCTAATATAAAACAATCCAGATTTTGACAAATCTGCAATGGCATTGTCCTTCACCAATCTGGTTAGAGCTAATATGAGCTGGAATGCACAAACATGAAGAGGATAGCAAAGTCTATACACTGACTTGCTCAAATCTTAACCAGTATACAGATATTCCATTGGACATATAGAGTAAAAAATGCTTTTGTAGATAGCTTGACTTGTATTAATTAATGGGAAAAAGTTCCTGAAAATATGTATTCTGCTGATAGGTCATTTACACCAATTTTAGACAGAATTATTTAGCATTCCAAATGACTTTTGCTATGAAATTTTCTACTCACTCGGCAAATATATTGACTTCGTGCACCAGGTGAAAATGTCTGTGAGCGAACAATAGTATTATTACGAACAAATGCAGAACCACGGGAGCGACGGCCAAGTCTGTTTTTATGAGGCAAAACCATTTCTTCAGGAAATAGATCTTCTGTATTAGTCTCCTTGTCCACCTATAGTAATAATCAAAATCTGAATACTTTTGTTCACAAAGAAAGCACAAGTATTTTAGGGAGTAATTTTAAAGTAATTAGTCCATTACTATACCCTACTTATAATAAAAATCAAATTAAGAGTGCTTTATTTCCTAAAAAGAAGAAAATAAACATTCATTATTTAAATAAAAACTCCAGAACAAGTCACATAAAGATTTAGAAAAAACTGTAACAATTATATTTACTTGCCTTTAAAGTTGGAGCCTGAATTTTTCCAGAAATACACTGATCTGTTTCAGAGGCAAACATAGGAATCTGCAATGATTCACCACAATAGGAGTCCAAGTGATGACTGGACTGCATGCAATTACTACATCCACTATCAACTGATTCTGCTTGCCAGCTTCTGTAGAGGAAATATTTTAAATTCTTTTACTGATTATTTATTTTATGAAATTCAGTAACTGGTGATCTGAATGAGCAATAGGTAATTTAAGAGAAAAACAGAACAGCCAAACCATTTAAAATCAGCCATCAAGGGGTAAGAAATTCTTGTATTTATATATAAGAGAAAATAAGATTTATATATTGGATAATAAATTAAACCAGTCAATTGGAGCATACAATACAGTATAAGCCTTTCCTAGGAAGATATTCAAGTGATGGCCATCATAACTGAAAAGGTCTTATGTTGTAACCACAGCCTTAATATACCTGGCAGAGCAGGTCAGACAGGTTGATTTCTATATTGTATCTTACTGCATCATAATCCTAACAAATATGCAATCTTTGTTTCTAGACTCCTCAGATATGTTATCAAAATCAATAGGATGGGTTCTTTATCTTCACAGAAGTATTTACTGCTTACATATATATTTTTCAGATGTATAGAATGCTATTTATTCTATGTTTAAAATTTTGTTCAAATGTGCATGAACTCATGTTGGCTCAGAAAAGAAAATGGATTTGTGTACTCCTTAAGATCAACACAAAGGCTAAAACATTTTAAGTCTGTTTCAGCTACAAATGCTTAAGTTAAGATATTTCCTACAATAAAGAGGGAAAGTCATGCTAGGATTAATTTAATATATATTTAGGATTCATGTCAAAATATCAAGCATCAGAAATGGAATCAGCTTTAGGACACTAGAGATGGACATACATGGCTGTCCAACTTCTGCACATTCTTATTGTATGCATTCCTCCCCATAAAAGGTACCTCTCTGACACAGCTTCTCCTTGATCTTCTTTTTGCTCTATCTGCTGTATTTCCTCTTCTGTGTACTCCAATTTTACTCTCTCCTCTGCAAGCTCTCTCTCCACAGCTTCCAGTTGAGCTGTGGTCCTAGCTAAAAGAACAGTCACAGCATCCTAGAGAAGAAAGGACAGTTCAGATTGAATTATTCCCATTTTATTTATATGTGAACTGGGATTAATATTTTCAAAACATAATAACAATGACCGAGTTCATATGTGCCAAAAATGTCTTAAATTAGCCAATATGCAATATATTCTACACTTTGGGAAATTCTCATAAGTAAAGGGTGCCATTTCATACTGAATTCCAAAAGGCATCCCTTTCTGCTGTATTTTTTCATTGTCCTACATTGTCCTTTCATTGTCCCATTTGTTCCAGAACAAACAGGCTATATTTTCTTAAATTCAGATCTCAAATATAGCATGTAGAATGATTCATATACTTCAAAATAACCTAAACATGACCAGACAATTCAAAATGGACACAGAACATACTCACACTTTTAGCATGACCAGCAGATCAATGCCAGTTAAACAGTTCCACTGATAATAAAGAAGTTTCACCAATGCAGCTTTTTATCAATTGCCTCATTTATCTAGCATTTCAGACATATCTTCCTTTAGTATCAAGTATCACATAAACATAGAAACACAAGAAAAATTATAGATGACTATACCATTTTCATTATATTTTTATTTTCAACAGAATGAGAAGCACTTTCTTCACGCTTAGGTTGTTCTTTTTTTTGTTCACAATCTGAACCAATGAAGGTCTGAACAGGATACCAGCAAAGCTGCATCTCACTAGCACTCTCATAGTTAGCTAGGCTGATCTGAGCAATGCCCTGTGAACATATCAATGCAAAATGTGTCAATGTATGATAGAAAACATTTCTATTACAAAACTATTTCTTTTAATTAAAAAACATTAGCTTCAGTATTTAAGGAATACTCTTCACATTCTGTGGGAGTAGCCTCATTGCCTACATTTCTCTACAGATATTTTACATCTAATTCTAATAAATTTGTTTTGATTTTTCACTTGTTGAAAAATCAACTAGGGATATATAAAACATTTTCCATGTAAAATGTTTTCAGCTCAAAAAAAAATTGTGTTAAGTTTGAAACCTTTGCTTCAACCCTGAAATGGGTTGTTCTGACCATTCTGGAACATTTCATGGAAAAGAATCTCTTACCAATAATTCTTCTTGTTGGTGCTGGCCAAGTGAACAAATGTAAAGTTGCAGCGCTTTGAGTTTTAAGATATTTGATTGTACAGGAATCTGAAAGACTTCATTAAATATTAATGAAGTCTGGAATTCCAAAGCCTTAGAGCAATATGTGGTTGTGGTGCCTGTCTCAACAGATGGTAAGTATATTCTCACATGTCTGGAAAAAAAGACAAACTCCTATATAGTAGAAGTATCAATAAAATATATGAAATATATGTAAATACGTTTTCTTTTTATCTGTTTAAATGGTCATTACAGTGTTGCAGTGAAAAGGCCTGTAATTCTTTTCTATGTGCTAAAGCAATAATATTTGGGAGTCAATATGATACAAATGCTGGCAATTTTGGATGCCTACAAGTAGTCCTCGACTTATGACCACAATTTGGACCAGAATCTCTGTTGCTAAGAAATGCAATTGTCACTTGATGGTACATAATTAATCGCATATCTTGACATTTGATAGGATTAAAAAGAGAGTGTTAGAATAATGTACAATCTCAACGTACATTTTACAGCCTTCTTTCATGGCAAAGCCAGTAAAATTCTTCAGCTGCAATACATGGACAAGGAGACATTCACTTCCACTGTCATGCCTGAAAAACAAGATGGCTGTTATTATCCACTCTATCCTCAAACTTACAAGCCATAAAGATTTATATAAGTCATATTTTTGTTTTTATATAACTGATATATCATATATTTATAATGAATCATATTGATATAGTGACAGTATTATATTACAATGTAACTTTAAAATAGCAACAACTTAGAATTACTAATTTAATTTAAAATTCCTCTTTATTTCGGCAGAAGTATCTGACATAGCTAGCAGAACCTATGAGGAATTCTAGTCCATTCTCACAAATCTGGAGAATTGATTAATTTGGCCATTTAAAGGTAGTATTTATGTGATGAACCATAAATTTTGGATATACTATTCTGGGCTAGTTGGGGATTTTCTTTTAGCCCCATACTCTTTTTCCCCCCATAAATTAAAGAAGTAATTATAAGATAACCCAGAAGATGTACATTCACTACTCACAAGTGTTCCTGAATGTTTATTTTATTTATTTATTTAGGAAATTTATATTGCTGCCTATTCGCACATGGTGACTCAAGGCAGCTTACAGAATATAAAACCTCATATAAAAACAATAAAACTAATGAGTCATATAATAAATTAATATAATAAAATCATATATAATATGCCACAAAGAAGAGGGAGTCAAACTATTCTCCAAAGCACCTGGAGGCAGGACAAGAAGCAATGGATGGAAACTAATCAAGGAGAGAAGCAACTTAGAACTAAGGAGAAATTTCCTGGCAGTTAGAACAATAATTCATTGGAACAACTTTGCCTCCAGAAGTTGTAAATGCTCCAACACTGGAAGTTTTTAAGAAGAGATTAGATAACCATTTGTCTGAAGTGGTGTAGGGTTTCCTGCCTAAGCAGGGGGTTGGACTAGAAGACTTCCAAGGTCCCTTCCAACTTTGTTAAATTATTATAATATGATATGATATAATATGATTATAATAATATAATAAATTGTTGTCTGTTTTGGCATATAATTAGTACTAACCAAGGCATATATACTCACAGAAATCCAACCTGCATTTTGGGCTCTTCATTAGTGACACCATCATTATAAAGTGATTCTTCAACATCTTCATTTCTATATAGGAATTTAAAAAATTACGGTAATATCGCTACAGTAGTACTCTGTCATCATATAGTACTATAATAATAATACTATAATACTACTACTGTATAATACTACAATAATACTAGCAAATAAGTACAAAAAAACCTCCATCTGCTTTCTGTATTATATGATAAACGTTCATCAAACTCAAATCTTAAAGACATTGTTGAATTCTATGGCATGTAATAAGTCCACATGTGATTAACCTAATGTCTACACTTTATTTACTGGCAACTACCACATATGGTTATTTTGCAAAAAACAAAACACAATTAGTATGTTGATGCCCAGATATGCAAGACAAGCATCAAAAGTAATTTTAAACATTGAGGCATGTGCTATTCCCAGTTTTAAATAGGTACAGGTACAAAAGCTTAAACTACTTTAACATCCTCAAGGTCCTCTTCAAAGGATTAGATTTTCTATTCAAAGCAAAGTTGCTTCTATTCTATGTACTAATATGTAGTGTTCCAGTCTATTATAACTGAATTTTGTTATAAAGTTTTAGTGCTAGAGCATTAAAGCATTGCCAGACAAAATTATTAAAATTTCAATAGATCCAACACAATGTTTCCTTGCCCTCTCATAAAGTGGCAGCTCTTCATTTTCAGCTGCTATTCTTTTCTTCTTATTTTACTTCATTTATTTTTCTTGTTTAATTTCTACTCATTTTTAAAACGTAAAAATATTTCAAAAATAAATTTCCAAATGCCTAACTACCATTAAAAGAGAAGAGTTCATGTTTCTATGTAGTTACAATGCTCAGTAAACAATAAAAAAAATTAAGAACTAAATTTAAAAAAACAACTTTGTTAAAAGTTTTTATTTGCCATTAATCTTATCCAGTAGAAGATAAAAATATCTTTATCAAGTATTTTAGAGGGGAATTTTTAAGGGGAATTAAGTATAATTCCGTTTTACACATATTTGTACAACCTGACCTTTTGCTTAAAGCTTCAAACACGCCACTGTCACTAGCCAGTGAATAATTGGACAGACATGCTGAGACTCGCCTGGATCTCCTTTCCAATCTTCTAGTACTATCTTCACGTAAGGTCACAGCTACAACATGGAAAACAGTAAAGATAAGTTACACTGAAGGTTTGTTTATTTATTGGATTTATCCTCTTCTTTTAATTTGTAAAGCATAAATAAAGGCAGAATACATAATACTCCCTCTTCCTATTTTCTCTTCATCAACAACATTGTGAGCTGAGTTGGGCTGTGAGACAGTGACCAGTGACAGTGACCACCCCAAGTAACTCAGCCAATTTCCATGTCTAAGGGAAAACTCAAACTATTTTTACATCTGTGAACAAAAAACCCAACCGTCCATCCAGTTTACCAATACAAATATATTAAATGTGACTTATGTGTATTGAAAACTTAACACACACTGGCCTATCTTAAATTTGCATCTGAATACTTTTAACTGAGTCTTGAGCACATGCTTGCATGACTACCCATACAATTCACTCCAAATTAAAAAGATAATACATGTTGCTAAAGCAAAACATAAAGTATTTATAAACTATTAACAATTTAACATGAGTATAGTCCACTGGTATATAGAAGATAATTGGGTGCATTCAGATTATATAAACTATCCAACACTTACTCTTAATCCTTTGTGATTCTCTTTATGATTAACAGATTGATTAATGCTAATTGTGTTATTGGCCTATGACGTCTCCCTTCACCAACGAGAGAAACAAATCTAAAATAACCCATGTCTTGTCTTAGATTTATATTCAGGTTGGCAATGAATGGAAATCAGAGCAAACAGCACAATAATCATTCAGCCAATGATCAAGAACAAATGACACAAGGACCGTTAAGCAAGCTACTAATGCAAATTATATATGTGCAGCACATTAAGAGGGGCCAACTAGTGAAATCAAACACCAAAAGTATGGCTCTCATATAATTTGAAAGTAATTATGTGCATTTGTTTCAATTCAATTATAATTATATCAAGTGTTTTCTTAAAGCTATCTTTACCTATACCTGTTTTTTTAATGAGATAATCATGTCAATTATAATTTTAAATATTTCCATGGTGAATTATTTTGTTGAAAGTTGCATGAAAATAATTATGCCATAAAAATGCAAAGTATTTTTAAGATCAGTACAAAACAAACAGTAAGTAAATTTTTGATATATTGCACAACACAAATAAAGAAAATGTTGTTATTTTATTCTTCAGGATTTTGACTTCCTAACTAGCCTACAGTTCTACTTAGTCAAACTGAACCCTGTCAGCTTCCTATCTTGGCAAAGCCAGCTAGTTTTACCAGGAACATATTAATATAGAGTTTATTTCTGTAATTTAATTATATATAATTATTTTATATTATAGCTATTAATTACATATATCATTATTTCAGATTTCTAGTCTTTTAAATGTAAGATTTTGTTTATCTTATTGCAAGAAAGTTTTAAGTATCTGAGATAATTTTTAAGACAATTTTACTTATTTTGTTTGAATGACATACAAAATGTTTGTGTCTTTATTTTCAGTTTTTTAAAAAAGGATGCTCTTAACACTCAAATTCTATAATTGATATTCTGATGTTTGTCTAGGTTAAAGTATTGAAGAAGATACTATTGCTACCTTGTTTCACTTTTGTAACAATGCAGTTGCAGGTTAAGACATGCTTCCTACTCAAATGACAGAAAGTTTTTCACTGAAAAGTTTGTCATTTTGTGCAGTTAACTGTCTTCCCACTTTTAAATATTTTATTGACTCTTAAAAGAAACTTCCTTTTAAAAGATTAAGTAATAAAGACTTCTTTGAAATGATCTTTACTCTTTGTGACAACATTGATAAATTAATGAAGTAAAATTATTCTGTGCTTGGTTTTCAGTTTGCCTTTACAGTTCCCAATCTAGTTTACAGTTTGGGGTTTAACTGAGAGTTTTGTATCCAAGAACCAAGTCTAAATCATTTTAGCTTCTTGCGATCAACTAGTCATCTACTAATTGATCGCAAGTTCAACTTTAGCTAGTCAACTAGCAGTCAGACTAGCTAAATGCTAGTCATCTGATCTGACGTATAGAAGATGGCAGCTGAAGTTTGAAAACATAGCATAGTTAATATCAAATAAATGAACATGTAGCTAATATCAGATGGTGAAGTAGAAATGCAAGGAATTAGAATTCCACATTTTTGTTCAGCTGATGCTCTTGTGCTTAGCTATTAGATCCTTAAATACAACAATGACTAATACTAGCTATTACTATTAACTCAATAGGGCTAGGAACCAATAGTTACTCCTAAGATTTTTTAAATAAAATCATAAAAAATATCTTGGTCTTTAAACATGCAGAACAAAACCCAAACTCTACAAATACACATGAGCTTTACAGGCAGAAAGAAGAGTAAATCTAGAATCACTTACAGCATTTTTTTCTGTTGTGCCACATGAGGAACAAAATAAAGGAATAATTTAAGTGAAAAGTGGAACCAGTTTGTCAAATCTGACATTTTCATTTAAAAAAAGAAACCCACAGAATTAAGCATTCCCTGAAATTCTGCAACTCAGAGAAAAAATGAATGTTGAAGGTTAGATCAACAGTACTTTCCAAACTTCATTAATGAGAGCTAACAGTCTATAGTACAAAAGAAATATTTTTAAATCTTTATTCTTTATATATATGTTCTTTATATATCTTTATTCTTTATCTCAAACAAATATTCTACGAATAATAAATGAAGCACCTACGCTTTATTGCTTTACTCAAAATGTACAGTAACATCTTTATTTTCTGGAAAAGAAGAACCAATTGTTTTAATGGAACCATTTTTGTTAACCTAAGAATGCAGATTTTGGCATCTTACATTCAATTTTGCAACCAAAATTGTATTTCTGTCACGTTTAAAATATATGATAAAATTGTTAAAAATAAAAAGGAATATGAATTTGTACTAATATTCTTTCCTTTTACACTGAGCAGAGAAATACAAACAGGTAGCATTAGTTAAAGTTTCGATACTCATGTCTCTGTAAATCAAAAACAGATCAAGTGAATTATTTCAGAAAAAGAGCATATTTCATGGTACTCCAACACTAGATGGCAGCCATTTATACCTTATGCACATTTAAAAACAACAACAGTGCTGTTCATTAATTTCCCTAACCTTTAAATATTAAAACTAGCAAAATGGGAAATGGAAATGCCTAAGCAATTCAATCACATGGGTATAAAGCAGACAAATCTATATATTTAATTTTTAAAAAATGATCCTACACCCAAGGTAAAATAGCAATTATTTTTTAAAAAATAAAAAATGCAAGCTAATAACATTGAAAAATTAAATTCTATATTACAATGTAGCAAAAATTGTAAAAATTGCACTAAAATGCATATTATGGAAATTATTGGGCAATTTATAGCAGAAGTGGTTGGGGTGGGGAGGAAACTACTGCCTTTTCCTTCAAACTATACTCCCTTCTAGAATGGAAAAAAATGAAAATAAGCAATCTACTTACAAAGCACAATCAGAGCAATGAGAACAGTTGCATTACTTGAAATGGTAAATCCTTTCTTTGGAGTTGAAATAAATATACGTTGTTCCATCCACTAGAGTTGGAGTTTTGAAAACGATTTAGAAATTCAATTCAGAACGTTGTGGCCCATGTTTTAACTGGTTTGGAGCAGGGGTGAAATGCTCCTGGTTCGGATTGGTTCGGCCGAACTGGCAGCGATGGCAGCCAGTGGTTCAGAGAAGTGGTAGCGATGGCGTGAGGCTCCCCGCCCCCGCCCCGGTCGTCATTACTTCCCGGTGCGTGCACTTCCAAACCAGTTGGGAAGGTAAGTAGATTTCAACCCTGGCCTGGAGCATATTATACCAATATCACAGGCCCTGAACTCGTTACTTGTTCTGTTCTGAATAGAGTTGAAAGTGCTGATATTAACCTATAATGCCCTTCACAGTTTGGAACCTGAATATCGAGAAAATTGCTTCTTCTATCCCAGCCAGTTAAGAGTATAGAAATGTTGTCCCCTTTTTTCTGAGGATCAAGGTAACCAAAGCTAGAATGTGTTGCTTCGTCACAACAGTGCTGACACTATGAAATGGGCCATCCGCAGTAATTTTTATGAAATGATTAAAAATGGAACGTTTCAAATAATATTTCAGTAACATATCCTGTGCCTCGTTTCTTGCATCTTTACTATTACTCGTTCTATTTGGTTTTGCAATTTGAATTGTACATTGTTTTTACACTGCCATTGTTGTATTATTGTGACGCTGTAAATTGAGTGATTTTGGTGTGTTAAAACCTGAATGAATGAACAAATAAATGTCTTTTTTAAGCTTAGAACACTGCAAATGAGTTTCAAAGCACAAGTGTTTTATTCATTTCAAATTACAATTAACTTGCCCTATAATTTCAATAGGACTTAAAGTAGTTTCCTTCATTTTGTTTCAGAAATAGATAGGAAGGAGTTTAGAATATGAACACAAATGAAAAAACTAAAATATGTAGCAAGCCAGCAAAACATTTTATTTCCTTCTCTTAAAACTTACTATAATAATTTAATGTTTACTTTATTTATTTATTTATTTATTTATTTATTTATTTATTTATTAAATTTATATACCGCCCTACTCCCGAAGGACTCAACTGAAACACAGGCATGCTAACTGTTCACAATTTCATTCAGCCTTTTTCCACCAAAGCAAAACATGCACAACTATATTTTTTTAGATAAGCTAAGTATCTTGTGACATTCAACCTAAATTCATTGTTTTGTTGATATCTGAAAACAAAATATAAATGGTAAAAATTAACTTACCACCAGAATTTGGAATATTGATAATTTGCAGCCCTGCTTCATTTCTTGTGGAATATTCAGTAGCCTTAAATGCCACAATTTCTTGTCCTTTGTCTTCACCCAAAACAGTGCCCTGAACTCGAACTACTTCTGAGGCACCTGTGTATGTTACTTCTTCATACCCTTCTGACTTATGGACTAATGTAGAATCCCGAGAAGTGGGTTGGAAGGGAGTGTCCAGGGGAGAACTTGGAGGTGATAGTGAAGAAAGAGATGATCTTGATGACAATGATGCCAAAGACAGAGGAGTATCTAAAGATCTTCGTTGTTTACTGCTAGCTGGGGATCCGATAGACTCATGATACTGTACATCTTTGTTATGAGAATCAACTGAAACTGGTTCATATCGCATATGATGACCATATTCAACAGCAATATCACATTTATCATACTGAGGGAGACCATAGATGTCTGTGAAACTAACTGAACTCAGGGAGCCTCTGCTGGATGCCAATGACCCACGGCTGGATGCCAATGATCCTCGACTGCTTCCAGAAGATATTGTTAAAGAACTGGCAGATAAACTGTAATATAACAGACATATGTAGTAAGTATGCATTCACAAATGTAGATTCAAAATATGAGTTTTTTTTCCTCTTCATTAGCTGAAACAATAATCAAGATATATTCCTATATGCAGGCTTTGCAGATAAAAACTCCATCATTTTCCTTTGTCATTATATTATCAAATGAGTAACAGCAGGAAAAAAATCAGAGAAGGGAAAATTAATTACAGTGAAGGACTAATGCTGGTTACTCTTATAAATAACTAAACCAAGTCATTACAGAAAATGAGCTGATTTATGCACTATATTAGACAGCCTTGAATTCACACATTTATATCTCCTGTAGCTCCTCTGTCTTCCATTTTTCCTCTGTGACTGAATTTGTGATCTGATCTTTGTCCTTCAGAAGAGAGTTCCAAATTATAATCAGAACAAGTCTGCAATTCTGGACTGAACATGTCTGCATGAAATTGCAAAGTATACTTTTCCTAAGTCACACATACATATAGCAAGAACTGCTTAAAAAAATCCTTAATTGTATCCTAAAAATAATTGTTTGCTTACCTAAGGTTGTCTATGCTTTCATATATATGCCTCTATGTCTTCAAAGATGATATTTATGGAACCCACAATGTGCTGAAATCTTTACCCCTTGGGCTATACTCACTTAAAACCTGGACAACTGTGCCTTAGAATATGTAATGAAGGACAAGGGGGGCTAGCAAAAGCATACAAGTCCACTGAAGGAAGCAGGTACAAAAAGGCTGTTCTTATTCTTCATTTTATCTATGCATCATACATATTGGAGAAAAGCTATCTGACATGATTGTTGCAAGAGGCTGTGCTATCATGAAGGGATTAAAGCAAAAACTGCACAAAAAAAGTAGAGCAAAGTTGGCATCTTCTAATCTACATATCCAGATGGTCCTACCTAAAACATCTTGATTCATATGAGCACCAAAATACTCATGTTCTCTGAAAGGGATAGCATAATTCTTTCTACAAGATCTTCTTGGATTTTTTGCATGTATGTACAGGCATAGTAATGTATACACAGGCATAGTATCTCTCACAGAGAAAGAAGTGAACTGAGCCATCCAGATGAAGTGGCTGCTTCAAACTTCAAGAAAAGATACTTTGCTTATGCCAGCACATGTCACAAAATCCTTCTAATACAGTGTTTCTCAACCTTGGCAACTTTAAGACAGGTGGACATCAACTCCTAGAATTCTCCAGCAAGAATTCCCCAGTCAGCATTCCCAATTCTGAGAGCTGAAGCCCAGTCATCTTAAAGTTGTTAAGGCTGAGAAACAGTATTTGAATGCTTTACACACCATAATATTTAATAAATGTACAAGATGTGGACCAAATCTTTACTTAAGCAAACACCATAAGTCCTGTGGAATGATTCCAAATATCAGGTGGTAAATTTGTATACAGGTAAGAAAGTAACACAGTTAAACAACTCAATATTAAGAAGGAGAAGGACTATTTCTTTCATAGCAAATAAGTAATTATTGACACAAGAGAAAGTGTTCATTATGATCAAAGTAGAAGACAGAACATATAATTTGTACAATATAATTTGTAAACTATGTAAAAGAGTTTGAGCAGAGCCCTTTCGATCTGGAAAGTATCCCACTTTAGCAGTCAATATGTTTCTGAAATTATGGCTCTGAGGCAATAAACCCTGGCCTGGAAAAAACATTAAAAACCCAGAAATGAATAAACGAATGAAGTTTGAATAACATAAATAGATATTTTAAAAAAGAGAAAGCTAGGCAAGGGTTGAGAAATTATGATCTGCAAGGATCTTCCCTGAAATGCTACCAGGCATACTTCCCTGAAATGCTGAAAGAGCTATATCCATGGAAAGCTCACAAGGCTGTATTGAAAACTGTTCCCAGAATCTAAAGACCACAGCTGCTTCTACAATTTAGAGAGGGGAGGTAAGGTATTTCCTTATGCTAGCACACTAGGTAAATTTGCACAATTTAAAGTCTAGATACATTCAAAATAATTATCAAATAATAAATGAACAGTTAGCAAAAAGGCAGACATGAAATAACTGGAAGGAATAAGCTATTAAATAGGTTAAAGCAGTAAATTGGGAGACAAAAAGGAATCAATATAACGAAAAGCAACATTTAGTTATTAAATCAACTAATTAGAAATTAATTATATTGGTCGATTCTTATTATTTCCTTCTAACATGCCAGTCAATTTCTCTAATATACTAACCTTTTCAATTGTGAGCATAAATAGGAACTTAAACGAGTTGCTTCTTCCAATTGCATAAGCAAACAATTCTTCTTCTCTTGTAAGAGTATCCTAAAATAAAGCAATTTTTTCCTTACTATAATTTTTATATAATATACCTCTTATTTAGAAAACTATATAGCAGAGAATTGACTTAAGCTTTTGTAGATGGTATCCTAATTTTGAATATTTACATACTCTGTGTGTAGACATTATTATTATTATTATTATTATTATTATTATTATTATTTAATCTTTAGTGAGATTCACAGCCTTTGAGGCTGGTTAATAGCTCAGCAGCTCGAGTCCTAACCAAGGACCTAGGAACTGTTAAGGTATCATCGGAGGATGTAAGCTGTTCCGAGTAAGGTGGTTTTTTGTAGAGTCAAAATGTTCAAGTCCGGCAAATTTAGAATTTCTAAATAGCGGGGTAGCCCTTTGGGTATTGCTCCAAGGGCTCCAATTACAATCGGGACAACACACGATTTCTTTTTCCACAGTCGCTCAACTTCAATTTGCAAGTCCCGGTACTTTGTGATTTTTTTCTTGCTGCTTATCTTCAATCCGTGCATCACCAGGTATTGCAATGTCAATGAACCATACTTTTTTCTTTTCAACTATTGTTATGTCAGGTGTGTTGTGGACCAAGTGCCTGTCAGTCTGAATCCTAAAGTCCCACAAGATCTTGAGTTTCTCATTCTCTAAAACTTTCTCAACCTGATGTTCCCAGGGGTTTTTGCTGTACTCAAATCCAAACTTCTGGCACAATTTCCAGTGAATGATCTTAACAACACGGTCATGGCATTGTAGGTAGTCAGTTTGTGAAATTTTGCTGCACCCACTGATTAGGTGGTCGACTGTCTCATCTTTCTCATTGCAGAGACGGCATTTGCTGTTGGTGGTAACATGTTGAATTTTTGCCTTCATGCAGTTTGTGGCTAGGGCTTGTTCTTGAGCTGCCAAAATAAAGCTTTCTGTTTCTTTTTTCAGTACTCCTGATCTTAACCAGTTCCAAGTTAGTTTCTGGTCAGTTTTGCCTTCAATACTTTTCAAGTATTGGCCATGCAGAGCTTTGTTTCCAATTTTCAGCTCGCTGCTCAATTACTTCTTTCTTATATTCTGCTTTTGTTTTAGTTGTCTTTAAAAGGCCTCCTTTATTTACTTCCTTAATCATTGGTTCTTCACTTTTCTGGATGTAATCATTCAAGCTGCATTTTTCTTCTTCCACAGTCTGCTTTACATTATTATTATTATTATTATTATTATTATTATTATTATTATTATTATCATCACCACCACCACCACCACCACCATCATCATCATCACCATCATCATCACCACCACCACCATCATCACCATCACCATCACCATCATTATTATAGCTGGTCACACAGTTAGCCAAATGTTTAGACTGGATTTGACATTTTTATCCACATTATCAAGCCTTTCCCAAGGACCTGGGATAGTCAGATGTTGTTTGATGGTGTTAAAATCATTGTTGCAGAATGTAAGCTGTTTATAAAGGTGCCTTTTGAAACTGACTGATGGCAATTATCTCAATGCTGGCGGTGCTCAAGTGGTTCTCCAGATGTTTTGGGATTACCTAGTATTATTGTACTGTCTTTGCTTTCTTTTCCAACAATCATTCTACTTCTAATCGCAAGTATTTGTATTTTGTGATTTTCTCCAGTTCTTTCTCTTCTATTCTGGTTTTTCCAGGTATTGCAATGTCCATTATCCAGATTTTTTGTTTTTTTATTTACAATTGTTAAGCCTGGTAGTTGTGTGGCAGATGCTTGTCTGTTTGAAACTTGAAGTAGCAGAGCACTTTAGCTTGTACATTCTTTATTACGTACTCTCTTTTGTGATCCACTAGTTCTTACCTGCAGGGAAATGTTATTTCTCACAGATATTCCAATGTGCCACTGTTGCTACTTTGTCATGCTATTGTTTGTAATCAGTCTTGTGCATTTTTCTTGCAACAGTTAACACTAGGTGGTCCACTGTATCTTCATCTTCTTTGCAGAGATGGCATTTCCTATCTTTTTGATTCTAGCTTTGTATGTGTTTGTTGTTAAAGAATGGTCTTGTGCAACCAGAATTAGCTCCTCTGACTCTTTCTTTAACCTTCATTGCCATGTCTATTCTTTATTTGGTCTTTCTCGTAAGCCAGTTCAGTCTCTACAGTACTTAGCCTTCATAGTATACTAGCTTCAGTGCAATGTCTTCGCTGATCTTTAGACATTTTTCCAATGCCTTTCTTCTTTTTCTTTAAGTATCTGATGTAGTTGCAAAATTCCATGCCCACTTATGATCTTTGCCAAATAGAGTCTGTCAACATTGCTATATGGGTGAAGGACATGATTCACTCTCATTATTTCTCTAGTCTTCCTATCCAGGACTTCTAATTCAGCTGTGTATCTAATGATTGGAATTGCCCAGGTGTTAATACTGCATTGCCAATTCACTGCACTGAGTGAAATACATTTAGACTAAAGAATGATTATTATGTACTACAACTGAAGTATACTACATCACAAGAAAATATAAGAGGGTAGAGCAAGGATTGCACCAAAGATCTCTTTACTATAGGTTTTGGCAAGCAGGACAATAAAATGATGACATCAAGAAAATGAGAGAGTTATTTTTCCATTTTTATTTTCTGGGGTATTTACGGTGACAAAGGTATAAATTCTTGATATATTTTTTTCTTTAGTAGAACAATTAGTACACAATACAAAGTTGTGCAAAGGCCCCTAGGCCACAGCTGACACCTGCTGTTGTGCCACTCTGGAAATAGCACAACCCCATCCAAACTAAGGATGGAAAATCACCAGTTCCAAGAAGCCTTAAAACCCAAACCCACTTGGTCTTGCTAGGGTTGATATTAAACCGGTTATTTTGTATCAAGATTCCACTGTCTCCATGCACTGAGACAGAGTCTCCACAGTCTATTTGGACATCTGTGATTGAGTATCATCAGCATATTGATACTATTTTATCCTATGTTACTGAATGACTTCAGCCAGTGGTTTCATATACAAGTTAAACAAGAATGTGGAAAAAGTCATTACTGAAGCATTCCGTGTAACAGAAGTCATAGGGCAAGATCTCCACCCCCCTTCCCCAATTAATACAGACTGGAAATTATTCTGGTTTTGGAAGAAAGAGAATCAGCATAACAATGTACTCCCAACTGCTAATTCCTGGAGCAGCTTCAAAAGGATACCATGGTATTTAAGACCACTGAGAGATCAAGGAGAACAAAGATGGATGTATTACTACTTCCCACTCTCTCCAAAGGTCATCCACAAGTGCAACCAATAACTCATACCCAGGCCTGCAACCCAATTAGAAGAAGTGCATAAACTTCTGTATGGTTGATGTCTACTAAATGTTATTATTGCCTTCATTAAGCAACTATTGACAAGAATGTTACAAAAGCAATACATTCTCAACCTTTCAGCAGCACCATGAGAAGAAGTAGCTTGAGCCTGCTGGATATCCTCCTCCAATCGCCTTTTTTCCTCCTCTACGTGTTTCAGATCTTCTGGTGAACGCTGCTGTTGACTTATAAGCTGCAGTTCTTGTAAAAGAGCTTCTTTTTCTTTAATAAGCTGAAGATGATCAATATCAGCCTCTGCCATTCCTGGCCAAGATTCCTGGTCTTGTAAAGCCAACTGTTGCTGGATTCTGAAAACTCTTAATTATAAAGGAATATGAAAAGTTAATATATAAATGAGAAACATCCCCTCTCCAAATTTCTACATAGATACATTTTTGATATGGAAGTAGTTAGTTGAAGTACCTTGAGATGAAAATAATATCTGTATATAACATAACAAACAGTTATAAAATCCACAATAAATTTGAATTGCATAAACTTTCAATACAGTTAAAAGGTATAGAGCTATCTTCAGAACTTGATGTCTTCTTAAACACATCAATATCACTATCTCTGGAATCCTTATTCTCAATTTCCATTTCTGGTTTGTTTGTTTTTTTTAACTCCAAAGAGTTTGCCAGGGTACAAACTTAAAGTGGAATTTAAAATTTTGATGTTATGGGTGGACCAAGGCAGTAGCAGGAAAAACAGGAAGGAGAGTTTCTGAACATGATGGTAATAATGTGCAAACATGCTATGGGAAATAAATCTGTTGCACAATGTTTTTTGCTAAACATTACACACTGCCAGTTCTTCTATCATTTAAAAAGAAAATTCTGTATCACAAATGGCCAACTAGATTAAGATTAAGCTAGAAATGTTTTTAAAATTGTAAATAGCAGCACATTTATTGAGACAATTCGAGAGGGAGGGAGGACAATATTAAAATGTTGAAAGGCTAAGAATGAATATGGACAGATAAACACTATGAGTTTTTTATATATTAATATATCTGTCTTTGTTTAAGTTTCTGTCAAGGAAGCAATAATAACACAACAGTTATTTGTAGTATTTATCCAGTTTCAAATCAAAAGCTTTTTAATATGTGGGGCTTTTTGTGTCTTAGATATTTTACGATTGGCATCATTATGACCAACAAAAAAGAGAGCTCTCATATTTTATTTTCCTCTTTTAACTAAGATGAGGCACAATTTTTAGAATCCATTTACATTCTGAAATGGATAACAAAGCATCCTTATATTTTGAGACTACCATATTAAGTAGGTTCTCCAGTGAAAAGTACTCACAGACAAAAATATATTTTATGTAAGAATCCGCCAACTGAAATGGTAACATATGTACTTGGTTCTCTTGCCACTTTAGCTATATGAGGAGCCTGATTAAAATATTTTAAATATATTGTAACACTTTAATTTTGTCAACTTCAGTTTTAGACCAAATACAGCACATTCCACACCCACACTGTATAATTTTAATAGGGTTTCATGAGCAAAGTTAGGCTGAACACAGAAATGCTTTATGGAGACAAAAGCTGTACAGAATGCCAATAAGCTAACAGAAAGGAATGCATGATAAATAAAGAATGTGACCATTGACATAACCTAGGAGAAACAAATGTGTCTTAACTCTTTGATTTAAAGTTTAAAAAACATGTAACACATATGTAAGAATAAAATTTGTGAACAGATGAAAGAGACAAATATAGAATTACAATTAGGAATAATATTTTTTCCTAAACAGTATACACACACACACATATGCACTATATATATGATTGTCTTATAACAGAAAAACACCACCAGCCTTACAAAACAAACAAACATTTACTACTAGTAATTTTGTATAAATCTTGGTTTACTTTTTCATACTTATACTTCAAATGAGTCCTGTTTTATTCTTTTTGCATTTTTCTAGTTTAAGGACTTTGGAAACTTAACAGAGAATGTATTTTTCTGTCAAGCTGACACTTCAATGTTAACTGGAATTGTAAGTAATTCTTATATTATTTTCTTAGATACATGCTTCTGGAATGGGTGATGTAAACTACCTGTATAAATATTCAATGGGTATGAAGTTACCAATATATTTATAAAGGAATGAACTGAATGTAGCAACATCTACCATAGGTTAGAGGCAGGGGTAGGTTCTACTTACCTTTACTACCAGTTCGCAATGGGATCGTGCGTGCATGCTTGCTTTGCTTATGCACCGTGCCTGCACATGCACAGAAGCTTCTGTGTATGCGCAGATCACTGATGATGACATTCGGGGCAGTGGGCGGGGCCTCCCGCCGATTTTACTACCAGTTCTTATGAACCGGTCCGAACCGGGGGCAACACACCACTGGTCAGAGGTATGAAAACATTATGTCTATTAGATGCATTGGAATACCCTATCTTGTCCACCAGGCAAACTGAGTAGTTTTCTAACAAAATATAGGTAAAGATAAAGGTTTCCTTGTCTAGTAGTGTTCAACTTTAGATGTGGTGCTCATCTCCGTTTCTTGGGCCAGCGTTGTCCAAACACATTTTCTGTGGTCATGTCGCCAGTATGGTTATATGCCAAAGCACACGGAACACTGTTACCTTCCCACCAAAGTGGTATATATTAATCTACTCTCATTTGCCTACTTTTGAACTACTAGGTGGGCAGTAGCTGGGGCAGGAACAGGATCTCACCCCATTGTATGGTGCTTGGGTCTCGAACCCGGGCTGTCAGATTTCCAGCTGATAAGCTCAGTGTCTTTAACCAATGAGCCATCACATCCCCTCCACAAAATATAACTGGTGCCTATTCCATGTCTATCCATGTCCAGGATTCACTACAAGCACATATATTTTTGGGTTTGTAATATGTGATTTTCACCCTTCCTCATTACAACTTGATTAACTCATTTTTATTTCATCTATCAAGATCTATAGCAGTGATGGCTAACCTTTTTGCCGTTGCGTGCCAAAAACGGAGGGGGAGTGCGGGGGGGGGCCATGCGCATGCATGCCCACACCCATAATTCAATGCCCCACTTCACCCCACACACGTGTTCGCGACCCCCATGTCCCATTTTGGGCCTAGCAGGCCTACCTGAAGCCTCCGGAGGCCGGAAACGGCCCCTTTCCAGACTTCCAGTAGGCCCGTTTTTCGTCCTCCCCAATTCCAGAGGCTTTCCTGGAGCCTGGGGAGGATGAAAACGGCCCCTCATGCCCCCCCGGAGGCCAGAAACAGCCTCCCAGAGCCTCCGCGGAAGCTCTGTACTTACCTGGCATCCAAAACTGGCTGCGTGGAGACTCCTGGGAGGAGAGGGGTGGCGTGGACGGGGCCAGCCAAAAATCAGCTGGCTCGCATGCACACTGGAGCTGAGCTAGGGCAACGGCTTGCATGCCCGCAGATATGGCTCTGCATGCCACCTGTGGCACGCGTGCCATAGGTTCTCCATCATGGATCTATAGAGATCTATTACCTCAAAAGTTATAGCCGAAATATAATGCAATCCATATCACTTTTATATGTATGTATGTATGTATGTATGTATGTATGTATGTATGTATGATTTCTTTATAAAAGTTTTGGTAAACCAAGGTATTAGAATGTAATTTCTTTTATGTATTTCTTTTTTGCCTAATTTAAATGTGGATTGCTGCAATATATTGGATATATTGGATAGTTATTTAGTGGTTCTTCAGATTATTAAACTATGCTAAATATCTAGTCACTCATATGCAAAATCCCAACCAAGGCAATAGCTACTAATAGATTATTTTCAATGTTAAAAATAGCAACTTAACATATTCACCTTTTTTTGGTCTCTTCATACTGCCAAATCAGTTTCATTTTGTCTAGATATCTTGTTGTATCTTCCAATCCAACCTTTTGTGAAGAAAAGGAAACAAAAGAAATTTAACAATACTTAATAGAAATAAATTATGGAGAAAGAAACAAAAAATTATCTATTACTACTTTGTATTAATCAACAGGAAAAATTTAGTTGAGGTAGTTAGCAGATACATTGTAAGAAAGGGTCTGGGTTTGATGCTGGAATTCTTGATTTTGAAAGACACTAAATTTGAGCACATACATTTAGCCTGAATTTTCCCCAAAAGATCAATGATAATGAGAACAATGCTTAACAAGATTTCAGAACAGGAGAACCTAATAAGAAAAGGAACTCAAAGATGAATAACAGATGAATATGAAGTAATATAGCAGTAAAAAAAAAAAACAAAGCAATTTTACATTGTATCCACAAAAATATAATATCCAAATCATGGGAACAATCCCATTTTGAGTACTGTGTTTATTTCTAATCCTTTAAAAAGGATTCAGATAAATTGTGTCTGATAAGAACAATGAGAATGATCATGGAAAGTAAGTCTTATAAAGAGACATTGATATAACTGGGTACGTTTAGCCTCAAGAAAAGATGACTGATAGCACTCCTCAGAAATGAAAATATGCCACAGAAAAGGTCAAACATATTCTCTTTCATTTCTGAGAAATCAGAGAATTTCTCTGTAAATTACAGAAATATAACGGAATGTTAGAGTAAAAACAAATTCCTAACAGTACAAGCAGTTTGACAATGGAACTAATTACCCAGAAAAAAGTTTAAGTACCCAAAGAAGGTTCCCTTCATTCAATCTATTAAAATGGTAGCTGAATATCTACATGATTTGGATGTTATTATTTGAATTTCTGCACTTGGGGGGAGGGGATTAGCTCAATGGCCTTTTATGATTCATAATAGGTTATCACTTTAAAACACTGTGAAAGAACAACTCCTGATTAGTACATAGGAACATCTGCATAGGACAAGTTCCAAAAAGTCAAGATAGAGGCTGTGCGTGTGCAACTGAAGCCCTGCCCATCTATGTTGTATATGTGCTGCTAAAACAGCAGCTTTGATCATGCAATCATAGTTGTTGTGACTTTTGTTTATGCCACCCTATCAAGATTGGAAGATGTTGGAGGACTTCCGGTTGGCACCGCAGGCTCCGTGGACGGTCATTTATGACCACCAGCCCTACGTCTCCATTAAAGCCGTTCTGACAGCGCAAATCAGCTGTCAAACGGCTGAAAAAACTCTCCTTCGGGAAAAGAAGGAGAGGAGAGCTGGTGGGTGAGAGTAGAGCCCCCCGAAAGTCCTCTGGATCATTTCCAGAGGCTTGGAGGGTGAGAGCTCCTCAGGCAGCCCGCCAAGAAGCTCTGGAGCCAGGATGACCCTGCAAAAGCAGGGCGAGAAGCCGCGATCCGATCCTGCTTTTAAAAAATGAGTTTGATTGATTCCAAGCACAGGCAGAGCAGGAGCAAGAGAACAAGCCTTAAAAATACAGAGTTTAACTTCAAAGTTATTTTGTTTCAATTTTGAGCTGGAGTTGGAAAATGGCGACTTTGTTAGGGCTTTGAAAGTGAAAGCCTGAAACGAAAGTGTTTGAGAATTCTGCGCTGGGAGAGTGGATTGGCTGCCTATTAACTGCTGGGAACTGAGAGTGCAGAGAGAAGAGAATAAAGGAAAAAAAACTACTTTGTCTGGCAATTTAGAGACTATAATTTAACATCCTTAAAGACTTTGTTGCTTTTAAAGAAAAGGGGGGGGAAGGAAAAAAATGGCTTCTAGACAAGTGAAACCAGGAGTTGCTAAAGGAGGGGGAGGCCCCCCAGTTGTGTCATTGGTGACACAGAAAGCACAACCTCCGGCTGATTCACAGAGCCAGACCCAGAGTCAAGATGCAGCACTTAATGATTTTAAGGAAGCTATGAAAGAAGCCATGAATAATCAAGCAACAGCGATGAGAGAAGCAATGAACAATTTAACATTACTTGTTGAAGGGAAATTTAAGAAAATAGAGGAAGACATAGGTTCGATCAAGGGAGCAGTTGCAAAGGAGCATGATAAAATAAGAGATGATATTGTTTTTGCTGTATCAGGACTCTCAAATCTTGTTATCCAGCTTGATGGGAAAGTTGAAGAAATTAATGAAGCCAATTTAAATTTGGAGAGCAAAATGGGTGATGTTATGACCAGAACAGAGAAAGTGGATGATGAATTGGTAATGTTACAATACAGATCTATGGAGTTTGCTCTGAGACTGAGAGGCCTGAAGGAAAATAGCAAAGAAAATTTAAAAGACATTTGTGCTGATGTTATGGCTGAGCTAATTAAAGAAAGACCAGAAGATATGGCAATTCAAATTGATAAAATTTACAGGGTTAATTCCTGGTTGGCAAAACAAAGACAGCTGCCACGGGATGTGGTAATTTACTTCACAACTAGGAGGATCAGAAATGAAATTCTACAAGCTTCTTATAAGAATAAAGTTCAGGTG
This sequence comes from Arizona elegans, assembly GCA_022577455.1. Taxonomy (NCBI): domain Eukaryota; kingdom Metazoa; phylum Chordata; class Lepidosauria; order Squamata; family Colubridae; genus Arizona; species Arizona elegans. Next base: position 29,343,904 of record JAKOOJ010000006.1, on the reverse strand, counting down.
GCTGGGCAGGAGGTGATGGTTTTGAAAGAGATTCCTCCAAAGATGTTGAGAAGCAGGAAACACTTTGGCTTTTTGGGAAACGAGTTGAGAAATCAACAGGTGGCATATAGATAGGAAGTTCCAATTAGACTAATAGTGACTTATAAAGGAGAAAGATACTGGTTAAACACAGTTTGGAAGGCAAAAGATTTTTATGTAAATGTGTTACAGGTTGGATACCCACCCTCACCAGGGTGGGGAAGGAAGAAAATGGAGATGTTACAACAAGAAAAAGACGGAAAACAGATACAAACCTATGCTGAAGTTGCAGCTGAAGGAATTATTATGGAAGAAGATTTGGATCTTGGGGTTTACCCCCAACTTTGGAACCACCTAAGAAGGGAGATCCGAAAGCACAACGACTGACCCGATCAACTTATAAATTGCAACAACAACAACCAAAAGGGCAACAATCTCAAGATTCATCTCAAGAAGTACAAAAAACAGAAGCAGTGGGGGGAGCTAGGCCGAAGAGTAAGGTGGAGGAGGAGCTTCAGCTGATGCTTACAAGGCTTCGAAAGGCTAAAGATGGCAACTAAATTCCTATCTTGGAATGTTAATGGCCTAAACTCACCACAAAAAAGAAAGAAAGTATTTCACTATCTGAAACAATTTAACAACGATGTTATTTGCTTACAAGAAACACATATTAGATTATCAGACCAAAAATATTTGATAAACTCAAGATTAGGTACAAATTTTGTGGCATCAGCGCCAGAGAAGAAAAATGGACTAGTTATATATGTAAGGAAAGGACTATCAGCTAATCTAATTGAGGCTGCTTAAAAAAGATGGAAATCTGATGCAATGGCAGAAAGGGGTTAATACTTTTATTTGGGCTGGGAAGAAGCCAAGAGTGAAACTGAAAATTATACAGGATATATGTGAGAAGGAGGCCTTAAAATGCCTAATTTAAGATTGTATTATGAAGCAGCAGCGTTATCACAAATTAGTGATTGGTTTAATTTAACTGAAGAAAGAATGTTAAACATAGAAGGTTATGATTTGTTATATGGATGGCATGCCTATTTGTTGTATGAAAAAAAGTGGATAAAGTGTTTAAGGGTCATATACTTAGATATGCATTGTTGAGGGTTTGGAAAAAGTACCAATGTAAGCTGAACTATAAGATACCTATATGGGCAAACCCCAGACATGTAATAGAAAATATAAGTACAGAGCAAAAAATAGAGGTGATTACTTATAAAGATCTTCTTCTTTTGGAAAGGGGCAAGTTGCAATTGAAATCTCTAGATGAATTAAAAGAAGAAGGGATAATTTATACTTGGTTTCAGTATGGTCAACTCCAAGCTAGATGGAGGGAGGATCAAAAAATTGGGGTTATGCAAAATGAGGAAAATTTGATGAAACAGATTAGAGATCAAAGTCAGATGCATATTAAAAGGTTGTATAATGCATTACTGGAAATAGATTCAGAAACTGAATTGGTTAAGGATTGTATGATTAAATGGGCACAAAACTTTCAGGAACCAGTGATGATGGAAACGTGGGAAAAGATTTGGGTCAGAAATGTTAAATTTACGCAAGCACAAAATTTGAGAGAGAATTTTTATAAAATGTTTTATAGATGGCACTTAGATCCTAAGAAATTATCATGTATGTATTCGAATTTGCAAGCTAAATGTTGGAGATGTGAATGTAATGATGCAACCTATTATCATATATGTGGACTTGTAAGAAAATCAAGGCATTTTGGATAAAAATTTGGTGGGTGATGCAGAACATTTTGAAAAGAAGGGTGAAATTTACTCCTCAATTGTTTCTATTGGGTATAACTACGGACTGTACAGTTTCAGAGACTAAATTGATTTTGAACTTAATATCAGCAGCTAGGCTGCTGGTAGCTCAATATTGGAAGAAGGACACTTTGCCTACTATTGAAGAGTGGATATTGAAGGACCACACGCAAGAAAGATACGTATCGGAATGGAGAAGATGGATTGATTATATTTAAAATAAGTATCAGACAAGAAAATATCAAATAGCTTATGAATGAATGTTAATATTAGAAGTATTTGGTTATCTGTAGTGGAATTAAGGTTCCAGTGGGGGAGGCAGTACTTTGAGGATAAGTAGATTAATCTAGTTTATGTTTGACTAAATGAAATACCTTGTATTTTGCTCTGGGAAGTCGGGGGGGGGGAGGGTGGGATGAAGGGGAGGAAAGGGTGGGGGGAACAGGGGGGAAATTTTTTTTTTGTATTTCCTTCTTGTAAAACTTTTCAATAAAAAAAAAAAAAGATTGGAAGATGTTGAGAGACTTGGCCCATGGCATCACCAAGAGTCAGACACAACTGAATGGATAACATCATCATCATCATTATCATCACCACTACCACCACCACATTGATACCTGTACTGTTTATAGTATACTCTGAAGTTCTAGTACAAACGTTGCCTTAGTCAACTGTCACAGTTATACTCACTTTCTCAATACAAATTGTAACTTCAGGATGGTTACTACTACCATACCAAAGGGATCTCTCTATTTTTAGAGAAATTCACCCTCCCCGTGGGTATTTAATAATTAAGGCAAATTCAAACCTCGTTGGCATATTAAGCAATCATTCAATTTCAATTCCCTGAAAGATTTATCCATGACCTATTGTCTCTGTGGTAGATTTAAAGGCCACCAAAAGTACTAGAAGTTCAGAGATCCAACCTAGGAAGCATAATTCCATTACAGAATCCCTGTCAGCTCCCTGAAATCTTCAGAACTAGTTTCGCTCTCAGAACTCCACCACCAGCAACAAGGACAAAATGTTGTTGAGACAGTGGAATTAATATCCAATCTGTTTTGAAATCTGAAAGAAACAACTTTCTCAATGATTTCAACATAAGAAAATATTCAGGGAACGGTTGTTGTATGCATGCCCTTTAAGGACAAAATTCTGCAAGAAAGAATTTCTTCCTCACTTCTGTGGTTTTGTATCTCAAGATGTGGAAGTTGTTTGACTTCCTCAACACCACTATTAAGGAAACCTGAACAACTAGGTATTTTATTTTAATTTTTTACTTCCTTCTTAGTTAATGCCTTTGTGCCTATGCAATATTTTATATTCTACAAATATTACAGATTTAACAAATTGTGTACCTACAAATTATTTATATAAAATATAAATATATTATAAAATATAAATATATAAAAATTATTTAAGGGGAACAAATGCTAGACAGATAGTAGAAACACACACACGTGTGTGTGTGTGTATCCACTATTAACCTTATCACTTATACTTCAAAAAAAATATTGATCATTTAACTATTGTATTTAAAAATGTATATTTGATAAATCTGTCTGCTCTATAATCTTATTTTATAGATTTTTTTTAAAAAAAGTAATTCAGCATGGTTGAAATAGATAAACATTGACAGAGTAAGATGGGCATGAATGGGATCCCTAAGATTTCTAAATTACCTTTTCCTTCAAGTGTATACAACATATTTTTCTTATTTGCACCAGCACATTTTGATTTGATTAAATCATATTTTAATATAATAGAACAGTAGCCAATTTTTTAATAGTAATGACAACTTTTTCTCTGAAAACACAATGTAGTATATTAAATTTATATAGTATACCTCGCCAATGATGTCAGTTTGAGAACAAGCATCACAATATATTTGAGATAGATTGGTATAATTGAATGAACCAGAACTGTGCTGAAGATCATGAAAAGATTCTGTAATACAACAACTATTTCTGAATCCATCTGTCAGCTTGGCCAGACTCTTGAAAAAAAAAAAAGGAACATTAAGAACAGAATTATATGAAAGAACTTTCTCATGGTTTAATAGTTTTTTTTAAAAATAGCAAAATAACTTTCACGAAACTTTCCTTAATTATGGAAACAATAGAGAACACAATCTTTACAAAGAAGAAAGTTTAAAGAAATTTTAAATAGAATACAAACATTTTAAAATAGCTTCCAAGACTATAAACATAAGAATAGCCATTGACAGAACTGAAACTAACCAGTAAAAATAATATGCTAAACTCTCTATAAAGATTGCTTTTATTTCTTAATTTGAGGCAACTACCATCCAACAGGGATAGACAGATGATAGGCAGCTGTGTTCTACAGATCTCTTAAGTAATTCTGTAACATTCATCTGTTGTAAAAGCAAAAAGTACCTTTTTTTAAAAAAAAACACCCTTTCTTTTTTTGAATTTTCAATTCATTAAAATATTTGGTTTATAAACTGAATTCATATTGATTTGGATGGATTCTATTCCCCTATGGGAATTTTTTAAAATTATTTTTTAACTGCATTTTAAAATCTGTTAGCAATGATTATCTGTCTAGAACACCAGTCACTTTAATGAAAATTAAAAATTAGAATATATACAATTAAAAAATGAACAAATGAACTTCCACACTGCACAGAACGCAACAGTAAAGGTAGTTCGACTTACGATCATAATTGAGCTCTAAATTTCTGTTGCTAAGCAAGGCAGTTAAGTAAGTTTTGCATCATTTTATCAACTTTTTGCCACAGTTGTTACCCGAATCACTGCAGTTGTCAAGTGAATCATGTAGTCATTAAGTGAATCTGGCTTCCCCCATTGATTTTGGTTGTTGGAAGCTGGTCCGGAAAGGTTGCAAAGGGTGATCACATGATCTCCAGACAGTGCAATTGACATAAATAAATGCCAGGTGCCTGAATTTTGATCACATGACTGTGGGGAATACTACAATAGTTATAGATGTGAAAGTCAGTCATAAGTCACCTTTTTCAGTGCTGTTATAACTTCAAACAGTCACTAAACAAATGGTTGTAATTTGAGGACTGCCTGTACCAATGAAGAGGAGTGCAGGGAGAATAAACTTGTAGATGGAAAAGAAAGAGTTGTCAAATTTATAAGAATTAAGTTTGAAGCAAACTTAAAGTTGAGACCTGCTACAAGGTTTAAAATACTGTGGTCTGCACATTATAGACATCAGAGGAAAAAAACAATCGTTTTAAAAAAATTATTCTGTGTAGGTTTTTTGCTTTCCTACTTAAACATTCTTGTATTATAGGAACATTGACTGTCACTCTATTTGCCATGTTTAAGGCAGATGAATTTTGCATACTGCAAATTATACTGCATACTGCAAAGGATTTGAACTAACAAAGAAAACAAAACAGTTCTTTCTTGAACTGTTCTTTCTTGAAAGCTTATAATATCGGTCGCAGTTTGTGTTGGCAGGGGGGCAAAGGTTGACCTCGAGGCCTCTCGTCTGTGGAGTGCTGCAGGGATCGGTCCTCTCACCCCTTCTGTTCAACATTTATGTGAAGCCACTGGGCGAGATCATCCGTGGCTTCGGGGTGAGATACTATCAGTACGCTGATGACACCCAGCTGTACATCTCCACCCCAGGCCACCCCAACGATGCCCTTGAAGTGATGTCTCAGTGCCTGGAGGCTGTGCGGATCTGGATGGGGAGGAACAGGCTCAAGCTCAACCCTTCCAAGACTGAGTGGCTGTGGCTCCCGGCATCCCGATATAGTCAGTTGACTCCATCACTGACTATTGGGGGCGAGTCCTTGGCCCCCACAGAAAGGGCTCGCAATCTGGGAGCCCTCCTGGATATGCAGCTGTCCTTGGAGGAACATCTGACGGCTGTAACCAGGGGGACCTTTTATCAGGTTCGCCTGATTCGCCAGTTGCGGCCCTTTCTTGATCGGGATTCCCTGTGCACAGTCACTCATGCCCTCGTCACCTCTTGCCTTGACTACTGCAATGCGCTCTACATGGGGCTCCCATTGAGGGGCACCCGGAGGCTCCAGCTGGTCCAGAACGCAGCATCGCGGGTAGTGATGGGAGCAGCATGGCGCTCCCATGTAACACCGCTCCTGCGCAAGCTGCACTGGCTCCCGGTGGTCTTCCGGGTGCGCTTCAAGGTGTTGGTTATCACCTTTAAAGCACCCCATGTCATAGGGCCTAGCTATCTTCGAGACCGCCTGCTGCTACCGACAACCTCCCAGCAACCCGTGCGCGCCCACAGAGAGGGCCTCCTCAGGGTGCTATCAGCCAAACAATGTAGGCTGGTGACCCCCAGGGGGAGAGCCTTCTCTGTGGGGGCACCTACCCTCTGGAATCAGTTGCCCCCCGAGATAAGGAGAATCCAAAACCTCAGTGCCTTCTGCCGTGCCCTTAAAACCCACTTTTTCCAGCAAGCCGGGCTGGCTTAGGAAGAAATTTTTTAAATTTTTAAAAAAATTTTAAATGTTTAATTGGTTTGTGGTTTTTTAAATTTTTGGGTCAAATTTATATATATTTTAATTGTTTTTAATATTTGTATTTCATGTTTTTAACTCTGGCTGTGCACTGCCCTGAGTCCTCAGGGAAGAAGGGCAGTCTATAAATTGAAAAATAAATACATAAATAAAATAAATAAATATCACTTTTCTATTATAGCTCCAACAACATTTATATTGAAATGTTATTTTGATTTTTTTAAAAATAAAAACTGTGTTAGTAATTTTGCTCATCTTAATCAACCATATATAAAAGATATGAATTCTACATTGCTCCATTCTAAAGTTTATACATGATTATTGTCTTTCTTTCTTTTTTATTTTACACCAAGCAAGCAATAACAAATAAATTACCATTCACTTTACTAATACCCTTATTAGATTAAGTGATACATGGCCTCTATAAAATATAAGATTTTATATTTCAGTTTGGGATATGCATCTATTGAAATTCTGTGGTTAACTTTTGTGTACAGCACGAAGATATAATATAAGGGAAATGGGCGAATTAGAAATAGGAAATATAAATAAAAATATCTTCAAAATAATATTGCTGTATATTAATTATGCAAGAATAGACAACTTCTAAGTTCTTCTCATTACAAAAGAAAACCTGAATTGCTCCTTTGAACCTTACTAGTAAAACAACAGCATTTTTGCATCAATTAGATAATTTTAACTACCATACTATAATTTTAGATGTCATTAACACTTCTCTCCCAGTTTATACTTTTCAGCAAAATAGCATGAAATAACTATAATTAAAGATAGGGTTTTAGTTATAATGAATGTTGTCTATCTATTCCAAGACCATTATTAAAGCAGTTTTTATTTACTTCTTTTAACTTTACTTCTTAATTTGTTCTTATTTTTCATTTGGAAAAACTGACATTTTTAAAATACTCATAATTCTATATCTTATATAAGTATGAGTGTTTTACTCTTATACTTTAAAATGCCAATACACGTGATATAGTCATGGCAGGTAAAAAAGTAATATAAATAACAGTACAGTAATGGATGATGACTTAAGTGTTAATGGTCTGCCTATACAGATACATGTATGTGACTCTTTAATTTAAAGAAAAACAGGTCACTTTCAAAGTTAGATTGTTTTCAGCATTTATCTTACAATTATCATGAGGTCAATATTATCTTCAAAGAAGGATTTATGTGATTAAAAAATGTTTCTGTTCCAGCAACACAATAAAATTATAGCTGATCTGTAAACCAAGACCATAGTTCATAATAATTCCTTCATTTCAATCCAGTTCTAATATTTGATATTGGTAAATTATTTGACTCTCTTCCAGATGCGTTAAAGAAGAAACTGCTCTGCAAAATACCATTGCTTTTGCTGTGGTGATGATGGCTACACTGGTCTAAGAGTAGTATATGGTTAGCTATTTTAGATATGAGGTGATAATTGACTTTACACTTATAGCCAAGACAAATCCTGAATAAGATAAAAACATAAACTATTATTAAGCATTACCCAAAAAAAAATAATTATATTTCTATCTAATTTTTATAGCTGCCCATTTCATAGGCAAGTGACTCTGGGTGTCATACAACAAAATATGAAGTAAACTTACATATTTTCATGCTTCAAAAATATGCCATTCACCCAAAAAAAAAAATTCTATTGTTGGTTAAGAAAAAGGACATCCCTAAGAATTATAAGAGTTAGCAGACATCATAAAACCATATACATTATTATTTATTTCTTACTTGCATTAAGTCTTGTCTTTCTCTTTCACCCAAACATATGGCTTTCCTGATACTTCGAAGTTCATTCATTATTGCTTGGGCTTCATCCAATTTATAATTCATATGAGAATTAGACATCTTCCGATCAATCCTAATACACAAACATACATTTGAAAGTTTACCCACTTTTGGTAATACAAATCTGAATAAATCTTGAAGTCTGATATTAAGAATTGTTTCCTTTTTTCAGCTGGATGGTCACAAGTAGTAGTGGAGGTGGCAAGTATTAGAAGCTTTTTCCACCTTGCTATTTATATTAAATTAGGTGAAGTACTGTCCTCCCAACCCTTCTGTCGATAGATACAGATAGAGAGGGGAAGAACAGGTAAAAAAGTAAAAAGATCTATGTTAGCTACTGTTCTGCAAAATGGCCAAAGTATACAAAGCACATATGTCATGAGAAGGGAAAAACTGTTCTATACAAACATTATTTCAGTAGTGATCAGGAAGGTTATTTCTTAAGTAAAAACGATAGTGGTTTTTTTTTTAAAAACCCTGCTAATACCACTAAAACTAAAATAAGATATAAAACTTATATCATCATTATTTTAACATCTTTTTGTTGCCTACATATAAACATTAACATGAGCAACAGCCCTGTCCTTTAACATTTCAACTTACTCTTGCAGTGTTTCTACTCCTTTTTCTTTGTACTGTAGCTCTTGCTTCATCTGTATTAATTCTCTCTTTAATCTAGAAAGCTTAAGATAAAACCATGAAGAAACAATTGGGCTAATAACCAAAGAAATTATTGCAATTTATAGTTCAGCTGATGATTAGTTTAGTTTCTTAATTTAGGGTTGTTGAATCTAAGATTACAATATGACCTTTCTGTATATAACTGCAATTAGCTAATTAGACAGAAAAACCTAATAGCATTATACAACAAAATTTGCAGTTTGGTTTCAAACTGTGTATGAGCACTATCATGAAAACCCATATTACATTGTGATATTCAGTGTTATTTTTATATCATATTAATAAATAATACATTCTTTGTCATAGACCAGCTTTAGATAATCTAAAACTATAAAATTTACAATCAGTAACTACAGTAAGTTAAAATATAAAATATAAAAATAATTAAAATATTGGGATTAGTATTATAAATGTCATACTTTCCTAAATTAATCTCTGCATCCTAAATTGCAATTGCTTCTCAAATGTTACCATAAATAAGAAAATGATGTAATATAATGGCTTAATTACTACCAAAACTTATTATGAACTTTCTGGGAAAAAAGGACTTTAAATATTTATGCAAATATTACACCAATTCTTCCTAACAAGCAGTCCTTCTATTGTAGTAAAATATGAATTTAAATAATTACATTTAATATACAGTATTTTAAAAAATGATGCTCACTCTATCACGCCGACTAGCTATTTCTGCCTTTATCTGAGATGGGTTGTATTTAGTGTTGGTTGAAAATCCAGAATATGCTGAAAAACACAAAAAATAAGTATTCAAAATAAACTCTACAAAAAGTTCCTAATAAGCACAAGAAGAGAAGGGAATTTCACTCTCTGTTTCACAGAAAACTTATTTTGCTACTAATAAGGTGGCAACATATAATCTATCTGTTCATTTAAAAGTATGATTTCACTTAAAAGCTAAGTTCACTGTTTACTCAAGAGACACGTTAGTATTTATTTTACAATCAAGAATTAGAATTTAGCATTTTATAACATAAACTGTAAGGAAAGGGACTTCTCATTCTAACTTAAAGAAGAATAGTGCTTGTAATAATGTCCAATTATTTCAATTCAAAATAATAGAAGTAGTGGCACATAGAACAAAATTAAACCAGACTGGAAAATAAGCTTACAAAACAATACATTTAAATAATAACAACTGCAAAAAAGAAAGAAAAATCCATTATAATCCAAAAGCTTCCAAAATTCAAGTAATTTTGTTAAATATAAAGGGGAACTAATCACAAAGTGACATTTATTAAATAAATAATTGTATAAACTGCCCTGAATTGTTACTTAACCTAGATTTACTGAGACTAAATATATCCAAATCCAGTAATTTGTTTCTGCATTATATTTATAGTCTAGGAAATCTACTAAATGATACCATTTAAATAACCATGATTGTTAATGCAAATGAGACAAGGATACATAAACTGCTCAGGCACAGTAGTTTATATATAATTCATGGACTAGGTCTGCCTCAACATCTGTCACAATTGCTAGCTCAGCTCTTTTATTTCTGGGAAAGTCAAAGCATACACATCTATCTTCACAGCAGAAATTAATTTACAACAGGAGATTACATATAAAGGATTGAAAGCATGGACATTTTCAAGCTCCCCTGATCAGATTCAAACAGAAAAGAACTTTCTAAAACTCATTTAACTCAATATAGCTAGGAATCAATCTTTACTATAATACTAAAAGTGAAGTTATTTCCAACTTTTCCTCTACCAATTTTGATTGCAGTATTTTTTGCTATTGCTATTTTTTCCATATAAGTAGTCCTCTACTTATGACCACAATTGAATTTAACATTTCTGTTGCTAAGCAAGAGATTTGCAAAATGAGTTTTGCCTCATTTAACAACTTTACTTGCCACAGTTGTTAAGTAAATCACTACAGTTGTTAGTAACATGATTGGTAAGTGAACCTGGCTTCCCCATTTACTTTGTCTGAAGGTCACAAAAGATGATCAGATGACTTTGGGATACTGCAACCATGACAAATAGATGCCAGTTGCCAAGCATCCAAATTTGGATCACATGACCACAGGGATGTTGCAGCAGTCATAAGCATGAAAAACAGTCACAAGTTACTTTTTTCAGTGCTTTTATAACTTCAAATGGTCAGTAAATGAATGGTTGTAAGTCAAGGACTACCTGTACTTTAGGGGAAACCTTGTTAATTAAAATATAATAAATTAAAAAGAAAACAAAAAACTAAAAGAGCAGACTTGATAGCCCATTAGGTCTTTTTCTGCCGTCAGTTTTCTATGTTTCTATATATTTAGAGCAGCTACGTGTTGACATATCCACATTCCTATCAAGAAGAATTTTAGAGTCAAACTTATTTTAAATAATCTGTCAAGCCTCTCCAGAATTGAAAACTGAAAATCTGTTCCATTTCAAAGTTTTTCCTATCTGCCAAAATAGAAAGGATAGTCAAGATGTGCTAAACCCAGAGAAGTTATTCCTGAAGCAGTGAGGATTATGGAAAACTGATGTATCTTCAGCATACCAAAAAGGTGCAAGTAACAAAAAAAACAATCGGTACAAACTCAAGGTAAACAGCTCCAAACTCGATTGCAGAAAATACAATTTCAGCAACAGAGTGGTCAATGCCTGGAATGCTCTACCTGAGTCTGTTGATACATCCTCTAACCCTCACAGCTTCAATTTTAAACTGTCTACCGTGGACCTCACCCCATTCTTAAGAGGTCCGTAAAGGGGACATGCATAAGCACACCAGCGTGCCTACCATCTCTGTCCTACTGTCCCCATTTATTTGTATTTATTTCTTTTGTTCATATCCATGTTTATGGATATGCCTGCTATCTTGTACATGTTTGACAAATTAATAAAATACAAATAATAATAATAATAATAATAATAATAATAATAATAATAATAATAATAATTTCACCCCTACTTTTTATACTCTCAATGCTACCACTAACAAGCATTTTGAAGAAGATGAACTGTGGATACGAACTTGCAAAGAAAGGACTGAAAATCTCACACTTGATGTACATGGATGATTTGAAGCTGTTTGGTAAAACAAAAGCTGAACTGAATTTATTAATTGAAAACACAAAAGAATTCCGCCAAGACATTAGTATGCAGTTTGGAATTGACAAATGTGCAACAATAGCAACCAAAGCAGGCAAGATCATAGAAGAGGATGGAATAGAACTAGAGAATGAAGAAATGATAAAGGCAGTAAAATCAGAAGAAGGCTACAAGTACTTGGGGATTTTAGAAGCCTCTAACTTAATGCATAATAAAGTCAAGGAATTAACTTCAGCCAAGTACATTCAGCGAATTCGTAAGATATTAATGTCCAAATTGAGTGGAGGAAACATCATAAAAGCCATAAATACCTGAGCTATACCTATGATTAGATACTCTGCAGGAATAATTGACTGGACCCAGATGGAGTTAGACAATTTGGACAGAAAAACAAGGAAGCTTATGACAATGAATCATGCCTTGCACCCTAAAAGTGATGTTGACCGATTATATTTACCAAGAGCAGAGGGTGGTCGAGGACTCCTACAAGTAAAGCAGACTGTGGAAGAAGAAAAATGCAGCTTGAATGATTACATCCAGAAAAGTGAAGAACCAATGATTAAGGAGGTAAATAAAGGAGGCCTTTTAAAGACAACTAAAACAAAAGCAGAATATAAGAAAGAAGTAATTGAGCAGCGAGCTGAAAATTGGAAACACAAAGCTCTGCATGGCCAATACTTGAAAAGTATTGAAGGCAAAGCTGACCAGAAATTAACTTGGAACTGGTTAAGATCAGGAGTACTGAAAAAAGAAACAGAAAGCTTTATTTTGGCAGCTCAAGAACAAGCCTTAGCCACAAACTGTATGAAGGCAAAAATTCAACATGTTACCACCAACAGCAAATGCCGCCTCTGCAATGAGAAAGAGGAGACAGTCGACCACCTGATCACTGGGTGCAGCAAAATTTCACAAACTGACTACCTACAACGCCATGACCGTGTTGCTAAGATCATTCACTGGAAATTGTGCCAGAAGTTTGGATTTGAGTATAGCAAAAACCACTGGGAACATCAGGTTGAGAAAGTTTTAGAGAATGAGAAACTCAAGATCTTGTGGGACTTTAGGATTCAGACTGACAGGCACTTGGTCCACAACACACCTGATATAACAATAGTTGAAAAGAAAAAAGTATGATTCATTGACATTGCAATACCTGGTGATGCACGAATTGAAGATAAGCAGCAAGAAAAAAATCACAAAGTACGGGGACTTACAAATTGAAGTTGAGCGATTGTGGAAAAAGAAATTGTGTGTTATCCCGATTGTAATTGGAGCTCTCGGAGCAATACCCAAAGGGCTACCCCGCTATTTAGAAATTCTAAATTTGCCGGACTTGAACATTTTGACTCTACAAAAAACCACCTTACTCGGAACAGCTTACATCCTCTGACGATACCTTAACAGTTCCTAGGTCCTTGGTTAGGACTCGAGCTGCTGAGCTATTAACCAGCCTCAAAGGCTGTGAATCTCACTAAAGATTAACCAATAAATAAATAAATAAATAATAATAATAATAATAATAATAATAATAATAATAATAATAATAAAGTAAAACACCACCAGACTGACTTTTGCCAAAAAGGAATGGTCCAATAAATTTCATATCTAAGTTATATGACTTCATAGATAGGATATGCTTGGTAGAAAGCAAAACACTATTTCTCATGGAATTCAGGAAAATATTCCTGGTTATAGGGTTAGAAAGACACCTGTAGGAAGCCTTGATATAGTAACTGTTCCTGAAGAAGGCACTGAGCTGCCTGAAGCTCTTGAAGGAATTGGAGACTTCCAGGACAAGCATGGGTTAGAAGTGCAGGTGAGGGGTGGGGATGTGTATGCACAGATAGTCACAAAGGATGATTAATGCCTGGATGAATACATAAAGCATTTGTAAGAAATTATATAATTTCTCTCTCTCTCTTTGTGTGTGTGTGTGTGTGTGTGTGTGTGTGTGTGTGTGTGTGTGTGTGAGAGAGAGAGAGAGAGAGAGAGAGAGAGAGAGAGGGAGAGAATTTGTCTTCCACAACATTCTGTATATTCTGTGTGTTTGTGTGAGTGTGTGTAAAAACTAGTTTGTATTTATATTTCTCCAAGATGGCACTAGTCTTATTAGCTCATCATACCATGGGATGGTCAAATTTATCCAAAACTTAAAATAAAGGCTGACAGAAGGATCAAATTAATTGCAGGCTTTGCTAGTTCATTAAAGCAAAAAATTCCTCCTGGTCCCAAAATTATTTCTGAGTGGAGTTGGGGAAACAGTCCTCTAAAAGTTTACAGGCACAAATTGTTAAGCCCAGGAAGGGTTGTAAGGCACAGATGGTTTTGGATTATATGACAATGCATCAGCTTGCTGGTTATGTCCAATATAAGAAAGAAATCCAAAAATCTAATAAGAAAAAATTGTGTCCACCTATACTGATGTAGAATAGACTTCTTTAGATGTTTCATATTCTTGTAATCAGGCCAAACATCTTCTGAAAGTTACATGTAATACAGTAGATGTTATGCCTGAAAGAAATCTTTAGATAGCTCAAAACTCCTTGTTAATAATGTTGCACATTAATTTGGTAGATGATGGACAAGAAAAAAGAAATGTACAAGGAACATTATGTCCAGAAACAACAGCAGACTGAAATAGCATATTCCCTCAGTAAAATCAGAAGCACCAGCCTGTATGATTAAGGAGCAGGATGATTGGGAATAGGAGGCTTGCGTGAGTCAATTAAGTTTGTTAAGTCTTAAAATTCCAATGAAAGGAGTCTTAACAAATTGGATAAATGGCTGAAGAGAGTGCTGGAATAAATTTATGAAAAACATTAGTCAAAATTTAAAATTGCTGTAATCCCTGGAAGTGTGTGATGAATTGTTTTTAGATGTATATTCTATAACTGTATACTCTCAAATGAGAAGCAATATTCCAGGTAAACCAATATAGGCAGATTAAAAATAAATTCTTCTAACTTAAAATGATAAATATGTACAGATTCAAAAGAACTGATCCCAATGGAAAAGGGCCCTCAAATTACTCAACTCAAATAGCTCAACCAAACTAACAATAAAAAATGTTAGGAAATCATAGAAAGTAGAATTAACCAATTTCTGAATGAGGGCAATTTGTCAATAAAAGACAGTTGAATGCAATTTTGTGTACTCAAATATCCCATAGTTATTGCTACTGTAAATCCCGAGGCCTGAGTGAAAACTCGTACTTTCTGTAACCATTCTAAGAACTTTGAAATCATGAAAAAAAAACCAAGTGATCCATAATGTTTAGAGGGATTAAGAAAACAGACAACACGAAGAAAGCTACCTTTCTTTTTACTAAAAGGTGTATGTGCTGGAAGAAGAAAATTAATAGATAAATTGTTTTTGCAGATTTTCTGCCTCCCTCCCTCTCCCTCTCTCAGACACACACACCTCTCACGCACACACTGTGTGCACACACACACACACATACTTTAGACTGCCTAACAATGGGTATAATGGAGCTGATTGTTATCTACACTTATCCAGGGATAAGTTTGTGGAATCAGTATTTCAGATTAAGATCTGACTCTTCCAATACATCTGCATACTTCAAATATTTGGATGACAAGGTTGAAGGCCCTCCTCCTATGAAACTCTGATTGATGAGTGTCTGACCCTCTGAGGATTACAAATCTTGCATGCAGTCAAAGGTGATGTCATTATGGTCCCACTGAATACATGGATTGTGAGCCGGAAGCCAGGTCATTCCCAGGACTCCTGAAAAGTATGAGAGGCTAAAACATGAGAACATATTTGGTTTGGTTGCTGAAAGTTGCAATAGTTTTGTGAGCTTAATGATTGAGTCCAAGCATATAAACTGACCACCAACTGCTTCAAATAAGACAAGATGGAGAACAATGAAGAGTATATTTTCATGAAGTGGATTGTTTTATACAATTACCCGCTATACCATAACCCTACAATCTACAGTTATATTCTGCCACCTGGCTGGGTTTTCAGTATGATTGGATGACTGTGAAAAAGTTGCTCCACAAGTTTAGTCATCACTTATTTTCTGGTTATCTCACATTTACTGCTCTTGGTGATTAGAGTCATCAAGACTTATCCTGACATAAATCCTTACCAAAATCAAATAGAGTATTTGCTGGCAAATTCTATCCCACAACTTCAATATTTAAATCAGCTTTGCTGGTTACCCTCCCAGAAGTGGTGAGACTGTCCATAGCATTAGTATTATTCCCATGTATGATGGCACTACTTCTGGACAGAGTAGAATTCTACTGGATCTGGAATGATTCATTCTCTAAAGTCTCTAGTGAATGAAAGAGGGAAGAAGAGAGAGAAGTGATATCTTTCCATTTCATCTGTGCTTACAACTCCTTAAGCATTGCACTAATGTGTAAACAGATGTGGATTAATTTAACTGCTGTGTGTCAAGGATAACCTGTCACACCAATTCATACTATATCTCATCAACTAGATTAACATACCAGTTCTATGATGTGCTAACTTCATTTCAGTCACATCCTGCCCCAGCAATTGGATTAAATGCTTATTTATTGGAGAAGCAAATTTCATGTTCAATTCTGCAAGTTACCTCTCAACATTAGCATAGTTGTCAAATCAAAACTGCCTTGGGTCAATAAAGTGTTATCTACTTTGCAGCCCTCCAGAGAATCAAGGCTTATTTTAAAAAATAAAACATTCATATCCAATCAAGGGGAAGTACTCTCTTTGAGATATATGGTTTCTTCTGCTAAAGACTAAGCAGTAATGAGATGATGCATCATATTTGGCAATGAAGAAGGCTTTTAGGGCCAGAGATCCATTTGTAATCACTGCTGCAACTGCCCCATTTGTACTGATGACTCTGCCATAGACAGAAGAGTTTCTCACACAGACGCACCAAAATAAATAAATAAACCACTTAAGAAATCCAGCAGTTTGATGGATTGGGCAGTAGTTTTCTAGATATGGGTCTGTGATCTTTCTATCCCAGTTCTTATTTTTCTAACTTTTTCTTTTCTACCATCTTGCCTATTCAAACAAATAACATAAAGCATTGCTATACAAACATTGATGGAGAAGCATAGTGTCTGAAAAACTATGAATTATAGTTGTTTTAAAAGATAATTCAGTATTGTTTTATTTCATGGGGGTTAGATGGCTCTACACCTTAAGAAGACTAATTTAGCAGTTCTCAGCTACAATTGTATGGGTTTTTTCTCTGTTTTTTTAAACAATTGTGGGATCTGGTGTTGTTATTTGATCTTTTGATATATTGGGCCTTTTTTTCCTTTTAGGAGAACATAGTAGTAGGAGAATTAAAGTTGATTTCAGTAACATCACAATATATTAAAAATTGAAAGGGTCTGGATTATATTCTATTTGCAGCATTAAAGAAGGCTGTAAATGTTTCATTTACAGGTCCACCACGTCCTGAGTGAGGTATCCTATTCCTAATGCAACTCTAGTGCTAAAGCAGTATTGCATGGAACACCCTTTCAGAAGTTTTCTCAGATACTGCAAATATTTGTTACAGTTACATCTGATGAAGCAAGCCATTAACAAAAGCACATGGTTTTTAATAAATTGAAAAGATGCTACCAGGCTCCTTTTAATTCTATATGATCTTCAGACTTTTTGCATGTTATCAAGAGAGTAGAATGGACATTGGCTTACCTGAACGTCCTTTTTCAGGGCGCTGCGACTACATTCCATGGCTGGGGATTTTCACTTATACGTAGCTGACCACTGGGTGTTAATTATTCAAATTTCTGCTCTGGTCTCCGCCCCCTTTTATGCTGATTACTTCAGTCTTTTCACGAAGGAGCTAGAAACCAGGAATCTACAAGAAAAAACAAACTAACAAACACAAATACCGCCAACAACAAGCCGGTCAGAGCAGGAAGCCAGAACAAGGGCGGGAATGGAATGTAGTCGTAGCACCCTGAAAAAGGACGTTCAGGTAAGCCAACGTCCATTTTCCAGTGCGCTGCTTCCTACATTCCATGGCTGGGATATACCCAAGCTCAACTTGGGTAGGGTGGGCGGCTGACTGCTCCCGGCCTCCCCGGCAGATTGGACTTGTTGAAGCACTCGTCTGCCAAAAGAAGCCTCAGCCGAGGCAAATGAATCAATTTTGTAATGACGGATGAACTGTGAAGCTGAAGACCAAGTAGCAGCACGACAGATGTCAGTAATGGAAGCCTGAGTAGCCTACGCAGCCGTTGTCGCTGCACTGCGAGTAGAATGAGCAAATATCCTGCCTGGAGCCGGTCTGGCCTGGCGTTCACATGCCATCGAAATACACGCCTTGATCCAACGACCCACAGTTGAAGAGGACCTTACGTCCCATGGAAGCAGGATGAAAGGACACCAAGAGGGCCTCAGTCTGCCGAAAAGAAGCCATCGGTTTAAGGTATCTTTGCAGAGCCCTGCGTACATCCAACGTATGCCAACGCTTTTCGTGAGGATGGCGAGGATCTGGGCAGAAATCAGGTAAGACCAACTCTTGGGCTCGATGAAACCATGACTTCACCTTTGGAACAAATGAAGGGTCTAATCTCAATACAACTCTGTCCGCATGGAAGATGCAGAGGTCCTTGCGCGCAGATAACGTTGCAATCTTGGAACTCCTCTGCGCAGACGTAATAGCTAACAAGAAAGCCAACTTGAATGATAGGAACTTTAAACTGATGGAAGCTAAAGGTTCAAACGGATCGGATGTAAGAGCGTGAAGGACTAAAGGAAGGTCCCAAGAAGGATAACGATGTACAATAGGCGGCGAGATGACTGTCACCCCGTGAAGAAAACCTCGAATCCTGGGATCATGAGACAAAGGTCGAAGAGGATTGCGAGATAGGACCGTGGCCAGAGCAGCGACCTGTCTCCACAGTGTTGCCGGAGCCAACCCTTTGTTCAAGCCGGCTTGAAGAAATTGCAAGACCTCCAGCACATCGGCCGATGTGGGATCGACATGACGCTTAGAACACCAGACAATAAAGGCCTTCCAAGAAGCCTCACAGATACGAATCGTTGATGGCTGCCTGGACGATTGAATGGTGTGTATCACATCATCTGGAAGGCCATCCTTTTTCAAGAGCACCCGCTCAAGCGCCACACGGTTAACTGGAGCCACTGAGGGTCTGAGTGGGCGATGACACCTTGGGAGAGCGACACCTTGTGTGGAGGAAGAGTCCAAGGGGGAGCTGTGGAAAGATTCACCAAGTCTGCGTACCATACTCTGCGCGGCCAGCAAGGGGCGACGAGAAGGAGTTCGGCACGTTCCCTCAGGACCTTCCGGATGACTTTCGGGATCAATGGCAGAGGAGGGAATGCGTAAAGCAGGCCTGGGGGCCACTGACAATGAAGAGCGTCGTGACCTTCCGCTCCCTCGCAGGGAAACTGGGAGAAGAACCTGGGGAGCTGTGTGTTTTGAGGCGTGGTGAAAAGATCCACCAGGAGTGTCCCGAACCTCTGGATTATGTCCTGAAAGGTCCCTGGGTGAAGGCGCCACTCCGCCAGATTGAGCTGTTCTCTGCTGAACCAATCCGCCCGAACGTTGGCTTCTCCGGAAATGTGATCCGCACGAATCGACCTCATGTGGCGCTCTGCCCAAGACAACAGTTTCTTTGCCTCTATCATCAAGGGTTTGGATCGAGTCCCCCCTTCTCGATTCACGTGGGCCTTTGTTGTCATGTTGTCCGTGAGTAGTAGGACATGTTGACCTTCCAAGAGGGGACAAAACTGCCGAAGGGCCAGACGCGCCACTCGCAGCTCCAACCAACTGATGTTGTGCATCTTCTCCTCCGGAGACCAAAGACCTTGGACAACCTCATTCAGCAGGTGAGCACCCCACACTTGTAGGCTCGCGTCTGATGTCACAACGAGCCAGTCTGGTTCCAGAAAGGTGCACCCTTTTGACAGCACTGGCGATAGCCACCAAAGGAGCGATGCTTGAACTTGAGCTGGGAGAAACACAGGCGTCTTGGACGTGCCTCTCCCCGACTTCTGAAACCATAGAAGAAACCATTGCAACTGACGGGAGTGTCTGCGTGCCCAAGGAACGATGGCTATGCACGACACCATCTTCCCCAGAAGTTGGGAGAGCAGCAGGGGGGGACACCGCTCTGTGTGATCTCACTTGAGACACCAGACTCCTGAGGCTGCGGATCCGTTCTGGCGAAAGTAACACCTGACCTTTGCTGGAGTCTATGATCGCCCCCAGGTGAAGAATGCGATTGGTGGGTGAGAGATGACTCTTCGGCAAGTTGATAGTGAAGCCGTGCTGTTGGAACATGGTGATCACAGCTGTTATGTCCCGAGTCGCCTGTTGTGGAGAAGAGGAAAGGACGAGAATGTCGTCGAGGTATTCACAGGACTCACAGGATTCTTATTGGTATCAGGCGGGAGCTGAGCTGCGACTACTGCCACTAATTTGGTAAATGTTCTTGGAGCAGAGGATAGACCGAAGGGCATCGCGCAGTATTGGAAATGACGGCCATTGTACTCGAAACGCAGGAACCTGCGATGTGCTGGATGGATGGGCACATGTAAATAGGCCTCCTTGACATCCACCGACTGCAGAAAATCGCCCTGTCTGACGCAAGCCAGGATTGACTTCAAGGACTGCATCTTGAACCTTCGATAAAGGATGAATTGGTTTAGAATTTTTAAGTTCAAAATGCCCGACACCTCCCGAGGACTTGGGCACCAGAAACACTGTGGAATAAAAGCCTGTCCCTTCCTGGGACATGGGAACTGGTTCGATGGCATTGATGGAGACGAGATGACAGATTTCTGCCTCCATCAGTTGTCTTCTTGCGGGAAGCGGTGACACCTGACAACAAATGAAACGGCTTGGAGGGGTGGAGAGAAATTCTAGACAGAGACTGAAGGTTACCGTGCGAAGGATCCATTGCTCGCACGTGGAGGACTCCCACTGATGATGAAAACCGTGGAGACGACCACCAATGGGAGTCAACGGCCTTGAGTCACTTACCTCGTCTATATGGTCTGTATCCAGATCCCTGGAATGGGCGTTTAGACTGGATGTGCGGCCGGCCTCTGTCCCGAAAGGACTGTCTGTCCGAAGGACGATCCGATCCTTGAGAATAAGATCTTTGTTGATAGGACATCCCTGATCCAGTGAATGGTCGAAAGGATTGTCGCTGCCCGTAGGGAGCATACCTGTGTTCTTGCCTTCTGTAGGATAACGGAAGAATCTTGCGTTTATCCTTGTCCTCTACCAGCAATGGATCTAGTGCTGCTCCAAACAACTTCGAGGCCGTGTAGGGCGCAGACGCCAGCTTCCATTTGGTCTTAGCATCAGCTCTCCAATTACGTAGCCAAAACATCCTACGAGAAGTCACCGCTGATGTCAAGGCCCGTGAGGCAAACTTAGCAGCATTCAGAGAAGCATCTGCTGAATATTCCGCAGCTGCCACCAGTTTGTTGACATTGTGATGCAATCTGATGTCATCAGGAGGCAATCTCTCTTGTAATTGGCGCAACCAGAGCAAGGAAGCTCTAGTGAAGAAGGAGGTGGAAGTGGCTGCTTTGACCGCTCAGGCAGCCGCCTGGTGCGTCTTCCTGAAGGCCAACTCTGCCTTCCGATCCTCTGCTTTAAGTCCATCCACAATGTCAGTTGTAATGACAGACGATGATGTGAGAGCCGCAACTGGGGCATCAACCGAAGGCAAGGCCAGAATGTTCTCCAATTCAGGAGCAGAACAATAAAGTTTCTTGTCAAGGGTGCTGGGAGCAGTCAAAGAGCCGGGTTGAGCCCAACCGCTTTGCACAACTTCAGCAAACAAAGGTGGACAAGGGATAACATCCTTGTCTGGCTTGGACACCTGGAACAAGGGATCATGTAGAGTAGTCTCCTTGGAGGATTCAGCAAAAGGAACGGAAGACAAGCCAAACTTTGTGGTCACCTTCGCCTTGTGAAGGAGAGACCTGAAAACAGCCGGTCTGAAGAGGTCTGTGAAAACTGGTTGTTCAGGAACAAAGTCCTCATCTTCTGACAATTCCATCTCCTCAGGAATTTCTTCCTCCACCTCAGAATCATCACTGGAATCATAGCCATGATGCGTTGATGTGGAAGGTCTTTCAGACAAATGACCCCTCGGTACAGGAGATGGAACAGGGTGTTGGCCAGGCTGCGCACCCTGCTGCAGTCCTGTTGGCAAAATCTTTGCCAAAACATCTGACAATATAGCTTGAACATTCAGTTGTGGATCAATAACAGTAGAAGGCCCCGCAGAAGCAAATTGAATAGATTCAGAATGAGAAGCAGCGGGTTCAGGTTCCACCTCAGGATCAGTTTCAGGAGCGTGATGCACCATAACAGGAACCTCAATGGTTCTAGGCCTGACCACCTCTTGCTGACTATCACCAGTCTCCTGGGCCACAGAAGGCGTCTCTGCAGGAAGATGATGTGGCAAATTCCCAAAAACAGGAAGAGAAGACACAAGAGGTTCAGCAGATATCTCAGAAGAAGATTTCACTTGAGAAGACTGACTAGCTCTGTTGAATTGGCGTTCTAAGGCATTATGCCACCTAAGAGCGTATCTGTCCTTAGCAGGGGCCTTTCTTTTAGAAGATCTGCGAGTCCTGGTCCCTCTGCTCTTGGCCTTGGACTTAGAGCCTCTGGGAGGAGATGCTGGTAGTTCCCTAGCTGGACTGCCCTCCTCCTCCAATTCAGAAGAAATGACAGGGTCAGCCATGTCAGCAAACAAATGGATTCTGCAAAATAGTGAGGCAAACCACCATTAAAGCAGGCAATGACAGAGAAAGATAAGGTTAAAGAGCCAACCAGCAAGGCTGTTCAATAATAGGCTCCAGTTCCTGGCCAACAGGGTAGAAACCAACAAGCCAAGGCCAAATTTTACAAACCTGGAGCAATTTAAATTTCCTTATTCCTGTTTTCTTAGGGAAACAAAATGGCGGCCGCCACGAGGGCTACACATAATGGCGGCCACCACTAAGGAAAAACAAAATGGTGGCCGCCACAGGCTACAAAAATGGCGCCCGTCACTAAGGCCAAACAAAATGGCGGCCACCACGAGGAAGAGACAAAATGGTGGCGGCCAGATAATTACAGGTAAACGGCTCAAACAAGGGCACTCCCGCAACGAGGGCGGCACTCCCCAAACACTAAGGCCTGCCTGGTCCCCTCAGGGGTCTCTGGACCTCATTTAACAGTTAAGCCTGCTGCCGATCCCTTCGGCTTGAAACCAGCGCTCCAAAATGGCTGCCGCCGATCACCTGTACCTCGGAGTATGCCAGAAGCCTAGGCATGAACTCCGGAGCCGCGTAAAAGGTTTCCTTAGTGAAACCAAGCTGGGACTGAGGCGGGAGCGGATGAACCAGCTCACCGGTTGCCCAGCAGCACCGCCTGCGGCAAATTCATGCACAGAGCAGCCCAGCTCTGTCTGACTCCGAATAGCTGCTTAAATAACGGTAAACTGAAAGCCTGGAGCTCAAACTCCTGACCCCATTGCAGCAAGAATAAACTTTCCAACCATAAATAAATATAACAGTCCCAGCAGACTAGAAATGAAATCAACTTAAATCCAGTAATTAAAGTAACTAACTTAATTAATTAATTAATTAATTAAAGTAAATTATAGTAAATTAATAGTAAATAATAAAAAAACAAACAGAAATAATATAATAACTCACGAAGTAGAATAACGGAGCAAGGTAAAACACCAGTGTACTTAGCTACTGAGTGAAAAAGACTGGAGTAATCAGCATAAAAGGTGGCGGAGACCAGAGCAGAAATTTGAATAATTAACACCCAGTGGTCAGCTACGTATAAGTGAAAATCCCCAGCCATGGAATGTAGGAAGCAGCGCACTGAAAAATGAAGTACAGTCTAAGACTAAAAGCCATTGTGTAGTTAAGGAAACTAGAAAATGTTATTTATTGATTTTTATTGACTCTCCCATTAAGAAAGCAATTCTCTGAAGCATCTTACGACTAAACTGTCTAACAAGAATGAAGCAATAATTTATTTTCTTCATTCAGTCAAGACATTTCTCACAGGACTTTTTACATTTATTGACAATACCATTCACTTCCCAAGAAACTAAGCCCGAGCCATCATAATGGCAATATGTAAAAAAAAAAAAAAAAGATAAAAGAAAATCTGGCCAATTATCATTCAATCAATCTTTTGAATACAATCAGTAAACTCTATGCCAAACATTCAAGAAGTTCTATTACTGGACTGAAGATAAGATTATCCTAGCTAGACTTCCGGTTTGCTGCTGGCCGCCGCCAGACATTCCTTTGGGATCGTCAGCTTCCACTGCCTGTTAGAGCCGCCTTCACAGTGGAATGGCGGCTCGAAAAAACTCCGTTTCCATGAGGAAACGGAGATAGAGCCGGCAGGGGTGGGTAGAACTCTCTGCAGAGTCCCAAAAGTTTTTTTTTTTACTTTTGGGACGGAGCGGATAAGAAGCCCCATATCCCCTGCCGCTGCTCCGGGCTTTGGGAGACCTCTGCTAATGCAGAGCCAGGCGTCAAGAGCAAGCCTGCGAATTTAACAGAATACTCAAAGAAAATGTGAGCTGGACCTTTAATATTGAATTGCAAGTATTTTACTTATTCTTTAAAAAATTACTTTAGAGAAAAGAGGAGAGGAAAGGGGGAAAAAGAGCCTTTTAAAATGGCGTCTGCCGCGGCTGGAGAAGAAGCTGAAAGGGAAAGTCCTTCCGTTTTTTATTACTACAATGTAGCGGAATAAATATCACTGGCTACATTTGTAGACAAAACTTCGCTCCTGTGTCTTCTTCTCTTTTTTTTTCTCTGGAGACTTGATATTGTTTTTGATTGGAAAGAAGTTTTTTTTCTTGTTTTTTTAAGGGAAAGTCCTTCCGTTTTCTATTTTTTCTCTCTTTTTTACTAAATCTTGTCTGTGTGGGAAATGGCATCGGGACTCACACAGCTAGACAAACGGGGGGGAACTTCCCCCATTAATAAATTACACCAACAAATTGTAACTCTCCAGTGTCAGAAACCTGATTTTAATATAATAGAATTTCTTCTTGAAGAGATTGTAAGAAGGGATGAGATTGTGAACCAGCAACTCGAAAAATTTAAGCAGGAAATTAATGAAATTGGTGAATTGGTGAAATCAAAGTTTGACTTTTTGAATCGAAAGATTTTAAATACAGCTAATGGTTTATCAGACTTTCTGATTCAGTTGGATGCAAAGACTAAATTATTAGAGTCTAAAATGAAGGAAACTGAGGAGAATTTGGATGACAAGATTCAAAAAATTAAAAAGGATTTGGTAAACATTCAGGATAATAGCTCAGAAGACAAACCTAAAATGGAGGTTGACCAAAAGACTGGTAATGGAGAAAATGTGCAACAGAGGATTGAAAGAGAAGTTTTAATGATTCAATATAATTTTACAGAATACGCAATTAGACTGAGAGGTCTGCAGGAAAATAATAGAGATGACTTAAGGAAAATATCTTCTGAAATTCTGGCTGGGATTTTAAAGGTTCAACCTGATGAAGTGTTTTGCAGGATTGATAGAATTTACAGAATAAACTCCTGGTTGGCAAAGCAAAGGCAATTGCCTAGAGATGTGGTGATCTATTTTACAGATAAAGAAATTAGGAATAATATTGTGCAGAACTCTTTTAATTCTACTTTACAATTTCATGGAAGAAAGATTTGGATTTTTAAGGAGCTCCCGACTAAGATGCTAATGGAGAGGAAGAAATTTGGCTTTCTAGTGACTGAGTTAAAAAAAAGAAATATCCTATTTAGGTGGGATGCCCCAATTGGTTTAATATTGAGACATCAAGGAGTAAGATATCAACTGAACACTGTTGAAAAAGCGGAAGAATTTTATCAAAAAATTTTAAAAATGAACTTAACATCTTTAGGCATAATACAGGATAAGCAAAAGGAGTTGGAAACAAAAGGAAAATATCAAATTACAGAGGCTGTGGTGGATAAATTGTCTTTGGACTCCCTGGATACCCCAGCTGGACTGTCTATAAATAAGAGAGCAGTGTCATCCGACTCTAATGTGATGAACCATCAAGTCACAGACAAGTGCGCAAATCAACCAGTTGATATACAAGTGATGGAGAAGAAAGATGAGATGACAAAACTAACCCAACAAGAACAATTCATAAAGCAGAATGAAAATCGACCAGCCGACACACAATTGGTAGGCACGAAACGAGGATGGAAATTCAACCCGCAAAAGAAAAAGAAAAGAAATAGATCTCACAGAAACAGCAGTTTCTAAACCAAGCAACAGTGAAGCCAGAGACTTTAAAAAATGAATGAATATCTGAAAAGATAGTGGAGGCGAACAATTGTTTAATACTATCCTGAGGATTGTGGCAGATCTCTGTAATGCCGTGATTTTGGGATGTGAAAAGAGCCTTACCTCGTTGGATCTGAATCATCTACTCCGGATTTCTTTTACTGGTAAATATATTATAATTATTTTGAGTTATAAGGCAAGAGAGTCACGCTGGGGCATGCAGAAGATCTGGATGTTACTCATTAGGATGATGGGAATCAACAATCCTGATGAATACCACAACTATAACTATATGGATATAATTATAATGTCACTCGGGTGGTTGTTTTTACTTTTATATATATACGAGGATATTTACTACTGATGGGGGCAGAAGATGATTGAAGATTTTGAACAAACTGTTGCACCAGCATGTTATTTTACCCTATTATGGGTGATGGATTTAATAATCCAGCAGAAAGACACCAAAGAAGATATTATATGGATTATAAATTTAAAGTTATTGTCTTTTTTCTTTTTATAAAATGGAATGCATATATAGATATGTGTATATCTTAGTAAAGTGGGCAGTGGATTATATTTAGAATTGTATTGCATGATTTTGTAGGAATTGAAGGGTTGAAATAGGTTAGTTTACTGATTGATTAGTCTAAGAAAAAGGATCTTTAAGTCATATATTTAGGGGAGTGGAGGAATTGGATAGAACTGAATAAATGTTAAATGTGGATGTAGGGAGAAGGCCGCTTTAAATTGTTATATTAATATATATAAAAGATTAAATGTTAAATTGTAATAATACATTATAAGTTTAGGGGAGGAGAAAAAGGGCAGATTATTGTAAAAATGGGAGTTATAAGAATAATATGCTAAGGGTCAGTATTCTGAGGAGGGAGTAAGGGAAAGGAAAGATATTATGTATGTAATTAGTTATGAAATAGCCTATTGTTGTGAAGAAGTCACAGGGGGGGATGGGTGGTGAGGGGGGGTTAGGGAAGAGGGGGGGGGAAAGGGGGAAAAACTTGTATTTGAAAACTTTTTCAATTAAAAAAAAAAAGATTATCCTAGCTAAAGAACTAGAAGGGTTTAGGACAGCGGTTCTCAACCTGGGGGTCGCGACCCCTTTGGGGGTCAAACGGCCATTTCACAGGGGTCGCCAAAGCCCTCTCTCACCCCCCTCCCCCCACGCCTTCACTCACCCTCACCCTCTGCCTCTGTTGGATCGCCCGGTCGCCGTTCGCTTACCCCGCCCACTCCCAATCTATTGCTGCCTCCAGTCCTAGCTGGTGGCTAGAGGGGAAAAAAACTTTAAATTCTTGCCGCGGGGCTTCAAAGAGCTAGCTGCAAAGAGGTAAATTCCTGGAGCAGATTTTTTTCCCCCTAGCTATGCTGAAAAAGCAAAACTGAAAGTAAGCAGGCTGCAACGTGACAAAATGAGGCAGAGAGATTTCTTTTTCTTTTTCCTCACCAAAAAAGGTAAGTGCAACACTGCAAACAATGGGAAATTTAGGGCAAAAGAGGAGAGTTCCAAGATTTTAAAACACAAAAGAAAAAAAGCTCTATTTAACTAGGGAATTGTAATAATTGAGATACTATTAATTGGTTAAGTTGTGGTTTGGAGGAATATATGGGGGAAATTATTTGGTTTATTATTATTGGTAAATATAATTAATTGATTTGTAAGAAATTGGATTGCATGGAAACAATTGGAATATTCATGTTCATATTGATTAATATACAAAAAAGATAGTTATATAACTAATTGATTTATATTAAAATGTTGAATTTGTATTAAACAACTGTATTACATAATTAACCAATGTGAGGATGGATATAAAAATAGATGACAATGCGAAGGGGTATAATATAGAATAGAAGGGGAAAAATGAATTTGATTAAGATTAGAGATGAGGATGAAGGGTAATATTGTTTTTTAAAAAAAATAGATGAGGAATAAATATGGTAAAAAGGAAATATAGAAATTGTAAATTTAATTGAAATGACTAAATACTGTGTTGGAAGAAATATCCTTCTGGGTTCTGCTCCAAGTGGAGAAAAAGACACTGGAAACATGGAGACTGCTTGGAAAGATGGTTTAATGTTGGACAGAATCACATGGCTTGATGGGGCCCATTGTGTTAGTTTCTGTTGCTATTGTGTTGCAAATGTACTTTGACAAAGGATTGAGTTTCTGCCTCTGGCCCATTAACAAAGGGTGGGGGGCAGGAAGGTGGGAGCTGCTTTGTCTGTAAAATATGCTTCTCCATTTCTCATACAGGTAGGGAAATATAATATTCTGCCTTTTTAATATTTCCCAAAATATTTCATTCTTCTAGGAAAGGGGTGGGTGCTAACCTCCTACAACTGTTTAAATTTGTGAACCGGCCAAATACTCTGTTCAAAGAAAATACGTTGTATGTTTGTATGTGTGTTTCTAATTATTGCTATTTATTGCTATTTGTTCTCTTTTATTCTTTAAAGTTTAACAATGCATTCTTTATCTTAATATCTTAATATTTGTTTGGCTTTCTTCCCTTTCATCTTTTTTATTGTACAGCAATCTTTCTCCTCAAACCTATCACCTCTGTCTTTTCTTTCTTTCTTACTTTCTCTTCCCCCCCTCTTCTTCTTCTCCCTACTTCCTCTTTCTCTTTCTCCTCCTCTCTTCCTCCCTCTCTTACCTTCACTCCTACTCTAATTTCCCTTCCCTTCCTTCATCCCTCTCTATTGCTGTATCCTTTTATGCATATGGACTACTCAGAGGGCTGAAAAAGTTATTTTTGACCAGTCCTCGAACTTACAACTGTCCTCACAATTTACGTATTTGCGCTATCTTGTCACCATGGTGAAGAGAAGCAGTTGTGAAATGAGTGACACGGTTGTTAAGAATGCTACAATGGGCATAAATGACCAGTCATAACTGTGAAAACTGGTCATAAGTGCGAGGACCTGTCAGAAATCACATTTTTCAGCCCTCTGGGTAGTCCTTTTGTGCACAGGGACTACTCAGAGGGCTGAAAAAGTTATTTTTGACTGGTCCTCGCACTTTTGACCAGTCCTTGAATTTACGACTGTCCTCACATTTTACGTTTTTTGCCCTATCTTATACCATGTTGAAGAGAAGCAGTTGTGAAATGAGTGACATGGTTGTTAAGAATGCTGCACAGGCATAAATGTGAGGATGGTCATAAGTGTGAGGACCAGTCAAAAGTGCGAGGACCTGTCAGAAATGACTTTTTTCAGCCCTCTGAGTAGTCCCTATACATATAGCCATGACCAGCTAGCCACGCCCACCCAGTCACATGACCTCCAAGCCACACCCACAAAATAAGCCACGCCCACAGATCCGGTAGTAAAAAAATTTAGAACCCACCCCTAGTTGGGGGTCACCACAACATGAGGAACTGTATTAAAGGGTCGCGGCATTAGGAAGGTTGAGAACCACTGGTTTAGGACAAAATTTACTTTAAGATCCAGTGGTAATACTTCAACACTAGTAGATACTTATAAATCTAGAGGCCCCCAACCTTTTGGGCACCAGGGACTGGTTCCATGGAGAGAAGTTTTTCCATGGACCGGAGGTGGCATGGTTTTGCATGCTGGTTGCAGCCCATGGATGGGGCTTTGCTTATTTATGTGGCCCAATTTCTGGCATGCCCAGTGCTGGTCCACAGACTGAGGGTTGGGAATTCCTGATCTAGAGGTCCTCCTTATGCAGCTTTTGTAGATCTCCTACCTGCATTTGATTCCACTTTCATGGGAACTATGCCTATGAAATCTTCACTAGTTTAACACATTATCTGATTCCTAACTATCTGTAGCTTAAGGAAAAAGCTTCTGCTTTGCATTCAAAAGGTCCCAGGTTTAATTCCTTGTCTCATAAATTAGGATTAGGAATCCCAAAGTCTGTTTCCAGTCAATTTAAATAACACTGAGTTAAATAGACAAACTGGAATAAAGCAGCTGCACCCTGTATCACTATTATACAACACAGAAACAAAGAAAAGTGATAGCAGAAAAAGACCTAGTCTGCCCTTTAAAGTTTATTTTTAAATTTATTTTATTTTAAAATTTTGTTGGGTGATAGACATGTGTTTATCCCAATCATTTTAAACTCAGTTACCAATGATTGGCCCACTATCTCTACTGGAAGTTCGTTCCAAGCTTCCACTATTCTTTCTGTGAAGTAACACTTTCTAACATTATTTTTGAACTTCCCTCTTGTCATCCTTGTCAGCCAAATGACATCCAATGTAGTCTTAAAATTGCAGTGTATGCTGTGCCATAAAATATGACACTAAACAAAGCATACATAAAGAAAATTAAAAGTGTAGCAGTATATTTTATCTTTACAAACCACAATATTCTATGTTGCTGTTTTGTCTACTTCCCTGCTGCCAAAAACTTCTGCAAATGCCAACCATATATTAATCAGAGTAATTATGTCCTTAAAGAGAGCAAATGGTTGGCAACTGTTAACATGTGAAAAAGTATACATATTATCAAAGTTTGTCATAACAGTTGTTATGTTTGTCATAAACATTTGTTTAGTGTCAATATTGCATTTCAAATAGTAGAACTTAACCTTTAAGAAAAAAATCCAGTAAAAACTCCAATCTTTTGTTTACTAAATATGGAACAAAACCTACTGAGTTCAGTGTGATGTTTGCCTGAATAAATAGACACGGAACATCTCTAATTTATTAAAATGAAATTTAAAAGATGAAGTTAGTAAAAAAAAAACCTCTTATTTTATATTTCAGAACAGTTAAAAGTAAACTAATATTTGCAGCTAGGCAGTGAAATTTATTTTGTTTTAAGCTAATGCTGTTTTAAACAAGCTATTTTTCTAGACTCTTTAGTTTGGAGCACTCCAATCAAATAAAGGATAGGTAGGTATTCTAATATTTCTGTTGGATAGGTAAAAGGGCCTTTGAAAAGACAACTGTAATTGCTTAAAAAAAGGTTGGGGGGGGGAAGTAATAGAATTGTGGAAAAATAGTTTTAAAACTAAATAAATAAAGTATTTTGATTTTAAATTATAAGTGTAAAAAGCTGCAGCAGTAGCACCAAAAATTCAAAGTACACTACTATGAAAAAAATAAAATTTGGTAAAAATGCTATTATACGATTGGTTTTTTTAAAGATTCTGTAAGATTCAGATGTCCCTTTAGTTTTGTCTCAAGAATGAATATGGATTTATTTTTGAGATGAAAATTATATTCCTGAATTATTTAACCACCCACACACTTGAAATATGTGGCATTTTTCTTTCATTTTTATCTACACCGAAAGATCTACATCTACACTGATCTGTATTATAAATATAACAGGATTTCCAAGAACTATCCTCATGTTATAACTTTTTACATTCTTAACTTTTATATTCTATACAAAATATTTATTTATTTTGAATAATTTGTACTTCCAATTTATACATCATTATTTGCTGAATTTGCTGAACCTTAAGTATTCATTTATAAGTGGAACACACTATTTATTCCACAAAAAGAGGACAATGATTAAATATAGAAGTATTGTTAACATTTACCAATATTTAAAAAGTGAATACACACTATTTTATGCATAAATATTTCCTGCTGATATGACCAAATCAAACCAAAACTCTAGATTTGAACAATTGGGTTGGATTAAGAGCAAATGTGTTGCTCTATATGCATTGAATAATTGGGACTTGGAATACAAATTACTAACTTTTGAAAATATTTCAGTAGTTTAACTTAAATTTAGTTCATCTGGTCTAGATAACATTCATTTTGAAAATATCACATTCTGAATTCCAGAAAGTGAATATCAGAATTTTATTATATTTATCAGATATTCTTGTTGACTTGATAGGCTGTTCATAAAGAAACAGTGTTCATTTCAAGTAAGTTGCAAAGTTTAATATCAATGTAATCAAGGAGACTTACTCAAACAAATGTCTATTTGTTTTTCTATTGTTTCACTTATAATAAGCAATAGAAGTCAGGATTCTGAAAGATTTCTATAAGAAAGTACGGTCATTCCCACTTTGTTCATTGTTTGTTTTTCAGGGAAAAATAAGAGGCACATTCAGAACAGAGCAATGTATATCAGCCACTGTAGGAGCCACTGTAGGAAGCCAAAGAGATCTAGTATTTAAGCGCTGGACTATAATTGGAAAGATCCATGTTCAAGTTTATCCTGAGTTACACAAGCTCAATGGTTGATTTCCCATGCTAGCTATTAGGCTAGCTACCATGAGTTTGTGGAGAAAAAGTTTGATACAGTATAAATAAAGCATGATTCTGTATAAAGATGAGTGACAGTCCTTTCGTTGATAGTAAAATTAATACTTGTAGACCAATGTTAGCAACAATATATCTTATACTAGCTTTCCATTAAATAAAAATATTGTGGAACAGAATCTCAGCCTCCACATAAAATTTAGATTGGTCCTTTATTCTGCAAGTAACTTCAGATAAAGAGTTAATTTCGTAAGATTTTTTAAGGTAAAGATCATTAAAAAAAAGCTGCAATTAAATAAAAATAAATAAATAAATTGCACATACTATCAAATGTAATTAATAGTCTTTAGTAATGCAAAACCCTTAAGTTATCCAGAACAATTTTTGATGGATTGGGATTTTTAACTTAACTAAAATATATAAAATCTTAACTAAATTTGAATTATTTGAAGAGGAAATGCAAACTTACTACTTGCATAAGAGTGACTGTCATCCTCACACATTTTATTCAATTGTTGATACTCTTCTTGTGCTAGCTCAAATCGCTGCTGCTTAATTTGATAAATTTCCATTTTGGCATTAAGTGCTTCCTGAGCGACAATTAAATATTCCTTTAGCATGCGCTCCTGTTCCCTTCTCCATTGCTCTCTTGGGTCTTCAATTTGTGTGAGTTCTGATTTAGAAGGAAAAAAGTGTTCCAACATGTTAAATGAAAAAACACAGAGATGTACAAAATTCACGTATTATGGCAATTAAATCACATTTTTATTAAAAAAAACTAATGTCTAAAACTATACAAACATTTAACTTATACTTAAAAAACTATATTCTATCCAGTCTATTAAGACTTCAATAGAAGTCTTAATAAAGAAATGTACTTTAATAAAGAAATGTACTTTACAACCAAGTTATACAAGGCATAATGCTAAATAGATAATGATCTGAATCAACCTAACAATTAGACATAATTTAATCACTGCTTCCGTAAACCTGCTCCATTTCTTTCCCTTTGGCTCAACTTCAAGACACTGGAATATTTATTTAAGTTTATAACTACAGGTAGTCGTCGGCTTTACAACTATTTGTTTAGTGACCATTTGAAGTCACAATGGCACTGAAAAAAGTGACATATGACCATTTTCACACTCACGACCACTGCAATATCCTCATGGTCACGTGAACAAAATTTGGATGCTTGGCAACTGGTTCATATTTACAACAGTTGCAGTGTTCCAGGGTCATGTTATCACTTTCAGTGACCTTCTGACAAGCAAAGTCAATGGGGAGCCAGATTCACTAACAACCGTGTTACTAACTTAACAAATGCAGTGTTTCACTAACAACTGTGGCAAGTAAGGTCATAAAATGGGTCAAAACTCACTTAACAAATGTCTTGTTTAGCAAATTTTGGGTTCAATTGTGGTTGTCAGTCGAGACTACCCGTATAGTTTCTTTTCTTGTCCTAACTGGAAAACATATTTAAAGATATCTGAAAAAGCCAAGACAATGATTCTTAATTTGTCTTTTTCTTACAAATTACTATTACAAAGTAGTTTGGATGCAACAACGAACTGCAACTACAATTAGACCTTGATTTACAACTACAAATGGAACCCAAATTCTCATCACAATAATTGAGATTGTAACTCAAATCGAACCTGATTTTATTATTACTTTTATGGTAGTCACTAAGCAAACACTGGACCCTGATTGGCCGAGCTCGAAGGTGGGCAGCCAGAGCTCCAATAGCTTTGTAAATGCCTTTGGTGCTGACGACAGGCCGAATGGCATGGCCCTGTAATGGTAGTGTTTGTCTGCGTAAGAAAAGCGAAGGAACTGCCTGTGGGCAGGCAGAATTGGTATATGAAGGTATGCCTCCATCAAGTCTATGGAGGTGAGGAAGTTGCCCTCTTGTATACTCGCCAGTATCAACTGGAGGGACTGCATCTTGAAGCACTTGTATTTTAGGCACTTGTTCGGTCGCTTCAGATCTAAAATCGATCTCTACCCCCCCGGAGCTCTTTTGGATCATGAATAAGATTGAATAAAAACCCTGTCCTTGCTGATCCTGAGGAACAGGTTGAATAGCCTTGATGTCCAGTAGATGCTGAACTGCTGATTCCATTACGGCCCCTTTTGGATGTGTCTCTGGATACGGGGCATCTGATAAAGAACTTCGGGGGAGTGGTGAGAAATTCCAGAGCCAAACCAAATTTCACAGTGCTGAGGATCCACTTGTCTGATGTTGTAGCCTCCCATTGATGGGCATGGAGGCTGAGCCAGCTGCCAATTGGCGGGGCAGCCCTGCAGTCACTTCAAGTGATGATAGGGTGCTCCACAAAAGGGCTGCTTGCCCTGAAACTGTTGGTGACTCCAAAATTCCGACCTGTCTGGTTGTCTTCCTTGCCTGCCAGAGTATGGTCTCTGAAACTGATGGTAGTCGAGTCCCGTGTCTGGGGCTTGAAAGGACTATCTCCTGAAATAGGCAAGCATGGGCGCCTATCACCCCGTCTGAACAGGGAAGGCAAGGTCTTACCCCTGCCCTTAGAATCAACCAGAATTGGTTCCAGGGCCTCCCCAAACAACTTGCTGCCCGTGAAGGGAGCAGATGCTAACTTCCATTTATTCTTGTTGTCAGCCTGCCAATGCCTAAGCCATAACATGCATTTAGGGTGGCATCAGCTGAAAACCCATGCAGGCATCAATTTGTTGATGTCTTGGTGCCTTCTGACCTCTTCAGGAGGAACCCTCGCCTGCATCTGGCAAAGCCAGAGCAATGAGGCCCTATTTAAAAAGGAAGCCAACATGGCAGCCTTAACTGCCCAGCTCTAACTACGTAGAGCTAATTCTGCTTTCCTGTCGTCTTCTTGAGACAATCAGCTGGCAGGAGGGCAGTAGATGCCAAGGCTGCCACTGGCTTAACCACCATAGATGTTTGCAGGACCTCCAAGAAGTCTGCAGCTACATTATAGAGCTTCTTTTCAGCTCCTGTAGGGGAAAGACCCGCCCCTGGATTGGTCCACTGCATATGAACCACGTCCAGAAAGAGCTTGGGCAATGGAATAACCTCTGCTTTAACAGTCGGCTCTGAAAAGAGCATATGACCCAAATCCACAGTACTCTGAGCTGAATCAGGAACAGACTCAGATCCCAAATTAGTTATGACCTTGGCCTTGCATAACAAGGACTTGAATAAATCAGGCCTGTCAAAGGCGAAGGATCAGAGGATATCCCCTCATCCTCTGAAAAGGCCATGAATTCTTCCTCCCCAGCAGAGGAGTCCCCACTCGTAATGGAAGGAGCTTGAGAGGTAAGGCTATGAGGGTCCAACCAGGATTCTTGTGTCATGGCTGGCTGTTGCTGGGCCTAGTAATATGGAAAGCTCTGGGGAGGTTGACACTTTTGCTGCAGGCCTGCAGCAATTCCCTGCGATATAGCCTGGGATATCATCAATTTTTAAATCGTCAGGTAATTCTGAACCACTATCCTCCCCTGGGTGGAGCCCTGCTGCAGTTGGTGTAAAAGTAGCCTCAGACACTGTTCTTGAAAGAGAAATTTGCCTCTCTGATCCAGCTACAGACATGCTGGGAGTTGCAGCAGAAAAAACTTCAGATCTATCCACTGATTACATCTGTATAGTGGAAAATAGCTCTCTAGTGCCATCTGGTAACCAGGCGCTATAGCATACAGGCTGCAAAAGGCTGTATTAGGACAGCCCAACGGTCGCTCCTCTGCAAGGCGGGAAACTCCAGCTCCTCCCCTGGGAGGGCTTCCCAGGTTCTGGCTCTTTTCAGCCTTTTGGGCTTTGGCCAGTTCCTTTTCAACGGCTTTCTTGTACCTTTTTAGCGTCCATTTCGGTTGCCTTTGAGCCTCTGCCGCTCCGAGCAGCTGCCTTATGGCTTCTCTCTGCCGCTCCCTTGGCAGCAGCCCTCTGGCTGGATGAGCTCAACCTGTAGCTTGGGGAGGCTATAGGACAAGCCCTATTATCCCCTTACTGAGGCTTCTGGCTGGTGGAAGGCGCCGGAGCCACCATTTTCCACTGCACGGAAGGCAGATCTGGCCCGCAATGGGCTGCTGCTGCCACGGCTATAAACTGCACCTGAAACGCACGCATGCCGCTACCAGCGAAGCTGGGCAGTGACTGAGTCCCCTCCACTCTTTAAAACTCCTGGCGGGAAGCCTGGGGCCTTGGCTCGCTGATTAAGAGCCGGAAGGAAAAGGAGCCTCTCCACTGTTGTGTGGCTGGCAGGTACCTTGGCTATCAAAGCTGGGAAAAGGTGGCTAACCAGCTGACCGCATAGCCTGAATCTGCTCGCTGAAAGCACTTTCAGCATGAATCTGCTTGCTGAAAGCACTTTCAAACAGTTTTTTCCTTTCTTTGCTCAGTTAGAAGAATCCAGGAATAGATTGGACGAAGCCACACACATCTCTTCTGGCTGAAGACTGAGCCAAACTGGGAGATTACCAGGCAAGGAAGGCGTAACCAAAAAAAGATCACATGCTCAGTCTCCAGGAAGAAGATAGAGCAACACCCACTCCTGGATTCTCTCTCCCCAGCTCTATGAAGAATGATAGTGTCACCCCCTGGGGGAAATTCACTTGCCTACGTCACTCAGCCTCTTTCTCTGCCTTAGCAATCTCCTTGTCCAGGGCCTTTTGATGCCTCTGTGCATCCTTCTCCTTGGCCTTAGTGGGAGAGGGCTTTTGCCCTGATTCGGAGCTGCTTCTATGATAGCTGATTTCGGCATTTTTTCCTTGGGGCCTGGGCCTTGGCTGGGAAACCCAGTTCTTCCCCACTTATGGTTTCTTTGCGGTTTCCTGTGGCCATGGAAGCCTCCATTTTGTGAATCCAGCCCTTTGGAGAAGGCAGGTTCGTCCTGAATGGGAACACTGCTGCCGTGGCTGACCGATTGATTGCCGCTAACAAGTATGCACAGAGACCGGGCAGTGACTCCAGTTCCCTCCGCAAACTGCGGGAAGAGGCCAGAGACCTCGACTCCTCTGGGCTCAGCTGGATAATGGTGGCTATGCCAGTCAGACCGGGGAATCTGCCTGTCAGTTCGCACTCCTTGCGAATGTTGGAGGAAGCCAGTTGCTTTCCTGCTGCTTGAGTGAGAATCCAAGGAAGGGAAGTTCTCTGTCTTTTGCTCTTTAAATTTTGAAAGTTGGAGCTAATCTATAAACATCTATAGAGATATGACTGAGTCAAACGTGGGGACGCAGACACAAGAGGCATGGCTACAAAATATTGAGACTCAGTCTAATGAGCAGAAAGGCAGAATTAACCCATTCCTTGGATTCTCCTCAACACACTGGAGAACACTGGGCACCCAGAAAATACACAAAGGATGGACACATTAGTACGTTTTATGCCATTACTGAATCCAAAGCCAGGGAGTGACTAACTAGCTTCGTAACCCTTAGACAGTTTTGAACTTTTATCTTTTTTTGGCACCAGACATTTTAGCAAAAAAATAGAATGTTCTAGTTCAAAGTATCTGTAGGATTTGAAGATGCCTGCTTCTACTACATCAAGTTTAAAGGTATAGCTGTGCTTGAAATTAAAAAAAAAACCACATTTAAAGTTCCTTCAAAACTGGCCAATTTAATTACTGGTAACTATACCCTGGTTATTGTTCTCGAGGAAATGCCATGAGTGACGTCAAGTTGGCCACACCTACTCAGTCACATGACCTCCCCCCAGCCATGTCTATCCAGCCGGTCATTAGGAAGAACCGGCTGTTAAATTATTTGAATCGCATCACTGCTGCCTTCTCACAACTCACTGGAGCAATGAAGAATAATGAATTTCTTTAGGGAATACAGTAAATGCCAATGGTTGGTGAAGCCATTCAAAAGGGAGATCAAATGATTGGTTTGGAGGAAAAAAGACTGGAATATTAAATGCAGAAAGTTTTGATTTGGAATTTGGATGGCACGCTTACTTATTTTATGATAACAAAGTGGATAAAGCATTTAAAAGCCATATACTTAGAGATTCTTTGTTGAGAGTTTGGAAGAAGCACCGACTCAAATGGGATTATAAAATACCGCTATGGTTGGATCTTGGTCATACTTTGTGGAATACAAATATAATGTCACTCGAGGGGTTTTTATACAAAGAGGTTCTTTTTACAGATGCGGGCAGATGGCAGCTGAAGACATTACAGACATTGTTGGCTGAAGGGATTAATCTAACTTGGTTACAATATAATCAATTGCAATTGAGATGGAAAGAGGACCAAAAAACTGGTATTATGATGTATGAGGAAGAATTGGTCAGACACATAAAAGAGAAAGGTCCAATGCATATTAAAAGACTTTATAATGTTTTGTTAGAAAGGGATTCAGAAACTGAATTAGTTAAAGATTGTATGATCAAGTGGGCACAAAATTTTGAGGAACCAGTGATGTTGGAAACATGGGAAAAAATTTGGGTTCAGAATGTTAAATTTACACAGTCGCAGAATTTGAGGGAAAATTTTTATAAAATGTTTTACAGATGGCATTTAGACCCAAAAAAATTGTCGTGTATGTACCCTAATGTGCAGCCTAAATGTTGGAGATGTGATTGTCAAGATGCTACATATTATCATGTTTGGTGGACCTGTAAGAAAGTTAAGGCTTTTTGGATAAAAATTTGGTGGGTCATGCAGAATGTTCTGAAGAAAAAAATTCAATTTTCTCCACAATTGTTTTTACTGGGTATAGTTAAGGGTTTTACATTGGGTGAAACAAAACTGATATTGTATATGATAACAGCAGCAAGATTGTTGATAGGTAAATACTGGAAAAATGAAGTGCTGCCCACGATTGAAGAATGGACTTTGAAGATGGCCAGTTTTGCAGCGATGGCGAAGATTTCAGCATATCTAAAAGATTGTTCACAAGAGACTTATGAATGGGAATGGAAGAGGTGGATAGATTACGTTCAGAACAAATATCAAACTAGGAAGTACCAAATAGCTTTTATTTGAAAATGTTATATTAAGATAGAAATACCTGAAGGTAATGAGAATGAAAATCTATTTGAAAATGTTATATTAAGATAGAAATAGGTTAATGTAATGAAGATGAAAATTTATAAGGGGGAGGGAGGGGTTCAAGTTTTACATACAAAGGAGGGCTTTTCCTTTTACTTGATATGTGTATACTGTGGGGAAGTCAGGGGGGAAGGGGAGGGTTAGGGTGGGTTAGGGAGGTTGGGAAGTTTGGGGTGGGATGAGGGGGGAAAAAGGGGGTGAAAATGTAACTGTAAAACTTTTGCAATAAAAAAAAAAAGGGAGATCAAACATCTTACCATATAACCACTCATCACATTGTGTGAGGCCCCTCATGGCCTGTTTTGGCCAGCAAAATGATGCAGGAGGCCATGGAGGCCGAAAACGGGTTGCGTGCGACCCCCCCATGGCCCGCCACGACCTGTTTTTGGTCGGCAG
Organism: Arizona elegans; assembly: GCA_022577455.1. NCBI lineage: Eukaryota > Metazoa > Chordata > Lepidosauria > Squamata > Colubridae > Arizona > Arizona elegans. The sequence continues at coordinate 29,304,096 of JAKOOJ010000006.1, read as the reverse complement.
AGGCACCACGAGCCATTCCTTTGATATTTCCAGGTCAGCCCTGTGGGTCAGATCTAAGCAGGCCGGATTTGGCCTGCGGGCCTTGAGTTTCACACCCCTGATCCAGATAAAGAAAATACTACTACTAAACAGTAACATCCCTAGGAAGAGACCTAAACATCACCATCCTGCCAGCTGATAAAGGAAGATGCAGTCATCCTGAACACAGATGACTACAAGGCCAAGATGAACAGTTTTCTGAAGGACACTGCTATGAATGAGACTCTGAAGAGAGAGCCCACCAGCAGTTACAAGAAAAAGGTCACTGATTTCCTGCAACAACTACTGAAGGACAATGCCATCAAGCAGCCACAATACTACTCTCTTTACTCTGGGAAAGCCACTCCATGCATATATGGACTCCCCAAAATCCACAAAGAAGGAATTCTACTCAGATCAACTGTCAACAACATCAACTCTATCACTTACAATGTTGCAAAACTTCTAACCACTTTATTAGATGACAGAACCAACCTCAGGCCAGACCACTTGTGCGCCATGCTGGACTTCTGCCTGACTACTATCTGTTTTAAATATAATGAACATTTATACAGACAAAAACATGGCTGCGCCATGGATTCACCTGTGTCCTCCACAGTGGCCAATCTCTTCATGGAAGAGGTAGAAACCAAAGCCCTAAACTCTTTCACAGGAATTCCATCCACTCACTGATATAGGTAAGTGGATGATACTTGGGTCAAGATCAAAACATAAGAATTGGAAGCCTTCACCAAACATCAACTCTGTGGACAGATATATCAAATTCACACAAGAAGTTGTTAAGGAAAATAGTCTAGCCTTCCTGGACTGTTAAGTACACATTAAGGAAGACAGAAGCCTTAAGATTGAAGTTCACAGAAAACGCCCACACAGAGATCAAGATTTACATTTTGATTCCCACCATCCACTGGAGCACAAAATGGGGGTTATCAGAACCCTACACCACTACCAGCAAAGATGGGAAAGAAAAAGAACTAAAACACATCAAGGAAACCTTCGGAACATGTGTCTATCCCACTTGGGTCTTCATCAAATCCCCAAAAATAATCCTCCATAATAAAGAAGAGAACAGCAAATAAAGCAACGTTGTTGTTCCATGCATTGCAGGAATATATGAAAAACTCAGGAGGATTTTCAACCAACACAACATATATACACACTTTAAACCCAAGAATACACTAAGGCAGAAGCTTGTCCACCAAAAGGATAGAACACCGAGACACAAACTGAGCAACATTGTATATGCAGTACAATGCAGATCTGTACATTGAGGAAACAAAACAACCACTTCACAAAAAAGGGAGAGGGATACGACATCATCTATACAGTCCTTTCAGCAGTTCCAAGAAGGCTCCACACCCATTTGCACTACTCAGGTGATTCTGAGGACACAGATAAACCTCCAAGTGGCCTCAACGACTCTCTAAAACAGGGGTGTCAAACTCAAGACCCATGGGCCGGATCTGGCCCACGGGGTGCTTAAATTTGGCCTGCGGGGCCAGCCTGAAAATATCAAAGGACTGGTCCACAGTGCCTCTGCCAGCCAAACTGAGCCGCCGGGGTGCCACGTGTGCCCCCCCGGCCCGTTTTTGCCCTCCATGATCTCCAGCAACACTCTGTTGGTAGTAGCACTCTGCCATTTTCAGCCGGCAGAGTGCTGCAGGAGGCCAGGAAGGCCAAAAAAGGGCTGCAGAAGGATTGGATTGGACTGGATTACAATTATGTGGCATCGAGTAAGCGCTTGATCAGGATAGGAAACAAGCAACATCTTATGTTAATACTACAGTTTAATGCCAGAGTTTACATACTGTAGATCCATTTAATCTGCAATCAATAATCAATAATTGACAGCCATTTCTATTTACTCTCCTGGAACTTTACCTCTGCTGTTAGATCTTGTATTATCATGTTATTTATGCTATTCTATTTTTATTATTAGTTGAATAATAAAAATACAATAGTATAAATAGTTTTTCTGCCTGGAAAAGCAATTTACTATTAAACAATGGGGTATAAATTTAGATTAAAAGTTTAGTGGAATATGAAGAATAAGTAATAAATGTTTGCCAGTAATATCTGATAGAAGAGATAAGAAAATGGTTATAGTACAGAACTGTAGAAAGAAAGAAGGGAAAAACGTGCATTTTGAGCCTGTGTCAAACGCCCACCATGGCCATGCCTATGGCCATACCCACCCACCCCAGCAACACCCACCCCTGGCCACCCCACCCCCGGCCCTCCAAGGTCAAACACAACCCTGATGCTGTCCTCAATGAAATCGAGTTTGACACCCCTACTCTAAAAGGATGCAAATGACCAGTTGTCTGCAAGGAATATAAATCCTTCAATTTCTCACCATCCAGTCAGAGCTGAAGAAGCTTATTGGATGAGAAGCGAAACATTTTCAAAGAAAAGCAAGAAAGTCCAATTACCTCTTGAAAAAACACCTTTGGAACAACCATGATTGGATGACTGAGAATCTCCATAGACATGTACTACTATACTATTGGACCAAAATTACTTGGGTGATTGAGCAAGATCCAGGAACGGATTTCTCAGGATTGGTAAAGGAAGAGTGATTTAGATGTTCTTGGACCTAGTCAACCATACTTATCGGCAGCATAAATTTACCAATACATAAAGGTTGCAGATTGTTCATCTCTGCCTTAGTGGATATACAATTCTATGAAATTATTACAATGTTTTTGAAGATAAGGGGCGTTGGTTTTACCTGATACGCCCTTTCAGTTGGTAATCAACAGAAGAATCGAAGATGGTTGCTCTAGTCTCATAGCTCTATTGACTGAAGTGAAATTCTGAGGACATGCCTCCCTGATAATGGTCCCCAGTTGAAAACAAAGACGAAGCGAATCATGTAGTCTATCTCCAGTCCAAATGTATCTCCTCCCGGAATCTGGACCAGACAGTCCACTGGGTGGGACTGGACTCTCCCATTGATCACCATGAGAAAGGGTGTATCAGGTAAGACCAATGTCTCTTCTCCATAGTATCGACGGGAGAGTCCAGGATGGGACATACCAAAGCTTGGCTGTCCTACAGGCAGGAACTGCTCTGGTCCAGAGTCCCCACCTCCTCATGAACTCACTGCAGGATACGCCTGCCGAAGGCTGCCTCAGTGGAAGCATAAGTGTCCAGTCTATAGTGGCAGGTGAACAGCGATGGGGAAGTCCATGTCGCCACTCGACAAATTCTTCTACAGAAGCCTGCATTGCCCAGGCCACTATTATGGACACACTCCTAGTGGAATGTGCCGTAATCCTCCTAGGCACTGGAAGAGCCTGCAGCTCACAGGCTCGGGCAGCCCATAGCCAATGACCCATCGTGGAAGGCGTCACCCTATGGCCCAGAGTTGACGGCTGAAAGGAAACTAACAGGGACTCAGTCTTCCTGATGGAAGCGGTCCTTGAGATGTAAATGCGTAGGACCCTCCTAACATCCAGAGTATGCCATTTCTGTTCCAAGGCGTGCCAAGGCCTTGGACAGAAATCAGGCAAGATCAACTCCTATGCTCAGTGAAACAAGGAGTTAACCTTTGGAAGAAAGGCAGGGTCTAACCGCAGAACCACCCTGTTTGGATGAAAAACACAGAGGTCCTTTCTCACCAATAATGCCGCCAACTCTGATATCCATCTGGCAGATGTGATGGCCACCAGGAGAGCCACCTTACACAAAAAGAGACGTAGGCTGGCCTCTCTTAAGGATTCAAATGGTGCCATGGATCGGGCCTATAACACCCTGGGCAAATCCCAGGTGGGGTAGCAGTGCACCACTGGGAGCTTCAAATTGGAGGCATCCCTGAGGAAGGCTCACACCCTGGGGTGGTGAGCGAGGGAGCCTAAGTCCCCAAACCTCAAAATCGAAGCCAGGACTGCGACCTGTCATCATAAAGTGTTCAGGGATAGCCCCTTCTCCAGGTCCTCCTGCACAAATTCCAGCACATCCACCACTGAGACCAAGTTAGGGTCTATATGGCCCCTGGCACACCAATCACTGAAAATCCTCCAAGTTGCATTATAAATGTGAGTGGTAGAAGGTTCCTGGATCATCCGTATGACCCTATTGGAGAATCTCTCCCGTTTTAGAAGTCTCCGCTCAACCACCAAACAGTCAGCTGGAGCCACTGAGGCTCCGGATGGATGATGGGACCTTGGCTGAGGGAGATTCTCTCCAGGGGAATCCTCCAAGGCCACCCTGAGCTCCAACCAATTTATGTTGTGGCTGAGTTCCTGCGGTGTCCACCACCACTGGGCCACCTGGGGTCTGAAGTGGGCCCCCCAGTCGAAAAGGCTGGCATCAGATGTAATCGTCAGTCTGTCCAGTTCCTTGTAGAAACAGCCCCATGTGATGGCTCAGGACCCCCATCAGCGGAACGAGCAAAGCACCGCCAGTGGTACTCGGACCTCTGCCATCGTGGTACTACGGTCTGCCCTCTGGAAGGGAAGCAGAAACCATTGGAGGGGCCTGGCATGGAACCATGCCCAAGGCACTAAGGCAATACAAGGTATCATTTTCCCCAGGAGCTGGGACAGCAACACCAGTAGTACTACTCTGTCTGCTTGAATCTGGCCTGTCAAGGCGTTGATGCTGTCCTGCCATTCCTGGGAGAGAAAGACTTGTCCAGTTAGATCTTTTTCTGCCTGTGGCCAGGAGGATGTTTGGATTAGCAAATTGTCCAAATAGCACTGAATCCGAATGGGTAATGCTCTGAGTTATGCTGGTAGAGCTGCCATGATCTTGGTGAATGCCTGTGGGGCCAATGCCAGGCCTAATGGGAAGGCCGCATATTGGAAATGGCGCACAGCATAACAAAACCTCAGGAATTGCCTGTGACTTGGACAAATAGGGACATGGAGGAATGCCTCCGTCAGGTCTACAAAAGCCAAGAATTCTCCCTCCCAGATGCCTCCCAGAATGGAATGAAGGGAGTGCATCTTGAATCTTCTGTAGACCAGATATTGGTTAAGTCCCCTGAGGTTCAGAATTGCCCTCCACCCCACAAGGGCTTTGGGATGAGAAACAAAACTGAATAGAAGCCCAGCCCTTGCTGGTCCGGCGGAACCGGCTGAATGGCCTGAATATCCAACAAACGGTGGATCGCCGATTCCATGAGGTCCCGTCTTGCCAGGTTTCTGGAAATGGGACAGCGAAGGAAAAACCTTGGGGGACGGGAGAGGAATTCTAGGGAGAACACTGATCTTATTGTCTCCCTGACCCAGGCGTCCATCGTGATGTCCTCCCAACAGTCTGAGAAAAGACCGAGATGGCCCCCTATGGGAGGTTGAGGCCTGATGTCACTTGTGGCGTCTGAATGCCCTACTGTTGTTGCCACAAAAGGGGCATTTTCTCTGTTACTACTGTCTGCCTCTGCTGCCAAAACCAGATCTCTCAGTCTGGTAATTGGATCTGGAAAGAAAGGGCCTCTGATGTCAGGGAAAGCCCACCACAGCTTCCCCCTGCCGAAAGGAGGGACACCTGAAGTATGCCGAAATCAAGGCCAACGGCCGCTGGAGTTGCGTGGAGGCCCCAGGCCCCTGTCCGCCACCGTGGATCTTCAAGAGGCTGCTTTGATGCTTATCAGCTGTAGGGCGAAGAATCTAACATGCCGAGCTCACAAACATGCTCCTTCCTCTAACTGCTAAAAGTTATTTATATCTACAAGTCCTATTTTTTCAGTTTTAATTCTTCATTTTCATCTCTTTCCATTGTCTTTTCTTCTGCTCTTTCCTATCTCTGTTGCCACTGTCCATCTGCCATTTAAACTAATTCAAAGACAGTATCTTGGACTTTTCTACTATGGCTACCATCAATGGAAAGACTCTAAATATTTTTAAAAAGCAATATTAAATCCAAAATTTGGAGGAAAAAAGAATTTATATAAAATCACAATTATTTGAGCATGTGCACTAGTACTTATCAAGCTTGCCAATATTATTCAATAGTTCTATCTCGAATAAAATAAGTCATGACAGAAATCTTCAAACAAGTTATGCAAAGACAATCCTAAACCCATGAAAATGGTTAACATTTTTTCATATTGCAAGACAGTATCCGTAATATCAATAATTTTATGATTTTATTGTATCTTTCTCCCTTGCCCAACTCTGATTTGTCTATATATAAATGAATATTTAGAATCCAAGTTTGAGTTTATAACTGTATAACTTAAAAACAAAACAGGTTACTCACGATTTATGTGGTCCATGTAATAAACACCAATCTGTTGATCATAAACAGTTTCCCATCCTAAAGGTAGTTCATCACCAACACAGTCAGCAAAAGTTAATGGCTTGGTAATCCTACAAATATTATAAAAAAAAAAAAAAAGTTCAAGCATGCTGCATTTAATTATAATTATAGTTGACGATAATGTAACTTTGATAAATTATGATTAAGGACATGACTTTTTAATGCCAAAACTTTTAACATAGAATAATCTCAAGTAGGAACATATTTCTTGTACTGAATGTACTGAAAGGCAAGAATAACACATTTTATTTACAGATACGGACTTTACAATTTACTTATAATGTCATGTAATTTTGTTTTTTCTTAACAAAAAAGTTATACAGGAAGTCCTACCAGTTTTTCCTAAACAAACACAGCTGTATTGAAAATATATATCACTAATATACATCATATATATATATATATATATATATATATATATATATATATATATATATATATGAATGATATTTTTGTAGTCAGGGTTTTTTCTCCTATGTAGATAAAGTTGTTAAATGGCCATAGTAGGATGATATCTCCAATCATCGCTTTCAGGCCTGTCAGACATTTTGTGTTGTTTATTCTGAGACTTATCATACATTTGAGCCTATGAATTTTATATATGTATGTATGTATGTATGTATGTATGTATGTATGTTTTCACGGGTATGTATGTGTGTATAGTTAATATTTCGGGTTTCTTCCCGTGTAATTGTGGATATATCCCTAAAAGGGTAGAAGCGACGTTTCGACAGAATCCCATCTGCCATCATCAGGCTTATGTCAGCAGTCATTTTGTACTAACTGCCATTGGTATTTCAAATCTGGTGCTGGTATTCTGGGATGGCTCCACCTTTTCATTCTGATTGGTTGGGAGTCCCAGTATGTGTTTATTGGCTTGGCTTCGGGTGTATGGTCGGTTTTTCTCCACTAGGTGGCAGGGCTTCATCTTTGTGGCTGGTTTGAATATGATTTGGTTGGGATTATTTTTTGATTAATGTTTGGTCTATGTTTTATATATGGTGTTAAGATTCGTCTATCTATGAGAGCAGGTTTCCAAATAGTAGGCAGACGTGAAGTGTCATCCCGTTTATTCATGCAATATGGTCTTTTTTCTATTTCTATTGCTTCTCTGATTATCCTGCCATTGAGATGTTCTATTTTTGCAACTGTTTTTGTTTTATTAAAATTAATGTTGTGTCCTGTTGTATTTATATGTTGAACTAATGATGTGTGTTCTTGTTTTTGTATTGAGTTTTTGTGTTGCTCAATGCGCACACTCATTCTTCTGTTGGTCTGTCCAATGTATGTTGATGGGCAGGAAGCACACGGGATTTCGTATATGCCTTGATCTTCTAATTCTATTTTGTCTTTGGGGTTTCTCAGAATGGATGATATCTTTCTATCTGTGCAAAATATGGTTTTGATGTTGTGTTTATGTAGTACTTTGCTAATTTTGTCTGTTGTTCCCCTTATATAGGGCAAGATGGCTTTCCCATTGTTTTGTTCCTCTTGTTCTTTTTTATTATGTCTTGGTGTTGTATGTTTGATCATATTGATGACTTTATTTCTACAGAACCCATTTGATGTCAGTACATTAGTTAGTGTATATAATTCTGTTTGTAAATGTGCTTCATCAGCCAGACGTTTAGTTCCTGTGGTTAATGTTTTGGCAACAGAGTTTATTTGTGCTGGATGGTGGTGTGATTTGGCGTTGAGATAGCGGTTCGTATGTGTCTTCTTTTGATAGATGGTATGTCCTAAAGTGCCATCAGATTTTTTATAAATTAATACATCGAGGAAAGGTAACTGGTTTTCTGATTCTATCTCCATGGTGAACTTTATTTTGGGATGGAGGCTGTTCAAATATACTAAGAAGTTTTCCAATTTATCTCTTCCATGTGGCCAGATCACAAAGGTGTCATCAACGTATCTGAGCCATAATTTTGGTTTGTTAACAGTTTTTTCTAAGGCATTGGATTCGAATTCTTCCATGAAAAGATTAGCGATGACTGGTGATAATGGTGATCCCATTGGTGCACCTTCTATTTGTTTATATCTCTGTCCTCTGTGTATGAAATATGTGTTGGATAAACAATGTTCTGTTAAGTTTGTGATATGTTTTGGTAGTTGATATTTGTTTTTAATTGATGACAGGGCTTCTTTGACAGGTATTTGTGTGAATAGTGATACAACATCAAAGCTTACAAGAAGGTCACTTTCTTTTATGTGTTGCTTTTTTATTATTTGTATGAAATGGTATGAGTTCTGTACATATGAAGCAGCAGATTCTGCGTAAGGTTGAAGAAAGTAACAGGACACAACATTAATTTTAATAAAACAAAAACAGTTGCAAAAATAGAACATCTCAATGGCAGGATAATCAGAGAAGCAATAGAAATAGAAAAAAGACCATATTGCATGAATAAACGGGATGACACTTCACGTCTGCCTACTATTTGGAAACCTGCTCTCATAGATAGACGAATCTTAACACCATATATAAAACATAGACCAAACATTAATCAAAAAAATAATCCGAACCAAATCATATTCAAACCAGCCACAAAGATGAAGCCCTGCCACCTAGTGGAGAAAAACCGACCATACACCCGAAGCCAAGCCAATAAACACATACTGGAACTCCCAACCAATCAGAATGAAAAGGTGGAGCCATCCCAGAATACCAGCACCAGATTTGAAATACCAATGGCAGTTAGTACAAAATGACTGCTGACATAAGCCTGATGATGGCAGATGGGATTCTGTCGAAACGTCGCTTCTACCCTTTTAGGGATATATCCACAATTACACGGGAAGAAACCCGAAATATTAACTATACACACACACACACACACACACATATATATTAGAAAAAATAATCAGCATTCAAGAAGTTGGACTTGTTTACTGCAGAAAATTATTAAAATGAATATCTTTATATCTATGTTAATAATGTAGTTCCAGATATTTTCAAGAAACTTATTATATAGAACCACAGCCAGGCAGCTCAATTATAACAAAGTCACTGATGAAAGCATGACTGAGGTGATATTAGCCAATTAAATCCAACCCCTCCTATCCCAAAGAGGTACAAGATGCTTTTTTAAAATTTCTATCTGGTCCAATACATCTGAAATTACTCAAGTGGGTCAAATTTTGTATGGCAACAAGTTATTTCTCTAGATTGGCTAGGATACTGACACTAATACAACTCTATCTTTTTTTCACTCCTTTGCTTGTTTGACTAGTTACCAGAAAGTAGAAATACTTTGAACTCTTAATTCCATACAAAAGAATATTTTAGATTGTGTGCTTAAGAATTTTTAAAAATGCAGATTTAGAAAGCTTTCAAATTTCACACATTAAAAGTCCCAAACAACTTCAAACCTAAAATAGCACCTTTATGACTATAGACATGACATACTAACAGAACTATTACATTTTCAGATATATTAGTGGAGGAAACAAATGCAATTTAATGTTAAACATTCGGTATTACATATAAACTAGAAATTAAAACCTCACTACTAAAATAGCCACATAGTAATAGAAATATGACTGCACCAAATATACAAGCATACTCAGATCCATCGCCACAGATTTAGAAGGCAGACAGTATCTCATTATTATACTCTTATCTTTAGCTTTCATAAACCCAAAAAAAGAAACTGTAAAAGATATATATTTGTGTTACAAAAATACCCTATTAAACTTTTTGTTTTTAAACAAGAGGAAAGGAAGCAAGGGCAGTCTTTCATAGGATTTGCCTACTAGCACTTCTAAGTTTATCTGAAAGCTTACATTTCAAGTGGAGAAATGTGATTCAAAACACATGTGGGCAAACATATAGCCCCTGTTGGAAATTCATTAAAAATGTGTCATTTCTAACCATAACTGCTTCTTAACTACAGGAAAAGCCACAGTTGATTTAAAGTGTTTCTGACACATGCTACATTCATGTCTGTGCATGAGCCGAATCACATCTGTCCTTTTGAATCTAAATTGGTAATCTTGGTCTCATCCAATTCCTGATTCCTACTCTCCATATACTTCTCTCAACAAAAATATTTTTCAGACTTTCCTGATTTTGCTCTTTTCTTCACAATATTTAAATCTTGCTTTGTTCTTATCACGAGCCACATTATTATTCCTAGCTACTTTGCTTGTTCTGTTTTCAGTCTGGTTCTTTGATCAGTCACTTACCAGTTCTATCTTGTATCTCTGCTCTAATATCTGGCATACTAGAAAGCAATATTTCCAGTCACTCACACAGCTACCAAAAAAAAAAAAAATGAAACTCCTTGCTGACAACTGGGGTGTGTGTGTGTGTGTGTGTGTGTGTGTGTTACAATTTAGCATACTTCTTTCATAGAAGACCAACTGCACCAGCTAACAAAACATTTACATCTTTCTTGATGTAGACAAACTCAGAAGAATACGCTGTTTGCTAAAATGATTTTGAAAAATCACTTTTAAACAAAGATTTGATTAGGAAGTTTTAAAGAAACATAGTAAAACTGACATCAAAATTATGACTTGGTAAAGCAAATAAAGCAACAACTCTGGGCATCTCTTCAATATGTTCTCTCGTGAACACAAATACAAATATTTGTGACTCGGCTTACTTAAATCCAATCAAAACAGACCATTAAACTAGACTGTCAATTCATAAAGACAAAAGTATAGTAAAATAGAAAAAAAGTTTAATTTAGTAATAATGGTACTTTATATTCAAATATGTAATAAAGGAATAAACGTCCAAACCTTAATACAATATCTTTTTATCTTTGTGGTTGCATATTTATCTTTCACAGAGTTGTGCATAAACAAAAACCATACTAGATTTTAAACTTTATATTTACTAATCTCACAATTCTGAAACTATCAATATTCTATATTAAATTTTGAAAGTAATCATAAAATGAAACATGGATAAAGAATTTAAGTTGTCTCACAAAGTTCAGGAAAAAAAAGACTTCTTACTATTTCCTCAGAATTATTGAAGAATAACGCAGAGTAATGGGTTTCAATCTTGTCACTGATTTTTACCTATGTTGACATCACTGGATGTGTCTCCAATTTTTAAGAAGGGAAAGAGAGATGACCTTACTAACTACAGGCCAGTAAGTCTGCTTAATATAATCAATCAGCAAACGTAATGCTAAGCAACTCTACAATAATCGTAAGGACTGGCTGAATCAAGGAAAATTGAAAGCGAAAGAGCAGGTCAATTTTAGAGAAGGTAGAGACACCAATGGAAGCATGTTTGGCCCTACAGCACTTGATCAGAAAATATTCAAACAGCAATGTGATGTCATTGTATGCTACCTTCATAGATCTTAAGGCATCCTTGTATTCTGTATTCAAGACCAAAGTAAGGGAAAACTTGAAAGCCACATCAATCAACTTTAGGCTTCTCCACTTAATTCATGCTCCACACACTAATACAATTCTTAAGGTCAGATGCAATATGCAAGGGTTTCTTTCGAAGTTAGTTAAACTTGAAATGAGATAAAACAGCAATGTATTTTGTCCCGCCCTTTCAATTTTTATATCAATGATATGGTAAGATGTCTAAACAATCTAAATTTCGAACTCTCTAAATTAGGTGATCACAGCATTGCCCTGATGTTCTATGCAGACAACACTGTGGATCTTTCCAGAACACCAAGAGGCCTCAAAAGAGCTCTGAGAACTTTGGTCTGATACTGCAGCAATGATAAATCTGGAAATCAGAAAACCAAGATTATGGCTTCTGTCAAAAAGCCAAAGCTCCACTTATGGAGCATTAATGACCATAAAATAAAACAAGTGATTAGCTCTGATTATTTAGGACAGCCATGCATGCTACTGGCTTGAGGAAAGCCCATTGTGGATATGCTGCTGTTACTAGAAAAAGATCTGCCAGTGCCATCCTTAAATTTTTCCAGTCCAAGGGAGGATATTACATTCCAGCTGCACATAAGCTCTCTCAGGCTAAACTACTACCCCAATTGCCTTATGAAATTCTGGTTGGCCCTCAGCTTCATGTTTCACTTCTCTGGAGAGGGTACAATCCAAATTTATCAGAGCCAATCTCGAGATATCACACTGGGTCTCAAATGCACACTGAATCTCAAAACACAAATGTACTTCTCTGACTGGAGACAAGTATGATATAAGTTGACTCCTGAGTGTATCTAATTTTTATAGACCTTTCGTTAAAACTCAACTTCTATCCTCAAAGCTTAAAACCATTCAGGACAATTTTCAATCCACATGGGTCAAGGCTGTTGAACCCATTATCTACAACAACCAAACATGCATACTCTGTGCTCTATAATAACTATCTGTACTTAAGCAAACTGAAATTTGTATATTAAATCAGACTTCTGCAAAATGCATACACTTTGAAAATAGTTTTAATTTCTGCTAATTAGCAAAAAAAGAGCTGCCCAAAGAATTAAGGATATAGAAGCACAAAATGATGTAGCTATCTTTAACAAGGTGGGTAACTTGAAATGGCTGAGCAAATACAAACATATTTTTCAAATAGACAGCTATTTGAAGTTACAACTGCCAAAACATCTTAGGGAGATATTTACATGATTGAGATTTGAACAGCTTGACACAATGATCAGATATGGGAGATTCCATTCTATACCCTACAATGTACCTGGCTCACATCCTATTTGATTGTTGCTTGCATAAGGAGGTGAGAGACAGGTATCTTGGTCTATATACCAAACGAACGATCCATTGGGATCCTCATATTAAAACAACTTACTTTATGTGCGGCCAGAATGTGAAAATAACATTTAACACAGCACAGTACTTAAACAAAATGGTCGTTGCTTACCTGAACGACCCTTTTGTACTCGCTGTGAAGACACTCCTCAGACTGGGTAACGATCACTCTCATTTGCACTGCTGAGTGTCAATCAAATCCCTCTGGAGCTGGATCCACCTCACTTCCTGCTCCTTCCTCAGACTTTTCACGAAGACAACTTGGACCAATAGCAGTAGAATCGACAGTGAGAGACTCCACCAAGTAGACAGACAGGAAGCAGACAGCTACAGAGGGAGAGAAAGCAGACCTCCACCAAAGCCAGGCATGGCCAAGAAAAAGGGAGGGACGGAGTGTCTTCACAGCGAGTACAAAAGGGTCGTTCAGGTAAGCAATGACCATTTTCCTACTCGCTGTTCAGACACTCCTCAGACTGGGACATACCCAAGTTAGAGTAAAAAGGGGGGGAACTAAGCCGTAGACTGGCCTTGGGGAGAGATTACAGCCTGTAATACCCTTCTGCCAAAGGCAGCATCTGCCAAAGCAAACTTATCCAGCCTATAGTGACTTACAAAGGATGAAAGGGATGACCATGTGGCCGCCCGGCAAATATCATCTACTGAAGCCTGGGTAGCCCAAGCCGCTGAGGTTGCGGCGCTACGGGTAGAATGGGGCAGTATCCCACCCGGGACGGGGGCCTCACTTAATTCATATGCCTTAGATATACAGGCCTTGAGCCACCTGCCCACTGTAGTCGAGGAGACCTTCTGACCCAGGGAAGAGGGAAGGAAGGACTCCAACAGAGCCTCAGTCCTGCGAAAGGGGGCAGTCCTCTTAAGATATCTTCTCAATGCCCGTCGCACATCCAAAGTATGCCATCGCTTCTCAGCCGGATGACGCGGGTTCGGGCAGAAATTGGGCAAGACGAGTTCTTGGGCTCGATGAAAACGAGTATTCACTTTGGGCACAAAGGCCGGGTCGAGGCGTAGAACAACCTGGTCAGGATAGAAAACACAGAGATCACTCCTCATTGATAAAGCGGCAATTTCGGATACTCTGCGTGCTGAAGTTACTGCCAACAAAAAAGCCATCTTGAAAGATAAGTAACGTAGGCTGGACGAAGCAATGGGTTCGAACGGTGGATTCGTTAAGGCCTGCAGCACCAAGGTAAGGTCCCAAGTGGGGTAGCGATGGATCGGCGGCGGCCGCAGGTTTGAGACCCCTTGGAGAAAGGAACGAATCCTGGGGTCCTGAGCCAAAGGAACACAAGCCTCCCCTGACAGGACAGTGGCCAGGGCCGCCACCTGTCGGCGCAGAGTCGCAGGAGCCAGGCTCTTGGAAAACCCCGCATGTAGAAAACCTAGAATGTCCGGAACAGATGCAGATGTGGGGTCTACATGATGATCTCCGCACCATCTGGTGAATGCATTCCATGAAGCGTTGTAAATACGAATTGTTGATGGTCTTCGAGCTGCCTGAATAATGGAGATAACATCGTCAGACAGGTTGTCCTTGAAGAGCTTTATGCGCTCAAATGCCACACGGCTAATCGAAGCCATTCTGGTTCCGGATGACGGACGGCCCCTTGAGTTAGTACTAACTTGTCGAGTGGAATTCTCCACGGTGGTTCGACCGATAAGTTCTTGAGGTCGGCGAACCACTCTCGACGGGGCCAATACAGCGCTACTAGTAGGAGGTTCGCCCGTTCTTCAGTGACCTTCCGCACTACCCTGGAGATGACAGGAAGGGGAGGAAAGGCGTAAAGAAGGCCCCGGGGCCACTGACTTCGAAGAGCATCCAGCCCTTCTGCTGCTGGAGACGGGTAGCGGGAAAAGAATCTCGGCAATTGGGTGTTCTGAGCCGTCGCGAAAAGGTCCACTAGGGGAAGGCCGAACCTCTTGGACAGGTCCTGGAACAGGCCGGGATCCAACCTCCACTCGGCATGATCTATTTGGTCTCTGCTGAGCCAATCTGCTTCTTGATTGAGAGTCCCCGAAATGTGTTCCGCTTTTATCGACGAGAGGTGAAGTTCCGCCCACGACAGAAGACGCTCCGCCTCCTGCATTAGTGTCCATGAGCGGGTGCCCCCTTGTTTGTTGATATGGGCTTTGGTGGCCACATTGTCCGTCAGAATCAGAAGATCCTGGCGATATACAAGGCGTTTGAAGTGCATCAGGGCGAGACGGACCGCTCTGAGCTCGAGCCAATTTATATTGTGTTGCAGTTCCTTTGACGACCAGACACCTTGGGCTAACTGACGGTCGAGGTGCGCCCCCCAGCCTCGCAGACTTGCGTCCGTGGTCAACACCATCCGAGCTGGTTCCAAGAAGGGGGAGCCCTTGTCGAGGGCCGGAGACAGCCACCACCTCAGTGAAAGGCGCACAGGAGCTGGAACTGTTACCTTGAGAAGAGTCTCTGCTCGACCTTGTCTCTGGTAAGGGAGCAGAAACCATTGAAGGCGACGTAGATGGAAACGTGCCCACGGGACAATGTCTATGCATGAGATTAATTTCCCCAGAAGCTGGGAGAGTGTCAGTAAGGTCACAGTCCTGTGTAGTAAGACTTGAGACACCAGATTTCGTATGCTGACTCGTCTGTCTGGAGATAGGAAGACCACACACAGATTGGAATCTATTGTTGCCCCGAGGTGCAGAATGCGAGACGTAGGAACTAGATGGCTTTTGGCCAAATTCAAAGTGAACCCGTGGTCTTGAAGGGTCTGAAGTACTAGCTCCCGGTCGTGGGTCACCTGTTCTGGAGAGGACGACAGGATCAAAATGTCGTCGAGGTAGCATGCCAGACGAACCGGAACCTCTCTGAGCGACGCTGCTAACGCCGCCAGCAACTTTGTAAAGGTCCTCGGAGCGGACGAAAGGCCAAATGGCATAGCCCGGTATTGGAAGTGGTGGTCTCCAAACGCAAAGCGGAGGTACTTTCTGTGGGAGTGGTGAATGGGTACGTGCAAGTACGCTTCCTTCAGATCTACAGATTGCATGAGATCCCCTCGTCGGATGCAGCCGAGCAGAGACTTGAGGGAATGCATTTTGAACCGACGGTACAAGATGTAATGATTGAGACGTCGAAGGTTCAAAATGCCTCTCCAATTGCCCGAACTCTTCGGGACCAGGAATAGCGTTGAATAAAAGCCGGTTTTGAGTTGGTCCGATTGGACTTGTTCTATGGCCTGAATCTGTAACAGATGGTAAATTTCGAGCGACAGAAGGGAACGCTTCTCCGGCTGAAGTGGCCAAGGGCAGTGAACATAAAAGTCCTGTGGCATGGTGGTGAATTCCAAACGTAACCCTTCGGTGACAGTTTGGACAATCCAGGCATCCGAGGTGGTAGTTGGCCACAGGTGAGAGAATGCCTGGAGCCTGCCCCCGATGGGGACCAGGTGCGGTGAGTCACTTACCGCGCCTGGAAAAACGGCCCGCTGACTGCCTGAAGGGTCGCCTGAAGTTGGATTGTCGGCGACCGCGGTCACGAAAGGGCGCCCTGTCCGAAGCTGGCTGGTACTGAGACTGCGAAGATCTGTAGTAAGAGGCTCCACCAGCGCCTTGCTCCTGTCGAAAGGACTGTCGATTATAAGGTACATAGCGCCTATCCTGACGCCGGAAGGACGTGGGTAACACCTTCTTCTTATCCCTATTCTCGATCAGCACAGAGTCCAGGGAGGAGCCAAATAAGGCAGAGCTTTTGTAAGGGGCGGCAGTCAAACGTCACTTGGACTTGGCGTCAGCTCTCCAGTTACGGAGCCACAAGAGACGTCTTGAAGATACTGTCGAAGCTAAAGCCCGGGAAGCAAACTTAGCTGCATCCAAGGACGCATCAGCTGAATATTTGGCAGCTGCGACCAGTTTGGCTAGATCCTGCTGTAATCGTGCATCTTCCGGGGGAAGTCTTTCCTTCAATTGGCGCAACCACACCAGCGATGCCCGATTAAAAAATGATGAGGAGGTTGCAGCACGAATAGCCCAAGCCGCAGCTTGGTGTGTTTTACGAAAGCCCATTTCGGCTCGCTTGTCCTCAAACTTGAGACCATCCCCCGCCTCACCTACCAGGATGGAAGACGATGTGAGACTCGCCACCGGATCATCAACTGTAGGCAACTGCAACAGAGCGTCTAACGCAGGAGCCGAGGCATAGAGTTTTCGATCAAATGAGTTCGGCCCCGACGACGAGGCGGGGCGGTCCCAGGGCTTTTGTACAACCTGGCAGAAAAGATCCGGACAGGGAACAAAATCCTCATCAGGCTGAGGCAGATTGAACAAGTTATTATTGGGGCCTGATGGAGCAGAAGCAGAGGAACCTTGAAGAGGCGTGGAATCCATATTAGTGGCAGCTTTTGCTTTGCGCAGGAGAGAGCGAAACAAAGAAGGCTTAAATAGTCCCGGAAAGGCCGGCTTGTCCTGAATCTCCTCCTCATCCCCTGACATCTCAAAGTCATCTAGGAAATCTTCCTCCCGGGCTGATTCAGGCTCAAGACTACAAGCACCAGATAGCTGCTGATGTTGTGCAGCAGGGGGATGCACAGAACAGGCAGAAGTAGTAGGGCACGTTGGAGCGGGTAAGGCACCAGTGGCTTGCTGCAACCCCATTTGGAACATATGTGACATAGCGTTAGTAAAAAAGGACTGAAAATCCACAGACTGAAGGAAGCCCGGGCCCGTCTCAGGACGGAGGCCGGCTGCAGTGGGTGTAAAGGTAGCTTCAGGACCTGACCTGGAAGCTTGAGAAATATGACTTGCAAAACTAGAGGAGCGAGACCTAACACTAGGCCCTGGCTGATTAGTTGCAGAAGTTTGGACCTCCTGAGAGGCCAATGGCTCATCCTCCCTCAGATCACTGGCCAACAAACCTCCACTATGAGAGGCCGAGGGCTCACAGGTCACCTCGTGGCTCAAGCCTTCAGGAATTGGACCTTGACCAGGGTCCTGGGCCTGTTGTCTAGCCTTAGCAAACCGCTTTTCTAATGCCTTATGCCTCCTTTGGGCATCCTTATCTGCAGTAGCAGATTTGGAGGACTTCTCCTGTCTAGAAGCTTTAGACTTCTTCCCCCTGAGCTGTTTAGGGGAAGGTACTGGGGAGGGAGATGGACTTTTGTCCAGATCAGAGGAAAGAGCAAGTTCCTCCCTGTCACCCATGATTAATCACCCCAATGAATTAATTTATTTTCACCAATCAATTGTAAATAGACAAGAATTAATTCTATAGAAATAATTGAATATTAGCAAGCTAAATCCTAGTATACATAAATCTAAATGTTTATTATTTTTTTTCTTAATATATATATATATATATATATATAAATTATTTCTAAGCAAAACCGTGCTATTAGTAAAACAAGGTAACCGCCCCCTCCTTTTTTTTTTTTTAAGAAATATAAATTAATTTAAACAATATATACTTCCCTGTGGCTTTCAGAGAACCGTGCTGCAGACAGTTGCCAAGTGCAGGTACGATCAGGACAGCGTCCTCACCTGCTGCCAATCTAGCGACCCTGGAAACCAAAGCCCAGGTCGCTAAGGCCACGGAGAGAGCAAAACGGTGGCGAGGATCAGGGCTCAAAATGGCGGCCCACGAGGCGACGTTTCAGAAGTCCTAAGCCAGGCGAAACACAGCGCCTGCGGCCGGACTGAAGCTGCAGCTATAAGATAATCACTATTTTTTTCAAAAAAGGCTAATGAGTATGCCAGCCGGCAGGGACTCAAGCCGATAGATGTAATGGCCACGAAGGCAGTCCAAAACCTCGCAAAATGACTGGCAAAATGGCGGCAATGGCGGGAACAGCTGAATAGAATTAACCGCCAGCCAAGCCAAGACGCTAGCGGCGGCCGGAGCCCCGAACCGCCGATACGCGCTTTAAACTTCACCAAAGTGAAGGTAATCGAAGCGCAGCACTTTTAAACAGAAAACAAATGATATTGGGACAATTCCCTTGAAATAAGACAAAAATAATAAAGAAATTTAAACTAGAGAACAGACACTCGATGCTATTGCAATGGCTGAGTGAAAAAGTCTGAGGAAGGAGCAGGAAGTGAGGTGGATCCAGCTCCAGAGGGATTTGATTGACACTCAGCAGTGCAAATGAGAGTGATCGTTACCCAGTCTGAGGAGTGTCTGAACAGCGAGTAGGAAAATGGTTCGATTGAGATCTACATACGTGGGACTGATTGGGGTAGATTGACACCAAAATATAATTTTATGTCGTTTTATTCTATTTTACATATTTATGTATTAAATCATATTGTATCTTATCCTATAACTATTGTATTTTACCTTTCTCTTATTTTAAATTGTTTGTATAGGATTTTATTGGTGAAATGTGTTTGAACCTTGTGCTTTGATATGACCAATAAAGCTATAATCATTAGGAGAAAGTAAGAACATGTTCTATAGTGTCCACCTTCCAGAATCACAGAAGCAGAATCTTTCACTCAGTGGTATTTTCAAAAACATTTACTGTCCACTACTTCAGAGGGTAGAGATGGCATTGGGCAAGAGAGAAAGCTTACCAATGCTATGTGTTTTTAGTTGTGTCAGGTATAGCTGGCAGCAATGCAGTATATCTGTTGAGTACTGGTGTCAGGAAAACTAGAGTCTTCCCTAATTTGTTTGCCTCTTTGTATCCTTTAATCTTTGCTTCAGGGTTTGTTTCGCCTAATCATATTCCATTTTAAGAACTGAAGAAGGAAAGTAACCTAGACTTAAACCCATGTGGATTGAAAATTGTCCTGAATGGTTTTAAGCTTAGAGTCCTCCAACTCTAAGAAATATGTCTGGATATTCACCCAATTTTCTGAATCTGAGTTGCACTGCAAAGCACACTAAATGAATCCCATTCTATTGATGAAAATACATATACATGTATACATATGTATACATATATACATATACAAATATATGTATACACCGTATACATATATTTATCAATAATCTCTGGAAACTTTGTTAAAGAAATTGTAGATAAAATAATGAAGGAATTTTTTTAAAGCTCAGATATCCTAAGTATCACAAATAATTTACTGCAATATACTGTAGCACTTTTTTTTATTTTAAAACGCACAGAAAAGCTTTTTTTTAATATAATGCTGATTTACTGCTACTGCATTGCAATAGTTCATCCATAAAAGTCCACCTCGTTATGCCTTCAAAAATGGAAGTACTACTAAAATGTGGGTGGCAAAATATTTTAAAATTGAATACTTCCACTGAAACAGGTATTTCAACTCAAACCAAGTTCAGTTTAATTCAAAATGGGCTGGTTCTACTGTTTACAAGTGTTTCAAGCTCAAAATGCAAATACAAAATAATTGAAACAATTCAGTTCAAATATGAAACAGCTGCTTTGAAACCAAAATAACTTTCTAACTCGAAGCAAGGTGGGGGGCACTGTGTTATGGTGGTTCTCCTCCTTTCTCTCCGACCGGTCGCAGTTTGTGTTGACAGGGGGGCAGAGGTCGACCTCGAGGCCTCTCATTTGTGGAGTGCCGCAAGGGTCGGTCCTCTCGCCCCTTCTGTTCAACATTTATGTGAAGCCGCTGGGTGAGATCATCCGTGGCTTTGGGGTGAGATACCACCAGTACGCTGATGACACCCAGC
Organism: Arizona elegans; assembly: GCA_022577455.1. Taxonomy (NCBI): domain Eukaryota; kingdom Metazoa; phylum Chordata; class Lepidosauria; order Squamata; family Colubridae; genus Arizona; species Arizona elegans. The sequence continues at coordinate 29,283,440 of JAKOOJ010000006.1, read as the reverse complement.
TATGCATCTCCACCCCAGGCCACCCCAGCGATGCCCTTGAAGTGATGGCCCAGTGCCTGGAGGCTGTACGGATCTGGATGGGGAGGAACAAGCTCAAGCTCAACCCTTCCAAGACTGAGTGGCTGTGGTTCCTGGCATCCCGATATAGTCAGCTGACTCCATCGCTGACTATCGGGGGCGAGTCTTTGGCCCCTGTGGAGAGGGTGCGCAATCTGGGTGTCCTCCTGGATACGCAGCTGTCCTTGGAGGAACATCTGACGGCTGTTGCCAGGGAGACCTTTTGTCAGGTTCGCCTGATTTGCCAGTTGCACCCCTTTCTTGATCGGGATTCCGTGACCACAGTCACTCATGCCCTCATCACCTCTCGCCTGGACTACTGCAACGCTCTCAACATGGGGCTCCCCTTGAGGAGCACCCGGAGGCTCCAACTGGTCCAGAATGCGGCCGCGCGGGTAATTATGGGAGCTGCATGGCGCTCCCGCATAACACCGGTCCTGCGCGAGCTGCACTGGCTCCCAGTGGTCTTCCGGGTGCGCTTCAAGGTGTTGGTTACCACCTTTAAAGCGCTCCATGGCATAGGACCTAGTTATCTTCGAGACCGCCTTCTGCCACCGACGACCTCCCATTGACCGGTGCGCTCCCACAGAGAGGGCCTCCTCGGGATGCCATCAGCCAAGCAATGCAGGCTGGTGACCCCCAGGGGGAGGGCCTTCTCTGTGGGGGCTCCCACCCTCTGGAATCAGCTGCCCCCAGAAATAAGGAGAATCCAAGACCTCCGTGCCTTCCGCCGTGCCCTTAAAACTTACCTTTTCCAACAAGCCGGGCTGGCCTAACAAATCTTTTAAATGATTTTAAATTTGTTTGTCTTTTTAAATTTTGGGCCAAATTGAGATATTTCTTTTTAATCTGTCTGTTCTTAATGTATTTATTATGTGTTTTTATTAGGCTATACACCACCCTGAGTCCCTAGGGAGAAGGGCGGTATATAAATTTGAAGTAAAATAAAAAAATAAAAAAGGTGTTTACAATTAAAAATAAATTCAAAATGTTTTATATTTCATTATTTTAAGCATATGTTCCCAATTAAAAACAGCAAAAATTTAAATTTTCAGAACAAGTTTAACGAGTCTTCTGATTCACATGTGATACTATGATGCTAACACTGCTATATACGAGTATCTCAATGATAAAAAATATTTTAATTTCTTTCAATATGACAAAATTCTAAATTCTCTGCCATTTCTATATCAATTGGGTTCCTCAAAAAATGATTTGGTCATCACTTTTAACTCTTGATGTAAAAATCATCAAGTAGTCATTTATGATTAACATCTTAATTTTCTTTTCTTTTTTTATAGACAAGTTTTATTGAAAAATTCTTCTTTTCATCATACATATTTTATGAACAGAGTGCTGACCAGGTCACATCTTATACATCTTATATATAATCAAAATCATCCTTATAATATATCTTTTATCATCCCATTTTTTCAATATTTATCTCTTTTATACATCCTTTATCACAAATTTATCATTTTTCTCCATCTCTTCTTATTTCAACTTCTGCCATATTATTTTCTTTCCATCATTTTTATCCTGTTCACTTTACGCTTTATGCTTCTTCTCTGTTACAATCACTCCAGTTGTTTAGATTCTTCCTTCATTTCCAGAAATGTCTCTCTACTTCTCTGCCCAATCATGAACAATAAAATATTCATCTTAATTTGCATTAATATCAGAATTAATAATATTCTTATATTACTTATTTTCACCTTTCTATCTGCTGTGGTTTGTCACAAAAATGTTCTATTCCTTCTTTTTTACATAAATAGTCACTTTCATGGTTTCAGCCTTTTTTTCCTTCACAATTAACATTTTTTACATTGATATCACAATTGATATTATCAAATTACTTATTTTCACATTTCTATCTTTTAAAATTTAATGTAGACAAACTCTATTCATTCATTTTTATATATTCACTTATAGTCCTTTCCACCATATTTTTCTACTTCTACCATATTATTTTTACATAATTCTTTATCATTTCATTTTCAAGGCTTTCATCTAGTTAATATCACAATATATCCTAAAATCTTCTCTTTTACCCTACTATATAAAAAACTATCAAAATACAATTATTATTATTATTATTATTATTATTATTATTATTATTATAGTGTCTACTTTCCCCTTCCCATTTCTTAATCTACCTCATTAATATTTGCCTATTTTTTACCACATTATTCTTCATCTTTAACCATCATCTTTTTAGTATCCTCTTTTCTAATAATTTTTTGCACGACCCTTTATCTCGCTCTAACTTCTCAATTCTCTTTTTTATTTTTTAAAATATGTTACATTTCATTTTCTGGCTTCCATTTATCTTTTTTTGTTGTATTGTTTGAACCTCCCTCCCCAAAGCTTTCCCTTGTCTCTTACTGATTTTCCCCTTTTTTCTTTTTTCCTGTTTCTTTTTTAGGAGGAGTTTTCCCCCTTTCCTCTCTACTCTTTTTATATTCCCAACCATTTCTATCATGCTCGCTGTCTGATTTCTATTTTTTAATATTTTCTTTTCACCATTATTAGTTTCTTGTTTCTCATTCAAATTTCTCTCTCCCAGCTTCTCTTCATTTTCTTTTTCTATATATCTAGGTGAATTTTCCATTTCTTTTTTGCCTACTAGTGATTCATGCACGTTTTTGAGCATCCAAATTTTAAGTCTATTTAATTTTCTTATTTCTCCTCTTCTTTTCTGCTCCAATTATTCCTTTATTCTTTATAATCAAAATATTCTTCTCAATTATTATTATCCCAATTCGGCAACAATCAAATCCAAATATAAGACTATCTTCCAGAAGAGAAAGAAAGTAAAACAACCACCCAGATGTAAAGCACAGTCACTCCTTAATTTTTCACATGGTATCCAATTCTTCTTCTATATGGCCAAGGTCGAAATTTCCAGCTGTTATTTCTTCTGTTTTGTCTATTTGAATAGAATGTTTTTCTTTCCTCCAGCAGATGGCACTCTCTGTTTCTACTCCTTTACAAAGCTGACTCTTTTATCCATTTATTTATCAAAATGTCCAATAATTTTTCCAAAGTTCTCTTATGAATTTTTATTTCTTCCGAAAATCATATTCTTTCCTTTTAACAATCTTTGCTTTTCCCAATTTTCCAAATCAGCTTTCTCAGCTTCTTTATATCACAATCCAAAGCCTCCTCTTTGTTCCACGTGTGTCTGTGTTTTTTCCCACCTCAAAAGCCCAATAGCTGCTAGTCTACGCTCAGGAAAGCTTTTAAAACTTCAATTTCCACTTTTTTAGTATAAATTGGCATTTATCTCACCCAGTTCTAGCACTCCGTCCAATCGCTACTCCTGCACAATTCTTTGGTCCGGCTGTCCCAGCTTCAAGACGGTCACCATAAGACGGTCACCACCTGCTGCCGCTTTGGAAGAGCTGTTTCTGCTCCAGCGAGGAAATTGCCAATTCCTCACGGTCCACTAAATGCCTCTCCTTTCTTCACCATCCCTGCAAGACGGCTATGGCTCGAAAGCCTCTTGGCAGTGGTTCGTCCAGCTGGATTTCACACGGCTCATCAGAGCCCGTTATTTTCCAGTCCGTTCCCGTTGTGACGTCAACCGGAAGTCAACATCTTAATTTTCAAAGGTAGATGATTTCGGACAATTTCATAGAATTCAGCATTAAGGCACTTTTTCCACAATTAGCAGTTCCACTCTCCCCACCAATCCAAGCATCATTAAGTTAAAAATAGACATTTCCATTTCCATTCTTATTTCCTCTGTAGTTTCTAAGCTCTTAGAGTGTTTATTTAATATATCAACTTCCTATGTTTGTATTTTTGAAGGATCGGAATGAAAAACAGAAACATTTAGGCTTTGAAATCAGCTCCTTCTGAAGTATGACTTATGGTTTGAATGGCACATTTTTGTACCAGGAGAAGTTTATAACAATTAGCAGCACTGCACCTAAATGCATGCATTCAATGCCATCCAATAATTATTTTTGTATATCTCTTTTTCCAATATACTGTAAAATAGTAAATTCTTGTGATAGTCATATAGTACAACAGGAATTCATTATGGGATCTTTTTATGTACTAATATGAGAGAAATGTCTATGGATGATGATTCTCAATCATCCAGGTCATGGTTGTCCCAAGGTGCTTTTCAAAAAGCAGCTGGGCTTTGTTGGGTTTTTCCTGTAAAACATTTTGCTTCTCTGCAATAAAGATTTTAATCTAATTGAGTTTCTGAGTGTAGATGATAACTGATTTAAGAGTTAGGTGTTTGGACACCAGTAATTTACTACTGAGCTCTCATCTGGAAGATTGCCTGCTCAAACTCAATTTTGGATTTTTATTTTTGAATTTTTCTCAATCAACACAACAATTCTTCAAAGAAAATTGTTGAGAATTACAATACAAAGATAGCTTGATCACACTTTGAAGACTTTTGGCAGAGTCAGATTAGGATTGATACATCCACTGTAGGGTCTTTGATCTCTCATATCTCATGATATCATCAATCAGGTATCTTTCTGGCTATCCATATGAGGGGAATAAATTACCAGTAGAGTCTTTAGGGGTATTCACCTGCCTACCTCAAATATGAGAGTGATATGTCACCTAGATTAACAAGGTCTGTGTCAGATGTTAGACAACCAGGACAATATGATATATGGGCTACTAAAACAAACCATACATGGACAAAACAAGAGAACCTGGAAAGGATGAAACAGCATTACAACATTAGATCTAATAAGAAGAGATATATAAAAGATATGATGGAACTAAGGATGGACAAAAAACCTGCATCCACACTAAGAAACAGCTAGTTATCTAATGCTTCAACATAATGAAAAGGAAACCACTCTCATAACCTGACATGGATCAGTGGTTCTCATCTTGTGGTCCATGGACCCCTGCGGGTCATCAGAGGGGGTCTGTGAAAATTTTAAGAAATGTTATGATTTAAATATTGAGTTAAGTCTTGAGGGTCCGTAGCCACAAACGGTATTTAAAGGGGGTTGGTGGAGAAGAAAAGGTTGAGAACCACTGACATAAATCAACTACACATTACATCCTGGACTCAAGAAGACCCAAAAGAACAACTGGGTGGACAGCCAATATCTGAAGCTGGAATGTCACTATCATCTCCTCCATCCCACAACACAGAAGCTAATATGAGGCATATGATAATGGATATGCTAGCTACAATCAACCCTTGACACCAGGTTCCAGGATTCAGTGAAAAACTACCATCAGATAATATGCCAGAGAATGCCAACAAAGCCCTTCCACCATAATTCAAACAATGAAGTAGTATACACTACAGTCTCTGTTATCTTGGAGACACTTGCTATGCAATAAAGAAAAACAGCAGTACACACACAGACTTGATTTGTTTGATTGTTTGCCTAAAGAAGTAGAAGCCAAAAAGACAAATGCTTTAAATTTTTTGAAGTGTACTCCCAAACACAGTGCACCAAACAATAAACAGCAGAACCACCAACAGCAGAAATTGAACAGTACTGGAAGAACATATGGGAAAAAGAGAAGACATATAACACCAGTGCATTATGGCTATAGGGTCTCAGAGCAGACCACAGCAATCCCCGAGAATGAGAACCAGTCACTTTCACAACAGGTCAAGAACATGAAAGGCTAGGCAGCAGCTGGCCAGGAAATAATCCATACCTACTGACTAAAGAACCCTACAACCTAGCAGCACAGAAGAACCAGCTGCTAGCAGCAGATTTCCTCCCAGACTGGCTAACGTAAGAAAGGACAGTGCAGATCATGAAAGATGCCCACAGGGAAATAGCACCATACAACTGCCATCACTCACCTGCTTCCCCAGAACATGGAAAGTCATATCAGGCATCATAGCCTCCAAGCTAAAGACATATATAAGTTAGTACATGAATCCAGCTCAGGGTATTGGGAATAACACAAGAGGCTCAAAATACCTATTGCTTATAGATAGAGCATGTGCATCACAGGGTCTTTCATTAATCCTGGCAAGTCACTGGTGTATACATTAAATAGTAATGGAGCTAAAATGCACCCTTGCCTTACCACTTTGCTTGTGTGAATCTTGTCAATCAGGGCTCCATTAACCCCATACCACACTTTCAAACAAGTATTTGTATATAGGGCTTTAATCAGGATTAGTAGTTTGGGTTCAATTTTAAGAGCTGTCAGTTTACACCATAGTACATCTCTACTTACCATATCAAATGCGGCTATGAGATCTATAAAGGCTGCATATAGGGGTTACCTCTTGCAGGCATATTTGGCAGTTAGATGGTTCAGAACAAAGCAGTTGTCAATGGTAGATCGACTTTGTCTAAAGCCTGCTTGTTCTTCTACGAGAATATGATTTTCCTCTGCCCAGATTTCCATTTTGTTACTTTGTTCAGAAGTAACCTCGCATATATTTTTGCTACAATATTAGAGCAATCACCTAAGACTCAAGGTCTAGACAGACCAATCTGAACACAGCTAAGTTTCACTACAGGAAAGCCAACAACTCAATGCCATGCACAGGGATCTATGAATGCCTGGCACTATACAAATGAATAATAATTGAAACATCTTCCTCAAGAACTCAATGGGACTTTGGAAGACAGCAATGGAAGTCAACTCAAGACAGTTCACACAAGTAGTCATCAAGTGTGGCATAAACCAAAGTGACACAGTCCTGCTGTTCTGCATAGGCTTGAACTTCCTCAGGCAGACAATCACAAGGAATGGATACAGGTTCAAGAGTGGAACTACCATCAAGCACCTCCTCTGCATGGATGACATCAAGCTGCATGCTAGAGCTGGCCCACCTGACAGAGATCTACAGTGAGGACACTTGGGATGTCATTAGGACTGAAGAAATATGGCCAGATGGTGGTCAAGAGCGACAAGGTAGTTATGACTGATGGGTTGGAACTAAGCAGCTACAGAGCAGACATACAGACCAGCTACAAGTAGCTTGGTATCCCAAAGTCACATAGGATCCACAATAAGGAGGCAAGGAAAACAGCAACATCCAAGTACCATAAAAGATAAGACAGGATAAGACAGGTCCTGAAGAGCCAGTTTAACGGGCAGAAGGAACATGCCATCAACACTTTTGCTCTACCATTCATCCATACCCTCCTGGTATAGCTGGCCAAAGATGCACATGAAATCTGCTAATGTGAAGACCCAGAGACTCCTCATAATATACAGAAGTTTCCTCCTCAAAACCAACACTCAGGGACTGTACACCACCTGGAAATAAATCAGGCAGTGTGTGTCAAAGTGTTCATCCAGGACACAAAACCCAGAGTATCCAGGAATAGATGACACCTCAAGATGAGCTGCTGAGAGAATACCTTAGGCAGCAGCAGTCATACAAGGAAATCCAAGACTCTAAATGGGATATACCATCAACATACAGATGAGGTGGCAGACATTGGGAAATTCTACTAGCAGCTGGAAAGGGTTGGAGTAAAAAAAACAGCACTGAGTCTCTGACTATAGCACTGTAAGAACATGCATTAAGCCAGACCCACAGAAGTGGGTCTCTAACCCATTAGAAAGAATTTGAGATGTAGACTATGCTGAGAAACCTCAGGAACAGTCCAACATATAGTGGCAGGATGTAAGATGAAACAGCATATACTGAACAGCAGAATGCAGTGGCTGTCACTGTACATAGAAACATCTATACAATGTGTGGGCTAGACTTTTTCAAGTTCAGACAGGAGATTCCACAGAAGGTCACAGAGAATAACAGGGCTAAGATCCTGTAGAATTTCTAGATCCAGACAAAAAAGTTGGTATTGGCCAATTAGTCAAGACATCGTGTACAAGACAAGGACCAGAAGATTACAGTAACGATGGATGTAGCAGTACCAAAAATGTTGGGAAGGAGGAATGTGAAAAACTGGAGAAGTACCAAGGTCTGAAGAATGAACTAGAGAGGATGTGGAAAGTAAAGACCAAAGTGGCTCCAATTGTGATAGGTGGGACAGTGACTTCTACAGATGCCAGGAACATCATAAGAGTGCAGTACTAGGAACTGCTAAGGTATTGCATAGAACCCTTAAACTGTCAAGTCTCTGGTAGGACACCCAAGATTGAGGAAGAAACATAGCATCCATGGGGATGAAAATGACTTTTTTCATATATGTATGTGTGTGTGTTCGGCAAAGTTGGGGAGTACTAACAGAATTAGGCAGGAGATAAGTGAAATGGATAGGATCAAATATATTACTGGAATATCTTTGGGAGAGATGAATGTGCATTACTAAGGACAGGTTACAACATTTGTTCATAACAATTACCTAGATTTGAACTCAACTCACCTAAATAAGTAGTAAATATAAAATTTATTCAGAATTATTTTACAAATTTCTTCTGATATTTTGAAAAACCTGCCAAATGCTCATGTAAGCTCCATAAAATAAAGAAAGATGTTTATATAGATCTTAAGAAAACAGAATAACAAATTCTAAAGCAGGTAACTTAAGTAGTTAAATCAAATTACATTCCATTCAGGTAGCACATTAATGTCTTACAACAGAAGTAAAGACAGATTTGTCAAGTAACCAGTAAATACATGTCTCAGCTAAAAAGAAACTCCTCCAAAGAACTTTAAAGATATATAATTAATGTATGAATTTCACTTTTCTGTTTAATATAGTAGTTACCAAGTTGCTAAAGCTCACAGAAATGGCAACATCAGGTAATCTTACCTGCCATGTCTTAGCATTCTAACAGAAGTATCAAGTATTAAGAAAGGGTAACTTCGTAAGGACTATATAAAATGGTACACATAGTGGTACCTAGTTTGTTAATCCAATGAAAACTATAAATTCTGCTTGTGCGTTTGCCATAAAGACCAGCAAGTTCAGTTAACATTAAATTTCTTCAGTAATTTTTCTACTAGCAGATGGAATTTGCTATTCTAAATTACAATGCTTAAGATATTTTAATTAATTGATGACTTCAGAGTTTGATGAAATCTACGTCCATTTAATGTTTCACTGCATGTTCAATAGAGACTGCCTCTCCCCAATCACATCAGTCTCCCTTATGAGATCTAGCAGTGAGGGCATGCTGCAGATACCACCAACTAGGGATCTATATTTGGTGGATTCCAGATGTGTCTCTTCTCCCATGGACCCATCTTATTGAACATTCTTCTCCCTCAAATTACATTAGTTCCATCACTTTTGACATTTTGAAAGTCCCTCAAGATCTGGCTATATAATTAGGCCTGGGACTCTCAGGGAACCAGAAACAACTCAAATGCCAACTTTTATTCTTCCTTTGCCGAGGGTTTGTATATTTGTTTTAATAATATTTATTTTATAATCTGAATTACTTCTTGTTTTTAATACTTATTGTTTGATTGTTGTACGCTACCTAGAATTGTATTTTCTGAAATGGGCAGCTGTACAAATGTAAATGAATAAAATTAAAAAATACATCCATCAGAACTTTAAAAAATCCCACCCAAAAGATATCTATAATTGATGTATCTGTATATAAATATTATACGATGAGACCTAAATTAGAGATAATCTATCAATATACAATCCCCAAAGTATAGCTGCCTTAATTGTGGGCTACTTTAATGTCTGCTACCCAAAGTGTGGTGAAGTATGACTACTGACTCATTCTGATCAAGTATAGAAGTACTTGATCACAAATGACTAATACGGAATGGTGAATCTCTATAAATTTCTTGGTTACAACCTTGTGTAAATTTTAAGTAACAGATGCAATAATATACTTTTACAGACTAGTTGCCTAATATTGATATATAGAAACATACTATTCCCAAAGCATCTCTTATGAACTCATAATTTAAACCTATCAGGATGGCATATAATATATTTCATGCTGTGGGCTACAGATAACCTTTGAGAAGAATGCATTGGCTTGAAATTCGAAACATCACGAAGCAGAGAAAAGTATAATTTAATTATAAATTAACTGGTATTTAATTAGATAATTATTCTTTTCTATTTCTTTACTCACATTCCCTATCATATTCAAATTGTAATTCAGTGACAATTTGATTCAAAGCCCAGAAATTGTACACATCTATGCCAAAAAAAGGAAAAATATTTTGTTTGCACAAGTAAACATTTTATTACACTTATTCTTTTTTATCCCTTGTAGTAGCAAAGATAAGCTTCAAAATATACACACAAATGTTTCAAAGAAAGTTGGTGATTTCCAATTAATCAAGGCAGGTATCTTTAACATAAATGCCTTCACTTCATCCATAATGGAAATAGAGCAAAAAATCTATTTAAAACAGCAAAACCAGGTTTTGCCCCAAATATATGCACCCATTTCAAATCAACTGCTCTTTCTGTTCTTACTTTTTTATGTACAATTAGAAGTAATATATCAGGTTTCTTTGCAGAAATGTTCTGCATACAGAAAAGGCTCTTATACAAGATAACTTTTTTCTCTTAACTAAAGTTGTATCACGTCAAATGAAAGTTAATAAGTGTTTCTTATTGCTTACTAATAAAATGTATTCATTTTTATTTTGCATGTGTCATTATGTTTTGCAAGCTTTTAACATAACTTTTGTTTTAGAACAGAAGGTAAGGGGTTTTTTTATAAAAAAAAAGATTGGCACCTGTAATTTTAGGTTTTCTAATTGATTGGTGTACTTGATCTTCACAATTTTTAAGGCATACAATATTCCAAATCTATAAATAGTTTCTGAAACTATTTATCTCTTTGAAAAATAGAATATTTACAATACTTTGCTGAAATGTGATATCTGGGAAAAATGAAACAACTATGCAACAACTTATGCACATTTTAGAATTATATTTCTCTGATCTGATCCCCAACCCCCGGTCCATGGCATACCAGTAACCGGTCTGTGCAAACAAGCGAAGCCCCATTGGCAGGATGGAGGCAATACACAAAACCACATCCCTTCCAGTCCGCGGAAAAACCTTTCTCCATGGAACCGGTCCCTGGTGCCCAAAAGGTTGGGGGCCATTGCCCTATGTCACACTGCAACCTATTTTTTATACTATAGACTTCTACTAACTCAAAATAAATTTCTTATCCCAATTCTTAGGCATACTTAAACTAATGATATATTTCCAATTATATTAATTTAATTATATTAAAAATGCATGAAACGTAATTATGTAGTAGACACAAAAATATTATGAAAAGACTTGTTTTGAAATGTTGAAAATTACTGCAAATTAGCTAGCCTTACTCCTTTGTTAAAGTATCAAAACAGGAATTTTACAGTTTTCTTACTTCCTTTTACAAACTCACAACAAATCATTTTAGCAATTATTTAACATTGCAGAATTATTTTTTACTAGGTACCGGTGGCTAATACCCAAAGTATGTATAGTAGTCTTGAATTCATAATTCAGTATATGAGAACAAATACATATTTTTTTCACAAAACCACATAATACTGACAAACGTTTGTTTTCTTAATACATTAAACAGTTATGCAGTCACACATCTTTCAGCAACATCAGTCACTTGCACAAAAATAATCTTAAAGTAGTGGTCCTGATATTTATTTCCCATCTTTTTAAACAGGGAAAAAGAAAGATGAATCCAAGCTGCTCCATTCTCAACCCAGAAATCAAATTTTGCCATCTGGCTTAGGAGCCAAATATACTGATATAAATCCAGAATATAAATTAGGCATAAAAATGGAATAAACAAATGGCATACACAATTTCCTTTAAAAGACTCTTCTTACCCTAATCACATTCTCGGCATACACTACATGTTTAGGACTTAGAATCTGCCAAGGACCATTGTAGTAACTATAGACCTTGGACTCCCGTTAAATCCTTAGCACCAACTGTTTTTGAATCCTGGTGTGCATCAGAAATAAGGTTGTTTCTATTGATTGAAAAAAGGAGACTGAAGCCAGGAATATCTAGTCAACTTAATATTAACCCAATGGTACTGTGATGGTGGGACCGCTGTAAAGACCACTCAGCCAAGTTAATTTCTAAACTACAGTCAAGCAAATTTAATAGTATTAATGTTCAATAAGCATTTCCAAAGGTGCACATAGATGATTTACTACATCATCTATGATGTAGTAAATCATATCTTCTGATCATCAACTTGATCAGAAGTTATAGCTTTTCTCACTCTGGTGTCATTTATAGATACTAGGATTATATTCTTATGATTTTCAAACAGCAATACCATCGTACACATAAAGAATGCCAGCCTGGCACAGAATACAACCATAATAAACCTTACAAAACCTTTCCAAAAAAGATTTGTATATTAAATGTCCCTATGCAATCTCAGTTTACAGTTAATTTCACATGGTCCCTGAAAGCACATTAAATATTTCTATGCCTTACTCTACAGGAACTATAACTTCATCCCTACATTGTAATGTTCCAAGTAATGTCTTCAAGAAGCTTCGTCTTCAAGAAGAAGAATCTTCAAAGAAAAACAAGAAAGTTCAGTTGCCTCTTGAAAAAACACCTTTGGGACAACCCATGACCTGGATGACTGAGAATCTCCATAACATTCTACACAGTAACCACTTAGAATTCCTAGTGACAGCTAGGGACATTCTCCAAAACACAAGTGAAAAACAAAGTATTAAGTTATGCTCCTGAACCTTTAAAAATTCACCTATGACTTGCCAGAAAATTTTCTAACTATTATTATTAATTGCATTTGAATTTTCAAGATTAGTATGACAAAACTGTAAATATAAATAATGGATAATTTCACCGCTCAGTAAAATTATGGTAATGTTAAAATTGTAATATAATTTATGCAGTATTTCCTTAATATAGAAAGTATGTGTGGAGTATGTTAATATAATATTGTTCTATTACTACGAAAATAGTCTGATGCGTAATTAGACATGGAAATCCAAGTAATTACAATTAATTAGGGGAAAAAAGCTGCTCTGCAGCTTCAATTTTTTTTCCTTTTGTTCAATTGTGTTCAATTCTCAGACTGCCTGGACAAGTTCCTGCAGTTTTCTTGACAAGATTTTTTATAAGTGTCTTGCCATTGCCTCTTCCTTAAGGCTGAGAGAAAGTGCCTGGTTCAAGATAACCCAGCTGACTTGTGCCTCAAGCAGTAGAACTCACAATCTCCCAGTTTCTACCTTTTGTAGTTTGATGCCTTAACCACCATACCAAACTGTCACTTGCAGCTTAAATACCTAGATTCATATTCAGTATTTGTCAGTGGCTCTTAAAAAGATATACAGCTTTCTGACATCCAAAACCAATAAATGAAAAGTTAACAAATACAAAAAAAAAGCACTTTGGGTTTCTTTGTCATTGAATCAGATTCAGTAGTCCCAGCTACAAATGATACCTAAGTTTACACAGTACATTTAACTGAACCAACTCGTTTTCTGTGTATGGACAGAATTAGTACCTGAACATGAGGTTTGTACATTTATTTGTTTAAAGTTTAAAAAAACAAAATTCCGCAGAAACAATCTGCTATATTATCTCAGATACCATCCTGATTCATTATTACAATAATTCTGCAGTGATAGAGCACACAGACATGTGGCTGGTACAGTTTTAAGAGAACACTTAGAATTATTTAACAGTATTTCAGATTTCATGTTAAGTTTACTATATTTGACATAAATCTTTTAAAAATATTTCCCGGAGAGAAATAATTAAAACACCTGAGAGAAATCTTTTTTCTACTATGTAAAGCGATACATTGTCAATGTCACTGGGATACTGATAACAAAGGCAGGACTGCTTTCTAGTCAGCAAAATTAAGAGGTGTTGTCCTAGAAAGCAATACATGGACATATCTGCTCTTACTTCAGATCTATTAAAAAACTGCAGTTGAAAAGCAAATCTTGTTGTACTAACTTTGAATATGTTACTACTTATTCATTGGCCATCTCAAGTTAAAGAGAACGATGGAGAACAAAATGGAGTTTTCATATCCAGGAATTGGAGATGTTCGTCCCGTACTATAAAGCTTGCGGAAATGATCGTACACGAATAATTTGGGCTTTAAAAGAAGTCTATTTCTAAAGTTAACTTCTCTGAGAGCCAGCCCGATCTCTCCTTTCTCAACATAAAACAGGGATTCAGGCTCTTTCGAGAAGGCAAAGCGGGGGTATCAGACTGCAGGCCCGAGATGCTGGAACCTTTTCTTCCTACCTACCAATATCACAGGCCCCGCTGTGTGAATCGAGGGCAGGGTCAGGATTCGGGGCTCCGGGAAGGAAAGGGAGGGGGGAGAGAAGAATGGGCGCCAAGGACGCCAATGACTTGGGCTTCAAAGGGGAGCCTTTTCCCCGGCCTTTCTGACCTGTCCCTGGGGTCGATCCACGAAGTCTGCCGGGTGTTGTGGTCGATGTAAAAGACGCGTCCGTCGTAGTCCCTCGCCTCCTCCCAGCCAGCGGGCAAAGGCAATTCCGAGCTCTCCCGGCCTCGCGGCCCACCACCGCCGCCGCCACCTCCGATCGCTGCAGCGGGCACGACAGGAGGCGCCCCCGTCCCTGGTCCTCCGGGCGCCGCCGTCGCCGCCTGTTGCTGCTGCTGTTGCTGCCGCCGCCGTCTCCGACCTCCGCTGAGCCACGGCATGGCTCCGCCGCCGTTCTCGGGCCGCAGCCTCGGCGGCAAGCGCTCTCCCTCCAGCAGCCGCTCTTCGGCCGCGGGGCTCCGAGTGCTCCGCGCCGCCGCCGCCGCCTCCAGCCCTGACTAGCGCGCGGCCCAGCCGCGTGAGGCCACGAGCGGGCAGCTCCGGCTGCAGCAGCGCCGCCGCCGCTCCAGATTCACCATTCTCTCGCCCTCCCGCCTCCGCCTGGACCCCGGGACCAGCCCAGCCGCCGCCGCCTCAGCTGTCCCTTCAAAGCGGCCCTGGGCCCCGTCCGAGGAAGCAGAGGCCACCGCAAGCTTCCCGCCCTTCCTTCCTTCCTGCCTCCGCCACCGGCCTCCCCTAGCGGCTCAATTTCGCAGTCTCGTCGGCTCCCATCCCGCCGGCGCCCGCCCCGCCATCTTCCTTCGCTCCCTCCCTTTTGCCTGAGAACACCCCCCCCCCCCCCTCTGTCCGCCTCCACTCCGCCCTTCTGCTGCTGAGGCTGCGGCTGCAGCTTCGGGAGGCCCGCTTGGAAGCCGTCTGGGTTTCCCGGACAAGCCGGCGGGCTGGGGAGGCTCCCTTGGAAAGAAAAAGTAAGATGTGGGGTTGGGAGGGGAATGAAAACTTTGCTCCAGTCTCTCCTTACTTCGGCCTTGAGACCGCAGCGATGACTGACGGACGGGACTTTTTAAAAAATGAGAGATTCTGGGTTTCCTTTCAGGACAAAGGAAAAGCGGAGCGTTGTAAAATAACCCGCTTTCCTGGCTGTGTGTTGCAAACGGAGATACATTTCTGAACCGAACAAAATATTTGTTGTTATTTGCGAAATGGTGTCCGACCCATCGCGACCCCATGAACAACGTTCCTCCAGGCCTTCCTGTCCTCTACCATCCTCTGGAGTCCGTTTAAGCTCACGCCTACTGCTTCAGTGACTCCATCCAGCCACCTCGTTCTCTGCCGTCCCCTTCTTCTTTTGCCCTCAATCATTCCCAGCATTAGGTTCTTCTCCAGTGAGTCTTTGCTTCTCATTAGGTGGCCAAAGTATTTGAGTTTCATCTTCAGGACCTGGCCTTCGAAAGAGCAATCAGGGTTGATCTTCTCTAGGACTGACCAGTTTGATCGTCTTGCAGTCCAAGGGACCCGCAGGAGTCTTCTCCAGCACCATAGTTCAAAGGCCTCAATTCTTTGGCACTCAGCCTTTCTTATGGTCTAACTTTCACAGCCATACATTGCACCTGGGAAAACCATAGCCTTGGCTACCTGCACTTTTGTTGGCAGAGTGATGTCAATACTTTTTAGTATGCTGTCTAGATTTGCCATAGCTTTCCTCCCCAGGAGCAAGCCTCTTTTAATTTCTTGGCTGCAGTCTCTATCTGCAGTGATCTTGGAGCCCAGGAAAATAAAATCTGTCACTACCTCCATTTTTTCCCCAACTATTTGCCAGGAATTGAGAGGGCTGGATGCCATGATCTTAGTTTTCTTAATATTGAGTTTCAAGCCAAAAAGGAGAGTTTTGCACTCTCCTTTTTCACCTGCATCAAGAGGCTCTTTAGTTCCTCTTCACTTTCTGCCATTAGAGTGGTATCATCTGCATATCTGAGGTTGTTGATATTTTTCTCCGGCAATCTTAATTCTGGAGAATTAATTCCGGAGAATGAATCAAAAGTTAAACTTTTGATTCATCTAGCCCCGCCTTTCTCATGATGTGCTCTGAATATATGTTAAATAGGCAAGGCGACAGCATACAGCCTTGTCGGATTCCTTTCCCAATTTTGAACCAATCAGTGGTTCCGTGTCCAGTTCTCACTGTTGCTTCTTGACCCGCATATAGGTTTCTCAAGAGACAAATAAGATGGTCTGGTACTCCCATCTCTTTAAGAACTTGCCACAATTTGTTGTGATCCACACAATCAAAGGCTTTAGCATAGTCAAAGAAGCAGAAGTAGATGTTTTTCTGGAACTGCTTAGCTTTCTCCCTGATCCAACTTATGTTGGCAATTTGATCTCTAGTTCCTCTATCTCTTTGAAATTCTGCCTGTACTTCTGGTAGTTCTCTATCCACATACTGCTGGAGCCTAGCTTGTAGGATTTTAAGCATAACTTTACTAGCATGTGAAATGAGTGCAATGGTACGATAGTTTGAACATTCTTTGGCATTGCCTTTTTTTGGAATTGGAATGTAAACTGACCTTTTCCAATCCTGTCGCCCCTGTTGAGTTTTCCAAATTTGCTGGCAAATTGAGCGTAGCACTTTTACTGCATTGTCTTTTAAGATTTTGAATAGCTCAACTGGAATACTGTCACCTCCACTAGCTTTGTTGTTGCTCAGATTTCCTAAGGCCTATTTGACTTCACATTCTAGGATGTCTGGCTCGAGCTCAGTGACCATCCCATCTTGGTTATCAGGGACGTTAAGTTCGTTCTTGTATAGTTCTTCTGTGTAATTTTGCCACCTCTTCTTAATCTCTTCTGCCTAGGTTAGGTCCCTGTCACTTTGGTCCTTTATCATGCCCATCTTTGCATGAAATGTTCTCTTCATATCTCCAATTTTCTTGAAGAGATCTCTGGTCTTCTCTATTCTATTGTTTTCTTCTATTTCTTTGCACTGTTCATTTAAGAAGGCATTCTTATCTCTTCTAGCTATTCTCTGGAATTCTGCATTCAGTTGGGTGTATCTTTCTCTTTCTCCCTTGCCTTTCGCTTCCTTTCTTTCCTCAACTATTTGCAAAGCTTCCTCAGACAGCCATTTTGCTTTCTTGCATTTCTTTTTCTTTGGGAAGGTTTTAGTTGCTACCTCTTGTACAATGTTGCGAACCTCTGTCCATAGTTCTTCAGGTACACTGTCTATCAGATCTAATTCCTTAAATCTATTTGTCACCTCTACTGTATATTCATCAGGGATATGATTTAGTTCATACCTGAATGGCCCAGTGCTTTCCCATACTTTCTTCAATTTAAGCCTAAATTTTGCAGCAAGAAGCTCATGATCTGAGCCAGTCAGCTCCTGGTCTTGTTTTTACTGACTGTATAGAGCTTCTCCATCTTTGGCTGCAGAGCATACAGTCAGTCTCATTTCTGTGTTGACCGTCTGGTGATGTCCATGTATAGAGTCGTCTCTTGGGTTGTTTGAAAAAAGTGTTTGCTATGACCATCATATTCTCTTTACAAAATTCTATCAGTCTGTGCCCTGCTTCATTTTGTACTCCAAGGCCAAACTTGCCTGTTATTCCAGTTATCTTTTGGCTTCCTGCTTTAGCGTTACAATCCCCCATGATGACAAGACAACATTTTTTGGTGTTAATTTTATAAGGTGCTGTAGGGCTTCATAGAACTGGTCAATTTCATTCTCTTCAGCACCAGTGGTTGGGGCATAGACTTGGACTACAGTGATATTGAAAGGTTTGCCTTGGATTCGAACTGAGATCATTCTATCATTTTGGGGATTGTATCCCAGTATTGTATCCCAGTATTCATAGTCAATAAAAGTACTCTTTTATTGACTATGAAAGCTACTCCATTTCTTCTGAGGGATTCTTGCCCGCAGTAGTATGCCTGATGGTCATCTGAATTAAATTCACTCCTGTCCATTTTAGTTCGCTGATTCCTAAGATGTCGATGTTCAGTCTTGTCATCTCTTGTTTGACCATGTCCAGTTTGCCTTGATTCATGGATCTTACATTCCAGGTTCCTATGGAGAATAGATCTTTACAGCATCGGACTTTCCTTTCACCACCAGATGCATCCACAGCTGAATGTCCTTTCAGCTTTGGCCAAGTCACTTCACTCTTTCTGGCGCTACTAGTAATACTGTAGCCCTCTGCTCTTCCCCAGAAGCATATTGGACACCTTCCGACCTGAGGGGCTCATCTTCCGGCGTCATATCTTTTTTCCATTTGGTACCATCCATGGGGTTTTCATGGCAAAGATACTGTAGTGGGTTGCCATTTCCTTCTCCAGTGCATCACGTTTTGTCAGAGCTCTCTGCTATGACCTGTCCGGCATAGCTCATAGCTTCATTGAGCTACGCAAGCCCCTTCGCCACAACAAGGCAGTAATCCAAGAAGGGGGAACAAAATATTGGCACCCTCTTAATTGAAGGTCTACCCTGTATAAATCACATGGAAAGAGTGCTGCTAACGAGTCTGACTGGTTTAAGGTGTGGTGTACTTCAAATATACTGAAGGTAAAAGAAATATGCCGATGATCTGAACATGGAACTGTGGAACATGCAAAGGTCACAACTTCAGTTCATATAAACTCAGTTAGGATATTCTTTACTGCGGAGGCAGAAACACCTTATATTACATTTTCAGCATATTTAGCTATCAATCAGTTCAGTGGAATTTACGGTATTTTAAGTCGGTGCCTAACAATGAAATTGCTACAGGAGCTGCTCTCACTTTTATTTCTTGAAGGCTCATTGGTTGTTCCTTTTTGGGAAAGCAATTTGGTTAAATGCATAGTGGATTTACCGGTAATCCCTTTCTCTTGTCTTAATAACTGGTTTTAGAGTGGAGCCAGTTCTTTAACAATCCTGTCCTTTGCTAAAGAAATTAGGCTGAATTTGTTTTTCTGAGGGTGAAAAAGTAATAAAGTTTCCTCCTGTGTAACAGTATTTCTAAAGTATTCTACTTATTTTTAGACAGCCAGAAAAGGTTATTTTTCTTCATGATAATTATTTAAGTATAGAGTTATAAGTTGCATACATGTAAACAATTGCATACTGTAATTGCTCCTAATTCAGTAGTACACAAATAATTGCTTGACAGGTAAAGTATTGGAATATCAGAACTTTTTAAAAAAAGGTGATTCCAAACGTGTGTGTGAAAGAGAGAGAGACTAGTCTAATCTAATCTAATCTAGTTTAGTTTACTCTAATCTAGTCTAATACAGTATAGATCTAAGGATGATCTCCATTTCTCTTCCCTTTCCTGGGACATTTTAAGGCAAAATGCATTTTCCCAGTTCTTCCAACTTTTTCTCATATAAATAATAATGCAGGAAACCCTGAACAGTGTTAGAGCCAAGAAAATTGTGGACAGGAAGTTTGGCTTATTTTTTTCCCCTTTCTCAAGTATACATGAAGCCAGGAAGCCTCTATTGATAATGAGAAGGTTTTTTTAAAATTTAATTTCAATAAATTAAAATATAATATTAAAATATTATATGTATATGTATTTTATTTAATTACATTACATATATCTTTATACAGGCAATCCTTGTTTAGCAACTGCCTTATTTAGCAACTGTTCACTATTTCAGTGGTGATGAAAAAACAACTTCATGACTAATCCTCACATTTATGACTCTTGTGGTTCTGTAAAGCAAAGGGAAACTGAGTAAGATTCCTAAGTACAGTTGAAATTTCATATAGCCGCCACTTTATTTAATGACTGACTTGCTGACAATAGTCGCTAAATGAGAACTGCCTATATACTGTTTGAATGAATGTTAAATAATGATTTGTCCACATGTTAAAAAAGAAAGCTTATATGGGATGTTCTTATTTTTTCACATGACTGTAAAATCTGTTGCATTTTTATATTAAGTTTCATATAATTCTAATTTTTAAACTATAGATATATTTGTGACTAATTTCTACATGTAGCAGTATAATTTGAGCAGAATGTATGTGTTATGAATTATATCTTTTGATTACATGTTGTAATTTCAGGAGCACAGATCAATAATTCTGGACAAAGAATGCCGTTTAAGGCATGCAGAAGAATGTAGATGTTCATTGAAGAAATTAGAAGACATTTCATTCTGCTTCTCTAATGCCTTTGTGATCTGTAACTCCATTAAATATTCCTTCCGTATCAATGTCATTAATGAAAATGTTGAAAGGGTTGAATCTTACAAAATCACATTTAATACATCACCGCTTTGATGAGATCAATGTTGACAAACATTGTGATTTGAAGCCAACTCTGTATCCATTTGCCATGTCATCTGGTACATGCTTAACTAGTTTGCTAATCATAATGTCACAAGTTACTGTATTTTTAAAATGCTTTTTGCAGATGAAATATTCTACGTATATATCATTCCCCAATCTAAATTTCTTAATTTTGTTAAATAAATTTATTTTCATCTGTTTATTTGACCAAATCCATTGACTTTGATAATTATGGCATTGTTTTCAAGATGTGAATGGTTTAGTGTGTTTAGAATACCATGATTTGAACAATTTGTCCAATGTTTTCCAAAAAGTCTTATCTGTGTGTGTAAGATCATTGTTGCCCATATTGTACCTTGTAGGTCCATAAATGATGACCAGGCTTCATTTCAAAGAAGTTCTTCATGCATTTATCTTATAGAGAAAAAGTGTCAAATGATGAGGAAATATTAATTCATATAATCTGCAGCACGTAGATCATATACATTTTTCTATTAATATATGTCAAATAACAATTTTCTTAATATAAACAGGATTTTATCGCATGTGTGTGTGTGTGTGTGTAAAAAAACATCTAAAATTATTTCCAATTCTATTAAAGACCTTCAATTCTGTTAAAAATTGTGTTTTGAGACCAAAGTCAAAGTTCAGGTCTTGAATTTCAAAGAAGAAATGGCTTGATATCTGGATATCTAAAGGAGTGCCTTTTCCCATATCAATCATCTCACTGATAAAAGGAACAGTTTAAATAAATGAAACATGGAGGTAGAGTAGATCATGTTAGCAAGTGGTGCTTTAACACTTGATGTTAATTTGTCTGATCCTTTTCTTTTTTATTAGGAATCTCTAATGTGTTGAGATTGTAAATGGGATTTTACATTTGGGAAATTTGTAAATTTAACATTAGTTTTCATATTATATTACAAGTTCACTTACACAGGACTCGTGTATAGTCCATCTTTCTTTTTGTTAACTACTTAATCATTTCTCTTGAAAACAGACCATAAGAAAGATACGATGGTACTGTCAGGGTTCCGACGGATTAATTAATTAAATCATGAGCTATTCCTCAGTTATTCATGTGAATAAGCTCCATACAATACAATATTGTACTACTTTTTGATTAATAACTGTATTTTACATATAGTGTATACAAAGGACTAAATGTAGGCTGTTCAAAGAGAAGTAACAATGTAGCTGAAAAATTAGACAGATAACTGTCTTTCAACGCTTTCCTGTGCTTATATGCGAAATGTAAATCAACATGGAAACATTGTAATTAATGTATTAAAGATATACTAGTTCTCAAAACTAAGTTACCTTTATTTTCTACCATCCTGGTAATTTAATATTGCTCCTTCTGAGACAAAATTGCCTGGCGAAATAGTAGCACCTAATTAAACTCCTTTGAGCTCAAAAGCTAAGCAAGATCAAAACAATATGGTTAGTTTGGAAAGCTGAAAAAAAATCCCAGAAGGCAGTATCAAGTTGCTTCCATATTGTTGCCAAGAAAACTATTTGGAAACATCCATAAAATGATGTGTCATTCTCACAATGGGCTAGATTTTACTTTTAAAACCAAATTCACATTACTGACTAACAAGACAATCTCAAAGTTTGTATAACAATTATATTATTTGTACACCTGTGTTTCTTTTATTCTCTCCCCCCCCCCCCCAAATACCTGCATGCATTGTTGAACTAATAAGAGGATTTTCCATAATATAAACAATATTTAACATCAGGCATTTTCAAGTCTAAAACTTGTCACAACATGCCAAATTACTACATTGCAATATCCATTTTTCTAAAACAACAATATAAATTTCACATGTGGACAAACCAGTCTAGTTGGTAAATTTTGCTATAACAATTCAAGAAACCAGTATGGCCTTCATAAGTTTCTCTTGTTCTTCATACATCTCCTAGTTCTACAAAGGAATTCCTCCTTTTAGAGAAATACAATTTAGTTTTTCTTTTATTTATAACATACCCACTTTTGTTTACAATTGACATGCTAGGATATTGATACGGTGGAATTTCCTTTTTCCTTCTCCCCCTCAACCCGCATAAAAAAGCTTTCAAACACTTGTCTAGATCTTCAAGAACAAATATAGTTTATAAAGTTAAAACACATGGCTTCTCCATGAAAGGGGGGGATAAACAGAATGAAATATAAGAGAGGAAACAAAATATATGGAAACCTTTATAGATGGGTGGTAAGGACAACCAATGACTTAGCAGTTTTTAGTCACATTTAATCTCCCAACTGTTATTATAGCTACCTAGAATTTATGATATAAAAAGTTATTGTATTGGCTGGATTCGTATATGGCAGGGGTGTCAAACTGGCAGCACGTACCCGGTCCCGCCCACCCCAGCTCTGCAAAGGGGGAAAAAGTAATGAAAGGCGTGGTGGGTTCCTCCTGGTTCGGCCTGGTTCTCATGAGCCGGTAGCAGCGACGATATGACATCACCGAACCGGTTCTCCCCCACCCCGCCTGCCCCACCCCGACCCCACCCGCCCCACCCCGTTATTCTTACCTTTTATTTGGCCCCACTCCCAATCTATTGCTGCCTCCTGAGTCCCAACTGATGGCTAGAGGGAAAAAAAACTGTTTAAACTCTTGCCACAGGGCTTCAAAGGGCTGCCCTTCAGCTGATCAGTGTTAAAAGAAAACAAATGAGTGGACTGGTGTCTGCAAAAATAAATGGGTAGACCCAGTGGTGGGATTCTACTTCGGTAGAACTGCTTGTTAAGTAGTTAAGTAGTTAAGCCAGTGGTTCCCAAAGTGGGCGGTACCATGCCTTAGGGGGGTGGTAAGAGGCAAGGGGGGGCGGCAGGGGAGCGCTAGAGGCAAAAGGGGACTAGGGGTGCGCTAAGTGGCAAGGAGGGTGGCCCCCACCCTTTGGCCGGTGCCTCACAGCAGTTACCTCCTTGCAAGCAAACAGCAAGAAAAAACAACTCCTTTCAGCGTCAGCATAGGCTAATTAGCCTGTTGATTAGATCTGCCTCCCCACTCTCAGCTGTTTTGTGCAGGGCTCAGCTGCTTGCTGCAAAGAGCTAAACTGCTGGAGCAGATTTTTTTTTCTCCTTATGCAAATCAAGCTGAAAACGAAATTGAAAGTAAAGCAGGGTGTTGGCTGTTGCCTTACAAGGCAGATTTCTTTTTCCTCACCAAAAAAGGTAGGTGCAAACAATGGGAAATTTAGGGCAAAAGAGGAGACTTCAAGATTTTAAAACACAAAAGAAAAAAAGCTCTATTTAACTAGGGAATTGTAATAATTGAGATACTATTAATTGTATATTGTGTTGAAAGCAGAAATGGTTAAGTTGTGGTTAGAGGAATATATGGGGGAGATTATTTGGTTTATTATTATTGGTAAATATAATTAATTGATTTGTAAGAAATTGGATTGCATGGAAATAATTGGAATATTCATGTTCATATTGATTAATATGCAAAAAAGATAGTTATATAACTAATTGATTTATATTAAAATGTTGAATTTGTATTAAACAACTGTAATATTACATAATTAACCAATGTGAGGATGGATATAAAAATAGATGACAATGGGAAGGGGTATAATATAGAATAGAAGAGAAAAATTGAATTTGATTAAGATTAGAGATGAGGATGAAGGGTAATATTGGTTTTTTAAAAAAATAGATAAGGAATAAATATGGCAAAAAGGAAATGTAGAAATTGTAAATTTAATTGAAATGACTAAATACTGTTTAAATTTGTGAACCGGCCAAATATTCTGTTCAAAGAAAATAAATTGTATGTTTGTATGTGTGTTTCTAATTATTGCTATTTATTCCTATTTGTTCTTTTTTATTCTTTAAAGTTTAACAATTCATTCTTTATCTTAATATCTTTATATTTGTTTGGAGTTGCCTTTCTTCCATTTCATCTTTTTTACTGTACAGCAATCTTTCTCCTCAAACCTACCACCTCTCTCTTTTCTTTCCTTCTTACTTTCTCTTTTCCCCCCCCCTTCTTCTCCTCCCTACTTCCTCTTCCTTTCTCCTTCTCCTCCTCTCTTCCTCCCTCTCTTACCCTCACTCCTACTCTAATTTCCCTTCCCTTCCTTCCTCCCTTCTCTTCCTTCCCGCTCTCTCCTTCCTTCTTCCATCTCTCTTCTCCTTCCTTCATCCCTCTCTATTGCTGTATCCTTTTGTGCATATGAATTACTCAGAGGGCTGAAAAAGTTATTTTTGACTGGTCCTCGCACTTTTGACCAGTCTTCGAACTTACGACTGTCCTCACATTTTACGTTTTTTGCCCTATCTTGTCACCATGGTGAAGAGAAGCAGTTGTGAAATGAGTGACATGGTTGTTAAGAATGCTGCACGGGCATAAATGTGAGGATGGTCATAAGTGTGAGGACCAGTCAAAAGTGTGAGGACCTGTCAGAAATGACTTTTTTCAGCCCTCTCAGTAGTCTCTATACACATAGCCATGGCCACCCGGTCACATGACCAGCTAGCCACGCCCACCCAGTCACTTGACCTCCAAGCCACGCCCACAAAATAAGCCATGCCCACAGAACCGGTAGTAAAAAAATTTAGAACCCACCCCTAATGAATGGTCACATGACGGCAACATGATGGCAGAGTTTGACACCCATGGTATATGGCAATAAAAAATTACACATTAAACATGTTGTCATGGTCTAATTCCCAGCAGAGTTTGGTAATGAACCATTATTTATACACTGGAATATTTGGTTTTCTAGATTATAGACAAACCAAAGCAACCACATTATTACTAGCAAGATGTTCAATTTTCTCTGATAGTCTGGATTTCATCGTTATTGTAGTAACATGCAGAAAGAAACCATCTGTTTTTTGTTCCTACCATGGAACCTATGTAAGATATAATTATAAAATACATCATAAAATACAGCATCAGCCTCTGACATCTTTTAATTTTTTTTGTTTAAGATACCACTTTTCTGTTTAAAAGGAACACGCAAGACACCTTGAGGTAATCCTCAATGTATTGTACAACAGTTCATTTAGGGTTAGGGTTAGGTTTACAATGGAACAGAAAAAAGTGACTTATGACTATTTTTCACATTTATGAACATTGCAGCATCCCCATGGTCATATGATCAGAATTCAGACACTTGGCAACTGGTTCATATTTATGATGGTTACTGTGTCCCAGAGTTATGGTCACCTTTTGCAACCTTCTGATAAGCAAAGTCAATAGAGAAGTCAGATTCACTTAACAACCATGTTATTAACAACTGCAGCGATTCACTTAAAAACTGTGGCAAGTA
The DNA here is from genome assembly GCA_022577455.1 of Arizona elegans. NCBI lineage: Eukaryota > Metazoa > Chordata > Lepidosauria > Squamata > Colubridae > Arizona > Arizona elegans. Next base: position 29,257,624 of record JAKOOJ010000006.1, on the reverse strand, counting down.
AGGTTGTAAAATGGGGCAAAATTCACCTAACTGCCTCATTTAACAACAGAAATGTTGGACTCAATTGTGGTCATAAGTCAAGGAATACCTGTACTAGTTTTCTATTTTTTATTCCCTGAGCAGACAGACAGACAAGCACACAGACAGCTCAAACTTCATTGACCTGTTCAGCAGCATTTAAAATAGAATAGAATAGAATAGAATAGAATAGAATAGAATAGAATAGAATAGAATAGAATAGAATAGAATAGAATAGAATAGAATAGAATAGAACTGAACTGGAAGGGACCTTGGAGGTCTTCTAATCCAGCTCCCTGCTCAAGCAGGAGAACCTATACCATCTCTGACAAGTGACTGTCCAGTCTCTTCTTAAAAACCTCCAGTGATGGAGCGCCCACGATTTCTGGACACAAGCTGTTCCACTGGTTAATTGTCCTCACTGTTAGGAAGTTTCTCCTTAATTCTAGGTTGCTTCTCTCTTTGATTGGTTTCCAAACATTGTTTCTTGTCCTGCCCTCTGGTGCTTTGGAGAATAATTTGACCCTCTCTTCTTTGTGGCAGCCCCTGCAATACTGAAATACTGCTATCATGTCACCCCTAATTCTTCTTTTCTTTAGACTAGCCAGACCCAAAATCTGCAGCCGTTCTTCATATGGTTCAGTCGCCAGGCCTTTGAATACCTTAGTTGCTCTTCTCTGAACTTTTCCCAAAGTCTCAACATCTTTTTTGTAGTATGGTGGTATGGTATCTATAAAATTAGTTGCAGTATTGAAGGTTGTGTAAAGCAGCACTAATACTTCATGTAATCTTGATTCTATGCCTCTGTTTATACAATCCAGGATTGTATTAGCTTTTCTTGCTGCTGCTGCTGGCTCTTATTTAAAATGATCAACCACTAGGACTCCAAGGTCCCTCTCACAGTTATTGTTTTTGAACCAGGTCTTGCCTAATCTGTACTTATACCTTTGATTTTTCCTGCCTAAATGTAAAGTTTTGCTTTTATCCACATTAAAATTCATTTTGTTGGACAGGGCCCATTGTTCAAGTTTCTCAAGATCTTTTTGGATCCTGAGTGTGTCTTCTGAGGTGTTGGCAATTCCTGCCAGTTTAGTATCATCTACAAATTTGATGAGTTCCCCTTCTATTCCCTCATCTAAGTCATTTATAAAGATACTGAAGAGTACTGGCCTAAGACAGAGACTTGTACCCCACTGCTACTTCTTTCCATGTGGATGTACTACCATTAAGGACTACACATTGAGTATAGTTTGTCAGCCAGCTACAAATCCATCTGGTGGTGATGTTGTCTATTCCACATTGTTCTAGCTTACCAAGAAGTAGATTGTGGTCTACTTTGTCAAATGCCTTACTGAAATCTAAGTATACTATGTCCACAGAATTTTGCTGGTCTACTAATTTAGGGATTTCATCAAATAATGAAATAAGATTGGTTTGGTATGATCTGTTTTTAACAAACCTGTGCTGGCTACTAGTTATAACTTTATTTGCTTTTAGTTGTTTGCAGATCTGTTTTTTTTTTTATTATTATCTTTTCCAGGATCTTCCCAGGTATTGATGTTAGACTAATTTGTCTGTAGTTTCCTGGGTCTGTTTTTTCCCCCCTTTCTTGAAGATGGGAACCACATCATCCCTTTTCCAATCCTCAAGTACTTCCACTATGCACCAGGATTTTTGAAAGATTTGGTACAGTGGTTCTGAGATAACATCTGCCAACTCCATCAGAACTCTGGGATATAATCTGTCAGTTCCTGATTATTTATATTCATCAAAGTCAGATAGGTGTCCTCTTACCATTTTCTTGTTTATTTTAATTTTTATCTCTGGTTTGTTTTTTACAGTAGCTTTTTTGGTACATTGGGCTATAATATTTTTGTGTGTGAAGACTGATGCAAAGAATGAGTTAAACAGCTGTGCTTTCTCCCTACTGCCTTTACTTCCTTGCCATCTTTTCTGTTTAGTGGACTTACTGTTTCATTGACTTTTTTCTTGTTATTATAACTTTTATTTGCGGTCACAGACCAAAATACAAATATAGTTACAAAAGAACGTGGGGAAAGTAACTTCATAAACAGTTGGCTACCAAAAGCTTGGCTGAGAGGAATTACAGTGTTCTCCTCTCTTCTTGTTATTAATATGTTGGAAGAAACTTTTTTTTATTATCTTTGACTTTTGTAGCAAGCCTTAGTTCATTCTGAGCCTTTGCTTTCCTGACTTCATCTTTGCACGTTCTGCCTATCTGTTGATAATTAACCTTAGTTATGTGTCTCTCTTTCCATTCTCTTCAATTTGTTAAGGCAAGTTATCCTCACTAGTTTAATTGCTTCAGTACTGCTTCTGGTATCTTTTCATATATAAGAAATCACCGCTTTGCTGGAAAATTAATTGAAGAGAAGGATTTGATGTGTAATCTTGTACATATTGCAAAGCATGTTTTTTTGAAGCATTTGCATGGCCCTAATATCTCTTGGATCTGTACTACTGCAAATTTTAAGATGTAGTCCTAGAAATAACTCTCTTTTGTAAAATTGGGGCAACATTTTATATAATTTACCATATTTTTCACACTATAAGATGCTCCAGACTATAAGACTATAAGTCTTGAACCGAGGGAGATCACTGTTCCACAGATAGCCGGATGTGAGTCCCTTTTTGTGAAGTGGGGTTGTGGAGTACAGATGGGCTTGTTGATCACGTACCTGGCTCCCTGCCGCGTGGCAACAGCCCTGCTTGAGCTGCTCAACGTCATAGCTGAGGTGGTAGTTGGTACCCCCAGACTTCTAGTCATGGGGGATTTCAACCTGCCATCTGTCGGCGAAACGTCTGAGGTGGCTCGAGAGTTCATGGCTTCCATGACGGCCATGGACCTTACTCAGTTAATTCATGACCCCACTCACACGGGTGGACACACTCTGGACTTAGTTTTTGTCTCTGGTCAGTGATTGAGTGGCCTTGATACAGGGGATATAGTCATCGAACCCTTGTCATGGTCTGACCACTCGCTCCTTCGACTGGACTTTCTAAACGCTGCACCCCGCTGCAGAGAGGCGGGACCGACCAGGTGGTTCCGCCCCAGGCGCCTGATGGACCCTGATAGGTTCCAGATGGAGCTTGGGCCATTTCCTGAGACTCTGGCTCATGACTCGGCTGAGGACCTGGTGGCCGCCTGGGATAGTGCAGCTGCCGGGGCCTTGGACCGTGTCGTGCCTTTGTGGCCTCTGACCCGGCACCAAACTCACCTAGCTCCTTGGTTCTCTGAGGAGCTCAGGGAGATGAAGCGCCGGAAAAGACGCCTGGAGAGTAGTTGGAGGACCAGCCGCTCCGAATCCGACCGAACCGTGGTGAGGTCTCATATTAAGACCTACCTAGTGGCGATAAAAGCGGTGAAATCTAGCTATTTTGCCGCTCTTATCGCGTCATCAGATAATCGCCCGGCCGCCCTGTTTAGGGTGACCCGCTCCCTCCTCCATCTGGAAGCGCGGGATGACTCCTTGCAGGGCCGAGCTGAGGACTTTGTGCAGTATCTGTATGACAAAATCGCTCAGATTCGGGAAGGGCTGGCCTCTGACTGGGTATGTCCGGATGGGATGACTGAGGCAGGTCTTGAGAGTGTTATCTGGGGGGAGTTCGATCCTGTGGCTCCCGAGGACATGGACAGGGTCCTGGGATGGCTGAACGTGACCACATGTTTATTGGACCCGTGCCCCTCCTGGTTGGTACTGGCTTCCCGGGAGGTGACACGAGGCTGGCTCCAAAAGATTGTTAACGCTTCTTTGAGTGAGGGGGTCCTGCCGGCTGCTTTGAAAGAAGCGGTTGTGAGGTCCCTCCTCAAGAAGCCCTCTCTGGCTCCGGCTGTTTTGGCTAACTATCATCCAGTCTCCAACATTTGCTTCGTTGCGAAGGTTGTTGAGAGTATGGTAATGCAACAGCTTCCCCGGTACCTGGATGAAGCTGTCTATCTAGACCCGCTCCAGTCCGGCTTCCGGCCTGGGCACAGCACGGAAACGGCATTGGTCGCGTTGGTGGATGATCTCTGGAGGGCTCGGGATAGGGGTTGCTCCTCTATCCTAGTCCTGTTAGACCTCTCAGTGGCTTTTGATACCATTGACCATGGTATCATGTTGCACCGGTTGGCGGGGTTGGGGGTAGGGGGCACCGTTTTGCGGTGGTTCTCCTACCTCTCTGACCGGTCGCAATCTGTGTTGACGGGGGGGCAGCGGTCAACCCCGAGGCACCTTGCTTGCGGGGTGCCACAAGGGTCGGTCCTCTCGCCCCTTCTGTTCAACATTTATGTAAAGCCGCTGGGTGAGATCATCCATGGCTTCGGGGTGGAGTTCCATCAGTACGCTGATGACACCCAGCTGTACATCTCCACCCCAGGCCACCCCAACGATGCCCTTGAAGTGATGTCCCAGTGCCTGGAGGCCGTGCGGGCCTGGATGGGGAGAAACAGGCTCCGACTCAACCCCTCCAAGACCGAGTGGCTGTGGCTTCCAGCGTCCCGATATAGCCAGCTGACGCCATCGCTGGCTATTGGGGGCGAATCACTCGCCCCCACGGAGAGGGCTCATAACTTGGGCGTCCTCTTGGACGCACGGCTGTCTTTAGAAGATCATTTGACGGCCGTGGCCAGGGGGGCTTTTTATCAGGTTCGCCTGATACACCAGTTACGTCCCTTTCTAGATCGGGACTCTCTATGCACAGTCACTCAGGCACTAGTCACTTCCCGCCTGGACTACTGCAATGCTCTCTACATGGGGCTCCCCCTGGGGTGCACCCGGAGGCTCCAGCTGGTCCAGAACGTGTGGGGGGTTATGGGGGCGACGAGGCGCTCCCATGTGACACCTCTCCTGCGCGAGCTGCACTGGCTTCCGGTGGTCTTCCGGGTGCGCTTCAAGGTGTTGGTGACCACCTTTAAAGCGCTCCATGGCTTAGGGCCGGGGTACTTATGAGACCGCCTTCTGCCACCAATAGCCTCCCACTGGCCAGTACGCTCGCACAGAATGGGTCTCCTCAGGGTGCCGTCCGCCAGACAATGTCGGCTGGCGACCCCCAGGGGGAGAGCCTTCTCTGTGACGGCGCCCACCCTCTGGAACAACCCTCCCCCAGAGTTGCGTACAATAACAGACCTCCGGATTTTTCGTCGGGCCCTGAAAACCTATTTATTTCAACTAGCTGGGCTGGCTTGAGTTAAATTTTAAATTGATTTTAAATTGGGTTGTTTTAATTTACGGCCAAATATTTAATTATTTTAATACTGTTTTTAAATTTTGTATGCTCTGTTTTTACCTTGGCTGTGCACCACCCTGAGTCCTATTTGGAGAAGGGCGGTATAGAAATTTAATAAATAAATAAATAAATAAATAAATAAATAAATAAATAAATAAATAAATAAATAAGATGCACCTAGCTTTTGGGGAGGAAAACAAGAAAAAAAAAAACTGCCTCTGCCTCCAGCAATTTGCCTCCTTGCAGCAAACAGCAAACAGCCTGGTCAGCTTCAGCACAGCCTGATTTAGCACGAGTAGCTGATTGATGGTTGGATTGGTCTCCCGGAATACTGCCGATTAGTTGTTCCAGGCTGCGGGGATTTCTGCCACCCATCACCACCATCACCGCCTATTGCCACCTCAGCACGCCCCATTTTCGGTCTCCGCACGCCCCATTTTTGGCCTCTGTGCGTCCCGTTTTCAGCCTCCGCATGCCCCATTTTTGGTCCATTCAAGGCGGCAGTGATCTCCACTGCCTGGAACAGGCTAAAAATGGGACACATGGAGGTTGAAAATGGGGCGTACAGAGGCCAAAAATGGGGCACGCAGAGGTGGTGATAGGCAGTGGCGGCAATGGGCAGCGACAGCAGTGATGGGCAGCAGTGATCCCCGCAGCCTGGAACAGCTGATCGGCGGTATTCTGGGAGGCCGATCCAACCACCAATCAACTGCTTATGCTAAATCAGGCTGTGCTGAAGCTGACTAGGCTGTTTGCTGCAAGTAGGCAAATTGCTGGGAGACAGAGGCCAAAGGGTGGGAGCCAGGGGGTGGGTGGGGCTTCGGCAACATTAGCTCTATAAGATGCACAAACAATTCCACCCACTTTGGGGGGGGGAGTGTGTCTTATAGACCGAAAAATACTACATGTGTAAAATAGATATGTACAACTATCATGAACCAATAAATTGATATAAATCATTCTAATTGAATGGCTAATAATACAAAATCTAAATTTGCATAAAACAAGTTTATGAAACTAAATCTATATTGATATGAAAATCTAATATTTCCATACAGACAAAACTATGTGTGAATAGTAAACATAATAGATATTCATATTACTGCATTTTAAAGTGTTCATAAATAGCTTCTTAATTTCATTTGAAGTTTTTATTAAATGAATCTTGCTTTCTTCTCTTTTCCTTTAGCTTTAAAGTATAACACTATTGCATTAGAAAAATCATAAATATGTACAAACTTAATGGATTCAGACTGGTAGGTTAAGATGCTCTACATATGGTCATTTGACAGAAACTCAAAACATTTGTAGGGGTTGGATTCTTGAATTACTTGCCCTACACTACCATCTTGTGGTTATGATGGTTCATTATTTCATGCTTTCTCTTTTCGGACATAGTTTGTAAATTATTTTAAGTCTGTTACATAATATTTAGAAGAAGAAAGTAAAATTGCCTGTTGAATTGCTGACAATTGTCTTTCTAATGGTAAAATGTAAATTCAGTGTTACTATTCATTGCTTCATTGACCTTTCTAGCAGCCAACAGAATTCTATATACATGTAAATATTTAAATCTGGAGATAATTGGCAGATAGATAGATAGATAGATAGATAGATAGATAGATAGATATTGATGTATATTTTTCTCAATTACTTAAAATTATTCATTTATGAGTAATTCTATGAATAATATTCATTTTAAATCAATACATTACTGTAATGTGAGATATGCAAATGGAAATTAACATTTGGGTTCATGATTTTTATTTCATGACTCATTCATGAAAGATACATTTTGGGTTAAAACATTACATTTGACTATCATAAAGATCACTTATTGCTATTACTATTACTTTCTCCCATAGTATCTGCCTGGCTGGCTCAATCTGGCAAGATGGTACACTCTGGCTTCCATTAATAAACAAAGCATTATCTGCTTTCTGGAATGAGGTTACCCCCAAAATTCAAATCACTTACACCCTATTAGTATTTCTTCACCTACCCTTTGGCAAGGATGACTGATGCCCCTTTTCTCCTCTTTTGTTCCCTCTGTTTTTCCTTACCAGACCTTAATTTTGTGCTATTTTTGTTTGTTTTTTGTAAATGTTTTCAAAGTTGTAACCACTGATACATGAAAAAGAGTTGGGTGACAAAAAATGATAATTTATTATTATGACTCATTGCACAGTTAGATGTTCAGACTGGATTTGGCACTTTTGTCTACCTTTCGAGTCCTTCCAAAGACCTGGGATAGACAGACGTGGTTGTTTGATGACGTTATGGATAACGTCATAGGATGTAAACTGTTCCAAGTAAAGCTGCCTTTTGCACTTCAATGTTGATGGTGAATGTCAATGTTGATGGTGTTCAAGTGGTGCTCCAGTTGTTTTGGAATTGCATCCCAGAGCACTTACTACTATGGTACTACCTTTGCTTTTTTGCCACAAAAAGCTTTTTTGCTTTTTAAATTTCTACTTGCAGGTCTTTGTATTTTGCTATCTTTTCCACTTCTTTTTCTTTTATTCTGCTGTCTCCAACTACTACCATGTTCACTATCCAGACTTTTTTGTCTTTCTTATCAACAATTGTTAAGTCTGGGGTATTATGTGGCAGGTGCCTGTCTGGTTGAATTCTAAAGTCCCAGAGCAATTTAGCTTTTATTTTATGGTCCATCAGTTCTTGCTTGCAGGCAAATTAATATTTTTTGCAATCTTCCCATGCATCATTGTTGCTACTTTGTTGTATCATTGCTTGTAGTCAGTCTGTGCAATCTTCTTGCAATCTTCTGTGCAATCAGATGATCCATTTCTTCACCTTCTTTGCATAGGCAGGTTTTGTATGCATTTGTTCCCTAAGGCTTGGTTTTGTGCAGCCAGAATTAGCCCCTCGATCTCTTTCTTCAACTGTCCTGCTCTTAGCTATTGCCAACAAAAACAGGTATTGATAAAGTCAGAATCTTTTCCACTAAAACCCCTCACTGATGAAACCGTCATTGAAGGATCAATAAATGACAGAAAGTCAGTTGATCAACAGTCAAGATCCTGAGTTTGTAGTTAAAGTGAACAGTATGGTCCAGCAAACTCTTTTGCTTCCCCCCCCCAAAAGAAGCATGTTAATAGTTTAGGTATCCTCCTTAATCCATGCCTGTTATTGGATTTGTACATTGTGATTGTAGCAAGGAGCTCACTGAGGTTAGGTCAGTGTGTTTTATGTTACTTTTTTCATATTAGCTTTTTTAAGATGAAAAAAAAAAAGGTGAACCTTGGGGCTTGGCATATCAGAAATTCAGAAAATGCCTAAAATGATTTTTACTGCATGTCATCACCCATGAAACAAGGGAAACAAACCTCTATCTCCCCATACCCAATCTAGACTACCCTGGACAGCTGCACTTAGTGACAGTGTCAATGCTGGCCAGGCACATCCAGGCACACACACTTAATTGCAGCAACCCAGCTGTGACTATCCAGCCACGCCTATGCAGCCATGCCCACCTGGTTGCTGTGAGTCATCATAGTCTTACATGCAACTGGCCCTTTAAGGGCAACCACAATGCTGATGTGGCCCTCAATGAAATTGAGTTTGATACTCCTGTCATAGTCGCTTTCACCTGAGCTGGTTGGAGCTTGGAATAAGCCTTGCTACAAAGCTCAAAGTCTTCCAAACAATAGTGTTAACTACCCTGATGTATGCCAGTGAGACTTGGACTGTATACAGGAGGCACGCTAGGCAATTGAACCACTTCCACACGACCTGCCTCCATAGAATTCTGAGGATCTGGTGGCAGGACAAGGTGCCAGACACAGAAGTCCTCTCCAGAGGAAGCCTACCATCAGTTCACACCCTGCTGATGAAAGCCCAGACATGCTGAGCAGTCCATGTTGTAAGGATGCCAGACCATCACATCCTTAAACAGCTCCTCTATGGTGAGCCATCTCAAACAGTGATGGGTTCCTTCTGGTTCGGCCCGATTCTGCCGAGCTGGTAGCGGTGACAATATAATGTCACTGAACCGGTTCTGCCCCCCATCCCCCCATCCCCTCGCCCCATCCCCACATTATTCTTACTTTTTATTTGGCCCTGCCCCCAATCTATTGCTGCCTCCTGAGTCCCAGCTGATGGCTAGAAGGAAAAAAAAACTGTTTAAATTCTTGCAGTGGGGCTTCAAAGGGCCACCCTACAGCTGATCAGTGTTAAAAGAAAACAAATGAGTAGACCGGTGCCTGCAAAAATACATGAGTAGACCGGTGCCTGCAAAAATAAATGGGTAAACCAGTGCCTGCAAAAATCCATGAGTAGATCAGTGCCTGCAAAAATAAATGGATAGACCAGTGCCTGCAAAATAAATGGGTAGATCGGTACAGCTCTGAAAGCAGTTAAAAGCCTGGTAGACCAGTACCTCTGCTAAATCCTAAATAATTGTCACATGACGATCAAGCCACGCCCACAAAATAAGCCACACCCACAGAACCTGTAGTAAAAAAGTTTAGACCCACCCCTGGTCTAAAGGAAAATGATTGCACAGGGGACAAAGAAAGCGATACAAAGACACGTTGAAAGCCTCCTTCAAGTCCCTGGATATTGACACCATCTCCTGGGAAACCCTGGTAGAAGATCGATTGACATGGCACATGCTGATCCACCAAGGCTGCCAGACACCTGAGGACAGAAGAATAACCATAGCACAAGAGAAGCGAGCACTCCACAAAGCCAATGCTGTAATGTTGCCCACACATGTCTGCCCGACATGTGGCAGAACATTTCATGTCTGTATAGGCCTTACCAGCCACCTGTGGACACATCGTGGAAAGCCCATAATCTGTTAGATGTCAAAGTCCTCTTCGAACACGATGGATGAACATCACATGCAACTGGCCCTTTGAATATAGCTGAAGTCAGGAAAGCTGTATTTGCAAAATTGTGCAAAACATCAAATTGAAACAAATCCTAGACCCCACCCCCCCTTGTAGCTAGGTAACTAGAGGTCAAACATTGGCCAGAGGATGTTTTCTTCTGCATACCAAAACTAAAAGAGATAAACAAAGTCTAGGCTGGTAGTTGCAAAGCTTCACCCCCCCACCAAAAAAATATCTATTTTTCTCCTGCATGCTTCTTTCCCTCCCCACCCCCAGTGCCCATCTCTCTCCTTTCTCCCCATTTTCATGCCAGCCAGAATTCTATTCTCCATTTGGTCTTTCTTGTCAAGCCAGTTTGGCCTCTCCACTGGTCAGTAATGATTCCTGGTATACTAGCTTCAGCACATCTTCTTCACTGTCCTTCAGATATTCTTCCAATGCCCTTTTCTCTGTTTTGACTGTCTGATATACTTGCAACTTCTTCAACTGCCTGATATTATATGTGAAAAGTGCTCTGGGTGCTACGAATGCTCTCCCTAGCATACCTAAACTGTAGGATTTGGAGCAAAGCTTAACCCTTTTACAAATCTTATTGAGACATACTGTATTATCTCCGAAAGAGGTTAATCATAGCTAATTCAGACCAAATATTGTGTGAAGAATCCACAGAGTCTTAGATTTTATTAGTCATATGGAGGAAGTTCTTGCAAAATTAAAACATCTAGAGAACTTCCAAAGAAAACCTGATTAGACATAATTTCTAGTCTTACTAAAGAATTAGAAAGATATCTGGGCATACAAGTAGAGCCCCTGATTTGTCTGATTTTTTTTTTTTTTTTTTTTTTAGAAACTACGTTGTGATAGCCACAGATCCGTATGCCATAGAGAAGTCAACCTTAGCATCTTAGATTTTTAATATGTTTATGATATGGGTATTGCCATTGCAAGCAGCAAATCAGAGGATGGAATATAGTTTTTAACAAACTTGGACAGAGGAATTTATTAAGAATTCTGTAAATTATCAACGTTTGCTTGTTTGTTCTATTTATACCAATTAGTTCCTTTTCTTCTCTTAAAGCTGTTTGGATGAGAAACAGAATTGTACTATCTGAATCCTAACATCCTTGAGCATCTTCCTTAAAAATGTCTTTTAAAAATTCAGAATGTTACACGATGTTTCCCATGAACCTCTATATCCTTGCTCCTAGTCTACCACCATAATTTCCATCTTCAAATTGCAATGTTTTTACAGCAACACTGTCTTGTATATCTCACAAAATAGACACACTCACATATACACACATTCCTATTTTCCCTTCTTCTCTGCAACTGGAACTCAGATGTAGGAATCTTCTTGGTTGTACTGTATAAGCATTTAAAGAAACTGTCTGAATTTTTTAAAAAAGTATTTTTTAGATCTAAGTTGCATTGGAGATATTTAAATAACAATCCATTTTTTTTACTTGTTATATTTGATTCTGTATTTAAACTGAATTTTTTAAAGGATAAGAAAATTCAATGTATGTTTATAAATACTTTTATTAGTTGCAATGTACTTAAGAGCTATTAATTACACAGCAATATAAATCCTTAAGATTAAGAAAACTATTAAATTATCTGATCATTATTTAACCTATTTAACTAATTTGTTGTATATATGATTATAAACTGGTCTATATATGAACTTAGAAATCTTATTCAATAGTAATTTGGAGGATGATTCTCTTCTATCCAGGTGAAATTCTATTTGATCTAAATGTAACTGAACTTTTTGTTATCAGAGTCATATGAAATAAAATAGAAAACCCACTCAGAAATAACAGAATGCTTGACAAATATCCTAAGTAAACAGCACCCCCATTTTTTTGTTGAAAGGGCTTTGAGGGCAAATGAAAAGAAGAGGGGAAAGATATGCTTTCATTTCTAAATACAGAATAGACATTCCAGCTAATGGAAACAAAGACACAGATGCCAGAAATCACACACAAGGTGCCTCCAATCAAAGGCAGCCATCTAATCCGGATATATTTTTGAAAATATATCCATGGAATTAGGAATGCAAACAACAGTCCCCAAAATGCCAATAAGGAGCCCATGAACATCAATATCTGACCAAGCTTCATTTCTATTGGGAAGAATTTTTCCAAAAGGTCAAAATCATGACAACAATGCAACACGTATTCATCAGATTCCATTGAATTCGGAGGAAAGCAGATCTTCCATATTCCCAACCGAGCAACACCTAGTTTATAATGGCTACTTTTTTCAAAAAACAACAACCTCCAGTCTGAGTGGTGTACTGTAATCGGCAACAGGATGCAGCCCATAGCTCCTGTTGAAAATCCAGTCAGTTGCAGAATATGCGTTGTCTCCTGTGATGCTTGTTCCTCAGTTGTCTCTGTAGGCATCATTTTAGAAACTCCACACAAAAGCAAAGAGTGCTGAAAAATATGTGATGAATTGTTGTAATTCTTCAATATTTTTACTCCCATTTATCACATTTCTAATCACTATCACTGCAGTTATTTTTATACTATCATAGATCTATTTACTAGCTTGAATTAGTATTAACTGGATGTTGCTCTTAATGTTTAAATATCTATTTCGGTGTTTTAGAATAGCTTCTTTTTTAAAAAAAAATCTAATTGTTATATTATTGTATGAATCATTCTAACCTTTTTTTTATAAACACTCAGAAATACCCAACCTATCATTGGGTGACCGAAAAATAAAATTAAAAGTATCAAATGTCTGAAAATCTTAAATAGAGTTGCAATATTGATTCATAGAACAAAATTACACATTGGGCATCACAAAGAATTTTTATTATTAATAGCTAACCCCTATTCCCCCAGCAAAACTTATTATATTCTCAATTATATCCTAGTTTCATAGCTTTATTTCTTTCAAAAGATTTTAGAATGGTGAATCTTTACTAACATGTATGGCTAACTACCTAAATGGTGCACTGTAATTTAGACTATGGTAGTGAAATAATTACAGGTTGTAGACCAGCTCTCGTCAGTTGACCTGGTTATGAACTTCATTGAATTAAGAAAAATTGTAAAATTTTCTGTGATGGGCTTCCTGGTTTTAATTTGTCCTCTCATTCTTAAGAGTTTCCTTGTTAAACTGTAACAAGACTCAAATTTATTTATTTATTTATTTCATCTATTTATATGCTGCCCTTCTCCAGAAGGACTCAGAGCGGCGAACACAAGTTAAAAATATGTACAACAAAATCCCATTTTAAACCAAATTAACTAATAAATAATAAATAATAAAACCCAGAATCAGAGTCAGCCTATTTGCTTGAACAGCCAAGTCTTCAGGTCCCGACAGAAGGAGCGGAGATCAGGAGCCGTCTGGAGCTCAGTAGGCAACTCATTCCAGGGGCATAATTCAAATACTCATTTCAGGAGTAGGACATGCCAGGCTTCAATAGAGATCACTGGTACATAGGATGTTTATCTATACTCAAAGAAATGGGTCATATGCAAGTCTGTGTAGACTGACACAGTTTGCAAGGGTTTCAAGGGCCTCTTTTACAAATTTTACCTGATACACCACAGGTTGATCATGGTATTGGCTATAAAGTTTATTCGCTACCATTAAACTATGCTCATTTTTTTAAAAAAAGGAGATTAGACGAAGACTGTATTTTTCACTGGGAGTCATATTTTGTAATATTTAGGTTGAAGTGAATGAGCAAGACTGTTTATTTCTGGAAGTACAAATTATTTTTATAGGCATGAAATGGCTTTGTAAAGAATTGCCATTATGGCTAGAAACATACAAACACACTGTGTTAATGCCGTGTTTCCCCGAAAACAACACTGGATCTTATATTAATTTTTGCTCCAAAAGATGCATTAAGGCTTATTTTCTGGTTAAGTCTTTTTTTAAAAAAATATTATTTTATTAGTTTTAAAAGTAAAACAATGGACATTGCTCAACGTCTCTGGTTTCTAACATTTACGTCAAATTCAAGTTAATAAGTAATTATTCCTTCCTCTATATACAAATTTACATATCTCCTACTTCATTATATATCAAGTATACAGTATTTTACTTCCTAACCAACTATGCATGTATTTAATAAACCAATATTACATTCACAAGTTCAATATATTGATATATTAATATACATTGATATGTACATTTCCAGACATTCATTATCCCTTGTTTTTGACATTCTTCCTCTTATTTAACCAATTTTTTTTTAAATTTGATTTATATGCCACCCTTCTCCAGAGACTCAGGGTGGCTTACAGTGCGTTAAGCAATTATAAAATTTATTCCAGACTTCATAGTATGTTGATTCACTTTTGTTTTTGAGTTCTAAAGTAAGTCTGTCCATCTCTGCACAGCTGTAAATTTTGTGTATTACTTCTTCTGAGGGTATTTCTTTACACTTCCATTTTTGAGCAAATGCTAGTCTTGCCGTGGTAAGTATATGCAATATTAAATAGGTTACATTTTTCTCATATTTGCCATCTGTCATGCCCAGTAAGAAAAATTCCAGCTTAACTTCTATTTTAAACATTAACATCTCTTCTAAGCAGCTCCTTATTTGCTGCCAGAAACTTTTGGCTTTTGAGCACTCCCACCACACATGGTAATATGACCCTAGTTCCACCTCACATTTCCAACAAATTGGGGAATATTTTTTACTAAGTCTTGCCAATCTTGTGGGTGGGAAGTGCCAGCTGTAAAACATTTTATACAGGTTTTCTTTATAAGAAGCCACCAATGTGATTTTGATATTTTTTCTCACAGATTTTGCCAATTGTCCAAATTGATACTGTACCCAAAACATCTACTCCAGATTATTATCGTCTCCTTAACTTGTTCTTCGAGCATATCTTCCTCTAATAAATAGTGGTACAGTTTCTTAATGCCCTTTCCCTCTGTGCTTAGTAAAATTTTATCCAGTTCTGATTATTCTAATTTTATATCCCACTCTTTTTTATCCTTTGTAAATTTGGATTGTATTTGTAGGTATATCCACCATTCTAATTCAATTCCTTCTTCCTTTAACTTCTTCCTTGATTTTAATTCCTCTTTCATGTTTAATAATTCTTTATATGTAATAGCCCCTCCCATTTTGAGAAGATTAGGATGTGTGAGCATTTCTACTGTCGATATCCAATTGGGGATGTCTATATAGTTACTTCTTTTGGTCTTAATCCAAATATCTAAAAGTGCCCTCCTAATATAATGCCTTTGGAAGTACTGGTGAACCTTATACTTCTCTTCCCAGATGATAGCGTGCCACCCTATTTAAAGTTCATGTCTTTCTAGTATCAACAGTCTTCTATTTTTGAGGTGTAGCCAAACACTTACCCAAACCAGGGGTGCAGCTTGCTGATATTTTTCCCAATTTGGAAGACTAAATCCTCCTCTTTCTTTTGCGTCTTGTAATAATTTTAATTTAATTCTTGGCTTTTTGCCCTGCCATATAAATTTTGCTAGAATTCTATTCTAATTTGTAAAGAAATATTTTTTGAGCCGGATTGGTATACATTGAAATAAATATAAAATTTTGGGTAGCACGTTCATCTTAATTGTAGCAACCCTCTCCATAAAGGAGAGTTGCAATCTTCCCCATCTTTCTAAATCAATTTTAATTTGCTCAATTACTCTATTGTAATTTTTCTCTTTAAGCGTCACACATCTTGATGTCAATTGAATCCCTAGATATCTATTTTTTTAAACTATCTGAATATCAATTTTTCTCCATTGTGGGTGGAGACAGCAGCCAGCATGGATAGTACCCGCCCGTTCAGATTGATGGACTGAGTCTGTCATAGCTGTTAAGTCCCACCCATGTTACTGGGCAGATCCAGCTTTTGACTCAGTCTGTCAGTCTGGACAGGCATGTGGGTCGCTTGCTCTGACTTTTAGTCAAATTATTATCTTCTTCCTCCTATCTCATGGTTGGATTTTTGGCTTTGACTTTGGATTGTTTTTGACTATGATTTGCCTCCTCTCTTCATGTTTTTTTGTTCTCTGGTTTCTGACTTGGACTGCTCTGACTACGTATCGTGAGTTCCTCTGTATAAAGACTGTGTGCTTTCCCCACAGGCTCTTTGTTGTAGCCTGGAGGGGGGGTGCCGTGTTTGATTGCCCCCTTACTATACCTTGGACAATTTGTTGACACTGCCCTCCTGAAAATCACAGAGCTTGACGCTCCCTAAACATTGAATTTACTATCAGCTGAGCTGTAGCACTCCCAAAAACTGGCGGAGTTAGTGTGGAGTTTTTCACGCTCCCGGAGAGCATGGCTAGCTGTCAACTGGGACTCATTGCTGTTAACAATCACTCTCCTCCCTGGTTCGTGGCGCAAGTTTTTTCTCACTACCCGTCTTTGTCATTGCAGCAGCTGTGAGCGTCTTCGGAGGAGCTTTCGCGCTCCCGCTCTCTTCATTCTACTGTCCGCCTTGCAGCCGCTGGGAGCAATATTAAGAGGGGCTTCGCGCTCCCATATTGGCAGGCAAGGGCGATTTGGAGCAGAGCCTTGCACTCCCATGGCGCCCTTGGTTTTTCATCCCTGGACAACTTTTATCTGTGGTTCTGGGTGTGGCAGCAACGGTGGAGTTTTCGCGCTCCCGTTTCTCCTCAGCACCTTGCTGGCCGCCATTTTGGATCAGTGGAGCTTTGTGCTCCTGTTCTCTCCTCTGCGCATTGCCGGCCGCCATTTTGTTTGCTTATTGTGTTGCCGGCCACCATTTTGTCGCCTCCAGCCAGCATCTGACGTTGTGAACTGTCAGGGACTACTTCATTACTGGCCCATTATCAACTTTGATCCCTTGCCATGGGAATCTTGCTGAGGACATACTGCCTTTGACCCAATGCCTAAGTCCTTGGAAAAATCCAAGCATGGCCGCAGAACTGGGGCTCGAGGGGATGCCCATTTTGATGACCTATCTACCACTCATAGGTCATCTGCTCAGGCCTCAGCTAAGCTGGCTATCTCCACCCAGTCATCATGCTCACAGCACAAGCCACGTAAACAGCCTTTAACATCTTCTAAAGATGAACAGCACAGAGACAAGGTGTTAAAAAAGCTTTGTGACAAAGCTACTTCTCTGGCACCTGACCAGGGTCCAGCCATTCCCAGGAACCCTGATGTTGTGGTGTCTCCCAGGCCTGTGACCCAGGATCAGATGTCACTTCAGGACTGCCCCATAACCATCCCGACTCAGGACTTGTGGGGGTCAAGTGACTCAACTGACACTCCATCGGCAATCCCGGGCCTTGTGGTCCCCCATGATGCCTCTGAGACTAATACGGCTTTGGGGTCTGTGGTCAAGCCTCCTCAGGACGTGGTTACTTGTCAGATGATGCCTCAGCAGGTACAATATCTTATCGATTCCACGGTTCAACGATCATTGGCGGCAGGTTTCTGGCCGCCCAGTGGGAGTGGGTCAGAGAGGTCAGTTGCTTCAGCTTCTCCAGAACGAGAGAATTCTGAGGACTATCGTTCAGACTGCTTCTCCTACAGGCTCCCGCAGAAGCCATCCATCATCTTTGGCTGACATGAACTCTGGTGAACAAGGCTTATCTGAAGATGAGGACCTTCCCCCGGATCAACCTGCATTCACCGAGCCTGTTTCCCCAAGCCTTGTTTCACTCTTTACTGTTCAAGGTGTTGAATACTGCTCAACTTACTTCAGAGGCTTCCCCTCCGCCTTCAACACCTGCTCTGGGGTCTTTGGACCCCTTGTTTGCAGAACCTGCCAAGCCTGTCACGGCTATACCAACTCTGCCCCTGTTTTTGAATGTCATAAAAAAGCAGTGGGTTTCTCCGGGATCAGCGCCTTCCCCGTCTTCTAACGACATGAAGAATTTTACTGTTGTGGCTGACTCTTTTCTTCAGGTCCCATCTGTTGACACCCTGGTTGCCGCATTACTACCTAACGCAAATGTTCTTGGTGATCCCGATGAAGGCCTCCGGTCGGAGGAGCATCATTCTGATTTAGTGCTTCAACGGTCTCATCAGAGTTCGGCTTGGGTGATTCGGGCTGCCACCACAGCATCCTTTCTTCAACCGCATTACGTTACTGTGGTTATGTCAACTTCAGGAGAAATTATCACCCGATGATGCAAGGGTCAAGCAAGACTTGAATAAGATCATGGCAGCGGTCCAATTTTCCATGGACGCTACCTTGAACGCTGCCCATTTTACTGTTAAGTCCCTGGGTTCATCCGTAACGGCCTTCTGTTTAGTTTGGCTCCACCACTGGCAGGCAGATGCCAGACACAAATGGCGCCTGGCTTCTGTCCCCTTTTCCGGCCCTAAATTGTTTGGGCTGGGACCAGCCGCTGCCTGAAATGCAATACACTTATCCCGCGGCTTGTATAAACCACTCCCGTCCCTTTGAAAATAGCCACTCGGTGCTTCCCTTGGGCGCTCAGGGCCGGCAAGAAGAAGGGGGGGAGAGGCAGGTGCATTGGCGGAGACGGGCTTTGGCTGCTTGTTCTGCTGCGACCCTGAACCCTTGCTTGGGGTCCTCCCTGCTGCTGCGCAAAAATGCTTTCCTCCCTGGAAATGCACATTTCAGAGCCGAGCGCCCTTCTCCTCCTCCTCCGCAGACTCACTATCTCTTTCCTCTTGGTTAGATCTGCCACCCGAAAATGCTTGCCAAGATCACGGCAACAGTATTTTTGGGTGGCAGTGCCTTGCCTTACACTTCGCCAACCAAATCCCGACCTCTACACTTCCCCAGGTCACTTATGTAATCAGGCTTCGACAGAGGCAGCAAAGGCGCAGGGGGTTTCCTGGGAAGCCCAGCACCCAGCAGGGAGGAGGCCAATTAAGGGTTCGGGGTTGCAGCAGAATGAGCAGCCAAAACCTGTCTCCGCCGGTGCGCCTGCCTCTCCCTCCCCCTTCTCAGAAGAAGAGCCTGAGCACCCGAGGGAAGAGCCGGGTGGCTATTTTGAAAGGGGCGGGAGCGGTTTATGTAATCTGCAGAATAAGTGCATTGCATTTCAGGCAGCAGCTGGTCCTAGCCCATGCTGCCACCTGAAAATCTGCAGATCTAGCCAAGAGGAAAGAGAAAATGAGTCTGTGGAGAAGGAGGAGAAGGGCGCTCGGCTCTGGAATGTGCATTTCCAGGGAGGAAAGCATTTTTGGGTGGCAGCGGGGAGGAACCCAAGCAAGGGTTCAGGGTCACAGCAGAACAAGCAGCCAAAGCCCATCTCCACCGGTGCACCTGCCTCCCCCCCCCCTTCTTCTGGCAAGCTTTGAGTCTGGCCTCAGGGCCGCTGCTTCGCACCAGGTTGCCTCTTCCTGTGTGTTGGGGAGGGCTGACTCCCTCAGTCGGAGGCCAAGAGTGCAGCGCCAGTTTGCGGCCACTCCTCCTGGGGCAGCTTGGCTCAGCACCGTTCCTAAAGACAGCAGAGGGTCCTCCAAGCAGAGAGCAGGTGCCGGGCTGGCCGGAGACGCCGCCCCTTTGCTCTCTGCTCGCCGGGCTGGGCAGTGGTCCAGCTGGGGCTGCCTTGGGGGAGAGCGCAGCATGGCCGGTTCCTGGCGCTCCCTTGCTGGGTCCCTCGGAGTGCAGTGAGGAGGAAACCTGGGATCCGCTGACAGCGCAGACGATTCCCACCTGTGGCGATTGCAGGCGCTGAGCCCGATGGCAGGAGGGGGCAGCTGGGGCTAAGGGAGCTGAATGGGGTAGGGGGGAACGGGATGGCCGGCACAGCCACAACTCCAGCTCCTTCAGTCACGGGTTGCAGGCGCCCTTTGGAACAGGGCTCTCCAACCTTGGCAACCTTAAGATTTGTGGACTTTGAGAACTCCCAGAATTCTCAAAGTTGCCAAGGTTGGAGAGCCCAGCCCTGCCTTGGAAAGGCCCGTCGTAAGGCAGGCAGGAGGGTTTGACTCTCCCGAGCCTCCGCTCCTGCAAGGCACATTTACAGCCTGGGGGCGGAGCTGCAGTCCTGCTTGTGCCATTCATTGCAAGCCTCAGCCGCCCGCTAACCGGAGAAGGCGGGCGGGCCCAGCTGGCAGCAACTGCGGCCTCCTCGCATGTTTCCCCACACCCCCTTCTGACTGGGGGAGCAGCATGGGCAAAAGGCTGCTGGTCCATTGGTGGTTTGGACTGCCTGGGACCGCGCAAGTAGCTCGCGCGGGCAGGGAGGGAGGGAATCCCTGGCTTACCTTGCTCTGCTCCCTTAGGAAGTGACCGCCAGGATTCCCTCTGCGTCTTTTGGCACGTGCATCAATTGCTGGTCTTTGTGTGCGCATGTGCGCCAGAAACCAGACCAGCTGGCCGGTGCGCATGCGCACTCTGGAAATGGGAAGATAGTTTTCCTGGAGTGTGCATGTGCAATGGGTGGCTGCTCTTCCAATTTCTGGCACGCCCGTGCAGATGAAAACCAGATGACCAGCGTACCAGAACTCGGAAGAACAATGGGCGATGGCTTTGCGTGCCCGGAGGAATGGCTCTGCGTGTCACTTCCGGCACATGTGCCATAGGTTCACCAACACAGTTCTATGAACTCTTTTAAGATTTGCAGCAGCAAACCATCAAAGACTTTCTTTTTATTACAGACTTCTGTAGGCTATGTCATTATGTTATATAACTGCAGCCTGAAATGGCAAGTAACTTTTATAAGATCATTTTTACAAAGGACATTTATGTCTGGTTCTACTCTACTTGTCAACACATGGTCTTATTGGTTCATGTTCTTAGATGTTTCAGTGAGACAAAACAGGGACATACGTCTGGCCTTACTTGCCTTTGTCAAATGAAGTCCACAATGCTTTACCTAAAAATAGAATATTTTTTCAGTATTTCGATCAGAAATTATATTTATTTTTTTCTGAATGACTATTACTATAGGTGATTATACAATGCATTGTATAATCACCTATAGTAATAGTCATTCAGAAAAAAATACATATAATTTCTGATCGAAACACTGAAAAAATATTCTATTGTGATCTGACAAGCAAAGTCAATGGGGAAGCCACTTAACAACTAGATTACTAATTTATCAACTGCAGTGATTCACTTAACAATTGCGGCAAGAAAGGTCGTAAAATGGGGCAAAACTCACTTAATATCTCAACAGAATATTTGGGCTCAATTGGGATCATAAATTGAGGACTACCTGCAGTTATGAGGGATAATAATCACATATTGCCAACTTTTAGAAATGGGAATATCAGTATTATATTGTTTTTTTATATATGCACTCCCTCCCTCCCTTCTCTCCATATACATGTATGTGTGTGTGTGTGAGAGAGAGAGAGAGTGTAGAGAAAGAGAGAGAATATTGGTTAACATTCGACTATTAAAAAAATATCTTTCATAAGACTAAAACTTTTAACCTGAGCTCCATAAAATATGGCATATAGAACATGAGATTTACAAAACAGAGCTGTTTTGTAAACAGTTTTGTAAAATTGTGAAGTAATTTATTTCTTGTGGCAAATATTCCTTTGTCTTTGCCTGGGGAGGGAGGGAAGTTATCACTGGAATTGTTTTTAGAAATTCAGAATAGCTTCCAAGCTTCTGCTTCTGATTGATACTTCTGAGTGATACTTTCTACGTTATTATGACAGTAATTTGTTTTTAAATAGAGCTGGGGAGAAAATGTGTGTGCGGGGGGGATGTTTTATAGATAGGGCAGACAGTAGAAAGATAACTAGTAATATTATTACAGTTAATATCATATAAGTAAATTGCTAATCTGGTCTAGAGCTTGTTAACATTACTAAAAAGTGCTAGGTAAATGTTCATTTGACGAACCATGATAGGTAACATATCAGCAATGTAAATGTCATAGAACCGGAATGATCACTGGCTGCCTTTGATGAGTAAGATATGCTTACCAATTCCAGAGGAGTTACTCAGAATAAGACAGGCAGAAAAACAGGAAATACAAGACTTCAGGGCAGATGCCCAGTGGAAAAAGCAGGAAGAAGAATTTGGAGAAGCAGCAACTTAAGTTTAATTAAATTGTAATTCTTTGGAGATTTAGGTATTAGCACTCTACCAGAAAAAATGATGGCATTTTTTTTTAACCTAAAGCAAAGAATGTAATTTTTTTTTTTTTTGTTATCTTATACTGACACATTTATTCTTATATATCCACTAAGCTAGGTAGCCATTAACCCAATCAAATCTTTTTATCACATAAAAAGCAAAACACAATCACACCAGGTGGGTTAACCCTAATCATTAGGGGAAATGAAGTTTTCACAGTCAATTCCTCCATGAAATCTTACACCTAATTTCTGTGAATTAATTATAAGAATGTAAAGGACATTAGAGACCTAACAAGGAAAGTAAAAGCAGTTGATGTATTCACATCTACTGGTTTCAGATTGGACAGATCTAGAAGTTGGGATATGGATAATATTTTCAGATTCCCATAGTAATCCAGATTTCACTACAATGTACCAGGGGACTAGAACAAGCCACAAGGTAGATGGCTACCATCAGACTACATCATTGACCTTTTAAGGCAAATCATTGTAGAGATGCCACAAGTAAATCTATTATTTCCCCAAAGAATAGTAAGTATATCAATTGTATCCTCAGTTTTTAGCTTTCATTCCTATGTACCTATCTTTTTGATCAATAGCTCAAACAATCCTATCTCTTCTTCTAAATTCTGAGTTTTGTATATTCAGTTGTTTTGGTCTGCTTCAACTCTTTTCAAAGCAAGTAAGCTTAATTCATGAGTTATTTAAAAAATGGAAAAATACATGAGATAAAAAAAATATAACCACCTGGTCAAGCTTTCAATAAAATAATCATTTTGAAGATAGTGTTCTCCTCAGTAGAACAGTTGTTCTCCCAGTTCTCACCAAAATCAGGAACTTTGCTCAAAACTAATCTTGTTGAGACATGTCTTGACTAGATTAAAAGAACTCAAGTATGACTACAGATGATTCTTTTTACTGGTCATTTTTTTTGGGGGGGGGGCAGTTTTATTTCTTAGAATGTTGATCCAAACATTCTTGTTGCCTTGGGAAACCCCAGTTTCAATTGAAATGCTTAGAATACATTTAAAATATTTAAAATATAGATTAACTCTTTTGCTCTTTTCCTATTAGAAATGTAGCTTTAGTGGCATTAACTACTGGCTTCACACCATAAAATTTTTAAGATGCAGCATGCTTTTTACAAACTCTTCATTCTTACAGATCTTCAGAAAAGACCTCATTTTGGTTTCTATTTTTCTATTTATATAATTAAAAAAAATCTAAAACATTACTCATAACAAACATTTTAAAAATAAGGGGGGGAGAGTATTTTTATTGCTTGTAATATGAAGAATTTGAGTGTAAGGATGAATTAATATGTGGAATGGAAAAGGATATCACATGGAAACAAAAAATTCCTACCAGAAGGAGGTCAGAAAAGAAAAGACGGCCTAAACAGGTCAAATAAGCTAACACTTTTTCTAAAATATTTTTTATTATAGAATAAAATAGAAAAATATGAAAGCACAGCCCCAATGCTTATTTTGGGGCCCAAAAGCAAATAAGACCAGGTCTTATTTTCGGGGAAACACGGTATGTATGCCTGTGTGTGTGTGTTTGTATAGAGTTTAAGGAACCATATTTTCTTTCAAAATACTATTTAAAAAAAAAAAGTAATGCTACCTCTAATATGAGGAAATTCACTGATGAAAAAATAGTATTTTTCCTTCTGATATCCTAACAGTACATATTGGCAGATTTTTGTGATGGAAAAATAATGAAATAAGACTGCAAACTCCCACCCTTCCCTTCCCTTGCCTCTCCTTTCTGCTCCCGTGTCTCGTTTCTAACTCTTTCCCTCATTTCCTTCTGCCGTATCCTGCTTCCCCCACTTGCATGTGTAAAGAAGGTTCTCAGCTGTATGCCAAACACTCGGTTAAGGGGAAGTCCTTCATAATTGAGCATCAGGCACCCAGTTGCCTGAAAATTCCACTCTGTCACATAGGTGCAATTTTTTGTTTTACAACAGAAAGACACTTTTCCCGTTCAACCCTATCTCGCTTCTTTAAAAAACTTGCCCGTGAATCAGATCTCTTAGATTTCACATCTCTCAATCCCAAAGTGTGTAAGAAATCTCTACCTTGCTATTTCCTCATTCTTGAAAAACTACAGCCAATGATCATTTTAATAAGCATGGTTTTTGTCTTTAGCATTGTGTTCCTTCAGAACTTCAGAAAAATAAGATTTATTCAGGTGTGTCTGAAAGTATTAATAAAGCATTAAAAACTTATCAAATAAAATATTAGACATAGTTCATATGTCTGGTCTACTTAAATCTTGTAATTTAAGTACAAAAAAATCCTACAGAATAATAAAGTTGGAGTAAGACATTATGCATAGTAAGATACTTCTGGCAGATATTGAAAATTTCATATCAAATGAAGCAATCTCTATATAAGAGGCATTGGTGAAAAAATTTAAAATGATAACATGCTAGATTACATTGTAACAAAATGAACTTTAAATGATATTTTCTGAAGATATAGTGTAACTGCTCTGTTTTAATCACTGCTCTGTTTTAAACATTCCATATACTTTCACCCATCAAAAACTTAGTTTAACACATTTTAATTAATTAGATTTGTAGGTTGTCTGTCTACTCTGGCCTATTTTGGGGCACAATATGTCAAATGAAGAAAATAACAAAATGTTTACGTTGACAAGAAAAGGCAATTTGTCAGTGATTTACTCTTCAGAGAAAGAAACAGAAAAGGAAAATAGTACATTTTTTAGTGTGTTGGATTTTTTATGGGTGCTGAATAGGATGTCTCCTTGGACAATGCTGAGCTTCAGAGTTTAGAGATTGTGGTCTAGACAAAGAGATTTCCTGAAGTTTTGCTGGCAAATATGGCTGGTATTTATAGCAGTCCACCTTGTCTGAAGATGCCAGTCACAGTTGCTGGCAAAATGTCAGGAAATCTGTTGTCTAGACCATAGTTCCTAAAACCTGAAATCCAACACAGCCCAACAGATACTGGCTATGAAAGGCTACACCGGGATCTCCCTGTTTTATTTCCACAAATCATGTGGGAGAGGCTGGGCTGTGACTGAGCAAATAGTCCAAAGTCTGTAAGATTCCATGATTGAATCTTGGTCTCCCCAGTAGTCCAGCATACAATCACTCTGCTACATTGACACGCTGCTGTTTATGTAAACCAGCATCCATAGCTATATATCAAAAATCTTGAAAACTGAGAACTTATAAATAGATAATTACCAATACATAAGTGTTTGTGCTATTGACTTCCGGTTGGTGATTTGCAGCGACAGGGTGTTGAGTGAGTGCTCGCTGCTCCTCAACACCTTTTTTTTTTTATTGAAAAAGTTTTCAAATACAAGTTTTTCCCCCTTTCCCCCCCTCTTCCCTAACCCCCCCTCACCACCCATCCCCCCCTGTGACTTCTTCACAACAATAGGCTATTTCATAACTAATTACATAATATCTTACCTTTCCCTTACTCCCTCCTCAAAATACTGACCCTCAGCATAATATTCTTATAACTCCCATTTTTGCAATAATCTGCCGTTTTTCTCCTCTCCTAAACTTATAGTGTATTATTACAACAATTTAACATTTAGTCTTTTATATATATTAATATAACATTTTAAAGCGGCCTTCTCCCTACATCAAAATTTAACATTTATTCAGTTCTATCCAATTCCTCCACTCCCCTAAATATATGACTTAAAGATCCTTTTTCTTAAACTAATCAATCAGTAAACTAACCTATTTCAACCCAAATTCCTACAAAATCATGCAATACAATTCTAAATATAATCCACTGCCCACTCTACTAAAATATACACATATCTATATATGCATTCCATTTTGTAAAAATAAAAAAAAAAAGACAATAACTTTAAATTTATAATCCATATAATATCTTCTTTGATGTCTTTCCACTGGATTGTTAAATCCATCATCCATAATAGGGTAAAATAACATGCTGGTGCAACAGTTTGTTCAAAATCTTCAATCATCTTCTGCCCCCATCAGTAGTAGATATCCTCATATATATATATAAAAGTAAAAACAACCACCCGAGTGACATTATAATTATATCCATATAGTTATAATTGTGGTTTTCATCAGGATTGTTGATTCCCATCATCCTAATGGGTAACATCCAGATCTTCTGCATGCCCCAGCGTGACTCTCTTGCCTTGTAACTCAAAATAATTATAATATATTTACCAGTAAAAGAAATCCAGAGTAGATAATTCAAATCCAACAATGTAAGGCTCTTTTCACATCCCAAAATCACGGCATTGCAGAGATCTGCCACTATCCTCAAGATAGTATTAAACAATTGTTCGCCTCCACTATCTTTTCACATATTCATTCATTTTTTAAAGTCCCTGGATTCACTGTTGCTTGGTTTAGAAACTGCTGTTTCTATGAGATCTATTTCTTTTCTTTTTCTTTTGTGAGTTGAATTTCCATCCTCGTTTCCTTCCTACCAGTTGTGTGTCAGCTGATCGATTTTCATTCTGCTTTATGAGTTGATCTTGTTGGTTTTGTTTTGTCATCTCATCTTTCTTCTCCATCACTTGTATATCAACTGGTTGATTTACGCACTTGTCTGTAACTTGATGGTTCATCACATTGGAGTCGGATGACACTGCTCTCATATTTATAGACAGTCCAGCTGGGGTATCCAGGGAGTCCAAAGACAATTTATCTACCACAGCCTTTGTAATTTGATATTTTCCTTTTGTTTCCAACTCCTTTTGCTTGTCCTGTATTGTGCCTAAAGATATTAAATTCATTTTTAAAATTTTTTGATAAAATTCTTCCGCTTTTTCAACAGTGTTCAGTTGGTATCTTACTCCTTGGTGTCTCAATATTAAACCAACTGGGGCATCCCACCTAAATAGGATATTTCTTTTTTTTAACTCAGTCACTAGAAAGCCAAATTTCTTCCTCTCCATTAGCATCTTAGGCGGGAGCTCCTTAAAAATCCAAATCTTTCTTCCATGAAATTGCAAAGTAGAATTAAAAGAGTTCTGCACAATATTATTCCTAATTTCTTTATCTGTAAAATAAATCACCACATCTCTAGGCAATTGCCCTTGCTTTGCCAACCAGGAGTTTATTCTATAAATTCTATCAATCCTGCAAAACACTTCATCAGGTTGAATCTTTAAAATCCCAGCCAGAATTTCAGAAAATATTTTCCTTAAGTCATCTCTATTATTTTCCTGCAGACCTCTCAGTCTAATTGCATATTCTGTAAAATTATATTGAATCATTAAAACTTCTCTTTCAATCCTCTGTTGCACATTTTCTTCATTACCAGTCTTTTGGTCAACCTCCTTTTTAGGTTTGTCTTCTGAGCTATTATCCTGAGTGTTTTAATTTCCTTTTTAATTTTTTGAATCTTGTCATCCAAATTCTCCTCAGTTTCTTTCATTTTAGACTCTAATAATTTAGTCTTTGCATCCAACTGAATCAGAAAGTCTGATAAACCATTAGCTGTTTTTAAAATCTTTCGATTCAAAAAGTCAAACTTTGATTTCACCAATTCACCAATTTCTTTAATTTCCTGCTTAAATTTTTGAAGTTGCTGGTTCACAATCTCATCCCTTCTTACGATCTCTTCAAGAAGAAATTCTATTATATTAAAGTCAGGTTTCTGAAACTGGAGAGTTAGAACTTGTTGATGTAATTTGTTAATGGGGGAATTTCCCCCCGCTGCCTGTTTGTCTAACTGTATAAGTCCCGGTGCCATTTCCCACACAGACAAGATTTAGTGGAAAAGAGAAAAAAAAAAGGCTTGTTTCCAACCAAGATCAATATCAGATCCCCAGGAAAAAAAAGAAAAAAAAAACAAGAGTGAGAGTGAGGTTTTGCCTCAATTACAGCCAGAAGTATTCATTCCGCTACTTTGTAATAGAAAACGGAAGGACTTTCCCTTTCAGCCTCTCTTCAAGTCTCAGCAATCGCCATTTTAAAAATCTTTTTTCCTTTCACTTCTTAAACAACTTCAGTAACTTTTCTAAAATAAAAAAAAAAATACTTGCGCTTCAGGGTCAGCGGTCCAGCTCACGTCTTCTTTAATTAGTTTAACAAGTTTACAGGCTTGCTTTTGCCACCTAGCTCTGCGTGTAGCAGAGATCTCCCAGAGCCCGGAGCATCGGCTGGGGATACGGGGAGTCTCTTCCGCTCCGTCCCAAAAGTAAATAAGAAACTTTTGGGATTAGGCAGAGGACTCTACCCACCCCAGCCGGCTCTGTCTCCGTTTCCTCATGGAAATGGAGTTTTTTCGAGCCGCCATTCTGCTATAAAGGTGGGTATTTACAGGCAGTGGGTACGACGATCCCGAAGGAGCGTCCAGCGGGGACAAACAGCAAACCGGAAGTCGCTCCTCAACACCTTTTAACACCGCGTTTTGGGGATCCCCTTGGGGGACGCGGGAACCGGAGAGCCCTGCGGGCAAAAGAGGAAGCCAGACGAGTGGGGAAGTGGGTGCGACCACCTCTCGCTGGACCAGGCGGCTCTGTCTACCCAACGCGGTGAGCCGGCCATTGATGGCGGCCGCGAAGCAGCAATAGCCAACAAAGACGGGAAGCTAAGAAAAAGATCGGAGGTGCTGTGCCAGATTTAAAGCTTTTTTCCCTATACCTGTGATTGTGCGCTAGAGAGGAGATCGGTGGAGTTGGGAGGAGGAGTGCTCGGAGCGGCGAGAGGCAGCGACGGAGAGGGTAGAGCAGTTTGAATTCCCGGCGACCCGACAAGCAGAAGAGCGGACGAGAAAAATGGAGTGGATTGCATCTTCAAGGAGCCCTGGCGAGTGCGGTGTGACGAGAGAGTAAAAAGGAAAGGGGAAACATCATCGGCGTGGCTGGTTCCGTGTTTTGCGATTGAGTGGAAGAAAACGGGAGAAATATAGAGTTTGGCTGTTTGAGGCTTCCAGCAAACAGGAAGTGCGCCCATTGATCCGGAAGAGAGGAACAGCAGAGGAACAGCAGAGGACGAACAAGAAGCCGCTCTAGCAGAGACTTCTACCATCGAGGTGTGTCGGAGCCCAGCAAAGTGAAAATCTGAAGACTTTTTACTTATATTCTACAGCCCCGTAAATACTGTATAACAATATACTCACATATATATTTATATACATATCCTCTTTTATACTCCTTTTGAGTTTCTGTGACCTTAATAACTGAATAACTTAGTAACTGAACCCTGTTTCTTTTTCTCACTGTATAATTATTATTAATTAGACCTCTTGATTGTGGATTGTTGATTCTTAAGAATATAGAGCATAGACATCTTATAGATATATATTAAAAAAAATAGCTTTGATTATATATAAGAACTTAGTTTTCTATTTCACCAATTAATCTATTGTATAGCATTTTATATTTATAGTAACCTATATATATATTTAATTTTTACTAAGAGCCGAATTTAGAATTTATTAACTTATGAATTTATCGTTGTTAACTCATTTAATTTAGAATAATTATTTGTATTGGTAGCATCTAACAACTTATTTAGTTTTCTATAACTATCATTAATTAGACTTGCTGATTGTTAAGAATATAGAACATAGGTATCTTATAGACATATATTTATAAAAAAAAATAGGTTGGATTATATATAAGAACTTGGATTTCTATTTCACCAATTAATCTATTGTATAGCATTTTATATTTATAGTAATCTATATATATTTAATTTTTATTAAGATCCGAATTTAGAACTTATTAACTCATGAATTTATCATTGTTAACTCATTTAATTTAGAATAATTATTTGTACTGGTAGTATCTAATAACTTATTTATATTAATACTCTTTATTAAGGTTTGATCTTAGAATTTATTAACTTAGAACAACTATTTGTACTGGTAGCTTTTAATAATCTATTTATACCAATACTCATTACTAAGATTTGAACTTAGATTTTATTAAGTGATTAACTGACTAGTATTTATAGTATTTATAATATTGCTTAACTTATTTAGAGGAGAATTATATAATTATACAATTAGTGAATGTTAATCGCTGGAAATATTAAGTCATCTGCTATTGTAATTTAGAAATTCAGAAACTTAGCATTAACTGGAATTTTTTGAGAGTGTAGAGAGGATCAATAAAGGAGCGAAATAAGGACCTAAGAAAGCTCCTCAGAGAAAACGTGGCAAGTGCCACTGGATGAGAATTTGGAGAAAGATAGAGGAGATAATAAGAGAACAAAAATCGGTTCTGAAAGAAATGGCAAGTTTGACTTCAACAATTGCAAAAACTGGTAAAAAAGCGCCATCTGTACCAATTTTAGCGATGTCTTCTCCAGCCACCCAGAAGTCAGTGGAAGGCCTCCAGAAAGCAGACAAACCCCCTACAACACCCACATTGCAAACGGTACAAGCCTCTCTTCAGTCAATTTAAGAAACAATGCTTGCAATACAAGAAAAACTCTTGAACAGTCACTCTGAATTAAAATCAGACATCCACGCTCTTGATTTTAAAATGAATGAGATCCAGACTGCTATTGCGAGTAATGAAAATAGAATTCAAAAAGCAGAACAAAGAAGTGAAAAAAATGAGAAAAAACTGGATACAGTGGACCAAACTTTGTCGGCACAAAACAAAGAAACTGAAGACGCCCTGATCCAACTTGAGATGGACAAAGCCTCGTTTTACCTGCGATTCCAGAACATCTTGGAAGATAAGGATGAGGACCTAGGAGATAAGATAGCTGAGTTGATTGCAGAAACTCTGCAGCGAGATAAACAAGAAATAATTCGTGAGATTGACGAGGTGTATAGAGTGCAGACGAACTATGTAAGGAGAAACAGACTCCCCAGAGAGGCCATGTGCGCTTCGCTAGAAAAAAAGTTAGGGACATCTTGTACAACATAGCCCGGAGGAAAAAATCACTTATGGGGGGAAAGAAATTAATATTTTGAAACAAATCCCGAGAAGAGTGAGGGAAAGGAGAAAAAATTATAGATTCTTGACAAATCATCTAAATAGGAGAAATATAATCTTTAGGTGGCTCCTGCCAGAAGGAATGCTAATTTCCTGGCAAGGGAGGAAAATAAGAATTGATTGTTTAAGCGATGCTCAAGACTTCCTAGATCAACTAAGGGGAGGAGAAGAGGAACAAACTAGTAAGGAGGAAAACGAGATAGCAAATACGGAAGAAGAGACATCCCAAGAACAAATTACTAGGGAAGATATAGAAGAGGAGAAGAAAAAGGAGGACACAGAGGAAAAAGGGAAAAAATCTAGACCAGTGAGAGCAGTAACTTTAAAAGGTAAATAAGAACAAGAGACCAGAAACCAACCACAGGAATGCATGATACTAAGATCATATCGGTGAATGTGAATGGATTAAATGATTATAAAAAAAGAAGGATAATATTAATATAATATTGTCGAAATTGGTGAAGCAAAATCCCGATATTATCTGCATTCAAGAGGTCCATATAAAAAAAGATGAAGCTGACTACTTAAATTATTGTAAATTTTTCACTAGCCGAGACAAGAAAAAGGGGGGTCGCTATTTATGTTAAGAAAGGAATAGAGGCAGAATGTAAATATAAAGATGGAAAAGGGAGAATACTTATAGTTGAAATAATGAGAGGTTAACTCTAAGGTGCTATTAGTAGGGGTTTATGCCCCGAACAAAAAACAAGGGAAATTTTACCGGAAACTCCATGAACAGCTGGCAAATTGGGCACATCTTGAAATATGTATGCTAGGGGACTTTAATGAAATTGTGGATCCAAAGTATGATTATAAGTGTGATATAATTAAAAAGACTAAAAGATCTCCCTTACCAAAGACCTTTTTTGATCTGGTGGATGAGATAAATTTAGTTGACATGTGGCGTATTTTACATCCCCAGGATAGACAATTTACATTCTATTCTATTCCACAGAACTCCTGGTCCAGAATTGATATGGTTTGGGTTACCAGAAAATTGGCTATAGAAATTAAAAAGGTTAACATGAGTACCAATACTTGGGCAGATCATAAGCTCCTTGAAATTAGTTGGCTCCATGACATCAAGAAAACACAACAGAGATGGAGTTTAAGGACTAATCTCTTAAATGAAAAAGAGTTCACACTTAAATTGAATGAAGAAGTCAAACGTTTCTTCCTAGAAAATGGGAATCGAGAGACAGCCAAAGAAATTGTCTGGGACACCATGAAGGCTTATGTAAGAGGGGTAGCCATCTCATATATTGCCTTTAAAAATAAGGAAAAAAGAAAGATTAGAGAAGAACTCACCCAAAAACTATTACAAATTGAAGATGAACTCCAGCAACGACCCGGAGACGAGGCGACGAAACAACAATGGCTGATGATGAGACATAGACTGAATTTATTGGACCAGGAGGAGATGGCTCAAAAAATAAAAAGATCTAAGCATTATTGTTTCGAGAATGCTAACAAGTCCGGGAGATGGTTGGCGTATAAATTAAAAAAAGAGAAGGAAAAAAACCAAATATTAGTTTTAGAAGACCCTCAGGGCACCCTGTTGACGAAGGAAGAAGATAAATTAGAAAGCATAAGAAAATTTTATGAATCTCTATATAAAAATGAAGGAATTGAGTTAAACAAGGTAGAAAAGTATTTGTTGGAAGCCAATTTACCTCAAATCTCCGAAGAGGAAAAGGAAATGCTAAACGAAAAGATCACTATAGAGGAGCTAAGAACGGCCCTAGCCAAAATAAAGAAGAATAAAACCCCAGGCCCTGATGGTCTCCCCGGGGAATTATATCAAAAGTTTGACGATGTCTTGAAATTAGAACTGTTAGAAATTCTAAATGATGCTATTGCTGGTATAACAATCCCAGACTCTTGGAGGGAAGCGTACTTGACGCTCATTCTGAAAGAAGGTGCCGACCCGAAGCAGATTTCCAACTATAGACCTATCTCATTGCTGAATGCAGATTATAAATTATTTACGAATATAATGGCGGAGAGGCTCAAGAAAATTCTAAATCGATGGATACATAAGGATCAAAACGGTTTCCTCCCAGGGAGACAGATTAGAGATAATTTGAGAACAATCCTAAATACTATAGAGTACTACGAACAACACCCTGAAAAACAGCTGGCCTTAATGTTTGTCGATGCCCAAAAGGCATTCGACAATTTAAACTGGACCTTCTTGGTAAACCAAATAGACCTAATGGGATTCGGGACCAACTTTAGGAGGATGATGGAGAATATTTACCAAAATCAGAGGGCTAATATATTAGTGAACGGAGACAGAACTCAGGCATTTCAGATTCAAAGAGGAGTCAGGCAGGGATGTCCCCTATCTCCCTTACTTTATATCTTGGCACTAGAGGTCCTACTTAGAAAAATTAGAGCCAATAAAGATATTAAAGGCTTAAAGATCAGGAAGGAAACATTTAAAACCCAAGCTTTTGCGGATGACGTTGCCCTCATAATAGAAGATCCATTAGAAACCGGTTTAAAATTAATGCAGGAAGTACAGGATTACGGAGAAGTGGCGGGCCTTAAACTTAATAAGAATAAAACTAAAATAATTGTGAAAAATATGACAAACCCACAAATGAAAGAATTAGAAGATCGATTAGGCCTCCAAGCAGTTAAGAAAACAAAATATCTGGGAATATGGATCACTGCGAGATTCTCTTCATTAAAAGATGATAATTATATCCCCTTAGTGCAGAAAATTTACCAAGATCTTGATAGGTGGAAGAGGCTTAAATTGTCCCTGATTGGTAAAATTGCGGCAATCAAAATGAATATCTTACCTAA
The DNA here is from genome assembly GCA_022577455.1 of Arizona elegans. Lineage (NCBI taxonomy): Eukaryota > Metazoa > Chordata > Lepidosauria > Squamata > Colubridae > Arizona > Arizona elegans. The sequence continues at coordinate 29,223,766 of JAKOOJ010000006.1, read as the reverse complement.
AATTCTATTTTTATTCCAAAATATACCGATATCACTAGATAAATTTTTTTCCCTGGATTTGAACAAACATATAAGGAACTTTCTGTGGGAGGGCAAAAAATTGAGGATCTCTCTCAAGACACTTCAAGGGAAAAGGAGTTTGGGAGGGTTCGGGCTCCCTGATTGGGAATTATACCAAAAGGCGGCAAAAATAATTTGGATAAAGGAGTGGATCAAGCTACAAGATGAGAGAATTCTGACACTAGAAGGACATGATCTCCTTGAAGGATGGCATGCCTATCTCTGGGATTTAAAGGATAAGAGGAAAACTTATTTCCATAAACATAAAATTAGGGAGACACTGATTCGTATGTGGGTAGAAATCAGACAGAGGATTTATACCAAGGCTCCTAGCTGGTTGTCGATTATGGAAGCTTTAGTGGCCCCAAATAGGAGAGGAAACTATAAATTGGACTCATATAAGGACATTTTGGATCAAGAAGGGAAGCTCAAATCCCTGGAAGTATTGAGGGACCAGGGGTTCAACCTGGATTGGTGGAACTATCTCCAGATAAATTCTAGATTTCAAAAAGATAGAGACACATGTGGTATTGAAATGAAATATGGATATTTTGACAAAATTATCTGGGGAACAGATAAGAAAATGCTATCGAAAATCTACAATTTTTTACTAGAGGAGGATAGAGCAGAGACCATAGCAAAAAATCAGTTAAGCATTTGGGAAAAAAATTTAGGATACAGCATTAATTTCAATGATTGGGAGATAGCTTGGAACAGGAATTACAAAATAACCAAATCGGCAACATTCAGAGAAAATCATTACAAAATGTTACATAGGTGGTACCTAGCTCCGGACAGGCTGGCGAAAATATTCCCAAACCTCTCTACTACATGTTGGAAATGTGGTAAAACGGTCGGCACCTTCTATCATCTTTGGTGGACTTGTCCCGAGACTAAAAAGTTCTGGTTAAAGATTCGACTCTGGCTCTCTGAAATAACGGGACAGGAGATAGCCCTGGCCCCGGAATCCTTTCTCTTAGGTATGACCGAAGATAGTCTTAACAATAACAAAACCCAACTTGTAATTCAAATCACAACCGCGGCTAGACTAGCTTTTGCGAAACTCTGGAAAAATAAATCCACGCCTTCAGAAGAAACATTAATAAATAAAATTCTAGAGTGCGCAGAAATGGCAAAATTGACGAGCAAGTTAAAAAATGAGGAGAATTCTAAATATTATGAAGTATGGGGAAATTGGTATAACTGGTTGAAGAACAAGACAAAAGTATGATAATAGGTTATGACTTATTAGGCACTAGAATTGGATTTAATTGTATAGAATTGTATAGTATATCGTTTAGTATATTGTATAGTTATGGATGGAATCCATCCAATGTTTGAGTCATCAATTGTGTAAACACTGTACCTTTGATCAAGATTGAGATTGTATATTATCCTTTTTTAATTTTGGAACAGTCAATAAAGTATTTAAAAAAAAAGAAGTGTTTGTGCTATTTGTTTTTATTGATTTTTTTAAATTATAAAAGCTTTCCAAATTAATAGCCACTCTTAGTCAACAGAATACTCATTTTCACATATTTACTGGGTTATCCTACAAAATTCACTGTTGGATCATTCTTTCAAAAAGGAAAAGAAGAGAAGTGGGATAAGAGGCAGAACTTTCTACAGGAATGCTTTAACTTGCTATGTCTTCTAAAAAAATCTATTTGTTATCTCATATTAGAAAAGAAAAGTGACTACTGCTATTGTATTGCACGTACAAATAAGAACTTTCCAACTGTTTTTGTATTTTTCTTATCTTACTGTGGAAGCTGTCTTTGGAAAAAAACTTAAATGTAAATTGAAGTAATCTTAAGGATTTATAATTTGATGCTAATTAATCAACATTCAAGTAGAATTAACATTCTTTATAATGGAAAAACATTCAATTACGTAATATTAATATACATAATGGCTAAAATTAACACATCACTCAATACTCAAGCACAATATTTATTTTATTTTCCTTGATAAAACAATATAACCTTGTCAGTAGGTAAATAATTAAGCAAAAATTATGAAATTGAAATATGTTGTTTGAATTTGAGTAGCATATGGAAAATTGACCACAGGAAAAAAAAATCAAAAAATATTTTTTACTGTACAAAGTCTAAATACTGCAATGACATACAAAGTGAAGAAAAAAAATCCTTCACTCATGATGCCAAAGCAAGACATCAGCACCAGATTCTCTCTCAGATAGAACAAACAATAGAGATATTTGTAAAGTATATATACAGAAGAGAAATAAAGGGAATCCCTTTACTGGCCCTTTCCAGAGAGCCTGCCAAACCAACAAACAAAAAAATGGCAAGCTTAACCAAAGGTAATGATTAAATATATTATTATCCAAATTGAAATATAATTATACATTAATTTATGTACTAAGTTCATATGAATTATATGACTTAATGCAAATTACTGTGTACATACCGGTTATATTTTGAGTGCGCATATACAAACTGAATCACCACAGAAAAATTTTATTTCCTTAAAGAGTTAAAGAAAAAATGTTACATTTGATTGGAACAAAAATGGTGCTTTATATTGTGTATATGTAAAGATTAAACCAGAAACAAAGTTGAACACTTGTCTAATATGGACTGGAGAATGCACGTCACAATGATGACAGAAATAAATAGTAGAGAAAATTGTTAAAATGATGTTAACAACATAGAAGGAAATGGCATCAAATGTATGAATTAGTACTGATATATTTGTGGGAAAAGACCAATTAAGAATACATGATTGCAATCCCATACACGTGTGTTGTGGTATCAGTCCTAGGTTTGCTTTTGAACAGACATGCATGGGATTGAGTGATATCTGCTTCTGAAATACATGATTATGTGGAATCTGTTATAGCTAGTCCTTGTATAGTTAACAATTTTATTGCTAGAGTAATCAGAACAGTTGAAATTGTACCTACTCTTGTGGAATGATTCACAATTAAGTTCTTTTGTAATGGTGCAGTTAATTTAACTTCTAAATGAGGGTACTGTGCAGAATGGCTCAAGGTTTTAGGTAAATTATTTCTCAGTAAGTCTTAAAAATACACTATAGAAAAGACATAATGATTATCTTTATTCATTACAAACATCCATTAATATTAAGGAACATTACCTATAAGTTGGGTAATACACCAACAGTTATTGCATCCTTATCATGTAAAAGGTTTTAAAGGAGCTTTTTTTTTAAAAAAAATTTTTTTTAGATTACAATGTTAATATGTCCCTACATGTGATTGGACTGGAAAATAAGATCAAACTGTTATATTATTTGTTAATATAAGCACGGCACAGAGGTATCCAACTGTAAGTCCAAGTAAAACAAGGAGCTTCATATAGAATAGTCACAGGACAAACAGTGATCCTTAAAGGCAAAGTCATAAGGTGAAAACAAACAGATGAAGAATATGCAGAACAATCTACAAATATATGACTCACTAAACTCCTGGCAAATAGTACCTAATGAAATGTTGTATTAATTTTGCATTGCATTACAAACTTAAGACTTATAAGAATCAATCCTTCAGTTTTCCATTCACGTAAGAAAATTGCTTTGAATTAAACTTTTCTTTCTTATCCCTGCCACAATACTGAAGTGATAAATTAATGAACTATAGTTATATTTCATTACAACATTAAAATTCACAAAGCCACAGAAATATGCAATTTACTGGTACATTCGGAATTAGTTTAATTGGATATAATTAAAATCTTACTTGAGCAAATGGTTTTGAAATAATTTTGAAAGGATTCATATCATGCAAAATTTCTTTTTTAAAAAAGCACCTAAATGTACAATGTTGCCAATGTATTTCACCAGCCTAATCATAGTGCTGGAAAAGTTATTTTGTCTGCTTAATATAACTACTTCTCCAAGTCTCTAAAATTAACCGTTTTCTTCCCTTTTGGGAAATCGGAACAGTGCTCATGTGTATATTGGTCTCTTTTCTGTCTTAAAAAGCTGTAAAAGATTTCAAGGTTTTCAAATAAAACTATGTAAAACAAAGTCCCAGGATTATTGCCATTACTGAATCATTATTTGGGTCTTTCAGGCTGGAGACTTTCAGTCAGGCACTTGAGTTGCTCTTCCCCAAGTTTGATTTTGTCCTCCAGCTCTCGCTGTTCTATTATGAGGGCTGATTTCATTTTGACAAAGTGCTCATAATCGGCAAGGCTTTCATCACTCAGATAGCTGGCCAGAATATCAAAGACAATGCGTTCTCTTCGATCCAGGTTTTCCTTCAGCTCCTTTGCATCTTCATGCTGTTGTGTGAGTAATTTCTGTTTTTCTACTAGAATCCGCTAAGGGAACAGAACAGGAAAATTGTAGTGATTAATACATTTAGCTTTATATTCCATTTCCATAATGAACATTCTCCTATCATTGTTTAAAAGAAAACATTTTAGAAAGACATGCTTCCTAAGCAAATAGTAAAATGAAAAAAGCAGCTTTCTGAATTTTATTATTTGGTAGAAAATTTTTTAAAAATATACTGTATAATTAATGGCAGCACTCCCATGTCTCAAAAATGTTGATGAAGATTTGATTCACTGTCTGCTTTGTGAGCCTTTTTATTTTTAGAGTTCTTTTCTACAAGTTCTAATTAAATTATGTCCTCAGGGACATTGTCTTGTGATGAGTTGTTCTGTTCCATTACCATCTTAGGACAACCACCCTAGAAATGGGTACAACCTCAGAGATTAAGTGAGTATTCTTGTATGGTTTGGTCCAAAATATGTTGGAGAATGCAGATTCTCTTAAGAACTTCATTTGGGGATGATCTACTTAATTAGGTCACAGTATAACTGATTGGTTCAAAGTGCCCCAGCCCTTCCAACTTCACTTCTAGAATTGCAGCTAGCTAAAATGGAGGCTTAGAGTCTGAGATGTCCACAACAAGCAGTCCTCACCTACTAAATGAGGAGGAAAAATGCTCTCCTTAGCAGGACTGATCAACAATTTTCCATATAAAGCAGTTCAGATAAAAGAAAACCACTGCTCAAGTAACATCTCTCTAGCATAACAGCTTTTGGGCAAAGTTGATTTTTATTTTTAACCAAGAAGATTATTCAATAAGACAGGAGTCTATGTATATACTTAAGCTGGCAAAACAAAATAACATTAGAGTTCCTCCTCATATGACAAAATAAATGCCTTACCCTTTCTTCAGGAGAAGCATTTTCATCCAAGTTGTTTAATGCATTTTCTACTCTGGCAAGTCGACCAGAGAGTGATAGCAGGAGGTTAACCACTTTGTCTAGATCTCCAATAAACATCCGAAACTTGTCAAATTCATTGGGTTTGCAGACCTCCTTTACCACTACCTCCACTTCATCTCCAAGAAGATTATTGGCTTGAATGTCTTCCAAGAGTGTCTCTCGAGCTTCTTTTAGCACTTTTAGTTTTTGACTAATGCTATCTATAAGCTCTTGCTGAAAGAAAGAGAGAAAGAGGAGCTAAATTTATGAGATATAATTGTTAGATTTATATGACTACTCATCTCATGACTTCTAAATAGTTAGATGATGAAACCACAAGATAACAGAATCTTGCCAAAATAGTCTATATATTTTTGGTATTCAGAAAAATCAATGTGAGCAAAATATGTTTGTTTCAAATAGTTAGAACAGCTATTAATATTCCCTTACTGGAGTGGTTATAAAGGCATGCTGTGAGCAATTTCTGATTTGGATTAAGAAAAGACAAGAAATAAATAAATAATAACTGTCAGTTAAATAAGAAAGGATTTTAGTGGCAAAAATATAAAAAAATACAAGTTGGATTTTTCTTCTAGTGATTTGACCTTAAATCTTCAGTAAAGCTGGAAAAGTATATTGTAAGAATGGGAAATATGGATATAATAGAAATAGGGTGGGAAAAGTAAATGATGGAATATCAGAAGTAATAATTTATGCATTTGCATAAATGCAATAATTATTTTCTCTAAAAAACAAAAGTGCTCTCAAATCAATATAAATTATAATAGGATTGAAGGAAGAGAACTGGGATGTCCAACTGAAGAAACAACTCTTTAAAAGTAGCAGAACAAGTATGTTATCACTACATATCTAAAATGAATCAAGGATAGTTAAATGAATGTCCTGTGAAAAGAGAATTTCACAATAATAAAAATCCCAATGCCTTTTTTTTTTTTTAGAAAGTATCTTTTTTGTCTCCTACATTTTATGTGTTTTTCATGTGCGCACAGAAATTGAAAAATTGAAACAACATTAGTATGGTTGAGGTCCAGATAATGGGAAAAAAATTTTCAGCTACGGCCGGGTTCATGACTTAATTATTCCTGGATAAAGTTATATCATGAATATTAAAAGGAAACTGGCTTATTTGACTGTATAAAAAAGTTTGAACCAATAGTTTTAGTTTCAGCACTGAGACATAGGTTTTAAACAGCTGATGACACAATAGTTCTATGCTTGACAAACACAGGTGCGGCTTCCTAGAACAGGGAACTTTTCCAGAAGAAAATCCCACCTGGCTACATATTCCATTTGAATTACACAATCATGTGGGTGTGACATTTAAATCTGAGCCATGAGACACTAATCAAAAGCAACTCCCACACAACTGCACTTTTGTCTATAGAGCATCTCAGACAATTATTGAAAATGTGCAAAAATGTACTTCCTCTTTATTGAAAGATAGGAAATATTAACAGATCAAACTTGAGAAGAATCACAACTTTTTTTTAATCTGGGAAAGATTTATTTTATAAAAATCATTTTTAAGTTAACAACTGTTTTTGTTCAAATCTTTTCCTGATTTATGCACATGTGAATAGAACTATTAGAAGTTAAATGAGCAGATATTATCTAAGTGGATATGGAAATGTCTGCAAATAAAAAACCAAGCTCAGAGAAGTTTTAAAACCCAAGTTTCTAACGCTCAGTTGGATATATTTTGTACAATTGTGTTACACATAATCCAACAGGGATATTAATTATTACAGTATATTTTGATGATACTGCTAAGAGTATTGTGAATGACTTTATCTTGATTATAAAAAAAGAAAATTTCCTTTGCCCTTGCCAATTTATGTGTAGCATAATTTAGTTCAATAATCAAATGTTAATGAATATGGATCTATATTTATCAAAATCCTTACAAACATAAATTTTGGACTGCCAATCTAAGTTATGAGAAGTCCATCACTGGAAGTTTTTAAGAAGAGATTGGATCGCCATTTGTTTGGAATGGTATTGGTACAGGGTCTCCTGTTTGAGCATGAGGTTGGACTAAAAGACATCTAAAGTCCTGTTCAACTGTTATTTTGTTATCTGTTAAGTCTCCCTTCAGATATCCTGAAATTCTCACTTATTAACTTTGGCCTTAAATATTTTTATTTTGTTACCAGTATTTGTCCTGCCTTTAAAGCTACATATAATATCTCTCTTGAAGTGGGTTATATATTATTTTATTTGTAAGCTGCCCAAAATCACTCAGATAACGGGGTGGTATAAAAATTTTATAAATTAAATAAATAAAAATCTTAACCTAATGATAAAGTAAATATCATGAGTAAACATCCTGTTTGGAGCCAAGATCAAAAAAAATCAGCAATAATTTAAAGAATTTTCATTTAGAAGTTGTCATTAACTTCAAATTAAGTAAAAATTGAAATAATTAATATGGTTCTTAAACAGGAGGGCTGAATTTTCTTTTAGAAGTTCTGAAACGATAGGCTTAGAGTTAAGGTCACCAAGAAGGTTCTTTTTTTATGTCCATCAACTAGTTGAACTCAACAGTAGCCCTTGAGCAAAACATCAGAGTTTGATCTAAATTAATTGTGCTGATTCAGATTGATGAAAGTACCTCATAAATTACTGATATTCTGAACAGGTTCACTAGGAAATAAATGCTGTTGAACTGAATGGCATGTTTCTCAGTTATGTTTATATAGGATTTAATTCTAAAAGTTAATGTAATTCAGTGATGCACAATCACTTTTTTATTTGTTGAAAAGTATCTTCTTTACACATAGTAAATTATTCTGTATTCTGAAGAGGCATTAATGCCTTTGCTTTTTTGTTCAGTATTTCAACAGGAGCTTCTCTCTTTTACTTTGTGAATACTGGATACTAGGCACTTGTTGCCTCCTCACAATTTTTGGTGTGATCACATTTTATTTTCAGCTGAACAAGCAATGAGACAGACCACTAGATAGCTCAAGACCATGGCTTCCAATAATAAGTAAAATACTGAAAACAAAATCTCATGACAAACTTACCTTCTTCTCAGACAAATTGTGGTCTAACTCATTTTCAGAATCCTCCTCACTTTGCTGTTGCTGCTGCTGCTGCATATCCTTCATCTTGATCAGAAGTTCTGCCTTGGGTGCAGAGGTGCTATAGTAAGTGGAATTAGTTGTTAAGGGAATGGCCAAAGACAGAGTCAGCTCCTCTTTCCTAAGCAAAGATTTAAAAAAATACTAGTTTTCAACAGACTTCTTGACATGTTTATGCACTGAAAGCAAGATAATAATTACTTTGAAATACTATTTGCAGTAGATAGATTGTAGGGTTAAGAGAAAGTTACCCACAGAAACAATGGATAAAATAACCATATTGTTTTATCACTCTAAGAACCTAGCTAGAGAGACAGGAAATTAAAGGAATGTCTCAAAATTATGGCCTAAAATGCTGATTTCTATTTTGCTTCTAATTGATGTTCTCTGACCATATTTAGATTTCTATGCCCTACCCTTGATTACATGAGCAATGGAAGAAAGGTGATATTTAAATCTGTTTCTGGCTTTCATTAGCCTTGATTATCTAATCCCATAAGCACACATTTAGTAAATATATAGGTTCTTGGGTTTCATTATCTGCAGTTCTAATGCTTAAAAGAACCTATTGCTAAAAATACCTTTCTCTTAACACTGGAAAAGTTAAGATTGAAATCAGTTCACTGATAGCAAATATATTGTGTATATAGGATCAATTCTTTTGGAACATAATTCAATTAAAGGAGGTTTATTTTTCCTTCAAATAAACAGTAAAGAACCAATGATGTCTGCAGTGGGTCAAAACTGGCAAGATGGTGTTCATGGCATCCAACCCAAGCCCTACTTCTTTTAGATATCAATGCACACATAGTCACATACATGCCTATACAGAGTACAAAGAGACAAGCCAGGGACTAAAATACTGAAACCCGTACATTGCATGGTGAGTGCCAATGAGAGGACTAATGAAGAATCAATCTGAGAAAAGCCTTCACAAAATTCAACATTTTCTATCATATATCACTGCAAAAAAGAAATCAACATTATTTCATCCCTCAACTGGCTACACTTAATAGTCATTCTATTAAGAGGGACAAAATTTGAATACCCAAGATAGATAGATAGATAGATATAGATAGATAGATAGATAGATAGATAGATAGATAGATAGATAGATATGTTTATACCGCCTTTCTCCCGTAGGACTCAAGGCGGTGTACAGTCAAGAAAAATATAGATACACAAACATCATAAAATTGCTAATTAAAATTATTATTATAACATAGTTTGACCCAATTAAATAGAACCTAAAATTAGATAACATTTTAAAAACATTCACATGTTCATATGTTTAGCCCGCCTGTTGGAACATCAGGGTTTTAAGGGCACGGCGGAAAGCATGGAGATCAGGGATATTTCGTATCTCAGGGGGCAGTTCATTCCAAAGGGTTGGAGCCCTCACAGAGAAGGCCCTCCCCCTGGGAGTCGCCAGTTGGCATAATCTGACTGACGGTACCCTGAGTAGTCCCTCCCTGTGAGAACGAACTGGTCAGTGGGAGGCTATTGGTGGCAAAAGACGGTCTCATAGGTACCCAGGTCCTAAGCCATGGAGCACTTTAAAGGTGATAACTAACACCTTGAATCGCACCCGGAAGACCACCGGGAGCCAGTGCAGCTCACGTAGGAGAGGTGTTACATGGGCACAACGAGCTGCGCCCATAATCACCCGCGCGGCTACATTCTGGACCAGTTGGAGCCTCCGGGTGCTTTTCAAGGGGAGCCCCATGTAGAGAGCATTACAGTAGTCCATACGGGAGGTGACTAGGGCATGAGTGATCGTGCGCAAGGCATCCCGATCCAGAAAGGGATGCAACTGACGGATCAGGCGAACCTGATAAAAAGGCACCTCTGGCCACGGCCATCAAATGATCTTCTAAAGATAGCCGTGAATCCAGGAGGACACCCAAGTTGCGAGCCCTCTCTGTGGGGAGCAAGATCTCATCCCCAATTGTCAGTGATGGTACCAGCTAACTATACCGGGACGCCGGAAGCCACAGCCACTCGGTCTTGGAGGGGTTGAGTCTGAGCTTGTTTCTCCCCATCCAGATCCGCATGGCCTCCAGGCAACGGGACATCACAGCAAGGGCATCATTGGGGTGGTCTGGGGTGGAGATGTATAGCTGTGTGTTGTGGCCCCGCCCTCTGAGCCTGTCCCATCGGAGGAAGAAAGCTCCGAGCATGAGGAAGAGGAGTCAGCCAGGCCTCCCTCTCCAGGCCCCTCCCCTCTGGCATTGTCTCAAGTGCCGGCCGAGGGAGAGGAGACAGCTGATTCGGATCAGAGTGATAATGGAACATCATTCCTGGACGCACGCCTCCGAAGGCGTGATAAACGTTTGCAGCAGCTTAGGAGGCGTGCTAGGGATTAGAACTGAGTCACTGGACCACACCCCAGAGACTATATAATAGAGGGTGGTGGTCAAGGATCTTTGTGACGAACAAAGTAAACCTTGGATAGTCACTAAAGCCTCGTCCGGAACTGCTGGGAGGAATATTATTTCTGCTTGGACTTTTGTGAACGTTCGTATCTTTGCTTTCTGTTTGTGGAAATAAAATCACTTGGCAGACGGTGTGTCTATCGCTGCCAAGTGGGAGATAAGAACTGGGTGCGTTCCAAAGTGTTTCCTTAACCCTCGGCTGGCTGTGTTGTGTGTGTGTGTGGGGACGGGGACAGATCACTGTGTGTCATCAGCATACTGATGAACACTCACCCCGAAACCACGGATGATTTCGTCTAGCGGTTTTACATAAATGTTGAACAGAAGGGGTGAGAGGACTGACCCTTGCGGCACCCCACAAATAAGGTGCCTCAAGGTCGACCTCTGCCCCCCTGCCAACACAACGTGTGAACGGTCAGAGAGGAAGGAGGAGAACCACCGAAACACGGTGCCCCCTATTCCTAACCCCTCCAGCCGGTGCAGTAAGATACCATGGTCGATGGTATCAAAAGCCGCTGAGAGATCTAATAGGACCAGTATAGAGGAGCAACCTCTGTCCCGAGCCCTCCAGAGATCATCAACCAACGCGACCAATGCCGTTTCCATGCTGTATCGTGACCTGAAGCCTGACTGGAATGGATCCAGATAGACAACTTCATCCAGGTATCGGGGTAGTTGTCGCGCCACCACACTCTCAACAACCTTCGCAACAAAGCGAAGATTGGAGACTGGACGATAATTTGATAATATAGCCGGGTCCAGGGAAGGCTTACTGAGGAGGGGCTTCACAACCGCCTCTTTCAAGGCGGCGGGAAAGACACCCTCACTCAGAGAAGCATTTATAATCCCCTGGAGCCAGCCTCGTGTAACCTCCCGGGAGGCCAGTACCAACCAGGAGGGACACGGGTCCAATAAACATGTGGCAGCGTTAAGCTTGCCCAGAATCCTGTCCACGTCCTCAGGAGCCACAGAGTCAAACTCTTCCCAGATAACGCTCTCAAGACCTACCCCCGTCTCCTCCCCTGGATCTACCAAATCGGAGTCCAGGCCTTCCCGAATCTGAGCGACTTTATCATGCAGGAATTGTACAAAATCCTCAGCTCGACCCTGTAAGAGATCTTCCCGTACCCCCACCTGAAGTAGGGAGCGGGTCACCCTAAACAGCGCGGCTGGGTGGTTCTCTGCAGATGCAATAAGAGCGGAGAAGTAGCTAGACTTCGCCGCTCTTATCGCCACTAGGTAGGTCTTAATATAAGATCTCACCTGTGTTCAGTCAGATTCAGATCGGCTTGTCCTCCAATCGCTCTCCAGGCGTCTTTTCCGACGCTTCATCTCTCTCAGTTCCTCGGAAAACCAAGGAGCTAGACGAGATCGGCATCGGGTCAGAGGCCGCAAAGGCATGACGCAGTCCAAGGCCCCAGTAGTCGCCCTGTCCCAGGCGACCACCAGGTCCTCAGTCAAGTCGTGAGCCAGAGTCTCAGGAACTGGCCCAAGCTCCGTCAGGAACCTTTTGGGGTCCATCAGGCGCCTGGGATGGAATGGTTGGTTCTGTCTCCCTGCGGTGGATGGAAGTGACTTGAAAGTCCATGTGAAGGAGAGAATGATCAGACCATGACAAGGGCTTGATGTCTATATCCCCTATTCTTAGATAATTCAGCCACTGCTCAGAGACAAAAATCAAGTCCAGAGTGTGATTCCCCAAGTGGGTGGGGCCTTTAACTACCTGGGTCAGGTCCATGGCCATCATGGAAGCCATGAAGTCCCGAGCCGTCTTTGACATCTCACCAGCAGATGGCAGGTTAAAATCCCCCCTAACAATAAGTCTGGGGGTTTCCACCGCCACCCTGACTATAATGTCGAGCAGCTCAGGCAGGACCGCTGTTACATGGCAGGGAGCCAGGTATGCAATCAGTAGGCCCATCTGAATCCCCCGACCCCACTTCACAAGGAGGGACTCACATCCAGCTATCTGAGGAACAGTGGCCTCCCTCGGGCAAAGACTTTCTCTAATGATTGCTGCCACTCCCCCACCCCTTCCCTGAGTCCTTGGCTGATGGAATGCACGGAAACCTGGCAGGCACATTTCCACAAGGAGAACTCCTCCCTCCTGGCCTAACCAGGTCTCCGTAATCCCTGCCAGGTCAGCACCCCCCTCTGAAATAAGATCATGAATGAGGAGGGCTTTATTTACCACTGAGCTGGCATTACATAACATCAGATGTAGACCCAGGGTCTGAGACTATAAATATAAATATAAATAGCTCTTTGTCTCTCTTTTTGGCATGAAGCAACATGAACCAAACAGTCACTTGCTTGGAAAGAAGACTCAAGAGTTACTTATGTGTGTGTGTGTGTGTGTGTGTGTGTGTGTGTTTGTTTGTGAGAATATTATATTTTCATTTTCTATCTCCCATTAATTTTCAGTTAGATGTTTGCAATTTCTTATGATTCTCCTCCAAAAATTTACAGAAATATCCAAATTGATTTTTTTTGCAAAACTTAATAGTATATATAAAATATTTTATATACCATATTTTTTGCACTATATAATGCTCCGGACCATAAGATGCACCTAGCTTTTGGGGAGGAAAACAAGAAAAAAAAATCTGCTTCTGCCTCCCAGCATCTATCGGTATTCATCTGGCTAGCGTCCTTGCAACAAACAGCAAACGGCCTGGTGAGCTTCACCATGTTATCGCAGCCTGATTTAGCATGGGCAGCTGATTGGCAGTTGGAGCAGCCTCCCGGAATACCGCCAATCAGCTGTTCCAGGCTGTAGGGATTGCCGCTGCCTATCGCCACCTCCGGAGTCCCATTTTCAGCCTCCCTGCCAAGGGTGGGATCTACTGGTTGGAGAACTGATTCGCTGAGCACACGCTGACCCTTACTTATGGTGAATCAGACTATAATTTATCAGATTATTTACTAGGATGCATTATTTTTTATTTTATTTATTGCAATTATACCCAGCTTTTTCTTCTGACAACTCAAAATTACATATATATGGAAGTTCTCTCTCATTCTACCCTGCAACAGGTTTGAAAGGTAAATTGGTCTAAAATAGTGACTCACCCAAAGTCATTCACTGATCTGAATCTGCATCTGCCATATCCAACATTTATCAACACACTGTATAAGTGCTAATCCAATTTATCCACTCTTAATTTGAGCTTGTATTTGAGCTTGTAAGACCTACTGCCTTTCTCAGATTGCTCAGAAATGTAGATATCAATGTTGCTGGTGACATGAAATTACAGTACAAAATTACTGTAGAACTCCCTGTTCTGTGCAGTAACTCTTACTTGCTATGAAAGATAACATTTATAATAAAACACTAGGAAATAATGAAAACAATTCTTATCCAGCAAGGCACAGTGAATCTGTCAACAAGAAGCATATATAATAGTGAAATGAAACCTTCACAATCATTAAGTATTTATATGTTTTTGATAAACCACTAGGAGAAATGGGGATTCATCTTTAGTTTGTCAGCTTAACACAAGTATTTGGTTCCATGAAAATAGAAGGTTGAGTATTTCAGTCTTTTCGAAGCTGGTATTTTCCCAGACAAGTTAGAATCTAAATCCCAACCAGAACCAGGTGTGAATTGGAAGAAAGTTGTAGTAGTTACATTTGCTAAGTTTGTCTTGATTCTATAACTTATATTTCAATACATCAAAAATTAAAATAGAGTGTGTGCACATATAAGATTAAAAAAAAGATAAAAGCATTAATTTGTGTTGGAAAAATATGTACTCACTTTTCCTCTTCAGTTTTAGGTGCTGAAACCTTTAAAAGAAATTTTCTGCGATGTTGTGCTTCTTCTAAGAGATGTTCATCTTTGGGAAAGATTCCCTCCATTAAATCCATTGTGGTTTTTATTTTCACATTTGGGTCTAAAATTTCTGCTAATGATTTATCCTTATCCACTATTTCTCTAGCTAATTCTTCTGATTTCCAGTCCTCAATTGTCTTTTCTTTGGCTCTCACATAGTTAACTGCATGGGTGGATATGTCATTCTCCTTTATGTTCCTCCCAAAGCTTTCAGTAGGTTGCAAAGAAGAAAGGTTTGATTTGTTCTCAAGTTCAGTTTCCACACCTTGTCTCGTATAAGCATAAAAACGTGAATAGGACTGTTCAGAAGTGCTAAGTGTCTTGATTTGGTCTTTTTCTAAGCCGCTTGGTAAAATAGGAGGCTCTATTGTGGTCCCAAGATTCTGCCTGCTTGCCTTCTCTAAATGGCTCTCAGAATGTACAATCTTGATTGGAACCATTTTTACGGTTGTATTGTTATCCATCACTCTTTCAATTCTTTAGAAAAAATTGTAAAATAGCACATTATATGTATTATATAAACACTGTTCACTCATATATAGATTAATAATAGCCTATTTATGAATTTATGAATGAGTAACTTATCACATTTTATCTTTCACATTCCCATGTATATTTTAAATATCTTTATTTAACTGAGCAGTAGCTATTGTTACTAAAGTTATAAAATGTACAAAGAACTGCACTTGACTGAAATTTCAAAGATATCTAACATGCTTTCTCCTTTTTAAAAAAAGAGCAAAAAAAAAGCTTAAATATACTGACTGATCCCACATATATATGAAGAAACATCTACTTTGTTCAATGACAATTCTTTCCAATAATGTGTAAATTACTATTGTAATCTAAACAAGGTTCTCATTGTTTATAACAAAGTTTTCTAAAATTTAAGCTATGTTCATTATATATACGTGAACAATTGAACAGCAATTTATAAATCAGTATAAAACTTGAATTGGCATATGAGACATAACATCTGCTAAATCTGTAGGTATGACTAATGAAGGTTACTTCACTTAAGGCCTTTATTATAGCAATAGCAATAGCATTTAGACTTATATACTGCTTCACAGTGCTTTACAGCCCTCTCTAAGCGGTTTACAGAGTCAGAATATTGCCCCCAACAATCTGGGTCCTCATTTTACCCATCTCAGAAGGATGGAAGGCTGAGTCAGCCTTGAGTCTGGTGAGAGTCAATCTGCCAAACTGCTGGCAGCCGGTGATCAGCAGAAGTAGCCTGCAGTACTGCACTCTAACCACTGCGCCATCGCAGCTCCTATACTTAAAGCTGGTAATTGGGACTAGAATTTCCATCACTAAGTGATGAAGTCATAAAGAATGACATCATGTGCTTCGCAAAGGCAATTCAGAGAGCCCCATTGCTGTTGATAAGCAAGGATCAGGTCATTAAGCAAAGACCACACATGATTGTGATTTGTGAATTCTTGACAGCTTCCACAAACAAAGTCAATGAGGAAGCTGGCAGGAAGTTGCAAGTTTTTGGCATCTTGGAAACAGGCCAACAGATGGGTAAGTGCTACAGGGTCTGGAAAGGCAAGGAGTGGCTGCCAAGGTGCAGCAGAAGCATGGCCAGATGGAGAGATGGTTGCTATGAGTGCAGGAGGACATCCAGTTAATGAGCATGGCTGGGCAAGGAGGAGCTATTGCTGAAGCCTGGCATAAACATGGCTGGGCATGCCTGCACTACGGAGTACAGGCAGGGGCTACTGCAGGCATGTGCAAACTATGTAGTACAAGGTCCCTGGGATCTTGTACTGTTGAGTTCAAGCTCCTCAGGGAAAAAAAAAAAAGGAGGGGACGGGAGCAACTTGCCACCTTCCTTGCCACCCTCCCCATTGACTTACTTGTGGGAAGCCCACCAGAAAGGTCGCAAATGGTGATCGTGTGACCACAGGATACTAAAACCATTGTAAATGCAAGCCAGTTGCCCAGTGTGCAGATTGTGACTGCATAACTGCAGGGATGCTGGGGCAGCTGGAGTGAATATATTGGGGATTTTGACTTGGGTCTTCCCAGATACATCTATTTCTTTCTTGGCTTTACAAAATATGAATAATGGTCCATTTGTATTATTCACAAATTAAAATTCAGTGCGCAAGATTTTGAAGGGCAGCAAATCAAGAGCTCTATACCTTTATATAAAATTCTGCTAGCTTGTACCAGTGAAGAGCTAATTTTCTTGGCAGTTGTTTTATTTGTTTTTGATATTAAATGTCCTTTATTGTTGGCTATAATGGGAAAGTAATTTTATTTTTTATTTATTTATTTTTCAATTTATATATCGCCCTTCTCCCTAAGGACTCAGGGCAGTGCACAGCCAGAATTAAGAACATGAAATACAAATATTAAAAACAATTAATATATATATAAATTTGGCCCAAAAATTTAAAAAATCACAAACCAATTAAAACATTTAAAAAATTTAAAAATTTCTTCCTAAGCCAGCCCAGCTTGCTGGAAAAAGTGGGTTTTAAGGGCACGGCGGAAGGCACTGAGGTCTTGGATTCTCCTTATCTCTGGAGGCAACTGATTCCAGAGGGTAGGTGCTCCCACAGAGAAGGCTCTCCCCCTGGGGGTCACCAGCCTACATTGTTTGGCTGATGGCACCCTGAGGAGGCCCTCTCTGTGGGGGCGCACGGGTCGATGGGAGGTTGTCGGTGGCAGCAGGCGGTCTCGAAGATAGCTAGGCCCTATGCCATGGAGCGCTTTAAAGGTGATAACCAACACCTTGAAGCGCACCCGGAAGACCACCGGGAGCCAGTGCAGCTCGCGCAGGAGCGGTGTTACATGGGAGGGCCATGCTGCTCCCGTCACTACCCATGCTGCTGCGTTCTGGACCAGCTGGAGCCTCCGGGTGCCCTTCAAGGGGAGCCCCATGTAGAGAGCGTTGCAGTAGTCAAGGCGAGAGGTGACGAAGGCGTGAGTGACTGTGCACAGGGAATCCCGATCAAGAAAGGGCCGCAACTGGCGAATCAGGCAAACCTGATAAAAGGTCCCCCTGGTTACAGCCATCAGATGTTCCTCCAAGGACAGCTGCATATCCAGGAGGACTCCCAGATTGCGAGCCCTTTCTGTGGGGG
Organism: Arizona elegans; assembly: GCA_022577455.1. NCBI lineage: Eukaryota > Metazoa > Chordata > Lepidosauria > Squamata > Colubridae > Arizona > Arizona elegans. Next base: position 29,206,024 of record JAKOOJ010000006.1, on the reverse strand, counting down.
CCAAAGACTCGCCCCCAATAGTCAGTGATGGAGTCAACTGACTATATCAGGATGCCGGGAGCCACAGCCACTCAGTCTTGGAAGGGTTGAGCTGAGCCTGTTCCTCCCCATCCTGATCCGCACAGCCTCCAGGCACTGAGACATCACTTCAAGGGCATCATTGGGGTGGCCTGGGGTGGAGATGTACAGCTGGGTGTCATCAGCGTACTGGTGGTATCTCACCCCGAAGCCACGGATGATCTCGCCTAGCAGCTTCACATAAATGTTGAACAGAAGGGGCGAGAGGACCGATCCCTGTGGCACTCCACAGATGAGAGGCCTCGAGGTTGACCTCTGCCCCCCTGCCAACACAAACTGTGACCAGTCGGAGAGAAAGGAGGAGAACCACCGCAATACGGTGCCTCCCACCCCCAACTCTTCCAGCCGGTGCAGCATGATACCATGGTCGATGGTATCATAAGCCACTGAGAGATCTAACAGGACCAGAACAGAGGAGCAACCCCTGTCCTGAGCCCTCCAGAGATCATCAACCAACGCGACCAATGCCATTTCCATGCTGTGGCCAGACCTGAAACCCGACTGGAACGGATCTAGATAAGATGTTTCCTCCAGGAATTGTGGAAACTGTCGCGCGACCACACTCTCAACAACCTTCGCCATAAAGCGAAGGTTGGAGACAGGATGATAGTTGGCCAATATTGCTGGATCCAGGGACGGCTTCTTGAGGAGAGGCCTCACCACCGCCTCTTTCAAGGCAGCAATTGTTGTATTAGATGCTGTATTTTATGCTGATCTGCCTACCAAGGGAACAGAAATGTTTAGAAACTGTCTAAGGCTGTCTTTGTTTCATTTTAGGAAGTCCTGTTCTGCTGGCAATAAAACTAAGTCCAAAGAACTGTCATTGTAATATAGGGTTCCCTGTAGCCACCCTCATCTTCTATTCTATAAATACAATTGTTCACTTAGAGAAGTTAGATCTAGAGATTAAAATTGTTTTGCTAACTATTCTAGCAACATTGATAGCAGTTTTCAACCATTCATAAAAATAACTTTTAGATTTCCATAGTGAGAAAGATATGAACCTCTGGTTTGAAAACATCAAAATATGTTTGTAATAGTTTATATAAGACCAGATACATGCATTCTGTTTTCTTTGGATTTTATTAACATGGCCATATGTATGATACACAAAATAGTCCTTGGAAAATAAGTTTTAGGATAATAAGGGAACTTGCAATTACAGCATATGTTCATATCTTGTGCTTTCTATTCTTTAATTAGTCTTAGAGTTATTGGTTGACTATACTTATTTTCAAGAGCTGTTAATGAGATTCACTTGTAAATTAAGCATGTTGCACTGAACTCAGTTTAAAAGCTGAAATAAATTGTATATAATTTCTGTTGGGATAAAATAATGTGGTTCCAAAACTCTCTAGAAAGCTTAACATTAAACTGCTAAAACCATATAGTGACAGTGCCTGGAAACCTTAATATTCAATTGGTGAACAAATCCAACGATAAAATATGTGACAAATGTTTAACAGTTAGTGTAAAGTGGCTTACCGTGTGGAATTTTCATCCTGAGCAGCCACAGGTGGCTTATCAGTCAGCTTTGGTGGAGCAAACTGTGGTGAAGGGGATCTTGATGCTTCCATTCTAGATTTTAGATGGTAACGATAAGCTGAAGGAAGGGGGGGTTCAGATTTGAGATGTCTTTTTTCTTCTAAATGCTGAAAAACATTTTCTGTGGATGCTAACTGCCCAGTCTCTGGCAGCTCTGCACTTACAAATTTTCCAGAAATTTTTGTGGGAACCTGAGAAGGTGATGAGCTGCCTACAGCTATATTGTTAGAAGCAGGGGAAGACTGATCTAATCTGTTGGGCACTGTCAGTAAAGATTCTGAAACAAGTGAAGCTGAAAAACTATCCTCTCTCCTGTGTTTCTTATCTCGTTTGGGTGCGGGTGGCCCCTGAGGAAAAGAGCCATGTTTCTTATTCAGCAGTATAGAATTTCCCTGTAGATTTTCTTCTGCTTTGATATGTGTTAAACAGTGCTGATTCTTATCTGATATTTGTAGTCCAGAAATCACAAGAGGCAAAGAACCATAATCTTTGCTTTTCTCATTTACATTTTCCTGTGAATATCTGTAATCACTGGGTAATGTTTCAGATCTACCTCGGCTCCGCTGTGATGCAACTGTGGCAGGTCCTGCATGAAAGGACCTTGCAGATACTTTCCACTTGTTTCCTGAACTGTAGTCCTCCTGAGCTGTGAGTTCTCTCAGACAGTCTTCTGAATACTCTTTATCAGATGATCTGGGGAAAAAGGAGAGATGGGAGAATTATTTGAGCATCAGTAAGTAGTGTACAGTTAGTAAATATATTTCTGGGTACAGTTAGTAAATATATTTCTATTATTAGTAATAGTAATAATTTCTATTATTCAATTATGTCTAAGCTTACAGTATTCCATAATAAAACAAATGTTTTTGTAATAAAACTGGCTTTCAAAAAACTGTTGTCAAAAATTAAGATTATGTAGAATCACATTTTGTGACATGATACTTCAGTTTCTTTGCGCACAGAATTTTTATTCCCTTTTCATGTGAACTAAATGAGACTACTTGAACAAAATTATGCACAGCATATTTTATCTCATTAAATCTATATTCATTAGATTTATATTCAAACAAAATGTTAATTTTTCCTCCTTTAAAACACTGCAATAAATTGTATTAAATTCAGTTAAAAATTTAAATTAGAAAAAAATACTGATATAAATATAATACAAAGAATAGCATGTAGAAGAGAGAAAATGAAAATCTTTTACAAAATATTGGAGTTGTGTAGAAACAAATCCCCACCCACTCACGGTCAAAAGTGAACAATGCTTGCAAAGGTATGCTGACTAACAGAGGGATTTTCCTTCTTTTAAAATCCCTGACACAATGGGAATACAATTTTTAAAAAGCAAATTTAAGCATCCAATTTGCAAGGGGCAGCCTATTAGAAGTGGGTATCTATATTCCTACACTAGCATAAAAAGTACCTACAAATCATGGATTGTTAATTTGACTATTTTCCTGGCATCTGCAGAGTTAGTAATTTTTGAACATATTTGCAAACATAAGCTGTTATCTCTTACATCTGAAATTCTTAGGATACTTGGTACAGAATTAATATCATATTATACAATACAATTTTGATGATCAGATTATTCAATAATGAAAAAAATCCTTATGTGCAGACCTTATAAATCAAGATAGATTTATATTTCAAGGATTCTTCCATATAAAGTCTCCTTCAATATATAGATGACAGGTACTAGAAGTTTTACTTTATTTTTTATTCTAAATTTTTTTATTTTGAAAACATTAAAAACAAGACACAAACACACAACATTTATATACATATCACTTTTCCCTACAGCTACTTCGAAGTGATCCTTTCTTACTATTTACATCTATTCACACATACTTTAACTTTATCTTATTCAACAATTTATTTTCCATCATTCTTTCTTTCGTCTAGATTGTACTTTGATCTTCCACATTTTTTCTTCCCTCTTTCCTTTATTCCTCTTTCTTATTTTTCCTATTCTCCAACCATTCATACCACCTACATCACACTTTGTAATATTCTGTATCCTCTTTCTCCTTGATTTCTTTTGTTAATTTGTCCATCTCTGCGCACTCTAAGATTTTCCTAATTAAATCTTCTTCTGATGGTAAGTTTTCCTTCTTCCAATTTTGCGCATAGACTATGCGGGCTGCTGTCAATATATGTAATATTAAATAATGTATTTCCTTAGTATAGTTTTCTATGGAAATTCCTAGAAGTTTTCTATGGAAATCCCTAGAAGAAACTTCTGAGGGAGAACCTCAGAAGTTTTACTTTAATATAAAGTAGGATGCATTTCTAGAATTATACTTTAGTTATTCAAATCTATGAGATAAATTGGTTCAGACCCAAAATTTAAAGAAATTATAAATGATAAAGGGTCATTTTTTAAAATTTCCCTAAGTACACAATAAAACAAATAGCAAAAAAGAAATACATGAAAGAATGAATGTGAGATAAAAGTAATTGTTAAATAATTTGTTTGGAATTTAAATGGTTTCCTATAAATAATTCATGGAGTATTTCATATAACTAATAGAAGGGTTTCACTTCTTTCTTTTAAAACTATTATTTTGTACATAAGTTTGGAAAGGATATAAACATTATTAATTACTTTTAAAAATAATAGCAATGGCAGTTAAGAGCATTTAGAGGACATAGCTGAAATACTGATATATGCATGAGTTTCACTTAATCGAAAGCAGCTTTTTGTGTTGCTTTGTTCCTCCCTTTATACTGAACCAGCCAGGTCTTTCTTTTACATTCAAATGAGGTAAAAATGGTTAATTTTTCCAAAATAAAGTATAATAAGGAATGTTGCTTTCATGAAGACACAATTCCCATTGTGGAAATGTAGTTAAGTTTGAATTCCTAATTGATTTGTGTATGTGAAGGGAAGGCAAAATGTGCATACTTTGGAATATTAAATAGAATTTTGATGATATGAATGTAGATATTAGATGGTCAAAGTATGTTGTAAGAATTAACCCCAAGTAGAAATACCTGTGAGTCTCAGAAAGAAGACAGCTTTGCTCTTTAATTAGAGGAGGTTGGAGAGATACTGTAAGTTTAGGAAAGAAGCTGAAGCAGAGAAGCAGGACACTTAGGAATTCTACTTGTAGCAGAGCTACTTACCAAGGTTAGGTATAAGTCAGTACAGTAAATACAACAGTTAAAAAACTAGGTCTATGGAGTTTACTTATCTTTTTGAAAAATTCTAGAAAGCCATTGTTTCTTACCAGCTATATAAAAATTATTTAGATATTTACTCTAATAAACTTTGAAACATTGTCATTGAAAATAAGGCTGATTAATAGCACCAGGAGCAATGTTAGAGTGAAACAACAGAAATCTTAAATTGTGATTGTGGTTTGTTTATGGAGTGCATATGTGACTTGTTTAGCATGTTTGTGAACAATGCATTTTTGTTGATCACAAGAATACCACAAAAGAAAAGATAGCAAAATAAAAGCAGGATTGAGAAATCAGTTTGTTAAATGCATTTAGAAAGCAGCTGCAGATTTTAATCAAAAGGCTAGGAGAGATGATAATGAAAAAAAATTTGGGAAGTGTGTTGTGACTTTTTCGCAGGAAGACAGTTTAAAATAAAAAAAAAGTGATTGTATATTTGCTGATATAAAAATGCATATGACTGTTCTAACAGATTTGAGTGAATGACTTGAGGAACACTTTATGTAAACATGGAGTTTAAACTTGGTTGTTGAATGCATAAAAGGTATATAGGTATTCCTTATTTAACAACCACAATTGGAACCAGCAAATTGGTTGTTAAACAAAGCGGTTACTAAATAAAACCATGATGTGCTTATGATCTTACTTCAGGTTTGTTTTACAAACCTGCTAATGTCATCAATACGAGGATTGGTTACAAAGTTACCTGGTTATAAAGTTTCCTTTTCATTAAATAAGGCAGTTGTTAAACAAGGACTATCAAGGACAATAACAAATGCATGAGAATGGAATATGTAACAAATTGGTCAACATTAAACAGGAGTAATTTAAGAATGGGTGAAGTCCACTTGGTCCTTACTATATTTTATGGATAGAGGCAAAAACAATACTTGTATTGACATTAGAGATATGCTTGTTGGGGAAGTGACTGCATGTGATGTGAGAACCCAAATGAGTTGCAGTGATTAATAGTATGATGCAATAAGGAATATGGATCTGAAAATTAATTTGTCAAAAACTAAGGTGTTTGACATGGATAAAGGAGGGAATAATTTCAAGTTGTGTATAAATAATAAAAAAAGGAATTGGCTAAATTGTGTACCCTGGTATGTCACTGAAGACAGGGAAATGATGAAGAAACTTTAAAATGTTCAGAAGTTGGTAGAAAGATAATGGGCAGTTTATCACAAGGAATTAATGTTTCTTTAAAGAGACCAAATGATTATGTAGAAAGCTATCCTGCAAGTTTTTTTTTACAAGGAACTTAGAGTTTGCTATGTTAATGCAAACATAATTGTAAATTGAATGCAATGGAGATAGAGTATTTAAGAAGTGAATGTGGTAAAACAGGAAAAGATAAAGTAAAAAATGAATTGGCATGAGAATGGACCAAATACAAATGTAAATGACCGGTATGAAAAAAAAGGATCATAGAGAGAGAATCAATGAGAATCAAACCCAAAAATAAATATATAATGTTTAAGAGTAAATGGGTTAATAGAGTACTTCAAAAATGTAGAGGGATGAAAAAGAAAATTAAAATTACGAGAGATTTTAATACTGAAAAAAAAATCTACGTTCTGCATCTTGGCATGCAAATCTGAGAAGGACCAATTAGGGCAACTAGCCCAAAAGACATTGTGACATGCTTGAATGCCCATAATCTTCAATACTATCTTTCAAAACATCTTTTAATTTCTATTGCAATTATTAAATCAGCAAAATGCATACAATCATGCTGAGGTTCAGATGATCTTAAGATTTTTGCTTTATTTCAAGAGAAACTGCTGTTTAGGAGACATAGCAACAGGAATCTTTTTAAAAGTAATTAACAATGACATTTATTACATTAGTACTGACAGGATTATAAAAAAAATGGAATCTTTATTCAACAAGGAGCATATTACAAATGGTGATTTTTCATGCAACACATGCTGATCATATTACCCTGAAAAGACAGCTTACTGTTCAAAAAGGACAAAAGAAAGCTTGAAGCACCAGAAGCACCCAGAGGAAAAACCTGTAAAGTGTTACAGCAATATTAACTTTCAGCAAGTCCATCATGAAGGATTTACAAACACAGTTTAGAAATGTAATTCAATGTGACTTAGGTCATTTTCCTCTCACAAACATCACAACCCCCCCCCCCCAAGCTCTTAAAAATAATGACTTTTAATTAAAAAATAAAACACACCCATTCTGGAAAACGTATGCCTACAAACTTTGTATAAATTGAAAAATCATCTGGCATTTTAAAATCTCAATCTATGATAAGCGAGTCATGCATATGTCTATGATTAATCAAATATTTTTTGGCCGTACAGCTATATATCTCTACCAAAAGAAACTGGTAATTGTTCTGCTGTTTTATATTCCAACAGTTACTTCACTTATTTTCTTAGAGTGCAGAACATATATTGAAGCAATTTAATGTTCCCTTTAAAATAAATGAAAGCAGACCCTTAGCTTACTACCAAACCAGGTCTCCCAATCTCTTATTTTGTGCTCATTAAAAATTAGCAGTATAGACTGCAAGGTAAGTAATCACTGATAATATTTGGCTTTTATGATCTTTGCATAAAAGTTGAAGCTGACAAGGCAAGTCCAGATGAAATTATGATTTTAAAAAATGAGCAATCAATACCCAATTTTAAGTCTAGGAACACTCTGTCCAAATTTCCAGTTATTCAAAAAGATGACCAAAAAAGCCCTAGAACTGCAATCCTGGAAAAGACCCAGATTTAGAGTTTGATGTCCAGGTTTCACAAGATGCAGATCTGTATACAGCATACATGAGTTCTGTCTTGCCTACACTGAAGAAACTTCAGTGAGTTTCTCCATAAGTAAGTTTATGAATATAGTGATAAGTTCTTTTACTGAAATTAAGTGGTTGCAGTGAAAGTAAAGCTAGATCTGAGTATTCCTGTGCAAAGGTTACACTTTGCTCCTTTTTCCTGCCATTCCACCCCACCCCTTGACTAGTTCATCAGTGTCCAATAGTATGCCTTTTTGATGTTTTGGGAACTTTTTGGATATTTGGCACCTCTCAACTCAGTTTCGTATTTGGTTCCCAATATAGGTCTGGAAAATTCTGATTTATTGCATGAGATTCAATACTTTTTCTCAAGGAAAAATTGTACTTTTTGAGTTCCTACATATTTGCTATTATCTCACGTTAATTCTTAAATTTAGTCAGATATATAAAGCTGTGGATCACAGAAAAGTACACTATCAAGGAATTCTTAAAAATTGAGTTTAAATACAAATAAGTATTTAAAGAGGTAGGAGCCAGGGAAATTAGCTGGAAAGGACATAGTCAAGAGACCCAAGATCTTGTATAGCTGCTTCCAGGACAATAGTAATGCAAAAGACAATACAAAAAGCTACAATTTTTTTGCTAGACAGCATATTTGCTTTAAAGTCTACTTCTAGCTAAGTGGAAACAGATGTATGGATTATGCAGACCATAACTATCATATTCTTGTATGGGCAAATGTCATAGGATTGCTCTTCAATTCATTCAGAACAAAAGAGAAGATAATCACCTTTAAAATGATTACATCCAGAGCTCAGTAAACAGATCCAAAATACTTGCTTATATCTTCTCCTTTTTGGAGACGAAATATTCAACAGTTATTTGCAGAATATGACAAACTTAAAATAAGTTAAACACAGAAGAAATTTTATAATCAATAGTAAGCTGCTGACTAAGGATTTAAAATGTAGAGAAGGAAAAGCAGAAAAATGAATAAGTTGATATAAAATACACTACTTTATAAAAATAAAGACTAATGAAGTGAACGGGGGAATAAACCAAGCGACAATCTAAAGTGCCAAATTCTGTAGATGAAATAAAGTTGAGACTTAAAAAATCTATTTAAAACAATTTTCTATCTCTCCTGTTTTTTTGCAGTATACTATAAACTTTCTAAGGTAGATTTATTTTCATGTTCATTAAACAATATCAAGATTTTCAAATTTTCAAACACTTTTATGCAATCCTATAAATAGTGTACATTTTTGTTCCATGCAAACGCCAACCCACAAGCTACTTCAAATGTGGGAAGGAAGTACACCAGGCTTACTGCTGACTCGCCAAAGTAACTCCAAAAACTGGTGGCAATGCGGGAAAGCTCACACCGAGGCCCCGCAAAATGACATTGGAGGGAGTCCAAGTCGTTGAGTTCTCCCCACCCTGTGGGGAGACTGGGGAACTCCAACCACCCCAGAGAGGAGCACACGGACTCTGACGATGACACCCTGGTAAGTACCAGTCATTGTTCTGATATAGGCACATGTATGGTTTTTTTCCTTCCTCATTCCTGCTCTGCAGAAATATATTTAATACTTGTTTGATATTGATTTAATCTGAAAATATGCAATGTAACTGTAAAATGCTGTAACATTCAACCCGGACACAAATGTCTACCCATGGGACTGAGCAAAAGATATCAAGTTATGAAAGTGACTTGAAGGAAACTGGAGCCTGAGGGAGCACCCCAAAGAAACCCCATCGTCCCTAGGACAGAGTTGGATATCCAGGAGATAGGAGCATCAGCGAGGAAACTCTGAAACCCAAGTGGTCGCTCACCCTGGGAATAAAGGAGGAAGAATGGGAGGAGAGGATTTCAGGCATGACATTCATGAGGGGAACCCATGGAGAAGGTGAGGAGAGTGGTGTACCAGCTGGGACAAGGGAGACCTCTGAGGGGAACCAGAAGCCCAGGAGGACATGGTGGACCAAGCCTGGAGACTGAAGGAGGCATTTGGGAACTGCTGAGCCCAAGAGGTTGTCGCTCAGTAGCTACTACTGCCATCCTGGACCATGTGGGGATTGGGGTGGCTGCCCAGAGAGTCACGGCAGCAGGGCCGGTGACCCCCCTGGACCAGCACCAGCCCAGGCAACGCAACCTGAAGTACCGCCAGCAGTGCAGCCTCCTATGCCAGTATGTGCTGCCCTCCCAAGGCAGGAAGCACCAAGACCACCAGCCCTCGGCCTGAAGTATGGGAGGGGCCCAAAGCAACTGGGATTCTTCCTTGCCCAGATGTGGAATTACATACAAGAGTATGGGGCAGACCTGGCCACTAAAGCAGTCTGGATCAGATGCGTGACCATGGCCCTAGATGGCACAGCAGCAGAGTGGTTTCCCTATACAATGAAGATGTTCCAGAACTCTGGAACTTCAACCGACTCATGATGGCCCTACAGAAGACCCACTGGCAAAGAAGGCGCACACCTGCATAAAGACCATCAACCAGGGCCGGAGAGCGGTGGCTGCCTACAACCAAGAGCTCCATAAATTGGCATGCTGGCTAGCCAACTGGCCCAAAGACATCCTGATACAGTGCTTCCAAGATGGGCTTAACGACACTTGCATCTCATGGGGAGCCCCCGCACTCTACACCAGTGGTACATGTTAGCCAAGGAAGTGGAAATCCACCTGGCCATGTCCCACAGCTGCAACGCCCGCAGATGCTGCCCCTACTCCCCCTTAGGGAAGAAGAATTCCCCGAGAGAACCTGGCACAACCACAGCTCCAAATGCCGATCCACAAGGTACTTCAAATGTGGGAAGGAAGTGCACCAGGCCACTGACTGCTGACTCGCCAAAGAAACTCCAAAATCTGGTGGCAATGCAGGGAAGGTGGAAAGTTCACAACGAGGCCCATGAAATGAAATTGGAGGGAGAACAAGTCATTGAGTTCTCCCCACCCGGTTATGGAGACTGGGGAACTCCAACCATCACAGAAAGGAGCAACACGGACTCTGATAACGACACTCTGGTAAGTTGCTCTGTGAATCCTGTCACCATTGCAGTCAAACTGAAGGTGCCATCATCGGGCACCAAGAGGAAGATGTTGGCTTTACTGGACTCAGGCTGCACCAGATGTGTGGTGACCCCTGAGGTAATGGAGAAAGTGAGACCGAGGCTCCAACAACTGAGGGTACCCACAGCATTTTACCAGCTGGATGGGATTGTGGCTTGGGGAGCCTGGTCCCACTTTATAATGGAGCCAGTAGAAATGCAGATGGGGAAGCACCGGGATACCCTAAGCTTTAACATAGCTCCAGGGATGGAGAGACCCCTCTTATTGGGACTGGCATAGCTCCAAAAATGGAATCCTAATGTTAACTGGTGGGAGAGATTGTTAAAAATCCGATAGGGGAGGTCTCAGAGAGGAAAAGCTTCCCTACAACTAACCGCCAAACCACTCAGGACATGACAGAACTGGCCCTGTGGCACAAAACCAAACAAGGTGGGACGCAAAAATCCCCAAGGAATATTGGGATCTAAGAGAAGTTTTTAATGAAAAGGAGTCAATGCACTCCCACCTCACTGCCCGACAGACTGTGCCATCGAGATCCTCCATGGAGCTAAACTGCCAAAATCCAAACTACACTATGACACACACACCAGGAGTTGGAGAAACTCCACATTTTCATTGACAAAAACCTACAATGTGGCTTCATTTATTCGGCCAGGCCTCGGGTAGCCACTCCAGTTCTATTCCAAAAAAAGAAAGATGGTTCTCTCTGCTTGTGCATAGATTATCTATGGGGAGAGTGTGTATGCCTTACCGCTCATGAAGGACATATTAGCCCACCTAGCCAAGGGAATTTTTTTTTATGAAGTTGGACTTACAAGAAGCCTTTACTTTATCAGGATTAAGGAGGGGGATAAGTGGAAAACAGAGTTAAACTATCCTCTGGGGTGTTTCTGATTCAGAGTGCTTCCCTTTTGCCTGCAAGGGGCCAATGCCATATTTGTGCAACTAATAAACAAAGTCCTGCATGAACACCTGTACAAGCTCAAGTATTTAGATGACATTCTAATCTAAACCAGAATGAGGGAAGAGCATGTGAAACTCATGTGAGCAGTGTTAAAAAAATTATGAGCAACTGAGCTGTACACTAATCTCTCAAAATGTGAGTTCCATCAGGACAAAATCAAATACCTAGGGTATCAAAACTCACATGAGGGAGTGGAGATGGATTCAGAGAAGATTAATGCAGTGCTAGACTGGGTCTCCCCTTGCATAAGGAAGCAACTTCAGAGCTTCCTGAGATTTGCAAACTTTTATCTACAATTTATTCCTTCTTTTGTGCAAATTGCCCTACCTATCGTGAACTTATTAAAGACAAAAAGAAAGGGCAAACCCAAACCTAATCAACCTTTGAACTGGACTATGGAATGCCAGGCAACCTTCAAGAAATTTAAGTGGCTATTTGCAGCAGAACCCATTCTAAGACACATTTGCCATCCAAGCAGATGCTAGAGATGTAGCCGTAGGGGCTGTATTACTACAGGAAGTCCCCAGAGAAGCCTTCAACCTTGTGCTTATAGCTCCCAAAAACTAACTGACACAGAATGGAGGTGGTTGGTGTGGGAGGAGGCTTATGCAATTTGATGCATTACTAACCTGGTGACATTTCCTAGAGGGGTCTAAACACCCATTTGAAATATGGACAGATCATAAGAACTTGGAAGCCTTAAAAACCCTGTGGAAACTGTATTCCAAGCAAGCCCGCTAGGTGCAATACTTCAACCGCTTTAATTTTACCCTGCGCTACATTTTGGGATGGGAGGGGAGGAATTCCTAGCAGATGCCTTATCCCAATTACCACAATATAAAAGTGCCAGACCCGAAATCATTTGACCGGTCATTCCGTCAAATCAATTGGCAGTGGTAGTAATCATAAGACACCAGGGGAAAACTGAGATGGGTGTCCCCTGCAAAATATTAGACAAACTGAGAACTGCCTTAAAAGACGATGAATGGCTGATAGTTCACAAAAAGGAGTGCACTCTGAGGGATGGACTGGCATAGCTGGGGATGAAATTATATGTTCCTGCCCCCCTGCATGCTATTGTTTTACAGACTTGCCACAATTCAAAAGCAGCAAGGCACTTTGGCTTTGTAAAGACCCTACATCTGGTCAAATGACAATTTTGGTGGCTGTCCCTCAAAAAAGACATTGAAAACTATGTGGCCAGATGCCCAGTATGTGCTTTGGCAAAAAGGCAACCAGGGAAACCCATGGGATTTCTACAAGCAGTGACTTGTGCACCTTGATAAGAAATTTCTACGGAATTTTATGCTGCAACAACTAAGATACATGGATTTTGGTGATATATTTTTAAACATGTTTACGGCAATATATTCCAAATAGGAGGCCAGAAAAATAGTGAATGGAGAGGTGACAAAAAAATTTAAAATCCAGAAAGGCACAAGACAAGGGTGTCCATTGTCCCCGTTGTTATTTATATTGACTTTGGAAGTACTAACAAGAATAATAAGAAAAGATACACAGATTAAAGGATTGGAAATCAAAGGAGAAAGTTATAAATTACAAGTTTCTGTGGATGATTTAGTCTTCATACTAGAGGAAACATTGCAATCGGATTTGAGGCTTATGGAGGTACTGGAGGAATATGGAGAAATAGTTGGACTAAAAGTAAATAAGGAGAAAACCAAAATGATTGCTAAAAATATGACAAATAAACAGAAATATGATTTGACCAAGGGAATAAATATACAATTAGTAAAAAAGCTGAAGTATCTAGGGGTTTATTTGATGGCAAGATGCACATCGATTAAAGAAGACAATTATATTATATTATTAAAGCAGATAAAAATAGACTTGAAAAGATGGGGAAACATCCAACTCTCCTTGATGGGTAGAATAGTGACTATTAAAATGAATGTTCTGCCAAAATTACTCTTCCTATTCCAAAATATACCTATAAAATTAGAAAGTATTTTGATAATTTGAACAAAATTGTGTTGAAATTTATACGGCAAGGGAAAAAGTCAAGAATTAAACTGAAACTACTGCAGGAGACAAAAGAAAGAGGAGGGTTTGGTTTGCCTGATTGGGAACTACAGTATATTATCAAGCGGCAACCATCACCTGGGTGAAAGAATGGATAACCCTAAGAAACAAAAGATTATTAACATTAGAAGGTCATGACATCCAACAGGATGGCATGCGTTCCTCTGGTATGAAAGACATAAGGTACATCAATACTTTCAAAGACACCACATACGACAGGCATTATTGGGGATATGGAACAAAATTTAAAAAAACAGAACTATAGGGAAATACTGATCTGGCACTCCACTCTAGAAGCGGTGGTATATCCAAGTCTTATTAACTGGGGAAAAATTGTACCATATAAAGATATATTAGATGAACAGGGGAGATTAAAATCGAGACTGCAGCTAAAAGAACAAGGGTTAGATTTGGAATGGTGGCCATATTTAAAAATTCAGTCAAGTTATATGAAAGATATGAAAACGTGGGGCATCAGCAGAAATTTAACAATATTAGATAAACTTTTATTGGGGACAGAGGAGAAAATGATTAAAGCAATGTATAAATTTTTATTAGAATACAAAATGGAGGAAGAGCATGTTAAAGAGACGGTGGTAGTATGGCAAAGAACTTTGGGTACAATATCGAATTGGAAAAGTGGGAAAAATTGTGGGAAAGAAACAGGAAGCTAACTTTGGCCACGTTGTACGAAGAGAACCTATATAAAATGTTTTATAGGTGGCACCTACCACCAGCTAGGCTAGCCAAAATGTACAAAAATGTATCACCTAAATGCTGGAAATGTGATCAAATACCGGGCACCTATTACCATTTATGGTGGATATATAGAAAAGCAAAAGAATATTGGCAAAGGATCCAAATGTGGTTAAAAGAAATGACAGGACAGAAACTCAAACCAGAACTATTTCTGTTAGGAATTATAAAAGAAGGTTTAAGTAAAGGCTTAACATAATTAAGACTGCATATCATAACAGCAGCAAGAATAGTTTATGCCCAACTATTCAGTTGTAAAAACATACCAAAAGAATGAGAAATAAAAAAGAAAGTACTTGAATGTGTAGAATGTGATAGACAGACATTAGAACTGAAAAATAAAAGAGAGACAGAATACTATGAGATTTGGAATAAATTTTATCAAAGGTTAGACTTAAGGAATGGAAGTCGGAACAGATAAGAACAAGGATGTATAGATCGAAACAAGATGCAATATATGTAATATATTATGTATCTGTAAACATGTAAAAGAAGTTAAGTATGTGTATAGAATTAGTAAGTAGTAATGTATAATGAAGATATAAGAAATTTATGCTATATTTTGTATGGCGGAGATATTGCCAAGACGGTTCCACCATGTTAAACTTTTGTTTTAACAATAAAGGTTTTTTTTAAAAAAAATTTTTTTAAAGAAATTTCTATGAACTTTATAGTAGAATTATCTGAAAGTGTGGGAAACACTGTAATTTGGGTAGTCACAGACTTATTCTCAACACAAGACCATTTCATCCCATGCCCCCAAACCCCACACCTTGGCCAAACTGTTTATGCAACATATTTACTGGCTGCATGGCATCCCTGATCACATCATCTCAGACCCGGGGGTACAATTTACTTTGTGGGTTTGGTGCAAATTTTTAAAATTGATAGGAATCACCCAGGGCTTAAGCTCCTCCCATCACCCCCAAATGAATGAGGGTGTGCAAGAGGACCAATTCAATGCTGGAATAATACTTCAGATGCTATATTATCAACAAGACAATTAGACTGATCTCTTGCTGTTTGTGGAGGAGGCGAATAATAACTCAGTACATAGCAGCACTGGGTTTACTCCCTTTAAGGTAGTCTTGGGTCAGGATTGTAGCAATCCCCAAACTACCTCTGGAGAAACCCCAAACCCCCTCGTTGATGGAGTGGATACAACAATTGCAAAACAGTTGGCCAGTAGCCCGCAGAACCTTAGAAGCAGCGCAGGAAGCATTCAAGTGGCAAGCCGAAAAAATGTGTGCCAAGCAAAAAGAGTTTAAAGTGGGCAACCGAGTATACCCTTCCACCAAATACATACACAGTCCACCCAACAATCCAGAAACTTGGGCCCTAAACACATGGACCCATCAGCAAAATTATAAAACCAGTTACTGTGCAACTAGAATTGCCAAAGAACCAGAAAAGAATCCACCCCGTTTTTCACTGCAATCTACTAAAGCCAGAAGTCACCTCCCCCCTTTGCCCGCCTCCCCCCCATGCAACTCATTCACATTTTTATAGAAGGAGAGCAACACTTTGAAGTAAAAGAAATTTTGGACTCTCTCTAACAGAAGGGCAAAGTACAGTACTTAATTACATGGAAACATTTCCCTGCCTCACAATCTGAATGGATTGATGGATGTCACATTCAGGCTGCCAAACTCCTACATTCCTTCCACTAGAAATACCCTAACAAACCCCAAATGCCTAATCCTACTTGATTGCTTATTTAAGTTTTCCTTTTTTTTTCTTTCCCAGGGCTAACACCTCTGAAAAGGGGGGGCAAATGTCAGATGGCTATCTTTGTTTCTTTGACGCTTACTAGCAACTTCCATAACCAGGGGGGAAGGGCATTTGGGAGGGGAAGAATACTGGAGATGTGAAAGAATGCTGTGAGAACTTGGGGACTATGGACACTAACAGGAACTAGAGTTGCCAAAGCCAAGTTATCTTCCTGCCTTCAAGGACACCAGCCCTGGGAAAGGAATTTACAGCAGCGCCTGATGCACCAGGTTCCCAAAACATCGGAATAGCATTTGATTGAATTGCTCACATGAAGAGGAGGATTTTGGACCTTGGGGGATTGCTTTCAATATATGATTTTTGTGCGGATTTTTCCCAATTTGCCTCATTTGTGCTGCACTCAGTTCGCTAATAAAAGTATCTTTTCTCTAACCTCCATAAACTCAAGGGTTCTTTCCTAGGAACCAAATTAAGGTCAGTCTGACAGTAACATTTACTGAGGTTAAGCAGATTTGGATGTGGCTAGTGCCTTGATCATAGACAAGTCTTGAATCCAAGGAGCATTACTTAGAATTCCCTCAAAACTTTTTCTATGCACATAATTGGTTTTTCACCCAATACAATCCTCATGAGTACACAGAAGTAGCCTTTAAACAGCCAAGGTTTTGGAAGGCAATCAGATCTAACTGCCATACCCAAATATGGGTAATCGCTTATCTTTATTCAAGATGGCTAGATATTTCAATCAAATAATGATCCCCAAATTCAGAACCTTGCATTCTGGCAAGATTTAATGCCCTTCCAGCAGCTGTTCCTGAAGGAAAATTACAGGATATCCCATTCAAAGAAAGAATTTGTCCCTATTGTGAAGGAGTTTCTGAAATATTAACCTATGTTTTGTTATATTTCCCTTATTATAAACTTGTCAGATTGCAGCAAAAAATCATTTTATTCATCCATTTTATTTACTGTTGTTAGTGCCTGGTCAACATGATTATTTGTCTGAATATGTTTAAATTTTGTTTTGCCATTTGTAAAATATGACACTTAAGCTTTATAAATATATGCTTTACTATAGTTTTTATTTGCTATGTCAGGATTTTTCTTTTTGCTTTAGAATTGATGATAGTAATAAAGTTTACTATTACAATAATAACCAATTGTTTCCTAGAATTGATGTTTCTTGAAAAGCCAATTTCAAAACTGATAGTATTTACTATACGCCAAGCTTCAGTCATACTTCATGGTAATTCCTAAGCAAATAACCTGTCATTTGAATTACCTCCAAATACATCAAGATTGAGTTCATAAAAAGACAATTGCACCATTCAATTATACTTGTTAAAATTACCTTTCTTTTGTGTTCTTGCCTAGTCCTTTACTTCTTGCCAAAAGTATGCCTTTCTTAGAAAATCACGTTTCACATGAATGTCTAGAGAGGTTTGTATGAAAACTGTTAGGAGATTACAGTAACATGGGCATAATTGTTTAAAGCAACAGGAAATAAGAATAAAATAAGAAAAATAGTCTTGAACCAGTGTTCAATTCGGTATTGAGCTGATAGAACTATTGTGTATATTGTTTTTGATTTAATTCTTCTTAACCCTAATATTCAGCAGATTTGAAAGTCTTTGAGTAGCAGACCATCTATGGTAGCATAGTATATGTAAACAAAAGCAGAGATGAAATATAACAAAAAAGTAGCTTGGAATTCCCCCCACCCCCTCAAAATACCAAAGAGAAGGGAAAAGGCATAAATGGGCTTATGTTCAAATCCCAAAACTTCCAGTAGAGAATCTAAGATACAGTTTATTAAGGCAGGATTGGAAAATCTTCACTTTTCAACCAAATTTCAAGTGACAGTTGCAAGAACAATATTACATTTTTTCCTGATATAAAGAAAAATCAAGTTGACAATGAGAAAAGGAGAGATCCTACCTGCATTAGAGCTCAACCACTGGGAACTGCTGTCTATATTACCAACTACTGTAATTACAGCTAAATGCAGCCCTTGACTGATAAATAGCCAATGTCTTGCCTTAAGACTTTGGGAACTGGTAGAGCAGACAGGCATATACTAGATAATCCAATAGCTGGATTCAATGTAATACTGCTTCTTATTACTAATGCTACTTTTAGCTTGCTTATTCATAACTTTCAATGGTCTCTTCAAGAGTGTAAACTGCACTGCGCAATACATTTCAAACTGGGTACGGATGGGAGAGTGAGCTGGTCACAGCATTGTGAGAGCTATAGGGAAATTAGAACTAACAATGTAAGACCAGACAAATGAATGATCTGACTCAGCAGGTTGAGCCAGCATTCTGGGATGAGAACAGTATTAAAAATCCAAGTATTGTGTGTTAAATTGTCTTTCTCATGGAAATAGCAGTGAAATTGAGCAAATGCAATGGAATGGCATGGGACATCATTTGAAGTAAATTGGCTGGGCAGCATTCTAACCATAATTTTGCTGCAGATCTACAAGAAAGGGCCTTACTAAAACTGAACTAAAACCTCAACAATTAATCCTCCATTTTTTTTCAAAGAAATAACTTGCCATCATAGACCTGGGGAGATGATACCTGTATATGTATTACATTTCCATCTCGACTATCTCTAAAGAAATCAAGAAGTCAGACTCACAACAGTCACTTTGTGAGGTAGGTTGAATCAAGGGAATTAGCTTGGCGAAATCAGTCAGTAAGCCCCACAGTTCTGGAGATAGGAACTTGGGTATCCCCATTTTATCTTTTATCCTATTTTAATAGCACTTTAATCTACAGTAATCTATGGTTCTTGGCTTTTCATTTTACAATAATTTTAAATCCAAAGATTTAACAGATTCACTAGCATAGCTGATGCCTATGTTCTTCTTCTCAGGCAGTCAGGCAGCTTTTGATGAAAAACTAGAACTGTGGTATCAAGAATGCTGTTGCTGTCAATTACACAGTTCCACATAATGTCGTGCCCAATAGCAGAAACAGATAACAAAGAATATTTGTTTTGCTCAGCCAGAAACCTGAAGACTTTCAATTCTAGACTTTCCTTAGCTGGGTGACTTTGGCCAAGTCACTTTGTCAGCCCAACAATAGGATTGTTTTGGGAAAAATAGGAAATAGAAATAATTGTATAACCTCGAGTTGTACAAAATAAAAGTGGGATATAAATCTAATAGTAAATACATTCTTACAAATTAAATATAAAAATGCTTTCCTACAATCATAAATAGATTCTGCACATTTAATTTCTAAATCAAAATATGCATATTTATTAAATTACTTTATTAAACATTTTACCTATATATAGTATAGGTATAAAAAATATACCTATACTATACTATACTATACTATACTATACTATACTATACTATACTATACTATACTATACTATACTATACTATACTATACTATACTATACTATACTATACAAAGTATAAACTATCCGTGTAACAGAAGGAAATCCTCCTCCTCCTGATTCAAAAGTCTCCACTTGCCCTTCCAATAGAAGCCGAGGTTTAGGAGTCATGGACCTTCAGGACAATGGTATCCCTTGGATATTGAAGCGGACAGACATTTTTGATGAATAAACAGCAACTACATATTGCCTAGGTTCAAATTCAGCATGTTTCTTTTTAGTTTCGCTTTCCCTTTTATACTGTGCACGTCAAGAGAAAGACTTGACAATATTATAATTGTGGATCTAGGGTAAATGAAACAAACAAAATGTTAAAAAAGTTAAGATATTAATTATTTACCAAGCACATATAAATTATATTAAATTAACCAAACTATCTTTACAAACCCCAAGGCATGTCACAATGTTTGAGCATCCGTAATGCTTGGAAATTGAAAGTTGAAAAATTTGTCACACCCTAGGTCAGTGATGGCTAACCTTTTTGCGATTGCGGGCCAGGAGCAGAGGGGAAAGGGGGGGAGTCAGGTGCATGCGTGCCCATACCCATAATTCAATGCCCCACGCATGCGACCCCCTCACTCCGCCCACTCCTGGCACACAATGGCAGGGTGGGCCCGGTAGGCCTGTTTTTCTTTCTCCCCAGGCTCCAGAGCCTTTCTAGGAGCTTGGGGAGCAAAAATGGCCTTCCCCACCCCCCCGGAGGCCCTCATGAAGCTGGAACGGCCCATCTGCCAACTTCCAATTGGACCCGAAAGCCCGTTTTTTGCTCTTCCCCATGCTCCAGAGCCTTTGTAGGAGCTTGGGTAGGGCAAAAACGGCTTTCTCCACCCCCCTGGAGGCCCTCTGGACCCCGGAAATGGCCCATTTGCCAACTTCCGCTCCCTGCCCAGTAGGACTGGAGGCTGGCATGGCTAGACTCTGCCCAGAGCACGAGGCAGACAGGCCAATCATGCCAGCAAAGGTTGGTGCAACCCTCTCCCACCAGAGAGCATGACTGCTGACAGGCTGGTGCGCCTCTTACCACTTATTGCGACTGCTTCCCCGCCGGTGGGTCTCCATGAGTGAGGAGCTGCACTCTCCTCCGGTCCTCCTCTGGCCCCCCGCCAGTGGCTTTTCCTTTTCCTGGCTGCTCCAGCCTCTGCCTCTTAGCCGGCGCAAAAGGCATGCTGCTGCAGCCTTCCACAGCTCTCTCTGCCCCGCCAGCTGCTCCAGGTGCTGCCAGGGAAACGGCAGCACGAGAACCGCTGTTGCTGGGGGCGAGGCAGTGGCAGTAGCATCAGGCCAGGGCTTCCTTCATTCCCTCCCCAGGAGGCCTGGAGCTACACCAGAAGCCCGCTCAGGTGGGGAGACAGGGAAGCCCCGGCCCGCCCATTCTTGCCACTGCCACCCCTCGCACCTGATCAATCTGCTCCTTTTGGAAATTTGCTTTTCTTCCAACGACAAGACTTGGATCCAGAGGATTGCAGACTATCTCTGAGCACATGCAGAGTGGAAGACTCCGCTACCCTTCAGGGCTGAATGCGGAAAAAGTCACTCCAAGACAAGGGCCAAGTGACAGGAAGAAGCTGCTGCCGGCTCCGGACCTGGCGGCCCACAGGCTCAGCGTGAGCTTTACAAGCTGCTGCGGTAACCGTGCAGCCTTACCAGCTCACCAGAAAGCCCACCATGTACAAACACAGCAAGAATTGGTTGGGCCAAACAGCTCTGCCTCGGAATAACAATGCCACCACCAACGCCTGGAGCCTTTCCACCTCTTCCAGAAAAGGACTAAGTGGGTCGCTCCCGCTGCCCCCATTCTCCATGTGTCGTGGGGCGAAAGGGAAAAAACCTGCCGCAGCCCGGCACGCCCTAAGCAGGTGGGCAACCAGGTGACCAAGAGGTTGAATAGCAAAACGCAGCAGCAGGCCAGCTTCACTGCATAGGCAGATGACGGGGATATAGGGTAGGACGAGGCTGGCAGTGTAGTCGCAACAACAGCAACAAGTAAAGTGAGAGTTTTCTTTCGGCCGGCGCCATCTTAGGTTACGCAGGTTGGGAAGGCTTCTTGGCCACCTTGTGCTCTTTTGGAGGCTGGGTATGATTAAAAATATTGTTTGTCAAGGTCTTGAACGCTTCTTCAAGGCATTTTGCAAGGAGAGAGAATGAGGACAATGCATTCAAGGTGTTCATTCAGGTTTTCAAAATGCAGGAACTCCTGTTCCTGGTGCTGCCGGGGAAGTGGCAGTGCGAGAACTGCTGTTACCGGTGGCGAGAGGGTGGTGGCACCAGGAGCAGCGGGCTGGGGCTTCAATCCCTTCCCTTGGAGGCCTGGGGCCATGCCAGAAGCCTGCTCGGGCGGACACAGGGAAGCCTCGGACTGCCCATCCTTGTCATCACCGCCCCTCGCCCCCATCAGCAGCGGTTCTTGCACAGCCACTTCCCTAGTAGTGGCAGGAGCATCTGGCGGGGGAGAGAGGGTGGTGGCAGGCTGCGGCAGCAGGCCATTCGTGCTAGCTAAGAGGCAGCGGTGGCTCCTCCTCCTGCCAGCCTTGTGCTCCGGGCAGTGTCCAGTTAGCCATACCTGGCCTCCCCCTGCAGCAGCGCAGCTTTGGGGCCTTTCTTCACAGTGGCGATGACGAGGCAGGCAGGCAGCCGGGCGCAGGGAAATGACTGGCAGCAGTGCTCCTGGCTGGCAAGTGGGTGGATGTCCTGGGGCTACATGTGGGTGATGACGGCATGGGTGGTGTGTACGCGCACTAAGACATTAAGGCCAGCTGATTGTCGCGCGCGCATGCACACCAATAACCAGTAGACTAGCTGGCTGGTGCACGTGTGCCCTGGAAACCCGGAAGCGGAATGGGCGACGCCATGCGTGCCAGGCGACATGGCTCTGTGTGCCACTTCTGGCACACGTGCCATAGGTTCGCCATCATGGGTCTAGCTATTTCTTCATCCATTGTGAATTATATATCTCGGAAGATGGAATTGAGTAGTATAGGAAAGTCTAGGAAAGTCTTTCAGTGCATTTCTTTTGATGATGACAAATGTGTCGTCCATGTAGTGGCACCAAAGTATAGATGTCTAGTTTTGAAATGCAGAGTTTGCACAGGACAGTTTCTGCAATGACACCTGATATTGGGATCCCATCAGTATCCGTTTTATTTGCTCATGCCCTTTTGAATGTGAAGAATGTGAAAAACATGTTTATAAATATTGTTATTTATAAATAAATAAATAAATATAATATAATATTGTTGAACTACTATTCTCAGCAATCCCACAGGTAAATTCAGCAGGGTCTTACAGGTTCTGGAGAACTGTACAGAAATTTTGAGTAGTTCAGAGAACCGGCAAATACCACCTCCGGCTGGCCCCACAGTAGGGTGGGAATGGGGATTTTGCAATATCCTTCCCCTGGAGTGGGGTGGGAATGGAGATTTTGCAGTATCCTTCCCCTGCCACGCCCACCAAGCCACAGAATCGGTAGGGAAAAAATTTGAATTTCACCCCTGCAATCCCAGTTAGCATAGCCAATGATTAAGAATTTGTGTTTTCTTACAGGTTATCATATTTACAACACATCAGTAGTTGGGAGTCCACAATTCAATTGTGAGATGTTTAAATAAATATTTTTTAAATAACTGCTTCTCTCCCACTTACAATGCTATACAACATTTGCATCATGCTC
This sequence comes from Arizona elegans, assembly GCA_022577455.1. Classification (NCBI taxonomy): domain Eukaryota; kingdom Metazoa; phylum Chordata; class Lepidosauria; order Squamata; family Colubridae; genus Arizona; species Arizona elegans. The sequence goes on along the minus strand of JAKOOJ010000006.1, from coordinate 29,182,806 downwards.
ACATCTTTAAAAAAAACTTGCTTATGCCTATTAATTATTGCAGTAAAACACAAAACATACTACAATACATGTAAAAGAGATGCCAGTGAGATCCTACCCTACTTTCATCCATGCAGTTCAGTGGTGGGTTGCTACTGGTTCGCCTTGGATCGGGAGAACTGGTAGTGGCAGCGGCGGGAGGCTCCGCCCACACGCCCGGGCATCTCTGCGCATGTGCAGAAGCATTGCACAGGTGCGTGAGCGCACGCACGAGCAAACAGTAGCAGCCAAAATTGAAACCCACTACTGATGCAGTTGTATATTTATTGTAATGCAGTGGAACCTTCAATTTTATTTCTTTCCTACTTATAATTTGGGCATTCATTCTCGGAATCTTTCACTGTTTGTTATCTTGTTTGTCAACTTTGATTATTAAGCTTTACAAAAATAATGTGATACACAGTGACAGTGCTAGCACTGACACAGAATACTTGGGGGCAAGTTCAAACATACAGAAACTTCATTTGGCTGAATAAATCTCAGCCATGTTGCTTTGTGCAACCCTATTTTTTTCTTTCCCCTTCTCTGGCAGGCCACAAGGAGAAGATTGAAAGTTTCATTTTGGTTTTTAGACAGCAGAAATTTAACATACTATTCAAATACAAACACAATTCTCTGGTTTAAAATAGCTTTCATACCAAGCAATAGGAATAACAACTTTGAAATACACTACTATATAAAACGGGACTCCTCAGAAAATGTAAATACGTTCAAGTGCCACTGATTTCCAATATGTGCTTCACTTTGCCATAAAAATAGATTTGAGAGTGATTATTTTTGACAGAAATTATTCAGCTTAATTTTGGTAAGAAAAACTATTTGCTTATTTAAGATACCAAATACTTTAAATATTTCCTCTACTAGTAACAACACAATTGTTTAAATATTTCCATAGTATCAAAATAGAATATATGTACTTAATTTTCAACATTTATCTTCTTTTAGAAGCACATGTTTTACAAAATGAGGAATATTAAAAATAGATTCAACAGCTTCTGTTCTTCCTGGAAAATATCTAAGCATTTTCTGCAATATATGCTATTAAGACTTGAAGAAAAATCTCCCTGTTTACCTCAAATTGCAGCTGCTTTCATCTGATTTTGCAACAGAGGAAATAAACTCTTCATTTTTCCTGGATTTTTCAGTTTGCCTCTTTGCTTCTGTTGATGTTCCCTGAAAACACAGTTTTATAATATGGTAAAGCAACAAATCATCAAGTTTCAGTTTCCTTAAACATATTATTACACACCCCTTCATTTGTGGATTTGCCTGAAGTCCTCAAAGTATCCCGCCTTCTGCTGATTTAGCTTAAACCAGATGTAACATCTTAGTTTCACAAACTTTTCATTCCAGTTATTATTTCATCTGACTAGTTAAAAGGAAGAAACTATAATCATTTGCAATTCTGTTTGGGAAAATTTTAAATGAGGACACTGAAAAACTAATGATTATGATGCTCAAATGTATTTCGCATGCAACATAAACAAGATATTTTTACAAAAAAGTGAAGCTTTTAAAATAATTATTTAAACCTGTGAAATTATCTGTCTATCTGTCTATCTATCTATCTATCTATCTATCTATCTATCTATCTATCTATCATCTAATCTATCTATTGTTCCTCCAATGAATTCTTTCCTCTCCATATGTTTTCAATTTCAAGTTCCATATTTTCTCAGACAGCTTAAAAGAGTTGCGGGGGATTATAAAAGTTGAAATATTAATACACCTGGAAGCATTAGGCTTAAGATGGTTGATATAATCTCAAACTCAAGGCCTGCTCCGCACCCACTGCCTTGCTTCGTCCTCCCCCCTGCCTCACTTCAATCTTTGCCATTTCTTCTCCTTGTTCGTTGCCATAACCTAGCAAGAGGCTGAGCAACACACTGGTGCGGCGGCCACAAATCAAGGTGGTGCGGGGTGGAGGATGAAGGTGGGGGAGGGTGCAGAGCTGGCCCCCACACACTGCACCTTCTTACCAAAGCACCCCCTCAGCCAGGCATTGAAGCGCCGCAACTGCTGCCATAGCAAAACAGAGAGAAGGGGGGCTCTCCAAACTCTCTCTCTCTCTGTGTGTGTTTGTGTATGAGAGAGCATGCAATCCATTCTTCATCTGAGAAACCCAAGCTGCTGGCAGTGGCTGATTCCCTCCTCTTCCACCAACCAGTCCCGCCTGACCTGCTGCTTGCTTGGCTAGCCAGCTGGCGCAAATCCTTGCCATTTTCCTTGTCATTGTTATCCTCCCTGCCCAAGTGGCAGTGGGCTAAGCAGGACAGGGTCTCATTCCTGCCCCAATGTGGCGAACTCCGGCGGGCTGGACGCAATTGCAAAGGGACTGGCCCCGCAGTGCTTCCTCACTCAGTTGAAGGCTTCGTGCTTCAAACAGTAAGGCTGGCCATGGAATTGGAATTGGCCAGGAACAGGAACCAATGCCATCCATGGCCCTGGTGCGCTGCTCGCTTGTGTGTGCCAGCCTAACTGTTTGAAGGCTGAACAAAGCCTTCAACTGAGCGAAGCACTGCGGGGCCAGGCCCTTCACAGCCGCGTCCAGCCTGCCAGAGTTTGCAGTGCCGGGGCAGGAATGAAACCCTGTCCAGAGGAGCCTGCCGCTGCTTCAGCAGGGATGATGACAAGAATGGCAAGGATTTGTGCCAGCCAGCTGGCCAAGCAGGGAGCAAGTCAGGTGGGGGAAATCATGATGGCTCCTGCCAACCCCACTGCTGCCAGCAGCTTGCACATAAAAATCAGAGGAGCTCTGATCAGCTACCACAGGCATCATTTTGACAATTTTGCTGTACTGTTGTCTCTGGACGCCCCCACAAAATGCAAGCATGGGCTAAACTGAGCCTGGTTTATTCTTGGTTTATAAATGGCCACAAACTACTAGCAAAAGTGGCATTTGATCACAAGGCGAGGCATCGAGAAATGTTTCCCCTTTTGCATTTGAGCATTCGAGGAAGGACAGGAAAGACAAAGAAAAAGAAGGAAAGAGGGGAAAGAAGAAGAAAGAAGAATGAAGAGGGAAGGGGAAAAAAAGGAAGGAAGGAAGGAGATTGTAATGAGAGGGAGTGAGGGTTTGAAGTAAATCCTGCCTAAACACTTGACCACCAGCAGCCCTGCTGCCTTTTGCCATCCCCTTGTCCCCTCCTCCTGACCTCTCCTGGTGGTCTTCCATCCTATCACTGAGGATGCTTTGGTTACAAAGCTGGGTCTCCTCACAAGGAGAGGGAGGGGGCCTCCCTATGACCACACACTTTGCCCTCCCTCACACATCACGAGCAACCTAGCCAAGGAAAGCAAGCACAGCAACAGTGGGAGCTGGCCACGCCCGCCACGCCCATGCCCTCACCAGCCCCCCGAAGTCAACCACAATCCTGATGCAGCCCTCAATGAAATTGAGTTTGACACCCCTGCTCTAGAGCAAGGGTGTCCAACTTTAGCAACTTTAAGATTTGTGGATTTCAACTTCCAGAATTCCTCAGCCAGCATGGGAGTTGAAGTCTAGAAGTCTTAAAATTGCCAAGGTTGAATACCCTTGCTCTACAGTCAGAATCTAAAATATAGATTTTGGATCTATATCTTGACTAGATCTAAGGTATTGACAAAATAAACTGAAATGGCACCCATTTGTGAATAATTTATTGCAGGGCATAGTCAGAAGAAAAAGTATTTATCTCTTTTTATCTGTGGCTTCCAGCTAATATAGATTCCTCATACTTTTACAAGTGCTGAAAATGAAAAGCTTGTCTTTACTAACAGGAAACCACCATCTCCCTTTAAATAAGTAGAAAACAACTAATAGCAACTTGAAACAGCATTAAACAATAACTGATCATGTAATATAGGTCTGTAAACATAAGGAAATATGCTTTGAAGATCCCAGCTCTATCCAATACATTCTGGTTTACTGACAATTTTCTTTAAAATATCTCACTCACAGCATAGTAGGTTCATTTGTAGAGTCATTTCCAATGTGTTAAGACTATGCCATCAGAATGCTCTTTCTCCATGTACATATTGTGTATAATAAATGTATACAAAGCTAACATAAAAAATAACAGCACTTGTTTATTGATAAATTACAAAGCAGTTTTTGCAGTGTGAATCTACAGGCATCTTAAAACAGTAGCACATTGCCAAGGAATTACTAAACACCTTTTTATTATATCCCCCATGATTAAGTTACAATAATTTGCAGTAGACATCAACTTCTTCATATATTATAAATTTGCTTTAAAATTTTATTTATAGAACAATGCTACCATTCCAGATGGCCAATGACTGTTGCAATTAATGCATATTTAGCTTATCTTAAACTTTACACAGAATTGTTTCTTCTTTGTTATCTGATCTCTAATTCTCCATTCCACATCCATACCCATCAATATGATCACATATTAATGTGTCATCTAATAAGGAGCTCATGTATCTAATGATGTGTTATACCATACTTATTTTAAATAGGTTTTTAAATGGGAATACTAATATATAAACATGGCATTTTTAAATGGAACATTATAGTTATATTAGATTTAACCCAGTGGTGAAATTCATCTGGTTCTATCCGGATCACGCAATCCAGTAGTGCCGGCTGCAGGAGGCTCCAAGAGACATCATCACGTCCCATTTTTGACCCTCTGTGCATGCACAGAAGGTTCTGCGCATGTGTGGAGGTGCGCATGTTCACATTTGCAAACCAGTAGTGAAAGTAAATGAATACCACCCCTGATTTAACCTCTTCTGGCTCCCAACATGACTCTCAGATAATCCATAAAGCTCCTCACAGCTGAGTTGGGAAAATTTCCCTTCCTTTTTTTCATATAGTGGTGACATATACAAAGACCTTAAGCTGGAATCCCTTGTAGAATACAAAGACTTCAGGAATTAACCCAACATCTAAATAAATGTTTCAGGTTGAATATGTTTTTTAAAAGCAAAAATAATAATAATAAACTCCCCTCTTAATTAAGAGACTGTCAAGGCTAGAGATTGGCCTGAATTATGGAAGAAATAACAGTGGGTGGAAGAAATGATTGATGTATAAATGCTAAAGGTTAAGTATATATTTAAGAAAAAAGGCAACACAATAGAGACTGTGGGGTTAACCACATCTGATGCAGGATATTTGTAGTTGGCAGGTATGTGAGAAATAAATTATGTTTTGGATCATTATCTTGCTGAAGTATCCATTTTCTTTTCAGATTCAGTTCTTTGCTGCCTGGACATTATTTACTTCTTTGTTTTTAAATTTATATGTTGTCCAATTTTAAACTATTCTGAGCAGCAATAAATGGAAATATTAAAAATAAAGAAAAATACAGAAAAAAATGAGAAATAAAGATAAGAAGGATGACCATAACAAAAACACAAGGAAAACAAATCTGGATATGAATAAAATGAAACAAATCCATACAATCCAAAGGGGGGGGGGAATTCACTTTATCCTGAAACAGGTCTTCAAGGCCTTTTAAAACAAGATCAGGTTTTATTGGTATTTAGCCAAATCCATTCTTCCTTTCACCCATTCAGAATTTCCTGTGCTATTGTCTGTCATTCAACCACAAAATATAACTAAACCCCATTTTTTTACCAGCTGGCAAGATATTTTTTCTTCAAATACATCATTACAGAGCCATAGAAAAGATTTCCTTCTGATAACTTTACATATGTGCATTTTTGTTGTTCGGTAAGCAACGTTTTACCGGAACAAATATCAGCTAAAATTTTTGCAAGGTCATTTGAAGTGAACTATGAATACTGTTTTGCAGACCTAACCACTTTTGAATCTCCAATTCTGGTGGAGATTTTTCTTGCTTTCAAACTAATGTTCAGCAGTTAATAAGGTAATTAAAACTGAAAAGAGATTGGATAGTTCATGAAGCATTACATGAAACAAAAGTCAATGGTTTTGGAATAGCCCTCTTATCTTCAGACTATAAGATTACTGAACATCTATGAGAAGATCTCAAACATGCAATGGCAGGCAAGGGAGCCTAAGAAAATTTCTGACTTCTGCAAGAGAGATAGGGAAAAATCAGTCCAACCCCCCAAAAGGTGACTACAGTTGTTTGGAAGCTCTAATTACTACGAAATACAAAGTACCGACTGAAAAGGTGTCCATAGTTCAAAATCTGTCATATTTTCAAATTTTTAATTGGAACCTGTATACAACTAAATAAATACTATAGCAAGTATGCATTCATATTTGCAGAAAAGTATATTTAACGTTTTTCGCTTTTTTTCTGCAAAGGTTTTCTGTTCATGTAAGGACTCATTGAAGTGTATACTTTAACAGGATTGCCTGAAATTTTGTATACAACTATAAGCTTAAGAACTTTGCTCTTATCATTATATCAGTTATATGTGTGCATGGGCGCACACACATATACACACACTTATTTTTCAAAGTAAAATGTTGTAAAATGTGTTTACCTGCTTGTAAAAATCAGTAGAAGGAGATGACCTGGATCTTTCATGTTTATACTGAGATTTCTCAAGTTGTTCAAGGCCAGCATCAAGGATATTATCAGCTGAATGGTACTTTCCAGAACTACAATTTTCTATAGGTTTTCTCTGCTCTTTCCAAGAAGCCTGGTATTCTGCAAATGTTTCTAACCTCTGAGGTTGTCTTGATTTAGTGATATGGCCACTGTAATGTACAGTTTCACTAGGTCTATCAGAAGCACAAAGCACATTCTCAACTCCGAAAGAAGCTGACCGCATTCTTTTTTCGTACCATGATCCTCCAGATTCAATTTCATGAGAATTTCTACGAGGAGTAGCAGTCTGTGAAGATATTTGACAGACTGATTTACTAGTCTCTTCAAAAAACTTCCATTTATCTGCAAAAGTTTCCAAAGCTTCCTCTGATGTAGTTGGACGATGGTGTGTTTGGCAGTTATCATCCAACATACCCACTTCATTTATTTTCTCAGGTTCAGAATAAGATTTTAACTTTTGTTCTGCAGTAAATCTCTTCCTAGCACCAATACGTGAAAAATGATGAGCACCATTACTCAGTGATATCTCTTTAGAAGATTGCCTAAATTCAGGGAAACCTAATTCATCTTCAGAAACAAAAGTCAATGGAGAAGTATTATATATATTTGTCTTTCGATCTGGAAGATAATCTGCAGAATTGGGTTCCAAGTCTCGGCGCTGAAAAGAAGTGGCCTTCAAAACTCTGGCTTGGGCCTCTTTCAGATTATCTTTGTACATGTGAGAATAACAACTTTCTGATGAAGAAGCCGTCTTTTCTTGAGAATCATGCTTCCAGTTCTCAGTATAGTCCTCTTCCTCAGTTGGCTCTATTAAGGCTGCTGTGCTTTTGCTTTTTTGGAGTTTTGCTCTCTTCATTTGAATTTCATTTCTCAGTGTGGTAGCAAAACGATCACTCCTTCGTGCATTTTTGCTTAGGTGAACATCAAATCCTGTCTGTTTATTAATCCCAATTTCAGCAGCAACATTAATCTGCTTTTTCTCTTCCTGAGCTAAAGAATGCAACATCGGGGTCTTTTGGGGAGAAATATGGTAGTTTTTCTCCTGGTTCCATTTAAAATCTTTTTGGGCTATTTTGGTGTCAGACACCTGAAAATACTCCTGCCCATCCTCATATTCATGACTACTGAGATTTTCTTCAAATGTCTTGTTCTGACCTGATTTCTCAGAGTAATTTATCTTCCTAGAACCTTCCAGTACAACAGCCTTAATATCCTCTCCTTTATTAACTACACAATGAGCTCTCTTTTCACATATATCCAGAGAACACTCATTAAGATGCTGAGGTAGAGAATATTTAGGATTTTGGCTCATGGTTATGGCAGGATTCTCACTTGACACAGAAGCAGCAAGATTTCCTGTTCCAAAATTCCTATGTTCATTTTTAAACTGTAATGATTTTGAGGTTCCCTGAGCAGACTGAACAGGCTGCTGCCTCGCTTTTACACAATAATAATGATTTAGTCCAGGGTTTTCCTCAGAAGTCATGTCAGAAACGGCAGTGGTGGTATTACTAGGAATCTTGGTTTGGTTTAGATGACAGTTATGTTTATCAGAAGGCCTTTCCTTAATATCACTATAAGAAGAGAGCCATTTTGGCTCTTTAGATGATGCAGAGGCTTTTGCATTGTGAAAGAAACTATATTCATCACTATATTGACGCTGATGTTGATGATGCCGAGACTCATAAACAGACTGGGCAAATCGAACATCAGTACTAGACAGAGAAGAATGCAGCCTCTTAGCATGTCCCATATTATTGTTTATCCTGTCACCTGGGGAAGAGATATCATAATCTGGAATAAAATCAGGTCTTTGTATTGGGCTGCTTCCTTGTCTTCTGTGTGAGGTCTTCTCAACTGATCTGATCATTTGCTTTTGTTCTTTAGCAGTGTCAGCACTCCAGTCATTTCTGATTGGTGTTCTATGTAGGACTTCAAAATGCTGGGGGTTCTGAATGCCCTCTGAATATAGAGGAGGTGCATGATCTCTATCATGACTTTTGGTAGCAGCAAAACTATCACTTCGGAGAGGGGGTGGTGGAGGTGGAGGGGAAGGAGACTTTTTTCCTTCAGGGACATACCATACAGGCACAAAATTAGATCTTCCAGCCCCAGAATAGACTGAATTAGTATGGGCTTCTAGTCGTGAATTTAGGCTGTTTTCGTGTTGTGGTGGAGTTGCAAAGGAGTTAACTTTTTCTTCAAATCTTCCATTATCACTCAGAAATGAAACAGTCTTGCTATTCCCTTGTTTTGGAGTTTCCCAGTGACCCACTTTATACATCACATTCTCGGTTGACAGACCATCTACACTGGACAATGTGTGATCAGGTGTACTGGAGCTAGTAGAAAAAGAACCATACGCAGAATCTCTTTTGCTGGGATTCCCCAGATGATCAATGCTGCTATTGGACTTTGCAGAGGAAATCTGTCCATACTGATATGTTTGGGGTGTGTGATCCCAGATATCCATGCTTCCCACAGAGCTGAACTGGCCTGAGGTACGATGTAGATTTGATTGATTCCATGAATTTGAAAGGTCAAAGGAACTGCAACAAATAAAACAAACATACATCCATTAATATAGTATACACATACACAAAACCATTATTACAATTACCTACGGCAATATTTTATCTATTAAAGCTGCATATTAAAACCATATTGTCACTTTTGCAGTGTGAAAAAAGCTTTAGTGGACTACAGCAAGCCCATGATTGTATCTATCAACTCTCTGCATGACTGACCACTGTCTCGAGATAAGTTCTGATATATTCTTAGTATGTCAGCTAATACTTCGTTTTTAAAAGTTTTTTCTCGCTTCTGTCTTACTACAAAATCAGCACAGACAGAACTCCGACATGAATTACTTTCATTCAAAAAGAATTTCATAGTATTTCTGAAAAAGATGCAATACAACATTAAAAAAATAGACATATACTTTAAAAAAAATCCTACAGAATTCCTTGATGCTTATTTCTAGCTAAACTGCTGTATGATTGCAGCCTTAGATAGTTGTCAAAATATAAATTAGGAAACAGAATATATTATTTAATAGTATATAAATTTAACCAGCCAGCATTATAGTGTCAATAATGCTAAATTTATTTCTAAATTCATTACAAATTTGAATGTTTTAAATTAAGGGTTTTTGTGTTAGTTGTAACTAAATCACAGTATTATGAATGATTGAAAAAAAAGATTTATAGCTTAATTAAGGTACTTCTTTTTAAAGTCCTGGTAGAATTTTCACAGAAATAATTATTACTGTGGACTTTTTAATTATTAAAAAGGCAATGGAATGCAATATCTATTTCTCATCAAGGAAATTACACAGTAAATAGAAAAGTAATTACAGAATTATTCTTTAAAAATATGCCACAGAAGAATATACCCGTGAGGTTACACGAGGCTGACTCCAGAGGATTATAAACGCTTCTTTGAGTGAGGGCTTCTTACCTCCCACCTTGAAAGAGGCGGTGGTGAGGCCCATCCTCAAGAAGCCTTCTCTGGATCCGGCTGTTTTGGCAAATTATCATCCTGTCTCCAACCTTCGCTTCGTGGCGAAGGTTGTCGAGAGTGTGGTGGCACGACAGCTCCCACAGTACCTGGATGAAACTGTCTATCTGGATCCGTTCCAGTCCGGCTTCAGGCCTGGGTACAGCACGGAAACGGCAACCAACGGAAACATTGGTTGATGATCTCTGGAGGGCTCGGGACAGGGGTTGTTCCTCTGTCCTGGTCCTATTAGATCTCTCAGTGGCTTTTGATACCATCGACCATGGTATCATACTGTGCCGGCTGGAGGGGTTGGGAGTGGGAGGCACCGTTCTACGGTGGTTCTCCTCTTATCTCTCCAATCGGTCGCAGTCCATGTTGGCTGGGGGGCAGAGGTCAACCTCGAGGCACCTTGTTTGTGGGGTGCCACAAGGGTCGGTCCTCTCGCCTCAACATTTATGTGAAGCCGCTGGGTGAGATCATCCGTGGATTTGGGGTGCGGTGCCATCTGTACGCTGATGATACTCAGCTGTACATCTCCACCCCAGACCACCCCAACGATGCCCTTGAAGTGATGTCCCAATGCCTGGAGGCCATACGGGTCTGGATGGGGAGGAACAGGCTCCGACTCAACCCCTCCAAGACTGAGTGGCTGTGGCTGCCGGCGTCCCGATATAGCCAGCTGGTGCCATCGCTGGCTATTGGGGGTGAGTCATTGGCCCCCACGGAGAGGGCTTGTAACTTGAGCGTCCTCCTGGATGCACGGCTGTCTTTAGAAGAGCATATGACAGCTGTGGCCAGGGGGGCTTTCTATCAGGTTCGCCTGATACACCAGTTGCGTCCCTTTCTGGATTGGGACTCCTTATGTACAGTCACTCACGCCCTCGTCACCTTTCGCCTGGACTACTGCAATGCTCTCTACATGGGGCTCCCCTTGAGGAGCACCTGGAGGCTCCAGCTGGTCCAGAATGCAGCCGCGCAGGTTATTATGGGGGCGACATGGTGCTCCCATGTAACACCTCTTCTGCGCGAACTGCACTGGCTCCCGGTGGTCTTCCGGGTGCGCTTCAAGGTATTGGTTCTCATCTTTAAAGTGCTCCATGGCTTAGGGCCCGGGTATTTACGAGACCACCTTCTGCCACCGATAACCTCCCACCGGCCAATCCGCTCCCACAGAGAGGGTCTCCTCAGGGTGCCGTCGGGCAAGCAATGTCGACTGACGACCCCCAGGGGGAGAGCCTTCTCTGTGGGGGCACCCGCCCTCTGGAACGAGCTACCCCCAGGAATACGACTGATCCGGGACCTCCGTACTTTCCGTCGAGCTTTGAAGACCTTCCTATTTCAGCAAGCCGGGCTGGCTTAAAATTTTAATGGATTATTTTATGGGCAAAGGGTTTTAAATTTTGGGAAGCCAATTTAATTTAATTCTGTTTTAATTTATTTTAATTTTTATATTGCATGTATTTTAATCTTGGCTGTTCACCACCCTGAGTCATTCGGGAGAAGGGCGGTATACAAATTTAATAAACCTAAACCTAAACCTAAACCTTAGAAGCTACCCCGGAATAGCATTTTCAATTTCTTCCATCAAATGCTGCTGGAGGAAGTTATTTGGTACAAATAGCTGCTCAGATTTGAAATGATTATACATTCTGGTACTAGTTGTAGGGAAGAAAAAAACCCACTGTCCATCAAAACTTGCAGATATTATTTTTCATTCTTCATAATGAAAAAACATTGTGAATTAATAACTTTCAGGTATATTATTTACTGATTTTTTTAATAATAGAGCTTGCTTCATACAATAAGCCCATTGCTGGAAGTTTAACGTTAAGAATAAAATAAGACAAGCAATTATTTTCTTACCGTTTGAGCCTGCTGTTTGTAACTTTCAACAGGAACTCACCTTGAATGATACTGAGAGGGCCATGAAGCACAGACATTGGTGGAGGAGAATCTTGACGCAGCTGTTTCAAGCCGATTCTCAGTGAATTTGGTAGCGTGCCAGGAATGAGGCCTGCAGGCTAGATCATTTTTTCTGGAATGAGAAAAGTGAAGCAACTACAATTATTGCATATGGAAATCACACTATATGGAAAAAAAACAAAGACCTACTTAAATTAACAGATACAATAAGAAGGATTGCATTAAGAACATTTTCATTTTTCTAACAAATCACCTCTTAGAAGAATCCAGCTTTTGTTTTAAATGACATTCCAAATGGATGATGTGTCAGTGACAGCAAGCTGAAGCATTTTTTAAGAGCAGGTAAATAAAATTTGAAACAATTAAGCCTTGTATACAAGTAAAGAAGTACCAAAAAATGTATTCTGAGTTTGATCAGGGCTCAAACATTCCTTTTATTTGAATCCCAGAGTAGAATAGGTGTGTGGTTTGTTAGCTATAGGAAAGGCTAAACTTTGATACAGATGCAAATGCCTGCTGTTTACAGAATCAAGAATCACCTTGAAAGAGAATTCACTCCACATTCTACAACTGTAGAACCCCACAGCTGAAAACCAGAAGCTTATCTCTTTGCTTTTTATAATCCATTTAGCTTTCTTCTTCAGGTGTACAAAAAATGTACGAAACAACAAACATGAAGGAGCCTTTTATGCTGTCTTGACTTTTGCTGCTCTACAGAGCGGGGATGGGGGGACTTGTTAAGGCCAGTTGCTTCAAAATTTTACATAACCTGGAACGGATAGAGATTATAGCCTAAAGTGCATGAGAAAAAATAGTCTATACTGTTAGTCTAAATAAATTCCCATTTCCTAAAGCTCCTCAAGTCCTATGTAACTTCCTGTACGAAGCTGTCTAATGTTTGAGTAGATCTAATTCAACCAATCTAGCAATAATTATTTTGCTGATCACTTCATGATCAACTATACATAATTGGATTGCCTAATGAAAAAGATAAATATAAATAAAATTTACATTTACAGTATAATCCCTTCAGATGATTATATACTTACAAGGAAATTCATAGGATTTATTTCTTCATGAGCATTGGTGGAAATGCAGACTTTTATTACAAAAATCCCAAAGGTGCTTTTCAAAAGGCAACTGGACTTTATTGTTTTTTCTTTTGAAATAGTTGCGCTTCTCATCCAAGCAGCTTTTCAGAAGCAAAAAACAAATGAAGTCGAGTTGCCTTTTGGAAAAGCACCTTTGGGAAACCATGACCTGGATGATTAAGAAGACATTCCACTGCAAAAGGTTATCTTTTACATGAGCTTATTATTTATTTAATGTATAACTCACCCCTCCCCCACAGGAGCTCATTGTATCTTATATAGTAATCTCCTTTCATTTTACCTTCAGATCAAGCAGCCTTGTGAAGTAGGGTAGACTGACTTTATCATGTGAGTTTTAATGGATAAGAGTAGAATAAAAACCTGTGTCTCCTGGCCCTTGTTCTATAGCTAAGTACTACATCATAATAATTTTACTGGCTTTTTATTTGTATGGGATGTAGCCCAGTTATAGAATATTTTATTTCTGGATGAATTTGAGTTAAACTCTTGTATCCCAGGTAAGGCTATGAAGTAAAACATGGCTGCAATTGACAAACAACTGTAGAATGCAAATCTTTCTAGACAAAGGCAAAGCTTATCAAATCATTAGGAAACATCCCAAGCTTTCTCTTAAACTGATTCAGGTCCATTAGTTACTGTGGACAGACAGATTTTATTATTTTTGTCCTGCCTTTATTATTTTTATAAATGTTTAGAAATATTTCAATCCTTCTTCCTCCTATTTTCCCCCATCAACAACCCTGTGAGGAAAGTTGGGCTGAGAGAGAGATTGGCCCAAAGTCACCCAACTGGCTTTCATGCCTAAAGCAGGACTAAAATTCACTGTCTCCTCTAGGTTGATGTGTTAATGATTAGGGAGGAGGATAACATCAGGAAGCTGAAAAGGAACCACACAGTGGTTGTGACTCACAGACACCTGATCATATGATAAAACACTGGTGGTAACGTCTTCCACGTTCAGATCATGTCATTACTTCCCTGAGATTAAAAAAAACACCACCAGATCTACAGTATGTCCTAATGTGCATGTTAGGCCATCAATAACATAGTTAGATTTATGATTATAATCTTCAATCATTATTATCTTCAGTCAGTTATTGGTTTTGTGGGTCTTTCTTACATTAAGTATTTTTTTAAAAAATATGCTGGGGAATGCTCTACTACATTTTTATTTATAAAGCCCTCTTTACATTTTTTTTAGAGAAAAATAATCTTGCTACTTAATATATATTCCTGAACATATTCAGAAGCCCCAAACCATATATTTTCCACAACAGATGCTATTCTATGAATCCATTCATTTAACTAAAGTCAATCTAAAAATGAAATTTAATCCTTACATTGTTAAAACTCTTAATTTGCATAAGAGCAAGGGCACATTCACCACCAAGCTATTATTGGTGTTTTAAATCTCAGTGCTGCTTTGTCAACCAGCAACAGATGTATGGCTTTACTTCACAATGTATTTATAAGGCAATATAATACCTTGACAGCTTTTTTGATATCTTATGTCTATCTTTCTGTGAGGCATAATGGATATTCATGGCTGTGTTCACAGGATCAGATTTAATTTAAATGAACCACATCAAGGAAGGAGTTTTTAGAATGAGGAAATTTTTGTTTTATGACTTAAACCCAATATGTACATTATTTAAAGACAAGTTTCTTTAAATGTCAGTTGGAATGAAACTGCAAGCAGTAACCTTTAAAAAAGGTTTTGCTTTAACTTAAAGAAAAGTTGAAGCAGCAAGTCTCTTTTCTGATGAAATTATTTTCACTAAGGAATCATATACATATTTTATGGGGAGAAGAGATGCAACTTTAACTTTCTATGCAGTTCTCACCTCTTTGAGAAATGGGGTAGCAAACAAATATAATGGAGCAGTGTTATTTAACTACAACTGTCCACAGTGAGGTAGCAGTAACATTACTGCTATGAAAAAGATAATTTGCATTTTAGAAATACAGCCTGCTCTCTAGCTTTGAACTAAGCTAAAGTGATTTATGGTATGAAACTGAAGTTGAAAGGAAAGGAAATTATTCCAACACAATGAAATGAATAAGATAAGGAACTGGAACATAAATGTAATATAACTTTAGAAAAGAAGTAAAAAAAAGCAGTAACAGATGATTTTAAGTTGCAAAATTAGGCAAAATTACAGAATAGCAATTGTAAAGGTATCATTGAATTAAACTTTCCTACTGAGGAATAGACCACTTTTTTGAGTAGTATTACCTAACTTTAACTTCAGTGGAAAGAGTCTTCTAAGGTACACCTGGGCATGATTACTGAGTGCATTGTGTGCTAGGGAAGCAAACGGCAATCACTCTGTATATCATTGATTTGTACATATTGCATAGCTTTACTCTTATTTATTTCCTAGGACCAATTTGCATAACAAAGAAATGTTTTATTGCTAAATATATGCCTTTAAAACAACAGAAATATGGAGCATTTAGAGCAGGGGTGTCGAACTCAATTTCATTGAGGGCCACATTACCATTGTGGCTGCACTTGGACCAGGTGGTTGTGGCCCAATGGGTGGGTGTGGACAGGTTGGGTGTAGCCAGCTCTACGCCATTCGTGTTGGGGGATTGGGCAAAGATAGGGGGGAAAGAGGGATCTCTGGCAGAAAGGGGCAGGACCAGGGTGGGTGCTGGAGCCTAATTCACCAGAGGAACAAAGACAGAGGGTTTGTTGTGAGGCAGCCCAGTCAGTTGCCATCATCATGCTGCAACCCCTGCACGCTCTGCCTTCGCCATCAAACCTGGTTCTTCAGCAAGCCTGTCACACGCTCACTTGCAAAGGCCCTGGTGAATGGTGGAGGTGAGGAGCCTCCATCCCCAAAAGGCAGCTGGGAGTCTGCATCCTGTGCAGCGCAGGTGGGTCCAAGTCCTGTGAGTACCGGGCTGACATTCCAAGCAGCATGCAGAGAAACCCAATCAGGCCTGCCAGATGCCCAGTCGCCTGGTTTGTTTCAGCGGCGGCGGCCGTGGGCAAAGACAGATTGTGGGTTTGCAGTGAGGCAGTTCAGTCAGTCGCCATTGTCACACTGCGACCCCTGTGTGCACGGCTCCCTCCCTCAAACCTCATCCTCCAGCGGCACTGGGAGGGGAAGGCCTGGGAACAGGCTCGCTGGAGGATGAAGCTTGAGGGAGGGGGCCGAGTGCACAGGGGCTGCAGCTTGGCGGTGTCCAGCTGGGCTACCTCACTGCAACCCCACAATCTGTCTTTGCCCATGGCCGCCACGGCTGGGATGGACCAGGTGGCTGCACAGCAGCCCAATGCATCTGGCAGGCCGGATTGCATGCCTCCGCCTGCTTCTTGGAGTGTCAGCCCAGCAGTCGCAGGTGTTAGGATTCCAAGTAACACCCCAAACTAATTAAAACTCCGAGGCAGGCAATTCCTCAAAGTTCCATTTTATTAGAGATGTCATATTGGCACATCTAGGAAAATCCAAATCTGAAAGCCCCTGGGTTTTCCCTATCTAAAGGAAAGTCAAAGTCCCTTCCCCTGCACCCACATGTCCATCACATGGTCCAATCAATCCACTGTCCCAAATGCAGATATTTCCCAGTCATGCCTCTCTAGGTACACGCTGAATGTCCTTAACTCCCAAAGAAAAGAATGTTATGGCTATCTATCTCTACCCACTCCATGCAACCCCCCTCCCAGTTTCTCACAGCAGGCCTATGCACTAAATGTGGCAGCCCTGAAGATCCAAAGAGAAAGGTGGTCTCCAGGGATGACAGTGGGGCTTGGACCAACCTGTGCTGCGAGGGCTGCGGACTCCCAGCTGCCTCTTGGGGATGGGGGCTCCCTACCTTTCCCATTTACCGAGGCCTTTGCAAGTGGGTCAGCAAGTGGAAGACTCATTCCATATGTGCAGAGGAGTTAGAAGATGAAGTTGTATGGCTCCACCCTTGCCCTGCATCTGCCACCCCTTGCTTCCTGGCAGCAGCACAGGCAGCAGGTGAAGGTAGAGGCATGGGGGGAGGCACACAATACAGCCCACCAGATGTCCTGGGTGGCTGCCCGGCCGCCTGTCCCATCCAGCTGTGGTGGCTGTGGGCAAGCAAAGACAGACAGTCAGACGGAGCATGCAGGCGGGTGGGCGGCTGCCCAGCACTTCCAACAGGCCCGATCATGTACCTCCTTCCCTGTGCCTCTGCCTGCTGCTTAGGGCCAGCCTGGTGGTCACAGCACCCCAGATCCACCTGGATTACGTGTGCTGCGGAGCCCCTCGGCTGGCGGGCTGCTACTCCTGTGTGCGCTCCGGGAGTGGCCAGCAGGGGTGGCCAGTCCCTCACCGTCTCTGGGGCGGCCTTGCAGACCAAATCTCTGCCTTGTGTTTGACATGTCTGGTTGAAAGCTTCGATCCTGCCCTCAAATAGTAAGGCCACTGCACGCAAGTAAGCAGTGAATCTGGGCCATGGATGGTGTTTCCTGCACCCGGCCTTAGATCTGACCCGCAGGGCTGCCCTGCCACCTCAGCCCCGCCCCCTGGGCACATGCACAGGTTGCGAGTGTGCGAGTGGAGTCCTCGGTGAAAGCAAAGTGCTCATAGTGCAGTCAGTCTGTGGGGCAACACGGTCCCCGGGGTGTCAGGCACATGTATACTCATCATCTTCTATGCGTGTGCCCAGGGGGCAGAGATGGGGCTGCCCCTTGAGGGCTCCAGGGCAGCCCCATGGATCTAAGGCAGCCACATTCTGACCCAGATGGCTGCCAGCAGGTTGTTGATAGGCACCTGGTTGGCCTGGGCTTGGCCAAGGCACCTCGGGCTGATCCTCCGCTGCTTCTAGGGGAGCACTGCAGGCAGGATCTAACCACCTTGTGGGCCTTGAGTTTGACACCCCTGATTTAGAGTGTGCCTTGATATTTCATTTAGTAATATTAAGAATTTATGACAATATTAGAAATTAACATAATTCTAATTTGGGATATTGTTTTATTTATAAAATAATAATCTCCCAGAGGAACTGTATATTATAATTGCTAATAAATCAGTATAGATTTATTATTTAATTGTATTGATTTGTAGTTTAGTATTGATTTTATACCACCAAGAGTTGCTAAAGAATTGGGCATTCTTATAAAATTAATTTAAAAAAAAGCTACTCCACAAATGGCTTAATGATTTTCTTAGTTTTAATATTTTAATGAAAATGTTAATAAAAAATTAATACTCATTTAAATTGATGTGACATTTTAAGTAACAGGTGTTTAGATCACAAGGTATATAACAATTAGCAAACGCCTCCAGCTTATTGCTTTGCTGTAAGGGCATAATGAAATCCAGCAAAAAACAAATGAACAAACAAAACCAACAACAGCAATAATAAAATTTCCTTCTTTTATATCAGGCCAGCAGGAGACAGACCAACGTCAGGGAATTTAGGAATCTATTTTCATAATATAATCTTTGTTTTGTTTTTTACCGGACACAGCTGGAATATTACAGCTAATACACAAAGTTAAGAGAAAAGCAGGAACATTAGAAAACAAACTACAGGGAATTTCTTTTGAACTCATCAGGTATCTAGCAGACTAAGACATCACTTCTTCCTTCCTACTAAGACTTACATCATCCTGTGTGTCATCAAATTGAAAGACAATATGAAAAACTAAAGTGAATTCAACATAAAAATAGCTTCTTTCCAATGCAATTTCATGGACTTTTTTCCCTCTCTAAATTGCCAATTCATTAAATATCAAGGGAAAGAAGATACAGATGGAATGTAGAAGTCTAAACCAAGACATTTTTATCCACTGAAACATCAGGAACAGAAAAAATAACTTTGAAAACGTCATTTTTTTTTAAAAAAAGAACTTTTTCAAGTTAGGTATTAAAATACCAATTACATCAATGTATACAGTAGTTTAAGGCATATTTCAAAATTATTTGAAACTACATTTTCTTAATTCACAATCTCTCCCAGCATGAGAACTTTCCCATTCAACTGGATACCACTTTGCCTAAAGATTTTACAGAATTGTCATGAACATGAGTACTAATTAGATCTGTCAGCTATGGTTCTACACTGTTAATGGAATATTCTAAAAGAACTAATCTGACAGGGGGGTTTTATGCACACACAAAGTAAGATCCTTAACTGTGCAAAAGTTTAGAACCATGAGAAATTTAAAATAGATTTTCATTAAAGCTTACATGTTTTATAATAATATATATGAAAATCATAATCTTATACAAGCACATTAAATAATAATGGACACACTGCTGAATCCAAATTTAATTCCCTAATGCAGAACAGCATTTAAATCACTTGAATCAAATAAACAAAATATCCACTAGAGGGCACCTAAAGCAAAGGACCAAGTTCGTATACTTGCAATTTAATATCATTTGGAGGCAATTTTGACATTTTAACAATCTACTTATAAAATATTGAAGGTTGCAAAATGTGCAGAAAAAATAAATAAAGGAAAGAAAGATGGAAAGAACCACCATTTGCAAAACTTGAATCCAAATGTTTGGCATTTTTATGTACTCATCAAAGTAAATATAAATTATATCCATTAGGTATAAGACAAAATACTTGAAGAATTATATCAATGAGGAATAACTGTAACATTAAAAAAGTATTAAAAAAGCAAAATCTAATGTTTTGGAAATCAACAGCAATGGTCATTAACCATGAAATATTTCTTGTATGAACTGTTGATTCAGTAGGTTTATAAAAAGCATATTATGCAGATGTCATAAAAAGGCAGCTCTTTCCCTCTCCAAGGGAAAAATAAAGTAATATTTAAATAAATAATTAAATAATATTTAAAATAATTTGTAATATTTATTAGAATAATTACTATTTCTTTTCACATTTATCATGCTTTTTTAAAGACAAATTTAAAATTTTTAAAGACTGCTAACATCTAGGAAAAAATGGTTCCCAACAGGACTGCAAAATCCATAGCTTGGTGCATCTGGCTCATAAGAATTAAACAAGGCATTAGTCCTATTTGAAGGAAGGAAATGCATAGATCTACTTTTATTATTCCTTCAGAAAAGTAACAGTACTATGCAAATATTTTGCTACCTAGTTATCACATTTATTTATTGCATAGGAATTACATATGGAGAAAAAATAGAAAAGTGAATGAATTCATATTAAGATAATAAAGCACAGATCTCCTTAAGTATTTTGGTATACTGTATATACTTTGTAGAAATCTTTCTACTGGAAAACTTCTATTTTTAATTAATCTACCGTAGTTTTTTTCATTAAATATATATGTCAACTAGTATCAGGAAATTTAAAAAGGAAATACTGTGTATATGACCAGGGAATTTAATGCATGTAATTGCTCTTGTTAAATATTTAAGAATATTGGCTGGTAAGATCATTCAATTAGCTTAATGGGATTGGATCTTACGATATACCTTGAGATTTGAACCACTCTACTATTCAATGAAATTTAAATATAGCCACAGAAATGTCTCTCAGTTCACTGCAATATTTAATTTGGATGGTAAAACTGATTTAGAATCAATACTTTATATAACTGTATTGCAATGCAGCATGAATGTATCTTAATTATTGTGTAAACAGTCTGTCTTGCTCTTTATTTTCCTTCCTTAATAAAATGTTACCCTAACTGAAGATATGACACTAAAGCCACGCTTACCTAAATAGTGGGTAAAATAACCACTAGTTTAATAGGTGAAAATAAACCTTAATTTTCTGCAATTAGACTATCACAATTAATTGCTAAAGTTATAGAAAATATAAGATGCTATAAGTGCCTGAAAAGGGAATTACTTGAATCACAATGTCATGTCCAATCCTTAGCCAACTCAGCCTGTATCTGCTGGAACCATATCCCTGCATCACCTTTATCAAATGTTTATTTATTTTGCATGATTTAAATGAACAAAATATTAACAAACAATTAATCCACAAATAGTATATATGTTTTAACTTTTTACACTGTACGCCAGAGAGTAAGCCTGTGTTTTAACTGATGTAAACTGCTTTCAGAAGAAAATTGCATCTGAAATGTAAAGGGAAAATCTATTAAACAAATAAAGGAAGTATGGGAGCCTCACCAGCAAATTGTTTTCTATAATAAAAATGTTCTTTCTCATGTAATACACACATATTGATGACAAAAATGCCCATACACTGTAAAAGGCAAAAGCTGAGAATCCAAAATAAGCTTATTTTGTACTGATTCATCTTGACCTTCCAATTAACTTCCTCTTGAGCAAGCATGACTTAACCACATTTAATAGATGGTTACTCAAATAAATGTGCATTCCAGTATAATTCATTTCTCAGTTTAATGAAACAATGTATCTCTTACATATACACCATCTGGTCACAAATACCTTTTGTTACCCCAAACCTCCACAAGCAAAAGGAATCTTACTTTATTGTTTTCCTGCGGAACAGAGATATTTCTAAGGTAAATTAATTGGTGTCCCAATATGTGCCCATTTTCCTACCTCCTTACCTACCTTATAATGGAAAGCTTGCAGCTTCCAGCAATGTCCTTATTTTAAAAAAATCCAAATGTGCATACTTGTGTACCAGGACTTTAAATGAAGAAACATTCTATTATGGCAATTGCCTTTATCCTGGGTAGCTACCCCATGGCTGCTTCTGTCCTCACTACAGTTGGCTTTCATTTTATTTATGTGACATATTTTTATGAAGGTTCATATTTAAATTTTTATTTATTTTATTTATTTACAAAATGTATTTACTGCCCATCTCATATCCAATGACTCTGGGCAGTTTGCAGCATAAAAGTATTAAAGCATTAAAAACATTAAAATCATCAAAATAATAATGAAATGAATAATGAAGAGTTGGTACATTCCAACAATTCTTTGACTCTCCCTAACTAACTTTGCTCTGATGGATGAAGTTGCTTGGATGAGCAAATGTCTCAGATTAACAAACTTTGATCTAGTTGCCATGATTCAACCTTTAGACTCTTTTGGCCTGGATGATTGAATCTTCATTGACATAAAGATACTGTATGATACTTACTATAAAACTTTAAGAAGGATAAATGGGTCTGAAGGTTCCTTAGTGCTCTCTGAGTTTGTTTTGTTGCAGGTGTTTCATCACTCAGATCAGGTAATATAATCAGACTAGCACTGATGATGTTACCTAGTTTGGGTAATGAAATGTCTGCAAGAAAACCACCAAGCTCAGAGAGCACCAAGTCCCCTCATTTCAAACCTGAGCTACAAATATTCTCCTTTATTGATATATGGTTCATTCATCAACCTGCAGAAAAGACTGATATACTGCTTTTCTTTTAGAGATGAGGCAAGAAATTTAGCAGTTGCCATAATGGAAGTATATGTGCTATCAACATGAACATTTAACTGATAAAAGAACACATCCACAAGTGCTGTCAAGGTCATTTAATAAGTACTAAATCAGTTTCTGCTGCACTAAAATATACAAATCAAGTTAGTTGTTTTAACAATTAGAGTAGACTGTAATTACACACATTGGTTAGCTTATTTTGGTGTTCTTTTAATACAATTACAAACACAAAACAAACAAGGAACACCCACACTGGATATGCGGAAAGACTCCAAAACTGTGTGTGGAGGGAGAGGAAGGTTACATACTTTTTAGATGAATAGCATTTCCTACAATGTTTTCAAAAGAGCAAACAACATACTTGCCCTAGCAGGTCCAAAACAATAAATTAAAGAGTACTATTTACACTGTACATTTGATAGCACTATTTCATTAGTATAAAAATTAAAGTGTTAAAAGGAAGTTCAACACCACATGAAACTTTCATTTTATTCATAAATTCACATATTTAACATAATGTCAACATGCCTCCTAAGAGCTTGAACTCAGCCTATCATGGATTTTGAGAATAAATATCTCAGAAGTGCTGCATGCAGGAAGAAATTATCAATTCCAGATCTAAGATTTTAAGGATTGGATGAGTATTTAAAACTATTTTTAACACAGGGAGACTTAAAATTCATTTATTTTTATTGGCAGTTAGTTTAAACAAAGCACTATAAGCAGGACAGAGAAAACTAATATCTTCACTATTTCAGTATCTCTGCATACCCAAAGCACACTGTATGGTTGACTACAGATTGCATTTTAAAAATTTATGAAAAGGTTCAGACTAATGCTCAGAACTTCAAAAAGAAAACATATTTTGTCACCAGGAGACACCTTGGAAAACAAAGACCAATATCTTAATATGGTTATTTCTCTCATTCAAGCACTTAGGAAGGAATTCTCAATATATTCCTCAGCATAATGAGGAAAAAGAAAACAACTCACTGGTACCTTCTAACTTGGGTCAGGTTTGTTTCTGCTATCTGACGATTTCATTGACAGCAGCATCAAATTAATTGACCAAGTAGCCTAAGAAATTCTAATGCTTTTCTGTTTCAATAACTGAAGAGTGAAGCTAAACAATAGATATAAACAATGGCAAAATTATACTGGCAAAATTTTTCAGCCTGTCCAAAACTCCACCATTGAAACTTGCAGCACAGTAAAATGGGTTATTAAAATGTATAGAAACATTATACATAGCCCTCAACTTAGGACCAGTCACCTAACAACTCTTTGAAGTTACAACAAATCTCCCTGGAAATACTTACAATTGGATTCAAACTTCCAATGGTTGCCCCATGATTTTGGATACTTGGCAACTGCATCACATATTCATGTTCATATGACCCTTGTTCATATGACATATTTTACAACATTTTTTTGCCAAAAACCAACAGTATTTACTTCTGGTAAAACCGTGCCTGTAACAAATCATTGGTTTGCTTAATGACTGCAGAGATTTGTTTAACATCCATAGCAGAAAGGTGATAAAATTGAGTTGGCTACATGAGTGATCCGATTTACGACCATGACAGGCAGTTTGCATTATGATTAAAACCTGAGGAGTACTTGTAATATATTTGCTAACAAAGCAACAAAAACAGAGCCAGTATTTAGATGCAGATTCATGTAATCATTCAGAAATAGCAACAGTCATAATTACATGAAGATGTATCTTTATAGCTGAGCAATGAGATATCCTATAGAATGTTTAAAAGACCTGAAATAAATATATAATAGAAATTCTGTGCAGCTTAGGGAATAGGTGACATGTTAATTGTTCTTATTTTCCAAGAAGAACTCAAAATGTCATCAAATATTCAGACCAGATGGTTTTTTGTTATAATCCAGTGATGGTTAACCTTTTTGGTGCTGAGTGCCCAAAGAGTGTGTGCCCTGGAAAGCCTCCTGCACCAACCTGGAAGCCACTGTGCGAGGCCCCCCGTGTCCCGTTTTGGGCCTGGAAAGCCTCCTGCACCAACCTGCACCTTCCGCCCATGAGCCCCCCCCAGCACATGCATGCACATGTCCCCTGCGTGCATTCTGCCACCACGCATACACGGCAGAGACCCGAAGACCAGTTGACCGGCGGGAGGCATGCACACATGTACAGTGGAGCTAGGCTGGGGTGACAGCTGGCGTGCCCCCAGAGAGGGCTCTGTGTGCTACCTGTGGCAAGTGTAACATAGGTTCACCATCACAGTTACAACCTATTGGTTCTTTGGATATATAATTTTTAGTAGGTCTCCCAGAAACTATTCATATTTGCTGTTATTCTGACATCTGTCTACTGTTTCCTTGATTTCTCATTCCTATCACTTCCTACTTCTCTATCATAGCAATTTTTTGCCATTATATAAACATTTAAAAAGTTAAAAGTTTTTCTCTTATGTGGCATTTACTTGGAAGTCATTTTATGAATAAATTCAAGTCATGGAAACCATTATCCTACTACATGTTCTATTTGGGGGATGCATATTCTGGAAGGTTTTATACTTCTATACTTATACTTATTTTCTAAACATTTCCAGTTCAGTAATTTTGGTTTCAAGGATAGAAATTTGCTCCTTTAGAGCAGGAACTCATGGCTGTGACATAAACCCTAGCTATAAGCAACATAAGATAATTTGATACAATATAATGGCACATTCTTTGTGCCCTGCTGACTTTGAATTTTCCTCCTCCCTTTCCCCTTTCTATGCCTCTCCAAATTGTTGCAAAAGCAGTGCCCAAAAGTTGATTGTTTAGATATCTTATTCTGCTTCCTTTAAGGACAATGGGAAAATATTAAACATGAGAACCCACTGCTCATAATTCTGTTATAATTCTTTAACAATTTCTTAACATATTACAACATGCAAGACTGTTCTCTAGATAACAAGGATTAAAGACCGATAGGAGATATTTCACTAGATGCTCAGAAGGAACGTAGTAATAATAATTACTAGTTATAGAACCGAACCAGAAGGCTTTCTCAAACTGACTCCATAGACTCTATACCTTTTCTTATTGAATTATAGGTATTTCCTGTATGATTTTTATTTACTTTTGTTTTTGTGTGCGTGTGCGTTTCCATGATGTGCCAATCTTATTGTGTAAGTTTCTGGAGTCACTTTACCCTTGAGGCAATATACAAGTGGATGGTAGAATGATAATCTAGTTACTTTCCGTAAAATTTGTGCACTGCAATACACAGAAATTATACGCGTCTTTTCTTTCCATCTTTGTCTATTTGCCTATTCCTCTTATAGTCTTGAAATAGGGCGTTGGTCTTACCTGATACATCTCTTCTCAGTGCGCTTCAGGAGAATCCAAGCGTGGGTTGACTTCTATCTATCTGCCAGAGACTGAGTTGTTACATTTTCTTGGCCATGCCTCCTCTGCTCGGCTGATCCCCAGTTTTGTGACGAAGACGTAGCTGTCCAGTAGAAGTAGTATGGTGATGATGGAGACCACCCTTTGACCCCCAGACCAGAACGGTTGTAAGGGTAGGTTTGGATTCTCCCTCAGCGCACTGAGAAGAGGCATGTCAGGTAAGACCAATGCCCTTTCTCCAGTGGGCTGCTTGGAGAATCCAAGCGTGGGACATACCCAAGCTAAAAGTTCTAGGGGCAGGAATCGGACTGGTCCAGGGTCCCCGAGATGGAATGAACTCGCTGAAGCACTCTCCGTCCGAAAGATGCCTCAGCCGAAGCATAACCGTCCAGTTTATAGTGGCGGATAAACGGTGATGGAGAGGACCAAGTGGTTGCCCTGCAAATATCCACAATGGATGCTTGTGTTGCGCATGCAGCTGTCGTGGCCACACTCCTAGTGGAATGGACCATTCTCTGCCCAGGTAAAGGTCTGGCCTTAAGCTCATAGGCCTTTGCAATACACACCTTCAACCAATGGCCTATAGTGGAGGAGAACACCTTCCTGCCCATGGAAGAAGGCTGGAATGAGACGAACACAGATTCTGTTTTCCTAAAGGACAGCTGTTCTTTTAATGTATTTGCGGAGAGCCCTCTTGATGTCCAAGGTGTGCCATCTTTCTTCTAGGGGGTGATTAGGTCCTGGACAGAAATCAGGCAAAATGATCTCCTGGGCCCTATGGAATCAGGAGTTCACTTTGGGCAGAAAGGAGGGGTCCAACCACAGAACAACCCTGTCCGAATGGAAGATGCAAAGATCCCCCTTGCACAGATTGGGCCGTTAATTCAGATATCCTCCTGGCCGATGTGATGGACATGAGGAAGGCGACCTTAAGGGTCAAGAACCTGAGGCTAGTGGTCAAGGGTGGTGGCAGTCACACCTGACTAGGCAGGGACTAGGCAGAGAGGGCCAGCACACCTACAATGGGAGGGGAAGCCAAGGCACGAATAAGCGGCAACGCCACCACACTGGAGTCCTTGCCGCGACTTACAGGCACTCAAAATGGGGTGAGAGCAGGAAATCCGGCTCTCCCAGTGCTGGGCGGGAAAAAAATCCTGATTCCTCTGAGTTTTCCCCAGAGAACCGTGCAGTGACTCTGGAGCTGCCTGGCCTACGATGGAGCTGATATGGTGGTGGTGCTTGTGCCGGCGGATCAGGGGAACCAGCGCACACACCGGTGGCGATCAATGCGGGGGAGCAGGAGGCCCATGAAAGCCAGAGGGGTTGAACTCCGGGTTGAACTCCGGACTGCTGCCCTGATGATGTCTGTGAGGCGGTGGTTGTCGTACCAGATGGACCAGGGGAGACCAGGACACCCGCCGGCAGCTGCATTGCTGCTGTAGCAGCTCAGAGCCACAAAGCGGGAAGAAAATTCCCCGTTTAAACTGCCTCTGTGAGATCAGCTCCTAAATTGAAATTATTTGGAGAATCCAAGCTGAGTAATTCTTCTAACTGCCCTAAGTGTTAGAGTGGAAAATTTCACGTCTCTCTAGCTAGACTGAGTCGTAAAACTGGAGCTCAGCCAAGCAGAGGAGGCGTGACCAAGAAAATCTAACAACTCAGTTTCTGGCAGATAGATAGAAGTCAACCCACGCTTGGATTCTCCAAGCAGCGCACTGGAGAAGCATCTGATCTATGTTGACATAATTTCTTTAGGATGCCAACTTCATTCTTTACATATAGCCATATTGTCCTATAACTCTACTCAATAAGATACTCTCAATATATGCAGGGACAACAACAACTAGATTTCTGAAGCTACTGGTTATTGGGAATATTAGAATTGAAGATTGAATACATGGACAGTTTTCCAAATTGGGGTTGAGGGTCTTATAAGCAAAAGCCTACACACATAAAAACTGCAATGGAGATATGAATATCACACTTTATAACCTTAAAAGGAATGAGAAGGAATATTTCCCACAATCAATCAATGATTAAACCCACGATATCTGACAAAGCATCATTTCTACATATGAGGTGCATTTCCTCAAAACTGTCACAGTCATAAGTGATGAGACTTAAAATATGTACAAGCCAGATGCTTACCTTGCAGTTGTTTTGGTTTAGAAATGCTACAGAACAAACCCTAAAAGTTTTCTTGACCTAATGTCAAGTATTCTTTTCCCAAGACCGAATAACATAGACTAGCTTTCTGAAGCAATTTAAAAATAAAATACGTTAAATGTAGAGTTGTTACTTTAGAAAATGCACACAGAAATTTGTGAAGTGACAAAGGTATTTCTGTAAAAAGTATTCATTGTCATTAAATTAATAACATCCAAACAAAACCCGATTTCAGTTTTTGCTACTGCATATTGTGATCTTACCTTTTTACCACAAGCTTTAGGAACTTGTGTGAGCCTTTCACCAAGCAGATTGCCTCTTGCCTGAAGCCAGAGAGGTTAATGTCATTGATGCTGACAATCTCATCTCCAGCCAGCAATTTATCCACAGCTGCAGCTTTGCTACCTTCTTCAATCTGAAAATATGAGAAAAAAATTAACTGTCAACTCTGTTTACATGGGTTATTAAAAAACCATTTATATTCTCCATAGAGAACATAAAAATCCATCTGCTGACATGACAATAGCATATAAAAGAAGCATTTTATTTATTTAATTTATATCTCACTAACAAGTGACTCTGGGAGGTGAAAGGAAAAGGAAAGAAAAGGCATCCAAACAATTGATCTGGACATTAAAAAGGCACTGTGGTTAAATTTTCTTGCCCGAAAGGTAGTCCCTTTATAATAACATTTTAATAAGTAAAACTCACATGCAGTTACTTTCTCCGGCTAGACAGCAATTCCAAACTTAAAGTGCTAGAAATCTCTGCTTCCATCACAAAAAGTTGGACATTCATCCCACTGTAAATATTCCCACAAATCAGACTGCACTTATCTTATTGAAATTAAGCATCAATTAGATTACTAAGTAATCAAAATCTATCCCATCATTAATATCAAAATGCTGGCATTCCTTGTAATGAGAGCATAAGTTACTGAAGACAAGTTGTCATTCATTGAGTGTATCAGCCAGAGTTGGGAAAAGGTCCCTCTAGTCATGGCCTCCAGGTGCTCTTTAAACTGGAGCTGACACCTAACAATTTGGGAAACACTGCTATATGAAGAAAAATGATATCTGGAACAATACAAGGAAGTACATTTAATGTGTTAGTTGTTTAAAGAAACCTTTACAGGAAAAAAAAAAATACAACACAGACATTTACCCCATTTCCTACTACTGTGTTTTCCTGAAAATAAGACCCCGTCTTAATATTTTTTTGAACCCTGAAATAAGCCCTTGGCTTTATTGCTGTGTGCTCAAAAGCCTGATTGGGCTTATTATCAGGGGATGTCTTATTTTGGAGGAAACAGGGTAGTCCTTGTAATTGTTACATCTTTTTTCTATTGTTTCTGATAACTTTTTGCTTCATTCTGAAACACACTTTATTACATATATATCTGCCTGAAAGAGGGTGAGTAGAACTGTTTATTGTCATATACCTCAACAAAGATTGTTGCACAACTGCCTTTTTGAATTTAATAATAAATATAACATTTGAAGTAAAGCAACCTGTGTTCTTTCTTCATAATATTTACCAAACAGACCAAGAAAGAACTTCTGAAGGCAAAAACAAACCAAACAAAAGCAAAAAAACCCAAGTCATCAGTTGGAATCTTGTTTTGTTTAACAGAACAGAACAGAAAGTGGAATTTCAATAAGCTTATATGAAAACATGAAGAACTATAGTACAGCCTATTAGAAAGAAATATTACTTCTACACTTTCTTAAACTATCCATTGTAGAAATGCTGCTAGATTTTTTTCAAAAACCCAATTTCTATAACTTATCTATGAACCTAATATGAAAAAACAGTCACAAAATCCAGAGAAGGGATAAGGAGTACAAGAGATAAGTTATAGGATTTCTGGTTTGGTGTTACGGCAAGACAGTTGGGGAAATATCGGGCTCTGATGAGCCCGTCGAAAATCCCGGCTGCCAAACCATCCTGCAGGGACGGAGGTAAAGGAGGGGCATCTGGGACGACCAAGAGGAACAGGCAAGTTCCTCAGAGGTCAGAGGGAACCCTCTGTGAGTTGGCGGCAGGGGGCGGCAGCCATGGCAGCTACCACGAAGCTGGGACAACCGGGCAAGAAATGTGCTTGAGGAAAGTGGATAGAAACGGAGCTCTTTGAAGCCAGGTGAGTGACAACCAACCCACACTAGAACAATGCCTAAATTAACATCTATAAGACCCCTAGCTATAAAATAGTGTCTGAATAACAAAGGGGCTGAAAGTTTAAAATGTTACCTTAAAGAAACAAAGACCCAATAAACAACTATGCTTTGAAAAGAACTAAAGGAATTAAATATCGAGATATGGGACAAAGACTGGATATTTTAAAATTTGAATTGGATTTTTTTAAAAAAGAAGAAGATTGGATACTTTTAAAATTAAAAGAAGAAATAAATTGGATTGTTACATAATAGCACAAAATGGATACTCACATGACTAATGGAAAATATGGATTGTAGAGGGACACCATCTGGTTCAAAAAGGAACTTTGTAACTCTTTTCTGCTATGGGAAATTTTGAGTCCTACAGATAAAGTCGTGGGATCTTGCGGAGGAGGTTTTTTTCCCTGTCTGCAGGCAGCTTGACTTTTGTGAAAAGAAAAGGAAATTATAATGGAACTCCTATAGTTGAAACAATAATAACTTTAAAATTGGCGCAGGAATAAAAGAAGGAATAAGTGCAGGCCCAAGAGAAGATTTGATATATTATATCCGGAATAAAAATAACAAAAAGATATGACTTATGGAGGACAAAATTGAAAACTTTGAAAATGGAAGGAAATATATGTTTGCAGGTGAGGAAATGAAGAAATAAGATAAACACAACTGGAAAAAGAAAAAAGAAGATTGAAACAATGTGATTAAAAATAAAACAATGTACAGGTGGATTGTAGTAATAAAAAGGAGGTTTTTACAGAAATTAAGAATGTTAAAAGGAATTTATAAACATATTTAAAGATATGTTTGAAGCAAGAATTATGTGTTAATGTTAAATTGGTATGAAAAAGGATAAAGATAAATATGGTTAATTTAAAATGTTAAAAAGAATTTATAAATATATTTAAAGGTATATTTTAAGTAAGAACCATGTCTCAATGTTAAATTGTTATGAAAAAGGATAAGGATAAATATGATTAACTGAAAATAAGCAATGTATAGATGGATGGAAACAAAAAGGATTAAGTAGGGATAGTTAAACCAACTATGATTATGCTGTGTTTAACAGCCAAAAAATAAAAATAGATATGCTGTGTAACAGCCAAAATAAAAATGGATATGCTGTGTAATGGCCAAAAAACAAAATGAGTATGCTGTGTTTAACAGCCAAAAATAAAATAGGTATGCTGTGTTTAACAGCCAGGAAATAAAAATGATTTGTTTAACAACAAAGATGAAGATAAAGATGTTGGGTTTTATAGCAAAATAAAATGAGGTGGGATAGCCAAATAAGGAGGAGTATGTTGAGATTAATAGTTAAAATGAAATGAATAAGTTAGGTTTAATAACAGAAATAAAGACTATAAATGTTGAGTTCATTAGTAAAAATAAAATGATTATGTTGGAATTAATTACTTTATGAATGTTTGTAATAATTGTGATGATTTATATTGTTAAAATATATCCATATAAGCAAATGAAAGAGAAAAATGGAATTATAATTGATTCCATTGATTAGGATTTAAGATTTAAGTAACAGGTTTTTGGGGATAATGGCATAGTTAAATAGATAAAATTGAGGGAAATAACTGAGTAAAATATTAAGTTGTGTTAGTTGAAAATTAAGATTTGTTAGTGATTTGTATTAATTTGTGACCGGATCAAAAGCTTTGCTTTGAAAAAATGTGTTTTATGTTTATGTTTTAAAAAAATAATAAAAAACTTAAAAAAACCCCAGAGATTAGTTATATGGCTTTTAAAAGGGGAGTCTGTTCGTAATTGAGATTCCAGCTCCAATGCAGATCTAATGTTTTATGTTTTTTAAAAAAACTTTTGTATGATTTACTTATATATTATTTTATTCCAAAGTCAAAATACAAAATATTAAAAAAATCTTTTACATGATTATTTTGCACGTTTGTGGTTTTATATTCTTTGCTGTATGTCACCTGTTTAGTAGATCATTATTAATGATTTTATTATCTACTAACATATACCTAGTACTGAGAAACTAATATCCTTAAGTTAAAATGTCCTTCCTATATTTCCTCCAAATCCTTTCTAATTGATTAACTTCCTGACATTCTCATGCACAAAACTGAATTTTTCATTTTGAGAAAAAATAGTCTGTGCAACAAAAATCAATGTCCTCTTTTGGCATTAAGTACAAACTATATAATCACCTCAAAGTACTATAGATTTTAAAAAGTCAGCTTTCTGGACTTCCAGGAAAGAAATGGCAAACAGAAGACTGCTCCACTGTGGCAGAAGAAAGAGCTCGTGAGTATATCAGGTCTTTGTAATTTCTCTCGGGACAGGAGAAGACTTGAGATTATCAACAAGTGCTCCAAACAGTTGCTTCTTATGAGGAGCCTGTAAGCAGGGCCGGATTTTCCTATAGGCTAACTAGGCTTCAGCCTAGGGCCTCAAGATCAAGAGGGGCCTACATTCAAATTGTTAGCAAAATTAAAATTACACTTTCACTATAGGTGAAAGGGCCTCATAAGTGGAATAGCCTAGGGCCTCTTTTCATCTAAATCTGGCCCTGCCTGTAAGACAATAGTCTCTGCAGGTTTAGAGCTCTGGAACATGAGGGAATAGCCATTTTGCTCAAATCATGGTTGGGACTATTAAAAGGATACTGGTTTTGCATATTTCCTTTCTAATCATTTTCGGAAATAGTTTATTAACTCCTTTTCAGCTATTATGAATCTTTGGATTGACAAGTTTTACAAGCCTGGGTTATTTTTTATCAATCCTTGGTGAAAGACATTCAAAATACAAATTTAATGACTTAAAAATGTTTTTGGAGTAAATAGCACAAGAAGGATTTCTTAAAAGCTACAAATAGACTGAGGGTACAAATAAATCTAAAAGGAGCTTTTGGAATTAATTTTAAAGAATACTTCCTGTAGGAAAATGCTTTTGTTTTGATATTTTTTTTAAAGAAGATAAAAATTTAAAAATTGGATGCCAGAGGAAAATAGAAGGAACACTAGATTAGGAAGAAGAATAGTTAAATTCAACTGATAAGAAGCAGCAAACTATTTTAACATTGGACATATTGAAGAATATTTTGGGACCCTGAAATTAATTACGTCTGCCTGTATAAATTGGGTTTAAAATATATTATAGAAGTGGAACAAATTTTACCTGACATGGTTGAGACTGATTTTGAAGTGGATTTAAAAAGAATGAATTGCAAAAAGATGTTACATTGGACATACAAAGATTACAAGCTGTCATAATAATTAAAAGGAATATTAACGAATCAAGAGACTGGCTTGGATAATTTTCCAATAGGATTTTTAAAAGAGTCTTGTTAAAACTTTGAAGAATTTTGAAGAGAAAGGAGCAAAGAAAATATGAAAAGAAATAAACTTCTAGAACATCTTGAAGGGAAGATCTGAAGGGACTAAAGATCAAGATTGTTACAAGTGAAAGGAAGGAATATAAATCAAATTTGTTTTATTTAATCAAGGTTAAAACAGATATGTTATCTCTGGCAACCCTTTTGCTGACATCAGGATCGAAACAATGAGGCTTTAAGCATTTGTATACATAGAGGCTATAGGAAGAAGACGCTATTTTCTGTATTTTAAGAGAAAGTGATAATTTTCTCTTACAATTGTTCATACTTTTGGTGATGACAGAAGAGTCGTTTCCTATTATATTTCTTTTTTTCTTTACCATATCTTTATTTTTTCTTTACTATATTTTATTTTTTTCTTTCTGCACCTTTTAAAAAATGTATTAGTTTTTATTGTTATATTTGTAATTTTTAATAAATTAACTATAAAAAAATCAGCTTTCTGTAAATATACAACTATCCATCAGTATTATTTATAAAAGACCATATTGAAAACAAAATTACATGCTCTGTGTCTCAGTCAAAGCTAGAAAAAAAGATGATTAGATTTGTAAACGAGCAGCTATTACACTGATAATACAATACTTTCATGGACTGAACAGACATTGATAATATGTTAGGATGGATGCATCAAAGAGTAGGCAAATCTAATATCAACAAAACTGAAGTTGAGATATAAATGTTAATTTCAATGTTTTCAAAAAATGCAGAAGATCTCATGCCTAAACCACATTTCTGGACATGGAAATTCCTGGTATACATTCAGGATTTGTTACAGATTTACTGATAAATGAGTTGTTATCATTAATTATCAATCGAATTAATGCTCCTTTAGTTGCAGAAAGCTTTCTACAAACTTAGAAAGTAACTTATTTATGTTTTTGTATTTTACAAGTTTAGTCTTATCCAACATTACACTGTTTCCTTAATTTTTGAATTTATCATTTCATAAAATGCTGTACATTAAAAACATGAGTATGACAGCATTTTCTGAAATAAACTCACCTGAATTCATGCAGGAGAGTTCCAAAGCTATTTATTAAAATGGCTAACCCTGATCTAAAGCTTTTTAATCACTGATCAAAGTAAATATGACATGCCATGTACAAAGAAAACTGATTTCTGAACAGAACTGTAACAAAGTGCTATAAATCCTTAAACCGATGAGGGGAAGGTTGGTAATCCGCCCAAGAAAAAAAATCTTTATTACACAATAATGTAGAGCATTCCAAGAATAGTTACAAATCTATTTTCAAGCACTGACAACATATAAGGAACAGGAGGAAAGGGAATGTCTGCAGATTTAAACAAATAAAAGATGAACAGAGATGCTCCAGTCTCAAAAAAAATAAAAAAAATAAAAAAAGACCCATTTGCTGATCAGCTTTCATTGTTATTGCAAAATGTCCACATTCCTTTAATGACACCTGTATGAACAAGCAGGCTATGTCACACATCATATGGTGTCATGTGGAATGATGACTTTGTATCAAGTTATAGTCCTTGGAGAATTCACATTTTTGTTTCTTTTTATTAATATCTTATGCTGGAAAATGAACCTTAGTTATCAGCATTGCTTTTTTTCCCAGACATAAATGACCTCAGCTCTCCTTCCCTAATATCTCTTACAACTAAAAATAGATTTACGATATCTGGCCTAAATATTAGTGTTTGATGGGGTTTTTTTAATGGACAAAATCTAGATCTTTCCTCCCATTTGCTCCTTTTCTGTTTGGCTTCAATTCTGAAAATTGGCTTTGCTGATGCTATCTGGCAAGTTTGATAATAAAGTCCCAACACTTACAGATTTGCGCAGAGTCACTTCTAGGCAAGATACGCAACGTTCAACTCTAATAAACAAACAAACAAATACTAGGAAGAGGAAAGTTGATTTAAAATTATTGTTCCCATCTTAACTAATTTGGGTGATTTGGATGGCATATTAACAAGATAAATATTATAATTAAAGGACATTGTAAATTGTAAAAAACAATTTACAGTTGCTGAAGTCCACACATCTTAAACTTGCTGGGTTGAGAAAATGCTCTACTGCACGGGTATCAAACTCCTGTCGTCACAGCAGCATCATGTGACATATTGGGACTTTCCCCCCTTCGCTAAAGCGGTCACGGTCATGGCATGTGATGCATCCAGCCCGCGATTTTGACAGTCCTGTTCTACTGTATATAATGGAGAACCCTCATTTGTTTTTTTCCAAATATGTAATTATACTATCTTGCTTCTTTGGAGATTGTGGATGATCTTACACTTTGACTGAATAAATGTAGTGGAGATATGTAGCATGTGTGTGTCTATCACATATATATCTGTGGGATATATATGCTATATATAGTGGAGCAACCCCCCTCCTTACTAGCATTGGTGATGTTACCTAGTTTGAGTAATGAAACATTTGCAAGAAAACAACCAAGCTCAGAGAGCACCAAGGCCCCCTCATTTCAACCCTGAGCTGCAAATATTCTCCTTTATTGGTATATAGCAATTTCTACAAGAACAGTAATATAGTAGATCTGCCTGGGTGAGGAAGAGTTCTGGAGTTATGTCAACAGACTTTTCTAATGCTACTTGCCAAAGAAAGATATCTGAAATTGTAATTTTGATAAAATGTAGAGAATTGGCAAGTGAAAGGAAATATTAATAAGCAAAAATTGAAGGTAAAATCAAATAATGTATTTACTATGAACTACCGTATTTTTTGGACTATAAGACACTCCGAACTATAAGACGCACCTAGCTTTTGGGGAGGAAAAATTCTGCCTCTGCCTCCCAGCATCCATCCAGTGTTCATCTGGTCCGTTTGCCGTGGCCCATTTGCCACCATGGCCTGTTTGCTGCTGCGGCCCATTTGCCACAGCAGCCCGTTCTAGAACAGCTGATCACTGCCACACCAACCCCCCACCCCCGTACCACAATATTTGCTGTATAAGACGTACAGACTTTTCCACCCACTTTTTGGGGGGAGGAAGTTTGTCTTATACTCCAAACAATACAGTACTTTTTCCTCTTTAAAATATTAACTGATGATTCTAAAGCAAGCATATATTCTGAATCATTATTTTAAAAAACCTCAAGATCTGAAATACAACCTCAATTTTTCAGTTATAGTTACATGTTTAAAGATTTTTACATAGCTACATGTTTACAACAGTTTAAACATTCATTTCAATGGATTTATAGTTCAAAACATAATGTTTTACTCAACTACTTTTTTATCCTCTCATGTTTTAAAGAATGCTTATGAACTTCTTTCCAAGAAACTTTAAAATATTTCTTGTTAAAGATTAAGCTTGCCACCCAGGTTGAAAAGCTGAAACATTATGAAAAAAAAAATGAAATCCAGTATCTAATTTAATACCCATCTTTTCCTTCTAACTCTTAATCTTGAAAAGTCTGAACAAAACAGTTTCTTATTGTGGTTAATGTTTGTTATTTGTACAAGCAGGCATTTTAACCACAACTTTTTCACTTATGCTAAATATATACTTCATGATGGAAATTTATACTTCTTACAATCTATTTCAGGAAAGTAGAAAATGTAACCATTACAATTCTAAAACAGTATTATTCTGTATCTTGAACCACTTAACTTATTTATTTATACAGTAATAGTAAAATTAAAAACAAAACAAATGTTAGAGCAAATGAGGTCTGTGGGAAGATTAAACTTGAAGTTTTGGTTCAAAAACAATACTGTTTAATAACATCTTTAACTCAATCAATACATTAATATGATGATTCAGTAACATTTTGGTCACAGCAGTTCATTTTTACTGAATTTGACTGAATCACAAATCTCAATTGGACTTTGGTTGATTTGATTTGCACATCCTTAACAGAAATTACTTCGAAATTGCACATCTCCAAAATAAAAGAAATGCTATGGCTTGTTTGTGTTTATTTTATTTCCTATGGAATGCAAGATCAACATTTGGAAGATATAAAATTCTGTTGGATTTCATGATTCTGCTGGATTTAATAGAAGTACAACCAGGTGGCATTGCATATGAAAATCAAGTCCTTTGAGAAAGAGTTTAAGAGATGGATATGCTTACTAAGAAAAGAGGAACTTAAAGGAAATCATTCAAATGGCAAGATATTGCCTGCATATAAACTTCATAAAGAAACTGAGTTCAGTCTAGAGCAGCAGGAGTGTAGTACCTAGCTTTCCAATAATTATAACTGAACAATATTCACTACCACTTCACTTTCTCTTAACAAATATAAGACTCTATCATTTGATATCTGAACTCTTAACTGTAAGTGAATCCAGTACTGTACATAATACCTTTTCTAGTCCAGGTGACAGCAAGTGCAGAAAGAACTCCCCCATGTAACAACATATCCCATTTTAATCCTGATCAAATATGCCAATTTTTATATTCCTTCTTTTTTACACAAAACAATCTTGCTCTTTAATTCATTTAATTATCATTATCCTCTGCCTCAAGTTTCTTCAAAATTTTAACAAGTCTCTTTTGTAAATCCAGCAGGAAAAAATTATTCCAATTACTCTCTTGAATTGGAACTTTTATTTCCTTCTTAATATTTTAAGATATTTCTTGCACATACAGCAATGAATTCTTACCCACATTGCTCTCTACAAATCTTTTTATGTAATATGATATGATGTAACAGCTTCTTCTTGGAACAGGATGGTCATAAAAACTTACTATAGCTGGCAATATAACATTGTCCATTGCCATTCCTCAACAAAATCTCTGAATGCCATTGTAAGTTGATTATCTTGTTATATTTCCAGTATCTAAAATAAAAGTTCTTTCTCTGTTCCTCATTTATTCTTTAAAACTAATTTCAGAGCCTTAATATTGAAATAAGCACTTAATTAACACTAAGTATGCAGTTTTTCTGCTTACTTAATCAATTTAAAACTTGCTATAGCCAAAACCTTTTCTTACTTTTTGCTGTTTATTTTGAATTTGTAAAGTTTATAGTTTCATATTCTTATATTAAAGATTTAAGGCACTCACCTAGTGCTTCTCACCTTGTCTATCATTTTAAAGCAATTAATAAACAATTTCCAAAGATGGTTAGCAAAGAAGTGCAAACAAGTGTCCTTTGAAGACTCTGAGTGAGCCTGGAGCAAAAATAGTAAATTATTTTGTCTGCCAGTTCTCTCAACTTCAAGAGAATGCTGCCTTGCAGTTGCCTTGTGAGGAACACAGATTGGGTAATCTTGCATCTTCTCATTCTCCAGAGAGAATCCCTTGATTCAATCTACTTGTGGATTCTTTGTTCTTAGCTGCAATTGTCACTCCACAAAATGTGGAAACTTCCTCAATATGCCATTTCTTCCCCAGAAGTCCCTCAATATTGGAGAACTTTCTGAATCACTGTACTTTATCCATAGAGAATAGAGAGATAACTTTAACCTATACTGCAATGGTTAAGATGAATAAGATCTAAAAAAACAGAGATATTGATATAAATACAAAAATCAGGTTAGTTAGAGCAGTCGTCTTCCTTATAATGATGTATGGGTGTGAGAGTTGGACCTACTGTCTGATCTAAAAAGAATTGACGCAGTTGAACTGTGGTGCTGGTGTAAATTATTGCATATACTATGGGCAGCCAGAGCAACGAACAGAGTGGTGCTGAATCATATAAAACCAGACACATCACTAGAAGCTAAAATTATAAGACTATGTCTGATTTACTTTGGCCATGTCATATGTGCAAATTCATTGGAGAAGAAAATGAGCAAAGAATACACTCACTTGATAACATCAAAACTGATACAAAGATGAACATCCAACAACTGAAAGAAGATGGACGTTGGTCTTACCTGATATGTCCGTTCTCTCTTAGTGAGGAACGTCTGTCAGACTGGGGCTTGGACTCCACTATGCAGCATGTGACCGAGTCTGCAGAATTTAAATAGCTCCGCCCTCCGCTGGTTGATCCCAGTGTTTCGGCGAGGGCGTTAATGCAGACTGGAGTGTCTTTCTGGAAAATATAAAAAGGAGAGGTAAAAGAACACTACCAGCCCCGCCAGGAACAGGGCCCGCCAAGAAGGGTGGGGCTGACAGACGTTCCTCACTAAGAGAGAACGGACGTATCAGGTAAGACCAACATCCATTCTCCTCAACATGAGGAACGTCTGTCAGACTGGGGACATACCAAAGCTGAATGTCCACTGGGTGGGAAGAGACTGGCCCTGTTACCTCAAGCCGTGTGAACAGCCTGGAGGACTCTACGTCCGAAGGCCGCATCCGCTGAAGCGAACGAGTCCACCCGATAGTGTCGGATAAAGGGGGAGATGCTGGTCCAAGCCGCTGCTCTGCAAATTTCATCCAACGGAGCCTGGGTGGCCCACGCAGCGGAGGTTGCCGCACTCCTGGTGGAGTGGGCCGTGATGTGGCGGGGAATAGGCAATGACTGTCTTTGGTAGGCAGTAGATATGGTTGCCCAGATCCAACGACCCAACATAGGTGCCGATGCCTTGGCTCCAATAGACGCTGGTTGGTAGGAGACAAACAACGCCTCTGTTTTCTGAAAGGCAGACATACACCTCAGATATATTTTGATGGTGCGGCGTACATCTAATGTATGCCATGACCGTTCTAACCGGTGAGTAGGGGAGGGGCAGAAGTTGGGCAGGACTAATTCTTGAGCCCGATGGAAAGGTGAGTTGATTTTTTGGTATGAACGCTGGGTCCAGCCGGAGGACTACTCTGTCGTGATGAAAAATGCACAGGTCCTTGCGGGCTGAGAGGGCCGCCAGTTCTGAAATGCGCCGGGCCGACGTGATTGCAACCAAGAATGAGATCTTGAAGGACAAGAAGCGTAGTGAAACATGCCGGAGTGGTTCGAAGGGGGAGTCCATGAGAGCAGACAGGACCCTGTTCAGATCCCAAGTAGGGAAGCGATGGACAGGTGGAGGTCGGAAGTTGGTGGCGCCGCGTAAAAATTGGCAAATGATGGGATGACGAGAAATCGACGAAGAAGAGCCGCAGGTCAGAACGGTAGAAATGGCAGCTACTTGACGTTGAAGAGTATTGGGGGACAGGCCAGCTTCGAACCCCTCCAATAGAAAACGCAACACATCCCGCACCGAGGCCGCAAGGGGAAGGACGTGGGAACGTTGGCACCAGTCAACAAATGAGGACCATGTAGCGTCGTAGATCCTGTTGGTAGATGGTTTGCGGGATGCTAAGACCACGTTGATCACTGCGGAGGGGATGTTGGCCTGTCGCAGGAAGAACCGCTCAGCCTCCATGCGGTTAAACGGAACCAAGACGGATCCGGATGACGAAGGGGATCCTGGATGAGGATCATTTGGTCGTCTGGGATGCTCCAAGGTCGATCTACAGATAGGGACATCAAGTCCGCATACCAGTGTCTCCAGGGCCAGCGGGGAGCCAAGAGGATGATTTCTGCCCGCTCCTGAATGATCTTTCCTGATTACCCTAGGGAGCAAAGGAAAAGGAGGGAAGGCATATAGAAGTCCTGTCGGCCATGGACAGCGAAGGGCATCAGTGGCTTCCGCCCCAGGGTCTTGGTATTGGGAAAAATACCTCAGAACTTGGTGGTTCGCCCGGGATGCAAAGAGGTCCACCTCGGGAGTTCCGAATCGGAGAGTGATGCTCCTGAAGAGATGAGGTGGGAGACTCCACTCTGCATTGTCCAGCTGATGTCTGCTGAGGGCATCCGCTTGCGAGTTCTCTATCCCGAGATGTGATCTGCGCGAAGAGATTTGAGGTGAGATTCCGCCCAGAAACCGAGCAGAAGAGCCTCGGCCATGAGTGCTCGAGAATGAGTGCCCCCCAGTCTATTAACGTGTGCCTTAGCTGTAACGTTGTCCGTTAGGACGAGCACATCGTGAGAGTTGATAATGTTCTGGAAGTGGAGCAGCGCTAGACGAATGGCCCTCAGTTCCAGAAGATTAATGGGAAGGGACTGTTCGAGAGAAGACCACTGACCTTGAGTCATGTGATGTCCCAAGTGGGCCCCCCAACCCAGGAGGCTTGCATCCGTGGTGATGATTAGACGGTCTGGTTCCCTGAAGAAGGAGGGAGCGGACAAAGCCGAGGACGTCCACCACCGGAGGGAGGAAATCACGGCCGGGGAGAGAGGTACTCTGCAGAGAGAGGTACTGGATCGGTTCCTCTGATGTGGGAGCAGGAAACATTGTAATTCCCTGCTGTGGAGCCTTGACCAGGGTACTATGTCGTAGGTGGAGACCATTTTCCCCATGAGACAAGACAGACTGAGAAGAGAAGAGGACCGATCCGAGAGACAGCATAGGGCCATGGAACGGAGGCTGGCCTGACGGTCCGCCGAAAGGGAAACCATAGAGGTCACAGTATTGATGACAGCTCCTAAGTGCTGGAGGCAGGTGGTCGGGACCAAGTGGCTCTTGGCCCAATTTATGGAGAAACCATGGGTCTGAAAAATCCGGATAGTAGTAGCCAGATCCTGACTGGCTGTTTCCAAGGAGGAGGATTGAAGTAAAATGTTGTCTAAATAAAATTGGATTCTAATGGGGGTGGCACGGATATGGGCGACTAGAACGGCCATAATCTTAGTAAAAATGCGGGGAGCGGAGGACAGGCCAAATGGGAGAGCAGCATATTGATAATGGAGCCCCCTGTAGTGAAAACGAAGGTATTTACGGAAATCAGGGTGGATAGGGACGTGAAGGTACGCCTCCGTTAAATCGATGGAGGTTAGGAAGTCCCCCGGATGGAGGGTCTCCAGGATAGATTGCAGGGTGTGCATCTTAAACTGTGCATCTTTTTATCAGGTCTGCCTGATTCGCCAGTTGCGTCCCTTTCTGGATCTGGACTCGTTAAATATGGTCACTCATGCTCTCGTTACTTCCCGCTTGGACTACTGCAATGCTCTCTACATGGGGCTCCCCTTGAGGAGCACCCGGAGGCTCCAGCTGGTCCAGAATGCGGCCGCGCGGGTGGTTATGGGAGCGACATGGCGCTCCCATGTGACCCCCCTCCTGCGCGAGCTGCACTGGCTCCCGGTGGTCTTCCGGGTGTGTTTCAAGGTTTTGGTTACCACCTTTAGAGCGCTCCATGGCATCGGACCGGGGTATCTACGAGACCGCCTTCTGCTACCAATAGCCTCTCACCGACCAGTACGCTCCCATAGAGAGGGGCTCCTCAGGGTGCTGTCGGCCAAACAGTGTCGACTGGCGGCCCCCAGGGGGAGAGCCTTCTCTGTGGGGGCACCTACCATCTGGAACGAGCTCCCCCCAGAGATACGGAAGATCCCGGACCTGCGCACATTTCGCCGTGCTCTCAAAACTTTTCTATTTCAGCAAGCTGGCCTGGCCTAACTCCCATCTTTTAAATTTTTAAATTTTTTTAATTCGTGATTTTATAAA
Organism: Arizona elegans; assembly: GCA_022577455.1. NCBI lineage: Eukaryota > Metazoa > Chordata > Lepidosauria > Squamata > Colubridae > Arizona > Arizona elegans. The sequence goes on along the minus strand of JAKOOJ010000006.1, from coordinate 29,139,973 downwards.
TTAGGTGTTTTAATCTGTGTTTCGGCCGAAATATTTAATAATTTTAAGGGATTTTTTAATATTTGTATTATCTGTATTTTATCTTGGCTGTTCACCGCCCTGAGTCCTTCGGGAGTAGGGCGGTATAGAAATTTGATTAATTAATTAATTAATTAATTAAACCGGTGATACACAATGTACCGGTTAAGAGCTTTCAAATCAAGGATGGCCCTCCACCCCCCAGATAACTTGCTAACAATGAACAAACGGGAGTAAAAACCAAGGCCACGTTGGTCGGAGGGGACCCGCTGAATGGCTCTGATAGAAACAAGGTGGGAAATGGCCTCTGAAACTAGGTTCCTCCGAGCTCTGTCCCTTGAAACCGGACAAGAGAGAAAAATAGGAGGAGGAGGGGAGGAGAACTCAAGGGAAAGACCGTACCGAATGGTACGTTGAACCCAGGAATCAGAGGTAGAAAGATCCCATTGATCGGCAAACAGGGATAAGCGACCACCAATGGGATCCTCCGATTCCGAATTACTTGAACCTACGAAAGGGTTTCCCCCTACCCCCTCGAAAGGGCTGCCTATGGAATGGCCTACTGCTCTGTCTAACCTGGGACTCCTGATGAGGTTGGCTCTGGAAAGAGCGTTGATAGCGAGGCTGATAGGAGCTGGATTCCTGTGAGCGAAAGGTCTGAATCCTACTGTACGGGGAAAAATGATAGTTGGAGCGATGAGAGACCGAGGGGAGAATCTTGCGATGATCTCTGGTTTCCACAAGAAGGGGTTCCAACGGTGGACCGAAAAGGGAGTCAGCCGAATAGGGAGATGATGCTAGTTGCCATTTACTTTTGGCGTCTGCCTGCCAGTGGCGGAGCCACAGGAGTCTATGGGATGTAACGGTGGAGCCGATGGATTTGGCCGCAAAGCGAGCAGAATTCAGGGTGGCATCCGCCGAGTACTCCAAGGCAGCGACTATCTTGTTCAGGTCTTGGTGAGTGCGAGTATCCGAAGGAGGTAACCGATCCTGTAGTTGTTTCCACCATAACAGGGAGGCCCGGTTAAAAAATGAGGCTGCGGTGGCCGTTTTGACAGCCCACACAGCCGATTGATGTGCCTTGATGAGGGTCTTTTCTGCCCGTTTGTCTTCCGGACGCAGTGATTCTTCCGGAGAACTTAGGAGTCTGGAAGGAGATGTTAAGGCTGCATGCAATAGGACCGTCCACAGGTGATACTTGTAGTAAGTTTGAAAGGGCTGGGGCAGTTTGATACAATTTTTTGTCGATGCCGCTCGGAGCAGGAGCTGAGCCAGGCAGAGCCCATTGACGTTGCACGACGTCGGTAAACAGCTTAGGGGCCGGGATAAGTTCCGGTTCGACAGCAGGTTCAGCGAAAAGAGAGGAGGCAGGGTCCGCACCCTCAAGGAGTGCGGTACCAGTAGGAGAAGGAGAGCCTAGTCTGGTTACTGCTAGGGCTTTATACAATAAAGACCAGAAAAGCTGAGGTCTAAAGAGACCAATAAAAGCGGGTTGATCCGGAGCCAGTCCCTCATCATCTGAGAGAGATAACTCTCTCGACTCCTCTTCATCCGATAGAGAACCCTGATGGGAAGGTTCCAGGGAGTACTGGAGATCAGCTGAGAAATCTGATTGAACCTGGCGAGGTTGAGCGTGGGACACAGGGGGGGGCGGTTGAAAGATGCCCTGTTGGTAGCCTTGAGCCAGACCCTGCTGAATAGCCCTGGCGATGATGGCCTCTAGCATAGCCTGAGGATCCGCCTGAGATGAACCCCCGGGGGGGTGAGAGGTAACGTGACTGGACCCCAGGCCTGAGGATCCTGGGACGGAGGTCATTAGATGACTATGGCCAGGAGGATCAGAGGGGTCTGGAATGGTTTGAAAGATCAGCTCTGCCTCAGATGAGGTTGGGCCACGGGAGGAGGGACGGTCTGGAGAGAGTTCACGTCCTGGATTAGAATCAGAAATTTGAGGAGCTATGGCCGAATTTGATGGCGACAAAATGGCGGCCGGAACGGAAAAAATGGTGGAGGGCCATTGTTGCGCCCTGAGAACCGCCTTCTCCAACACCTTGTGGCATCTCAGCTCCTCTTTAGATTGCTTGGGGGCGGCTGTGGCAGAGGATCTCTTTGCTGAGGCTTTACTCTTACGCGGCTGGTCTTTTGCGCCCGTTTGAGCTGAGGTGCCCTCCCCCGGGTCGCTAGCATGCCGATGACAGGTTCGTGAGGAAGCTGAGGCTGAGCGGGGATGATGAGAGGAATCCGCCATATTGGATCGCAATCCTTTCAGCAGTAATAAAGAGCCCCCAAGGTAAACTTATCTGAAAGACGTGGGTCTCCGCTGAAAGGAGGATTTAGGGCTCCGGAGTTGGCTTGTAGCAGCAGGTCACGAGGAGGAGAGCTCCGTCGGGAAAACAAGCCTCAGAAAAAGCCGCTAGCCCCAGGCAGTAAAAGCGGTCAGAGAAACGGCGCCGTTTGAATTACCCGCTGAAAAAAGGCGCCTGGAAAGCTGCTCGGTGAAAGCCTTTAAAACGCAGCCATGTGGGCACTCCCGAAGCTAGAAAAGGGGAGGCAGAGAGGGAGATCGATCTGCAACCCCTCTGGAGTAAGCCCCCTGCCGCAAAAGCGGCCGTTGGTGGTGTCGAGTAAGGACTCTTCACGCTGCTTGATCCAAGGCAAACAAAAATGTAAAAAAATTTAAAGAACAGTCCAATTGTCAAAAGGAAAAAAGGAAATTTGATCAGAAATTGGTAGAAAAATTAGTCAAACAACGAGGTTCAGAAAGACACCACTGTCCAGCATAGGACCGAGTCGAAACACTGGGATCAACCAGCGGAGGACGGAGCTATTTAAATTCTGCAGACTCGGTCACATGCTGCATAGTGGAGTCCAAGCCCCAGTCTGACAGACGTTTCTCATGTTGAGGAGAATGTGCTTGACAGGGTAGCATGGAGAGCACTTGCCTATAAAGTTGCCAAGAGTTCAACAAGACTAAATGGTTAAAACAACAACATCCCTAGACAATGAATTTAACTGGCTGAACTATCTAGTAGACAGGAAACAAACATTCAAAGAATTTCTTGTTGTTAGTTGTGAAGTCGTGTCTGACCCATCGCGACCCCTATACCATTCCCTGGAGTCCATAAACATAAAGAAATTGTTGCAAACCTTTAAAACTGAAGGCTCAAATTGTGAGCTATATCTCTTTATAGCTATTATCTAAATTTGAGTTATTAATTTATAATATTAATTTCCTTGGAAGTATAATGTTACATTCAAGCATTTTCTCTGAGGAAACAAGATACTAAAGATCCTTTCCCTGCATGCTCTTTAGGATAATTAACTAGATTAGAAATTAATGGACAAAGCTTCTCAATTATATATGAGGTAGGAGTTGTTAATTTGATTAGCTGGAAAATCTATCTGCCATTTGAAAATAGAAAAAATAGATCAACTTTAGTTTTGCTTTAAAAAAAACCTGCTTCATCGCTACATCTATAAAATATGCATAACAGATTTGGATTGTAAAAATTTTTTTCTTAATTTCTTTCTATGCATGTATTTTAAATATGGAAGTGCACTGGCTTTCTACTCTGGGTATGATCACATTTAAATAATGTTTAATAGATGTGTAACAATTCTGTTATTTATTCATTTACAATCCAAGATCAAATGACAACATTTAAAATATAATATACCATTAATAAAACATATGTATATAGAACAAAAACACTATATAATTATTCATTAGAAGTGCCAAAAGGTTTCTACAAGGAAAGGCAATAAATAAAAAAATTGCTAATGCTTTGAAAACACCGTGAGATGCTTTGATCATAGAGAGAATAAATGAGAATAAAATTGCAAAACAAATATATGAAGGAAGGATGAATGGGCCGAGAAGGTGGAGACTGAAAAAGCTGTAGGTAAATGGAATTATATCAAAATGCAAAAGATGAAAGAACAAAAGGTAATGAATGAAGTAGTGTATGGTAGATATGATGTAAGTAGGAAAAGAAATTATGAGGAGATATGATGAATAGTGTTAGTTTATAATAAAAGGACTACACTTTTTTTCTTATTTATTTGGCTTAATATTTATTACTTTTTCTGCACTCCATATAACAGTACTTACCCTAAAAGGAAACAGCATGAAAAGTATGTATATATGTTTATCTCATGATATTCAATAATACTATATTAATTAAACAGGGATGAAAGTATGCATGGCAGTCATTCAAAGGTGTGAAGCATGAACATACTGTATCAGATATTCATAAAACAAAAGATTAGCAAAATATAAATATATTACAGTGGAGAATTTTATATGAAATGTTAATACAATGCAGACATTTCATTCAAGTAGGTTCAGCTAAACTTTCATTTATTTAAATAGTAATAGTGTAATCTGATCCATATGTATTTGAAAGCCTGCTAGATATAACAGAAAGTTACTCTGACAAAAATGTATGTAGAATTTTAGTCAAGCAAAAAACATTATTTTATAGCAGATTGTTGTCATATATTGCTGAAAGCTAATTATATTTAAGGTATCTCTTTCTATAAACAACTTGTTAGAATCTAGGTGTAGTGAGGTCAATGTTCATTTTTTTAAAAAAACAACCTGACTGCAACTGACTGTAACAGTTGCACAAATGAAAGCAGCTTTGAAACGTTCACTAGCAAAAGCAGCCTAACCGGAAAAGCATCTTTACATTAATGAAAACATATTTGATTGTGAGAGACATAGTCCAGTTCCATTTAAATTGTCTTCTTGTTAATAATATCAGTCAAAAAGTATGGGGGTGGTGCAGTACTTTCTTGTAATTCAGTACAAAGTTACAAACAAATAACAATGTTTTGCATTTTAAGGCCTTGGAGAAAAAAAGATACGACATACCGTAAATTGGCCCTACTCTTCCAGTAAGAATTGAGGACAGATTTGTAGTTGCAAAACAACCTTATAAAGTAGAATAATGTGAGAACATCAGTGATCTTCCCAATATAAAGTTGGTAGACTAAAATGTGAAATATACATTATTCAAACACCATTCATAACCAACTTTCGTGGTGGGATGCAGTTTGGATTCCCAGGAGGGAGGGGCTGCATTCCAGAGAGTAAAGAAATGGTGAATCATTTGCAAGATTCTTTATTATTCAAAATATTCACAGCTCTTTTAGCTATCTTCTTAAATCAAGGATGCAAAAAATATGGAACATCATTGTATGTGGCTCCCTATTCTCCTTTTTGTGGCTTACCAAATGTAAGCAGCCAAAATAAGGAAGACCGTTTCAGTATTCTTTGGAACTTTGTAAAATGCATGCCTTAAATATCACAGAGACTTACTTCACATAGTTCACCTCTTAAAATCCCAGATCCTCCTACAGAAACTGGTGTGGCCATGACTAGTGCATCCATACTAAGTAACGATAGCTACCTGATTGAAGGAGCATAAATAAAGTTTCACTGATATAAATATGGCCATGAAATACCAACTGACTTTTAGTTCAGCCTCCAGGGTCAGATGGAGCTCAACCCAAGTTCTGAAAATGTGGCCAAACCACTATTGGCTTTGCAAAATCCCTGCTATATGAAATATAAGACTAGAGAAGGAAAATGTCTTCTAAAAATGGAGAAGGGAGGATTTGAAGACCTACAGATTAGAAGGTATAACCGTGATACTTGGGAAAATTCTAGAGCAAGTCATAAAATGATTTATCTGTAAGTATGTGGAAACACTGAAACTAGAAATCATCATATGTTTACAAAGACAAGTCTTGCCTAACTGAACTTACTTCTTTTTCAATCAGGCAATTTCTTGGGCAACTATGAGAATGCTGTGGATGTAACCTATCTTGATTTCAACAAGGTATTTGACCAATGGTGGGATTCAACATTTTTTACTAATGGTTCTGTGGGCGTGGCTTGGTTGGCGTGGCAGGCGAAGGATACTGTAAAATCTCTATTCCCATCCCACTCCAGGGAAAGGATACTGTAAAATCCCCATTTCCTCCTGATCAGCTGGGACTCGGGAGGCAGGAAATAGATGGGGACGGGGCCAGTCAGAGGTGGTATTTACCGATTCTCCGAACCACTTAAAATTTCTGCTACCAGTTCTCCACAACTGATCAGAACCTGCTGAATACCACCTCTGTATGTGACATAGTACCCCAAAATGCTCTGATTAGCAAGCAGCATGGTATACCTATTAAAGATTTACAGAGAAGTTAGAAATGTTGCCAAAATAGTACTAATGGATTCCAATCAAAGGGATGTACCAGATGGAATCCCACAGAATTCACCCATGGATGGAACCAAAACTTTCATATTTTTACCAATACATTATAATTTAACTTCTTGCAGTGATAACCAATACTTTAGAAGATTGAAATAGATTTTTATAAATCTCTCTCTCTCTCTCTCTCTCTCTTTCTCTCTCTCTCTCTCTCACACACACACACACAGGTCTTTGGTTATTCGGGTTTTCTCCCACGTCAAATTGGAAGTGTCTTGGCGACATTTCAACGAAGTCTCATTCGTCATCTTCAGGCTGGTGTTTTCGGCTTCATGCTTCTAGGAGCAATGTGTGATCGCAGCTGTTTCTTCCTTTTAACTGCTAGTGGGGGTGAGAACTGATTGGGTGGGAGCTTGGCTGTGTTCTGATTGGTTGGGGGTTTGGCTGTGCTCTGATTGGCTGGGGGGTTGGCTGTGCTCTGATTGGCTGGGGGTGTGTTCTGTTTAGGTGGGGGCTTGGTTGTGCTTGGGTTAGTCTGAGTTGCAGGGGGATTTGAGCTGGTGAGCTGCGTTGCTGTTGTTTGGCTTCGCGTTCATGGTCGTGCCACATCTTCATGGTGGGTGTCATATATAGACATATACATACACACACACACACACACACACACACGTGTTTTTCCTCTAGCCAGGTTTTCTCTACGTAACCAAGGTTTTTCTGCAGCCCTAGCTCAGTAGAATCACATCCACTCGATTCTGGGCTTTTTTCCTTTCTAGCAGCCAGCAAGTTCTTCCTGCTAGGTGGGAGACTTATATAGATCTATTTCTAGCTTGTTTGTATATATACATATACAGACACACAGACACAGACACAGACACACACACACACACACACAGAGAGAGTGAACTGGTCTAAGCAAAAAAAATTTAAACTGGATTCAGATAAACTGAAACAAGAACAAAATAGATATTGAAAAGCGTAATTAATGGATAGGGAAATAAATCTTATGAAGTAGGGATGAGGAAAATGGACACATTAATTTTAAGAAAATATGACTAAGATGGATTTTAAAATACCTAAACATATCACACAGAAAAAGATGAAAGATGTGTCTCTTCTTGCCCTGACAAGACTTTTCTCCCAAAGATACTGCCTTTACCTCATTCCCAGCCCTTGACTTAGAAAGGCTAAGAAATCCTTAGCTGCACTAGTACAGTTACTTCCTTTCTTATTCTGACATTGTCAGGGCTGCCTCAAAATGGGACCTCATTTTGCAGGGAAGCCAGGTTATTGTTAATGTCTAAAAATAGAAGCTATAGAGGCTGGATAGGAAATGGTAATAAGCATTACACATCCCACTTCTGCAGACTTAAGGATGGATTGGTAGTTTATAATTTGGTATTGGGAAAAAGCCCAAATATTTTTTTATTATTCCATAATGCAGAACAATTAAACTTTTTGCATTATACAAAATGATAGAAAGCTAGAATCTCACAGTCTGATAAATCTGATAGCATAACCAATGTCCAAGAAGAAGAATAAGGAATTAAACACTTAGGAATTAAACAATTATTTAAAGAAGTGATCTTAAAAATATATTGCCTACTACACAGGACCACATAGTGTAAGAAAACCCATTTTAAAACTTCACCTAATTTTGCTTTGGTTTTCCATTACGTTTTCAATATAGTCACATCTGTATTTTACAGTGCAGATTTCTTTTTTCTTATAAGAATATACAATACTACCAACATTATCATATTCTATTCTTGAATACCAGTATTTTTCAAGGAGTATAAATAAGTACTTAGTATCTTGATTAATATGAAAAACATTACTTATGTGAGTAAGCTAGTACACTTTCCAAAATTCTTTTTTAATAAGCAGCTCAATAAAACTCAGAGCATTATATTTAATTTACAATCTTTAAATTTATCACAGCAATTAAACTTTAATATCTCATGATCAGTATAATTAAATCTGCTACACTGGAAATAAAAAGGATAATTAGGCCTTTGTTTCTGTATTCCATACTACTGCAAAACAAATCAATATATACACCTTTATTTCAATTAACATTTTGAAATAAGGACTTTTTTAAAGAGAACAGCAATCAGGTAACATTTACTTTGAACATAGAAGGGAAACCCAACTAAAATATGATTCAATATTTTTATCACAAAACAATCAATTTAAACATAATCATATGAATTAGGAGAACATTGGTGCATGCTTAGCATTCCAAACAGAATCTGGCCTAGTACTTGGATAAGGTGACCAGACGTCCCGCTTTTGGCGGGACAGTCCTGCTTTTGAGCAATTTGTCCCGCGTCCCGCGGCGTTTTAAAAAAGTCTCGATTTTTCATCCTGCCTCCTGAGTCCCGGCTGCCTCCTGAGTCCCAGCTGATGGCTAGAGGGAAAAAACCTGTTTAAACTCTTGCCGCGGGGCTTCAAAGGGCCGCCCTACGTTGATTAGTTCGGCTTCCCCCTCTCAGCTGATTTGCGCAGGGCTCTGCTCTTGCTAAATTGCTCGGCAGTTTTTTTTTTTCTCTTTGTGCAAACCAAGCTCAAAACGAAACTGAAAGTAAAACAGGCTGCTGGCTTTGCTGTTTGCTTGCAACGTTGGAAAATTAGGCAGCAGATTTATTTTCCTTTTCCTCACCAAAAAAGGTAGGTGCAAACAATGGGAAATTGTTTAGGACAAAAGAGGAGAGTTCAAGATTTTAAAACACAAAAGAAAAAAAAGCTCTTTTTAACTAGGGAATTGTAATAATTGAGATACTATTAATTGTATACTGTGTTGAAAGCAGAAATGGTTAAGTTGTGGTTTGGAGGAATATATGGGGGAAATTATTTGGTTTATTATTATTGGTAAATATAATTAATTGATTTGTAAGAAATTGGATTGCATGGAAATAATTGGAATATTCATGTTCATATTGATTAATATACAAAAAAGATAGTTATATAACTAATTGATTTATATTAAAATGTTGAATTTGTATTAAACAACTGTATTACATAATTACATAATTAACCAATGTGAGGATGGATATAAAAATAGATGACAATGGGAAGGGGTATAATATAGAATAGAAGGGAAAAATTGAATTTGATTAAGATTAGAGATGAGGATGAAGGGTAATATTGTTTTTTTAAAAAAATAGATGAGGAATAAATATGGCAAAAAGGAAATATAGAAATTGTAAATTTAATTGAAATGACTAAACACTGTTTAAATTTGTGAACCAGCCAAATATTCTGTTCAAAGAAAATACATTGTATGTTTGTATGTGTGTTTCTAATTATTGCTATTCATATTTGTTCTCTTTTATTCTTTAAAGTTTAACAATTCATTCTTTATCTTAATATCTTTATATTTGTTTGGGGTTGGCTTTCTTCCATTTCATCTTTTTTATTGTACAGCAATCTTTCTCCTCAAACCTACCACCTCTCTTTTCTTTCCTTCTTACTTTCTCTTCCCCCCACCCTCTTCTTCTCCTCCCTATTTCCTCTTCCTTTCTCCTTCTCCTCCTCTCTTCCTCCCTCTCTTACCGTCACTCCTACTCTAATTTCCCTTCCCTTCCTTCATCCCTCTCTATTACTGTATCCTTTTATGCATATGGACTACTCAGAGGGCTGAAAAAGTTATTTTTGACTGGTCCTCGCACTTTTGACCAGTCCTCGAACTTACGACTGTCCTCACATTTTACATTTTTGCCCTATCTTGTCATCATGGTGAAGAGAAGCAGTTGTGAAATGAGTGACATGGTTGTTAAGAATGCTGCACGGGCATAAATGTGAGGATGGTCATAAGTGTGAGGACCAGTCAAAAGTGTGAGGACCTGTCAGAAATGACTTTTCAGCCCTCTGAGTAGTCCCTATACACATAGCCATGGCCACCCGGTTACATGACCAACTAGCCACACCCACCCAGTCACATGTGCTCCAAGCCACGCCCACACAATAAGCCACGCCCACAATGGTGTCCTTCTTACCAATGTTAAAATCTGTTCACCTTACCCTATACACATAGCCATGGCCACCCGGTCACATGACCAGCTAGCCACGCCCACCCAGTCACATGACCAGCTAGCCACACCCACAAAATAAGCCACGCCCACAATGTCCCTCTTTACCAATGTTAAAATCTGGTCACCTTATACTTGGGACAATATAAATTGACCAGTCTTAGTCTAGAAATATCATTTCCTGTTGAGCTACTACACATTTCAGATTCTATAAAAAAAGTTGATTTAATGCTGACAAAATATTGATTTGTCTTGGTTGATTATGACCATACTAAAATCATTCTCAATTCAGCAACACTGATCCTCTACTTTAGCAGCTTTATTCAAGCCTACCTGAGACACCCATGAAAGAGCTGCTTGAGTGAAACTCTTTTATCCAGAGAAAAGAATGAAAGAAATGTTTTTGCCTTAGGCTCATCTTGATAATCCAGAATCTTCAGCAACCTGAGTCAATAAACTCATAGGCTATAAACTTTCTGATCCAAACTTGGACCCTTATTTTGCTTTATAAAAATCTCCTACTGACTAAATTACAATCTTGTGAGTATACTATGCAGAGTATCTTCAAGAACTAATTGTTTTGTCTATACTGAGGTCTTGTAGGTTATTGTGATTATCTAGGGTTTCAAAAAATTTTAAACAGACCAATCCTGAATTTAGGTTAAATATTCAAAACAGAAAGCTTCCCTCAGCTAACTTTAGAAATTATTCAAGTTTTTAGAAGCTAAGAAAAAAACTCCAAAGAACATGGCCTAAATCTTCCCCCTTTTTAAATGTGGAAATTTTAAATTTTAAATTTGTCTTATTTATAGGGTCATGGGTAAGGTGTTTTAAATTGGGGAGCCATTTTGGATTTAATTCTGTTTTAAACGTATTTTAATGTTTATATTGTATGTTTTTTAATTTTGGCTGTTCACCGCCCCGAGTCCTTCAGGAGAGGGGGCGGTATAAAAATCTAATAAATAAATAAAATAAATAAATGTACCTTGAGTGCCCTGTTTATTTTTTCAAGCTGATAATAATTATCTCAAAAAAGTATTCCAGAGAAAGCAGAACTAATGTAAATGCATTAAATATGAAATTAAAAGTTGTTAAGAATCTGAAAAGGCAAACAATGGCAATTCTGGATAACACAATACAGCCTTACCCACTTCCAATCAGTTTTAAGCCATATTTCCAAATGGATGAAATTAAAGCACTCAGTCATCAAAGATTCACTCTTTGGAGTGTGGGGTATCACATTTGGAAACTGATTTATTAATAGTATTTTAATAGCAGTTCAAGATGTTAAATTATTCACAAAATGTTTCCTTTGATGAACATGCCTTCTCTCTTCTCTCCTTTTTTACCCAAACCAAGAAATACAAAAAACACCACAAATTTTTTGAGATAGCTTTCTGTAAGACCCTACAGATTTTACCAAATCGGCTCACCTTTGACTTTTCCTGGACAAATGAAGTGTAGAGCTGCCTGGTTTCAAAGAAGATGGTTGTGATCATAGGCATCACACTGCCTATCTCTGAATTTAACTACCATGTTTTCCCGAAAATAAGACCCTGTCTTATATTTTTTTGAACCCTGAAATAAGCGCTTGGCCTTATTGCCATGCACTCAAAAGCCCGATTGGGCTTATTATCAGGGGATGTCTTATTTGGGGGAAACCGTAATATTTATGGAATGATACCACATATTCAACATTAGAAAAAATCATTTCTGCACTTTTCCTAGTTTTTATATACATAGCCTGTATATAATATACATTTATGAACAATATTATACCAATGAGATATGGCTCAATATTGTGTTTCACATCTGTTTATTCTTTCTGGATTAATACATACACATATAAACTATTTTCTCCACACAAAAAAACCATTTTAAACAATTTTAAACACATCATTAACTGTAATAATAGAATAATATTGATTAGTTTTTTCTATTGCACCAATAAAGAACATGTTTGTAGATAGAAAGAGAACATATATCATTGTAAACAATTGTAAACTTGGATCATATTGTCTTTTCAACTTCAAAGAATAATTATTTCTGCTGTAGCCCATGCCCCATAAATTTTTAATTCTTTAAAACAATCATTTGCTGAAGTAATCTCAAATCTTAATATTCCTTAACATTCTTTTCCATTTAATATTTAATATTTTCCACTAAGGCTTTAGTTTGTCCTCTTCTTCCGGATCAGCTCCAGAAGCTTATTGAGGTGGCGGTACAGAAATCTCTGGCAGCCGGTCTACGTCCTCCCACCGAGTCTGGCTCGGTGTGGTCAGTTTCTCTGGAGCGTCTTCACTCCTCTGATCAGACCCAGGCTGGGGCCCCTATGTCCCCTTCGCATTCTCATGTGAGTCAGGGTTCCACCTTATCTGAGCCTGACTATGGCGACTCTGGGCTGTCGGATGATGAGAATCTTCCGCAGGAACAACCGATTTTTTCGGGACTATTTCCTCAGGCCTTATTTAAGTCGCTGCTTTTCAAGGCCGTGAACACGGTTCGGCTTTCATCACCTGCGTCTCAGCCCTGTACCTCTACTCCCCCTGGGTCTCTGGACCCTATGTTTGCTGAACCTGCTAAATCAGTCTCCACCATTCCTACTCCACCTCTCTTTCTGGATGTCGTGAAGCGACAATGGGCTTCTCCGGGATCGGCTCCTGTCCCTTCTTCGTCTGATCGTACCAATTTCCACGTGTCTTCCGAGTTGGATTCGTTTCTACAACTCCCATCTATGGATGCTCCCATCGCGGCTCTCCTGTCTAATGTCAGCGTACCTGGGGATTCTGCTGAAAGGCTGCGTCCAGATGACCGTCGGGCTGATTCGGTTCTTCAGAGGGCCCATCTAGGAGCGGCATGGTCCATTCAGGCCACGTTGACTGCATCATTCTTCAACCGCACCACCTTGCTTTGGCTCCGCCAGTTGCAGGACAAACTGTCTCCGGAGGACACACGGGTCAGACAGGACTTGAATAAAATCGTCGCAGCCTTGCAGTTTTTGGAGGACTCCACTCTGAACGCTGCTCGCTTTGCTTCCAAAGCGTTGGCCTCCACGGTCTCTGCCCGTCGCCTTGTCTGGCTTCGCCACTGGCAGGCCAACGCCCGTCATAAGTGGCGTCTGGCCTCAGTTCCCTTCGGAAGGTCACGCCTATTTGGTGACGCCTTAGAACCTTACCTCACCAAGACCAGAGATAAAAAGAAGGTTTTGGCACCTGTATTTCGAAGGGGAGACTCTCGATTTGCCCCGTATACCCCTCGCTCTAATTTCCGAGGTGCTGATGGCTTGGGTTCTGCTTCCTTCTCTTCCCCTAGGCCTTGTAGTAGTTTTAACAGGCAGCGGGGATCTCAGATAGGCCATAGAATTTCTTTCCCTTCCCCCGAACAGCTTTGTTTGCTGTCTGCTTTCTCGTACTCCCGAAAAAAGGCGCGTATGGACGCTGCGGTACAGCGTCTTCTTTCCATCAGGGCTATCCAACCCGTTCCACCCAATCAAGTTGGGTTGGGTTTCTATTCCGGTTTTTCTAGTCCCTAAGTCCTTGGGGGGGGGGGTGGAGACCCATTCTGGACCTAAAACGGTTAAATCGGTATGTCATATACTATAAATTTAAGATGCAGTCACTGAAATCTATCCTTGACGGCGTTAGGAGGGACGATCTCCTTTCTTCTATCGACCTAACTAAAGCTTACTTGCATATCCCTGTCCTCCCTTCCCATAGAAGGTACCTGAGGTTTTGTTACGGGGGAGTCCACTATCAGTACAGGGCCTTGCCCTTTGGGCTTTCGTCTGCCCCTCGTACATTTACTAAAGTGCTGGCGGCTTTGGCTGTATCCCGCAGGGTTCAATCCATTAGACTCCTTTGTTACCTGGATGACATTCTGGTGTTGTCCTCTTCCACTCACCAGGCTATACTAGATGTTAAACTCACTCTAGAGACATTGGCTTCCCATGGTTTTTCTGTGAATCTGGAAAAGAACAACCTTGTTCCCTCCACCTCTCTAGTTCATTTAGGGGCCCTAATTGATTCTGTTCAGGGTAGGGTGTTTCTCTCCCCTGATCGCCAAGAGAGTCTGCGACACTTAGTGTCTCGGATTGAGGGAGGTCAGTTCAGTTCACCTTATGTTCTTTCTCAGCTCTTGGGAAAGATGATTTCGGCAATTGCCATTGTTCCCTGGGCTCAGCTCCACGCCCGGGAGCTTCAATGGTTTCTCTTACCTTTACAGAAGTTGGGCAGAGGCACTTCAATCAGACCGGTCCCGGTTCCCTCCTCAGTCCTCAGATCCCTCCGGTGGTGGCGGTCCCCAGCAATAGTGTAGGGCTGTCTCTTCCTAGAACCCCAACGCGTGGTGGTGACCTCCGACGCCAGTCTCCGGGGTTGGGGTGCCCATTGCCAAGGTCATCTGGCCCAAGGGACATGGAGCGACTTGGAGGCTCGTCGTCCGATCAACTGGTTGGAGTTGCAAGCTGTCTTCCTGGCCCTCAGAGCCTTTCGCCATCTGCTCTCCGGGACTCCTGTCCTTGTGCTAACAATGTGACGGCCAAGGCACATTTGAACAAGTTAGGGGGCACCAGGTCCAAGTCCCTCTTGTCTCTAGCCATGAAACTGGGTCTCTGGGCGGAACGTCATCTCGAATCGCTCTGGGCGGAGCACATATCTGGGGTCACCAATGCTCAAGCAGATTGGCTGAGCTGCCAAGCAGTGGACAATGCAGAATGGCACCTTCATCCCATGATATTTCAGGCCCTGGTTCATCGGTTCGGAGCTCCCGTCGTGGACCTGTTTGCGACACATGTCAATGCTCAACTGTCCTGCTTCTTTGCCCGGTTTCCGGAACCTCAGGCGGAAGCCATCGACGCACTTCGGGCTCCATGGCCAGACAGCCTGTTGTACGCTTTTCCCCTGACATCCTTGCTGCCCAGGGTCATCCATCGAATTCTGGACGAGCGGCCAGAGGTGATTCTATTGGCTCCTCATTGGCCACGCAGAGCATGGTTTGCGGACTTGGTCTCCCTCTCTGTCGCTCCCTCCTGGCGCATTCCCCTCGACACGGACGCGCTGATGCAAGGGGCGTTGAGCCATCCGGACCTTCCTTGGCTCAGCCTGACTGCCTGGAGGTTGAGCGGCTCACCCTGACGAGTGCCCATGTTCCAGGGGATGTGATTAAGACGATCCAGGTGTCAAGACGTCCCTCCACGGACCAGATCTATTCTGCGACTTGGCGGGCTTTCTGCTCCTGGTGGGACCGGGCTGGGGTGAATGTTTTCCAACCCTCTATTGTGGACATTCTTGTCTTTCTCCAGTGAGGTCTCTCCGATGGCCTGGTACCCAACACGTTGCGTCGCCAGGTAGCCGCCATCTCTTCTGTACTTACCTGCGGTTCGCTGTCATCACTGGCTCAACATCCTCTCATTAGACGGTTTTTGCGGGATGCCACGAACCTGTCACCTCCTGTCTTGCACCGTTACCCTACCTGGGACCTTCCCTTGGTTCTCAAATCCCTCATGGGTCCTCCGTGTGAACCTCTGAGGACGACTTCTCTCCATTTGCTGTCTTGTAAAGTCACCTTTTTGGTGGCTGTGACTTCGGCTCGACGCATTTCGGAGGTGGCGGCCTTGTCCATCCGGGCCGATCTCTGTGTGTTTCACCCAGACCGTGTTGTCCTCCGCTTGGATCCTACCTTCGTTCCGAAGGTCAACTCTGTCTTCCATTGCTCACAGGAACTTATTCTACCAAATTTCTGCCCGCATCCATCTCATCCCCGTGAGCACCGTTGGCACACTCTGGATGTCAGACGGGCATTATGAATTTACGTCAAGCGGACTGCAGATATCTGTCAGTTGGAAGCATTATTTGTCTCCTTCCTTCCTGTCTCGTTGGGTCTCAAGGTGTCGTCTTCTACCATTGGCTGCTGGATTTGACAGACTATTGCTTCAGCTTATGACTTCCATTCTCTGCCGCGACCTTCCCAGGTGACGGCTCATTCCACACGCAATGCGGCCACGTCGGCGGCCTGGGCTACTCAAGCTCCGTTGTTGGAGATTTGCAGAGCGGCTACCTGGACTTCGCCTGCGCCATTCATTCGGCACTATAAACTGGACAAGTTTGCTTCAGCTGAAGCCGCGTTTGGTCGTCAGGTGCTATAGCAGGTTGTGGTCAGTGAAGTTGTTTCAGACCAGCCGGGCCCCTCCCAGACTTTGGGACAGTGAACTGGGGTATGTCCCACACTGGCTGCTGTCTCCACCAACAATGAAGAAGAGGCGTTGGTCCTACCTGAGACGCTCCTTCTCGTTGTGTGGAGACAGCAGCCAGACCCTCCCTTGCCTGTCTGGTCCTTTTTGTTGGTTTATCTCTTGTGTTTCTTCCTTTCTGCTTACCCACACGCCGAGTCGGCCTTATAGTCCTTCGCCAAAAGCTGGACCTGCCCGGCAACAGGGGTGGACTTTAATGTTATTGGCTGACTCAGTCCTTCAGCTGATTGGGCGAGCTACCCACACTGGCTGCTGTCTCCACACAACGAGAAGGAGCATCTCAGGTAGGACCAACGCCCCTTCTAGGCCAGAACCTTCAACATTGCATCAAATTGGCTCTCCTTTTTATCATTGTGAATAGGGGTTAAAGTTATGTTGCTGTCACAAAATGTTCCAAATTTCAATATTACTGCCTTTAATAAAGTGCAATAAATTACTAAAAATTTAGTCCCAGGATAGTCACATGACTATATATATCAATATATTTCAAATATTTTTGTAATTCCATTAGACACTTATAATTTATAATTAATGTATATTAATCATGAAGTAATACTGATTTTGGCACATTTATTTTACTCCATAAACTCCATGGAATGTTTTTAAACAATCTATTCATATCAATGTTCATCAAGGATAAGTAATTACATCCACAGATAAAGTTTCTTTGCAATAATTATTTCCAGAGTTTACACGTTAAACTCAGTATTTTTATAAATTTCTACAGAAACTTCACAGTTTAAAGAATATGAAACCTAATCCAGTTCAATGAATAATTTATGAAAACGTCTGCCCAATATCATTATGTTTTGAACTGATCATAAATAGTAAAACCTATTGTTAGTATATAAAAGTGGTTTGTGTTCAATAGAATTCTTTATTGGCCAAGTGTGATTGGACACATAAGGAATTTGTCATTGGTGTATATACTCTCAGTGTACATAAGGAGAATAAAATACATTCATCAAGAATAAAAAGATACAACGCTTCGTGATAGTCAAGGTTACTAATAAGCTATCAAATCGTACTAGGAAGCAAATAAAAACAATATAATTCAAAGGTACAAGCAACATGGTTATAGTCATAAGTGGGAAGAGATAGATACTAGTAAGGAAGAGGAGAATAATAGTAATACAATCTTCCAAACTGCTGGAAGTGTGGCCACCAGCAAGGTACCTATTATCATTGTTGGCGGACCTGTCCTCAAGCCAAAGAATTCTGGAGGATGATATGTAAATGGGTGTCGGAAATAATAGGAGATACCATTGAATTAGAACCAAAAATATTTCTCCTGGGAATCTTGAAGACAGAACTTGCAAGAAAGAAGAAGTAACTTACCACACATATATTAACAGCAGCAAGAATCTCCTACGCTCAACATTGGAAAGAGAAAAAGTTGCCATCCAAAGAGCACGTAATCAGGAAAATAATGGAATGTGCCGAAATGAACAAACTGACGCTAGAAATTAATGATAGAGAGGAAACTGATTATTATAGCGTGTGGGATATGTGGTATGAGTGGTTAGAGAAAAGAAAATTGAAGTGAAGATTGAGAGAGCTAAAGTCTAATTTGATGATTAATTAAATGAGTATATTGAAAGGAGTCATACTACCGGCAGTAGGAAATAAAATGGAGTAAGGATGCAAGCTTATGTAAATAAAATGTAATAATATGTATCAAGGACAACATAAGTAAGAAATCCTATGGGCAGTACCTTTTAAATTAAGATAACAAGGCTATACCATGTAAATAATAATGCAAATATTATGTGTATATGTATGTGTATACTAACACCATGAAACCGGAAAGGTGGAATTGTACTATAATTCTTTAACAATATTTTTTTTTTAAAAAAAGTAATACAGTCTTAGTAAATTATTTGACAGTGTTGTGGGAATTAGTTGTTAAGCAGAGTGATGGCATTTGGGAAAAACCTGTCCTTGTGTCTAGTTGTTTTGTTGTGCAGTGTCCTATAGCGTCTTTTTGAGGGTAGAAGTTGAAACAATTTATGTCCAGGATGTGAGGGGTCTGTAGATATTTTCATAGCCCTCTTTTTGACTCAAGCAGTATACAGATCCTCAGTGGAAGGCAGGTTGGTAGCAATTGTTTTTTCTGCAGTTCTAATTATTAATTGAAGTCTGTGTTTGTCTTGTTTGGTTGCAGAGCCAAACCTGACAATTATGGAGGTGCAGATGACAGACTCAATAATTCCTCTGTAGAACTGAATCAGCAGCTCTTTGGGAAGTTTGAGCTTTCTGAGTTTGCACAGAAGAACATTCTATGTTGAGCTTTTTTAATGATGTTTTTGATGTTAGATGTCCATTTTAAGTCTTGAGATATGTTAGAACCTAGAAATTTGAAGGACTCTTCTGTTGATACTGTGTTGTCTAGTATTGTAAGAGGTGGTAGTAGAGGTGATTTTCTTCTAAAATCCACCACCATTTCTACGGTTTTTAGTGTATTTAGTTCAAGATTGTTCTGGTTGCGCCACAAGGCTAATTGTTCAACCTCCTGTCTGTATGCAGATTCATCGTTGTTTTGAATGAGAACAATCACTGTTGTATCATCTGCAAACTTCAGTATTTTAACAGAGGGATCTTTTCAGATTCAGTCATTGGTGTTGTGGCTCCATTACCTGAGCCTGTGTCGTCGGCAGGAGAGGACTCCGAGAGTGAAGGAGAGGAGTTGGCAAGGCCTCCCTCTCCAGGACCCTCCTCTCTAGCAATGCCTTCGGTGTCCACCGAAGGTCAAGAGATAGGCCCGGGGCCAAGCACGTCCATGCAGCAACAGGTGGACAGTAATGAGGGAGATGAGACTTGGCTGGATCCTCGGCAGCGTCGCAGAGATAAGCGTACGCAACAGAAGAAGAGGCGTGCCAAAGATTAAGCTGAGTCACTGGATCACACCCCACAGGGTATAAAAGGGGATGAGGTGGCCATTCAGACTCTGTGACGGACAAAACTAACTACTATCGAGTCACATTGCATCTTTGGAAACAACATTATCTGCCTTGGACTTAATTACGGACTGGACTTGACAATTCTTGAACTGTTGTGTATCTTGTTTATGAGTAAAGTTCTTGGCAAGCAGCTACTGGGTTGCTGCCAATCCTCTTATCAAAAGAATTTGTTGTCTGCCAGTTTATTTAACCCCCGGCTGTCTGTTTGTGTGCGTGTGTGAGATGGGGACAGAACAATTGGTATATAGAGAGAAGTGGAGAAAGCACACAGCCCTAGGGGCTCCTGTGCTAATTGTGCAGGTATCTGATGTGATTTTGCCTAGCTTCACCTGCTGCTTCCTGTCTGTTAGGAAGCTTATGATCCATTTACAAGTGTGGTCAGGTACAGCTAGCTGATTTAGTTTAGTTAGAAGAATATCTGGAATGATGGTATTGAATGCTGAGCTGAAGTCTACAAAGGGGACCCTTGCATAGGTCTTTGGACATTCAAGATGTTGTATGCAGTGTAGGATGTAATCCAGCTACAACATGAAATACTTCTCATTTATGTAATGTGGTAATCTCAACGTTCCAATACAGTGCTACCTTAGTACTCAATTGCTTTGAAACTCATCAAATTTGGTACCCAATGCATTTTGATGTGAAAATTTTGTCCTGTTATTCATCATTTGTTTGTATTCAACGCACAAAGTAGAACTTGTCAGTGTCAACCGTCTTGTGATTCACTACATTATTCCTTATGGGAAAAATTGTTTGGTACTCATCACGCCTCTGGAACCAATTAATGATGAGTGCCGAACTGGTCCGAACTGGTAGCATTTCACCCCTGATATGAACATAAAGAACCTCAAAACATATTGGAAATTCAATAATTACTTGAAAAATAATGTCAGTAAAAAAACATCCAACTTTTTTACAAGAAAAATGCAGCTAGTCTTTAACAAAAAAGTGTTACATACACTTTAATTAAATCAAGAAAAAGCCAATGCAGAGGCTACGTGTCTGGAAGATTGAGTTAGGACACAATATGTTTTCCTTCAAGATCATACAAGAATTCCTAGCACTCCATCTTTACCAAAACTAAAAGATATATTCCTTTTCTCACACCAAGATGTTAAAGAGAAAGAAAACACATTCATGAACCCTGTGATAAAAATATCTCAGCATGTGGAATGTAGGAGCACATTCTTGTATTAAAAGCTTCATTTAATTTGGTGCCTAGTCTATCACTTTGGGGACGGAATACAGAGGACTTTGAATGTTGAACTCTTTTTGCTTCATAGTCTATCTATCCCCTGTCTGTAGCATGCTCCATCACTGCCTTCTGTAAAGGAAACAACATCCTCTTTAAGACACAAAGGCAGAATTCTTCTTGAAGCTCTTAGAAGAGTAACCAAAATTTAAAAATATACCATTAACTTCTTCAGTATATGATATCAAATTCTTTTTAAACAGACAATTTCCAAAAAGTTAAATTATCACAATATTACTGCTTGAAATTATTATTCCTAATCTTTGCTTTTTCATATAGAACGTATACATTTCAAATAAAGTATCTAATTCTAATGACCACTGGCTTATATTGAAAAAATGGCAAAATATATGTAAGGATAATAAATGTGTCCATTTTCCAGGCACACTGTTGTTCATTCACAGAAATTATTTTTTTGTTAATGGACAGTGTGTAGAAAATGAAAACTTGAAATATACAGTCTTTTTTTAAAGAGGGTTATAATCCCTTTTACAACCATATGCCTTGTCAATGTAGTCACTATTTGACTTGTGGAATAAGACATTGATATATACATTTCTTGCTTCTCATTACTATTGCCAGTGAAAGTGGACATGAAAATTAGAATTAGCTGCAATGTTAGGAACAAAATGTTAATATTCCTTTTAAATCTTAGCTTACAAGCACTTTCATGTAAGTCTGAAATAATAATGCAGCTCACTTCTCAGCAGTATTTCCTGAACATCAAAAAATCCTCATGAAGCAAATAGACCAAATCAGCAATTATATTTCTAAGCCACCAACATCTTAATGAAATCCATAATTTATTGAACTTTGTCAGCACTTAAGAATTGCTTTCTGAGAAGAAAAACAAGATAAGGAAAAGATAAAATGAAAACGGGTTATTAAGTTTATCCTAGGACCGTGATGGCGGACCTATGGCACGCGTGCCACAGGTGGCATGCGGAGCCATATCGGTGGGCATGTGAGTGTTGCCCTAGCTCAGCTCCAGCATGCATGCACGTGCCAGCCAGCTGATTTTCAGGCCTTCTGGGCCCACAGGAAGTTGGGAAATAGGCTGTTTCCGGCCTCCAGGGGCATGGGGAAGGCCGTTTTCGTCCTCCCTAGGCTCCAAGAAAGGGGAGGGCAAAAAATGGGCCTACCGAGCCCACTGGGCCATTACATGCCCAAAGTGGGGGAAGCGGAGGGGTCATGTGCGCGGGGACTGGGCACATTGAATTATGGGTGTGGGCACACATGTGCGCGACCCCTCTGTGCTCCCCCCGCTTTTGGCACACGACGGCAAAAAGATTAGCCATCACTGTCCTAGGAAGTTCCTGAAAACTCATGTTCCTACGATCGAATCTTTTCTGTAATTTGTCCTGGATCTCTGTAATGTCATTGCCAAACTGAAGGATAAACATAATGGAGAGATGTTAAAAGAGTTCTAAAATAAATATCTTTTCAAACATGTATATAATTATTAACTGTTTCAGTTTTGTTTTTTATATTTTTATTAACTTCTGAGAGATTTATGAATAGTAGCATAACAAGTTGGCAGTAAATAAACTCATATACGTGGATGCATGTGTGCATGCTTGTGTGTGTTTGCATGCTTGTCTCTGGGTGTGTATGTGCACCTTTGAATCATTCTTGATTCCTGTGACTGGACAAGTTCTTGCATTTTCCTTGGCAAGATTTTAGAAGTGATTTATGACTGTCTTTTTCTTGGACTGACAGAGTGATTGGCCCAAGGTCACCCAACTAATTTTGTGCCTAAGGTGGAACTAGAACACAATCTATAAAACGTGGGATTATGAACTCGGACAACATTTTTGTCCTAAAGATCCATTTAGCTTCTAAAACTTGTGCTATATGTTGAAGTTC
Organism: Arizona elegans; assembly: GCA_022577455.1. Classification (NCBI taxonomy): domain Eukaryota; kingdom Metazoa; phylum Chordata; class Lepidosauria; order Squamata; family Colubridae; genus Arizona; species Arizona elegans. Next base: position 29,117,390 of record JAKOOJ010000006.1, on the reverse strand, counting down.
ATAGAATAATATTGTACTAGAATTGCAAGGTGCCATTCTTGTTCAGTGCAGCTAAGGCCTCTGAAACAAACACTTTTTTAGTTTCTGCCTGAACACATCTAATGATCTACTTAAGGTCAGATAACTATGTCTCTGGCATATCACCCAGAGACGAGGAGCAAGATGGAAGAGTTAGCAGAAATCATTTGGTAATTCATCAAATTAATAACTACTTCTTAATCTAACTGACTAAGGAAGAAGTACCTGGATGGGAGGAATTGCCACTGGGAGGAAAATCAGAGATCCCCAAGAACAATTTAGTAAAGCAGGGCCAGACATGAAAAACCAGAATTCAGATCAAGCAAAGGTCAATCATGCTGAAATTGGATGTTGTCTTACCTGAACGTCCCTTTTCTGGGCACTGCGAACACTATCCATCAATGGTTAAATGCTTCAGCCTTGGCAAACAACTGAGTGTAGCTTTAAGAAAAGAACTTCCCCTTTCCCGGCTGCCCCAGCCACACGCCCAATCACATGACACCCGTCTGAGAGAGGGTGTAGCCAAAAAAAAAAACGCCGACTAGTGAATAACGGGAACATAACTTTTATCAACAACCAAACTTCCAACGAGGAAAACCAAATAAGGAGACCTTTGAACACAAGCAGGCAGGAAGCCCTAGAATCGGGGGGGGGGGGTAATGGACAGTGTTCGCAGCACCCAGAAAAGGGACGTTCAGGTAAGACAACGTCCATTTTCCTGTGCGCTGCTCTCACTATCCATCAATGGGATATACCCAAGCTCAAACCCCATGGGCGGGAGGCTGACTGCCCGCAGTGTCCTCATCCACCACGACTCGTTGGAGTACCCTGCGGCCAAAGGACGCCTCGGTTGAGTTGAAGGCGTCGATCCTGTAGTGGCGAATGAACGGGGACAGCGAAGACCAGGTCGCCGCTCTGCAAATGTTACGGATGCTTGAGTAGCCCAGGCTGCTGATGTAGCTGCGCTACGTGTAGAGTGGGGTAGGATCTTGCCAGGTAGAGGTCTGGAGTTCAGTTCATAAGCTAGCGCAATGCAGGCCTTGATCCATCTGCTGACCGTGGAAGCCGAGACCTTCTGGCCCATGGAAGCCGGGTTGATCGACACCAGGAGGGCTTCTGTGTGGCGAAAGCTTGCAGTCCTGCGTATATACAGTCGTAACGCTCGCCAGACGTCAAGGGTGTGCCAACGATTCTCCCTGTGGTCCCGAGGCGATGGACAGAAATACGGTAAGATGAGTTCCTGGGCCCTGTGAAACAACGAGTTCACCTTTGGTATGAAGGCGGGATCCAGGCATAGAATCACCGACAAATCTTGGAATATGCAAAGGTCCTTACGGATGGAAAGTGCCGCGATTTCCGAGACCGTCCTGCCGATGGCCAGGAGGAAGGTCACCTTGAAGGCCAGGTACTTGAGGGCAACAGATCCCAATGGCTCGAATGGAGGGCCCGTCAGGGCCCGGAGTACCAGGGATAGATCCCAAGATGGGTAACGGTGCACCGTAGGAGGGCGTAGGTTCGTGGCCCCATGTAGGAAACCTTTAATGCGTGGATGGAGCGAAAGAGATTGGTATGGTACGCAAGAGATAACTGTCGACAGCGCCGCGGTCTGGCGTCTTAGGGTAGCTGGGGCCAGTCCTCTGTCTAGACCTGCCTGAAGGAATGTAGGATATTTTGTATCGTTGCTGTAGTGGGGTCCACATGGTGCTGTGAGCCCCAGCGACAGAAGGCCCTCCAGGATGCCTCATAGATGCGGGTCGTTGAGGGCCGCCTAGCCGCCTGTATGGTATGGACGACTGTATCTGGCAGATTGTCTTTCTTTAGGATGACCCGTTCAAGTGCCAGACGGCTAATTGAAGCCACTGAGGTTCTGGGTGAGTCACCTCGCCCTGGCATAGCACTACCTGGAGTGGTGGAATCACCCATGGCCTCTCCGTTGATAGGGACACGAGGTCGGCAAACCACGGCCTTCTTGGCCAATTTGGAGCCACTAGGAGCAGGTGGGCCTTCTCTGCTATCAGCTTCCGTATGAGACACGGAATCAGCGGGATCGGTGGGAACGTGTACAGCAGGCCTTCTGGCCACTTGCAGCGAAGGGCATCGTGATCTTCCGCCTGTGGGGTCGGGTAACGAGACACGAAGGGGGCAGTTGGGTGTTGCTCAGAGTCGCAAACATGTCCACCTCCGGGTACCCGAACCAAGATGCCAGTTCCCGGAAGAGGCTGGGGTGGAGTTGCCATTCCGCCTGGTCGATTGTTTCTCGACTGAGCCAGTCTGCTGTCACATTGGTCAAACCCGAGATGTGGTCTGCCCTGATTGAGAGAAGATGTCTCTCCGCCCAACTGAATAGGGATTCGGACTCTAGCATTACCAGTCGGGACATTGCCCCCCCCCTGTTCACGTGCGCCTTGGCCGAAATGTTGTCCATCAGGACCAGAACGTGCTGACCTTGAACCGCGGGCTGGAAGTGGCGAAGGGCTAGCCTGATCGCCCGGAGTTCCAGGAGGTTGATGCATTGTTCGCTTCTGGACCACTGGCCTTGTGCCACCTGGTTGTGGAGGTGTGCTCCCCACCCCCGGAGACTTGCATCGGTGGTGAGGATCAGTCTGTCCTGGTCCAGAAACTCCGAGCCCTTGAGGAGAGGGGGAGATCCACCACTTGAGGGATAGTCGCACCTGGGGGGTGACGGTGACTAAGCGTTTCGAGTTGGCTTTCCCCATACATTGGAAGGGGAGGAGGAACCAGTGGAGCGCCCTCGAGTGTCTGCGTGCCCACGGTACGATGCCAAAGCAAGAGACCATCTTTCCTAGGAGGCAGGACAGATGAATAAGAGGAACCTTCTTCCTTGTCAGTGTCTGTTGAACCAGATCTTGGATGCTCTGGACTCTGTCCGGTGACAAGAAAACCTGTCCCTTGATCAAGTCTATCACTGCCCCCAAATGGAGAATTTGGGTGGACGGTTGAAGATGGCTCTTCTCAAAATTGATTGTAAACCCGTGGCTTTGGAACGTTTCCAAGACCAATTCCAAATCTCTGACCGCTTGGTTGTGTGACGACGAGAGGATCACAATGTCGTCTAAGTAGCAGAGGATGCGTACGGGAGTGGCCCGTAATCTGGCTGCTACTACCGCTACCAACTTGGTAAAGGTGCGGGGTGCTGACGAGAGACCGAAGGGCATTGCCCTGTATTGGAAGTGGCGGCCCCCATACTCGAACCTCAGGAACTGGCAGTGATCTGTGTGGATGGGTACGTGTAGGTAGGCCTCTCGAAGGTCTACTGACTGGAGAAGGTCCCCTTGTCTCACCCCTGTCAAGATGGATTTGAGCGAGTGCATCTTGAACCTGTGGTATTGAACGGACCGGTTCAGACGTTTTAAGCTGAGGATGCCCCTCCAACCCCCGGAGTTCTTTGGCACCAGGAAGAGGCTGGAATAGAACCCCGAACCTTGGTGATTCTGTGGGACCGGTTCTATGGCTCTGACCTGCAAGAGATGAGTCAGGGCCATCAGACCCTGAAGTTCGCTGGACTGCGGGATCGGGCATCTCACAAAGCGATGAGGTGGCGGACCTGAAAATTCGATGGATAGTCCAGATGAAGTTGTGCGCCTTACCCACAAGTCCGAGGTCAACGTTGGAATAGGAGGGGTCTTCCGCCAATGGGGCCTCCTGCTTGGGAGTCACTTCCCCCTCCTGGCGGCTTTGGAACCGGCTCCACGGAATGGATATTTGGACTGCTGGTTCCTGCCTCTGTCGCGGAACTGTTGTCTATCCTGGGCCCGTTGCCGCCTTGGTAGTTAGAGCGGTGTGGAAAGGACCCCCTGGGCCCTGCGCCGGTATGAAATGGCTGTTGTAGGGGTTAAGGTGAATACCTACTTTCCTGGCGACGGTGAGACGAAGGAAGTACTTTCCTTTTGTCGTTGTCTTCGACTAGGACTGGTTCAAGTGCCTCCCCAAAGAGATCAAGTGCCTTGTATGGGGCTGCGGCCAGATTCCACTTAGCTTTGAGGTCTGCCTTCCAGGGGCGTAGCCAAAAAAGTCTCCTCACCGTGACGGTGGAGGCTAAGGTTCTTGATGCGAACTTTGCCGAGTTTAGGGAGGCATCGGAGGCGTATTTGGTAGCAGCAATTATTTTATTTATGTCTTGCTGCAATCTGGTGTCCTCCGGTGGAAGCCTCTCTTGCATCTGGCGGAGCCAGATGAGGGCCACTCTGCTGAAGAAGGACATGGCGGTAGAAGTTCTGATCGCCCAGGCCGCCACCTGGTGTGCCTTGCGGACCGCCCATTCTGTACTTTTGTCCTCTGCCTTAAGGCCATCTAGCGCATCTGTGGAGATGACCGAGGCGGATGATAGAGACGCGACCGGCTGGTCAACTTCTGGAAGCGTTAGTAGGTCCTCCAGCTCAGGAGCTGAACAATACAGTTTTTTGTCCAAGCTACTGGGTGTTGTCAGAGAGGCTGGTTGTCCCCAAGAGTTCTGGATCACGTCAGTGAACAATTGTGGACAGGGTATACAGTCCTTTTCTGGTTTAGAGGATTTGAAGAGGGCATCGTGGGGCCCCGCTGTAGCAGGCGATGATGTCCTGACCTCCCCCGGCACTCCCAAGTTGGTCGTGAGGTGAGCTTTGTGCAGCAGCAACTTGAAGAGAGCCGGCCGGAACAGGCCAGTGAAGGCTGGTGAGTCTGGCATCAGTCCCTCATCTTCTGAGAACTGCACGTCCTCCGGTCCCTCAGCAGCCTGATCCGAGTCATCAGAAGAGGATTCTCGTGCTTGATGAGGCTGATTTTGGGGCTGGGGCTGATGCTGCATCCCTTGACCCGGGAACGGGTGTGGGGGTGGTTGTGCTGCCTGCTGCCAGCTTGCAGCCAAGAACGAGGATAAAGCCGAAGAAAACATGGCTTGAAAGTCCAGTTGCGTAGCCGGCAAGGGCCCCCCCTGTGTTCCTGGTGAGATGAGTGCCGCCCCCAGTGGCGAGAGGGGCTCAAGCCTGACCGGGGTTGAGAGGGGAGGGCCGTTTGGTTGAGGGCCTGACTGGGCCTGGGCCGGGGTTACTGGAGTCTGAGCCAGTTCCTTCGGGCTTGCGATGGCAGAGTCTGGCTCCCCTGGTGCGGGGGAAGTAGCTTCCCTGGCCAAGGACGTGGCCAGTGTCCTCTGTGCCTTGGCACACTGTCTTTCCAGCGCATTATGGCATCTTAGTGCGTCCCTATCCTGGACAGACTGCACCTTGCTTGCCTTGGACTTTCGGCTGGAATGCCCAGACCTTTTGCTATTGCTCTTTTTGGCTGATTTGGCCCCCTTGCGAGGTGGGTTCAATTCCAGCTCCAGCTCCGATGAGGAGGAAGAGTCAGACATGGCTTGCCCCAATGGTAAAGAGCTGGCGATGCTGATAACCATTGCTGAAAGCCCGGAGGTCTCACCAGCTGGTCACTGAATGAAGGCAACCCCAACGACTGGAACTGCTGGCCCCTAATCTCAGGGGAAGGTCAGTCAGGGAGAAGCCTCTTGCACCAAGATGGCGGCCCAAGGGTCCGTCAAGATGGCGGGTGCCACATGGCGTGAGGCTGGGGTGCCAGAAGATGAGCAGCGGACTTGTACTGGCGGCCCGAGGGTCCTACCAGATGCCGCGCTGTGCGCCTGTCGCTTTAAGCCTTTCTGCAGTGTAGCGGCTGATGGCAAGGCTAGCCGGGCTTTCCGCGGCTGCTCTCTGCCTAATCCAGGTGATTTGTACTCTGGCCGGGATTGCTGTGTTCCGGCGTTGCGGAGGCTGTCCCACACCCGGGACGTGAAGCCAGCTTGCTCCTTTTAAAAGCAAGGCGCCGGGCGATAGGGCGGTAGCGTGGGCGGCTTGAAGTTCCGTGCCCCCCCGCCCAGCTGATTAGCGCTGCCGGCTCTCACAGCGCCGATCCCAGCAATGAAAGACGAAAATAAACGCGGTACAAAAGGAAGGTAATCAAAAATAAACCAAAAGCCTAATCGCCCCTAGGAAAGGGAAAGAGAAAAAAACTGAAGGTACAACTTAGAGGAGGAAAAATACCTTAGGATCCAGGAGCTCCCAAAAACACTTCAGCGTTTGCCAACAACTGAGCGAAGACTGGGGTATCATGTGATTGGGGGTGTGGCTGGGGCAGCCGGGAAAGGGGAAGTTCTTTTCTTAAAGCTACACTCAGTTGTTTGCCAAGGCTGAAGCATTTAACCATTGATGGATAGTGGGAGCAGCGCACAGGAAAAGCACAATGTAAGAAACACTGCAAAATTATTGAACAGTCCCTGAAAATGGTGGGACAGTCTTATCCGGGGAACATACCATATTTTTCGGAGTATAAATTGCACCTTTTTCCCCAAAAAAGAGGGTGAAAATCTGAGAGTGTCTTATACACTGAATGTAGCCCTGCCCACCCACTGGCCTCCGCGCGTCGCATTTTCCAGTGGTTCCAGGCGGCGGGGATCCTCACTTCCACTTGGATTTTGATAATGAGCGGCACAGATCTTTTTATCCATTTAAAACAAGCCCTATCACCCTACGCGCATTTAACTGGAGTGGATGGGGTGGGGGATAATTTTCATGGGGGCAGAAGAGGGACTTGGCACCGAAGGCTCCACTCCCAAGACAACCCCCATCTTCCTATCTATAACCGTAGGTACTGAAAGCCTGGCTTTCTCTCAGCAAGGCCCCATAGAGACACAGCAGTTCAGTCCTCCTGGACGCTGTCATCTCGTAAACACGGTGCGATTGAGGTTGGTCCCTCCACCGCTCTCTTAAACTGCACTGCACTGTGTTTTTCTGACTTGTTGATAAATGATCCTGGGAGAAAGCAGCAGCCGGCCACTGCGGTGGTGGCGCTGATCTGTTTCAGGTGGTCAAAAGGCCAAGTGGTTGTGTGGAGCTGAGACATTTCTCCTTCACGCTGCCCCCCCCCAGCTGCTCAATGCAGTTCAGTTTAAGAGGGCAAGGGGGGAACCAACCTCGACCGTGGATGGAGCCCCTCTGGGTACGAAGACCATTTGGGAGAAGAAGGTGGCTGAGGTGGGAGGAGTGTAGGCACAAGGGAAGGTGCGAGGAGGGAGGGGAACTGCAGGAGAAGCAGCCCTTCTCCCCTTCTTCCAGCAACAGGAGTGTGTGTCTTCTTAATGTGCCCAGAGTTTTCTTCTTCTTCCCCTTTAGCCACCGAGAGCTCCAAGTCCTCCCAGGGCCTGCCTGGAAGCGGCTCCAGCAGGTCTGACAGCTGCCTTCATAACTTGTGCGAGGACTGGAGATCCCCACTCCCTACAGCAGCAGACTTCTCCTTAACCTCCCAAGAGTTCTGCTCCCATGGCTGCTGCACGGCATAGGGTGAAGATGGTCCGTGCAGACCACCTGCAGGCTTCGGGTGTGTTGGGTGGGCTTGCATTTTCAAGGAACTGCTGGCTTGCTGGGCGCTGCGCAGATGTAAGGCAAGGCGCTGCCACCCAAAAACACTGTTGCCGCGATCTCCACTGCCTGGAACCACTCAAAAACGCAAAGCTCTTTTTTTGCCTCTGCACACCCTGTTTTTGGAATCGAGGAGGCAGCGGAAATCATGGCAACAGTGTTTTTGGGTGGCAGTGCCTTGCCTTATGCCCCCTACGCAGCACCCACTTTGCCAACCAAGTGCCGATCTCTGCGTTTCCCTGGGCCGCTTCCAGAATCAGGCTCCAACTGAAGCAGCAAAGGCGCAGGGGGCTTACTGGGAAGCCCGGCACCATGTTTACAGATGGCAGCATCCAGGAGGACTGAAGTGCAGCGTCTCTATGGGGTCTTGCTGCGAGAAAGCCAGACTTTCAATGCCTACGGCTCTAGGTAGGAAGATGGGGGCGTCTTGGGAGTGGAGCCTTCGGTACCAAGTCCCTCTTTCTAAAATAAATACTACATCGTCCGTGAATGCTTGTAATTTATACTCCTGGTTTTTTGTTCTTAATCCTTTTATTTCATTGTCATTCCTAATTTCATTCAACAGTGGTTCCAATGCTAATATATATAATATAGGAGAGAGAGGACATCCTTGTCTCACTCCCTTGGATATTTTAAATTGGTCTGTTGTCTCTCCATTTATCCATATTTTTGCAGTTTGGTCGGAGTATATTGTTTTGATCATATTTAAAAATTTATCGCCGGTTCCCATTTTTTCTAATTGTAATGTTAGGAATGCCCAATTAAAGTTGTCAAACGCCTTCTGTGCATCAAGGAAAAGTAAGGCCATTTTTTCATCCAATTTTTGCTTGTAGTATTCCAGAATATTGATTATTGTTCTTGTGTTGTTATTGATTTGCCTATTTGGAATGAATCCATTTTGGTCTGGATGGATGTAATCCACGATAATTTTCTTCATTCTCTGGGCCATGATTGATGTAAATAATTTATAATCTGCGTTTAGAAGCGATATGGGTCTGTAGTTTTTAGTTTGGGTGAGATCTGAGTCTTCTTTAGGTATCAGTGTGATAATTGTCTCAATCCATGATTTGGGAATTTTGGCTTCTAAAATTGCTTCATTCAGGACTTGTAGTAAAATATCACCTACTGACTGATGTTCAATTTTGTAGAATTCCGCCAGGATGCCATCTGGACCTGGTGTTTTATTGTTATTCTGCTTCTTCTTTGCTTCAATTAATTCTAACATCGATATTGGTCTGTTCAAGAGTTCTCTTTGGGTTTCCTTTATTTCTTGAATGTTGGTTTTATTTATATACTCTTTTACTTTTTCCAATTGGATTTCTTCCTGTGCATATAGTTCCTGATAGAAATTCTTTACAATTCGCTTTTTTTCCTCATTCGTGTGCTACAATTGCCCTTGTTCGTCTTCTGGCTGATGTATTAGTCCTTTTTCTTTTCTTTCTTTAACTTATAGGCCAACCAACGTCCTGTTTTATTTGCGTATTCAAATTGGTTTTGTTTTGCCATTTTAATTTTCCTAGCTATTTCTGTTGTTGTTATTAGATTTATTTCATGTTTAATAAGATTTATTTTTTCCTTGATCTCTTTCTTGTCGGGTCTGTTCTGTAATTCTGCTTCCTGTTTTCCAAGATCGATCAATAAATTATTTCTTCTTTGCTGTTTCTCTCTATTTTTCTTCGCCTTGAATGAAATTGTTAGTCCTCTTATATATGCTTTTGTGGTATCCCATAAAACTTGCAATGATGTTTGTTCCCTCTTGTTTATTTGAAAAAATATCTCCATCTCTTTCTTTATCACCTCTATGTATTCTTTATCTTTGATGATCTCTCTGTCCATCATCCATCTTCCTCTTTTTTGCTGGCCTTTCCAGACTATTGTTATAGGACTGTGATCTGCCCATACATTCGGTGTAATTTCAATTTCTTTTATGTTTTCTCTTAATTCTGCAGTCATCCAGGCCATGTCTAGTCTGGACCAGGACTGGTGGGGGCTTGAGTAATACGTATACTGTTTTTTGGTTTTATTCAATTCTCTCCAGGCATCTTTCAATTGTAACTCTTGAATCATATCCTTAAAGATGTCAGGTAGTGTCTTTTTCCTGGATTTATTTTTTTTATTACTTTGGTAATCATAATCCATATCAACGATCGTGTTATAGTCCCCTACTATACATATATGTTCGTAATCTAATTCTTTAATTTTATTGTGTATTTTTTTAAAGTATTCTTTTTGGTTCCCGTTCGGAGCATATATTGATATCAGTAATATGTTTTGGGCCTCCATCTTAATGTCTATCATTAATATCCTGCCTTCTCCATCTGTGTAGATTTGTTTTGCCTGAATATGACTTTTAATGTATACTGCAATGGCTTTTTTTTTTTTTTTGATCTGATAATGAGGTGAATAGTGTTCCTAGTCTTCCGTTTTCTAGTAACTGTTGATGTTGTTTTTTGATATGTACTTCTTGTAAATTGATAATGTCTATGTCTAATTTTTGTAGTTTTTTGAAAGTATGTGTTCTTTTAGTTGGTAAATTAAGCCCGTTTATATTGATTGAGATTAATTTCAGTGCTCGTCCCATTTTCCTTACTTTCTTTTTGTTAGTCTAAGTCTACTTGTGTTTCTTGTTACCATTTGTGTTTTCCCCCTGGCCCCTTCTCTCTCCATCTTCTCCCTTTCCCTAGACTCCTTCTCTTCCTTTTCTTTTTTTGTTTCCTCCGTGGAGTGTTCCTGGTTTGTGTTTTCCGAATCACGCCTAGTTTCCTGTTCTTCTTCTATTATAAAGTGAGTATCAAAAAATTCTTGTGCCTTCTCTATCGTGTCGATTTTATATTTTTTATCATCCCAGGATATTAGAATTCCCTCTGGCACCAGCCAGCGGAACATTAGTTTATGTTGGTTCAGTAGGGTTGTCAAGAAATTATAGTTTTTTCTGTGTTCTCTTATTCTTCTTGGGACTTGTTTTAGGGTTATTATTTCCTTTCCTTTATAGCAAGTTTCTCCCTCTCTCATTAATGTGTAGATCTCTTCTTTTACAGTTTTGCGTGCAAATCTAACATGTATTTCTTTAGGTAATTTGTTCCTACGAGCGTAGTTCGTATGAACCCTATAAATTTTGTCAATTTCCCTACTAATCTCGTTTTTTTCCTTCTGGGGAATCTCTGCTAATATATCTGTCATCAGGTCCCTTAAATCTTCTCCTTTAGTTTCTGCGATTTTTGAAACCGTAAAAAGAATGATGCCTTTTCTAATTCTAAGTGGGTAATCGACTCTTCCAGTTCTCTATTTAGTTCCATTTGATTTCGTTCGATATTATCCATCTTTTTCTCAGTTAAAACCATTTTTGCTTCCATGTTTTGAATTCGTTCTTCATTTTTAACTATGTTTTGTTGTATTCTCTCAATCTGATCGTCCATTTTTTTTATATTATTGTTTATTTGTCCTACTTCTGATTTCAATTCCTCGTGGTTCTTTTTTGTTTCTTCGTGATTATTCACTATTGTTTCTTGGGTCTTGTTCATCCCCTCCTGAATCATGGCTAGTATAGACTGTATATTCTGTATATTGAGTGCGGTGGAAACTTTTTCTTTGTCTGTAGTTAGCATCGTGTCTATGGTTTTTTGTTGTGCTGGCGAAGATTGTGTAGGTGTTTGATTTGCTGTTATTTTTTTCCCTGTTTTGGTTATTGTTATTGCAGGTGTTGTCATCTTTGTTTTTTGCATTACTTTTTCCCAGATTTTCATGCACTGATTTGGTTGAGGGTAAATTAATATATTGATATTTAGTGATTGATTTGTATAATCTTAATTTTAATGATTCCACTTGAAATATCGTTATATAAGGATCGGATTAATTAATTGAGAGGGGTTAGGAGGAAAATGCAGTATTTTAACAATTCATTTCTCTGTTCTTTTTCCTATACAATATAATATTTATATACCAAGTTGTATTAATGATAAATCACATTTTGTATTCTTACTATTACTTAGTTATTCTCAAAATTATTGAGATTTTATATAAACAGTCTAAGATCTTCAACTGACTTATTTCACAGTACTTAAATTCACTTTAACACTAAACAATATCTATATAACCTCTATGTAATAAGTATGTAAAATCTCGTCAATGGGATTTAAGATTCTCTATAAAACAATCTAAAATGTTATATTAAGTTGTGTCACAATTACCAGTATTTACTACTTGTATTTACTATCACAATTATTATTCCTTAATAATATCTATAACTGTCTCTATGCTATATCTATGTTAATATCTAACCTTCTAATCAATACACAATATAATTCCCCTTAATCAATATATTTCTGTAAAATCTATATACTTAATTCAGTGGTGTGGGAAACAGTAAAAGGAAAAATATTATTAAGTCAGTTCTTTAGTATATATTATAATAACTTCAAGTTTTAGTTTTCTTTAAACAGAGTTAAGTAAGTTTTAAGTTTGGTTTTATAAAGTAAATGAAATAACTGTATTTTGATGATTTAATGTCTTAAAGTTCTCCACTATATCACTTCCAGACCAATTAGGATTACTTCCTTCTCCTTCTTTCTTCATTCTTCAGTTCGCCTTCTTTTTGTCCAGCTTTCACAGTTCTGATGCAATAGTCTCTAATAAATCTGTAAATCAATTTGTTCCGGTTTTCCTATATAGCAAGTTATATCTCCTTTACCAACAGAGTCAGTGTATCTTTCTAATGTCTCGTTACAAGTCTCGTATCTGTGGTTTTAACTTGTTACTGTCACTGGATACAAAGTGAAAGTTTTCTTCTCCAGATCCTCAGTCCGCCATTCGCTACTGTTCAGCTAATTTCATTCCACCCACAACGTTCTTAAATAGTTTCAATTCTTTGAGTTTCACTTTCTACAATTACTCTCTTAGTCTTTTTTTTCTCTACCAAATCAAGATGTATTGTTGTAAAGTTATAATCCACTGCTTACTTGTAATCCTTTTTTTTTTTACTGTCGCTCATTCCTTTCGCCTGTCAAATCTGCGTTGTCACTGTGGATATTGAGCTTCGCTCCAATCTCTGTCTCTCGCCGCTTGCCTGATGATCTTGCCGCCGCTTTTTGGAGTCCTATTCTCGCCAATTTCTTTAAATCCTTATAGTTATACCTTCGTTATTCAATTAACTTAGTCCTTACCAATGTTTCTCTTTGTAATCTTCGCTTCCACACTTGTCGGTTGACAGCGCTCCGGCCAGCCAAGATGGCTGGTTTTTTCCCAGCTGGATTTAGGGGGCTTTTCTCTGAACCTTCGGAGTGATTGCTGTCATTCCGAGGTCCTAGAGAATCCTCCTTTTTCTATCGATCTCTCCATGGTCGATAGTGCCAAAAACGGCTTCCAATCAAGAATTTTGGAACTTCGGGGACGGAGCCTCGTTCCCCTCGTTCCTTACATGCTGACGTCATCGCTGGAAGTCACCATTAAAAGTATTTCAATTGTTACAGTTTATACTTATTCATATTTCTAAAAAAAATAATAAAAACTTATCATTGTCTAGATTTCAAAAATACAAAGACAAATATTCCAATTATTATTCATTTCATTTTTACAATCATGATTTCCCATTTATTTCTTACTACTATTCATATTTCAATTCTAAATATGTATAATATCTTTCTCTTTCATTTCTTTTTCTCCCTTCCCATTTTTATTTTTGCCTTTTTCTTTCTCTTTTTTTTCTTTTGTGTTTTAAAATCTTGAACTCTCCTCTTTTGCCCTAAATTTCCCATTGTTTGCACCTACTTTTTTTGGTGAGGAAAAAGAAGAAAAAGAAATCTCCCTCTGCCTCTACCTAATTTTGCGATGTTGCAGCAAACAGCAAACAACCTGCTTTACTTTCATTTTCATTTTCAGCATAGCTTGATTAGCACGAGGAAAAAAAAATCTGCTCCAGCAAGCAGCAGAGCCCTGCCCAAAACAGCTGAGAGCAAATCAGCTGAGAGTCAGATCCAATCAACTTGTGCTAATTAGGCTGTGCTGAAGCTGAAAAGAGCTGTTTTTTCTTGCTGTTTGCTTGCAAGGAGGTAACTGCTGTAAGGCACAGGCCAAAGGGTGGGGGCCAGTGTGTGGCGGGGCTACACTTGGTGTATAAGACGCACCTAAATTTTCACCCCCTTTTAGGGGGGAAAAAGGTACATCTTATACTCCGAAAAATATGATATGTTGCCTAGGTAGTAGATCGCAAGGAAGTCAAGACAAAAGCACAAAAAACCTACACCATATAGAAAGGTACACTCCATTCACCAAGAAGGTGATGCAATTATTTCTGTGGGCTGGAAGATATTAAATACATTTTATTTCTCACATCTCCTAAAATACAAACCCTCATAGACTTCCCTAAGAACAGCCTACTGAAGTCTATTGGGCATCAGCATGCCAGAAAACCTTTTACAAGTTGAAAACTGTGCTGTGCATGAACCCAATATTAAAACAATATTCATCTACTATTCCTGCTATATGTTAAAAAATGTTATGTGAGCCTTATATTGATCTTGATGTGACTAGAGGAAGACACATTCTTAAGTGAATTACTAAAAGCCTACAAGCACACTTGTGGTGTTGAGACTTTAGCATAATGATAGATTACCAATTGAAGTGGAAGAAAGATACAATTCAAAGACTCACACATGGGTACTTCACTTTCCAATTATACAAGTTTTCAGCTTTACTGTAATTACTAGGATAAAGATACAGATTCAAGAAAAAAATTTGCAAACAGTGACTTGAAAATTCCTTCATTATCAGTAAAGAGACCCATCATTTCACACAAAGGAAATAAAAAAGAAAATGAGGAAGATTCTACTCAGTATTAAAGATACATCCCATTTATAAATGAGAAACAGTTTAGTTGCCAGAATTCTTGTTGTCATCTTTTTTTCCTTTTGAATAAATATTGGTAACAAGACTTCGTGAGAATTGTGCTTAGGAAAGAAATTACTTGCATTTTTTTCGAAAATGCCAAGAACCGACATTAATATCAATATGGCAAACAACTTTTAAGTGCCAGATTTTTTGTCAATGTACTGAATAGGTACAGAGTGTATCACCCATAATGGGACAAATAATATAGAAAAATATCCTCAAGAAGATAAAAAGTTAGCCAAATAAAACTTTGGAGCTTTAACTAAAAGTATGCAGGGATTTTTTTTGAGAAGACAAGTAAAAAAACATCTGCCATTGTCTCTCACTAACTTTTAAGGTTCATCTCCCGCTAACTTTTAAGGTTCCTGCCAAATAAGAGGAGGAGCCAATCCTTTAAAGTAGGTTATAATTTCCTCAACTTCTTTGGTAAGGAGGAAGATAGTGTGAAGTTGTGAAAAAGGTTTGCAATGAGATAGGGTGTAGGAGGGCAGCCAAAGATGCTAAAGAATATGTGACAGAGTTGAATATGTTAGTGGGTGACTGTGAAAAACATTTGAGAAAGTCAGCATGCAGAAGACTACGAAGCTTTGAGAGTGGTGGAGGATAAGTTGGGAGCAATGGTAATAAATTCAGAAAGACTCAGGAGGCCAGCAGCAGGCCACTAACACCAGTAGCAAGCCACCAAGGTCTGTTTGATCAGCACAATAGCAGCTTCTCCCTCTCTAAGTAAAGCCAAAATGTATGAAGGCCCCAGTGGCAGCTGGCAGTAAGAATCCACAACAAATGGTCGTTGCTTACCTGAACGACCCTTTTGTACTCGCTGTGAAGACACTCCTCAGACTGGGTAACGATCACTCTCATTTGCGCTGCTGAGTGTCAATCAAATCCCTCTGGAGCTGGATCCACCTCACTTCCTGCTCCTTCCTCAGACTTTTCACGAAGACAACTTGGACCAATAGCAGTAGAATCGACAGTGAGAGACTCCACCAAGTAGACAGACAGGAAGCAGACAGCTACAGAGGGAGAAAAAGCAGACCTCCACCAAAGCCAGGCACGGCCCAGAAAAAGGGAGGGACGGAGTGTCTTCACAGCGAGTACAAAAGGGTCGTTCAGGTAAGCAACGACCATTTTCCTACTCGCTGTTCAGACACTCCTCAGACTGGGACATACCCAAGTTAGAGTAAAAAAGGGGGGGAACTAAGCCGTAGACTGGCCTTGGGGAGAGATTACAGCCTGTAATACCCTTCTGCCAAAGGCAGCATCTGCCGAAGCAAACTTATCCAGCCTATAGTGACTTACAAAGGATGAAAGGGATGACCATGTGGCCGCCCGGCAGATATCATCTACTGAAGCCTGGGTAGCCCAAGCCGCTGAGGTTGCAGCGCTACGGGTAGAATGGGGCAGTATCCCACCCGGGACGGGGGCCCCACTTAATTCATATGCCTTAGATATACAGGCCTTGAGCCACCTGCCCACTGTAGTCGAGGAGCCCTTCTGACCCAGGGAAGAGGGAAGGAAGGACACCAACAGAGACTCAGTCTTGCGAAAGGGGGCAGTCCTCTTAAGATATCTTCTCAATGCCCGTCGCACATCCAAAGTATGCCATCGCTTCTCAGCCGGATGACGCGGGTTCGGGCAGAAATTGGGCAAGACGAGTTCTTGGGCTCGATGAAAACGAGTGTTCACTTTGGGCACAAAGGCCGGGTCGAGGCGTAGAACAACCCGGTCAGGATAGAAAACACAGAGATCACTCCTCATGGATAAAGCGGCAATTTCGGATACTCTGCGTGCTGAAGTTACTGCCAACAAAAAAGCCATCTTGAAAGACAAGTAACGTAGGCTGGACGAAGCAATGGGTTCGAACGGTGGATTCGTTAAGGCCTGCAGCACCAAGGTAAGGTCCCAAGTGGGGTAGCGATGGATCGGCGGCGGCCGCAGGTTTGAGACCCCTTGGAGAAAGGAACGAATCCTGGGGTCCTGAGCCAAAGGAACACGAGCCTCTCCTGACAGGACAGTGGCCAGGGCCGCCACCTGTCGGCGCAGAGTCGCAGGAGCCAGGCCCTTGGAAAACCCCGCATGTAGAAAACCTAGAATGTCCGAAACAGATGCAGATGTGGGGTCTACGTGATGATCTCCGCACCATCTGGTGAATGCATTCCATGAAGTGTTGTAAATACGAATTGTTGATGGTCTTCGAGCTGCCTGAATAATGGAGATAACATCGTCAGACAGGTTGTCCTTGAAGAGCTTTATGCGCTCAAATGCCACACGGCTAATCGAAGCCATTCTGGTTCCGGATGACGGACGGCCCCTTGAGTTAGTACTAACTTGTCGAGTGGAATCCTCCATGGTGGTTCGACCGATAAGTTCTTGAGGTCGGCGAACCACTCTCGACGGGGCCAATACGGCGCTACTAGTAGAAGGTTCGCCCGTTCTTGAATGACCTTCCGCACTACCCTGGAGATGACAGGAAGGGGAGGAAAGGCGTAAAGAAGGCCCCGGGGCCACTGACTTCGAAGAGCATCCAGCCCTTCTGCTGCTGGGGACGGGTAGCGGGAAAAGAATCTCGCAATTGGGTGTTCCGAGCCGTCGCGAAAAGGTCCACTAGGGGAAGGCCGAACCTCTTGGACAGGTCCTGGAACAGGCCGGGATCCAACCTCCACTCGGCGTGATCTATTTGGTCTCTGCTGAGCCAATCTGCTTCTTGATTGAGAGTCCCCAAAATGTGTTCCGCTTTTATCGACGAGAGGTGAAGTTCCGCCCACGACAGAAGGCGCTTCGCCTCCTGCATTAGTGTCCATGAACGGGTGCCCCCTTGTTTGTTGTTATGGGCTTTGGTGGCCACATTGTCCGTCAGAATCAGAAGATCCTGGCGATATACAAGGCGTTTGAAGTGAATCAGGGCGAGACGGACCGCTCTGAGCTCGAGCCAATTTATATTGTGTTGCAGTTCCTTTGACGACCAGACACCTTGGGCTAACTGACGGTCGAGGTGCGCCCCCCAGCCTCGCAGACTCGCGTCCGTGGTCAACACCATCCGAGCTGGTTCCAAGAAGGGGGAGCCCTTGTCGAGGGCCGGAGACAGCCACCACCTCAGTGAAAGGCGCACAGGAGCTGGAACTGTTACCTTGAGAAGAGTCTCTGCTCGACCTTGTCTCTGGTAAGGGAGCAGAAACCATTGAAGGCGACGTAGATGGAAATGTGCCCAGGGGACAATGTCTATGCATGAGATTAATTTCCCCAGAAGCTGGGAGAGTGTCAGTAAGGTCACAGTTCTGTGTAGTAAGACTTGAGACACCAGATTCCGTATGCTGACTCGTCTGTCTGGAGATAGGAAGACCACACACAGATTGGAATCTATTGTTGCCCCAAGGTGCAGAATGCGAGACGTGGGAAGTAGATGGCTTTTGGCCAAATTCAAAGTGAACCCGTGGTCTTGAAGGGTCTGAAGTACTAGCTCCCGGTCGTGGGTCGCCTGTTCTGGAGAGGACGACAGGATCAAAATGTCGTCAAGGTAGCATGCCAGACGAACAGGAACCTCTCTGAGCGACGTTGCTAACGCCGCCAGCAACTTTGTAAAGGTCCTCGGAGCGGACGAAAGGCCAAATGGCATAGCCCGGTATTGGAAGTGGTGGTCTCCAAACGCAAAACGGAGGTACTGTCTGTGGGAGTTGTGAATGGGTACGTGCAAGTACGCTTCCTTCAGATCTACAGATTGCATGAGATCCCCTCGTCGGATGCAGCCGAGCAGGGACTTGAGGGAATGCATTTTGAACCGACGGTACAAGATGTGATGATTGAGACGTCGAAGGTTCAGAATGCCTCTCCAATCGCCCAAACTCTTCGGGACCAGGAATAGTGTTGAATAAAAGCCGGTTTTGAGTTGGTCCGGTGGAACTTGTTCTATGGCCTGAATCTGTAACAGATGATAAATTTCGAGCGAAAGAAGGGAACGCTTCTCCGACTGAAGTGGCCAAGGGCAGTGAACATAAAAGTCCTGTGGCATGGTGGTGAATTCCAAACGTAACCCTTCGGTGACAGTTTGGACAATCCAGGCATCTGAGGTGGTAGTTGGCCACAGGTGAGAGAATGCCTGGAGCCTGCCCCCGATGGGGACCAGGTGCGGTGAGTCACTTACCGCGCCTGGAAAAACGGCCCGCTGACTGCCTGAAGGGTCGCCTGAAGTTGGATTGTCGGCGACCGCGGTCACGAAAGGGCGCCCTGTCCGAAGCTGGCTGGTACTGAGACTGCGAAGATCTGTAGTAAGAGGTGCCACCAGCGCCTTGCTCCTGTCGAAAGGACTGTCGATTATAAGGTGCATAGCGCCTATCCTGACGCCGGAAGGACGTGGGTAACACCTTCTTCTTATCCCTATTCTCGATCAGCACAGAGTCCAGGGAGGAGCCAAATAAGGCAGAGCTTTTGTAAGGGGCGGCAGTCAAATGCCACTTGGACTTGGCGTCAGCTCTCCAGTTACGGAGCCACAAGAGACGTCTTGAAGATACTGTCGAAGCTAAAGCCCGGGAAGCAAACTTAGCTGCGTCCAAGGACGCATCAGCTGAATATTCGGCAGCTGCGACCAGTTTGGCTAAATCCTGCTGTAATCGTGCATCTCCCGGGGGAAGTCTTTCCTTCAATTGGCGCAACCACACCAGCGATGCCCGATTAAAAAATGATGAGGAGGTTGCAGCACGAATAGCCCAAGCCGCAGCTTGGTGTGTTTTACGAAAGCCCATTTCGGCTCTCTTGTCCTCAAACTTGAGACCATCTCCCGCCACACCTACCAGGATGGAAGACGATGTGAGTCTCGCCACCGGATCATCAACTGTAGGTAACTGCAAGAGAGCGTCCAACACAGGAGCCGAGGCATAGAGTTTTCGATCAAATGAATTCGGCCCCGACGAAGAGGCGGGGCGGTCCCAGGGCTTTTGTACAACCTGGCAGAAAAGATCCGGACAGGGAACAAAATCCTCATCAGGCTGAGGCAGATTGAACAAGTTATTATTGGGGCCTGATGGAGCAGAAGCAGAGGAACCTTGAAGAGGCGTGGAATCCATATTAGTGGCAGCTTTTGCTTTGCGCAGGAGAGAGCGAAACAAAGAAGGCTTAAATAGTCCCGGAAAGGCCGGCTTGTCCTGAATCTCCTCCTCATCCCCTGACATCTCAAAGTCATCTAGGAAATCTTCCTCCCGGGCTGATTCAGGCTCAAGACTACAAGCAGCAGATAGCTGCTGATGTTGTGGAGCAGGAGGATGCACAGAACAGGCAGAAGTAGTAGGGCACGCTGGAGCGGGTAAGGCACCAGTGGCTTGCTGCAACCCCATTTGGAACATATGTGACATAGCGTGAGTAAAAAAGGACTGAAAATCCACAGACTGAAGGAAGCCCGGGCCCGTCTCAGGATGGAGGCCGGCTGCAGTGGGTGTAAAGGTAGCTTCAGGACCTGACCTGGAAGCTTGAGAAATATGACTTGCAAAACTAGAGGAGCGAGACCTAACACTAGGCCCTGGCTGATTAGTTGCAGAAGTTTGGACCTCCTGAGAGGCCAATGGCTCATCCTCCCTCAGATCACTGGCCAACAAACCTCCACTATGAGAGGCCGAGGGCTCACAGGTCACCTCGTGGCTCAAGCCTTCAGGAATTGGATCTTGACCAGGGTCCTGGGCCTGTTGTCTAGCCTTAGCAAACCGCTTTTCTAATGCCTTATGCCTCCTTTGGGCATCCTTATCTGCAGTAGCAGATTTGGAGGACTTCTCCTGTCTAGAAGCCTTAGACTTTTTCCCCCTGAGCTGTTTAGGGGAAGGTACAGGGGAGGGAGATGGACTTTTGTCCAGATCAGAGGAAAGAGCAAGTTCCTCCCTGTCACCCATGATTAATCACCCAAATGAATTAATTTATTTTCACCAATCAATTGTAAATAGACAAGAATTAATTCTATAGAAATAATTGAATATTAGCAAGCTAAATCTAAATGTTTTTTTTAATATATATATATATAAAAAATTATTTGTAAGCAAAACCGTGCTATCAGTAAACAAGGTAAGCGCCCCCTCCTTTTTTTTTTTTTTTTTAAGAAATATAAATCAATTTAAACAATATATACTTCCCTGTGTCTTTCAGAGAACCGTGCTGCAGACAGTTGCCAAGTGCAGGTACGATCAGGACAGCGTCCTCACCTGCTGCCAATCTAGCGACCCTGAAAACCAAAGCCCAGGTCGCTAAGGCCACGGAGAGAGCAAAACGGCGGCGAGGATCAGGGCTCAAAATGGCGGCCCGCGAGGCGACGTTTCAAAAGTCCTAAGCCAGGCGAAACACAGCGCCTGCGGCCGGACTGAAGCTGCAGCTATAAGATAATCACTATTCCTTTTAAAAAGGCTAATGAGTATGCCAGCCGGCAGGGACTCAAGCCGATAGACGTAATGGCCACAAAGGCAGTCCAAAACCTCGCAAAATGACTGGCAAAATGGCGGCAATGGCAGCAATGGCGGGAACAGCTGAATAGAATTAACCGCCAGCCAAGCCAAGCCGCTAGCGGCGGCCGGAGCCCCGAACCGCCGATACGCGCTTTAAACTTCACCAAAGTGAAGGCAATCGAAGCGCAGCACTTTTAAACAGAAAACAAATGATATTGAGTCAATTCCCTTGAACTAAGACAAAAATAATAAAGAAATTTAAACTAGAGAACAGACACTCAATGCTATTGCAATGGCTGAGTGAAAAAGTCTGAGGAAGGAGCAGGAAGTGAGGTGGATCCAGCTCCAGAGGGATTTGATTGACACTCAGCAGCGCAAATGAGAGTGATCGTTACCCAGTCTGAGGAGTGTCTGAACAGTGAGTAGGAAAACACATATACACCAGCATGTATGGGGTGTGGTGCTAATTCGCCTCCTCGCAGTGCACCCTCGATAGCATGGTAATGTGAACCTAACAACTAGCAACAATTGGCAGCCAGACTACATTGAAGAATTGGCAGTTAATGACAGTTGGCAGCCAGACATCTTTGTAGAACTCCTGGCTCTCTCTATATATGGCAATGGATTAAAATCTACTCCTGGCTCCCCGTCTTGAGCCACATTGCACCACCAGCTCTACGAAGGCAGGAAGCTTAGTGAAGGAGTATAACAAAATTATTTAACTTTGACATCAACACCTGCAGATGGTGCAGATGGGCCTGCTGATTGTGTACCTGGCTCCCTGCCGTGTGGCAGCGGCCCTGCCCGAGCTGCTCAACATGATAGCCGGGGTGGCAGTTGATACCCCCAGACTTATGGTCATAGGGAATTTCAATCTGCCATCTGTCGGTGAAACATCAGAGGCAGTTCGGGAGTTCATGGCTTCCATGACAGCCATGGACCTGACCCAGTTAGTTCATGGCCCTACCCACACGGGGGGACACACTCTGGACTTGTGTTTTGTCTCAGGTCAGTGGCTGAATGATCTAGAAATACGGGATATAGTTATTGAACCCTTGTCATGGTCAGATCACTCACTCCTTCGACTCGACTTTCGTACCGCCACACCTCGCAGCAGGGAGGCATCTGATGGATCTGGATAGGTTCCTGACGGAGCTTGGGCCATTCCCTGAGGCTCTGGCTCACGACTTGACTGAAGAACTGGTGGCCGCCTGGGATAGAGCAGCTGCTGGAGCTTTGGACCACGTTGTGCCTTTGCGGCCTCTGACCCAGTGCTGATCCCAGGTGGCTCCCTGGTTCTGAGGAAGCTGAAGGAGATGAAGTACCCAAAAAGATCCCTGGAAAGCGACTGGAGGGCCAGCCGCTACGAAACTGACCGAACACTGGTAAGGTCTCATATTAAGATCTACCTAGTGGCGATACGGGCGGCAAAATCAAACTATTTTTCTGCTCTTATTGCGTCTGCAGAGAACCACCCAGCAGCCATTTAGGGTGACCCGCTCCCTTCTCCATTTGGGAGCGAGGGAAGACCCCTTGCAGGGTAGGGCTGAGGATTTTATCATGCAATTCCTGCATGATAACGTCACTCAGATTCGGGAAGGCCTGGACTCCGATTGGGTAGATTCAGATGGAGTGACGGAGGTGGGTCTTGAGAGTGTTATCTGGGAGGGGTTTGACCTTGTGACTCCCGAGGACGTGGACAGGATTCTGGGTAGGCTTAGCGCTGCCACATGTTTATTGGACCTGTGTCCCTCCTGGTTGGTGCTGGCCTCGTGGGCGGTTACACGAGGCTGGCTCCAAGGGATTATTAACATTCTTTGAGTGAGGGTTTCTTCCCTCTCTCCCTGAAAGAGGCAGTGGTGAGGCCCCTCCTCAAGAAGCCTTCCTTGGACCCGGCTGTACTAGCGAACTATCGTCCAGTCTCCAACCTTCGCTTTGTGGTGAAGGTTGTTGAGAGTGTGGTGGCGCGACAACTTCCCCAGTACCTGGATGAAGTTGTCTATCTAGATCCGTACCAGTCGGGCTTCAGGCTGGGGTACAGCATGGAAACGGCACTGGTCGCATTGGTTGATGATCTCTGAAGGGCTCGGGACAGGAGCTGTTCCTCTGTCCTGGTCCTATTAGACCTCTCAGCAGCTTTTGATACCATTGACCATGGTATCATGCTGCGCCGATTGGAGAGGTTGGGAGTGGGAGGCACCGTGTTGTGGTGGTTCTCCTCCTTCCTCTCTGACCGTACACAGTTTGTGTTGGCAGGTGGACAGAGGTCGACCTCGAGGCGCCTTGTTTGTGGGGTGCCGCAAGGGTCAGTCCTCTCTCCCCTTCTGTTCAACATTTATGTGAAACCGCTGTGTGAGAACATCTGTGGTTTTGGGGTGAAGTGCCATCAGTACACTGATGATACTCAGCTGTACATCTCCACCCCGGACCACCCTAATGATGCCCCTGACGTGATGTCCCGGTGCCTGGAGGCCATGCGGATCTGGATGGGGAGAAACAAGCTCAGATTCAACCCTTCCAAGACCGAGTGGCTGTGGTTTCTGGCGTCCCGATATAGCCAGCTAGCTCCATCGCAGACTATTGGGGATGAGATCTTGACCCCCTCAGAGAGGGCTCGCAACTTGGGTGTTCTCTTGGATACACGGCTGTCTTTAGAAGACCATATGATGGCTGTGGCCAGGGCAGCTTTCTATCAGGTTCGCCTGATTCACCAGTTGCATCCCTTTCTGGACCAGAACGCCTTGCGCACGGTCAATCACACCCTCATCACGTCCCGTCTGGAATACTGTAATGCTCTCTACATGGGGCTCCCGTTGAAGAGCACTCGGAGGCTCCAACTGGTCCAGAATGCAGCCATGCGGGTGATTATGGGGGCGACATGGTGCACCCATGTAACACCTCTCCTGCGCGAGCTGCACTGGCTACCGGTGGTCTTCCAGGTGCGATTCAAGGTGCTGGTCACCACCTTTAAAGCACTCCATGGCTTAGGACCCGGGTATATATGAGATCGCCTTCTGCCACCAATAGCCTCCCACCGGCCAATACGCTCCCACAGAGAGGGACTCCTCAGGGTGCCGTCGGCCAGACAATGTTGACTGGCGACACCCAGGGGGAGAGCCTTCTCTGTGGGGGCACCTGCCCTCTGGAATGAACTGCCCCTGGAGGTTCGCATGATCCCCGACCTACGTACCTTTCGCCGTGCCCTTAAGACTCTTTTCTTCCAACAGGCCGGGCTGGCTTAGAAAATGAATTTTAAATTGGGTGTTTGTAGCTTTTAACATAAGGGCCAAATTTATATATTTATTTTAAATTGTTTTTAAATTTTGTGAGTATATGTTTGTTTTAATATGGCTGTACACTGCCCTGAGTCCTTCGGGAGAAGGGCGGTATAGAAGTTTAATAAATAAAATAAAATAAAATAAATAAACACACAGTGGAAAGCCAAATGGACTGCTGAACGCCCAGATACAGGCAGTTATGTTGATGACCCTACACAAAAGGTGCCACATTTTGCCCTTCTTCACCAGCTTTGGTCAACTCTGAACAGGATCCGTGTGTGACTGTGGTGCTCCTCGACAAAATATCCATCACATTGGGTGGTCTGGATATTAACATTTGAACTATTATAGGTCCATGTATCTGCCATACGCTAAAAAAATAAATAAAACCAGCATGTATATGTTACAAATCCACTACTAAGTTGCTCTAAGTGTTTCATTCAGAAAAGACAAAGCAGCTTTTTTCTTCCTACCCTCAGTGACCTGATCTGCTTGCTAATAGTGAACTGGCTCATTCCTGTGCAAAAATGATGCAGTCTCAAATATCTGTGTGCCAAACTGGACCAGGTAATTCCAGGTCTACCAATGTTTCCTGGCCAAAAACTTTGCACACGCAAAGTCAGAGCCCTGAAAAAACATGGTCCCACTCAACCTGGAGAAGCACAACATGGAAAAATGACACTTTCTCACAGCAATTTTGCTCAGAATGGACAAGCCAAAACTATTTTCAATACCCATTCAATTTATTCATAATCCCCTAAGAGTTCCAGCTCACAAGCTGAGAATTGTTCTGGGGTAGTTCACTTAATTTTGTGTCAACTGCAGATTTCATCAGTATCTCCCCACCTAATCATCAAAGTCATTAAAAAAATATAGTACCCAGTACACCACTGACCAGTACCCCACTTAAAATTTCTCTCCTATAAACATTAATGATAGTCTTTTATATACAAGTTTCAATTTCCAGTTTCAGTTTATATCCACTCCACTGGTATGCCATGTTGCCCAAAGTTAACTTCTTTTCTTCATAATCAGCAAACCACGGGATAATTGGGCTATATATAAATATGGATAGAAGTCAGGATTGGGTACACTTCTTCAGTTCAAACTGAAAATGTTTTAAAATACTCATATATATTATCAATAAGTATTCCAGTTACAATTCTATTGTACTAAATACATATTATGTCTAGTTGTAATGCATTTTGAATCTTTTAAAGTACGCTTCTAAATTTTACTAAAATTTACTACACCAGGAATATCACATTTCTTTTTTATGTAGTGGTTTCTATGCATGCAAACTAGGGAACAAATTAATCTGCTGAAAGGTGTGAATTGTGGTGTGCATACCCATTTAACAAGTTGGTAACATTATCCTGGTTTCTTTAAGCTCCATTAATCTTAACACAGTTCCACAAAACAAAACAGTTTCCCTTAACGGCCAGATTCTTGACCTTCTGCTGTTCTGGTGTTAGAGTGGGGGTTGGGGTAAAAAAAATATACCAACCAATCATATCCAAGTGCTACAGTATTACACATACCGAATAGCCAGGAAAAACACAAATCCTTCCCCCATGTAACACCACCATGGCAACTAGCCAGCATTCCTGCTTCATAGTTTGCAAACAATAATTCAAATTCACAGAAAAAATACTTTTTATGACTGTGATAAGGGCTATCAAGAATATTTGTACAGAATTTGTCAGTACAGATAATATTTAAAACCAAGCAAAATGCAAAATTAACAGGTTCTAGAAGTTTTAGAAACTAAAAATTAAAAGAGTTAAAAAGATAATTATATTCATTTGTAGCTATAAGTCCCACTGAAACTCCATCCTCAAAACTATTTCTTACTCAGTATCTCCTTCTTACTGTTTAGTTCTAATTCCTACTGAGAACAAACATGTGCTTCTTATTTATTAATAAATTTCAGTTATTTCATAGTGCATATTTTGTATACAGACTCCTGCAGGGAGTCCTACAGAGGGGGTTGGACTAGACTTCTAATGTCCCTTCTAATTCTATTATTCTATGTTCTATTCTGTCATAGAAATCCAGTTCAAAATAGACTATGTTTGTATGTGTGTGTGCATTCTTTAGAAAAAGAATTTGCTTTTATTTCTAATAAAAATTGTATGGCAATACAAAGTATTTGAAAGAAGTGTTTTACAAGCAACACATAACAAACAAAACAATTTCCTTAAAATTGTAAACTGGCTGTGTCCTTTGAAGGGAAAAGTCTTTGAAGCAGCAAAGGTGGCTGACCCTTCTGCAGACTATGCCTCCTTCAGTATGTTGAAAAGGGTGTTTCATACCAATATGCAACATGTTCTGCTTCAGCTCCTAAAAGTTCAGGGAACAAAGAATATATTGCATCATCTGTCATAGGAGTAATCTAGGGCTCCAGAAGTATAGTCTCTACCTTAGGTTTATAATGTGTGGAGCAGTGGTGGGCTGCTGCATGGTTGCAAGGGATTGGGCAAACCCTTATCTCTGATCACTGACTGGGCCCGTCCACCCGCCCCTGTTCTATGCTATCCATTTATAACTTACTTTCTGGCTCGTTGGCTGCTGTTCTCACCGGAGCTGCCTGAGTTGATTAGGAGCCTGTTTAAAGCTCCGTTTCTCTCCCAAAGGGGCACATGTGAGCGAAGTGTGCATGTGTGCGCAAGTGCTCACAACCAGCAAACCCTTTGTTAAAGAAAGCGCAGCCCACCTCTGGTGTGGGGTAGACATATCTGAGCCTAAGTCACATCTGAAACACCACAAATCACTTTCAATCATGAAAGATTTTTGTGATTTATTTGGGGAACCTTTCTGCACCATATCTAATCAGTTGAGACTGATCCAGAGAAAATTCCCAAGTTTTCTGGAATGTTTCATCCCTGGAATGCAATAATTTACACCTCCCTATGGCTTTATTTTTGCCAACTTGCTTTGTGTAGCATGTTTTTTTGAATGCTTTACATAACATGAATAACTAAGTCAATAAAAAAGAGAAATGACTGCTTACATTTCATCTTTTTGTCCTTTATTTTTATCTAAAAATACTAATACAATTCAATTTCTAAACCAGTGTACTTATTAAGGCTATGAAAAACATTTGAAGGAGTGCTTTGTGAAATGTTTTGTTGAAAATTAAATGCCTATCCACATAACCCCAAGCTAGCTGCATCTTTCTGAATGTTTGGCAAGCTGCTTTGAAGGATTTCCTACCTTGTCTGCATGTATGTACAATCAACACTTCTGCTATCATTGCAAGAAAGTGAAATGATATCACATGATCAGAGATGATCTAGAGAAGCTTTCAAAGCATTGTACGAGTCCTTAGGAAGATGTGTCTGCCTCAACCCACTGAAGGGGGGTCCTTTGTGAAATGTGCATTCAATTATTTTGTGTAATTTAACTTACATAGAAACCTTTCATTCAAATAAAAATTAAATCAAGCAATAAGAATTCCATTTGAATGGTTTAAATCCTGAATATTAATCCTGAACATTAATACATTAGTGGAAGCCATTGTATGCAACTGATGCTAATTCCCAAATAAGTTATATCTGTACTGTAAAAGGAGTGTTAATTGTATTTTATTTAGATTGGTACAATGTGTTTCACTTGGGAATTAACATATAAGAATATTTGAAAACTAAGTGTTTCAGAAAGCTGCAGCAAGACCACTGATCTGGGCAGTCTGTAAGGAACCCCTTTTGTCATAATATACCATAGCTAGTAATCAATTAACAATTAAAACAATTCAAAGTCATTGTTATAACACAAAGCATCTTACTAAATTTTGAACCAGTCTATTTGAGATGTATTTTTTTTTCAATAGAAAATCCAAAACACTTCTTTTGCTCCATTGCTATAAATGGCATGTTTAGTGGGACAGAACTAGAATCTGGAATTCTGTCATTAAAGTAACATTAAATTGATGAGATTGAATGAAACTTCAAGATAATAATCTAGAGCGAGAAAAAAGCATAATTAATTTATTGGTCATACTTTCTGACTAATTAGGAAAGGGAAATTATAAATCAATTTGTGGAGGATATCGATTGTTTTGTTTTAGATAAATATGTTAGTTTAACATGCATTGTGTAAAGTTAGTTTAAATATGCATTTATGAAATCTGAATCAATGAATGTAAATATGTATTTTATTTATTTGTAAAATTTATTGGCTGCCCATCTTACCTTAAGACAAGTTGAAAATTAATTTGTTTTCAATGTAATATGCACTTTATATCACATCTATTGTTACAAATCAGATTATCTACATCGTTGTTGACATGGGCAGCTATAGAAATAAAAAAAATACATAAAAATGCAATTCCCTTAAATCTCTTGAACTACTAAAATACTTTATGTTTTACGTCTAAAACTATTTCTGACATGATGGCCAAAGCTGCAAACTTCAGAAAAAAGTACCAGACTTCCATCCTCGCAATTTGGACTTGAAACAGTTATTCTAAATTTTAAAAAATCTTAGCACCCTGGTTATTTTTATTTGAAACCACCTTTTTATTTTTACAAACAACCCAATGCAGTGAACATATCCAACACACCCTCCTCCTCTTATTTTCCTCACAACCACTTTATGAAGTGAGTTGGGCTGACAGAGCGTGACTGGCCCAAAGTACCCAGCTGGCTTTCATGGCCAAAACAGAACTTGAACTCATAGTCTCCTTTGTAACTTGGTGCTTTAACCACAAGAGACTAGACCAAACTGGGTTTTCATTAGATTAGAAGAAAGAATAAGGTTGCAACCCAAGAATCCCACTGAATATTCTATATCCAAATGAAAATTGACATAAAACCCCACATAGGAAAACTCTGGTTTGTTTTGTGTCTTTTTAGTGCAAATGGGAGAAGACTCTTTTGTGAAGATAGGGCAATTTACATTTATTGATTATTTTGGTAGTTGCAGTTGGATTTCTTATCATCAGTGTGAGAAATTATTCTAGCCTGAGAGCAGGCACAATACAGCGAAGGTGTTCTCAATATCCAAGGCTGAGGAGACCATTACCAAGTAAAAATGGAAAAAAGAGACATAATATTTAATCCTGTTATACTTTGCAGCCTGAATTGCTAGATTTAGTAGTAAATTTCACAGAATTTCTTGTGTCTGCAATAAAATCTCTCTCGCTCCCTCCCTCCATGTAGGTGTAAAACTGAGCCTTATCCTTCACCCTTCTGTTGCACTTCTAGACAGGTTTATTGGTATACTTTGGCATGCAGAATCTTATCTAACCACTTTCCACAGCACGGTAAATTATTGTTACACCCATAGATGCCAAATGATATGAATTCATATTTAACTTAATGAGCTCACCTTTTTTGAAAAAGATTCATCTTGCACATATAAGATTCATTAAAATCTTTTAATTACATTTACCATCATAAATATACTTACAATAGTCTTGGCTTTGTCACTAAGCATTATTTCAGTCCTCATTTCCTTCTTTGCTGCTTTTACTTTAAAAAACTCTTTCAAATAACTTCACTGTTTCTAATCATGTTTCTATTCTTATTTTGAACCTTATTCTTAATTCACAATAGAGTGCAGTGAAACAAATTAGTAGGTCAAGAGGTAGAGTGTGTGTGTGTGTGGTCCTGTCTTCATATTCAGAACAAATTTTCATTTCCAGATTTTAATTATCTCAAAAGAGAAAATATGTACAACTACATAGACTTTTATGTTTGTCCAAAGATTTCAAATGAGATATAAAGTAATATATAATTTTGATTTTTCTAAAATACAAAGGCAAAATATGTAGTACTGAAGTTGGAAGAATTCCAAAAAAAGTACATTAAATACTTTCAAAACACAGGCACACGAATTTCTTCAGTTATGCTGAAAATTTCAGAATACATATTTGAGATTTATTTATTTCATAAATCTAAGGCAAAATCTTCATTTTTTGGAAGAGCTTATAAAAAACAATTATATACAGAAAATGGCTAAAATGTGTTGAAATTACCAAGCAATTATTATGTTTTTAATATTAGAAATGAAGTCACTTCCTCCAATATAAAAAATTGTTGAAATAACATTTGAGTTTAGAATAAATACAGAGAAAAATGAAGGCGTGGCAGTGAGAAAAAAATTAAAATCTTCAGAACTGATGGTAGTTTTTTATTTTATCTTGCTCCTTTATTCATAAATATTAAAAACAAAGCAAAGTAGAACAATTAATGTTTATGCCTTTTATTGTTTTCTTTTTTTTTTTTAAAGAAATTTTATTGATTTTCCAAAACAAAAAAAGAAAATATACAATCAATCTCTGCTATCGGAGGTACAGTGTATTTACAGTAAAGTGAAACAAATATTGGTAAACATAAGGCTTCAGTCTTAACTATACATGAACTATACAATATGACTATACTACATGTGCCAGGTCAAATTTCAAAAATCATGTTTTCGTCTTATTTTTAAGCCAATGGTACCAAATACCCCATACATCATAGTATCTTGAGTTTTCCTCATTTTTTAGCTCGCTTGTCAGTTTCGCCATTTCTGCGCACTCTAAGATCTTATTTATTAGAGTATCTTCTGAGGGTAAAAGTTTGTTTTTCCACCATTTTGCGAAGGCTAATCTAGCCGCAGTTATAATCTGAATTATCAATTGGGTTTTGTTGTTGTTTAAGCCCTCTTCAGTTATGCCTAGGAGGAAAAGTTCCGGGAGTAGGGCTACCTCCTGTCCTGTTATTTCACAGAGCCAGTGTTGAATTTTGGACCAATACTTTCTAGACTCAGGGCAAGTCCACCATAGATGATAGAAGGTGCCGACCGATTTTCCACATTTCCAACATGTGGGAGAGAGATTTGGGAACATCTTAGCTAGCTTCGCTGGGGCTAGATACCACCTATGAAGCAATTTGTAATGGTTTTCCCTAAACGTTGTCGATTTAGTTATTTTATAATTTCTATTCCAAGCTATCTCCCAATCATTGAAATTTAATCTATATCCTAAGTTTTTTTCCCAGATGTTTAATTGTCTTTTTGCTATAGACTCTGCCTTATCTTCATCTAGTAAAAAGTGATAAATTTTTGTTAACATTTTTATTTTGTCAAAATTTCCATGTTTCGCTGCTATTCCAAATTTGTCTCTGTCTTTTTGAAATCTTGAATTGATCCGAATATAATTCCACCAGTCCAAGCTAAAGCCCTGCTCCCTCAATAGCTCCAGGGATTTTAGTTTCCCTTCTTCATCGAGGATGTCTTTATATGTACCCCATTTTTGATCATCTCTTCTGATTGGAGCCGCCAGCGATTCTATAATAGAGAGCCAAATGGGTACCTTAGTATAGATCTTCTGTCTAATTTCGGTCCATGTACAGATGAGGGTCTCCCTGATTTTATGCTTATGAAAATAGGATTTTTTCTTATTCTTTATATCCCAGAGATGAGAGTGCCATCCTTCTAGGAGGTCATGGCCTTCCAAAGTCAGGGTTCTCCTATCCTGTAACTTGATCCACTCCTTGATCCAAATTAGTTTTGCGGCCTTTTGATATAGTTCCCAGTCAGGGAACCCAAAGCCTCCCAGATTCCTTTTCCCTTGGAGTATCTTAAAAGAAATCCTCGATTTCTTACCTTCCCACAAAAAGTTCCTGATGTGTTTGTTCAGGTCCAAAAAGAATTTATTGTCTAGTGTTAGCGGAATATTTTGGAATAGAAACAGAATTTTTGGTAGGATGTTCATTTTGATCGCTGCAATTTTACCAATCAGAGACAATTTGAGCTTTTTCCACCTTTCAAGGTCTTGGTGTGTTTTCTGTAAAAAGGGAGTGTAATTATCCTCTTTTAGTGAGGAAAATCTCGCGGTAATCCATATTCCCAGATACTTTATTTTCCTAACTATCTGGAGGCCTAATGATTTTTCCAATTCTTCCTTTTGTAAATCTGTCATGTTTTTCACTATAATTTTGGTCTTTTATTGTTTTCATAAATTATGTTCTAAAGTTTGCAGCATTAAAAGTATAGACTATATACCATGTAAATTTTATCACATGCGATGGTCTTGTAAATATGCTAAATCATGTTGGAATAAATATAATGATGGTTCTGCAGAAAATACTTAAAACACATTTATCAATATAACCTGAAGCCTTTCTTCTAAGTATTATGGATAAATCAACAGAAAAACAATTTGGAACCTTATTTTTGTATGTGGTGACAGCTAAAAGATTGAATATGTCAAATATTGGAAAGAAAAAGGAATGCTGACAATGGAAGAATGGATTTTGAAAAGGACTGAATTGGCAGAGATTGTAAAATTAACTGTATTGGTTAGAGAAAATGGTTTGGATAAGTTTATAAGAGAAGCCATTTGTGGAGTTTCTGCAAGTATATGTAATAATGGACTGTTAACAGAGGACTTTGAAGTTTAATACATTTTTTGGGTCAACAGTTAACAGCTTTTGTACAGTAAACAGGTGTTGGGTTGATTTGACTGACAGACAATAGATTCGTATATTTGAAATATTTGTTAAGAGAATGTGATCTAAAATAGTAATTTATTCAGCATACATGAAAAATGTATAAATATCTGTAGACTCACAATGCAATGGAGCGAACCTATTAGATTTGTCTAAGATACAGGTATCAGCATTCAACTAGAGTGGAGTTAATACATTTATTGTTAATCTTATATTTGTTTTATATATTTTTTCTTTTCTTTTTTATGTTCTGTTTGTAATTCTTGTTTTGGTTTTTTTTTTCATTCTGTATAAAATAATTATTTTTATAAAGAAGTACAGATTATAACTCTTACACAAGGGTCATATTATCATTTGCCATTAACTAGTCATATGCTCATTGTTTCAAACAATACCCTTATTACTACAGTATAATGACAATGGCATGAAGTGAGTCACTATATTTATAATTAAATTATTTATAGTTTAACATAGAAACAATGAGAAGTCATCTCTTTCTTAAAAGTTCCATTGTACTCTCTGGAATTTATTCTCAGATAAATATGAATAAGATTGCTATCTGTAGATTAAACAGCAACAAAATTACAAGAAAATAGTTGGCAGAAGAATAAGGTTTTCTAATATACCATCTACCGCCATGTTGCTCATTTGTGAGTTCTAAACCCATATTAAGCTAATTTTGGAGAACCTCTTAATGATGTTTCACAATAGTTCTTATTTATTATGCTATTTTAACTTAGGCTACATCAGATTAAAGACTACATTAGATTAAAGTTACTTCTAATTTATTTCTTAAACCAAAGCTGAACATCTTAAAGCCTGCCTACCGATATTCATTTATGTCTCAAAATCTGTATAGATTGATAATGAAAACACAGCACTGAACCTGTTTTGTGGCAGATACTATCTAAATATATTTATCTTCTACTGTCTTCTTCCCTGTTCCCTTCCCTTTATCTTCTACTGTCTTCTTCTTTCAGTATGCAACAAACATTTTTATTTGATTCAACTTTTCTTGTTAATTTATTGTATGGAATATTACATGATCAGTAAATTATTGTATGTATTGTGACCGAGGGCCACGTAGTGATTACCAAACACAATTCAGTCCTGAACAAACTATTTTATTAAAACAGCTGAGAATTAATTCATTCTCAGCTTAGTCCAAAACAAATTCTTCATAACCCGTTCTACAGCCTTATCACCAGCCTTTGATGTCTTTGGCAACCTGTCAAAGGCTTTTCTTGGCAAAAAGAGATGCTGAAAAGAAACACTGGCATCAACGTTGCTTTTCTACAAAGAACCCAATGCCTTGTTGCTGCTTTTTTAAGCCTTATGGGAGTGGCCAATCATCTTCTGGCCTTACTCCCGAGTCGTCCTTTTTGCTTCAGCTGCTCTTGCCTTCTGGCAGCTCTTCACATGTGTGCACTAGGCTCCTCCTGTTCCTCTGCCTCTCTGCTGTCTGCCTCTGGAGGCTCCGGAGTCCGCACATTGCTCCCAAATGGCTGTTGTGGGCCGCCAGCGGCCTGCGCGAATCTTGGCTGATCCCGACGAGGAGGAGGCTGGTGTGGAGTTGTGCCAGCAGCCAGCACAGCCAG
This sequence comes from Arizona elegans, assembly GCA_022577455.1. Classification (NCBI taxonomy): domain Eukaryota; kingdom Metazoa; phylum Chordata; class Lepidosauria; order Squamata; family Colubridae; genus Arizona; species Arizona elegans. The sequence goes on along the minus strand of JAKOOJ010000006.1, from coordinate 29,083,360 downwards.
CACTTGTGTTGGACAGCGAGGAGGCTGAAGAGGATGTAATGCCAGTGGCAGAGACTCAGCCAGGGCCTTCAGAACCTCCAGAGGCTCCTTCAAGTGGAGAGAGCGAAGTGGAGGAGCCTCTCCTCAATGCTTGAGCATGCAGGGCTGCCAAAAGGCAAGAGTGGCTACTCAGGAGGAGGAGGTCTACTCGAGAGTAGGGCTTGAGGATAGTTGGTCACTCCCTTAGCCTATTTAAATCGCACGCAGCTAGTGCGTTCTTGCTGGAAACAACTCTTATTATTATTAGAGTATTTTGGTTTATCATATCTTGTTTTCTGGGCTGGTTGCCAACCTTTGCTGGTCTTGTTTATTCTTGCTACTTAATAAATTTGATAAGGATCGTTGGTGTGTGTCAATATCCTCGGAAATCCGGAGCTGGGGCAGAACAATGGCCCTGGCCCCATCTCTGCCTCCTATGCAGAGCCCTCGTCCAGGCCTTCCCCTGACTCCAGGACTGGCCCATTGTCCTCCCCAGCCTCCTCACTGTCCAACTTCACTGCCAGATCTGCAGGCTGCTGGCGGACCACAACACTATGGTTTTCTTTTGCATCTTTGTGTGGTATTATTTTAAGAGTATTTTTTACTGAAATATTTTAAAATATGTGGTATCATGGACCTAATGACTTCATTGTGTAGCACTTCAACAATCTATCGGACTAGATGAATGAAATTTGTTTATTATAAAATAATAATTAGCAGTTTCCAGTGCATAAATGAAAAAGTTTTTCTTGCATAATCATAATTGATTGTTCATTAGAAAGATCACAGTACTTCAGCAGACATATTGTGACAGATGCTTCTTCAAAAATTATCATGCCCAAAGCTTTTAGCGTTTTAAGCATAGTCATTCTTATTCAGTCTAAGTTATATGATTTTATATTCTGCTTCTGGTCATCTAACTGCTGGATTCTGTGTTACTTGCAGCTTCTATGTCCCATTATAGTGAACTGTAGTAATTTAAAGAGATAAATATCAAACCTGTTAGAACATTTTATAGGAAAAGAAGCTGACTAAAAGCTTTCCAGGTCACTTATTAGAACTGAGTTTAAATGTAAAAATACTCACAGACAAGCAATATAAAAATGTAATTTATTAGAAAATAAAGGATGCTTGTTAACCTGAATGTCCTTACCAATTGTTTCTATAGAAAGTCAATGCATTCAAAGACCTCCACTACTTCAGTCCCAAATATTCACTCTTCCCAGAAAATTATTTTAGTTTTATCTACACAGTTATTTCTTTAATGTGGATTGTGTTAATTGTGCAGCAAACCTGAGCTGTTAATACACTCATATACCTCTTTCTAATCCTTTCTTGAATGGATGGAGCAGAATACAAACAACATCAAATATTGGATGTAACAAGTTCTCTAATTATCACCATTCCTTCTTCTGTTAATATTGTAGGAAGTCTCCCCCACCCCGATTAAAATATTCTTTATTCTTAATATTAAAAAGAGGCAGGATAGAATATTTCCCCTAAAGGAGAAATGGAAATTTTTTTTAACGAAGGCAGAAAGCAGCCCTAGTCACACTGGAATAGTTGGTGGCACAGCAGTACAGTGGTGATATAGCTGCCACAAGTTAAAAAAAAAATATATTAAAGAGGTATCCAGAAATAGATTGCTCTATGCAAAACACACGTCTGTCTTCAGCTAGGACTGAGACAAAAGTTGGGGACCGTTGGTATAGGCGTGTCCTTGCAGCTTTGACAGTCTCAGTCCTATTGGCTAGCAGACGAGGATAACTCATTCCTGGATGCTGCCTCCATTACAAGGGAGAACAATATTTTGCTTATTTGTCTTAAACAAAAGCAAACAATCAAATGAAGTGCACGAATCAGTAGTATGTCATCTATCATTTCCTGATAGTTTAGAATTCCCACCATTTGTAAACACTTACTATGCTGTTTAAGACTACCAAAGTTGAAAACTAGACATCTATACTGTACAGCATTAGGTTCCCCACCTCTAATACAGATTTGAACAAGCTTCATTCTCAATCTTAGGAAAGGGTTAGGGTAAGAACTGAAACTTTCACCAGGAGTGTGGGAAACTCTATGATTTATATCAGTTTATATATGATTTATATACAGTTTTAATGAAAAAGATATGGAATATTTTTTTAAAAAACAAATCAGATAGGTAAAAATAAAAATATCTGATGTCTGTGTTATATGGTTTCAAAGTTTCAGGGGGTGACTGGGCTGTCCCCATTTCCTATCTTATGCAACTTATACATTTTATGGCTCTTACTGGAACACAAAGAAGCATATGGAAATAGGGATGAATAAATGCAAATAAATTGGAATTGATCAGTACTCAGATTCCAGTATCGGCAAAATTACAGTTCATGGCTATGCCATATATCTATCAGAAAATTAGTCATATCCCCTTTTGTCCTATCCAAATATAGAAAAATGAATAGGGGGAAAAATGAAACAGAATTTTCAGGTATTTTGTAGTAAAAATCAAGTTAACAATAATCATATAAATACTCAAATACACTAATACGCAAGCTACTTTGAGTGCTTTTAAAATAAAAAAAATCAATGTGATTTTTAAAAAATGCTATAAACCATAATACATTCTACTCAAACAAAACCCTAAAAAGAATGACTCACAAACTGTGGATCTCAAGTGGTTTGCTGCAGGTTTCCCACATTCTTAATCTATGTATCATCTGAGCCCTATACTTGCACAATCATTGTCAAAGTCAGCAGGCCAAATCGTAGCTTCCCACTAACCCAGCCTCCCAGTATCAGCTGATTTTCAAAATGAACTGGGACTGAAAACTGGTTAATTTAAGTATACAACAGATAATAGAAGTAGTGTCATAAGTGATAAACTTCAGGCAGCTAATAAATTCTCAAGCACAGATATTGACTATGAGTCCCTATGTGCAATTCTAATACTCAAATTATGGCTTTGCATAAGGGAAGAATCAATAGGAGATAAGATTATCTAAAAATAAGGCTTTGTGGGCTGAAAACCCACTTAAATTTAATCCCTTCATAATCAGAGATTTTTTTTATTTAAGACAATTCTTGACTATGTAGATAGTTTTATTATTATATAAAGTACAAAAAATAATTAAATAGTAAATAGATACTAATTTCTGCAAACATTTTGGGGGGAAATTAATTTTTTAATTCTTTAAAAATAGAACGATAGACACAAATGCAGTTCCAATTACCATATTGCTTGCAAACCAAATGTGACCTTTTTCAGAGGACACTACATAGAGATGTGTCCAACTGGATGTTTTCTGTATTTTCTGAATATTTAGTAGTCCACAACTGCAAAATGCTTGGCAATTATTACTTTAAAAGACATTGTTAGATCAATCTAAATTGGGTATCAAAGGTCAAAAATTTTGAATCTTTTTTTCCTTTACAATACAATTGAAGTTATTAGTTTTCTTCCTAGACAATGATATTTGGACAGAATGATTTATAATTAAAAGACTGTAAAACTATTATGCTTAGTAATTACTGATAACATACACTTAATCTTCCATGAATGTATTTAATATATTTCAAAGCTGTTATAAACTATATGAGCCGAGGTGGCGCAGTGGTTAGAGTGCAGTACTGCAGCTACTTCAGCTACTTCAGCTGACTGCTAGTTCAGCAGATCAGCGGATCAAATCTCACCGGCTCAAGGTTGACTCAGCCTTCCATCCTTCCGAGGTGGGTAAAATGAGGACCCAGATTGTTGGGGGATATATGCTATTTAGTATATTGTCTTTGGTGTAAGCCGCCCAGAGTCCTCAGAGAGTGGGCGGCATAGAAATATGACAAATAAATAAATAAATAAACTAGTTTCCAAAGTTTAACCATACAGTTCATTAAATTTCTCGTGCAACACAAGTTCGAAGCCACCTGGGAAAGTAACAATGGGAAAATGTTACCATGGAACATCACAACCATCATAAACACATGTCAATTGCCAAGTGCCCAAACTTTGATCATGCGACTATGGGGACACTGCAATGGTCATAAGTGTGAGGACCAAATGTAAGTCACTTTTTCTGCATCACTGTATTTTGAACATTCTATGGGAAGTGTATAACTGAAGAAGAAATGAAAGATATCACCACACTTTGTTTAACATTTTCATAAGATATATTTAAAACAATATGTGCTCCAGCATTCAAGAGGAAACCAGGTAACTATTAAATACAGGTAGTCTTTGACCTACACACACAATTGAGCCTGGGATTTTGGTCATAAGTCATTACAGTCATAAGTCAAATCACCACATGACTGGACTTGTTTTTAACAATCATTTATACAATGGTCATTAAGCAAGTTAATATGGTAGGAAATAAATTTCTATTCAAATTTCCTATTTATTCAAATAGGAATAAAGTTTACCCAAGGGGTGTTTTTTGCCATTGAAATGGCAAAAAAGTCATAAAATGTGATGTGATTGCAACCAGTCAGTTGCAGATGTGAGTCAGTTGTCTAGTGCCTGAAATGATTATGTGACTACAGGGGTGGTACAGCAGTTTTAATTTTGAGGATAGATCATAAATACTTTTTTTCAAATGGCCATTAAGCAACAGATCATAAGTCGAAGACTACTTGTGTATCTTATAGAAATAAAGGTGATTGTGGCTGCTGTATTTTACTGTTGTAATGATGAACTAATCAAAGGATCAAGCTTCTGCTTTGAAATAAGCCTCACTGGTTTCATTGTGATTCTTCATACATGAACATGATTGCAATTTTGGCTTCAAAATATACAATTTTAATAACTGGCAATTTCCAATATATTTGCGTCACTTTTATCACAGTTGTTGTCCAACTGATTGCCTTGAAATCCCATTCTATCCTGGCATCACTACAATTGGAAGAATGATAACTGGGAAGGAAACACTATTATGCCAAAGAACAGAACAACCATATTCAGTATGATGACAATGTTATCTCTTCATGACAGATGTGCATCCTCATTATGTAATTACAGTATATAATTAAAAATGAATTAAATGTTGCATGTATTTATATGTTTTTCAGGTATTCTGCTCACATCAGAACTGAGCCAACTTTACCACTCGCTCTCATGAGATACTTATGGATTATTTTCCTAATAT